>OX411757.1:1383756-2767513 GCA_948252205.1 Orthosia incerta
CACACTCAGTAAAAAGACCAGCAGACCTTCGTTACCCTAAGCACTGTGAAGGTTGCCTCCTGAAGGGAACCTTACAGCTTGCAGACTGGCAGAAAAATTGCTCTCAGCAGCCATATGACTTTATAAAGAGTTCATTATGATTTGATGGACAGAAATCAATTCAAACAAGTTAGAATAGACATAGTTGTCAAAGAGTTCGAAGGCGAAGAGGAACTATTGCCTCACAGTACATATAATATAATATCATCAATTAATACATAATAAATCTGTAGAAAAGTCATATTTAGGGTTCCGTACCCAAAGGGTAAAAACGGGACCCTATTACTGAGACTCCGCGATCCGTCTGTCTGTCTGTCTGTCCGTCTGTCACCAGGCTGTATCTCATGAACCGTGATAGCTAGACAGTTGAAATTTTCACAAATGATGTATTTCTGTTGCCACTATAACAACAAATACTAAAAACATAATAAAATAAATAAGTAGGGCTCCCATACAACAAACGTGATTTTTTGGCCGTTTTTTGCGGTAATGGTACGGAACCCTTCATGCGCGAGTCCGACTCGCACTTGGCCGGTTTTTGTACATCGAAAACATTTCCAAAAATAATTGCCAGGATGTTAAAGGATAACTAACACAACACCAATTGCCAGCATTTTTGGCATTTTTGTCTGTTTAGTTGTGCTCGCATCACGTAAAACATAAAAAATGTGCGTAACTTGACGTATTACTGAGTTTCATCGCAATCGGTTCACTCTAGATGAATTTAACGTGTTCAAGAAGTAAAATATCACAACATACCCAAACTCAGATACTCGGACAGTTGAATGCCATATTCGATAGATGGTGTCGTGCATTCGAATTAATTTTCTGAATGGCAGTATTAAGATTGTCCGCGGCAGAATTTTGCTAGAAAAAAAAAACTGGTAGGTAGGTAGGGTAGGTACGTAACAAGGTAAGTTGGGTAGGTAGGTAGGTCTAGGTAAGTAGGATAGGTACAGGAAGTAGGAGGTAGGTTGACAGGAGCGAAGCCGGCACAGCTACTTTTAAATAAATGTTCTTTCTATTCGTTTTCTAATTCTATGCAACTCTGTATAGGCATGCCCGCTACTTCGTCTTGCATATTCACGCGGGCTTGAGCCACATTTCTTTACTCACGACGCGCCGCCGCCGCTAAAACAAACTTTCAGACTTATATAAACAGTTTCTACATACATAACATAGGTAGGTATGTATTACAGTACATGGATTCGTTTTAACATGAGTTTGTTTGTTTTTGCTACCTAATTGGATTGTGTAGGATTTGTAGTCATGAAACCTACCTTTTTCGGTTTGTTTATTTTATTTTAGTATGATGTGGGAGCAACGAGTGTACCTATTTCATTTAGTCTGGTTAATTGTGCAGGTTATAAAGGAATTAGTAAATTGGTTAGATATAAAAGGTACCTAATTCCTTTAACCACTCTAAACTAATACCTACTAGTATAAGATAATATCTGAAAGTAGAAGTATGAATATTTAAATATTCTTTCAATGATATAAAGCTACACTTTTGCCGAAGGTCATCATAAGATACAGATAATCTGTACAGGGCAATGGGTCTGCAACTGCGTCTGCCGATTTGTTTATTGGGAATTGACTATGAATTGCTTTACGAAGTTCGTTATCCATTTCCGTTACATTCTGTATGTTTAAAAAAAGACTTTCACGTAGACAAGTCGTAGGCTGAAGTTGGAGAGAATTGATCGATACGTTCTTGTAAGTAAATAATCAAGAATCGCTGCGTTTATTTTTGTATTGGTGTTCAAGTGTAAAAATAACACAAAAACTATATCTTATTTATAACCCAATCCGATGACAGTGAGACTATTGTTAGACGTCAGCATGTCAGACTTCTAAAAGTTCTCAGACATTTTCTCTATTGTCAGCATATCCAACAAAATGTAATCTCTTACACAGTATTTTATTAAGAGTTTTTTTAGAGTGCTTGACAGTTTTTCTTTTTATTTATACCTATGTATTTAGATTCGACTTAGTACTATTTAGATGGAATTAGCTATTTTTCAGATGCAGAGATCCCTAAGGCACAAAAATATACTTAGCTAGATTAACTTATTTTTATCGATCTAAAAGCTTAGTTTCTTATTGCTATAACTAGTAGCAATCATTTTCTATTATAATCATTTAAAAACTTATTTTTGAAGTGAGAACTTGTTTAGCCGCATTGAACGATTTTTGGTAGAGGCAAAACTTTATGGATTCGCGTCAGTGGAATGCTAATTGACAGCGTCATCGACACGCTAAAGTAACGTGTAACGACTTATCTTTGTTTTCGAGTCTGTTACACAAAAACCTAGATACTATAAAGTTTTAAATTATCATCTCTGTCAGCAGTCCCCATTACCGCCAATGCCTTATTTTCTCTTAATATCCGTTAATGTCTCATTGCTGGCCAAAGGCCTCTCCAAAAACTCTTTGCCCACGCCACCTCGAACCAATCTAATAACAATTCCCAATGAACTTCTAATAAAAACAATTTACTTTCACAAAAACAATCAAGAAATGTTTATTTACCTTTCCTTTAAACTCTATACAATAAAATTGAAGTTTAAATGAGCTTAATTGAGGATCGGCGCCCCTTTGTGGCTTTTCTTTAGAGTTTAGAGTTACAATTTCATTAGCGACTGTATTTTAAACTTGAGAGTAGACAAGACTAGCAATTAGTCAAACTTTGGACGCCATTTTGTTTGTCTAGTGGTTGCCGCTTGTGACAGGATCTGGCTTTGACTCCTGACTAGGTAACATGGTTTCCTAGAAAATGCGGATGCGCTGGCATTGCATAAACTTGTTGTTGAAAAAGTAAAACCAGAGGCTCGAAACAAAAAGTTATTCAATCAAAGAAGGCGATGATCGAAATTCCAAAATGAAATGGATTATTCACGAAACATTTCGATATCTCTTGGCGTTCCCATACATTTTTTACTTTTTTCCAATCGCTATAGACACGCTTTCATTCATATAATGTCACTTGTGCAAAGCCATCGTAGACCGTCGGTTCCTTTGCCATAAATAATCACTTAAATCAAAATCGTTTCGTGTTGTGTAGTAAATCGGTCGAGTAGACGCAAGTGTGATTGATTAACGTTTTGTTTTGAGTTCGATCTCTAGATAAAACAAACTTTGGTGGTGCTGCTGCTGGTGCATAAAACTTTAAACGGCGCAAATATAACAACCTTATGGGAAGCTATATTTGAGTGGGGTTGAAACATTAGGTTCATGGGGTCCGAGTACCCATCGAGTTTTCAAGATGTAACCAAACGGTTAGTCGATTCTTCACCTGACCAGAGAGCTGGGCTTTTTTTCGGCCAGAGAATCACAATTGCCCTCCAACGTGGCAATGCTGCCAGCGTTCTGGGCACTTTTCACGTTGGCAGCAATGTGGACGAATAAAAATATTTGATGCCCAATGAGCCCTGCCATTTTTATATAGTCTTTCTATTGTCTGCTAATTAGCACTAAAGGGGTAAAGAAATTACCATTCATTTTAACAAACTTTTTGTAGGTTTTCTATTAAACACCTCTCAGCAGCAACACGAAGCTGATTTTTTTCTTGGTTTATAACGCCTAACATTACGCAAAAGTAAGTGGTGAAATAAAAATGTTAGTGCAAAAAACATGATCTGGCTACCTCTACAAAGAAAACAGGCTTTGTATCGTTCTAAATTTGAAATATCACAGCATAAATCCAGCAGCTATACACAGCATCTCAAACAATGCAAATCCTCGTGTCGGCGAGATATCGGCACGTGTCACTCCGTCTCTATAGAGAAGGTGGCTGGTGATCTCTACCCGTGTACTCCAAGGCTAATGTCAAGTTCAGATTTGATCTGCCCACGGATGAAACTTAGTTGCGAACTATACCTGGATAGGCTTCTAATGAAGACAACTTCTTCGAAATTGTAATGTCTGGAATTTCCGATACAAGATAATAGTTAGTGGCTACAAGTGGGTACTTACACTTAACTATAATGTTTCTGAAACCATAAGAAGGTTTCAGAAACATTAAAGGCAAAGGTCACTTTATTTATATTGTTCGGTAGTGCCGGTTGACATTTAAACTTACCTACACCATAATTTACGTAGAAACAAATAGCTTGTATGTAAAAGTATTTTTTTTACAAAATAAACGGATCACCCGATGCAATTTTTTGAAGGTAGAATATCAATCAAGTTATATCCTGTCTTAGACCAGGGTCGATAATATTTGAAAAGAAAAAAATATATAGTATGATGAAACCCAATAGAAAAGCAAGAGAATATAACAAAAATTAAAGGAAAAATAATAAACACGGTATGTCGTTGCTCGGACATACCGTGTGTCCTAAATTGCACTTTATCTATATGCATTTTGTTTTAAATTTAAATGGAATAGGAAGCCGACCGTGCCATGTCCGCGCCCGACGCCATTTCTGTGTGGCATGCGCCTTAGTATGTATGTATGTTCATCTGTGTCCTTCTAACTTCTAAACTAGTTATCATAATTTGACAAATGAGGTGTCGTTGGAAGCGTCTTGTTTGTCCGCTAGTTATAGGCTATGTGAAATCACATTAAATTGAACATGTCTCCTTATAGGCGGCACGAAGCCAAGAACAAACAAACTCGCCCCACCCCATGATGTGTGATATCTTTGAACATGGATTTTAAAATGAAGGCAGAGTTTTGTACGTCATATGTTTGTCAAGCGTACAGAAAAGTTGAAATAAAACCATTTATCCTGGTATGGTCATCTGATGTGGAGGGATGAAACGCAAGTTACTAAAAGAGTTATGAATATAAATGTGGATGGACGGAGAGGGCCAAAGATAGACTGTGTGAGGAGTGATATGAAAGAAAAGGGAGCTAGTGATAGCGTGACGGGGGACAGGATGGTATGGAAGAAGATAACGTGTTGCGCCGACGCCAAGTAACATGGGACAAGGGCAGGAAGATGGTGATGATTTTTGTCAAGCGTACCGTTTGCGAGGAATATCCCGTCAAAGTCATGAATACTATTTTTAACCGACTTTCCAAAAAGGAGGAGGTAGTAAGTTCGACATTATGTGTTTTTTTTTGTGTTATTCACCGATTTCTCCGTCAATAGTAGACCGATTTTGAAAATTCTTATTTTGTTTGAAAGAGTATGTTTCTTAATTGCTCCCATTTAAATTTTTTGAAAATCTGATGAAGAACTTCGGAGATATACAACAGAACTCTTCAATAAATAAGGGCAAGTCAATTTGAATTGCTGCAATCGCATATCTGTTTATTGTTCATACCATTTCATAACATAACTTCACGACAGTACGCTCTAAAGGGGTACGCAGATGTGAACAGTTCACCTTGGCACACTCTCATTTCATCGGTTATGTTCAAGTTTCAAGATATTCGGGTAATATATTCTGGCATTATAGGCAACTTACTTGCCTATTAGGTAGGTACAAATAAAGAGTGAAAAATAAAAAACTTTTTACAAAAAAATACTACCGACTTCCAAAAAAAAAAACGGTTTTATTATACACGACTACGGCGTCGCAAAGTCCACTCTTGTAACTTATGCATTATCTAGATACAGTTAAAAAAACAACAAACCCTAAACAGAAAATATGTGATGAGGCTCTGCAAAAACCCCAACATACTTAAAATGGAAAGTAAGTTCAAAAACAAAAACCCGACTACTGAAAAACCACGCTCTAAAAAGTATGAAACAAGAAAATATTCTCATCTGAAATTGAAAAAAAAACCGATTCGAACAACTACCGTAACAAAACAATACATTCTGCAAAGTGGCATACGACCACGGTTATCCTCTACGGAATAGAAAAGTTTGTACGTAACAATTTCAGATGAGAATATTTTCTTGTTTCATACTTTTTATAGCGTGGTTTTCAGTAGTCGGGTTTTAGATTTTAAAATTATTTTTAATAGGTTATACAGTCCCACTGCTGGGCAAAGGCCCATTCCTTCTAGGAACTTTTCTCTTTTAACCATTCCTCGCGTTAGGTGTCCAGGTTGTTGGATATAAAATAAGACTTATATAATTTTAAGTATATTGTTAGCTTTTCTTTCCTTCCATATTCGGCGCAGATTCATTAATAACATGTTCTAATGAGGTTAACGATCCGGAAAGGTAAATAAATCTTCCTTATTTTTTCTCAACCGAAACCGGGCATTTCGGCAATATGGGCGTATGTTGATATGTAACGTTGAGGTCACAGGAATCCATTTTGCCTAATGAAGTCGAAGTATCATAATAAGCGGTAGATAATTAAATATTCTGTACTAGAACTGGTCAGCTGCTTTGCCCGACAAAACCGAGAATTATGCAACCAATTATTAAACTACCGGGATAAAAAGTATCCCTATGTCCATATTCAGGCTATGGTTAACCCATGTTTCAAAGCGCATCCAAATCTATTCAGCCGTTGAGATTTGTTTGATTAACAAACATGCTAACATAATGATGTTCTCACTTACTATATACTCGTACTGGTGGAATTGTATTTAAACATAAACTTAGATTTTATGAACAGACCTATTAAGATTATTCATAGAGACCTCATCATCATCTTCCAGCCCTTGTCCCATGTTACGTGGGGTCGGCGCAACACGTTTTCTTCTTCCATACCGTCCTGTCCCCCGTCACGCTATCACTGACTCCCTTCATATCACTCCTCAAACAGTCCATCCATCTCTTCTTTGGCCGTCCCCACCCTCTTCATCCATCCACATTTATATTCATAACTCTTTTAGTAAAATGCGTTTCATCCCTCCTCATCAGATGACCATACCAGGACAAACGGTTCCCTTTCAACTTTTCTGTCACTGGCGCCACTTTCAAACTTCCTCTAATATACTCATTTCTTACTTTATCCATTCTCGTCACTCCGCACATCCATCTCAACATTCTCATCTCTGCTACATGCAATCTCTTTTCATCCATCTTTTTTACAGCCCGACTTTCTGATCCATACAGTACGGCAGGTCTAATCATGGACTTGTAAATATTACCCTTTAACTTGAAAGAGACCTATATAAATTAAAATGAGATATGAAAAAAAACTTCCACAAAAGAAAAGCTGGCGTAAAGACACAAAGCAAAGCAAATGCCGCCCTAATCTTGATTACTATCAAAGTTAAGTCTAACAAGAAGGTCCACCTACGCGAAACAACTGTTTCATGATATATTATTACTTATTAGCCTGGGGAGTTTGGGATCGCCAACATATTACTCACATCATTATCTCTGAAATTTCTGCGGAAATAATATACATATACCATTCCACATTTCCCGTCCACTACTAAGAATATCATCATCCACTTTTTGACAACAAATACTGCCAGTGCCTACGTCAAGTCACAAAGATTTATCACAGAGGAGATAAACTACTTACATTACTCTCGGCAACCGTACTACGTACATTACCGGGTACACATAATAAACAAAACGCGTAATATAGTATAAACACTGAATGGACGGCGAGCCAACGAGAATGGACGACAAATCTCTTTTAGTGAGTACGGAGGAACGTGGGTAAAATAAGATGTGTTATGAAGTGTGTTTCGGAGATTTGATTTAAAAGTGGTAAAGCTGGTTATGTTGCTAAGAGTGGCAATATAACTTCTGTGTTACTGAAATTATAAGTAGGTAATATAGTGAAAAAAATAATTACAAAAAAATACAACCTTAAAATTAAAATTTCCATGGGGTCCGAGTGCTCTTCGAGTATTTCAAGAAGTAAGTAAACGGTTAGTCGACTCTTCACGTGACCAGAGGGCTGGGCTTTTCCTTGGCCAGAGAATCAGCATTGCCATTCAACGTGGCAATGCTGCCAGCGTTCTGGGCACTTTTCACGTTGACAGCGATGTGGACGAATTTTTTGACGCCCTATGACCCCTGCCCTTTTATACGCGTTCGTAGTTTTATTTTATTTTTATTTAAGTGTATTTATAGGTAGTTATTGTTAATTATAGTACATTATGGTACAAGTGCGTAATGTTGGTGATTACCGCTGAGGCGCCATTGAGACCCGAGCCTTTAGGTGGGGGTCTTAAGAGAGCCGAGGACGGTAATCATCAATACACACGTATATCATACGACGTTTTTCAACACACTTGTGAAGAAAATAATACTAAAAAATCATTTTCAACAGTGAAAACGAGTTGTGAAAAATTTTTCGCAATGGCGGGGTAAATTAATCAGTTTTCCTATGCGCGCGCATCTAACAATGGCGATCGGCCGTAGACTAAAACAATGAGGTTACTTTTTTTATTTAGCTTTTCGCGGATAGCGTTTTAGCCACGTACAAAATCGGGCATTTCAAGTTTTCTTTATTTCAGAGAAACAAAAACTATATTTGAGGTCATGTTTTATTTGTTAAACACGTACGTGGCATGAAATGAGCAAGCAATATGTTAGGTACTAGCATTTTGCTGAATTGTTTGACTAGAAGCTATGCCACATTTTATGTTTTTAATGGATATCATGGAAATAGTAATTACTACCCATATCATGTTATGGATATAGTAAGTACTACTTCCATGACAGGAATAGAAAGGGATTAATGTCGAATGGGACACTTTTAATTGATTAACAGTGTTACATTTTATTACATTGAAAATACTTCAATTTTAACTGGATTAGAATTAATGACTTATTTTATTAATTTTCATTGGATTGATTTGTGACACTTTTAAAATTAGTTTAATTTAAAAGTATTTAAAATGAAGGCAGGAAACCATTAAAAAAAAAACTATAACTCACTTGTGAATAATAGCAATGAAAAAGTCACAGTTTGATTACAGGTATCATTATATGCCTAATTGCGGTGAAATTAGAGCCACTTTATGAGCAAGTGTGTTGAAAAGTATTTTATATTATGTAAATTTTAGATTATTAATAAATAAAATATCTTTATATATCTATCGTTTTATAACACCGACTTCAGAAATTGAAGTTATTATTCACTTTGTAGTGTTTTTTTAAAGGGGGTCTTATTTTTTTTTGTAAAAATGGTACTTATTTTCAGTTTTTTGTAGTGTTACATAACAAGTTCAATAGTAAGGTACCTATAATGCCCAAACTTATGCCTGCATAGATTTCCCGAATAACATAAAAATAACATAACCGATGAAATGAGAATGTACCAGGGTGAACTGTACACATTTATATACTCTTTTAGAGCGTACCGGCGTGATGTTATGTTATGAAATGGCGTAAACAATAAACAAACATGCGATTGCAGCAATCCCAAAAGATTTGCCGTTATTTATTGAAGATTTATGTTGTATATCTCCGTAGTTTTTCATCAGACCTCGATCAAATTTAAATAAAAAAAAAACACACGAGGGGCACCAGCTTTCAAATAAAAAAAGAATCATCAAAATGGTTCACCGAGTAAAAATTTTTGAGGTAAAAAAATACGTTCGAATCGAGAACGTCCTCCTTTTTGAAGTCAAATTATTTCATTATCATAATTCATAACCCGACTTCACCTACCACCGACTTCGCCTATCGCTGAACAGCTCCCTTTTCTCTGTGCCAATGCTCTCTTTCTTTCTCTCTCCAGAATAAGTTAAGAGGTTAGCACTCCTATGCTAACCTCATTCTGGTGCTTCCCGCGATGACAAAAATGTCGTCTGAGAGATTTCATAGCAAAATAGTTGCAAAGATATTTAAATACAGCGAGGATTAGAATGCAATATTTGTAGTGAGATAATAACGAAATTATTCGACAATATTTCGATGTCTCTACATTTTACTAAAATAGCCAAGTCAGAGGCCTGTGGGTTTTCCAGAGGTGGTTTAATTAACTCCTGACACCAGAGGCGGCCACATCCTCACACGGAAAGAAGAAGACTAAAATAGCAAGGCTTTTAAAGCTAACAAAAATATATCAAACGTCAACCAAAAAGACAGAGTATCTAAAGTTTTCAATTTTACGAAGAAGTTTAAGTTATCGATAACTACATCAATTCACAATATTTTGCTTTTAGAATGTTGATCCCTTGAGAGCAACGATAGAAGCTGCATCTCAGAGCTATATTATGCAACCTTTCTTGTTGGAAATTGATAAAATAAATCCCAAAAAAATGCAAGCGCTGCGATAGTAGGTATTTGCTTTTAAAATACTTTTACATGACAAAGAAAATGTAATCGGATAGGAAAGTGTAAAATCGAGAGAGAGAGAGGATGAAAAACCACAAAGTACATACCACCTTGAGAAAAAAAAATATAACTATCTGTAAGAACCAATATAAGGACGAAAATAGTAAATTCTTAGCTAACGATGATAGCATGTTTCGGGGGTCGAAGAAAAAAGAAATGAAAAATAAATACGTTTAGTATTTTATTTTTCATTTCCAGCTAAGAAAAAATATTAAAATTGGGCGCCAATTAATTGGACATTCTGTCATTCTAACTATTAGTGAGAGAAAAACCGAGAAAATATATTTAGTATTCTTCTCGATTTAATTTTCGCAACTAAATTGCTTATTTTAATTCTCATCTGAAATCTCTGAGACCTTTGTACAAGAATTTCAAGTTTTCTACTTGTGAATTCGATCACAAAAAGTCAAAGTATTTATTATAAAACTTTTAGATTAAGTATATTCTTCACCATACATTATTCAATTTAACAACTAGATTGACTTCGAACTAAGTACCTACTTATGTGGCATTTAAATTCGACTTAAATACTAAAACATTTCTATTTTCCTCCACATTAGGGGTCCGCAAGGTCAGTACCACCCGCTGTCACCACAGAGTCACTATGCACTTGATTTTTATTAAAAACTTCAGCTTTTAAAAGCACCCAGTAAAACCTTTTAAAAAATCCACAAAACGATTACTGGCTACGCATTCAATTCGACTTCCAAAGTATTTAAGCCACTCTAAAAGTTTTCAGATTTTGTCAGACCCTTTTTTATTTAAGGCTGTTCGAGGCTGTAATAAAATTGATCAGGTTCGTTGGTGTCCCACGTTATATTGTTTTGGTTGATCTTTTATTTTACCAGGAAAGGGGTTGGTATTTTAAATTGTGGATGAAGGGAAGTTCGAAAAACCTTTTCTAATTATATGAATTTATCGATATTGAACGTTGGTCATATCATCATAGCTTACCATCAAATAAGATAGTGTTCAAAAGCAAATATATCAATAAAAAACCGGCCAAGTGCGAGTAGGACTCGCGCACGAAGGGTTCTGTACCATTACCGCAAAAAACGCCAAAAAAATCACGTTTGTTGTATGGGAATCTTAAACATTAATTTTATTCTGTTTTTAGTATTTGTTGTTATAGCGGCAACAGGATTACATCATCTGTGAAAATTTCAACTGCCTAGCTATCACGGCTCATGAGATACAGCCTGGTGACAGAGAGACAGACGGACCGCGGAGTTTTAGTAATAGGGTCCCGTTTTTACCTCTTGGGTACGGAACCCTAATAATGCCGTGAATTGGCAGGTATTTTTTTTCAATGTACGCTAGTATTACATTAAATTAATAAAAGTAATTTAGAAGCGTATTTTTAATGTCAGCATTATAAACAAAGTTCACATTCTTTTGATATCAAGACTCCGTTACTTAAATATCACACCTATACACACACCTATACCACTCATATCTGTAAATGTTCTGTACGAAATCATAACTTGAAAGATATATGAAGAAGTAAAAATATCACTACAATGCAACACATCAAGTTCATTGTCAAGGCGAATGTGGTATGTTACAAAAGTATCTTGTATCAAACACTTTTCCTAGACACTGTCAGACATTCGAGACAAAGATGTCGAGACGCACACACATGCACTTGCTTTTACTCTCGATAATATAAAATCTTTTCTTGTCTTCTACAATGACACTGGCAAGTTTCCCTTTTGTACCGATTTTAAAAACAAACTCAATTTATAACTAACACTATGTTTCATTCTTTAAAATAAAGTTCTAGATTTATATCAGCTTACAATAGTAACAATAAGGGAACAGTTGAAAATAATAGGTAATAAATAAATAAACTTTTTGATCAACCCTTCCAGGCAGTTTTAATAAACAATCAACCTTATTCTGCCCGCTTAAGGTTTATTTTTGCTTAGTATGTAATAAATAGAAAAAGTTTTTGAATAACCATTTCCAGCTCATAAGAAAATAAACCTTATTTTAGTCACAAACGGTTTATTTTTGCTTAGTGTGGTTTTACTTCTCCTGGCTGTTAACACTCTGAAGTCTAAATTAACGAGGTAACTACCCAACTTAAGTAAGCGGAACGCAACTAAGTACAATCGGAGACAGAAGCTGAAAGAAAAAGTTTTTAAAATGTTACATTTAGTTAATAGTGGGGGACCTGAGGTAGTTGACCTGAGTAGTTTATTTTTTTTCATAAAAGCATGCTAAACTGTAAGTTTTTTGCTGATGCCAGTACTTGGGGGATTGGACTGCATTAGCTGCATATTTGAAACGAGAAAATCAAAAAGAGTGTCGTCTCTTGAGATAGCTCCACGAAAAAGTAAAAGTTTATAATAATCAATTCAAAATTCGTATTGATATAGAGGATTACTACCTGACACATTATAAAAGACTAGTAAACTATTCGTTTAGGACTTGGAACGTCGTCGTTAGTTGCATGAAGACCTGGGTTCGAAAGTGTTCTTTGGGCTTTTTTATCTGGTATTTTTCAATGGTATCCCGGAGTCTGAATTAGTATTCAATAGTAATGGCTTAATTGAAATAAATGATTTGACTTTGACTACCTACCCAGCTCGCTCCATATTACATGGAAATTGACCATTACTGGCGAATTGAGGGCCACTATAGGTACAACTCTTTCTGCCATAAAAATATTTAGGGTTCTGTACACGAAGGTTCCAAACGGAACTCTATTGCTGTCACTCACGTGTCCGTCTGTCTGCCTGTCCGTCTCTGTCGCAAAATTTTGTTCCTAAAAATTTTTTAACTGGCCTTTTTTAATTTTTTAACCTATGAACTTAAAAATTGGTCATAATGTTTATTATTACGTATATTTTAATAACAAATACCAATATTATTTTTTCTATATATGGTACAGAACCCTAAATGTGCAAAGTCCGACACGCACTTGGCCGGTTTTGTAATACCTAAAAGCGTATGAAATTATGTTATGTTAGGACAAGTTATAAAACAAGGTCACAAAAACCTCTTAAAAAGTTCTCGAACTGATGATGTAACACGTGTAAGAGCTATTATTTACTCTTGTAAGTATTTACTAAGTTCCTGTAATACACTACTGACCTACGAAATAATTTACACTTAATGACTACAATTCAGCTCTCTACTCAACACTACGTAATAACAGGCTTAATAAATGGACTGGCGTTCCTTGTTACGTTATATTTTGTTTCTAGATATACGAGGACGTAATGATAATAGTCTGCCTTTTTTTGGTAAAAAAAGCATGAATCTTTTCTAGGTTTGTTCCTAACAAGTAACTTCCTAATAAATACTTCTGTTGATAACCTATCAAGTCTTCACTAATGAGGCATAAATAACCATTAATATCTACTGTTACAATTTTTGGAGTAACAATTTGTATGGAAAGGGAAATGAACGCCAAAGAAAAGATGGATGGACTGTGTGAGGAGTGATATAAAAGAAAAGGGAATCAGTGATAACGTGAGGGGACAGGACGGTATGGAACTTGTGGCGCCGAGCCCAAGTAACATGAGATAAGGGCAGCAAGATGATGTTTTATTGTAGTGGTCTGTCTAACTAACCAGCTACTTTCTGCCCGCGGCTCCGCTCTCGTGGCAAGTTTTGTCCAAATCCATCCGGCCATTTAGGTTTTATTCACTTACAAATATTCTAACATCTAAACCACATGACTTTCACATTTACAATACCGTATTAGAAGAAGAATAATACATCCCAATATGAAACTTTCTGAAAAATTGGACAAGAAAAAAGAAATTGTTATCAAAGTGAATCGTAGAAGAATAAGTATAATAATATATCCAAAACGCGTACAAGACAAAGTACCCACTCACATAAAAAATGCAATCCCTTAATCCGTATTGCGTGCTTCCCAAGCTATATTTACAATGAACGAAAATTAATGCTGACTCAGTTATATCGTTTCCACGCGATTTTTTTCGTGCAATAAATCTAGATTTTCCGTAGTCAGCATAAAATTAGAGCACATTTCGCGAGTGCAGCGGGGTCGGTGACCGGCGGCCGCTCGATACCGACGCAGTCTAGTGTTGCGTTCGAAGCATAGACTAATGAATGGATTAGAAACAGAATTGCGTGATTAACTAGCGACCCGCCCCGTCAAAATCCGTTGCGTGGTTTAGAAGAAGTTAGCGGAGAAACAGACAGAGTTAGACAGCGACCTTGTTAAATACTGTTTAAAGATAAAGATATTCGTATCCGCGCATAGTGCACTTTTGGTAGTCATAGCCACTGTCAAAATTGTAATGGGCCCATTTCTATGAGTAGCTCTTTTATAAAATGTTTTGACAATATCGTCTGAGGATTTTGTGACTAAGTTATAAGAACCGCACTGGTCGATTCTTAAAGTAAAGCAAAGCTTACCGAGATTGGTCCGTGGATAGATGACTATTTATTACGTACGTATAGCACGTTGCCCGGCTGCCATTTCTATATTTTAAACATCAGAAACCACAAAAATCGGACACCGGTCTTACCTATTGGACCGTGATATCCAGTCACTAGATATATATCTATGGGACCGGTCAATGTGGCGACGCTTGGGGGAGGTCTATGTCCAGCAGTGGACGTCTTTCGGCTGATATGATGATGATGATTATCTAGTCACTGGGCTGTGGAAGGCTTTCGACCCCAATTAAGTCGAAAAAGGCAGATTAATTGATGTTGCCGACTCTAGCAGCGCCCGCCGAGTTGCCTCTGTTAGTCTGTGGGAGAAAGCACACACACATACATACGCTCACGATGTCTGTATGCACACACACATAGGCGTGGTTAACCCTTCCGATGCGACGTGATCGATTGCCTGTCAGTATTTGATTGGTGATAATATTCGTGTCGTAATGGTGGTGTGAATGTCGCCTAAGTTGGGTTGTTGGTTGCCTTATATAAGTAAATTGGTGAATGATATTCACAAAGTTAAGAGACTTTTTGTGAGTAGTTTTCGCAGTTAGTACATTAGCCTTTTTAACGAGCCAGAACGTGAGCCTTTTTATTAGAACCTTAAACATTATATTGTACCTTTTTCCGTGGCCCACCCCACATGAGCCATTATTTTTTTCTCAATAAAAAGGAGCCTATGTAACTCAGCAACAATGTAGTTTTCTATCGCATCAGAATTTCTAGACCCATTACAAACGAATATTTAATTGAACCTCTTATTAGTAAAGAATAAAATATCAATCTTTGATAAGTTGCCTTATTCGCCTTTCACACCTCTATGCAAATTAATACATATTCCTTGATAAAGGTCTAACAACAGTTCTACCCACCCTATCCATCGATTGTATTCTTCAGAAACAAATCACTATCCTGAAACTGTTTCTTTTCATTCAAAATCACTTACCCATCCTTATAAAAACGTCAGTATAAAGCTATAAAGACACACCTGGCGACACTTAGGGCATCCCCTAAGACGGGGTAAGTAGCCAAGCCAGACGACAAGAAATATATTCAAGCCGCGTGCCCAAATACTTAAGATATGCTCATGATTAGTTCGACTCAACTTCAGTTCACTCTTCAACGGAGATTGAATATCTACTGACTTGGAAAAGGGATTCAGTTTTAAGAGTTTTTTGTTTAACTCTTGTATTAAGGGGATTTATATTTTCTTGTCATACCAATACAATCACAAATGTCAATTTATTGTTAATGTATTTACTAATAGCTGGTAATTGTTGGCAATACTGAAGGAAAGAGAGCACAAGGCTGTCACGAACATGATGGTCTGACCAAATAAAAGAAGCTACGACCTCAAGCATAATTCGGCAGGTGGTGACGGAACCTTTGGAGTCGATTGAAACAGGTTGTCCGCTTAAGTTAGAGGCAGAGGAGTCCAATGACTAGTGATGCAATAGACCACTGCTTCTGTTTCCGCAACTGCAGAAGTTCCGCACGAATTCTTAAATCCGTTTCTACTCCTGCTTTCGCAACTTTTAAAAAGGAACATTATGACGAGGTGATGCGCGGGAGGACTTTAATCACAACTTTACGAGAGTTAAGCAAACAACTGAGTTTCGGTGCCCTTGACAGCTCATATTTATTTAAGTAGTGATATTTTTATGGACTTTCAAGCCTTCCGTGAAACTACTTAATTAGGATGTTTTCGCAGATTGGTCTCTAATTATTTACCTGGTTTATTTAATTTTGAATACTGATTTATGATAAAAGAATGTGTTATCCTTAAATTATATATTTTCATAGTTTATATACTTCTTTATACTTCCGCTTCTGTATCCGTTTTTGTCTCCGTTCACGCAAAAAAATACTTTTACATCTGTTACCGTTTCTGCTTCCGTTATGACACTTTGTTGCATCACTACCAGTGTCTACGATCCTTAATATTTAGGGACCGATTGAAGAAGACGAAGGTAAGCATTTCTTTCAGGTATGTAATATTTCAGTGCATTTTTTTTTTTTCGTACTTTAACGCTGACCAGTATCTAGCTATTGAAGTATCAAGTCCCAACAGATTCGCCCGCGTAGAACTCAAAAATTATCCCAAAGGAACGTTCTCCCGGGATAAAAAGTCATATGTTTTGGCGTTTTGCGAATACTTTCATTGTACGCACAGCTAAGGAGTGGAATTCCCTGCCGGAGTCTTTGTTTCCTGATAGCTACAACCTTGGGGTCTTCAAGTCAAGAGTGAATAGGTTACTTCTAGGCAAGCGTGCTTCACCGTCGACCACATCATCGCTTACCATCAGGCGAGATAGTGGTCAAACGCGAGCCTATCGATAAATAAAAAAATAAAATAAAATGTCCTTCGCCAAAGTGCAATTTAGGTCTATACCAAAATACATTATTATTAGTTTAGCGATTTAGGCGTGAACACGCAACAAACAGACAGAGTTACTTATACTTTCGTATTTTTATTATTAAGTATGGATAAACTTTACTCAAATAAACATCTGTTTTTGAGTCTGTAAGTGTATTTAAGAGAGATGTCTGCCCTTAAGTAGCGTGTACAGAGATTGAAAAGCTAATGCCTGTCAAACAGAGTGAATGGTTGATGTGTCTGGCTCGTAGTATTTTGACGTTTGTTTGAGCAGGACGTATGGCACTTGTCTATCATTAAACCGAGCGTGAAATGAGCACTACGACAGTTTAATGTAGAGGAGATTGATCTTGCTATCGGTTAAAGAAAGTTCAATTTGCAGATATCAATCTGATAGAGGGTTGATTTTAATAGTCAGAGGGGTGATAATTACCATTTAAAAAAAAAGGTAATTATTTAAAAAAAAAAACGAAGAGCGTAGAATTTTCCTTCATTTAAGTCATATTTAAAGAAAAAATAAGCAGGCGCTTGGACATATTTCTAAATGAAATCTATCAACCCATAGGCGTATTTTTTATGTATCAGGTAAAAGTTCTCAAGATTCAAAAATGTGTCATTAAAAATATAGTACTCATTCAAGTGGTTTTCAGTTTTTTTTAATCATTCTTTCAAAAAATCTGCGATCGGAAGCTGTTTTCATATTTTTTTCAGTCATACAAACCGCAAGGGCATTTCAAGACCGTTTCATCCTCTGTATTTTCTTTTACATATCTTTGTAAGTAGTCCAATTCTTTACGCATACAGATGCTTTATCTTCAGAGATGTAGTCAGCTCTCACAAAAACTCAGCGAGACCCAATTTTCCTTTGCCTCCATTTGCGATGTAGATTTTTATGCAGTTTTTCTTCGTTCATCAAGCTTTCTTTGTAATTAATGTTTTCGTGAGTGAATTAACTATGAGTCAATGTGTTTTCTAACTATTTAAGTAAGATCAGCCTGATTTATTTCTTTCTGTGTCATGTGATTAAAAACTTGCAGCACTGTTTTCTAGAGAAAGCTTTGAAATTAAAAAGCTTCCATTGAGTGTTCTACAAATTAAGTGTCAACTTGATTGTAAAATACTGAATTGGAATGCTTTTTTAATTTCGTTTTCTTTTTACTATAATGCGAAGATGGCGGGACGAACTTGAAAGGTTACTTGTTACTTGCCCAAAACTGAGAGAAAAGGAAAGAAGAAAAGGAGGCCTTTGTCCAGCAGTGGGGCAACTCAGACTGAAAAAGTAAAGTAAAAACATATCATATTATGTCTTTGAAACCGTTACCACATTTTCATACACGGGAACGAAGCATAAATAAGGACATAAGACTGTTTTAGTAAACGACTTCTTATCATCATCTGCTTAGCAATTTACCAACTATTTTAGGATACGCTTCCAGTCTGACCTGGTGCAGCAGAAGACCAAAATTTTACTTGAACTACCTTTCTCTTTTTCTTCTATTTTAAGTAAAAAGTAAAACTGGTGTTAGGCTTCTGCCTACCCACAAGGCCACAAAGACTGTCAAAAATTGACAAATGACAGCGGGAACCAACCACTAAGCGTGTTTTCCGAAGCACGGAGGAGTGCCGTAAGTTAATGGAACCAATCCACGGACCGGATCCCGTTATTACTTCACCACGAGCTTCTTCTTAGCAGTAAACGATATCTGATGACTTCATACAACGTAATAATACTATTTATCACAAACGTACAAAAGAAACTTATAAACAGACGCCAGCTAACGAACAAAACAACTTTCATTAATCAAAACTACACAAGGAAATCATCCGTCAAAAATCCAGGCCAAACACTGTCATGCAGAAAAACTGTCCCAGTTATCTGTGACGGTATCCTTATTTAACAAAAACACTCGATCTAACGTGTTATCTGGGTTCCCCAACGTCCCCATATTACTTTGCGAATCGTCTGTCCTGAATACATTGTAAATTCAATAACAGTCACCGAACCGGGTGACCGCGAAACCTGAAACCCAGCGTTGAATAAAAAATGCGAATCACCCCTCATATTGGGCTCAAAATGTGCTACTGACACCGGATGGCGGTAGCGATGTGAATACTATAGGTTAATAGGACCTAGATATTAAGTGTAAATACGAAACATGAGTCAGCTTAGTTTGGTTTATTTTATAGTCGGTTTTCAGGTATTTTAATCCTTAAACTTTTTGTGACCTTTTTGTCGTCTTGAGACCACATCTAATATCAACGAAACCAGCCAACTGTTATGTAACTCTTCTAGAGCTTTAAATTTTTTCGCAGAATATTAATTCTATAGAGAAAATGTAAAGTGTGTACTAGGGCTAGAGGGCCATAGACTCTTGACAAGTGACATAGACGATTGTCAAAAAGTTTATGTTTGCGATTGACATTCTCTACGCTTTTGGATTCTTAACAATCGTTAGCGCTGATATAATGCCATTTTGTCTAGAAACTTTTACAGTCTTATTAATAAAAATGGCGTATTCCCAGCTTACTCCGAAGTTACTCTTGGACTAGCTAATCCCGGAATAACTAAGGATTAACATAGATCTAGCAATGTTATTAATAAACATGGAATAACCTCGGACTAACTATTCATTTCTTAGTCTTGGATTTACGCGTAAGCTCTGGCAACACAGTTGAATTTAAAAGTAAAAAGAATGAACTAGTGAATGAAAAATAAGCAAGTTGAAGACATTAGGTAGAAAAAAAAAACTAAAAATGACATCTGCCATAGAGATTTGACAGTAAAGGTGAAGGATCCCTCCTTTTCAAATTATCGTATTACCTTTAAACTTAAAAATTACATATAATGATGATTAATTAATTAATTAATTTGTAATTTCGTTGACTAAAGCTAAACAGCTGCCAATGACCTTATTTTTTTAATGTTCCACAACTACGAAATAAAAAATCAGAGTCTATGTAATAATTGTGGTTGCGAGAGTTTTTGGCGGGATTTTTTCGAGTGTAGTTCAGCGGCTGTTAATATTATTTGCAAATTTATTCCTAATGGATATTGTGATATTAAATTGGTGTAGTTTTATGTATCAACTGTCTATGCAACTGGTCAATCTGTGAAAGCATTGACAGAAGCGATCTCGGGATAGTGGAGCGGCGAATTTTATTGTAGTATTGACTACCTCCCGCAAAGCTTACAGCCTTCTTAGCAGCCTTCCCAGTAAGCCTTCCCAGGCTTACTGGGAAGGCTGACTTGATACAATTTGCTACCAAATACTCCAAAAAACATTAGAATCTGTTGCATCCGCATTCTAATGCATACTAAAGAATTCAAGAAGGATAATATGCACTGAACACGAGGCGGTATGGTCTAAGACCTTAGCCTGCCCGAATAGGGCGATGCAAAAAAATTAAAAAAAAATGTGGTTGCCATAGTTACACTACTCTTATTCCGACCTTAAACTAGCTGGCACCATGGTTTAACTTTTAGTCTGAGACTAGTGTCAGATTAGTATAATCCCTCCTTATTCCGTGTTTATTAATACGGATTTTTTTTAGTACCAACCTAATACTTGGAATAAAGTTATTCTTACCTTAGTCCACGTTTATTAATAAGACGGTTAAAGTATAGAAAGGTTATTCAATAGTTTTGATATGTAGCGATGTACGTTATGGTATATTTGTGATATTGCTTATGGAAAAGGTTACTAAACCAGCTTCCAAAGAAACACTACAAAGTGAAAAACAACTCTATTTTCCGAAGTCGGTGTCGAAAAACCAAAAAACAACAGGTGCCAAATACTTTTTTTGTTAAATAGTTTTTCTTTTTTAAAATTATCATGAAAATCGTTTAAAACCAAAATACATCTCATGACAATTCCAAAAAGCCCAAACGCGACTAGGAGACATTTTTTTTATTTCGGAGTGCCAGTGCCTACCTTCCGGCATCATCATCAGAACAGTTCGATGGTACCATTTATTTATAAGTATGTATATGCAAATTATTGCATTGTTAAACATACCAAAATGAATGCTGCTGATTGCAATGGGATCCCATCATCAGATTCTGACTTGATGGCAACTGGGCCACCTCGGGCATATACCATTTCAAACACAAAAAGATTTGGTGCACAATTGGCGCCATGATCGTGTAACAAATATGTAATAAAAAAGATACAGTTGAATTGAGAACCTCCTCGTTTTTTGTAGTCAGTTGAAAATAATCTAGCGACCGCCACGAGTAACCTTTTATTGGTTTTATTACCAGATTAATAAACCCAAAATTATACAGATAATTCAAGTTTTTACCTCACAATAACACAAACTCATTTGTGATTCCGAGTGGGAATATGCAAATGCTTGAATAATTTTATTATTTAGTCCAGTGCGTGGGTACCGGTAAAATTCGTTACGATTTATATTCAAAACAAAAGTTAAACCATACAGAATAGGTTTTTGCATAGTTTTATTACTATTATTGACCACCTGCCAGCGGCTTCACCCGCGTGAATGTCGAAAATTATCGGGAACATATACCCGGGATAAAAATATCAAAATATCCTATGTGCTATTCAAGACTATAATCTATCTCTATGCTAAATTTCATCCAGATCCGTTTTGTAGTTTTTGCGTGAAAGAGTAACAAACATACAAACACACTTAAGCACTCACAAACTTTCGCCTTTATTAGTATTTAGTGTGATAGGCTCGCGTTTGACCACTTCCTCACCTTATGTAAGCGATGTGGTTGACGATGAAGCAGGCAGTTTTTCAAAAGGGCAAATACATACCTGACATACCCTGAGCATGAGGATAAACCGCTACCAAGATCATACATATACTTTGTGTTGTCAGGCACCAAATTATTTTACTAATTCGGTGCCTGACAGATAACCTCACAAGAGTCTTTAAGTCAAGAGTTAATAGGTTACTTCTTGGTAAGCGTGCTCCATCGTCGACCACTTCATCGCTTACCATCAGGTGACATAATTCTCGTATACGCCTGTTTTTAGGCGATACGAGAGAAGAAAGTCATCCAAATAACTGCCAAATAACGTATCTGACTAAAAGTTTCACACTTTTTAATTATCTTTGCTTTTATTATTATGGAAAGCTCGTGCTTGAATACTATTTCACCAGATAGTAAGCGATGATATAATCGCCGATGGAGCAAGCTTACCCAAAAGTAGGTAACCTATACTTATTATAAGCCGGTAGATAATTCTTTTCAGACCTTAAGTAGATAGTCTAGCCACTTATTTCCTTTTGTTCGGATCACGAATCTAACCTCAAAAGGGAAGAAGGTGCTCGTAAATTAATTCAGCGAGGTGAATACACCGGTTGTGGGATAGTGGAACAAACACGATACATTGAACGTAAGCTTTATTAATTACTAAGTGGGATAACCCGGATAATGGATGATACACAAGGTTCTGATTCTCTATATATATATTTATAGAATGCCTAATTTTGGGTTCTTCTTGAGTCTCTATCTTTTCTCCTCAGTTTCTTTCTGACTGCTTGATAAGCTTGTCAAAAAATTGCATGTCCGTTGACGGATCAAAGATCGTGATTTAACCACCTAAGTACTGGATTAGGGTCTGGCAACTATGATTATTTTCCAGACTTACGGGATTAGTTAATCCCGCAAGTTACACTATGGACACGAGGTATCGTGTTACCCAGTTATTGGATTGTGTCGGTTAGATTAGGCAGTTGCTCCATGTCCAATATCGGCATTACGCTTACACTGAAAGCTGACTCCAATAAACTTGTAAACAATTAAAAAATAATTAAAAAAACCCCAACACATTTTTATTTCATGCTACATAATTTAAGATACGCTTGGATCGACAATCTATTGAACACGTAATATTATGACACGATATCTCGCGAAAACACCCCGATTCAAATAGTAAAACGCACATAACTTTAGAACGGTTGAACCGATTTTAAGAACACTATCGATAAAGTCACCTTTCAAACGAAAAACAACTAAATCAAAATCGGTTCAACCGTTTAGGAGCTTTGATGCCACAGACAGATACACAAACACACAGGTACACACGCCAAACGTATGACACGCCTCTTTTTCCGTCGGGAGTTAAAAAGATATGCAGATAATGCTTGTCTATAGGTCGTGTAGAATAACAAAACTAATTTAAAGTATCCGTACGCAAAATACGCGCTTAGTCATGGAGATGCGGAAACCAGCCCGTTTTAATCTAACCTAACCTAAAGTATCTAACGAGGCGCCTGTGTGTTGGGTTTCTCTTGTACGCTTTGCTAAGGCTTAGAACTCTAGGGTCCAAAATTATTCAAAAGCTACTTTTACAATCAAATAAAACAAAAGTTATGTACCAATAACCACTTCTTTTACGACAGCCAATTACGACTCAATATAAATCAAAGTTAACTCAAGTTATCAAGTGCAAGTTCAATAGAGTCTTAAATCAATTGCAAAACTTTAGAAATATTTCCCTCAGGGACTTAGTTGCATTTACTGGAATTCAAGAAAGACGTATGTTGCAACTTAGGGCTTGTTGAGGCAAAAACAAAAGTATTTTTTCATCAATAAAAAGAGCCCCAAAAAGTTATATGAAATTTTATGTCTTTTCAACTTTTGAGAAGAAGTGAATTGAATTGAGCCAATTTCTTTTATTTTTGTAGTTGTTACCTTTGCTTAACTTTAGGGCATTTGAATTTGAACTATAAGGAAAAGTATACTTGTTCCTACTTTGCTGTAGACTAACAATTTAATAACGATGTTCTGTTACTACATATTATTTATCCTCCAATTGAAACGCCCTGCCCGCCCGGAGCACTTCTTCTGCTTCTTTTATTAATCCTGTGCGTTTATCATGTTTTAAACTGTTACAAAACATGAGGTCATTTCATTTTCTATGATTCTGCACCCGTAGCGTAATACTGTGGATTACTCAAGATGAACAACATAGAGAGATATTATTGAGGTACTATAATTACGTCAACAAAGCAAAAGAAGTATGTTAGAATTGTAGCAGTTAGCGTGCTGTAGTTTTTATGTAGGCGTTATTTTTATCACTTTATTTTCACTTGTTCTTCAATAAGTATACTAAATCAATATTTGTTTTTCGTCAATACTATATTTATAAATATTTTTAAAAAACACAATAAAAAAAACATTTAAAAATATAAAATAGAGGCCCACTGGCATTGGGAACAGGGACCAAGGTACAGGTGGTCAGGGCTCCAGAGAGAGGAACCGCCTAACAATACAAGCCTTATCCAGAAGTACTGCTTTCTGAACCAACGTCCACCTAACGAGAGCCTTCAATGGTGTAGGTTGAGGCTCGTGGCTATTAAGCCATTGGTTGACATGATTAGCAGTTATTATTATGTACTATTTTGTAAACAAAAAAACATACAGGTTTTTTTTTACAAAAACAAGTGCAGAATCGGCGGTCTTATCGCACAGGGCAATCTTTTGGATGGATTGAACGAGAGGAGAAAAATTAAGGGCTGTCAGTGTACTAAGAAGAGTCATCTCTGTTACTTCATAAATATATATTTCAATATATATGTACGTGTATTTTAGCTATTTTAGTAAGTTAATATCAACTTTTTCTTTTTAAATTGTTTAAACAATGCACCTGCCTTGTTATCTCTTCACCACCCTTGGTTGACTTGTAGAGAATGCATTAAGTCCGCCTTTGTACCTTTTTGTGCATGAAGTCTAAATAAATAAATGGCGTAAAATGTATGTATGTTAAGACGTCTTCTCAATATTTGATTGCTGTAACCAATAAATGTTATGTAGGTACATAACAACATACATAAGTCCCATGTAATAGGAGGCGAGTCTGTCACTAACCGGGCACAAACCTCGGAGTCTAGCCGAACAATATTACAATTTGCGGAATAATAACTTAGGTATTACTCTTCAAATGACCGTCCATAAAACACAATATCATGTAATAATTTCCTGAAATGAGACGAGTTTAATAACACATTTTATTTGGCAAGATCTATCATGTGTGTTTACTTGTGTGGGCGAGGGTAGCAACGCGGCAACGTCTCGACGTTTTGGCTACACGTGGTCATGGGATCTGGTTACAGGGCAGTGATCGTGGCAATGACCTGGAACTTGGAATGATGTCACTGTTTTTTTGATAATATTATCAAACATTGTTGTATAGTAACGTGACAATAGACTCGAAAGTGACAAGGTTACCAAGGGTTAACGACAAATGACTTTCTACTATGTAGTCTAATCTTAATACCTTTAAACGAGCAATTCTTGTATATATGTATAATCTGAATCTCGGAAACGGCTCCAACGCTCTAGCTAGGTAAAATTTTTAGAAAACGTATTTTTCTCTATTTTCACCCGAGCAGAGCTCGGTCGCTCAGGTACTGATTAATCATATCAGCCTGATAATGTTCCACTGCAGGGAAAAATGCTCTTCTCATACAGAGACAGCTTTAATTACCGATTTACCGCGCTCAATGCAGATTGATGATTTCGAACTTATATTAACTATTTAAGTTTTTAAACGGTCATGGTCACTAACACTAACATTAATATTAAAAGCGGGTTATTTACCATGTTGACTGTTTATTGCGAGTTCCCGATATTTCGGTGCTGTTGCAAGCACCATGATCACGGATAAACTGAAGTCATTGCGGGTGGGTGTTTATGAGGAGACAAAACGGTCTACCCTCTTTCTTGTTAGTTTTTTGCCATCAGTACCGCTACCATTGTCACTCACAACTCGATTCTGTTCCCGACACACGAAACTCACTGTGTCCGCTCGCGAACTTTTTTCGGCACTTTTTCGGGTTTTACACAGCTGAACAACTGGATTCCAAGCTCTCGACAGTTGAAACCCATCCTCCCGGTTGAAATTTTTATATTTGGTAATCTCGATAGCTTCCCTCACCAGTCTAGGGATATAGTGGCGTTCTGTCGAAATGACCTGAGGGTTATGTAACTCAATCCAGTGGTTCAATCCTGATTCCAAAAGATGTTGAGCTATGGCCGATTTTTGGGTATCGTTGTTCTTTACCGCCCTGATATGCTCTGAAATTCGACAAGCAACCGTACGCTTCGTCTGACCGATGTATGACTTACCACAACTACAATCTACTTTATAAACACCGGGCGGAAAGTTGTCCTTCGGCGAACGCAGCAACTGTGACACTTTTCTGAAAGGAGTGAAGACAGGCTTTACGGCGTATTTCCGATGAATGTTAGCAACCTTATCTGTCACTCCCCCCACGTACGGCAAAAATGCTGGCTGCCTCTCAACCTCGCACTTCCGGTGCTTACAAGCAGTTTCTTGTTTAGGTTGTGCAGTCTTCCCCGTATATCCGTTTCTCTGCAGGACCCTCTGCACATGTGTTAGTTCAGCACGTAAATGTTCCTCGTCGCATAGATCATATGCGCGGTTAGTAAGTGTAGTCACTACAGGGTTCAGTTGTCGGGGATGGTGGTGAGAATCAGCGTGTAGATACCGATCAGTGTTAGTCAATTTTCTATACACTGTGTGACTCAAAGAACCGTCAGCACGGACCCCTATTTTCACGTCCAAGAATGGAATTTTCCTCTCTTGTTCCATCTCGTAAGTAAATTTGATTTTACCATGTATGCTATTAAGGTGTGCCAAGCATAATTCTACCTCATGTTGGTCTCCTTCAATGATCCCAAAAACGTCATCAACATACCTTTTCCACAATTTAATAGGTGTAGATGCAGTGGAGACCGCCAACTCTTCAAAACAAACAGTAAACATGGTAAATATTTGATTTATATCTAAGTACAAAATTCAACCGGAACATATACCATTGCGCCTGCTGAAAAAGCCCAAAATTGTATGAAGACATAAATAAAAAAATAAAGCACTTAGTAGTAGTCACATGCTGAGATAGGAGCCTTTTTGGTCTCGCACGGGGTTTTTATTTTTAATTTTGTTTAATTTTAAGCTGATTTCTCGTGTCTCCTGTGCGGGTCACAAATAAATACTTTTTCTTTATTTCTTTCTAGTCTCAATTCAGGCAACAGTTCGGTAACATATTTAGAATTAATAGTAAAACATCTCTTTCATTTGCATCCTAATAATGAAATTCTAAAGCCACTGAAATTCGAAAACTAAATCGGAAAGTACGTAACTGCAAGGCATGCACCGAGAATTGCAAATTAGGGGAGAGCCGGGTGGGTCAGTGGCGGGTCGTTCACCCTCGTACGAGTAAGTAGGTCATGGGGCTGAGTGCGCTGCGTACCTGGTATTACTTTCAATGATTATACTGTTAAGGCTTCAAGGTAGTTCATTTTTAGGGTTCCGTAGTCAACAAGGAATCTTTATAGTTTCTCCATGTCCGTCTGTCCGTCCGCAGCTTAGCTCAGAAACTCTTAGTACTAGAGAAATATAATTTGGAAAAAAATATATAGGTTAACTCCTGTACACGTAAAGTAGGGATGTATTTTTTGTCTCGTCTATCCCATGGTGTGCTCCCCTGCCAGCTAAATGGTTGCTTTTGGATATGTTAAAAAATTCACGGCATTAGTATATATAACGAAATTAAAAGAAGAAACTATCACACCTACTTATAAAATGTACTTGGAAAATTTAATATTTTTTGTATTGATGTATGGGGACAACAGTTTTCGAATGGTAATGTTGTCCCTTCGTTAGAGCAATGTTCCTGCTTGCATTGTTTATGAACGTTAGTAATGTAACCTATTTATTTTGGTGAATGTAGCTATTTACACGGTCACCTCTGTGCGCGAGTCAGACTCGCACTTAGCCGGTTTTTCTGAAGATAGCGATTGGAAGAAAGATGTAGATTTTTTTTTGCTTTTACAGTCTCTGTCCATTCCAGACGCTCTAGAAGTCAAGACAAAGTAAAGACATTTTATCAGTGATACCCATTATTGAAATGTCAAAATATACCCCAAGGGAAAATTTATTAAAATGAAAATCACCTAAAATTTCGATTGACTTGTCAGTCCGATACATTTTTTACTTTTCTTCAGTCGTTGTCGCCACGCTATTGCTGTTATAATGTACATAGATAACAAAAAGAAAGAAATAATTTATTCCGCCAGAACATTTGACACACAGAACACTTGTCTGGAACCTCAGGTTGCCTGGAAGAGATCTCAAAACGCTATATGGATGCCAGTTGTATGCTCTTTAGTTTAAAATTGACCATATATAATGCAGTATTTTCTAAACTATATATATTAATATTATAAAGAGGAAAGATTGTTTTGTTTGTTTGTACCGAATAGGCTCCGAAGCTACTGGACCGATTTAAAAAATTCTTTCACCAATGGAAAGCTACATTATGCCTGAGTGACATAGGCTATTTTTTTCATCCCGAAAACGGGTCCTGTGGGGTGGTCCACGGGAGCGAAACCGTGGGCAACAGCTAGTGTCTGTATAATATAAATTTTCATTTCTTATTGACGAAGTTTTGTAGCAGTCGGATGGACAATATGGCAGCGCATAAAATACGAATACCCACTGTGAATTTTATTAGGTTTTATTTATGTGTACAACAAAGAATTTATTAATAAATTATAATAAATATCATCACTCCTCTAATCCCCGACGGATTAGAACGTTGAGACAAATTGCATTAAATTAGTTATGCAAATGACATATTAAGATTAGTTAGAGAGTTGGGACCCTTAGATGTCTAGGCCCTTTCAGCAGCAGGATTCCCACTATGCGAATAATAATAGATATTAATCATAGCCTACAAAATAGAATACAAAAATTTCGTTACAAATATTAACCCAGTAAATATTTCATGTGATAAACCAAACAAAAAAATGAAGCAGCTCTCAAAGAGAAATACGTCTGATACGTCTACGACTATTAATCGTTCGTTTCACATCATCACATCACATCAGCAGCCTATTAATGTTCCCACTGCTGGGACACAGGCCTCCTCTCTGTGAGAGGAAATGGGCCGTAATCCACCACGCGGGCCCAGTGCGGGTTGGTGGATGTCACATGTCTTCGAATTTTTGGTTCTAGGACATGCCGGTTTCCTCACGATGTTTTCCTTCACCGTTTTGAGAGCAGTGGTGATGAAATAATTAACACAAAGTAAAGCGCCTGCCTGGGCTCGAACCCACGACCTACAACTTGTAAGTCGCGGCCGATACCACTGGGCCACCACTGCTCTCCGTTCTGCTGATCGTTCGTTTATTCGATTTTAATTACTAACATTCTTGTAAGTAAAGAATTAAAACTTTGACATAAAAAGAGCGTTTCGTTGAAAGGATAGCATTAAAAAATTAACATCAAAACAACACGGAATAAGAAGAAAATCTATGCAAAAAAATGTCAATAATATCAAGGAGAAAATATAAGTATCCTCAAAGACTCACTGTGACATTATGTGACTGGTTAAACTAGGGACATAATGTAAATAAGTTATAATATTATTTATCCTGTAATATAACGAAAATGATAAAGTAATGAAAAGACACAGGCAAATTGTACTGTGTATTTAAAGCTGCAAAAAAGTTAATGCAGTAAACTAGTAGGTACATATGTAAGCAAGTACAGACTATTTATTTGAGTGTTTAAAATCTCTCTGTTTGATACTTTCATTATTATTGTTGACGACTCTTACGACTTTTTCTGGTGATCAGCTGACATAGGCAAGGTGATGAATTAATTATGAATAAGTCCCTAGTTTAACCAGTCACGCGCAACATATAAAGGTACATAAACATTTCCACATAATTAACTTTAACGTTTACGTTAACGTTACATCTGCTTTTGGCGATATTACTTTAAGCGTTAGTCGAGCACTTAATATCTATATAATGTTATGTAGGAGCTCTTTGAAGACGTTCCTACTATGTTAACGACTTATTCATACAGGGATTTGACAGAGGAACCTCAAAGGTTTTACGAAAATGTGGAATATTCAAAGTAAATTTCTTGAACGGGAGAACGTTCATAGAGATACCTACGTTTGGGAATGTGCATCTAGTTTCATCTTTTTGACGATCTGACTTTGCCAATAATTCAAAAGTACCTTTAATGGGTTCACTGTAATCAATGCTTTGAGTTTCAGTTTTATGCATTCATATGTAGCACTTCGGATTTAATCTTGCTAGTTTAAAGTAAGTTTATAAGTTTACAAGACATGTTTTTTTGACTACATTGTTGTATTTTTTATTAATTTTATCCGTTACATTTGAACTATTGATCTTTATTTTCGAAACACACACAAGTAGGAGTTTGAGGTCATAATGTATATTTCTAATAAGTGACACTGCTAAATAGAATAAATTTACAATGTTATAAATACCATTGATCTTTCAAATCACACACTAAACATAATAGTCTAAATTTCATATATTATTTATCTATACGAAAATTAAACTCAATGCGAATCCCAAACCCCTCAGGATTTTAAACGTGTCTCCTTTACGTCATTTAGTGTTGAACTCGCAAAGTCATAATATTTTACACATAATAATTCAAATATCAAGAGTTTAATACCCTCTATTTCGTTATTATTAGAATATCTCTCTTGAACTATACTACATAATAAACAGGGATTTATCCTGTAAAGACCTACACAGGGGTCGAAAGTTGAGAACCTATTTCTTAGAAGCATCCTCAGTTATCAATTCTATGGAGTGCCTCACATGAAAAAAAAAATATATACATTGTTATTTGGTTAAACACGGATTCCCCAATGCTGGAATTCGTGACCATATCATGGTTTCAAAACATTCTCTTTGATGATGTTTCTCCACTTACTTCTATTCTCAGCAATATGCACGGCTTCTGAGGCTTTGATATTCAACGAGTTTTGAATTTGGACTGACCAGCGTATCGGACAAGCGTAAATTACACTGATTAGTAAATTTTTAATTCAAATAATAAATGAAAAATTTTAATTAGGAATCTGCCAGTCTGTGTCTGCTAGTGAGGTTTTATAAATAAGGCTGTAAAGAATTTAGAAAGCAGATTGATTCAAATAAAGTTAATCTTCTGTGCAATTATTTCTTCTAATACTAGTAGCTTTTTCTGTTTATTTACAAGGTTTAGGTACAAACATATTTTCAATGTTACCAATCTTCGTAGTATCGATGATTCCAAAATTTAATATACGAGTATTTTGACCAGAATTCAGTCACGTCAACAGCATTGTCATTTGCCTCACAATTATACCAATATAGAGATACTAGCTGTGTCCGCGGTTTTGCTCACGTAATCCACCGGCTGTTAATTATAATAATGACTGATTAGTTATCAGTCGATAAAAAATATAAAGATATTGTGTCTGAGAATAAAGATTTTTCATTCATTGGTTCAAAATCATTCGCTTACAAAGTGGCACACTAGACATTGTTAGGGTTAAGTACCCAAAGGGTAAAAACGGGACCCTATTACTAAGACTCCACGATCAGTCTCTGTCTGTCTGTCTGTCACCAGGCTGTATCTCATGAACCGTAATAGCTAGACAGTTGAAATTTTCACAGATGATGTATTTCTGTTGCCGCTATAACAACAAATACTAAAGACAGAATAAATTAAATATTTAAGTGGGGCTCCCATACATCATACGTGATATTTTTAAAACGGTCCAGTAGTTCCAGAGCCTATTCGGTACAAACAAACAAAAAAATCTTTCCTCTTTATAATATTAGTATAGGTATTATATTACTAGCTGTTCCCCGCGGCGTCGCTCCCGTGGACCACCCCACAGGACCCGTTTTCGGAATAAAAAAGTCAGTCAGGAATAATGTAGCTTTCTATTAGTGAAATAATTTTTTGAATCGGTCCAGAAATTTCGGAGCCTATTCGGGACAAACAAACAAAAAAATCTTTCCTCTTTATAATATTATAAACACATCAACACGGATATTTCATACTCAATTAAGTACTGGCCGCATTGGAATCTTTTATACACCGATTTGTTTGTAATTTATCTCAGACTAATTCCAAATTCAACTTTTTGAAAATTCTTTTGTTTCGGTGGCATAAAAATGTCTTGATGTGTAGGAGAGGGAATTTTCATTTGTGTGAAATTTAGAAAACAATACGAATTACGTTTAGTTACAGGTTTTTTTCATTTTTAAACGAAAGATAAAGTTAAAATTGAGGTATTGTAGCCATGCAACGCCAACATTTGACGAGGGCGGAGATGTTACGAGCTGTGGGAATGCTGGAAGCTGGGTCTGTTCAGCGTAATGTTGCTGAGGCCATAGGGACCCACCAAAATGTAATTTCAAGATTGTGGACACGCTATCGTGCCACAGGTGAAGTAGCGGAGAGGCACCGGGGGACAAGTCGCATCACTACCCCCAGACAACACCGATTTTTGCAAATTACTGCGCAAGCTCAACCAAATGCAACGGCGACTCAATTGGTCCAAAGGCTGCGAGTGGAACACCAAGTGCTTGTGAGTGACCAAACTGTAAGAAGGCAACTGCATGAAAGCAATCTACGCTCTCGTAGACCACTCCGGGTCCCACCTTTACGGAGAGGCAATCGTGGACGACGATTAGAATGGGTTCGGAACCACGTGGACTGGGGCCGTGAGCAATGGTCCAATGTGCTGTTCACGGATGAATCCAGGTTCGGCTTCCATCCAGATTCACGAATGACGCGTGTTTGCCGAGTTCCCGGACGATGGAGCCGTCTTCAGAACCCTCAGGAAGTTCACCCATACCAAGGAGGAACAATTATGGTTTGGGCAGGAATTCGTCTTGGAGGACGGACGGATCTCGTTTGGGTGCGGGGCAATATGACGGCAGAACGATACGTCCAACAGGTGCTGGGGCCCGTAATCTTGCCCCACAGAACACAAATGGGGCAAGATTTCCTGCTCATGCACGACAATGCCCGGGCACACACGGCGAGAACGGTAGCAGCTTGGTTACATACACACAATGTTAGGGCCTTAGACTGGCCTGCTCAATCGCCAGATCTAAATCCCATTGAGCATGCGTGGGATATGCTGCAAAGAAGAGCTCTGAAGGAAGTTCCTGAAAATCTGGCTACAGAAGATCAACTTTTTGCGCACCTCAGAAGGACATGGGACAATATTCCGCAGCAAGACATTGACAACCTTGTTCTGAGCATGCCGAATCGTTGCCGATGTGTTATGAACATCATGGGTGCTTTCTCAGACTACTAACTTCAAGTTTATAAACACAAATTAAATGTTTTTTTTTTTTTTTTTCAGTTTTTACTCATAAATTAAAAGTTAATTCATATACGGTTTCCGTCTATGCTTCATTTTTTTTCCATAAAATCCTGAAATTTTAATCGAAGTACCTTAACCATTATTAAAAAATGGTAGAATATTAAATAACGTATCTTTTAAATATATACATGTCATATAAATAATTAACACATTGATAGTAATTCGCTTTTTTAAAAATATCCCTAGACCGTGTTGATGTGTGTATATTATTAATATCGATAAAGTTCATATTGCTTTTACGTATGCCTAGATACAGCAATACTCACGTTTTCCTGATGTCCCTAGAGACAAGAGTTAGGCACTCAAATATGAACAAAGCTAACTAACCGATGGAACAAATAAAACCTAGTTATGGCGCCCCCTAGCGGCGCTGTAGGGAAACTAGAGTTGTGTTTGTTTTTAATGTGAAAACTTGTAGTTAATAGGTTTTTAATTAAGTAGACTTTTGAATGAGTATTTAAGCACTGAAAATAGATCCAAGTTATTTTCAGCCATCTGTCAATTTATACAACACTATTATGATATTTTTTATAAGTGTTTTTCATTATTATTTGATTCTTCTGTAAGAAAATAATGCTCCCACAAAAACAACAATTTCACCTCTCTATTTTTAGATGAATTAGGTACGTAATAATAATACAATTCGAAGAAAATCATATATAATAATATCATTAATACTCTTTACACCTAATCGTGTTATGTATTTACATTACACAATTGGACGGTAACATTAAAGTTATAATACCCTATACAGTCCATGTCCAAAATTAAATCATCGTTTTCATTTCCCAAAAGACGAAAATAGGACTCGTTTATTCACAAAAAGATGTAAGATTAAATTAGAATCTGCCTGTTAACACCCCAATTACTGGAGACAAACGTTGGCCCATTGTGTGATGTGTCACAAAAACCTTCGAATTCTTCAGTGGATTACTCCAACACATTTAACGCAGAAAAGATACGAATTCCTTTGTAAATCAATTTCTTTTTATAGCTGTACAGAAGGACAATCAATTTCATGTAAATTATTGATTGAATAAGATTTATGTATTAGTTGAGACAACTAAATGGTTTTATGTAAAACCCCGAAATAGCGGGCTTTGTAATCGGTGGAATGGTATGTAATTATTTACAATTGGATACTAATACATGTACGTTTCGAATTTGTTAGTTACGTGTAGCACAATGTGCTACGGCGTAGCAAGAGCGTAGCTTGGGCGTAGCACAAAATTATATCACAGTTGGGCTGGCTCACGAGTATGCTTTGCTTGATTAAGTAAGTTTATGCAAGGATATTTAGTGTATTACTAAAAAAAACTTTTTAATTTTTCACTTTTTAGTTGTACCTACCTAATACGCAAGTTGTTCAGTAAGGTAGCTAAAAAGCCAGAATAGATTACCCGAATATCATGAAACTTTGAACATAACTGGTGAAATGAGAGTGTACCTAGGTGAACTATACATACCACTTTAGAGCGTACTGACATGATGTTATGTTATGTAATGGTACCGAGAGATTTGCCCTTATTTATTGAAGAGTTCTGTTGTATATCTCCGAAGTTCTTCATCAGATCTTCACCAAATTAAAATGGCATCAATTTCGGAACATATTCCTTTAAACAAAAAAAATATTTTCAAAATCGGTCCATAATATACGGCGAAATTGGTGAAAATACATAAAAGAAACTAACGTAAAGTCGAACATAGAACCTCCTTCTTCTTGGAAAGTCGTTTAAAATGCTTGTTTAATACACAATTATAATCACAAAAAAGGGTGTAGCTATAGCACTCCCCACAATTCACCAGTAATATTTAATTTCCACGTAATAGGGGCAAGTCTATTGGCATTCAAACGGCACTACTCCAGATTTCAAGTTGCTACTATGAAATTCCAGATGTAAAGTACCCAGTAGCACTTAGCCTGACCTGGGAATCGAAGCCAAGCCTGATCCTCAGCAGTAATACACTCTACTATATCTCATGAAAATGTTTAAAACAATTACATAAAGTACTTTAAAACAAGTTCACAAACCTCACAAAAAAGAACCGTCATCTTTTCCCGTAACTGGAGTTCAAGTCATTTAATTCATAAATCGCAATTACGGCACGTCAACGACCCCTTATCTTATCTTTACGGCATCAGCAGACAATCGCGTTACACTTACATTAATTAATACCTACCTAAGAGTACCTACCTACGTAAGATCGCTGACGTCAAGGTTTAATGACACGCGTTTTCTTTTATAGACTTCTGTCGCAAAAATGAGCGAATTTTCTGCACAAAAAAAGATTGAATATATCTTAAAACCAGACTGCAAAGACACCGAAAAAGTTCCAAACAAAATCACTTTTCAAACACTCTGATGCAGTTGGTAGCAGTTATTTTTAGTTCAGTCTCAGATTTTATGCCTGCCACTGCATCTGACTACATGGAAAGTCGGGTTAAAGTGACCTTGCCTACCCTTTTGGTACATGCGGGCGTGATATTGGCATTGACTGCCTCGTATTCATCTAAGCGTAAAACTTGGGAGCACTAGAGCGTCTGTTGAGTGTCGGGTTCTGCTTTCGATCTCCAGGTTGAGCCCTGCCTAGCCCTTAAAGAAATTCTTATTGCACATAATGTATGTGTCGTGACCAGATAGATTTTTTTGTATTTCATGAAATAGGAAATACCCACTGTCCACATCATAATATGGTCTAGATAAATGAATAATCAGCGTTTGACGATATAAGCAGCTAAACGCACGGCTACTTAATGATATGGACAAACATTAGTGGCCATTTATAGTGAAATAGTTACAAAATCCACCGTTAGAGGTGCTGATATCGTTTTGTTTTTTGATGCATCATGGCGGCGGGCAATTATTCTGATAAAAATTAAGCTAATAATAATGCGCCAATTGAAGATAAAAGTGACGTGAAATGTCGTTATGACACAAACTACTTGAAATATATGGAAAAAAACAAAAATTAGGCCTTCGATATCATGGAAACCCTTCATTAATAATAATGGCCAAACGTGGATTGACATATCCCCATGAAACGTTGAAGTTTAAACGATATGGTCAGTTTTTGCTGGCCATGTCATGAAATACAACCATTTCAAGAAATGGTAAGCCACATCATGAAGTGATCAATTCTGTGATCTGGCACATAATGTATAGCGACCACTTACCTATCCGTTTCCTAACTCAGATATGTAGTTAGAAACCAAGTTGCAATGTAAACAGATGATGAATATCATAAGAGAAACCACTCCCATCTTGATGACAGTCGTTTCTCGTGTCCGCAAACAATTTTTGTATAAAGGATAATTTCGTAGTCGACCACATCGTACGGTACCGTACAGTAGACGATGAAATTAGATACTTACTAAAAATATTCTCAGTTAGGCTTCCGACCCGTAACGAAGATTTTACATATTTACACAAAATCGTATCTGAAAGGGTCGTCGACATCCAAAATAAACTTCCTTCGAGTCTTAACGAGTTTTATCGTCTCCGTGAACCGGTGAACTTGGACAAGATTACGACAATATTTTACAGATAAAAACGTAATTCCGTACTAATTCATGTTAATGAGACGGCTAGGACGGTTCGTACACGGGCTGTACGCGGGCCGGGCCGGGTTCTGTCAGGCGCAATGGAATTATTACTGTGTAAACTTTGCTTGTTAGTCAAATGTGGGTATCTAATTAAAAATAGCCAGAATCATTTTGACGTGATTGTGAATCATAATCTTGTTACTGAAATGTTTTTGTATGCATTTTAATACAAAAAAAATATTCTTAATCTGTTCTAAAAACAAACTTCTGAAAAGTACAAATTAGAAATCATATTTTCAGCCAAAAGACTTATACTGCTGGATATATTTAGAGTTAGTATGTTACAAACTAGAAAGAACGGTGCATTAACAAAATCAAAAGGTCAATTTTCTATCAAAATTCACTTTCTTCCTAGCCATGGGATTTATCTAGAAATGAAAACATTTTTACAATAAAATACAACTGATTTCCAAATAAAAACACTACAAAGGAAACATAACTTCAATTTCGGAAGTCGGTGTTCCTGTTTTTATTTCTTCGTTTTTTGACATCGACTGCCGAAATTGAAGTTATTTTTACTTTTGTAGTGTTTCTATTTTGAAGTCAGTTGTATTTTTGTAAAAAACAAGCATATTCTTCCAAACACAAAATGAACCATCATACTCAGTTCATAATTGGCGGAGTGATCGCGTAACAAACACAAAAAAACATACAGTCGAATTGAGAACCTCCTTCTTTTCTTAAGTCGGTAAATAATACATAGATTTTTGGACACAGAAGTAGGTACCTATGCAAGTATGTACTCAACACAATAACGGTTCACCATCGAGCTCACCCTGGTCAACATAATGTTTTGTTTAAGTTAGCACTGGCGGTTTAAACCAAAGCTCAACAAACAAGTTCCACTCAACTGTTGTGTATTTTGTCAAATTGCCCATTGGGATTTTGGGCTACAAGACAAACAATAGATGACCCACAAGATATATCATTTCAACATACATTCTGTTTTTACAAGAGAATTGTTTACTAAAGAAACCGCAGTTTTTTACCATAAACATAATAAAACCAACCAATTAAAAAGATTATTTTTAATCACAGAGTTTCGTTATATTTTTCTAATATTTTTTTTTAAATATTATAAAATAACTCCAAATTAAAAACATCTCTGAGTTATTCCGCAACAAAAATATATTTTTAAAATAAAGTTTTATCTTATTTAATATTCACTCCATAAACGCAGATGCGTATAATCTAAAACTCTTAACTAAAAACAGCTGCAACAACATTGCAAACAATTTAACAATAATTACAAAACTAATAACGTTAAAACTTTAGTCAACTAACAGTTTCATAATTCTCAATCAAAGATGATAAGTTAGACGGTTAGACAAGTAACCAATCTATTAAAGTTAGTTAGTTATACTTATAAGTTCTTTGAGTGAACATATCAAGCTTTCAAGGTTTTGACAAGCTGTATGCGGTCATAACATCGTAAGTTTTATACAAGGGTAAACAGAAAACATTTAGAAAAAATTATTGTGATGTTGCAGTATAAACTGCCTACCTGGCTTAAGATTTCAATAGCTTTTAACGTTTCATAAGTGCCCACGTCCATTACACCTAATAAGGGTTTTTTTTGTTTGTCATACAAAGATTATATTTATTAACATATATACAATTGTATATACTAAATAAAAAAAAAACACAAACCTATATACAAATACAAAAGGGAGACGGAAAAGACCTCATTGTGCATCAAAAAAATTCGCCCAAATCGTATTTTTTTTTAGTACATTCAATTGTATGTTAATAAATAAAATATTTTAAATTTAGTTAAAATAAATTAGCGCAATATGTAGTTTTTAGGGTTCCGTACCCAAAGGGTAAAAACGGGACCCTATTACTTAGACAACAACTCGCCGGGTGTGGCACAGATTGCCAACTGTGACGTAGTGCAGTCCTACATGGCAGTTGCATGGATGAGGTGAAGCGCCGAATGGCGATGGATAGAGGAGCAATGGACAAGTTAAGGAAGGTATGAAAGAATCGCAAAATAACCAAAGCTACTAAGATCAGGCTCGTCCATTCGCTTGTATTCCCCATATTTCTCTACGCGGCTGAGACATGGACACTACGAGAACTGGAAAGGAAAAATAGATGCTCTGGAAATGTGGTGCTGGAGAAAACTGCTTGGTATTTCGTGGACAGAATTCCGCAAAAACGTCTCCATACTCCAAGAACTCGGCATCAAAGAGCGTCTATCAGCAGTAGAAATTCTTTTGCCATGTCTCGAGGCGGAATAACGACTCCATTGAGCGCCTAGTGGTGCAGGGCAGAGTGGACGGTAACAGGCCACGCGGGAGATCACCGATGAGGTGGACTGATCAAATTAAGTCCGCCGTTGGTGGTCCTGTAAATGAGTGTGCCAAACTTTCATGTAACCGAGCTAAATGGAGAGAGATCGTGCGGCGAGTTACCACACCAGCGATTGGACAAAATTCATCGTGACCACGACCGCTCTGTCAAGAGCGAAACGAAGATGAAGAATTACTTAGACTCCGCGGTCCGTCTGTCTGTCTGTCTGTCCGTTTGTTACCAGGCTGTATCTCATGGACCGTGATAGCTAGACAGTTGAAAATTTTCACAGAAGATGTATTTCTGTTGCCGCTATAACAACAAATACTAAAAACAGAAAAAATTAAAATCGAAGTGTAGAGTTACAACAAACGTTAGTTTTTTGCGATAATGGTACGGAACCCTTCGTGCGCGAGTCCGACTCGCACTTGGCAGTTTTATTTTTATTACTGTCTAAAATATCTAGTGGCTAATAAACTAGGCATTTCCAGCCAGCAAATAAAAAGCCCTTAGGTAAGAATATAACGTTTTTCCCAATAGATATCAATCAATATAAATGACACACTCTATGAATCTCCACATAGAGAACTGCCATAATAGTTTTCGAGAAATGTTTATTTTTGCCATCAACTTAACTTTCTTAACATTACTCCTACATCAGACTTATGGCGCGTAAAAATAATAGAAAATATTGCCAAAAAATATATAAAAAGAATCTTAAGCACCGTAAGCAACAGTGTCAGACACTTCGTGGTAATTTTTTTACATATTTTACCTATTGTTACTCAATTCTTTTGATGGGAAAGCTTTACGCAAAAAGAAAACCCATAGAAATCAAAGAATGGATTTTACTATGTCTTTAGTCTCGGTAAAGAAACAATGACTGTTACATTAAGCAGTTGCCAAGAAATTTAGATGAAATCGTTATTTTATTATAGATACGGTCCTTGGGGCCAGTTTTAGTTTCCATAAGTATCTATTTGATTGTTGATAGTCTAGTTATTTATTTTAATTTAAAATTGTCTTCGTAGCTATTCAAGTTAGCAATATTCTTATTCAATGCAAATAACAATAAACTATTCTCAGACAGCTCAATCTGGCTCTAAATATCTGCTGAAATGCTGTCTTAATTTCAAGTAATATCTATGAGAGTATAAATTATTTAAATAAAACAGTAATGGTGTATTTATAGAATAACTGTCTAAATTACCAGCCACATTTCAGACCACAATTGAAAATGTTCATGTTAAATATAGGCACTCAAACGAATATGTTACTTCAAGCAATAGTCACGACCACAAATGGTGTTGAATACAACAGAAAACCATTCCATTGTGACATAAATAATAATTGAAAGTGACTTAACAATTGTTATTATAACAATAACACAAAAAATATTTCAATAGCCATTGTATAATACGTGCTTGGGCTAAAAATAGCACATAATTGGACCTTTGACTCCAATTAGGTCCAATAAGAAATTAATTTTGTATGAGAACTTGTCACAAAGGTCTGTATTGTCGTTGATTTAATCGAATGAAAATCACCCTTCTTTCACACTTGGTAGTAAATGTAACGATTCTTTTTGAGAAGAATTTGATTGCAGTTTCAAAGATTGAGCTGTTGAAATGGGATATTCTGACCGTGAATGTGTGAATAAAATTGTGGGAAAATTGCTTTTGGGATTCAAAACAAAGAAAAAAATGGGCATGACAAACTCGAAAAAAAAAAGATATAGACAAAATATAGATATGATAAAATTGTCAACTGAAAATCATCATGATTCCATTGCACTTATCCTATTTGAATAAGTCGATAACTTTTTCTAATGAAAGATATTTTTCCTTTGTATCAACTAGTCGTGGGCGACACAAAGAGTATATAGATATGAAAACTATATATCGGAACAATATCAACAAACTCGGCACGTTCGAAAACTATGAATTACAAAATCTAGATATTCACGTACCGCTCGCTCCGCATTAGCCACTAACTTGTAACTAACCGTTTATTCTAATTAACGTTTAAACTTGTACATAAATACATAATTTACAGCAAATAAAAAAAAAAATGGGCATGACAAACTCGAAAAAAAAAAGATATAGACAAAATATAGATATGATAAAATTGTCAACTGAAAATCATCATGATTCCATTGCACTTATCCTATTTGAATAAGTCGATAACTTTTTCTAATGAAAGATATTTTTCCTTTGTATCAACTAGTCGTGGGCGACACAAAGAGTATATAGATATGAAAACTATATATCGGAACAATATCAACAAACTCGGCACGTTCGAAAACTATGAATTACAAAATCTAGATATTCACGTACCGCTCGCTCCGCATTAGCCACTAACTTGTAACTAACCTTTTATTCTAATTAACGTTTAAACTTGTACATAAATACATAATTTACAGCAAATTCACTTTAAGAGCAAAGTGTGCTGTATAGTTTTGTAATCAGATATTGTAACTCGTAATCTGATTCAGTAAAGGCGATACAACGCAGGCCTAGTATCAACTACAGCTAAGCTTTGGAGTCTCTTTTCAATGACTTCAGTGTGTGTGTGTTCAGTACGTATTATAATTTGAAAATTACAAATCATGTTCTATTTTAAAAACTTTCTAACAAGAAAGTTTCATATCACTTTTCATCCTTACTTGGGTTTTTAAAGGGTTATGAATCATTGTTAAAATAGGAGATATTCAAATAATACAACTCATCTCAGTTGCTTTAACTTTTTTTAAATCTTTTGAATAATTCTCATCGAAATTGTAGGTTCATGACTAACTCAAATGGTTGAGAATGACTTGATATTATTTTAAAATAAGTTTCACTGAATCATCCGAGAGTGGTCATTCTCTAGAATGGTTTATCGCCATCATCATCATTTCAGCCGAAAGACGTCCACTGCTGGCCATAGGCCTCTCCCAGGCGTGACCACATTGACCGATCTCGTGCGTCTCGCAACCAGCGCCTTCCCGCAACCTTAACCAGGTCATCGGTCCACCTACTGGGAGGCCTACCAACGCATCGTCTTCCGGTTTGCGGATTATATTAACAGATAATTAATATTATTATCAAAACGAATTACATTTTTTTTTAACAGTACCTCATTTTTTTATGTCCTTATCCAACTTTAACCAAATATATCACTTTTTGCATTAACGTACATAACTTACAACACACACAGAATGGCTGATATTTAATTTGACACCTTGCATAGGTGTCAACAACATCGACGACAACGAGCAAAAGAAAATTAAATCTTAAGGAACATAAAATCAGTTAGCTGTTAGGATAGAATTTTGTTCAAACTAATTTAACCAGGAGGTCTTTAACCTTACGGAACAGTGAACTTATAATGATAGGCTATCTAAACTTGTAATTGTTTACACGATAGATAAATATTGCCAATATAACTTTGAAAATTAGCTTTTGTAACATTTTAGCACATACAACTTGTGATCTAAAAATAACTTAGGTACTTTATTATAGGAAGAAATATTCAGAGGAGGCAATATACCCGGGCGATTGGAATACGGTTCCCTATCCATTTGCATAAAAAATTAAGACATAATATAACATGGCATACTTTTGTTTATTCTAATTATATTTACGCATAACATTACTTTCGCATAAAAGCTTAAGCATATTTTTTTTTGCATAATTACTCTAATCATAATAGTGTTTAAGCATGTAATTCTAAAACATAAATATGTTTACGCATAATGATATTAAAACATATTTTTATCAAGTATAACAAATACGCATAAAATTTAACTCCTATTTTTTGTTTTTTTTTTCCTGTAAGAAGCATGCAAACAAGCATACATCATGCATGCAGCAAGCATGCAACATGTAAACAAACATACACCATGCATGGAGCAAGCATGCAGCAGGCATGGATTCTGTCACGGCTCCAGCGCTGCGGGGCTCCGGCGATCCCACGCGAACTGCTCGTCGCAGATGTGTTTAACGCTCACCACCGCAGCTTCGGCTTGCTGGCCTCAGCTACGGCGGCGGGCGTTAAAACCACCTGCTCCTCAGCTCTCGGGCCGCCTCACCCCTCCGCACTTCGCGATTTTAAATAACACTCTAGGGCAGACAAGACTACGTGGAGTCGGTTCTGTCACTAAAAAATAAAATACGTAAAAATAACTTAAAAATGTTTCCGTTATTCCTATACATTTAATGCCTTAACACTATTATGGTAATCGTCATTAGGGCTAGAAACATTATGCGTATTAAAATTATGCCAAAACAAATTAGCCGTCAAGATAATTATGCCAACATAAACTGTATGGCAAAAAAATTGGCATGAATTATTATGGCAAACCAATTATGCCAAAACAGTTATACCAAAGTATATTAGGAAAAAGAACATTATGCGAAAAAAAGGGATCCCGTGGAATACTATGGGGGCAACATTTGTTCAGCAATGGGACAATACTTGTTGATAAAAACTGAATACTCGTAATTATTATCATATTTATAATTTACCTTTTACGTAAAATCAATAATAGAAACCAATGGCTTTTGAATTAGTACTTGCGTAATTGATTAAAAAATTAAATTACTTTGAATGGATGATCCACGATAATGATGATGATGCACGCAAATAATAATAACTTTATACGTGACTATATATAAATTATTAATTTATTTAAAACAATATTTTAGATAACCCTGCATTGTCATCCAAACCAAACTACGTTGGGGATAACTGTTTTAAAATTCAGTGTCAAGCTTTAACACACACATACTAACAGGGTAAGGCAAATAAAAACATGTAAAAATGGGGTTATTAAGTTCGATATCAAAAATTATATAGATAGAGATACTTTACAAGAAAAATAATAGCTGCCCGTTCTTACAAATACAAAACACTTAATGCAATGTTGATTCTTTACTTCCTACATAACCCAATATTTACAAAATTTTCAAAAGTTATTGACCCTATAACCTTTCAGAATTCCCCTTCTGCTTTATTGCCGTATGATTGATTATTCTTCATTGTTTCACTACATCATCAATTAATAACTTTGCAATTTTATAAAACAATAGTTTTGGCGTCTGGGTCATTGACACCTTGAAATAATAGAAGAAGTAGATCAAAAATAATACCGCCTGTAACTATCTTACTGCGGAGCAAAGGCCTCTTCTCATACAGAGAAGGCACGAGCATTGATCACCGCGATTCTGCTTTTTCCGCATTGCTCAAGGCGGGTTGGCAATATCAGACTTATATTATCCGTGTTTCCTCACGATGTTTTTCTTATCCGTTGTCAGCGATAGAAAGTATAATATGAATTTGAAAAAGTCACTTTGGTACTTGTCTGGACCCACGACCTCAAGCAGGCCAATGGCTTAGTCTTAGCCACTAGTCCACCATGACATTTTTTGGAAAATATAGTATTGTTAGAAAAAACAAACTTAAGGCACTGTGTCAAATAATATGTATGTATGGAATAATCTGAATATAATTTATGTTTAACGTATTAAAACAAGTGACTGGATTTTCTGGAACATCTCCAAACGACTTCGGGGAAAGTTGAATTTAATATCCACTATATCAACATGATGATGATACATGGTGGTGAATATATTTAACGGGACCTCCTGGTATTTTGGTACTGTTCCTTAAATACAATGTGTAAAATGTAAAATTCCATGACAAGAATGAAATTAGGACTTTGACTACGATTTTACCCGGTCAAAAGTAAGGTTAAAAAAATCGTCTCTACACTCGATATTAATAATCAAAAAAACATAATTATTGCATTTAACAATGAATTAAGGTAACCAGAGACAGCCGCAATGTGACAATGTTACATCGATGTGACAACTCTTTTGTATAGACATTGATATACAGATATATTATCCGTTGAACTATTTCTTTGAAAACTTGTTGTAGCAATGCGACCTCGCCTGTCTACTGCATTTAAGCTATGCGTTGTCTAATAAAATGCTTACTTACAACACCGGCAAATGCCAATACAAACCAACAAAGCTAAACCAAAGGAAAAGTAATTTTCCCTCACAACCCCGATCTTTTATCCGTTGTCTTCCACTACATTTCTCAGAAGCTCACTCCAGTGAATTCTGTTTGATTCAATTTCCGAGCACACTACTGTACGAGTACATGTGCTTTCCAAAGGCTGAAGTGAACCTCGGTTCAAAAGTCTCGGAAAACTCAATAGCAGCTGCTTCAGTTTTATTGAATTCTGCAGCCAATCACAGCAGACGTTTTGAAGGTAAGAAGTATACAGAAAGATTAAGGACTAGCGATTTCCTTCTCGTTAATTTTGGAATGGTAACCTGCAGTAGGTTTTATTTTTAGTGTGCAGAAATGCTCATACATACTGCGCTACCACGGGGAGATAGCACAGTTATGTGCGACTCAAACCCACTAAAACGCCACGGTATCCTGCTGCGCCGCTTCTGGCGGCAACACGGGCACGCGGTATACTTTTGGATTTGGCACAGGAGCGTGGCAGTAGACATTTAGAAATATTCGTATTTTATGTATAGAGACAGGGTCAGTCAGTAATGTCGTGGTGGTCCCAATGGCTAAGACATCTCGTGCTTGAGGTTGTTCATATCCGGCAAGTACCAATGTGACTTTTTCAAATGTATACGTACTTTCTAAGTTTATATTAGACACGAGCCGCCTTGAGCAAGCGTGATGATCAATCCTTGCGCCTTCTCTGTATGAGAAGAGGCATATGCCTTGCAGTGGGACAGTTACAGGCTAGTATTATTACGAGTATTATAGAGATAGAGTCGTATTTTTCTTCTATTCTGTGTAAGATATAGGTTGTTTCAAACTTGATCAACTCAGAGTGGAGGTGGCTTTAAGAGATGAAGTACCCATGAGGCTAGTTTGTGTCTAGCCAGAGTTGCGTAAGTGTATGTTACGGAGCATAATGTGTAGGGTAGTTTTGTATGATATATCTAGCGAAGGTAAGCAAAAACATTGAGGCATATACTTTTTTGCCAAAGACCCTTATAGAAGGCTTTCAAATGATACTTTGTCGCTGTAAATAGCAATTATCTATTCACTAACACATTCCAACATAAGGCGTAGGTAGGCTTACAAATTACAACTAGGGCTAAATATTTTGAAATGAAAATAGTTCCCAAATATAAAAATAGAAGCCTAAAATCCTTTTCATTAAAACTTCACCCTTTCCGACATGAGCAACCATTTCACATATTTGTGACACTCACACCAAGAACAAAATGGCCGCTATCCGCCATTTTGTACCGAAAAAAATAGGTTCATTGTTGAGTAGGGGTTCACCTGAAACCCAAAACCCACTCGTTAATCTAAAAAGAAATAATGTCACAACCTAAAACTGTTATTATAAGGCACATTTACAGTTTATTGGTCGTAACTGGTTGTAGCGTATGGCCAGCTATGGCCACTAAACGCTAGTGGACTCGTTTTGAATCAGGCCTATTAATTTTGAGTGCATAACCTTGTTTTTGTTCAACAATAGTGTTCGCTGAAAGGGTTTATGGTTTAAAATAAAGTTTACTATTGTTTAGTTTACAGGGATAGAAGTCAATCATCTTGATATTATATTAATATCGGCCTGCAATTTTCTTAGTGCAAGACAAAAGCCTCTTTCCATTTGAAGAAAGATTAATGATCTTTGCATTGATTGCTCAATGCTAACAGCATGTTGGATTGCACATTTAATCCAGGTTTGCTAACGATGTTATTAGTTTACAGTGAGTTATTGGTGCGCAAATTAATCAGCGAAATTAAGAATCATATGTCAATTCAGATCTGCAGTACACTGGACTCTGGCAACAACAAATAGGTAGCAAACTAGCAACGACACAAACAGCACTCGGTAAACACCCAAGAAATTAAATTGGATAAATGTATACGTATACACGCTCTAAGACCTTTTCATCAAACATGACACCGACAACATACTCGTAGCAAGATAACTACTAATGAAAAGATAAAAATGTCCTCGACTCTGTGAAATAACTACACTACTTCATTATGATGAAGCCTTGAAAGATCCTTGAACATTTGTGTTAAAAAAGAATTGAATCGCAAGCGTCTAGCGGCATACTCGTATTAATCTCGTCCTTCGTTGGCAACAGACGTAGCAATGCAATATTTCTTGGAAGGTAGAATTCCTTATTGCATTTACGTATGTCTTTGGTTACAAACCATTGTTATCGGATTTGTTTTTAAGGAATTCTTCAGTAGTAGCTCGGAGTATTGCCTTGTTTCCTATAGGACTTTAACATAACTAGCAGTTTGTGGATTTATTATAGGTATATTTATTTCTCTGTATTTCCCTTTGGGTAATGCAGCCAGTGATGATATAATATGTTAGCACAGATAATAAATACTATGTTAATCTAGAGTAGAATCGCCCTACCAAACAGACAACACGTACACCAAGATATAAATGTGTTTTTATGAGATATTTGCATTATCATTCCATGTCCCATGCTCGGCTCATGTCTAGGAATGTAGTTCAATAGGGAAATGCATTATGAGTGATATCATTACCATATTCCCATATCTACACGAGCGTGAATCATAGCGGGGAAAGAATGCGTGGTGACGATAAAATGGAGAAGACATAATCCTTTGATATGGTAAGTGATTTTCTAAGATGAATGTAGGGCTGGCCCATAGATGTTGTTGGTGATTTGCTAAGATGAATGTAGGGCTGGCCCATAGATGTTGTTGGTGATTTGCTAAGATGAATGTAGGGCTGGCTCATAGATGTTGTTGGTGATTTGCTAAGATGAATGTAGGGCTGGCTCATAGATGTTGTTGGTGATTTGCTAAGATGAATGTAGGGCTGGCTCATAGATGTTGTTGGTGATTTGCTAAGATGAATGTAGGGCTGGCTCATAGATGTTGTTGGTGATTTGCTAAGATGAATGTAGGGCTGGCCCATAGATGTTGTTATTGATGCATACCCCCGACGGCAAAAGAGGGGTGTTAAGAGTTTGACGTGTGTTGCTGTGTATCTGTGTGTCTGTCTATGGCATCATAGCTTCTAAACGGATGTACCATTTATTTTTTCTTTGCCTTAATCGAGAGTGTTCTTAGCAATGTTTGATGTAAATCGGTTGAACCGTTCCAAAGTTATGCGCATTTTATTTTTTTAATCGGTGTCTTTTCGCAAGATATTGTGTTATAATTACGTGTTTCGGTGTATTGTCTATCGAAACCTGTTTACTACTAGATAAATTATGTAGTGTGTCGGGAGCTATAATCAAACTAAGACACTCTGACTATCGATGTAGTACCTAGTTAACCTGTCTCATTCGATTTATGAATTAAGAATTTGAGTATTTGTCAAACTTTATTTAGCCTGAAAACCTGGCAAACTTTGGCAATACCTACATATTTGAATGATTAAGAGGATTTTACACGTACTTAACTGCAAATGTTCAATTTAGAAATTGGCTGTCAATCTGTCAGAACTAACCCATCACTTATCTAATTCTGACAAGTCATTCAAGTCGATTCGTCACTCGTCGCCGTCTACAGACAGATTACGATAAAATTTAATCGTTTACATTACCTAACACAGTAAAGTAGATCTTCTGATGTTATTAAAATTTGTGTTTTTTTCAACGAAATTACAACAATTATTACAGAATAATTATATTTGTTAACTATCTGTCCCACGCGACTCCGCTCCCGTCAACTGGCTACATTTGTTAACTAGCTGTCCCACGCGGCTTCGCTCCCGTCAACTGGCTACCTACCTACCCATATACACTACCTATCCTACATACATTATTGTTGCGTAACTTAAACCGTTTACGCAGCGCACGCAACGGAAGCTCTCAGGAATAATTTTGCCCGCTTTTGCAACATTTTTAATTTATGTTCCACTCCTATTGGTCGTAGCGTGATGTTATATAGCCTATAACCTTCCTCGATAAATGGACTATCCAATACAAAAATATTTCTCAATTCAAACCAGTAGTTTCTGAGATTAGCGCGTTCAAACAAACAAACAAACTCTTCAGCTTTATAATATTAATAATAATATAAAATATATATAAGTATAGATTAACGCCGACGTACAATACGTACAAGAATCTTCAGAAATGAAAATTTATTAGACAAGCGGGATTGAAATTCGGAGAATTGAAATTAGGTTAACAAAGTTAATAGACTGCAAGTTCTAACTAATATTAAGTTTACCTACGTTAGTCTAAATGTTTATCTTTTCTTGTCAAATATTTGATAATGTATTGTTTGGATACCTTGAAACTTTGAACGTTCGAACAAAGTCAACAATTTAGGTCACTCACGTGAGAAACGTGAATCACAAGTAGATTGAACGCGGTCCCTCAAATACCACAATGTTACCACAATGTTGTTGTTCACAAGTCACTTGAACCAATAGCAATATCAAAAACAATCCGCGAGCAGCACTGTACATGTGATAGAAGTGAAACTAAGAACAAGAAGAGTGAGAGCAAAGATTTATATCTTTGTTCTCTCTCATGTAACGAAATATGCCTAAACGTGACGCATCCTAGAGATTTTACTCTAAATGCTTGTCCATTTATATCGCGACGCTGCCTTAAAAGTTTCAGTTTTTTGTGAGTTTTTTTTTTTGTGAGAGCCAGACAGAGTGATCAATGAAACTCCTTGTTTAATTAATTCAATAAAGAATCTTCAATTCTTCTGTCTGTTACTGAAGACCATTTTCATCTTATATAGGTAAGCCATAGAAATCTTAAAGAGCACAATAGGACCGGTCGATGTGGTGAAAGGCCCTTGTCTAGCGGTAAAAACTTTCTGCTTTCGAGATTTATGATGGCATAGCAATCAAAACACATTCCTAAAGCCTAGCCTATTGCCTTTTAGCCTATTGGATACAGCACCTGATATTGTCAGGAATCATCAATGCGTGCAGATTGACACTCAATTAAGATCGAGTTGGTCGTATTGTGCTATCTATAATTTCGATCGAACAGCCGTCATTCAACGGAAGGAGAAAAGGGATGGTATCTTAATGACCAGTACCACCTGATGGTTAATTACGCAGTATTAATAAAGTATTGATTAATTCTGATAGAGTACTATCACCACATAAATTATGGTTGAAAACTTTGTAGTTGTAGCAATAGAAATAATAATAAGCTCATTGGTTTTGTGGCTGATCGTGAGGTCCGGGCTTTAATTTCGAGGTCAGATGAAATGTTATTTTCCCTTTGCAATTTTTTTAGTAGAAAGAAGAAAAAACGAAACAGAAATTGTTTATTCGCGCCAGGCACGATGTCTACCATAAAAAGAACAAAAAAAAACAAAATAAGATCTTTATAAAGTATGCGTCACAACCACGCAAAACGGTCATCGCTCTGCATAATGCTGGGCGTCTCGATGCGAGACAGAGCCACAGCGCTGGTTGTCAGCAATAGCCGGTGTTAACTGGGTGACTCCGAACCAATGAAACCTTAGGGGCAAGTGACGGGCGTACATTTAAATATCATACATAATACTAATGAAGCACGGTGCGCTTCAGGTTTTATTCCTGTGTATAACCGCAGTGGTTACTCTAGTGCAATATTCCGAAAACTTTTCCCTAAAGTTCTTGTCCATGAGCCCATGCAGGCTCTCCCTCGTTATTTTCCTGTCCAGCTCATATTTAAGTTGGTAGCGTTCCCTGATGAATAACGGGCACTCTACAAGTATGTGCTGGACAGTCTCTGCCACGCCTGGATCGCAGACGCACGATGGGCTCTCCTTACACTTGAAGCCATTCAAGTATTCAGAGAACCCACCGTGCCCCGTCAAAACTTGCGTGAGGACGCCTTCGGGCCGCACCTGTTGTACAATACGGAAGGCCGCTATTGCATCCGGATGAAACATTTTCGTCACAGAAGCAGTCTCGCCCGACACATATCTTCGATTCCATTCATCAAGCGATTCCAAACGGATCTGTCGCTTGATAAATTATTTAAAAGTTTAGGTGTCGGTGGTATAACACTCCCTAACATCCCTAATGTCGGGTAGCCATGCCATCAAACTATGAGATTAAGGGTCTCTTGCCTTAGTTCATAGGCTTCTAATTAACTTGAACAGAAATAATGATTTAAGTGTCACATATTCTGACGTCTAGTCTAATGAGTTTTCTTAGCCCTATCTAAAAATAACCTAGGTCAAATGTGCATAAGATTTGCAGACTAAAAAGGTCACATTCAAACAAAATACTAATTCGTTTCTATAAAGTGCCATATTTATATGTAGGCGTATGAGTATGGGAATCGAAACCCAATTATATTATTGTTTAGTTTTAAGACCACATACAGCTAAATACCAGTATTTTGTATGTAGAGACCATCTAACCTACTCAACCCAGTAACTGGCTAATGGAATACCCATTAGCAAGGCAATACGTCTGTCACGTAGTTGTACAGGCATAATCATCATAAGTCTTATGTAATGTTCCCACTGCTGCTGGACACAGGCATCCTCGAGAGGTAATGGGCCTTAATCCACCACGAGGGCCCAGTGCCAGTTGGTGGATGTCACATGTCTTGCAATTTTTGGTTCTAGAATATGCCGGTTTCCTCACGATGTTTTCCTTCACCATTTTTAGAGCAGTGGTGATGAAATAATTTACACAAAGTAAAGCGCCTGCCTGGGTTCGAACTCACGACCTACGATACGTAAGTCGGGGCCGTTACCACTGGGCCACCGCTGCTCCCTAGCAGCATAATCCCTGAACAAGCATAATCAGGAGTACATATACACATAGGCATTATTTGTACCTAGTAGTTTTGCCGAGATTTCATAGTTTAACCATAAACAAAATGTTAATAAAATGTTGATTAATTTGAAGAGACTTATTTGTGTAACAAACGTTTACGATGAACAATTCCTTTCTTGTATTGTTACTGAATCTTTTTTAAAAAACCTTCACTCATTACAGAAAGACATTTATAAGAAAAGAAAAACATAAAAACAAAAGCCACTGTCGACCTGAGATACTTGAAATTGAGTATCTTGTCTTAAAAACCATTGTTTTAAAGAAAAGGAGTTTTTGCCATTAATATTACGAAATGGGACATTAGGCTTGAAATACTGTCTGGTAAAGAGTCTGTTAAATGGAGAGTCCCATGCATTTATGCTTAAGAATCATCATATTTTTTGTGTAAACGGTGCAAATTGCTACCATATATTACAGAAAAGCAGGTGCTATGCATGTTTTTAATAATTATTCAGTCAGCTTTTAGAGAGTCGTAAGTTTTATCGATTATTTTATTTTATTGTAATTTTGCAATCGCTGACACCTTCTGAAGGCTTACATCGAAAAATGTGGGTATACACTGGTCAACTCAATCAAGGTACCAACTCCCTCTGGATTAAAGGCATGATGTCATGAGCAGTGACTATGTATTAGGAAAACGGCCGAGTCACTATCACAAGAAACTGATATATTAATAAAAATCGATATTTTACTAAATTAATTGTGTTTTAACCTCTGCCAGGCTCCAGGATTGATAGATTGATTGTTGTTTTTCTTCGAATCTACCAAACAATACATTACAGTACAAATATTTTCTTAATTTACCTCGGCAAACTTCGTGTTTCGTCAGTCGTCGCATACTCATTTCTATCAGTTGCCCTTTGCACTTTTGGTGCAGAACGCATGCTCTCAATCAACTTGGAAGTATAAAGAGTTGTTAATACTCTTTTAAAATAATGTAATTTATTTTTAAAATGGGAGGAAAGCTACTAAAGCTGCTATTTTTACAGCTCTATATATTTCACACGGAAATCATAACAAACCAACAATATAGTACTTAGTTCTGAATTCATATTATTATACACGATAAATCTCAAATTAATGGACATGGAAATTAGCATTCGTATTCGGAAATGCGATGATTGCCGAGGGACATTAAGAAAATAGTTAAACTGTACTTCGTATTGGTTTCAGTTTTCAGATAAATTCACATTCAAGACTATTTTTTTCTTCGTTTTTACTGGGTTTTAACAGTAAATTCGAAGTTTATCGTGTACAACGTTGTTATTTAGCCAACCAGTATGTTTTGATTAAAATGAGGCTGGCAAAGTTACGTGGAGATTGGCATAAGAAAAGAGAGGCCTATACTCAGCAAAGAGCGAAGTCGGGCTGTGGTGTATAACGACGGTGATAATTTAGGCTAAACAAGATATCCTGGTACATGAGCCAAGGCTGCAATGATATTGCAGTCCAGTGTCTGTGTCTTCAAGTGTTTTTAGGGTCCCGTACCTCTAAAGGAAAAAACGGAACCCTTATAGGATCACTTTGTTGTCCGTCCGTCCGTCTGTCTGTCTGTCAAGACCCTTTTTCTCAGGAACGCGTAGAGATATCAAGCTAAAATATATAGCAAATACTCAAGTTTACTGTCCCTAAAAGCTGTGAAAAATTCAAACTTCTAAGCCAACGCAATCAAACAGATATAGCCGTTTATGCCGCAAATTTTCAACTTCAAGGGAATCAAAACCTACAGGGAACTTCTCGTGAACTCAGAATCTTGAAATTTGGAACGAAGCAACGTCTTATAGCACAGATAAAGGAATAATTGCGAAAACCGTAAATTTTTTACTACATCATATAATAAAAATTATTTTTAATAATTTAAAACTTACTACCCCTTTCCTCATGCACGAGTAGGTAGGTATTAAATTGAAATTCATATCAAATACTCAGGTCTATAATACCTTTAAGCTATGGTTTGTACGGAACCCTCGGTGCGCGATTCCAACTCGCACTTGGCTGGTTTTTTTTTAAATAAATTGCACGAAGGTATAAACAATCGTTTCACCATTTGTTATATATCTAGTGATCCACAACCCGTACGTAGGCCGCCATACCCTTTACCATCTTTTTTGAAGACATTTTCGAAGATTTATTGCAATGGTCTGAAGCGTGCCTGACGTGCACTCTTTTGGCTTACTACATTTATCTTCATAAGACTATTTTCACTGTTTATTTATAGAAAGAATGTTTGTAAAATTCTTTATTATTGAATGACGAAACATATTACGCGTTAGAAAAATAATACGGTATTTAGAGGTTAAGACTTGGAACGTGAGGGAGTGCAGGTTCAAATGCTTTGAGATAAAATTCAAGGTATTTTTGAAATACGCACGCAATACCACACTAAGGGCCTACGCACTTTTACGTAGTACAAATCAATATATTGAAAAAAAAACATAAAAGGTATACCTATAATTGCAATTTTTTAAACCCTGCCTGCCTGACTGGGAGAGATCACGGAATGCGATAAGGCCGCCCATTGCATGTGTTTTTAGTTTTAAGTTTCCTTTATAAATGTAACTTATGGTGTACAATAAAGTATATAATAAATAAATAAATCTAGAATAGCCTTGTTGATGTATAGTAAGACTCCTTCGAGCTTCGGAAACAACGTTAAGCTGTTGGGCCCGGCTATTACTTGTAGATATTACCAAGGGCTATCATGTTACCCAATAGATAAATAGATTGTGGGGTTCAGACAAGCAGTTGCTCCATTTAAAATTACTGAAGTTGATCCTTATTAGCGACACTATCGACTGGTGTAATAATGCCAATGATGCAGTTTTAGTTTTCATCATAATTGGCATCGTGACTCCTTTGAGTGTTTTTCACTATCATTAATACATAGGTATAATAAATCTGTAGAAAAGCACTTTTCGTACATAGAAAAAAAAAAATACCAGGGTGTTAAAGGATAACCAACAGAACCCATTTCCAGCATTTTTGGAATTTTTGTCTGTTTGTCTGTTCATTTGTGCACGCATCTCGTGAAATGTACGAAACCAATGTAAATAACTTTTATACATAAAAATTGTGCGTAACTTGAAGAATTACTTAGTTTTTGTTTCATCGCAATCGGTTCACTCTATCAAAAGTTAGATGAATTTAATGTGTTCAGGAAGTAAAATTATCACAACACACGTAATTCAGATACTCGGACAGTTGAACTCGATATTCGATAGATGGTGTTGTGCATTTGAAGTAATTTATATAAAATAGAAAAATAAATTGATAGGTAAGTAAGTAGGATAGGCAGGAAGGTAAGTAGGGTAGGTAGGAAGGTAAGTAGGGTAGGGTTGGCAGACAGATGACGAGAGCCAAGCCGCGGGCACAGCAATTTCCTAATAATTTCGGATTGGGCCATCCACGCCCACTTGAAAAACTTACTCTGTGCAGTAGCACTAAATCACAAATTTTGAACAAATGCTAATTAGTGGCTGAACAAATGCTATTTATTTATTTATTACCATCGAGTATTACAAAATATTAATAATTATAGAAAACATTAAAATTGGTACCTGCACCATACCATTATGCGGTAATGCACACTCGATTACAAGGAGGTGATCATAAGCTCTTAGAGCGGTATCAATTTGAGATCGAATAAGGGACAGATGTATCTGACTTGTATACATCTGTCACTTACTCGATATCAAATTGATACCGCTCTAAGAGCTTATGGTCACCCCCCAGGTAACCACAACTCAGAAACAAAAACGAAATGATGTCGATTCTTCTCACAAAATCAAAATTAATTGTGTAAACTACATCAATCTGTTTTATTATCATTGATAGGTACGCGTTTGGCCACTATTTCACCTGATGGTAAGCGATGATGTGGTCGACGATTCTGGTCAGGTCATTGTGTTTATTATTTTCTATTTCTTACAGTATGTTACCCTCCAACCCCCTTCGTTCCTTACGTACACAAATTAAACTCAATCGAAGGCGTGACCGCTCATTGTATGACGCAATGCCATGCCCGACCTGTTACTCAGAGGTCATTAGTTCAAAACCGTTTGGTTTCTTTCGCAAAATGTACTGCGTTTGTTTTTCAATTAGTTTTGATTGATTTATGGTGATTTTGTTTATGTTCATTTGTTTATTTTAAGCTTTTTTTGTTACAACAGGGCTTAGTCAAAGTGAGATTATAATATATGTAGAAACGATTGTAAAATCTCCAAAATTGACATGCACTACCGAAATGTGGTCAAACCCAAACAATTTAAACGTTTGACAATCATTATTCATGATAGAATGTATTTTTTTCTAGATCCCTGATCACAGGCTAAGGTATACTTAAACAAGTTTTCATATCGACCTATTGTCTAAAAAATTAAAATACCTCCTGATTTTAAAATCACTCTTTTTTTTCTCTGCAAGTAACTCTTGCTTTCTTACACTAAACATAATAATATTCAAAAACTCCATAAGTGACGATATTTATAAATATTTACATAAAATTTTCCAGTATATTTCGAGAAGAAACCCACCCTCACTCAAAAGCAGCAATTTTTCATCAAAACAAGAGCAAGTATCATAAAGTCCACGGCCATAAAATATCCATCTATATCAAGTCTTTATCCTGTATTTCAATAAGAGAAGTTCAAGTTCGACAACTATGATAAAAATCTTCTCAAGAAAATGTCTATAAGTACGTATTTCATCCTTTACTAGAAGCGGATAAGCCGATTAAGGAAGATTTTTGTCAGTTCTCGGAGACTTGGATCGAGAAATGCTCAAACAGATTGTATTTTATGGCAGTTTCACTTGCCTCGGTGTATACTGTGTTAAATTGTCTGACTAAAGGTTTTATAGATTTTGAAAGCCCAGTTTTCTCACTGAGGCTGAGATTCAGCGTTGTGATTGAATCAAGCTTAGACTTCACACATCATGCACCCGGTTTCTTAAACCCAATTATAAAAATAAACTGACAGATGTAACCATCTGTCAGTTACTATCTAACTGAAGGTGAATCGATGACTTGGTCAAGGCCCCAGGAGTGCTAGACATGAGAAACACAGAACTAGTGGATGTGGCGACGCTTGGAGGAGGCCTATGGCCAGTTGTGAACATCGGCATAAACGATGATGATGATGATGATGATTGACATAAGTGTCATCACAAAATTACCTTTCATACCAACCTGTAAGTTTTTGAAACAAGGGGACAGGGGTGCAAGCAGTAAATATTTATAAGGTCCTAGTACTCCTAGGTGTTACTATAATGTCGTCTAGACTCTTCGGAATGCCTAGACTTGAGTTTTAATAAAACGTTTGACTGCAGTTGGAAATATAATGCGCCGTCAAGATATAACGACTAAAGTAAAAGGAGGCACTTTGGAAATTTTCAATCGTTTTTGGCTCGACACTAGTTGTGACTGAATGGAGGTGGGAAAATGGTATGAGGTTGGTAATGGTAGTTCTAATGATTTTGTAATGTGTGACTCATACAAATGTATGTTTGGTTAAAAGTTTGTTTCATTTATCTTCAAGAGATATGAACAAAACTTGATTTGTTTCTGACTGAAACTCAAAAGTTAAAGACATGGTTTGCTTACAATACCTATGGCCTATAAACAGTAGGCTGCTTGGTGGTTAGTGATGACGAAACCAGTTTAAGCTGACATCTACAGCTATTCTGTATTACACTAGGCCTAACACAAAGTCAAAGTGTTACCACTGACGCATTGAAGGTTACTTTTGGTACCGTCAACAACGCGTAGAAAATCTTATATCTGCCTGCTGAATCTATGTTACTTGGTTTCGGCACAATACACTTTCTTCTTTCATTCCATCCTGAAGATGTCCAATAATTCTATTTTCTATTAATACCAGCGTATTTTACGTAATTTTCAACACAATTAAACAATAAAACAATGCGAGCTAAGTGCATCTCACAACTTGAAGCAAGTTCTATATCTTGCGATCTTCATTTGTCAGAGTTGTAATAAAGGAGAACTGCGAAGTTGGACAGATGGCAGCCATTGTACTATGTCTATTGATGTTGCTTTATATTGCACTCTATTGCTTTATGAAATAAGACCAATAGTGTATTTGAGAGGTAAGTATTGATTTTAGCAGATGGTGGCCATTTTTTGGAGGTATGTTTTGGTTCTTGATTGTAACAGTGACTGTAGGTATGTTTGTAATATCAGCACGATTTTGAATGAAATTGCTGTTCATCTGTTTAAAAAATTTAAATAACGCTTTGATTTACGCATAATTGACAAAACTACATTACTATTGTAGATGCATTACACAACTACCCCGCTGCTTGCCTGCTATGCTATACAGTAAAGCTTGAATCAAATTTTCAATTAAATTCAATCGAAACACATTCAAATATTCAATAAAGTGTAGCAATAAAGTTATTTTTTTCACAAATACATTCCCTATTAGTACTTGTTAAAAAGGTCATTTGTAAAGCTAGTTGTTTCCATTATCTTGTTACGGTGGAATCTAAGTTAAATTAAATAAACTGGAAATAACACACCAATTCCAAATAAACCTACGCCAGTTTTTGTTTAATTTCGGATGAGACAATTCTAATTCTTCAAGCGAAAAAAAATTACAATTCCAATTTCACATAAAATAATACCTTGTATTCTCCGAAGAATTACATATCAATATTTCACCATGTAATAGAGCACGATCCTATCGCCATCAACCAGGCACAAATTCAGACTCCGAGATTCTACTTAGGTACATGGAAAATCCAATGATACTCCCGGGAATCAAAGTCTGGGCCTCATGCCGAGCTTGCGAACATTATACCAACGACCAACCTTGTTTAAGTTTCCATTAATAAAATACAAACAAAAATACATCAATTCTTCATTATATAAATTAATTCAGGTTATACGTAACACAAACTAAATCTACCAAACCCTTAACTTCTAGTCCTAATTACATAAAACTTTTGTCTCTTAATACTTCGAACACAGTAACATAATCCCTTTTAATTGGCTCATTAAGATTATATTGCTTTGTGACACAATGACAACGTTGAAATTAAATATTTAAAGATTTAATTACACATACCATTACGTGTGTTTCTTAATCAACGTTTACCTATCTAGGCCTTTCGAATTAATACCTATACAGACAGAAAACTATGTTACGCTAGGTAGTGAACCATCAACTGTGTTGAGTCAGTGTTGAACAAACAAGTTTATGAATACGTCGTTGATTTAAATATGTCTAGAATGACCTATAATTTTTCAAATACTTGAACAAGAACCTTCTCTTTGTGAAATTCATCATCATCATTAGCCTATAGCAGTCCAGTGCTGGACACAGGCCTCTCCAATCGCACACCATTTGCTTCGATTTTCGGCAACTCCCATCCAGCTGCTACCAGCCACCCTGCGAAGATCGTCACTCCACCTAGCCTGAGTGAAATTGATTGATTTCAATGTTTAAATTTTTAGTAGGGTACAACTTTTCCTATGATTAACCTGTTGTGTACCCGTAATTACCGAAACATTATAAAAGCCATTGTGTCTCGCGTAGATATTCATTTTTTTATTTTTTTTTTATTTGAAACACACGAAATTTTTAAAGATAACTGAAGTGACATTCAGTTTCACATTATTTTCTCCGTCATAATTAAAACAAGCTGCAGTGAAAAAAAATACACTGCTAGACTCGAAGTTCCAAAGTTATTTTGAAAACTGCACAATTTCATCGACGTCAGTTTCTGTTAGTCGCGTAGTGAACTTCCTATTTTTGTTTGAATCTGTGAAACACAGATCCGTCTCTCTGGGATTCAAATTTTAGACTTCCATTTAAAAATGTCTTTTGAAAATTTCAAATCTTTTAATGTTTTGAGAAACATTTTTTGCTTGCTATTAAAGACTTTTAGGAATAACATGTAACACAATTTGTCTTGAAACAAAATACCCTCAATCGCACGACAACTTTCAAGTCAGATCTTGGAAAATGCAAACGATGAAAAACAAGATACTAAAATGAATACTAACTTTAACTAACTTGCTATCTATTGAAACAACTTTCTGCTTATCTCAGCTGATCCCAATTATGAGGGAATCGGTTAATGAAGACGATTCACGAACACCGACGAAGTTAACCGAAACAGGCCGAATGTTCAAAGTAAATACTCGTACTAACGAGAGACACTAAGAGAAATGCTTAATTTAAATAATTGAAAGAATATTGCCAAAGACAGTGAAATGAATAACGTCTGAGATGCAAAAATGCTATTTATGTCAGATCTGGTTTTTACACTGAATATTTTTCCATTTATTTTGAGCACAACTATGTGATTGAATTCCTCTTTTGTTGCAGGTAAATGTTGTTTTAGAAGAAGCTCTTATCGACAAAGTGATATCTATTCTATCAGTGGTAACGAAAATCGAACAGACAAACTTGAATAGAATTGATATGTATTTCGACAGTCTCTATCGCCAAAAGGAAATCCCATTGTTTAGAGCCCAAGGTGAAGGGGCCGGATTAAAGTGCGTCTCAAGTTTTCAAAAAGGGGACAATACATAACATGTATGCGTATATTTATATGTTAGTAAAGGTACGTGGAGAAAGAGATATCGTACCTATATTGGTAAGTAAAGTAGCAACACTGAATATCGTCTGTATTTCAAACCGTCTCCAATAATATAAGTAAACAAGTAAAATTTAAGCATTTTAAAACCCACTACACATTTTTATTCCATACTACATAATATCTAGTAGTAGACACACACAATATCTTGCGAAAAACTTTTGAACGGTTGAACTGATTTTCATCAAACATAGCTAAGAACACGCTCGATATAGTTAAATCGGTTCATCCGTTTAGGAGCTATGATACCACAGACAGATACACAAACACACAGGTACACACGTCACTTAGAACACCCACCCTTTTTCGGTCGAGGATTAAAAACCCCACTCTGGTCTGAATAACTAGTTCGAATGCAAACATGGCATGTTGGTATTGCTTAAAACTTCTCGCAGAAATATTCCAGCGTCGAATGTAACGAGGTACAGTCGCGAACGCAAGGCTTTATACACGTAATTTAAATAATTGACAAAGGGAAGATTTTCAGGACAATGTTAGAGCATTGTCGCTCTTATATTTTGTCAAGGTTATAGGGTTGTACGTGGGGTAGGTATCTAGTGTTTGTTCATATTCATTTGAAATACACTCGGTTCCAAAAATAACGGGTCAGTCACATAAACCCGAATATCTCCCGAACTACGTATGCCACCCTAATGAAACGAAGACTGTTCAATTGAGAATTTAATTATACAGATAAAAAATAAAATAAAACTTAGTTGCACCCACAATATTTATCTCTAAATTAAAAAAAAACTAAAGTAGTCAAATTTTTTTAAGATTAATTTTTTTTTATGATTGTTTTTTTGCTGTTTTTCATCACTTTCTTCATTTAATACTTTGTATTGCCTCCACGAGCTCTTCTGACAGCTTCCAGGCGATTAGGCATGCTGTACACCAAATTTCGGAGCCAGTGCTGAGGAATACCTTCCCATTCCTCCACCAGTGCTTGTTTGAGCTCGGGAAGCGTGCTTGGTGGGGGGTTTCGACCTTTCACGCATCTCTGAAGCTCGTCCCAGGCGTGCTCGATGGGGTTTAAGTCCGGGCTTCGCGCTGGCCACATGCATGAGTTCGATACCGACCTCTTCAAGGTAATAGTCATGTACAATTCTGGCGGTATGGGGACGCGCATTATCATGCATTAATATGCCATGCCGGTCCATCCTGGCCATGAAAGGACCTAGATGTTCATTGAGGATCTCTTCCACGTACCTCTCTGCATTTAGAGTTCCATTTTGAATGAGTACCAGCTCGGTGCGGGCCTCAGCAGAAATCCCAGCCCAAACTTGTACGGAGCCTCCACCGTACGCCACTTTTTCCTCCACACACGCTTGATGGAAGCGCTCCCCTGGTCTTCTGTACACCAAAAGCCTACCATCATGCTTATAAAGCATGAATTTAGACTCGTCCGTGAACATTACCCTAGACCAATCGTCTAGTGTCCAGTTTAGGTGCTCGCGCACGTATCTCTGTCTTGCAATTCGATGTCCCCGTTCCAGTTTGGGGCCATTTGCGGGCCTCAATGGTTTCAAATTTGCTTCAGCAAGACGTCTTCTTACTGTTTGAGCGCTTAAATTGGCACCTCCAAAGCGAATAAAGTGAGTTTTTAGACCAACAGCAGTTTGAAAACGATTTCGGAGCATTGTAGCCACCAGTTGTCTGTCTTCCCTGGCCGTTGTGCATCTTGGTCTGCCATTTCCTGGTCTTCTAAGGTGTGATCCGGTCTCTTGGTACCGCTGGACTACCCGCTGAACAGTCGACAAAGATACACCAATGTTTCTGGCTGTTTCACGCTGGCTCCGCCCAAGTTCCAAAAAAGTTAGAATTCTGGTACATTCCTCTAGCGTGACTGCCATGCTTCACCTCACAGAATAATAATTATGCACGTGGAAGACGTTCACGATCATTTTTTTTGTGACAGAATAGAAATGGAAAGCATCCGTAATGACATGAAACAAAAATATTGTTTTTAAAAATAGTCATTTTTTTAAATTTTGTATTTGAAGCGCAACTAAAAAGTCTTTATTCTGTTTTTTATTTCATTGATCTAACTTTTACAGTTCTGGAGGTATTTCAATTTTTGTGACTGACCCGTAATTTTTGGAATTAATTTATGAAACTTTAAGAGGTATGTGCCATCTCATGTTTTTATTATTGTAGTTTTGAAATCTAAGTTACCTTACATGCGTTAATTTAAGTAGTTAATCAAAAACGCAATCTTAGGATTCATAAACTACAAGTATGGATTTGTATTCTAAGCTTACAGCTACAATGATTGTCGCCGAGATGAGATTGCGTCTTGAATTAACGATATTTAAGTGCTACAATTGGTCTTCAGTTGTTTAGTGAATATGTTATTCTTTATCGGATTTTATTTATTCATAGGCGTAATTCAATACAAGTAAAAATCTGTTAAATACTGAAAATAACATCTGATGTAGGTATTACCAGAATAAAACGCCATAAAGTTACAAGAATTCATAAAAAAAATATCATCTAAGAACAGACGCCTTCTCAAAAAAATCGCTACTTACAAAGCGCCAGCCGTGGCAATATCTAAATTGAAACAATTATCGAGATAAATGTCTTCGATATCTCAGATTGAGGGTACCTATTGTAAAACTTGACGTGGGCAGTGAACAGGCTGGCTTGTTACTGACGGTACCTATAACGACTTCGGATCCCGGCTGTTGCTATCCGAAACATGTCTGTCGATTTTATGTCTGTTTAGTTGACGAAATTTATGTAATTAATTTAACTTGTTTTGTTGCAATATTTGAGACTTGTAGGTATCTAAATATTAATCAAGGTTTTTTGGATGGAACTAATAATAATATCGTTAAGGATTTTAGTTTAAGCCATGTCAGTATTGGGTCAATAAAAAATGTTGCTTCTTTCAAAAAATGGAGTAAATCCTGACAATTTGAAAGACAAAGGCAAGCACTACTTATACATATTAGATCGCTTTTGGACGTTTGACTATGTTCATCTTTATGATTAAACAACTATTTTACAAGTAAAAAAATACTGTACTTAGATAGGTCAATTAAAATAAATGCTTTTAGTTAAATGCACCATTTTAAAGAGTATAAAATAGCCAAAATTTAAGAAATAGAAGAAGATTAATATAGTACTATGAGAGAGTACCTATAGTCTATTTATTTACATCTCACAGAAACTTAAAAAATAATGCATCGTAACACGTTTCCCCGCGAGTATACTCACAAACCGCATAGTTGTCCGTTCGGCACTCATCCCGCCTGCTACCCGGGCTGCATAATTTCCGGAGCGCAGCAACACTCTTTGATCACAGACGTGCCTACTGGACCTAGTATGTGCAGGGCTTATAACTATAGTGACTACAGATAATCTAGGTCTTAATCAGAGATTTGACTTAAACTTGCAATTAGGTGTTGCAGATTTTGTTGATTATCTCTATAATTAGCTCTGTTCACGAACGAAACGAATTGCACACGAATTGAGAATTATTTTATTACACAAAGGTAATATACTGCCGAATAAAAATTAAACGTCCTAATCCGGTTCTTGGTCTATCCCTGTCAAGTTTGATGCAAATCCGTTCAGCCGTTGTGGCGACGTCCAAACACAGACTTACACATTCGTATTATTAAAATGATGTTTATTTTTGTGTCTAGTAACAAGTTGTGACCTTCACGAGCATTAAGAATTTAATTAACAATGAATTTCCAACAGACCAACTTTCCTCAATTTAATCGAAATAAAATCCCTAATCGAATGCAACACAAACTCTTTGAAGCCCTATTCAGACGCAGTCGCCCATTCATTATTAGCATAAAACGGACCTTCGCATTTCCCAAACAAAGTTTGGTCCTTCGAACAAGTCTGGAAGCGTAAACCAGCAATTTCACTGGAACGTCCAAATGTAACTGGCTGGTAATTGCCGTAGTTGGCTCGTTTTGAATTTAGTTGAAATTAATTGTGGACACGAGTGTTGACCTTGCGGTATTTAATTGTGATATTTATTTAGACTTTCGATGCATGCGAGTAAGGGTGAATGATCATGCTAAGTCCTTTGGACGTTATGTTGATAGATACACTGAAAAATAACCGAACAAAGACTCGTCACGGCCCATGTAATATTTACCCAGTCCTGGCGCAAAAGTTAATATTCTCAAAATTTTGTATATATTAGACAAATAAATGGCGACCGCGAACCGGAAGACGATGCGTTGGAAAGCCTCCCATTAGGTGGACCGATGACTTGGTTAAGATTTGGAAACGGGATCGGTCAATGTGGTGACACCTGGGGGAGGCCTATGTCCAGCAGTGGAAATCTTTCAGCTGAAATAGTGATGATGAGGAATAAATAATTATTTATTCGTCATTCCTATTCATTCAAATCATGGCCAGCATATTAAAATTAGAGCAGTGGTGGCCCAGTGGTATCGGCCGCGACTTACAAGTTGTAGGTCGTGGGTTCGAGCCCAGGTAGGCGCTTTACTTTGTGTAAATTATTTCATCATCACTGCTCTAAAAACGGTGAAGGAAAACATCGTGAGGAAACCAGCATGTCCTAGAACCAAAAATTCGAAGACATGTGACATCCACCGACCCGCACTGGGCCCGCGTGGTGGATTACGGCCCATTCCCTCTCACAGAGAGGAGGCCTGTGTCCCAGCAGTGGGAACATTAATAGGCTGATGATGTGATGTGATCTGATATTAAAATTACATTATATATATATATGTCTACACTATATTATCTATACTAATATTATAAAGAGGAAAGATTTTTTTGTTTGTTTGTTTGTACCGAATAGGCTCCGAAACTACTGGACCGATTTAAAAAAATCTTTCACCAATCTTATCTTATCTTATGGAAGGGCCGAGAAATAACTCGGACACTTCGACCCATTGGGATATATTGTCTTCTTCTATTTCACCAATAGAAAGCTACATTATTTCTGAGTGACATAGGCTATTTTTTTATCCCGAAAACAGGTCCTGTGGGGTGGTCCACGGGAGCGAAGCCGCGCGGAACAGCTATATTTTATAAATAAACAAACGCGTTTCGGCGATATTTCGCATGTTTTCTTGTTTCAATATTTCTATTATGGACATTGAAATTAAAAAAAGACTTTATAAATATATTTTACACATTGATGAAAAACATGGCATTCTTTTTTTTTTGCGCCCGGGCTTGTCGATTTTTGGGTCGCATTTGACGAGTCTTATTTTGTGACTTTTTTAAGCAAACTTTCGTTATTAGAAAATAATTTAATAAAATAATACAAAAGTAATTAGCAAATTGCAAAACACTGTTTTGCTGCTAATAAAACAAAGTGCATGAGACCCAATAATTTCGTGACTTGCTAGTCAAAGCTTTGGTAACTCTTAGCCTAAGTTTTTTTTTTGCGATATGATACATGTTTAGATTGCATGTTTTAGTTCATACATACATTCCCTCTCACAGAGAGGAGGAGTGTTCCAGCAGAGGGAACATTACTGTTGTTTGCTGTTGATGATGATGATGCTACAAAAACTCAGTTTTTTTTTTTCCCAGGGAGATAAGGCCAAACTACAGAACACCAACTACTATGATCAAAGGACGGAAGGACATACATAGACTGAAGTGTTGACATTCTTCAGGAAGGCTAGATGTATACAATATACAATGTATCACAAGGGGCGTGTATCAACAAATGTATGAACAAATGTATGAACAAATGTATGAACATAAAGGTGTATTTTAGAAATGTGGTAAGATAAGTAATTTTAAAACTGTTTGTAACTCACTAAGGCCCACTTGCACGAAAAACTTAACTCAGAGTTAGTTGCTAAAAAGAGGTTAAATTGTCAATATTTTTTGCAAAACTGTCAATTTAACCTCGTGTTAGCAACTAACTCTGAGTTAAGTTACTTAGTTAAATAAAAGCCCGCTTCCTCTCTCTTACTTTTGCAGTGCCCGACAGGGTCCACAATGATCAAACTTTGTAACCTACCATCTAATTTCACATGTGGTAGCAATAAATATTTCGAGAATTGAGTAACACTGAGTAAAGTTTTTATACAATGATAAACAACAGGATCGTCTAACATATGACTCGGGGTTTTAAACAAACTCTAGTAAAAGTACCTCGCTCCTAATACAATACACTAACTTTAATATCTAGCGTACCAAGTGTTGATCTTATTTAAACTAGAGTTAAGCCCTTAACTTTGTGGCTGAAAAAACATCAGCTCCCTGATATATTTTAAGTTTTTATTTCAAATTCAAAATAAACATTAACGTGTAACAATAACAAATCAAATGGTTTTGCATTCAACGCGGCTTGCGTTTTATGCTTTGTTGATTTTTTATCGAATTTGTTTACTTACATTTATTATAAACCCTTTTTCGTAAAACGCTGACCTTGTCGAATAAATTTATGAACAGTATTACTTGTTCATAAATGAACATAAATTTATTCGACTCTCTATTTATCTAAACTAGGTTTTGCCAGCAGCTTCACCCTCCCTAAAATTGTGCCTCAGTAACGTTGGTGTCTAATCAACGGCCTACGATTGTTGAAAAGTCCAAGGTCTTGGTCTACTCGTGTGCCAAATTCCGTTCAAACAGTTTGGACTTTGAGGCGAATTCAAGATGATCTAAACATCATATGTACTATCTAAGTTTATCTTGGACATCGCTGACAACGGTGAAGAAAATTATCCTAAGGAAACCTGGGGGGTGACCATAAGCTCTTAGAGCGGTATCAATTTGAGATCGAGTAAGTGACAGATGTATACACGTCAGATACATCTGTCTCTTATTCGATCTCAAATTGATACCGCTCTAAGAGCTTATGGTCACCCCCCTGTACTTATAGTTAGTTTATTATGAGTTTGTACTCTATTTGTGTAATTTTTGCAAGGGGTTCACATGCAAGGATAAATACTGACTCTCACATTTATAATAATAAAATAGAGCAAGACTGAAAACCTTTTAAAAAAGCTGACTTTGCTAAAACTCGCAAAAACATTATGACGCCTGATATTACTCCAATATACAACTATATATACTAAAAAAACTCACCACTACACTAAAAAAACTCTTAATAATAATCTCTAATTCTCTTATCCATAAAAGTGCCTATTACTTCAGGATTAATACAACAACGCCTTTGCACAAAAACACCTTTAGGCTACCAGCCTCTTTTATATCCTTATAGACCAGAGACAATGCCTCAATTGCACTCCATTGAACAAGTCCTAATGGAAATTCAAATAGCTCCATTGATGCATTTCTTTCCTTTCATATTCGCCTTTTACATTATTTTTATATCACATACATTGACTTCTGAAGTATTGACCGCATGGTTGAATGAGTTGTAAATCAATACAAGGCTTTTTGTTTTGTAAATAGAAAACGGTTTTTCGAAATAAAATGTCTTCTGTTTTAAACAGTGTCTTACGTATGAACTGCATGGCCGCTTGAATGGTTAAATAATAAAATTGAGAAAGTGGCCTTTGGTGCCTTTTAAAGCTTATTTTGTGTGTAGGTGTAAAATATGTACAGGGGGGTGACCATAAGCTCTTATAGTAAGGTTATTTTGAGAGTGTGTAAGGGACAGATGTATATGACTTGTATACATCTGTCACTTACGCGATCTCAAAATAACCTTACTCTAAGAGCTTATGGTCACCCCTCTGGTCCTTATGTATGTCTTATTAGCTGTTACCCGCGGCTTCGCTCCCGTGTACCACCCCACAGGACCCGATTTCGGGATTAAAAAATAGCCTATGTCACTCAGGAATAATGTAGCTTCCTATTGGAGAAATTTTTAAATCGGTCCAGTAGTTTCGGAGCCTATTCGGTACAAACAAACAAAACAATGTTTCCTCTTTATAATATTAGCATAGATTCATTCTACGAGTATATGACGTTCACAATTCCATACGTCGGATTACGGCCTCTCTCTCTCGCAAAGATAAAAACGTCTCAGCAGTGGGTTTTCTTAGCTCATTATGTTATTTAATTTATTTTTCAAAAATCTTCCTACAGTACTAAAGCAAAATGATTGACAGGAATAACAATAATATACAAACTAAAAAAGCTTTTAAAAAGATAACCAAGGACTTAGGCATCATTATTCAACTTTTTAAAAGTTTTTTTACTCCATCCTGTAGGATACTTAAGAACCCTAACATACTAGACATATCACATAGCTAAAATCTAAATGAGTAGGTACCGTGAACCGCATCAGTCTAGACAGGAAGCGACCCCAACCCGTAATAGAACACTGGGCTATCCTTGAATGTCTATGCGAACGTTATTCCAACAAGATAAGGTTACAACGATACTTTTTTTATTGAGTGTACAAGATCTTCGACGACTAAAAATAACAAATTGGAGATTAGTTTCAACGTAGCAAAAGAAAGGGAACAAAAGTTACTAAAAACACTACAGCTATCACGGTGTGGTAAAGAATTAACCTACTGTTTTAGTAACAGTTTTTAGGGTTCCGTACACAAAGGGTAAAAACGGGACCCTATTACTAAGACTCCGCGATCCGTCTGTCTGTCCGTCTGTCACCAGGCTTTATCTCATGAACGGTAATAGCTAGACAGTTGAAATTTTCACAGATGATGTATTTCTGTTGCCGCTATAACAACAAATACTAAAAACAGAATAAAATAAGTATTTTAGTGGAGCTCCCATACAACAAACGTGATTTTTTTGCCATTTTTTGCGATAATGGTACGGAACCCTTCGTGCGCGAGTTGGACTCGTACTTGACCGGTTTTTTTTATTCACTTACACATGTTGTTATGTTTTGCTGTCGCGACGCCTTTCTATGCTAGAAAGGCGTTGGAAGGCTGACGACCAAGTCAGGGCTGCGGGCATCCGGTAGGCCTATGTCCAACGATGGACGTCTTTCGGCTGAAAGGATGTTGATGATGAGGTACCGTAGGGTCACGAGTTCGATTCCCAGGGGGGGGCACAGAGTTATCGGTTTTCCATTAGGAACTTCTCAATGGCGCAAGGTTGGCGCAGTGGTTGAGCGATTGACTGCTGCGCTGCGTGTCGCGGGTTCGATTCCCGCACGGAACAAATATTTGTATGACTGTCAGTTTATATGTTTGTAAACGCACCCACGATACAGGAAGAAATTCCTAAAGTAGGGCAAAGTTATTTAAAAAAAAAATGCTAGCCCGGAGTTTGGAGGTTGGCAGTGTGATTACCCCGGTGCGTTGGAAAGTACGTAAATACTGCTATCGAAGTAGTCCCGTTGGACTATGAAAACAGAGAATGCACCTGTGATTGCGCACACACTTGTGCACACATCTGTGTTTGCACACTGATGACTTGTCTCCTTTGAGATTGGCCGCCGTGACCAAAATTAGATCTAAATGACTATACCTATTATTATGTTTTGCTATATTTTTGTGGCTGAATTTCTTTTCAAAGAATTTATACTGGAATCTGTAATGATATGTACGCGTGACAAAACGACCTAATTTGAAATCATGACTTTCAAAGTCCTAAATAAACCAACCTAACTTATAAATTAGATTAAAAAGTCTGGTGATCTAAGCAACACCAGCTGTTACTACCAAACTATAAGTTATAGTGCAATTTAAACTAAACAACGTATTGTTTTCAACTTAGTTTGTATTCAACTCAAGTAAATCTGTTTTTTGTTGCCATAATTATAAAGTTTTAAAGTAACAATAACTTGGTAGTTATTTAAACCCAGTTTAGTATCAATACTCGAAGGGATCAAAATAAAAACTATAACACAAGAATTAAAAACAAATTCCAACTAATAAGTGCACGTGCACGAACTAATTACGGCAAAAAAACAACAGTATTAGTGGAGGGAGCACAACTGTTCAATGATTTACCGGAGGAGAGGAGGTGTGATAATATTAACATATTATTTAAGAGTAAACTCAAAATACATATATGTATTAGGTCGCCAACGCCCCAGCAGTAAATATTATATTATTATTTAGAAGTACTGTTAATGTAAGTTCGTATGTAAAATAAATATCTTTAAACCTAATCGACTAATTTTGTCAAAAATATCAACAGTGAGATAATAAGATAGATCAAGGCTTGTTGAATAAATATAATCTATATTTTTTCGATAAATAATGTTCGATGAATCGATTCGATATAAAAAATCTGATATCGAAGGCTTATCAGTATGATTATATTTTACACCTAACAAAAAAAAAAACGCTTGATTAACCAACACACGTTCCCGAAATGGCATAGACACCATACCAACGTACGTCGTATAAGTTTTATTTATTTATTTTGTTTAATTTTAAGGTGTTTTTGTTTTGAATGCCAATAAACACAATTTTCTTTCTTTTTCTTTCTTTCAACGAACAGAACGGCATATTTAATCGTATTTCCGATATTGATAATATTTTACAAAATATCGAATTCAATATAAACACTTAAAAATATCGATAGTTTTTTACACATCCGACATTCAGTAGGTATATACCACAATTAACTAACCGACTTCCAAAAACCCCAAAAAAGGAGGTTCTCATCATAAAGCGTCTCTGTTTATATTTGTAGAACGAAAGGATTTCTCCGTATTTCCATCTGAAATACACGGAAGTGCTAACAATAAGCATTTTCTCCCACAATTTACGATTCGATCTTAAGTAGGGTCGGCACAGTCAGCGACAACAATCGATTAAGACTTTAGTTTTCAGAATCTTAATATTTTTACTAAAATTGTACTATACTATAGCTGCCCCTCTGCCTGTCCCTTCGAGGACTACAGGCGTGAAGTTATATTAAATGTAATTAAAATTGGCACAGATGCAAAATTTATAAAACATTACCTCTTCACTATAACATATAATGCTAAAAACCAGATCATCTAATCATTTTATTGCAATTTAAATGATATGATGTAAAAAAGCAGTGTTAATCGACTTTTGTCGCTGACCGTACATATCCATAATAGAACTTTTAGAATGTTTCAGCACTTATGTTCCCCTAAAATTATTACCAACAAGGCTGTTCTACAGCCTCCACGAGTAGCGATACTTAAGGGTGGGTACATGGGCACATGATTAAGAGTCTATTTACTCAAAAAAATTATACCCATCTTGTGCTGTCAGCCCTCTACCACCTTAATGCAACATGGGCTGTTTACCACAATATGACTGATTTTCAACCGATAACTGAACTACCAAATATATCGAAAACCATTAATCGAGGTTTGGTAAGTCGATGTACCAGAATTCTTAATTTTTTGTCACACACTGTCCCACTGGTTAGACTATTCTTCATTAAAATCGTTAATCGGTTTCTACTATAAAACAATTTTTTTTTAAGTCACAGTCACAAAAGATACGAACGTACATAAGTGCAATATAATAAAAATCTCCAACATTAAAATCAACAATCGATTGCGAATTATATCTTTCAAAAACAAATAAAAACTAAAAGATATTTCAAAAAAAGTAATTCAGAATCAATTTCGAAAGACATATTCTATTATCTTAGGCACTCCAATGAATTTACGACGCAATCCATTCAAAGATGGGACCGAAATTAAATTCAATTATTCACTAGCCTACATAAAAATATTTTTATTAGTTTCAGAATAAGTTCAAGTAATTGGGCTAAGTCCAACTATGCAATTCTGTTAAACATAAGTATCTAAAACAGGTAGAAATCTAAACATCCTTTAAATACACACACAGACAGACAGGCACACAGGCACAGACTCTGCCTAACCCTTCGTAGGAAACACGCGTAATGACCTTGAGGTCGTGAGTTCATATCCGGGCAAGTACCAATGTGACTTTTTCAAATTCATATGTACTTTCTAAGTTTATCTTGGACATCACAGGCAACTGTGATGGAAAACATCGTGAGGAAACCAGGACTTATATAGTTAATGTAAGTCTGAAATAGCCAAGTCAGAGGCGGCTTAATAAACTCTAACACCAGAGATGGCCACAACCTCACACGAAATGAAGAAGACCACAACAGTGAAATAAATATAATTTATAAAAATCAAAGCTACTTTTTTTAATTAAAATATCTTTCTGTTAATTAATTCAAACCAAAAACCTGATTTCTTAAAAGAAAAGAACATTTTTTATTTAGAGTGCCTACAAAAAAAGATCAGAGCACTTGATTATATATTTTTTTAATATTGTAACGTTGTTAACGTCATATTTCGGTTACCTAAATGATGTAAAGGGAGGCGGAAGTAGGAAAACACATTCATAAATAAATTTACTTCCTAGTAAGTCTTGCGATAAGGCTTAACATATCGCAAATACCCTTAGAGCTCTGAATACCTCGTCAATAAAACCAACTAAGACATAATAAGCCACAAAATAAGAAACAACCAAATCTATCCATTTCAGTTTAAATAACCTTATAAATTATTATGTTATAAGTTTGTAACGAGAAACTATAATTATATAATTACTTAAACCTATGAACTTACTATACGTAGATATATCAATGTTTTCGTAACTTACCTTTAGAACACAATACGAAACATACACACAATTGAATCCCTGTAAGCGTAATTTCCTTCATAACAATCAATACAATCTGGTTTTGTTTCCGACACAAAATACCGAACATTGGTAGGTAAATCAAAATTTCCTGTTCTCCAGTTGTTGTCACAGTTATAGTGAAAAAAGCAATTTCGTCTCCAGGAAGGTAAGCATAAGCATAAAAAGTCTTAGCGTTCCTACTGCTAGGATACATACCTCCTCTCTCAGGGTGGGAGGAATGTATGATGATGTTAAAAGAATTGACCACTCAGCACACTTACAAACTTTACTTACATTAATGCAGTTTCGAGGAAGTTATTATATACCTTTCACGCATACATTCATACATACAATATACGATACAATCGGATGTTCTTGAAAATTCTGTTTTAAAAACTGCACTTGTAAACTAAGTTTCGAGGAAATCATACCTATCTCGTCATATAGTATACTCTCCATGCCGATATAAGCCGTAGTTCTCGACAATTAAATTTTTTTGTTAAAAATCCTTCACTGTAAAAATACTCAAATCGCTTTTCCTAAAATATTTTAAACTTCGGTTTTCCCGAATCAGACAGCACTATCAAAAAAAGCCGTTGAAGAAATATTGTATAGTAAACTTTCGTGCCGATTAAAATATTGAGAAAATTCCATTTTAGTTTGAAATATCCTCACCAATAAATTACAGCAATACCTTTGCCTGAAATGTTTTAAACTCTAAATTTCACGAATCAGAAATCAACAAAAATACCAAAAAAAACTGTAACAGTACCAAATTCCTCACCAACAAAAATTACAGCAAACGCTTTGCCTCAAATGGCATTAAACTCCAATTTTTGCGAATCAGACAAAACAACAAAAAACTGTAACAAACATCCAATACAGGATTCCGATTAAAACCGATTTTTTCGGTAATATAATTTTTAGTTTAAATTCCCTCAGATACGCAAAATACGCGCTTAGACGTGGAGTTGCGGACACGCCCGTCTAAACTTAACTTAACTTAAATTCTCTCAGATAAAAAAAATACAGAACATGGTTTTCCTGAAATGTTTTTCACTCCGATTTTCACGCATACCAATAAAAACTGCGATCTTTGTTCCTCCTTTTTTTCATTCCTATTTTCACAAATCAGACAAAATAAAACAAACTGTAACATACATCCAATTAGGCGTTTTCACGCCGAAGCGTATATTCGGCAAAATTAATTAATTACACAAAAATATCAACTTTTTGTTTTACTCACAAAAGAGTATGATTTATGAGCAGGTAAGCAGATTCCAGTCGATTCGTTTTAATTACTTTCGCTAATCACACGTGTGGTTTCAATTATAATTTTTATTTAAAAATCTGATTTTATGATTACGTAAGCAGACAGGTTTTGTGGCTTTTTTATGTGTTTTTCATGTTAGTATTTTATCTCCACATAATATTCATCATCCCATTTTTAGTTGGGCAAAAATTAAATATCAATCCTAGATTTTCTAGATACAACACAACATCATTAATAGCAAACATATTTAATTTTCCACACAATCGACGATGTATCTCTTGTAATCTTGCCAAGAACTCTGCAAAAAATAAATCTACTAACTAAGGTACTCACGGACAAATATGTTGGACATCAGCGTGGCAGGCAAACAGAAGACGATCACGAGGATATCAGCAACCGCCAGGTTCACGATGAAGAAGTTGGTGACAGTCCTCATGCGCGGAGACCGGTATACCACGGCTATGACGAAGCAGTTCCCGACCAGCCCCACGACGAACACTAGCAGATACGCGGCGCAGTAAACTGCCGTCATCGCGCCACCGTGCCGGTACATGAACTCATCAGCATACACTCCAAGATCTGACTGGTTGAATGTCATGTTCATCCTCATCGGATGATGCCTCTCCATCGCTCCCTCCATGTGAGTCGACAGCGGCTCCAGATCAGGCAACACACTGTTATCCGGCACGAATTTACTGTTCATCGCTTCCATGATAGAGTTTGATAATATGTCCACCATATTATTATTATGCCTATGGCCCTCCCTCATGTGAGAGTGGTTGTGGTGACGCCAGTGGTGCCTAGGCTCCTGACCACCATGACTCGAAAAATTAAAGTTAGCATCCTCACTCATGATATCACTCGGAATCCTCAAAGGTGCCATCACTCAATATGACATTTCCGGAAAATAATATAATTAAAACTATTCAAAATAATAATCACACTTCACTAAGTCTATCCTAATTTATTTATCATTCGATTCACACATCAAAAGTTGGCAAATGAAGTTAAATAATTTTTCATAGCACACGAAAACGTAAACTCTAATGTTCCATTAGAAAAGTATGAAAAGTTCCGTTGTGTTCAGCGCGGCGGGTCGCAGCGGGTCTACGCGCGGTTGGGTCGGCGTTCGCGCGCCGTCTGCCGTAGCACTGCTACGGTGCTACGAACTACGGGCCGTAGCCGCGTAGGCCGCGCGACGCATGTGCATTTTGAGAAACACGATATTATGCATTTCCGTTCAACTTTATAGGTATTGGAATAGGATTTAAATTGCTTTGTTTAGTATTTGTTGTCAAGGATAGTTTGTGGGTAAATTGGAAGGCTATCGAAAATGCACAAAACGGCGTTTTATACGTTTTAACCGTGAATATAAATCAAATTTTTAAGATATTTTAGAAAAGATTATGATATTTAGGCATTTTAGTACAATAATGATGAGCTTCTTCCTTGTAATATCTAGTGACGTAGGAAAACTTTTAGTACATTTTTATGTATGTCCTGATTTCATCTTGTTATCTCACGTAGGCAATCCAATAATAATTTGTCGGTCTTATTGGTCAACAGACATAACCACTGGTGCGGTCATCGAACCTGTTACCCACCGTGTAATGAGGATGAATTCTAACGTCAGTTTTAACTTAGAATGTTGACTAAGGTCCATAAATATAGCTGTTAAACGGTTTTATAACGCGCACGGAAGCAAAGTTTGAATTAAAATAATTTCTAAGTGCGATTAAATGTAAAATCATTTTTGCGCAGCCCCTTTTTATTCAAAAAAATAAGAATAACATTTACTGAAACATAAAACTCTAAAACAAATGGTTGGTAAATCCCGTACATATCTTAATCCATATTTGGAAAATATTCACAACAGTAAAAGAAATGTAAATAAACTCGCGCTGAAAGCCGAGAAGATCTGAAATCTATGAAATTTGACATATCCGATATCTCACGCCACACTAGCGCCTCTAGCGGAATTCAGAAGGAGAATTCATACGCGGCACCCATTGACTGTATATACATTTCTGATTTTTTTTATTTTTTTTTCATTTTCATTCAGATTCAATTTAATATTGAAATCAGTATGCTATGAAGAGTCTGAAGTTTCCTAGCGACGAAAAGGTCAAGGTTTATTTCTTAGGTAACCCGTTTTACTATTCCAGTACATCAAGCAGTTAGGTTTTGTTAGGGTATAAGCTGACATTATTTGACTTATGGTTGGAACTCCGTCTGGTACATTTTTAGTGATTTATTTTTTATTTTATTTTTTATTCATTTGGAAATATTACCGGTGTTTGTTATGCAATTTGTCTTAACAGTTTTGTGCAATGGTGAAACTCAGTTTTTTTTGCAACCACTGGGTTGACTAGCGATAGCTCGCATAGCTACCGCCTTACGTTGGGTAATAATTTTATGTCTGTTATCATTAACAGTAAGCAATGCATGCAAAAATGTGGTGCCTAAATAAAGAAAGCGCAACTTCGTTACACTGAAAAACAATATGTTTCGGGAATTTAACGCGATGATTTCGATTATTTACATGTGTATGATCATTGCGTTAAATTTCCGTAATATATTGATTTCAATTATGAAATGCGAAAGTTTTAAAGTTAATATTTTCGTTACACTGACTGCAAATATTCTTAGGACTAACAATTTATTTATTTAAACTTCATGTACAATAGTGGTACATAGGCGGACTTAATGCCACAAGGCTTAGTGTTACTGAAAGAAAGAAAGAAAATAAATTGATTTAGCACAGACTAAAAGACACACAATACATACATGTATCATAATTATGTACACCAGATAAAAAAAAACAAATAAAAAGTACAAAGTACGAAGTGAAAAATTAGGAGGAAAGTGTGCCTCACGGCTGCGCCAAAACGGTCCAGTTAAGCATTATGCCAGACAACTAGTGCCAGACGCTGGTTCAACTGGATATGATGTGTGAGGTGACGGATGTAAATCAGTTTTATACTGCAACGTGACGTGTGTTTGCATACTATAAAATAAACTTGTGTCCGATAAAAATAGTGACGAATTATAAATACTTCTGCCAGCGGCTTCGCTCGCGTGAAAGTCTAAATTATCCTAAGGGAACATATTCCCGGGTTGAAAAGTATGTGCTTTTCCTGACTATAATCCATCTCTGTGCCAAATTTCATCCAGATCCATCCAGCCGTTTGAGCGTGACGAAATAACAAACATACAAACACACACACACACACTCACAAAATTTCACCTTTATAATTTCAGTGTGATTGACATAAATAGTGTGATAATGAGTAGGTAACATTGAAAAAATAAAAAATACTTAAGTAGGTACATAGGGTAGGTATATACATCATATAATTGAGACATTTAGTGTGATCATAGCTAGCTTTCTTTGCATTTCTACGAGGTACCGCCGTAAATGTCGTCTAAAAACGTCATCAGCATCATCATTACAGCCGAAAGACGTCCACAGCTGGACATGGGCCTCCCCCAGCTTCACCACATGACTGGTCTCGAGCGTCTCGCATCCAGTGGATTCCTGCCACCCTCACTGAAAACGTATATTGTGTTAATTACTCTAATCGGTGAAACTAGGCATTGTCTAATGAGAGTTACTTATTGTAATTGACAACGAATTAGGCATCTTTCAAAGATAAAATAAAGCTCTTCTTTACAATTCTCTTCTCTTTTTTTTTCTTCTTTTTTTATATTTTTTAATGTTCCTAGATTACCAGTAGGTAGTACGGTTTTTTTTAATATTTATTTTTTAGGGACTTTTATCCTTTTATGGCATGTCAGCCCCATCGTAACCTAACCTAATTTTACATTTCAACTTATCATATATCTTATTTTAAAATTAACAAAAAGTATTACTACCGACACATTGCCATGTCATAAACAATTCTAGCAGTATCAGTTCCTGGATCAGCCAGGATTTCAAAAAACGTACCTATGTCGAATTTATTGATTCTACGTAATCTTGACAATCGCTCCCTACCTGTAGGTAGCAAAATAGATAGAATAGATATAGAGGGTAGATAGTAAAATAATATGGTAGTCTTATTTACAAAAATAATTTACTAGTACTCTTAGAAGACATAAAAACCTTCGCATTGGTACTTAGAGTCAAATTCCAAGTCATATCCTCTAACTCGACTTCACCTCGAACTGTAGAGCAGTGGAGGCCTTTAACTAACTTGTAATATGGGTCTTAGTAACAATAAAAAGAAAAGGTTCCGCCACTGTGTCGCGGCCGCTGCGGTCAAAGTGTTTTGACTAGAATGCGCAAGCGTCGCGAATTATTCGGCGCTTAATTCCTTTTTCCCGCGAATTTTAGTGTCACCGCAACATACCGCTTGTACACGTCATAAAATTCACCGAGCCTTCGCAAGAATTCGTGTCGTACACGACCAATTCATCATGCATACGAAAATATTTTTTTCGGAGCTATGCACGAACATTTGTCGTGTCTACAGCAAACCAAAGCAACACAGAGCGCGTTGTGTATAGCGCAGACAAGATTTTTTCTTCTTCAAACGACACCAATTCTTCCGTAGGCTCAGTGAATTTTCTTAGCGAGTACAAGCGGCCTCACTGTCACAGGAGCCGCTTTGCTTGGAAGTGAAGCTGAAAGGACAAGGTTCTGCCTATCTACTTTACACTCTTTCCAAAAAATTAAATTTAAAAACACTAGTGACAGCATACCATGGCTTAGTTGCGTCATTATTAAGATACGGAGTCATATTTTGGGGTAATTGTAGTGAAAGGGAAAGGATATTTAGGGCCCAAAAACGTTGCCTTAGATCGATGACCGGTCTGAAGTCTACAGAAAGCTGTGTACCAGTATTTAAATCACTAAAAATTCTCACATTACCATGCTTATATATTCTTGAAATTGCCGTATTTGTTAAAACTAATAAACAGTTATTTACTTCATTGATTGATATAAGAAAACGCACAGGACCCATGAGGTCTATATATAAAAATCAACTTTGTACAGGTGGTCACAAAACAGCCCTATTAAGAAAAAATATTTTATCCATGGGTCCTCTTATTTATAATAAGCTACCGAATACTTTATTAGAATCACCCACCAATGTATTTAAAAAACAGTTAACAAAAATGTTATTGGACAAGTGTTACTACACTATTACTGATTTTTTTAATGATAAAACTTTTGCTTGACATTGTAATTATTTTTTTGACACTTATTATTTTCTATTTTATTCTTTTGATTTGACATCTATATTACTATTTTTGACATTTGACATATTTTAAATAGTGTGACTTAATTATTTTGATTTTATTTGACATTTGATTTATATTTTAGCACTTACTTAATTTTATATTAAATTGACATACATACTTATAGAGATTTTATCAGACATTTGATTTTTATTTTGACATTCTAATATTTAATATTATTTTATTCCTAATATCATCTCTATTATCAATCTCATAACTTCCATTTATTGTGTTGAAATTATATCGATAAGATTGACTATTTTTATATTAATGTCTATAATGTTGATCAACTATTGTTGTATTCAAATAATGTTTCCCTATAACCTAAATCATTTTATTTTTCATTTCATGTTTTAAGCCATTTTATGTTTTATGTTTGATCTGGTTATTGCTTTGAAATGATGATAATTTACAAAATAGTGGTGTTTTTGTATATTAAATTAAAAAAGAATATAAATTTGCATGCCGTAAGGTAAAGTGTATAGGGACTCTCTACTAAAAGAACATCTAATTTGTACACCTACATTTAGCAAATAAACGATTTCATTTCATTTCATTTCATTTCATTTCATATACACGTGTCTTATACAATTGTCTTGACTGGTACTGACAAGATATTGTATAAATTTACGTTTTCTTTGGATTAATGTTGTTGCGTCGTAATACTTGTGACAAAAGGCTGTATAGCTTAGTTTAGGTTTTATGTTGACATAAGTCTGTATTACAATGCTGTCACCGATTGTCTGATGTTAGGAAGATTTGTATAAAGCTTTTGGAATTAAGACTGCGCAGAGCGAACGAGGCGCGTGGCATTTAGGTATTTGCTACACCGCGCTAGTCGTGTGCGTCGTCACACACACAATCGCAAGGTCGCTCGAGTCCCGCTTGCAGTTGCACGACAAAAGTTGGTAACTTAGGATTTTTAAAATTTGAGGCGTTGTGTTGAGTGACTTGAAAAGGCAAATATTGAATATTTAGATGTTTATGTAGGTACATAAAGGCCATAATTAAATTTAATAATCTATATTATATAGAAAATAATGTTTGTTTGTATTATAGCAATACATTATCCGTTCCGTTACTATTCATCCGATTGCGATGAAATTTTGGCGTTGTGGATTGTACGCCCGGGAATTTTACTGGGTAAGTAGGTAGGCTAGATGAGTTGATAAGTACGTTAGATGGGTAGGTGTATTGTATTGTAAAACCAGTCTGTAATAAAAATCTTTATTTACCTAATGTAATTTACCTTGCGTGTTTTTCCATTTTACAAAATCTAACACAAAACCCAGGGAAACGTGGTATATTTATTATACAGAGTGTAACAGAAACGTCATATTTTAAAAATTGCTTCTAATTCTGTTAATGAAGCAAAAACCCAAAAACTAATGGAAATGGAAAAGAGACAAGAAGGGTAATATAAATCTCATTTAAAACATGATTGTTATTTTCAATCACCGGTGCATTATGGAAGAATGTGTTACGTGTTCATACGATTTATTGCAGTTGTTTATAGAGGTATGCGAAATTCATTATTCTATTGCCATTTATGATGATCTCGTCTTTGTCTTCAGTTTCTTCTTCTACCAAAATGTTTGAATATGAATCCGTATGTTTTGAAGAATCCTGAAATAAAATAAGATAATTGTAAGTAGTCCCTAAGCCACGGGCACAAACTAGTACTAAGGCACATTTAAAAATGTATCTAAGAACAATTAACTTACATCGTGATTTTTGAATGGAATATCATCACTAACTAAAGGTTTTTCACCAACGTATGTCCAAGGTTCTTCACCAACGTAAGGGCAAGGATCTTTATTGGTCAGCATTTCCTAAAAACGTAATAAAATATAGTTATTGTAAGTTATTTAATATGATTATTAAATTGACGTAGTTATCAGATGTATTATCAACCTAACTCTTAAAATGTTGTGAACAGACTAAAAGAAACATAGTTTACATAATACATAAATATTTTCCCATGTGAAAGACTTGCCAGCAAATACTGGCAACAAAATAAGTATAATGAATTTAAAATTTCATGGTGACCCCTTGGCCTCACTTCTCGTGCTTGAGGTCCTGGGTTCAAATCCAGACAATGCGTCTTTTTCAAATTAATGTGTACTTTCCAAGTTTATCTTGGACATCACTGACAAGGCCAAAAAAAAATTAATCTTCCATCGTGTATTCTAAAATGAATGTCAGAATAGCAATCGGCACCCCTGTTCGAACGCCTGATCTGCACATCGTAGCAGCGAGTTGCGACGCTGCGTCCTTCTATAGTTTTTAAGTTTTTTGCTAATGTAATAGCCAGTAGCTTTTGTGTTATTGTTCCCAATACACCGCTATTCAAGTAATCCATATTTCACCTGTTTTATTGTACCCCAAGTCCTGATTGGTTCCGCACATGGTCCATATCGAGCCGGATTGTGGTATACAACATCGAAGATTGAGGAAATCAGCGATATTAATGACGCACGGAAATACATAATTTACAAGGACTTGAGAGGTTATGTACGCCGGCAGCGTGGTATATGGATTGAGTACATATTTCTTCACGGTGTTAAGTTTTATGGATAATATCGTCACCCAACACTCGTACAGGTTGTATCTAACTTTAATTATAAGTTACCAAAGGTTAGTGCAGTTTTAAACTTGTATTAATATAAATTATTTTCATTGAGTACCGTTATGCATTTTGAATGGTTTCGTTATTTTTGTATGTTACGCGTACAATTAGCGACAGTTGTTATTATATAATACTTTAAGTATAGTAGGAATTAATACTACATTTATATAATTTGTATCAATTGTTGCATTAGAGCCATAACCATTCAGTTAGCCAAATGTAAGTTGATGTGTAGGTATTCATCAGCCATAGTTTATTCTCGTTAGTGTTAGATATTATTCCCAATTATTGACTAATGTTAGTTAATTAACCCGTAATGTACTTTTGATTTTTGTTTACTTGTATCCTGATTCATATAACTCACATTTTAGTTATTGAGGTTTTATAATTAAAAGTTTACATCTTTTCATTAGATATCAGATTTATTTTATATACATATCTTATTTACATTAAAGATTACCTAATTACATTGTAACATCACAGTAAATTCAATCGTATAACTTAGTACCTAAATAACTTCTGTTTTAGTATATAAACTTATTTGCTATTGTACACATTTCAGGTCGAACACACTCACTTCCCAGTATGTCCGAGGAGAAGGAATTAGTAAAGAAGCGAGGCAGTTTTAAGGGTCGTTTAACTACATTCATTGGTTACCTGGACGCAATGAATGACAAGAAGCCAAGCAGTTGTGATATCACGGAATTACAACTGCGTATGGGCAAAATTGAGTCGTTGTACGAGCAATACGATGAGGTACAGTTGAGGTTAGAATGTATGGTTGATGATGTGAAGGCCCAGTTTTCTGAACGTTCCGAGTTCGAGACGTTGTACTATAAAGCATTGTCGAGAGCTCAACAGTTAATGATTGAATGTAATAAAGATAATAATTCGGTTTGTAGGAATAGTAGTCGTGGTAGTGTTTATAAACCTATTAAGTTGCCTACCATACAACTTCCAAAATTTAATGGATTATATAGCAATTGGTTAGAGTTTCGTGACACCTTTACTAGTCTCATCCATCATAATGACGAGATTGATGAAATCAACAAATTTCATTATTTGCGTGCTTCTCTGGATGGATCTGCTGCTGTGGTTATTCAGTCGATTGAGTTTTCCGCTAGTAATTACGATATAGCTTGGAATTTATTATGCGATCGATTTGACAATAAAAGATTATTGGTACAGAATCACGTGTCAGCCTTATTTAATATAGATCCTATCACAAAGGAGTCCTCAGCCGCTTTGAAAGGTTTAATAGACCAATTAAATAAAAACTTGCGTTCGTTAGAAGCGTTAGGTGAACCAGTCAAACAATGGGATACTTTGTTGATATATTTAGTTACTTGTAAATTGGACCAGAAGTCTTATCGTGAATGGGAGGAATATAAAGGTCATACTGACAAGGACAGCAAGATCACTTTTGACGCATTCCTCCACTTCATTCGCACACGCGCTGATTTAGTTGAGACTTTAGAAATATCAAGACACAACGTGCCAGGTATTACTAAATCAGTTGCCTCGAGTAAAATTAAATCAATGGTGACGACACAACATTCTAATAATGTAAGCACTGAGTCCGTCACGAAGCTATGTCCAAATTGCAAGGGTGACCATAGTTTGACTAATTGTTCACAGTTCCTTGCTTTAAGTAATGAGGCTCGTCGTAAATTAGTGCCTAGTTTTAAATTGTGTTACAACTGTTTTCGTTCGGGTCACTTTTCTAACAATTGTAAAAAACCAGGTTGTAAGTTATGTAAGCGCAGGCATAACACTCTAATTCATACGTCGGACACTAACGGTAATCGTAGTGATAAGATATCTGATAACAAAACTTCGTCTCCGTCACCACCGTCTGTTTCGGCCGCGCACTCCGCTCACACTGACGCCAACAATGTGTCCTTATCTGCGAACATCTTACCTTCTTATGGCGACAGTACGAAGGAGCGCGGCGTGTTATTGTCAACAGCTTTAGTTAAATTATATGATCATAATAATCATGAACATATAGTGCGAGCTACACTCGACAGCGGTAGTACGTCATGTTTCATGACGGAGCGACTATGTAAGCTACTTAAATTAAAAACAAGTCCGATAGATGGCTTAATCTATGGCATAAATAACGCGACCTCTCGCGTAGGCAATACTTGTCGGGTAAAAATGACGTCACTCAACAACAGTTACAATACTAAGTTGTTTTGTTTTGTTTTGCCATTCATTACTAACGAAATGCCATGTAGTGAATTAGATTTATCTAATCTGAATATTCCTACTGATATTTGTTTGGCAGACCCTACTTTTTACAAGCCTTCTGATGTAGATCTTTTAATAGGTGCTGATCTATTCTGGGACCTTTTAGGTACGCAAAGAGTAAAGCTAGGGGTCGGGAAGCCAGTACTATTTGAAACCAGGTTAGGCTGGATCGTTTCTGGATCCATTTTATATAAGGATAGAGTATTATGTAATAGTATGAGTTGTAATTTTACTCAATCTAGTAGTTCCTGTAATAATGATGACTTAGGATTAATTCGTGATAACTTGACGCGATTTTGGAACCTCGAAGAGGTTACCTCGCAGCATTCTAACTATTTGCCAGAAGAAAAATTGTGCGAGGAACATTTTATTAAAAATACGACTCGTTTACAGAACGGCCGTTTCTGTGTCCGTATTCCAATGAAGCAGAACCCTTCTGTTCTAGGTGACTCATTTCATAGGGCTTCAAAATGCTTATATTCCTTGGAACGCAGACTTAAGGCTAAACCTGATTTTAGTAAATTATATCACGAGTTCATGGCAGAATATGAGTCATTAGGTCATATGAGTCCATTAGTTACAAAAACCGCAATGTCCACAAAAAAGTAAAAATTACTTAGCTATTGTACAAAAATCCACAGACAAAATGAATCATTTTTATACTAATCATATGAACCTGAGTCCGCTTAGTCCAATAGAAAATGGCTGTGAAACTTTTTAGTTTGCTACAAAAACAGCATTGTCCGTTCCTGTTTGTATCAAATTACGCAAAGTCCATCGCGACCAATCACGTCACGCCTTTCTATATGGTGGTTTATTGTTTACAGCAGTAAGTTTGCTCTCGGTTTATTTAAGTTTTCTCATGTTATAAGTTATTAATTGGACATAATTTTATTAAAATATATAACATGGAGTGTTACCCTGAAGTTGTTGACAATAAACAGGCACGAAAACGATGAGTAAACGCTGCAAGCTGGAAAAAGAATCGTGCTAAAGAACAACGGTGAGTATACTATGATGATTATGTCTTGATACTTTTTACCTGTTCAATTTTTTGGGAAAAATATTTATATTGCATTTTATGACCACTGTTATTAATTCCAAACCCGAATGGCAAGAATATTTTTTTTCAGGTTCGCATCAATACATTTGTCTGTAAAGCCGCAATATGAACATAAATGCAAAAAGATACAATGCACTAAAATTCCACTGCAGGATGTACACAAATTGTATGAGTCTTTTTATCGGTTGAAAAACAAATTAAAACAAGACTCATTTATATTGAAACATACGAAAGGTATACACAACGTAGGTAAAACACAATGTCTCTGTCGAAGATCTAAATCTCGAAATTACAACCTTGCAGCTGAAATATATGACTTTGGGGTACTATATGAGAGTACCATCATCACCGGATATACCGGATAAAAATGTGGTTGACGATATCGATTCCCTTTAAGAGATGGTATGTGAAGAACAAGAGGAATCACCATTACTTATAATTTAGTATTGGTTTTGTATAACTAATAAAGTTCTTATAAAACAAGCATAGTTTTATTTGCGATTATAAACATCCGCGTGGATGTTCAAAAAATATTTCATTCAAATTCGTTCAGTGCATCCAAATATAAAAACCTTCACTATTATATTAGTAGAATAGGCGGGCTCATGGACTCTAATGGTATTTCAAATAAAAGTATCAATATGGTTTAATCATTCTAGGCCAGCACAGATATGTTTCAAAGCCAACAAAGTCGATGCAGTTTTTGCAACAAAATCCGCAAAGTCCAGCCGAGTGTTACAAAGTCAGCAATGTCCATAATGTTTTTCTGGTTATTGTTCTATTTCGTAAAGATTTATCAAAATTAAGTTTAGTATTTGATTAACTACATTATTTTAAATCAAACTACTATAGTTCCAATATAACCCACAGGGCCAATAATGCGTAATACGAAAATAATAAATTACTCGCGATTCCTTACAACGGACATTGCGGGTTTTGTAACTAGTAGACTCATATGACCGTAAACAAGGAACTAGATTTAAATGCATATTTCATACCTCATCACGGGGTATTACGCGAATGTAGTACCACTACCAAACTACGTGTAGTTTTCAATGCCAGTTGCCCTACTTCATCAGGAGTATCCTTGAATGATTTACAGATGGTAGGTCCTACGGTTCAGGACGACCTCCTGTCTATACTTCTTAGGTTTCGACAGCATAAGTATGTCTTGTCAGCCGATGTTGAAAAGATGTATAGACAGGTAGTAGTACATCCATCTGATAGGCACTTGCAACAGGTAGTTTGGCGTGACGACACTTGCAGTCCTGTCAAGGTATTTAAACTCAACACCGTCACATACGGTACGGCGAGTGCGCCATTTCTTGCGACGCGCTGCCTTAAGCAACTAGCCATTGAGTGCACCAATGATAAGATTGCCACCATAATCAAACATGATTTTTACGTCGATGATCTGCTCACGGGTGGTAATGATTTAAATGAAGTGATGTTCATTCGTAATGAGGTCACCAATGCACTGGCATCAGCTTGCATGCCACTTCGCAAGTGGAAGTCGAACGAACCTATTTTAGTCTCAGGGACTTCTCAGTCATCATTAGATTTAAGTATGGGATCTAGTGAGCCCAATAAACTATTAGGGCTTGACTGGTTTGCTGACTCTGACAAACTAGGGTTTTTAATTAAATCTAAACTGCCTTCTAATGGCAGTACTAAGCGTGATTTGCTTTCAGCAATTGCACGCATTTTTGACCCCTTGGGTCTCATATCTCCTTTTGTAGTGACCATGAAAATGTTGTTGCAAAAATTGTGGTTAGACAATCTTTCATGGGATGAACCATTGTCTCTGGAACTCAACACAGCTTGGAATGCTATTGTTAAAAATCTCCCGCTTCTTAATAATTTGCGTATCCCACGTTTTGTTATGTCCGATTCGTATCAAAAGTTAGAACTACATATATTCACGGATGCATCTGAGCGCGCGTACGGTGCGTGTGCCTATGTACGTAGTGTTAGCAGTGATGGTGAATGCTTAGTCCGCTTATTGATAAGCAAAAATCGTGTGGCACCGATTAAACCTACCACGATTCCGAGGTTGGAACTGTGTGGTGCTGTAGTGGGAAGTCGCGTGTATGAGAAGGTGGTCAAATCACTTCGATCAAAGTTTGATCGGGTGTATTTTTGGACAGACTCGACCATTGTATTGGGATGGTTACAGATGTTGCCTTCTAAACTTCAGCCATTTGTACGCAATCGCGTTGCTGAAATTTTAGATAAGGTAGGAAATTGTACTTGGCATCATGTCCCAACCAACAAGAACCCAGCAGACTTAATATCTCGTGGCGTGGATATTGATACTCTGCAAGGGTTACATATGTGGTGGTGTGGTCCCGACTTCTTAAAGGAAGTTCAGTCTAACTGGCCATCTCAACCTAAATGTTTAGGATTTGCGACGTTACCCGAAACGCGACCTCAAGTTTCATTAAGCGCTATTGTAGAAAATAAACCATGCACTTTATTTATAGATTTTAAACGTTTCTCTAATTATTTAAGACTTGTTCGTTCCATAGCATATGTGTTGAGATTCGTTCGTATTTGCAGGAAACTTCCTGTAATTAGTAAGTTTTTATCAGAAGAAGAATTACAGGAAGCATTAAATGTTATTATCTTGAAATGTCAAATCGATTCGTTCCCAGAGTACAAATTACTTGTAAACAAACAAAGTTTACCTTCAAAAAGCGCCCTTCTCAAATTTAATGTTTATTTAGACAGCAATAAAATAATGCGTGTCGGAGGACGCTTAGAGAATTCTGATTTTACATATAATAAAAAACATCCAATTATTTTACAGTCCACTCATCTATTTACAAGGCTATTGTTTAATTTCGAGCACAAGAGATTGATGCATGCAGGTCCACAGTTATTATTAGCGTCAATTAGGGAATCGTATTGGCCTATAGGTGGCCGAAATTTAGCTAAGTCTTGCTATCGTAACTGTGTGCGCTGTTGTCGTATGAAGGGTAACGTAGTTACGCCTTTAATGGGGAATTTGCCGCAGCAGCGTCTCCATCCGGGAGGTTACCCTTTCGAAAGTGTTGGCGTAGATTATGCCGGCCCTATCATGTGTGCCAGTCGGCAAGGCCGCGGTTGTAGGCTAGTAAAGGTGTACATAGCGATATTTATTTGCTTCACCACCAAGGCTATTCACTTGGAGCTAGTAGGTGACCTAACTAGTAATAAGTATTTACTGGCTTTGTACAGGTTTATTTCACGAAGGGGAAAACCCGTTAATATTTATTCCGACAACGGTACCTCGTTCGTTGGCGCGTACAACGATTTATCGAAATTTTTAAAATTAAATTGCGATTCCTTGGGTGCAGGTTTGGCTAATGATGGAGTTAAGATGCACTTTATTCCCGCTTATACTCCTCACTTTGGCGGACTCTGGGAAGCGGGTGTTAAGTCGACAAAATACCATTTGAAACGAGTGTTGGGCAATTGTAACCTCACGTTTGAAGAACTTAACACCACGCTGATCCAAATTGAGGCAATTTTGAACTCTCGTCCATTGACGCCGCTGTCCGCCGATCCCGCTGACCTTACACCTCTGACTCCAGGACACTTCCTTGTCGGTCGACCGCTTACTTCACTGCCACAGCGAGATCTTCAGGAAAATTCCATCCATCATTTAACTCGTTTCCAAAGGATCGAGCAACTCCGTCAACATTTTTGGGTTCGGTGGAGTAAGGAGTTCGTATCCGAGTTGCAGCAGAGAACCAAGTGGCGTTCCTGCAAAGATGCATTGAAGCTGGACTCCTTGGTAGTGATAAAGGAGGATAACCTACCCCCTCTTAAATGGAAGTTAGGTAGAATTGTCGCCGTCCATCCAGGATCAGATGGCATCGTTCGTGTGGCTGACATCAGGACTACTGCCGGAGTCATAAGGAGAGCCTTCAACAGAATTTGCCCGTTACCCGTCTCTGCTGATTCTTGTTGAAAGAGAATCTTTCAACGTCCGGGGGCATGTTCGAACGCCTGATCTGCACATCGTAGCAGCGAGTTGCGACGCTGCGTCCTTCTATAGTTTTTAAGTTTTTTGCTAATGTAATAGCCAGTAGCTTTTGTGTTATTGTTCCCAATACACCGCTATTCAAGTAATCCATATTTCACCTGTTTTATTGTACCCCAAGTCCTGATTGGTTCCGCACAAATACCCATTACACGATACCCATATCGAATGTTTGATAAAAAGTTGCATTTGCTATCTTGGATTTGAAAGAATGTCAGATTTGCAATCAGCATCTCCAAAAACCCATTACACGATACCCATATCGAATGTTTGAGAAAAAGTTGCATCCCCCATCTTGGATTTTTAAAATAATGTCAGATTTGCAATCGGCATCCCCAAAAACCCATTACACGATACCCATATCGAATATTTGAGAAAAAGTTGCATCCGCCATCTTGGATTTTAAAAAGAATGTCAGATTTGCAATCGGCATCCCCAATAACCCATTACACGATACCCATATCGAATGTTTGAGAAAAAGTTGCATCCACCATCTTGGATTTTAAAAAGAATGTCAGGTTTGCAATCGGCATCCCCAATAACCCATTACACGATACCCATATCGAATGTTTGAGAAAAATTTGCATCCGCCATCTTGGATTTTAAAAAAGAATTTCAGATTTGCAATCGGCATCCCCAAAAACCCATTACACGATACCCATATCGAATGTTTGAGAACCAAGTGAAAAAAAAACAATTACATGCGCCATTATGTTAGATATTTTTTTATAACAAAAAATACAACCGACTTTCAAATAAAAATACTACAAAGTGAAAATAAATTAAATTTCGGAAGTCAGTGTTCCTGTTTTTTATTCTTCGTTTTTTGACACTGACTGGCGTAATTGAATTGATTTTACATATTGTAGTGTTTTGATTTGGAAGTTGGTTGTTTTTTTGGCAAAATAGTTTTTATTTTACACTTTTTAGTTGTGTACATAATGGGCAAGTTCTATAGCTTGAATGAAATTAGAGTGTACCAGGGTTTACTGTATTCATCTGCGTACCCCTTTAGAACTTACCAGCGTGATGTTATGTTATGAAAATATGGTGTAAACAATAAACAGAAATGCGATTCCAGAAATCCCGAGAGATCTGCCGTATTTTTTTAGTATTTCTGTTGCATATCTCCAAAATTCTTCATCAGATCTTCACCAAATTTAAATGGAACGTAATCTTTCAAACAAAAAAATAATTTCTAAAATCTGTCCACAATTGATGTAATCGGTGAACATACACAAAAAAAAATCCTTCTTTTTGGAAAGTCGGTTAAAAAGGAAATAATGTCACAAAATAGAAATATGTACTTTGTATGAGAACAGATTCTTTTTCGGAAATGAGCGCCAACTTTCTTCTTATAATATGTTTCCTTACGCTTTCCCATTATTACTAAAACAAATATTTAAAAAAAAATGTAAAAACATAAAATAAATGTTAGTTATGCATAAAAAGTCATACTCAAAAAACAAAATATGTAACTTACCTTATTTAACTATTTGCAGCAAGGTATACGTACACGAGATGAGACGTGACCACTCTCCGAGCTCCCGTGGACGACTGAATTGCCGACCGGTTTACGTTTCGCATGATTCAAAACAGCGCAACAATTAAGAAAAAAAATAAAACTAAAATAACCAAGTGACATTTCAAAAATGTTAAAACTATAAATTGTGGTATGACAATTAGAGATTGATATGAATAAAAGTTTGTGAAAAATTCAACAGTTTACTATCAATATTCAATAAAACACGAGCATGCTATTTTAATATTTTTGTCCAACTTTACGTATTTTTGTTATTTAAACTAAACAATTTTTTTTGTTTTTGCCAACATAGAATCGTTAACACATTCATTGTGGTGTTCATTACATATTGTTTTATGGTAACTATGGTAATAATATTGATTACATCCCTATAACTGTGACGATCGTTTTGGATTATTTTGCTCGGCGCAGTCTTAATATAAGTAAGGGTCCTCTTACATGGCCAACTTAAATAGGGCAATTCTAGGCAATTTCTACAGACTCTTTGTAATGCCCTACATTTCTAGGTATTGCCGGGACCTTATATTTAATCATTGCGAAATTAATTGCCTTTGTAATTGCATCTTTATATAACATCACGGCTCTATTACCCTAATGGTAGGTTGAGATATTTTTTCTATGTTATTTCATGCTGAGTTTTCACTAGTCACTAAAAGACTTTTGGATGGGAAATCATCCAATGACTTCTCCCACTCTGGGTGAAGCGGGAAGGCGTGTCAGACTTTTACTGACTGTGGCTTGGTGCATGAGGGCGTCTCCGTTGAAACAGCGCTCCTAGTTCTATAAGCTTGCACATGAGTTTCCTTCTTCAACTCAGACGAACCAAAAAAACAAAAAAAACGAATTAGTTTAAAACCATTTTTTTGTTGTTTTATTAATCACAATAGCAAAAGTAATAAAACGCGCACAAGATGTTGGCAAGCAGCTGATTCTGAAGTAATTTGAGCTCCATTGGTGTAGTTGCTGCAATGTTCCTGTGGGCGAATAAATAAATATTAGGAGCTTATTTTTAAATATAGCCCTTGATCACTCTTTTATAAACCCTAGCAGTGGTTCGCCACTTAACTGTACAATCTTCAACTAAAGGTAAATCGTCAGCAAGGTATTATGCAAATACGACAAAAGTTACTCTTGAGAGCTTTGATTACCATATGACGAGACCAAGACTATGTGTTGAGTCTTCACAACTACCCCTTTGGGTAACCACAATCCTTGGATTAAGGTCCGTGTACAATCGACGAACGTAGGGTTGCAGTAATGATAATAAATGTTTTGTCTAGCGTACACAAAACTTTGTTTTGATGTTGGAACGTTGAACGTTGTCTTGTTTTATTAAATGTACCATCATTGTTTTAATAAAGCGATATGAATTCAAACTTAAGAAAGTTTGACTCTAGGCTCTCTAAGCCTACAAGTAAAAATTAAAAATTTCCAAAGCCGCCGGCATTATTTTTTATTGCATACTTTTTATACTACATTATCTAGTAGTAAACACGCTTCGATCAACAGTCTATCGAACACGTAATTATGACACGATATCTTGTGAAAGAACTCCGTTTCAAACAGAAAACAGCTCATAACTATTGAACGGCTAAACCGATTTTCACCAAACATAGCTAAGAACAGTCTCGATAAAGTCACCTTTCAAACAAAAAAATCTAAATCAAAATCAGTTTATCCGTTTAGGCGCTATGATGCCACAGACAGACAAACAGATACACAGCAACACACGTCAAACTTATAACACTTTTTCCGTCGGAGTTTAAAAAAAGTGAAATTACATCAGTGACAACGATTGTCAAAAATTTAAAATGACATGCGGTACTGAAATTTCATGAAAATAAATCAATACCAAACATTTTGATATTTCCACAAAGACTCTCGCTCATTTTTTGCCAAAATGCTCAGAATGACACTTTATCGAGATCCCTTAGTTTACGAATGACCTAATAGTATAATCATAGAGTATAGTAATGAGTATAATACAGAATGCAGAATACGTGGTACCTATTTTTCTTAATAAGTTTCCAGACGACTTGCAAACTTTATACAAAAAGGGTTCGAAAGGTTGTAAGTACAAATTAAAACGTTTCCTGACACAGTAAAATGCCCCAATTAATTTATCTTTCAACAAAATTTATTAATGTTTATTATGAAAGTATTTTTATATGTAATTTAATCATTAATTTAATGTAATATTGTATTGACTCAGCATTGCAATTTGTAATTTAATTTAAAATAAACGGCTCGCCATCACACAGTCCTGTGAGGTTTTTGTTATGTGGCTAAAACCAATTGTAAAATAGGTTAAGTATTTTGGAAATAAAATATATAATAATAATAATAAATAATGTAGTTTGCCAGCAACATCATTTCAGCCGATAGACGTCCACTCCTGGACATAGGCCTCACCCAACTTACCCTTTACAAAATTTTGTATGTTTAAAATAACGTAGGAAAAAATACTAGTTGATAAAATGTGAAAACCTGCATTCGCATTCTGAATGCTTTCGTTAAGAAAAAAAAAGATTTTTGTTTTTTTTTTTCAGATTTTACACATTCGTGCTGTTTGTCGCTAAGGAGTTTGGTTCTATGTTCCATATCTTGATAACTGCTGATCCGATTTTGATGACACTTGCACGATTCCCTAAGTTGAGAGATATCTAATCCTTTAAAAAATGGTCACGATCCGATATGTTGTTTCCGAGAAATGAGTAACACATGTAAATATTGTGCAATTCCAACAATATTGCATACGTGTCGAATTGATTACCTCTGTTTTTTTTGTAGTCGGTAAAAATAATCTCAACCAGAGTCATTTTTCTACAGGCCGGATAATTTCTAAGAATAGCAGTAGAAAGTGTATCTAATATCCAGTTCATGTGAAACAGACCCTTAAATCTCCCCTCCCTCCTGATGGTTGTTCTAATGTGTTATGTTAGATCCTGAAGGTCAAGACCGTCGTTCTGGGACTATTGTAACAGTGATAGAGACCATTTGACAAAGCCAAGGTCGGCTGTAAACTTCGCGTAATGTTGTGTGTAATTGCGGAACTTGATTCTTTTCAAATTTCTAAGTCATACGTCTGCCTGCCGGATCAATGTTCTAAAATGGTCAGGAATACTAGGAATAGCTTAAAAATTCTTCACATTAATATCAGAAGTATTAACAAAAACTTTGACGCGCTACAAGCTTTCTTGGCAGTGATAAATCTGACATGTGACGTCATAATACTGTCGGAATGCTGGCTCAGAACTATATCGGTTATTCCCCAACTAAACGGCTATTCTTCTTTTCAGTCGTCAAATCCCCACAATCAAAATGATGGTGTCGTCATCTACGCTAGGGACGGCTTAAACTGTTCAGTTACTGATCCCAGTCTTGAGGAAGCAAGTGGCTTACTTTGCACTATAGATAAGTCCTTAGCTATACTGGCTGTGTATAGGTCGCCATCATTTACGACGACAGACAAATTTATTGGTAGTCTGGACAGAGTCTTGTCACAGGTATCCTCGTTTAATAAAATAGCGTTGATTGGGGATATCAATATTGACATAAAACAAAACAATATGGATCGTCTTTCTAACCCATACCTTACACTCACATCATCTCATGGTCTACTTCCAGCTCACTTGAAACCCACAAGACTTGATAACTGCTTAGACCACGTAATCCTGAAGTCTAACCAAATCGCTACGACCTTAATTGTAGAAAGTACTATCACGGACCACTCTGCTGTTTTACTATCTATACCATTGAAACCTCAGAAATGTCAAGCAAATCGTACAAAAACTGTCATTGATAATTCGACCATTGCGAAGGTCATCGAGACAACAGACTTTACTGCAATATTGAACACCCTTAACGCAAACGAGGCTGCTAATGGGTTCGTTGAAATTGTTTCAACAATAGTGAAGAAACACACGTCTATCGTAAATATCCCCCGTAAACGAAGAAACATAAAGCCATGGATAACGCCTGGTCTTATGCGCTGTATAAAAAATCGCGACAAAATGCACTCCGTATTAAAAAAGTCCCCAAATAATGTTACTTTACAAGTTACATATAACCGGTACCGTAATTTTTGTAATGCCCTGTTGCGGAAATTGAAAATAGCGTACGAGAAAAATGAATTCTCTAAATCAAAAAATAATCCAAAGGCAACCTGGAATGTTATTAAAAACATAACCCATACCCATAAATCCAAAATACCGTGTACCGAACTTCTCAAAATTTGTGACAAGCCAGAAGACTCACTCAATTTCATAAACCATTATTTTGCCGAAGTTGGTACCAAATTAGCGGAAAAAATACTGTTGGAACAAACACAAACCACAGAGACTCCACATCCTGTCCCCTCTCAGTGTAATTCTTTCGTCCTGCAAGAGGTGGACGAGACTGAGATTGATAAAGTCATCATGTCTCTCCGCAGCGAGACCGCTGTAGGCTGGGATAGTATATCTACTCAGATCATTAAAACTTCAAGCAAATTTCTAGTTCCGGTTATAACCCATATCTGTAACCTGTCGATTACCACCGGTGTTTTTCCCGATGCCTTCAAAAAAGCGCTTATTCACCCAATTTTCAAGTCGGGTGACAGAGACTGTGTCAATAATTATAGACCTATTTCTGTGCTCTCGGCGATGTCTAAGATACTGGAGAGAATCATAAACCGTATGTTAATAAAATATCTAGATGCTAATAACATCATAGCACCCAATCAATTCGGTTTCATGTCGGGTAGGTCCACAGAGGATGCTGTGACGGGCTTGAGTGATCTTCTGTCCCGCAGTTTGGATCAGGGTAAGAAATGCCTTGGAATCTTTTTGGACCTATCAAAGGCGTTTGACACAGTCTCTGTCTCTAAACTTCTACTTAAGCTGGAAAATATTGGCGTAAGAGGAACACCCTTGAGTCTTTTTAAAAGTTATCTCACGGAGAGAGCACAAAGTGTGATTATAAATAATCACATAAGTAATGAACACCCTCTAGGTGATTACGGAGTTCCACAAGGAAGTATCTTGGGACCGACACTCTTCCTAATCTATATTAACCAATTATGCACACTGAAACTTACAAACTGTCATATCCTTACATACGCGGATGACACAGCACTCATTGTGCATGGTTCAGATTGGAATGAAACGAGAGGTCACGCTGAGAAATGTATTAACACGGTATCAAATTGGCTTTCCACTAATCTTTTGACACTAAACCTTGACAAAACAAAATTTATACCATTTTCTATAAGTAACAAAAGTCAGCCTCTACATGACTTTAACATTCAATTTCACAACTGCCAATTGAAGCCAGATTGTACTTGTCCATGCTTAGCCAAAGTTTCTTATATTAAATACCTTGGAGTGATAATAGACGAGCGTTTAAATTGGCACAAACACATTACGTCACTAACATCTAGGATCCGCAAAGTTATCTATATTTTTAAGCAGCTTAGAAACTCAGCAGACATTGACACGCTCAAGACTGTCTACTACTCTTTGTGCCAGTCACTACTGACATATTGTGTGACTGCTTGGGGGGGAGCAACAAAAACATCGTTTTTACCGCTGGAGAGAGCCCAAAGAGCTGTTCTGAAGGTTATGCTACGCAAGCCGTTTAGGTACCCGACTGAACAACTATATCGGGACTGCAAATTGCTCACCGTCAGACAGCTATTTGTTTATCACTCAACGCTCCGCAAACATGCCTCCGTTCCACCACGTACCGCACTACATACCCGACGAAGGCCTGCACAAATGTGCCAAGTCGAACATTTCAGAACCTCATTTGCTGCCCACCAATATTTCATCTTGAGTTCCCGAATTTACAATAAAGTGCATAGGACATTATTAATAAATAATTTAAATAAATTCGAATTAAAAAAAAATATACTAATGTGGCTCTTAAATTTAAATTATGGTGATACCGAGGACCTCATTAAACTGAATGATTAAATCAAACTACATAAAATAAATTATTGTATTGAATAATTAAATTGAGTTATTACATGACATTAAATTGAATTGAATGAAATTAAATTATAGAAGTTAGTTATCAAATTTATTGAGATTAAATTAAGTTACTTATATATATAAATTTTGTTAATTACTATTAATGTGATATTATAATTATTATATTTGATTTATCAAATAATAATATTAAACTTATACCTGCTTAACTTTTATTTGTCAATTTTCACAATCATCAAATCAAATTAGTTTTTATTTATACAAAACACACTTAGGACAAACCTCACACATTTACACCAACACTTCACACAATTATCTAAAAATAACTAAATAAAAAAAAAATGAATACAACAATAATAGTGCTCAATTTATGAATATATATAAATAAATAAAAATTCATTTAAGTTTTAGAGAAAACTGTTCTTCAAGATACAGGATCTTCCTAGTTTGAAGGACAGCGATCATATTATGTGTAATAGCCATGTCCATTTTTGTAATGTAAACACTGATGTAATCTAGGCTAATCCTTTTGGAAAATAAATATATTTCATTTCATTTCATTTCAATTAGTTCGGGAAAGTTGGCAACATTGGGTGTATTGTCACGTTGTTAATGACCTGTTTATTTGGATAAGTAATAATATGTAAATAAAACTAATATGTTCAAAAATGAGGTTTGAGATATATATAACGCATTTGCAAAAAACATAACCCTCCTTCGGCCGTTGGATAAAAAGGGGGAAAAGAAATTCTCATAAAACAAGTAGAATGTTATTGTATAATGGAGATACAGGGATGAGCTGGTCTCCTACCGAAAGGACTAACCGGCAATAGCAAAAGAGAGAAGTGTGTGGAAATGGATGAAGGAGGCTTTTGCCCAGCAGATATACTGCGCAGGCTTGATAGATAGACAGATGTTGATACCAGAGTTACTCCTTATCAAATACTGAGAGTAAGGTTAAAGATGCGCCGTATATAGCTGTGAGATTTCTTGATGCATTCGGCTGTCTTGGATCCCGCAACGAAATTAATCAGAAAATAATAACGGGGGAATAGGAAAAAAAAAATGCCCACTTCCCTCCATATCAAGCAGGAGACAGAACAATCGAGGTCAATAGCAAAGAGGCTATTAACTTTATCTGTTTGTTTGTTATTTATACAAAGAATGTATTGTAAACAACTCGTACCGAAAGACGCAGCGTTGGAAGGCCTCTCTGACTCGTACTAGGAGGACCGATGCGGAAATGCTAGACGCTAAACACACAGGGCAAGTTAATGTGGGGACACTTGGGAAGGCCTAATACTATGTTCAGCAGTGGACTTTCAGCTGAAATGTTGATGATAGAATAGAATATACTTTGATGGTGATGGTACACCTAAGCTCTATCTCACTGCAAGGAAAATATCTCTTTTCTAAGAAAAAAACACACTAAGTTTTATTACGCCTTTCGAAATATATCTATCCGATTTCTGGCAATATCATCAACACTTTATTAAATCTGAGATTCTTTATTAATAGCGACCTTATTAATAGTAGCGTAGCTCGTCAAATGTTAATGTTCACACAATGCTACATGACTTCGGAAAGGCCTCGTGGGTACGAAGATGGTAAGATAATGGATGCTACAAAATACATCTTAGTTTGTCTGTGACCTTAAAAATTACTACCTAAGTGCTGGTGAGTATGACCTTAGCCGTGATTCACACTAACAGCGCAGAATAATGCTGGGATCAAACGGCATCGTATAAAAAATAAGCAGACGCGTTACAAGTTGATTCACTTAGCAGATTTACACAGGTCCGTAAATTTCATTTTTTTTTTTTTCTGTATTTATATTCACATAATGGTAAGTATATAACTTATAAACGAAGCTCCAATAAATCCAAACGTGTGTGTAAATTCCTAAGAGTGCTTTAGAGCGATGATAAAGAGATTTATTTATATCCTGGCACCTCCTGCTCCGAGTACGTTCGGCAATTACGAGGCTGTTACGTCAACGTACTTCGAACATCCTGTATGGGAAAATACCTCACCTGGGGTCGTTGACTCCAGGTGAGGTGCTTCTAATAAAGAGTGAATTTGGAAACAGAGTTGGATTATTTATATTTTTAATTATATGGTTAGTGAGCATCGCCGTCGTTACGCCAGAAATCAGAAGTAATACTTTTGCCAAAATAATGTAGTTATTTACACAGGTAAGATGGTTTTTATTTGTCGAATAGACCCGGTATGTATAACCGGTCCTAACAATAGGTATGTGCTTTGACAAACTCCTAAGGACCTAACCGATTTTCGGCAGATAATACAGCCTAGTCCGGTTATTAAGATCCAAAAGCACATTTACTTATTTACTAAAAATTTATACATAGGTATAAAAACCAACTACCAAAACAAAACACAAAAAAGTGCAAAAATAACTTTCACTTCGGAAGTTGGCGTCTTTGGTGGCTCTTGTTTTTATACTTTTTCGAACCCGACTTCCGAAACGAAAGTTTTTTTTGCACATTTTTGTGTCTTTGGAAGCCGGTTTATTTTTGTGAAAAAGTTTTTAGATTTTATTTCATTTTATTTTAGTTTTAGTACACCATCACTAAAAAGTGAACAATTTCTGTAGTAAGGTACTTAAAGGATTTACGTAATATCCATAACAACTCAATTTACACATTCGTGCTGTTTGTCGCTAAGAGTTCGGTTGTATGCTCCATGTCATGAAAACTGTTGAACCGATTTTGATGAAACTTGCACTATTATCTAAGTTTAGAGATATTCAATCCAACATAAAAAATACCACAATCTGATAAGTAGTTTCCGAGAAATGTGTGGACAAACATACGAACATACATACACACATTTATGAAATTTTGCACACATAGAAGCCTATATAGAGTAACATTTATGTGAATATTGTGTAGTTCCAACAATATTACATACATACGTATTGAATTGATTACCGCCTTTTTAATGAAGTCGGTTAAATCTCTACAATAGTGGGCTTAATGTCTTAGCTATTTTCTACCAGTCGACAGTAGGGTGGTGCAGATATAATACGTGGCAGGTGAAACTTAATATAGAGGTAAACAGAAAAAATATGGCTTATAAATACAAACTTTGATTTCTTCTGTTGAATTCACCATACTCGTGTGGTGTGTAGGTGTGTCTCAGCTAGAACTTCTACATCCATGTCAGACTAATAAAATGTCCCTATAAATAGCGACCACAAATCACGGAGTCGATCGGAAGAGACGCTAGAGGAATCGTGTGTAACACTTAAACTTGATATTAATGGATTGCAGTTTAATTATTCTTTTAACTATAATTTCTTCGGATAAAAGAAAGAATTATATAGATATGGCAAAATAAATTAGGATAAAGGCAGAATGATGACTGATAGAAATCGAAAACTAAATAATACTTTCGGGGCTTCTGGAAGCACGAATTAAGTTCTCAGCTGCAGCCTTAGTTAAGACCATAGGAGGCATGACTAGGGTTAGGTCTGCAGGACATGACGGACTCAACATCGAGCACCTATAGCATGCAGGTCCCCACCTGCCATTTGTTTTGGCCATGCTGTTCACGTTCTGCCTTCGCCATTCGTACTTGCCGGACGAGCTGATGAGGACAGTCATAGTACCAATTGTCGAGAATAAAACAGGTGACATATCACATAGCTACAACTACTCGCTAATCTCATTAGCGACAGTCATCACGAAGGTATTTGGCTTAATGCTCAGTTAATTAATACAATCACTTTGCACGATGATCAGTTTGGGTTCAGGCCCAAACTGTCCACAGACAATGCTATACTGAGTCTAAAGTAAGCTGTCAACACATATCAGATCACGCCTGTTCACGCCTGCTTCCTCGATCTGTCCAGGGCGTTTGTCCTGATTTCGTACAAAGTGCTGTGGAAAAATTTATTCGATAGGCCATTTACGCCTGATATTGTAAAAATCTGCCAGCACTGGCACGGGAACCAGGTCAATAATATGAAATGGTCGGGACCTCTGTCGGACTCGTACAGGTTGGAGTGCGCGGTAAAGCAAGAGGGATTGCGCTCACCAACGCTCTTCAGTTTGTACGTAGATGGGCTTGTTGCTGAGCTCAGCAGCCGCCATGTTGGATGCCTTGTTTTTGATGTTTGCTTTAACAACATCAGCTGTACTGATGACATTGTGCTGCTGAGCGCGTCAATAGGGAAAAACAGGGTGATCATAAGCATCTGTGAACGTACGGTCATAGACATGGCCTGAAATATACCGTGAAAAAGAACGAGCTTATGGTCTTCAATTCGGGATCCAAGTGTCCGGCGGCGATTCTACCAGTAAGATTATGTGGGGTTAGGGTGTTGCAGTATATCTATTTTAGCTAGAAACAAAGTTGGTTCACATGGAAAACTTAGCACAGGACTATTATTAATTTAGACAGAAAGTCCATAGCTAAGTATCTAACAGCGGACGAGCTAGGACTCGAATCCAGAACTTTCGACAATGAACAGCCTACATTCCAGTCGCTTACTTAAAGGGTTAGGTACTACAACTACGCTCTACACTATTGCGCATCATATGAATCTTATATTTGTATCAAGGTATAGGTACATTGAAAATCAGAAAACCTGTCTTGCGATGCAGTATCGTGTTACCGAGTTAGCAAGGTCAGATAGAAAGTGTCATGTAAAATACTGATATTCAGCTTTATCTGTATAGACTGGGGCTCCAACATAATAACTAGGTATGTAGTTGGAAAAACGATAGGCAGGCAGAAATATTATATGATCAATCCCTTACAGTTTAGCGTTTTAATTTAATCAAATTTAATTTAATTTATTTTAATTTATTTATTCTAATTTGATTTATTATATGTTACTTAATTTAATTTACTGCAATCAATTTAGCTTTTAATAGTATTTTTTTGTTTTTATTTTATTAATTCTGTAATTATTTGCGCATAATTTAGTGCATGCTGTGTTTTTCTTTAGGAGATGAGCCGCTTAGACTTAAGTTTGCAATGTACAAATTTATAAAGTAACAGTGTACTCATTGTTGAAAAGCCTAATCAAAAATAAATTTTACAATGCATGTCCTCGAAAAGAGCGTTTTCCGAGCAGCCAAACTTTGCGGAAAGTGTCACTTTTTTTACTAGTGCTTTTTACTTTCCTGTACTTTTTTTTAATTTTTGACTTGGAGTCAAAAAATAAAAAAGTACAGGAAAGTCAGCCTGCCGCATAGAGTTTTTATTTTTTGAGAAAAGTTTAAAAAATTAGTTAAGTACAGATTATCATTAATATAAAAGGTAAAACAAAACTTTTATATTAATGATAATTCGATAATTGCATTTAAGGCGTTTTTAATTACTCTAGATTTAGATTTTGATCAATAAATTAATTTTAAATATTCACTAAATATGTTTGGCAGAATGAATATTTTGCTCGTGCCTTTTTGCGTTATGACGTGACAGCTATTTGCACATGCGCAGTAGATATGCCCGAGGAACTATGAACTATTAGTTAATCTGTGGATATGCTGAGCACCCTTGAATAAGCGCCTTTTTATTAATTTCTTGCTTGGTTCAGATAATGTTTTTTATTTCCTCGCACAATGCATAGTAAAATGTTGTATGATACACGTGCGTAAGATGATTTCCGACCCGTGTCGATTTATCCACTCACTCGCTTCGCTCGCTCGTGAATAAAAATACCACTCATCGCAAATCACCTACTTGCCACACTTGAAGCATAAATAACTATTGACTATTGCCATCGCTGACATCTAATTACACTTGTCTAGAAGATCTGTACATGGAATGACTGCGTATCTGACCTCCACAACAGGTAACACGATAACCCATAATAAGACAGGTTTTTTAAATGCAACATCTGTATAAGCAGACATGTATTAAAACATCCATCACGCACAGACGGCGCGAGACGCGAGGTTTGATAACGAGGGTCAATGTTCCAGGAGGCCAACACTCCCTAGCAGTCAGTGTGCGAGGTAAATGTTTGCAAATGCTGGCAACATTATGTTACAGGTTATAGTGACCTGTCTAGCTTGATGTAATGGCTATTTCTGCGTGAGTTCAGCAGAGACAAAAGGAAGGGTTATGATTTTAGCAGTCTATGTTTACAAGACTTCGGCATAGCCAAAAAAAGGGTAATGATTTGGCCAGTCTGTGTTTGTATGTCTGATAGTTTGTATTTGCAAGTGGTATTTTACAAGTGTTACATCCAAAAAAGCCACTTAATAATTTGTAATAGTATCAAGTGAAATATAAAATTATTATTTTTTAGTTAATAGCTTTTTAGAAAAAAATACAACCGACTTCCAAATAAAAACACTACAATGAAAAAAAACCTAAATTTCGGCAGTCGGTGTTCTTGTACACACTACACATCTACTTACCCCTTAAGAGCGTACCGGCGTGATGTTATGTTTTGAAATGGTAAACAATAAAAAAGACATGCGATTGCAACATTCCCGTGAGATTTGAATTTCATTTATCGAAGATTTCTGTTGTATATATCCGAAGTTTTTCATCAGATCTTGATCAAATTTAAATGGGACCAGCCAAAAGCAACAGCTTTCAAATAAAAAAAGAATCATCAAAAATTGTTTCACCTTGTAAAAAACCGGCCAAGTGCGAGTCGGACTCGCGCACGAAGGGTTCCGTACCATTATCACAAAAAAACGCAAAAAAATCACGTTTGCTGTATGGGAGCCCCACTTAAATATTTATTTTATTCTGTTTTTAGTATTTGTTGTTATAGCGGCAAAAGAAATACATCGCCTGTGAAAATTTCAACTGTCATGCTATCACGGTTCACAGCCTGGTGACAGACAGACAGACGGACAGTGAAGTCTTAGTAGTAGGGTCCCGTTTTCATCCTTTGGGTACGGAACCCTAATAAAAAAAGAATCATCAAAATCGTTTCACCTAGAGAAAAGTTCTGAGGTAACGAACATAAAAATACAGTCGAATTGAGAACCTCCTCCTTTTTGAAGTCTGTTAAACACCTATAAATAAGTACAATATTGAAAATAAAACACTGTACTATATTTCAACACTTATAAAAATATAAATACTGTAACAAGGCGGCCGATTTTCTTAGAAAATTACTCGAATTCTACGAAAAGTAGACACGACTAACTTAAGATATAAATGGTAACGTGGCAATTCCATAACCAGGAAATTGCTTAAATACGCAGAAAGTCACTTCAACGGCAACAGCCTGAATTAGATGTTAAACTTCCACGAAATGGGCAGTAAGCCCTCCGTTCCTTACTAACTTCCAGTTAATTTTTACTTAGGTAAGATCGTTTGTTTATTTATTTATTAGACTTCTTGCAATAAAGTACAAGGGTGTACTTAATGCCTTAGGCATTCTCTTCCGGTTAATCAAGGGTGGTGAAGAGATAACATGGCAGACAATCCCACCGCACTATTCCCAAACCACTGCAACTCATGAAAGCGAGAATCAACAGTGGCGACCACAAAAAAAGCGCCGAGGCAATGAAACTCGACGAAGTACCGGAGATTAAATTTAAATGTCTTGAATCCCGCAACGAAATTAATCAGAAAAGAATAAAGGAGGAGTAGGAAAAAATAAAAAAAAACCACTTTCTTCCATTTCAAGCAGGAGACAGAACAATAAAGGCCAATAAGCACAAAGGGTCATTTATAACTGGGATAAGCCCAGTTGCCTAGCACCACAGATAAAATTTAGCATTAATATTAATGGGTCCTAACATTGTGAGCTGCTATATTTGTTTCCAATAATAGATATGGCAAAAACGCTTGAACGCACGAAAATTTGTTCTTGTTTCCACAATGTCCGTATAGTAAACAATTATATTATATATTATTTTTAGATAACATGGCAGGTGCATTGTTATAAGTTTCATATAATGTTGATACGAGAGACTGTATCCATAGTCTAGTGGTCGTTATTTTAGCGCTCCTTCTCGACCTGAGAGCATGAGTCGCTAGGTTCGACGCGGAGGTTAGGCAAATTGTGATTGGATGTTTCTGTCTGGATTCACTCAGTAGCAGCCCAGAGTTTGGACTCGTGATGATGTGTGGTATGGTGTGACATGAGACTAAAACATAATTGGTGAAATGTCGGTAAACCTACCCCATTTAGGAAATACAAGCTTGATGTTTTGAGAGAAGAAGATTACCCACAAGATTCCTGTATCCTCCAAGTTCAAGAAAGGTCACCAACCTCCTACCTCTTAATAGAGCCTCGTCGAACGAAGCCGAAACGCGACAAATTAGCCTTTTATTACAGTGGGAACACGTCGTGATTACGTGTCAAGTGTTACGCACAGATACGTTATATTTAGAGCTGGTTAACATTACACGTCATTTGCATAATCTAAACTGAACTACACAATCACAGTTCATTGCCCTGTAGTTGTACATTTTTGAAACTATTTATTTATTGACTAGCTCACCCCCGCGGCTTCGTTCCCGTCAACTGGCTATATATCTACCTACCCTAGGCACCTACCTACCTTACGTACCTACCAACCACCACCTGCCCTACTGCATGATCAACCTACTTTCCTACCCTATCCTACATACCCTACCTACCTACCTACCAATTTGTTAAACTATTTATTTGAATAAGAATTAATACTACAATACGAATGTAACCAACTTATGTTTTTACTGGCGATCTAATTAGGTTTTAGAACACAAAAGCTGCTATTGTGAATAGTGAGATATATTCTCTCTCAAATTTTTTTGTAGTTAATAATGAGTACTTTAATCATGTAGTACATTTTTATGGATCATCAATAGTTCTCTCAGCGCACGACAAATAACGAATTTTATAGGCAAAAGTTTGCTACTTTGGGTTACATTATTGTAATTTTCATAAGGATCTCTATTTTTTTTTTAAACTAACGTTATTTGGTAATAAACGTAGCTTGCCATAGGTGAAATATTTTTTTAAATCGGTCCAGTAGTTTCAGAGCCTATTCGGTACAAACAAACAAGAAAATCTTTCCTCTTTATAATATTGGTATAAATATAGATAAATGATATTGTTGAATATTTTGGTACCTAAATAATAATTTGAAGACGCTCTCACGTGAGAAGAAGGGTTTTGAATTAGTTTTCATATATAACTACCTAGACCAATTTTTTTACCATTTAAATTGTGTCACTGCTAGGCAAACGTCTCAACCGTAACCTTCCACTCTCCCCAGTGTTTGTCTTCGCCGGACAATCTCCCGCAACGAATTATTATTAAAATTGAAAAATTATTTCTTGAAGTTATGATCCAGTTATGTTATGTTGAATGTCCATGTTGCACCCACTCCTATCAAGGTCGGAGACTTTACACTCGAAGTTGTGGACGATTATGTCGACCTGGAACAAACGGTCCAGTTAGGTAGGTCCAACTTTGAGAAAGGGGTCAACCGTCGAATCCGGCTCGGCTGGGCAGCGTTCGGGAAGTTGCGCGGTATCTTCTCGTCAAACTTAAAATAGTGTCTTAGGTCGAAAGTCTATACCCCCCGTTGGGTTCCCGCTTTGTCGAGGCGGGGGGGCTCAGTAACCGTGGCTTGGTCACCCACGGTGAAGCGAAGAGGAACCCGAGGAGGGGCCGCTCGTCAGGGCTTTTGCCGATTAAGCCGACGACGTAGCGGCCAACTAGTAGGTTGCGGTGCCGCTTGGTAACAGGCGACATCGCAACTGAGGCGGGCCGCGATGTCTTATGGAGATTTCCAGGTCCCATACGATGTCGCGGCTGAGGGTTGGGGGCCGCGGCGGGAGAGGAGTGCCGGTATTGCGGTGCGCCGCTCTCCCTACCTTCCGCGGCCTAGACGGGGTCGCCACCGTCTGATGGCGGACGCGGTGGAGCCGCAGGGGGGGAGGAGTGTCGGTATAGCGTTAGCCGCTCTCCCTATCCCCTGCGGCCGCAAAATGGTAGGTGGCGGGGCCATTGACCTCGACCCGTCACAGTGGGACCAAGGGTGCCATACACGGGGTCGTCTGGCACCCATGTGCTGATTTGGTCCCTGGGGTGGTCACGGCGTGCAGTGTGTGCTTGCGCGCCGGTGATGGGGGGTACTCCCCCGAGGAGGGTCCGGTGACGGACAGCCGCGGCGGGTTCGCGGTGAGTGCTAACGCGTGCCCGTGTTCCCGCCATAAGCGGCACAGGAGGACACCGTGGAGTTTTAGTGGGTTAGAGTCCCACATAACTGCACTATCTCCCCGTGGTAGTGCAGTATGCATGAGCATTTCTCCACGCAAAAAAAAAAAAAAAAAAAAAAAAAGGACGAAAGTCTATAACCAGTGTGTGTTAGCCAGTGATGGAACCGAAACGTGGTCGCTCACAATTTGCAACAGAAAGATACATAAACTCACACCCTTTTTCCATGGGTGTTGGCAGTAACGCCAATGACGAGACCCAAAGCCATCATAACTGTAATATTAACCTAAATAATAAATCTGTTGAACAGAGAATTGATTGGGTTTTCATAAACTGGGGATAAATCGTTATTAAGGAATAAGAGGCATAATATAATCTAACAAAACTACACAAATTCCAAGTCAAAACTACACAAATTCCTAATTGCTAGATGTTACTATAATGTCCAAGAGTATCTACAGGTTTTTTTTTTGTAATTTGGTGTTTTAATCTATCCTGTTTATAGAACAATATTGTTTATTTAATAATAATTTTGTGTGACACCTTATAATAATATAATATGATCTGTATTTAATTCATCTGACATTATGAAATTCCACCACTTAGTATGACCTGTATTTAATTAATCTGACATTATGACATTCTATGATAATTTAATAAGACATTAATAATTAATCTGACATTTTAATTTGTAATTTAAATGATGCAATGTTTGAAATTAAATTTATTGTAACACTACTTATATTGAGAATCTAAACTTGTATTAATTTACACATCTATTCAAAATATTATTTGTAACACCTTACTAACCTGTATTATGCAAATAAATTATTTGATTTGATTTGAATCAAAACATTGATATTTATTTATATGCCTACAAAATTGTATCGAAAGATTACTCACAATCTCCACCAGAAATATTCTAGAAACACTGTCACGTTTTCATCAAAATGTTTTTATTGTATTAGTATAATTTTTTCTGTATAATATTTTTATTGTAACACCTACCCTACAGCCGTTTCTATTAGATCCAGTTAATTAACTTTGAGAACGCATGGTGCGGCGCGTGATTCGGTAGAAACTCTGTGAAATTTTAATCTATTGAGTTAACAACGTAATAGATTTTGTGACGGCAACGTGATTTATAAGATTATAAATTTTTAAGTAGCTGGTAAATATTTTTTTCTAAGAATATTTTCAATAAAATTATTAAATATGATTAAAATGTCGGGATTTTTTGTCGTCCTTGGTGGACAACTTAAAGTTATTGAACACAAATAAAAGCGATATTTAAAAAAAAGTCTTCAGTAATCACAATATTTTTCTGAAACCTGTAAAATAATACAAAAACTATGATGACATAAAGCTGTAAAAAATAAAATAAAAGGCAACAAAATAAACTGTCAAAGTAGCCGTACTTGAATGTCGTAGCAACATGCTACGTCGTAGGCACTCGCTACGGCGTAGTGGCGAAGCAATATCCTATTCGATTATTGAAATATTTTGAAAGGTCATATTATTAGGCTTAAAAATGTAATTGGAAGAATGGATAACAAACAATTACGAAACATCACGACTGTTTTCTCCGAGAGGTTAGACAGAGTTTTTGACCTCACACCGTTCGCTAGTTATGTTCAAGTGCCATGGGCATAAATACAGACTCCGGGCAGGAACTGAGAAATCTCAAGAATCAAAATAACAAATAACAGTTTGACCGAACCAGGAACCGACTCTCGAACCTTATGCTCAGTCAGCCGTAGTACTAGCTTCATCTAGAATAATCAGGCTGAAAGAAAAGTAGAAAAGCTTCGTGGTATTTTATGAAGATAGCCTATCTCCCCTGAAGAGCAGGGTCACGCGTCAGACCACGCTCCGTCGAGCACTCGTTTACGCAACTACTGATGTTCTCGGTGGTTAGGTATCGTTATATAAATAACAATAACTATGACATTACCTAACTATTTATATACTCTCGGCACGTCCCTGGGATTCTTTCCATGGTCCAGCCATTTGACAACGAAAATGCACATGCTACGCTGATCAGTACGTTTCAAAATCTGCTATGAGTAAATAAAAAGTAGCTGTAAAGTTTCCCCGATAGTTTACAAGGTGAAGGAGAAACGCTTATGGTGATGGTGGTTTGATCACATGGTGAAGCTTGTCCTAAACTTGCCAATGAGGGATGTGTGTGTGGAAAATCACCCGCCAACGGTTGGGACTGGCTGTCAACGGTTGAAAGAGAAAGCAAATTCCCGAAGAAGACTTAACCCTTAATCGTGCTTAGAGGAGAAAAAGAAAGTGGGGGGCTGGCTGTTTGCGTCTTCTTTTTCAAACGCCATTTCGGTTAACAAACAGCCGAAGAATACAAAATGAGGATAAGTCGCGTAGTGGACCAGGCGTATCGAGGTGTGTGAGGATGAAAACATATCTGGTGTCAGAGTTAAATAAGCCGCCTCTGGGAACCCCACAGCCCTCTGACTTAGCTATTTCAAACATACATTAACTATATGTCCAGTTTTCCTTCACTGTTGGCTGTAATGTCCAAGATAAACTTAGAAAGTACATATGAATTTTAAAAAGTCACATTGGTACTTGCCTGGATTTGAACCCACAACCTCATGCACGACAAGTCTTAGCAGCTGGGCCACCACTATGTTGAGAGGATGTATGTGTCTCATTGTAGAAGTTTTGCCATCTCCGGCTGAAATGAAAAAGTCCCTTTATAACCTTCACCATGTTTCATTAGTACAGAAAGTGTAATAAAGAATTTACATAAGAAAAATAACTTAAATTTCGGAAGTCGGTGTTCCTGCTTTTGTTTTTTAGTTTTTTTTTGACACCGACTTCCGAAATTTAAGTTATTTTTCACTTTGTAGTGTTTTTATTTTGAAGTCAGTTGTATTTTTGTAAATTTTTTATTTTTATTTTCACTTTTTAGTTGTGGTTCATAATAGACCAGTTCTATAGGCTAGGTACCTATAATACCCAAAGAAAAGACAAAATAGATTAACCTAATAACATGAAACTTGAACAAAACCCATGGAATAAGAGTATACCAGGGTGAACTGTTCACACCTGAGTACTTCTTTAGAGCGTACCATAGTGATGTTATGTTATGAAGTGGTGTAAACAATAAACAGAATTGCTATTGCAGCTATCCCGAGTGATTTGCTGTAACTTTTTGAAGAGTTCTGATGAATATCTCCGAAGTTCTTCACCAGATCTTGAAGAAAATTAAATGGGACCAGACGACAAGCACCAGCTTTCAAATAAAAAAAGAATCATCAAAATCAGTTCACCCAGTCAAAAGTTCTGAGGTAACACACATAAAAAAAAAAAAAATACAGTCGAAAACCTCCTCCTTTTTGGGAAGTCGGTTAAAAAATAAAGTTATAACCACTTGAAAATTATCTTAAATACATTTTCACCTGTTGCATTACATCTATTAACATAGAAAAGAGCCAATTTACGATCATTTCATAATGACTAAGTGAGCTATTCAATAACGTGCAGAAATATCGGTATTTTTGGAATACTTTTATTACAAAAACCCTCGTTTAAGAAATGAATACAATTATAATAAAACTAGCTTGAGACCGTTTTATGGTGTAACACATTAAATAGAAACAATCTACAATAAAGGTTCGATTTGCGATGACCTTAGAGTTTGCTAAAGGTGATTCAAAGGGTTATTTTACAAATCTTCTACTGTTTTTCGTTGAAAATTTATCAAGGTTAGGTAGAAATCCATTACCATCTCTCCTCTCGAGACGTGCGATTCCGTCCGCCGTAGGTTATTATCTTATAACACATGGCCTCTATACTTGTTTACATCATGTGTCATTTAAAAGTGTATTGAAGAATCTTTTATTTTTTGAAGGAAATTGTAGGTTGATGAAAAGGCGTTCCTGACGGGGGTGACACGTATTTTTATTTTAAAAATAACCTGCCTAAGGTCTTGCTAACAATTATCGAATAAGCAAAAGCAACATTTTATATCAAGAGGAAAGGTTTTTGTTTACAATTTTATAATATGTATGAACTTCTAATGCATATTAATTTAATGCACGACGTTCCTTAGAATGAGTGTAGGAGGGAATCTAGATTAAATTGATCCTGAAATATGAACACAACCTTGAAGAAATGTTCCGCTATTTAATTTATCGACTTCCTCAGAGTTACTAAGAAATTCTGAAGTGTTATTGAGAAAAAAACATGGAAAGAGTGTTCACCCATCCAATATTTTATTGCTTCATACACAGTTTACTTACCAACGAGCATCAAAACAATCTGCCTGCTTTTTCCAAACTGTTTTGGGTTCGGCTTCCAATCTTATCAGATCAGCTGAATATCAGTATTTTAGAAGGAGCTCAGCTATTCGATCTCCACAAGGAGCGACTGCCTACCTGACCTCCATAAGGAGTGACTGCCTATCTGACCTCCATAAGGAGCGACTGGCTATCTGACCTCTATAAGGAGCGACTGCCTATCTGACCTCCTCAAGGCGCGACTGCCTATCTGACCTCAATAAGCCAGCGACTGGGTAACAGGCTACCCCTTGCCAAGACTAGTTTCAAATTCTGGTTTCTGACTAACCATAATTGGATTGAGTGCACTTTTGGCACAGTGGTTGACCGATTGATTGCTGCGCTGCGTGTCGCTGGTTCGATTCCCACACGGAACAAATATTTGTATGACCTACAGATAGTTGTTCCGGCTCTGGGTGTTTGTGCATATGAGTTTATATGTTTGTAAACGCACCCACGATACAGGAGAAATTCCTAGTGGGAGGCATCGTTTTTGTTTTGTATGTGTCACCCTCTTTATACAGACCTAATTTACCTACTCGATGGAAGCGCCTACATTCTTTGCTATTTATAAAATGTTCTCAATATCATTGACATAACTTTGCCCTTTCGATTACGTTACCAAAACAAAAGACGTATATAATAGGGCAATCTCCGTTGTATTGTAAGTTTACAAGAATGACTTCATTTCTTATTATGTTTGCATACAAACATCGTATCTTAGCCGTTGAACAAATGTTTGAGTAACTTATAAAGATAAAATTTGGAAAGTATTTTTAGAATTTACTAAGAAAAAGAGCAAGTAAGTTACACCTCGACTCAACTCTGTCGCCATGACAATGGTAAAAACTCTCAATTAATTTCAATAGAAATCAACCTATAACTATCAATGATGATTCGAAAATTACTGAACGGATTTTCATGCAGTTTGCACCAATAGATAGAGTGATTCATGAGGAAGGTTTATGTGTATAATTTGGTTTTTTGTAAATTGGTTGAAATAAACGATAATTGTTGAAAATGTCGGAAAAAAGTCAAGCCGCCTGGGAGCTTTCATCGAAAACGCCTAATCCATTTGAGATACGAATAACGAAACAATGTATGGTGGCAATATTTCTCTTTTATAGATCTACAGTAAAGTCCGTAATGACATATATCTATCTTTTAAGGATAGTTTACTACTATACCCATTCTAACTTTTAAAACAAGTAAAATTTCAAAATTTAAAAAACCCCCACTTATTTTTATTTCATGCTAAATAATTTATCTAGAACATAGTAGATAGGCTTCGATCGGCAATCTATTGAACACGTAATTATTACACGATATCTTGCGAAAACGCCCCGATTCAAACAGTAAAACGCCCATAACTTTTGAACGGCTGAACCGATTTTATTTCATTTCATTTCATTTATTTATTCACAAACAATTAACATTGTGTCGAATATTGGGTACATCAATCATCAAAATCATCACTTCAAGACAAATTAAATTATTGTAGCAAAGCGTAAATGATCCAAAAAAAAAGGATGCAATGTCATATTAATCTAACAAATAGCATATTTTTATTCAGACATTCAGCTAAGAACACTCTCGACAAAATCACCTTTTGAACAAAACACACATCAAACTGTTTTTCACGCCCCTGTTTTTCCGTCGGGGGTTAAAAAGGAGTAGGTTCTCAATTTTACAGTACTTTTTTTATTTGTGTTACATTTAGTGAAGATCGATGATGAACTTTGGAGATATACAACAGAACTCTTCAATAAACAACGGATAATCTCTCAGATTGCTACAATCGCATGTCTGCATCACCACGTGGTCACTCTGGTACACTCTCATTTCACCGGTTATGTTCAAGTTTTTGTTGGTCAAAGTCAAATATATATATTGAACTAGGCCAATAAGCGGCACTTTTGAAAAATTAGAGCCTAGAAGCTTTGAATACGGTAAATATATTTGTGTGAAAAAGTTCCCAAAACTAAACAAAAAAAAATATAATTTCAAACTTCAATTCCTAATTTGGCTTTTCCATTTTCAGGGATACAAAATCTGACTTACGATTTGTCGGTAGGAGTGGCACTGTCTGCTCGGGGTACTATGCCTCCTAATAAATTGTGCCTGAGAAAATAAAGGTCAAGCCACCCTGACCAGCCACAAACGATATCAAACAAGAACAAACAGAAAGCCAACAGCCAACAAAAGAATTATTACAAAGAACTTTTTAGCCAAAAATGTAACCACCGAAAAAAGAAAGGAAATGAAAAGCGGAAGATAAAACAGGAAACTTTAAAAATTGAGACAGCGCCAAACAAATAGACAAGCAAAGCAATTGTTAGCCTTCCGTATTCATCATCAGACCCGCGATGGATTTATAGAATGTAACAGAAAATACTGAGTTACTTTTTAGGGTTCCGTACCCAAGAAGTAAAAACGGGACCTAGTATTTCTATTTATAGCGGCAACAGAAATAAATCATCTGTGAAAATTTCAACTGTCTAGCTATCACAGTTCATGAGATACAGCCTGGTGACAGACAGACAGACATTTAGACAGACAGACTGACGAACCGCGGAATCTTAGTAATAGGGTCCCGTTTTTAGCCTTTGGGTACGGAATCCTAATAAAAACGTTGCCCTACACTAGGAATTTCTTCTGTGTCATGGATGCGTTTACAACCATTTAAACTCTCAAACACAAAGAGACAGACCCGAAACAACTACCCGTAGGGCATACAAATATATCTTCCGTGCGGGAATCGAACTCGCGACACGCAGCGCAATTGTTTCATCAAAATGCTACGCTGATTGATAAAATAATTAATAAGGGAATTGAGCCTTCTAAATTCCCTGCAAAGTACACTAACTATCACGATACTCAGCCGGTACGCGTTAAATGTTCACTGGGTGTAGTTCAGATAGCGCCTGTTACAACTAGTTAAGATTGTCAGTCTCGCTAGACAGTATCGGGAAATCGGGGGTCGGCGAACTTTGCTATTTGTTAGTGATCAATACCTTCTTTGCCTAATTTTAAGGAAAAACGACAGCTTAGTACTAATGCCTTTTACTTTCAAAAGGCTGAAAGTCTCAACGAGATTGTTTGCTTTTCATATTAATGTGTATGAATAGAGTTGAATCCTCGGTTTAGCTTCTTGTCTTAGAATGTTTGATAGAAAATGTCGGCGCCAGAAAACGAACAATTTTAATTCAGAATTTTAGAAAGTAGCATTTTTTAAGTTAACTTCTCTTATACTCATCTGCTACTAGGGTATACCCGGCGTGTGCTACTAAGCTAAAAAAATAAATACATCTTTTGTTTATTTGTTGGAAAAAAGGGTTTTTTATTGTTTATTTTAGTGGTCTAAAACCATCTTTGCAATAACCTTTCTAATCAATATCAATTTATTTATTTTAAACAACACAGACTCATAAAATAATAACAATAATAGCAGCACACGCAGTCACATTATTTAAACTGAAATAAAATACAAAATAATAAAATTTAATACATTCAAATAAATTAAATTAGATATAAAAATAGTCATTTAAATTAAAATTACACCAAAAAAACAAAAAAAATAGATCACAATAAAATAAAACAATAATTATAGTTTCCTAACCGGCATTCTAACCGCAACATACTTGCCACAGCCATGCCGGACATAAGGGCAGTCTAATCTGTCGGCGATCATTGCCAGGATGGTATTGGGGCTGGCCCGCACCCGGCGCACCAGGGAAGTACTTACGCATAGCAACGTAAAAACAATCAGTGCGCGCCATTGCGAACATCCCTGACGCGCTACAGAAACGGGGCAGCCCCAACACCGCCCTGAACGCATTATTGTACTGGACACGGAGGGCACTATACGCCTTTTCAGTATAGTCAACCCACAAGCTGCACGTGTACAGTGATGTGCAGTACGCTTTAAAAAGCGTGACCTTCACACCAACAGAACAACGCGAAAACCTGCGGGTTATCATGTTGGCTCGCACCGACAGTGCCCTCCGTTCCCGCTCAATGTCCGCATGGTCTTTAAGGTCCTCGGTGAGTAGATGACCTAGATATTTAAATTGATCCACTCGGTCTATCGGAACACCCTCAACCTGTGCAGCTGGTATGTTCATAAGGCTCGACACACCTAATGAAACCGGTTTGGAGCACATCGCTTGGATGGTTTCAAACAATTTTTGTGTTTTATTTATATTAAGGATTAAGAAAAAACTTGTTTAATAAAATTTATAGCGTGAAAAATTAGCTATTATAAGCAAGCATGAAGATTGTTATATCAGAAAAGGTTGCTTAATTAGTGTAACTTAACTACGGTCTACGAGGGAGAGAACGAAGACTCTCCAAAGGTTTACTCGGGCAGGAAAAAAAAAGAATCCTCAAACCAGTAGTTTTTTTTAAGGGAAATCGTATTTTTATCAGAGCTGAAAGTTCACTGACCTCTGCAGAAGATTAAATTCAGTAACCATTGAACTGAACAAATCCGATGAAAAGATAAGAAACTATTATATGAATGTTTACACACCAAAACATAATAATATGTCGTAAAATACAGATATTACAGTCGCCTGTAATAAATCTTATCGAATGATCGGGACGAACGATTTTGAATGAAACGTAGGTAATTTTTTTGTAATAAAATCTGAACAAGTGCGTAGAAGATACGCACTTTGGATTCCGTAGCTAAGGATAAAGTGTATTTTTTACTACATTAGTTGAGTTAATGCCCTGAAACATTTTTTTTTATATTGATAGATTTGCGTTCGACCATAAACTCACCCGATGGTAAGCAATGTTGTGATCAATGTTGGACCACGCTTGTCTTAATACGAAACTGTGATACACGTTAATGTTTTTCAGTAATCTACGTTAGTCTGAAAATTACTACTTAAATAAATAACTGTTGATACAATATCATTTATTTGCTTGACAACATGGGAGGAAATATTTTTCTACAGCTAACTTTAAATCAGTCTTTTCGTCTGATGACACATAGCACACACGCTTAACAAAAAAGGGGTCCGTTTCTACCGTTGCCTGCAGAACCCTAAAAGACAGGTCGCTGTACTGCGAACAATGGGACATTAAGGCTCTATTTCAAACCACACTTTATGACTACCCCCCTGACCGCCAACGAAAATGCGAACGAAAGCCTTTCTATAGACTTCCGCTATCAAACATTTTTATTAGATTTTCATAGAAAACACCTTTGGTAATCGAGTTTTTATTTAGTAACAGATTTTTTTTTTGATATGAATGTAGTGACCGAGTTGCCCTTTTTGGGGAGGCATTGAACCCAGTTCAAATCTCAGTCTAGGTTTAGGATGAACCCGGATTTCAGGCTGAAATCCGATTTTATTCTGCTATCCATTTGGGCACAATTTGACCTTTGTTAGTTTATTATATTAACTCGTTTAGGCCTCTATTTATAACGTCGATCTACGCCAATTGCATTCTACCGGTCTGCCATGAAATGGTATTGCAAAATATATGAAAAAAATATTTTGGTTTCGCTACGGTATCGTGGTGGTAAGTGGAGGTATGTTTTGTAAACTAGTTTCAAGGTTAATCAGCTAACTATCTCTTTTGGAGTGAACTAATTAGAATATCAACTGAACCTATCGTAGTTCACTGTCGGTCACAAGCCTTTGCTGAAAAGCCGCTTTTGCGTTGAAAGAAGGATTTATAATCTTTTTCCACTAACTCTAGGTACCTAAATAATTTATGCCTCAATAATAACGTACTGTTTTTCCACCGATAAACCGATTCTTGGAGAAATAACTACTTGATCAGACCCATGGTAGTTGTAAATTATTTCATGTAAATTGATGAATGGGTACGACATGTCGAGACATCGTAAACCTAAGTGCAATGGCTTATTTTTATTATTTTATTTTATAACGGCCCTTGACCTGAAATTGAGATGAAATGACTAACATTTTTCTGCATGTTTTTTAATATTATTTAAATAATAACAGGTGAAGGTGGATTATCCACCAACCCGCACTGGGCCTGTTTGGTGAATAGCGGCCCATTCCCTGTCACAGAGAAGAGACCTGTGTTCCAGCAGTGGGAACATTAAAAAGATGATGATGATGTGAAATTATATGTTGAAATGCTTGTCTGCTGCACATGGGGTCCTCAGCTCGGCTTCAACTCCCTGTTTAAGCAAAGTTACTCGTGAACAGAACTCCACGCTAGGCAGTCGAACTTGCGACCACACAACTCATGAAACAAAAATAGTCGGTAAACATTAAATATTTGACAAAATAATTCCTTTTCCAGAAACAAAACATTATTAATTAAAAGTCAATCACCATTGACTAAATATGTACCGAACATTATTCTCTGAATGGGATTGATCAAATTAATTTCTAGAACAGCTTATATCCAACTTGATTGTTATAACTCAAATTGAGGAGACTATTAAATAACTTAATTATCTATCACATTTACCGATGCCCAAATATTTGGAAAAATCATCAAACCAAAATATACCTTAGACTAATAAATTTATGGTTGCTACTACATCGCGTCGATGATAGTAAGCAATTTCAACGGTAAATAAAACTTGGTATCTAGATCAGTTGTTTTTGCCATCTCACAAATTAGCGACTTATTGTTTCAAGAATTAGGTTGAAATTGGCTTGCCGAGCGGTAATTAAAATGTGTCTCGTCTGTTATCAGTTTGAGGGTAAGCAAAGCTTTCGGTAATTTGGTTCTAAAACTTCTATATCGATATTATTGGAGACAAGAAAATTGTATAGGTACATATATTGGCTGAAATATTATGGATTTTATCTTAACTGAATACTTAGTGAAGTGGAGCCTAGCTTTTCTATTATTAGCGATAATACGAAACACAAAAAATTGTTTGTTCTGTATTTTTAATAGCGCGGCACGGCACGGTTGGTAGTGTCTTAGTGATTGGCTGCTGCGCTGCGTGTAGCGGTTTCGAATTCCGCACGGAACAAATATTATTATAGCCAACAGAGAGTTTTTCTGGCTGACTTATGACGTAATTTGCAAGAGCGAAAAGATAGCGATTTTTGCGCAATCGTGAATCCGAATCATATATCAATGACAGCCTCACCATAGCAATTTTTCGACAGATCTGCATCTATGGAATAAATTAATTAACTAAAATGTACATTTGATTGCAAAGTGATCGCGATTATTTCGTATTACATATGGTTTTTGAAGGCAGCGTGACAGCCATTGGCGAGTAAAATCGGCCGAAAAATTGCGATTACTTTTTCTCTTATTATTTGCCAACCGTTTCCAAATTGTTAATTACAGACGTTTTAGAGAGTTTGGCGGTTGTTTTTCGTAATGAGTGCATTTGACAAACAGCAAGCGATTAGCAAACGATTTTTAGTAAGCCCAACTTTTATGACATATAAAGCGTGTGGTCGCACGAGAACTGTGCAATTATTGCTGATTGCTAAAAATCAGGTTCTATGTCTAAGAACAAACTATTAGCAGCAGCTCTAACCTGACAAATAAATATAAACACTACAATATGAAATATAACTTCCATTTCGGAAGTCGGTGTTTCTGTTTTCGTTTCTTCGCTTTTTGACACCGACGCCCGAAATTGAAGTTATTTTTCACTTTGTAGTGTTATTATTTGGAAGTCGGTTGTATTTTTTGTAAAAACGTTTTTTTTTTATTTTTCACTTTTTAGTTGTGGTACATAATGGACCAGATCAATAGGGTAAGTGCCTGTAATGGCCAAAGTGATGCCAGAATAGACTAACCCAATAACATAAAACAAAAACTAAACCGGTGGAATGAGAGTATACCAGGGTGAACTGTTCACACCTGCTTACCCCTTTAGAGCGTGGTTTTCACCATTTCATAACATCACACTGGACGTTATGAAATGGTGGCAACAATAAACAGACATGCGATGGCAGCTATCCCGAGTGATTTGCCGTCATTTATTGAAGAGTTCTGATGTTTATTTCCGAAGTACTTCCGAAGAAATGGGACGATATGAGAAGCACCAGTTTTCAAATAAAAAACAATCATCAAACTCGGTTCACCTAAAAGTAACACACATAAAAAAAAATGTCGAATTGATAACCTCCTCCTTTTTGAGAAGTCTGTTAAAAAAGACAACACAATGATGCGATATTATCCTCACAAGAAGTAAAATAATAATAAAATAGAAAATAATAATTTGCAAGTATAAAATTCAGACTCGCTACCAAATTACCAAGCCATAAATAAAAAGCACTTCTACTTTAAATATTATTAGCGAACAAAATGACGCGACAACTATGTACTATGTAAATAAACTGATTTCAAACGTAAACCGGTACCAACTAACTTTTATAACTAAATTTATGTGACAGTAAAACTCAGGTTTACTTTTAACTAGCTGTTATAGGGTCAGGCGCGTGGAAACTGAATCTATGGTCAATAACCTGGTAAAGAGTAGGTAAGGGTCTTTCCACTTTTCAGAGTCAGACTTTTACGGACTTCGGGCTATCTCAGGCCAACATTGAGGTTGAAATGTACAGAGTAATACGTAGTAGCTATGAAATAAAGACCAACGAATACCACTGAACAACAATGTGGAGGAGTTTTTCGACGCCATATTTGGATTAGTTTATTTTTAAGCTTAGTTAGTTAGTACTTTTAGATTTAAGTGTATATGTTTTAGTTAGTTAAAAAATAGTTAAAATAGTTGTATAGAAAAATAAATAAATATAGTAAATACATTTATTAAGCATCAACTTAAAGGTGTAAAAATATAAAGTAAAGATAATGTTTTCCGTTTAAAAAGAAAAGTACGTCTTACAGAAATGGAAGAAAGAGCTTAAATGGTCCGAAACCCGAAAAATCCTGATGGAATCGTGTCAATGGAGCTTAAAGGGATGGCCTCTAAGGTTTTTGTCCAAAAGTTAACCGAGAGAAAATCCAGTAAATTTGTTTTGATGAAGACAAGAAGAGATGTACTCATGCCTTTGCCTGAGTGTCGGAAGCCTCGTATTTAAGGCGCCTCCCCGAGCAAAACGCCGCGCTCGTCGAATTTTGTGCAGTTTTTAAGAGCTATCTACTCTTTATTTAAAAATGAATATCAATTAATAAAAATACATTAAAGACAAAAGACAAAGACAAAGATATTTTATTTCAAGTAGGCCACCAAGCGGCACTTTTGAACGTTAGGTACATTAAAATTTACAAGTTATAACAGTTGATTCTACCGTGCATTCGGAAAGTAGCTTGTTATGGAGAAGAATGCACAAGAAACTCCATAATGCACAAGAAACTCCATAATGCACAAGAAACGCCATTATAAATGTCTACATAATGTTGATTCTAAAATTGTAGTACACTTTTTTTTAAAGAGGTTTATGTGTCACTAATCTCCTTCCAACAAAACCATAAAAATGTGAAATAATTATTGATAGCATGCTTCTCCTCGTAAAGTGTTCATTAGTTCATTTATACTAACACTAATGGATAGACAATTTGATAACGAACATTTTGTAAGTTTAATTTTTTTCAAAAGACCAATATTCGATTTTATAAAGACTTTATTCTAAAATCTGGACGTGTTCACTAATGTAATTCATGCGCTACCAGTGCCGCTAGGCCAATGCATCTGCGCGGTATCTTCTCGTCCAACTTACCAGTGTCTCAAGACGAAAGTCTATGACCAGTGTGTGTTGCCAGTGATGACATATGGCTCTGAGATGTTGTCGCTTACAATGGGCCTTATCAGGAAGCTTACAGTCACTCAAAGTGCAATGGAGAGGGCTATGCTCGGAGTTTCCTTGCGTGATCGAATCAGAAATGTGGAGATCCGCAAGAGAACCAGGGTTACCGACATAGCCTAAAGAATTGCCAAACTTAAGTGGCAGTGGGCAGGGCACATTGCTCGCAGAACGGATAGCCGATGGGGCCGAAGAGTTCTGGAATGGCGACCGCGAACCGGAAGACGATACGTTGGAAGGCCTCCCACTAGGTGGACCGATGACCTGGTCAAGGTTGCGGGAAGGCGCTGGATGCGAGACGCACGGGATCGGTCAATGTGGCGACGCCTGGGGGAGGCCTATGTCCAGCAGTGGATGTCTTTCGGCTGAGATGATGATGATGATGATGAAGAATGTCATGATTTTACTTTTGTATATGGTTCATAAGCATATATTTACTAAATGTTTTACATAACTAACAACGTTATTAAAGTAATTTTTCAATGGCATTTGTTCATAATGTTTACTGTTCCAAGTACATTTTATAAGTTGGTCGAATATTACTCGTAAACTTGTAAAGCCTACTTACATCATCATCATCATTTCAGCCGAAAGACGACCACTGCTGGACATAGGCCTCGCCCAAGCGTCGCCACACTGATCGGTCCTGTGTGTTTCGCATCCACCGGATGCGCCTACTCAGCTGTGATAGTTTTCCTTTTAATTTCGTTTTATGTACTACTGCCGTGATTTTTTTACATATCCAAAAGCAACCATCTCGCTGGCAGGGGGAGGACACTTGAATCTAACAAAAAATTGCAATTTAAAGCTTAGTTTAACGCAAACGGATCTCTGAATCGTAAAATGGTTTTAGCAGACCCGTAATATTTTTGAATGGCTTATCCGACGATACCCCACACAATGCGATAGACGAGAAGAAAAACATCCCCATTTTACGTCTATACGTCTACCCGAAAAAATATTTTTTTCATGATTTCATTTTACCACTTTGTCGGTATTATTGCTTTCTAGTACTAAGAGTCTCTGAGCTAAGCTGCGGGAGGACAGACTGACATAGCGAAACTATATGTATAAGGGTTCCTTTTTGATTTCGGAACCCTAAAACATATGCAAAAATATGTCATTCTTAAATGGGGCGGTTTTTTTTTAATTTTATTACATGTGCAACAGTTATAATAAGAAGAAAAAATACTGAAGCACGAAATATGAGCTCTTTTAAATACAGACTTTGTAACGGCTAGGTCTGCGATAGGTAAGCTGCGCAGCTCGCTACTGGTAGGTAGTTGTAAAGTAAACAGCTGGGCCAGTTAATACATATATTTGGAGCTAAGACTACAGCGAGGGTCGTGGATATAATATATATGTCACCACAGTTTGAGCAGATATCTAACACACTGTTTATAGGAAGGAGAGGTACCGGCCCTTGGCAGTACGCGGCAGACGTGGGAGACTGTCAGCACAGGCTCGGCGGTAGGCCTCCGGAACTGTAGTTGCTCGGCAGGCTCGGCTAGCGTGGCGGTAGGCAGCAGTCAGGCAGGCCTAGACCTAGGCAGCATGCGTAGGTAGCGTGCAGGGAGCGATTAGCATGCAGCAGTAGACAAGGGGTCCAGCCCTCAGCCCGTACGAAGAACCCCTAGATCAGAGCACACAGTTGTGAGGATCGAAGGATAGTTATTCAGCTAAGCGAGCAGAATTGAAATGCCCGAGTGACAGCGTTCCGGAAAATTAGAGTTGTTCCGTGTTTTAGAGATGTGGCCATGAACCGTAACAATTTACTAATTTAGATGTTTAATATCTTTCGACTATTTCAGTTGAGATCCTCACAACGCTACAACTTCTCAAACTGAAGCCAAAAAAACATACATAAAATATATAGACGTTCTATCAAATTTTATTCCAGAATACATCAAGATCCTCTGTTTTTTCGAGGCAAGATTATAAATACTGTACTGGGAATAGTAGAATCCACATAAATGAACTACACGAAGACTGTCGAACTTTGATAGAAAGTGCTTTGACATGCGCATTTTTATTGCCCGGCCACTGAAATTGCGTGCAGCTTTTATTCTTAAGGGATTCCTAGTTTTTTAAGAATTATTTAAAGATGTTTGTTGAAGTAAATGGATTTCAAAAGTGAAATTTCCTCTCAACTTTTTTTTTCAATCAAGGTCTAGGGGTAGCAAATTCTACTGCTAAAACCTGCCTGGGATTGATTCCCGGGTTGAGCAAAATATTTTTGGGTTTTCCCATCTGGAATTTCTCAGTAGTAGTCCGGAATCTGCATTTGTGCCCGGTTGATGGCAATAGGCTTGCCCCTATAATGACATCATCATCAAATCAGCTGAAAGACGTCCACTGCTGGACATAGGCCTCCCCCAAGCGTCGCCACATTGACCGGTCCCGTGCGTCCCGCAACCAGCGGATTCCTGCAACCTTCACCAGGTCATCGGTCCACCTGGTGGGAGACCTTCCAACGCAACGTCTTCCGGTTCGTGGTCGCCACTCCAGAACCTTTCTGCCCCATCGGCCATCCGTTCTGCGAGCAATGTGCCCATGCGCTTCATATAATGTATATATGAGACAATACATGAGACTTAAAATTACTGCATTTTAAGTCTCATGAAAAGACAGAAATGCGAAATGTGGGTGTACCTATAGTAGCAACATCTCTGCCTAACCATTCATGGAATATAGGCTTGATGTTATGCTAATCAAGGAAAACTAATCCTATATAATAGTGGGCAAGTCTCCAATGCGTTTTATGAACTACCGGTGGTTCATAAGTAAAGTATGACCCGTCTCAACGACGATGATGAACATTGGAGCACATGTAGACAAGAAAGCCGGTAATATCGGTGGTAATACCCCCCTGGTCCCGTGGAAATAAATGACTTATGGTAAAAGTATAATATAATCATTTCAATTATTTTCGTTTTAATATCATTTTAAAACTTTTCTTTGATCTTTTCCCACAGGCACGGGGCGCTGACAAAGAAAATATGTTTCAAATAAATGTCACTAGATGGCGCGATATGCATCCATTTGTTATTGAATTGTTTGTAAAATTTGCATTTTCTAGAATTGATCGTAAAAATTCTATGTTCTTTTTCACAAACTTTTAATTAACTTGCAATGTATGTATGTATGTATGTAAGTGTGTTCGGGTCAAATCTTGCAATTGAATTTTAAAGCAGTTATCCTCCACCGATTAAGATGTAATTTTGCGTACACGTTTAGTTTGGATGACAATGCATGGTTAGATAAGTGACGTTATTCTAAATCCAATATGGCGGACGGCCCAAGATGGTGGACTAGTTATTTTTTGTGCACTGCCATGATATGGGTATCAAATGAAAGGGTTTGGTGGGCAGAATACGGAAAAAGCTTGTTTTTTAAAAATAATGAATAAATTATTAATCATCTCCCCTAAGTACAAAATTATGGAATATTGGGCTCGTAATTCACATTTCAAAGATTATTTGAACGGAAAATTTTCTTGAAAAATTTAATCAAAATTGATTAAAATAAATGGCGCAGTTATAAATTTCTGAAGCAAGCCACTCGATTTTTAAATTTGTATTGTAACACCTTTTGGTACAATGAAACTATCAAAACGTGCCAAAAAATACTGTAAAACAAATCTTCACTGTATTTAAAAAATAAAATTGTCACGAACCGAGAAAACCCTTTTACTTACATGTCACTGCTAACACAATCTATAGCCGTGGAACTGAACCGAACGCGATCGAAGTAATTATATAATCCTGTTAATCAGACGAAAAACGCTAGTTACGTCGGCACGGTTTCTTTGTATGGGATGAGGCATCTGTATGCTGTATTATATTATCTGTTCCACAGGAAACGATTTTTCTAATGGAACCTTTTCCAAAAGATGTGGGTGAGATGGAAAAAGTAAATTTCACACCAAAATACCCCAAGATCGGTCATCAAATGCAATGAGGGACGACATAAACAAAAATTCGCAGGCCTGTGATAATTGCTTAGTTTGTAGGTGACCTGTACCATGGTTTGCTCCTGCCCACTCAAACCATAATCGTTTTTAGGGTTCCGTAGTCAACAAGGAACCCTTGTAGTTTCGCCATGTCCGTCTGTCCGCAGCTTACTCTTGGTACTAGAAAGCTATAATTTGCATACGCCGACAAAGCAAAAAAACAAAATTATGAAAAAAAAATTTTTAGGGTTCCTCCTGTATACGTAAAGTACGGATGTATTTTTCTCGTCTATCGCAAGGTATGGGATATCGTTGGATAGGCCATTTAAAAATATTACGGTACTGTGAAAACCATTTTTCGATTCTGGAATTCGTTTGCGTAAAATTAAGCTATATTTTGCTAATTTATGTTAAAGTCAAGTGTCCTCCCCGCTCCCTGCCAGCTAAATTGTTGCTTTTGATAATGAGAAAAAATGCACGGCAATAGTAAATATAACGAAATTAAAAGGAAAACTATCACAGCTAAGTAGGCTTTACAATTTTACGAGTATCAGTCGACCAACTTATAAAATGTACTTGGAAAAGTAAAAAAATTATATTGATGTATGGGGACAACAGTTTTCGAACGGCAAAGTTAATTTTGTCCCTTCGCTAGAGCAATGTTCGGTGCTTTCATTGTTTATGAACGTTAGTAATGTTGCCTATTTATTTTGGTGAATGTTGCTGTTTATACGGAACCCTCTGTGCGCGAGTCACTCGCATTTGGCCGGTTATTTTTTAAATATTATGGTTAAGCACACAGCCGACAGACGCATATAATGAGAAGCGCCCTATCTCGTCCGAAGGTGACACTTACAAATTACGTAGGTATACTTGCGTCATCTTTTAGTACATAATAGCTTGCTTAAGGTTCTGACGTCTTTGCCAAATGACTTAAACTGAAAACATCTTTTGTAGTTCCATATTTATGTGCAATGACAATAATGGTCAAGAGTTCAAACACATATAAATAAATTTAACCTAGTTGTACCTGCATTAATTATACTCTGCTACAACCCTACACAAGTCTATGATAATCTCATTAGCTAAATTGAAGACATCTTCCAAATCATTAGCGTTCAGCAACCTTTCATTCATTTCATAACCCTTCCATTATAGACGAGAGCATTCAACTCCGTTTTTCAGTACTCAGCTGACAATTTCCTCGTCTTTAAAGAGAGTGCTATGACCGGAAATCCTCAAGTGTTTGCGGGGCACCCTTTTGGCGACACACGTGGTGCGTGAGTTTGTTTGTTTTGGTATGTGAATGACCACATGATGATAACAGACGTAAAGGGGCGCGGCATCGAAGTGTTCTTTCGATTTGCTTATGAGATTGTTCTTTGAACTAGTAGTCACGAACGCTATTTCTGAGCATAAGTTACTGCAGTGTTGGCTTCCCGGTTCGGGCAAAGTATTACTGGATTTTTCGATTAGTTTTCTTTCTGTAGCTTCCCGAAAACTGGAATCCTGCTTACGGCTTGCAAGGGTGACAGTCTTTGTTGTCTTCGGGACGATTTTGTTGCCATATTCTCGACCCTTTTGACTTGTGACTCAAACATAAATAGCGATTGGTATTATTAGAATAGTTTTATAGGTTCCTACACCTTGGGGAATACAGCTACGATATATTGATGATGATGGTAATAAAATAAAACATTTATCGTATTCTTCTCAGAAAACCCTTTCGTTTGATACCCATATCATGGAAGTGCACAATTAGTCCACTAACTTAGGCCATATTGGATTTAGAATGACCACACTTAGCATTATCATCCAAACCAAATGTGTTTGCATTTCATCATAATCGGTGGAGGATAACTGCTTTAGAATTCAGTTGCAAGATTTGACCCGCACACACTTACATACACACATATAATATTGCAAGTTAAATAAAAGCGTGTAAAAGGTACGAACAATTCCTAGGTGCTCTAAAGATATGAAACCTTATGAACTGAATCCGAAACGGAGAGGATATTTTCAAAGGATATATTTCTCACATCTCTCATCAGGTTTTTCCTTATGGGATTTCTCAGGGCTAAGCAAGGGTGCTTCGGAAATCCCGTTACGCCGTTGGATTGCGTTCCCATCGGACTACAAGAGTGAAGAAACAGAAAGTGCACTGGAGTTTGCACACACAATTATTGTTCATTACAACTAAAATATCGCCAGCACCGATGGCTAGTCTCTACTGGTGTGGAGTATTATTATTAAATACATACAATATATACACTGAAAAACCATTGACTTAATGTATTGCCTATTTGCTGCAAACTATTACTAAATGTAGACCTGCAACAAGTCTTCGAAAAGAGTAGTTGTACGCCAAATTCCTGTTGCATGAAAACTTACCATTGAGATTTTTGGGAATTCCTTGAAAAAACTAATCCTGATCAATCGGATAATGCGGCTATTATTACATAGCCACTAGACTTTTCAAAAACTAGAACCTCTGATATTAGCCCTAAAGAGATGGAAGCATAATTAAGTACGAACAAAAGCCTTACGGTTTACAGGTATGCCGGAGTCATCCTCCAGTTTAAACTAATGAAGTAGTATTTCAGACCGCAATTAAAGAAGAACTAAAAGCCAATATCTTCGAAAGTCCAAGCCTATTCAACAAATCGCCCCCTCTTCGAAAGTCCAAGCCTATTCAACAAATCGCCCCCTCTTCAGTCGAACAAACGAATTAACTCGACAAACTGACAGTGACGTCACAGAAGAGACTTGACTTTGAACCGCATTGCAAGAAAATGCAGAAGGGCCACATCTGTTGTTTTATTTGGGCTATTCAGAACAACCTGTGATCTACACTTGCCCAAAACCGGTAGGTATGGAAAGCAAAAAATTAAAATACAATTAAATAATCCAATCAAGAAATCTTTGTGAGTGTGTTTGTATGTTTGTTACTCTTTCACACAAAAACGACTGAACGGATCTGGATGAAATTTGCCACAGAGATAAATTATATTATGGAATAGCACATAGGATAATTTTGCTTCTGGGAATATGTTCCCTTGGGATAATTTTCAACATTTATGCGGGTGAAGCCGCTGGCAGAAGCTGGTTACTTATAACTTCAAACTTTTGGTCGACAATACTATATAATAAACTTAACTATAATATACTTTATTTAAAAATGTACAATGTCGATTCAAATATTATCATCCTTTCTTTGTATAATTATGTAGCAAAATTTTTATAAGGCAAACTGGATCATTACGACATCTGAAACCGCCAACCTGCAATGAGCCAGTTTAACGTAATTTTGCACTGTCAGAGATATCTTGCACTCAGACAATTTTAGGAATAAACAGGCACCAATATTGAAATTTTTCGCATAGTGATTGCGACTAGATATATATGAGAAGAACATGACGAACTGTGGACAGCTACAAGAGGATGTTGATAGTGTCCAACAGTACATAGCAAGAGAATCCAAAATACTTAGACTATTACTCCAACACCTCCATTGTCATGACTGAACCTTCTAGTCTGCCTACCCTTTGTTTACGCGGAGCAATGAAAGGGTGTGATGTGTAGCGCCGGGTCGTCGACCTGTGACGTTGTTCATAGACGTGACTAAATGCTGGAGTCAGTAGGTAGGCGGAGCGGCCACTGTGACAATGTATCATGTTATGATGGTGGAAGATTTTATTCATTGGAGCGGATATTGCTCGTTGATCTTGATAAACATTTGAGCATCGAAGTGGCATATAGTGTATTAACTATGGAGTTGGATTGGGTTCTAGTTTCGGCTGTAAGAAAATCTACGATAATGTTATAAATAGGTACTTTTTTTAACACACTTGCTCATAAAGTGGCTTTAATTTCACCGCAATTAGGCATATATACACCTGTAAACAAACTGTGACTTTTTCATTGTTATTATCTGTAAGTGAGTTTTAATTTTTTTATTTTATTGCTTGAGTTGCCTGTTCTTAAAAAAGTTTCGATACAAAAAAGATCATGCTCAATAGTACAAATAAATTAATGTACCTATTGCTTGCTCATTTCATGCAACTTCGTATTTAAATAGATAATTTCAACTTGTACGTGTTTAATAAATAAAACTTTCACGCAAATATAACTTTTGTTTACTCTGTAATAAAGAAAGCTTGAAATTCCCCATTTTGTACGTGGCTAAAACGCTATCCGCGAAAAGCCAAAAAAATAAAACTGCCCAAGTGCGAGTCGGACTCGCGCACGAAGGGTTCCGCACCATTATCGCAAAAAACTACAAAAAATCACGTTTGTTGTATCGGAGTCCCCCTTAATTTATTTTATTTTAATTTAATAAATATTATTTTTTGAAGTGAATATATAACTAAATATTCTGTGAATATTTCAAGCGTCTACCTGTTGCCGTTATTAATATCGAGCAAAAAAATCACGTTTGTTGTATGGGAGCCCCCCTTAAATATTAATTTTGTTCTGTTTTTAGTATTTGTTGTTATAGCGGCAATAGAAATACATCATCTGTGAAAATGTCAACTGTCTAGCTATCACGGTTCATGAGATACAGCCTGGTGACAGACGGACAGACAGACAGACGGACAGACGGATCGTAAAGTCTTAGTAATAGGGTCCCGTTTTTACCCTTTGGGTACGGAACCCTAAAAAAGAAACCTCATTCTTTTAGTCTATGGCCGATCGCCATTGTTAGATGCGTGCGCATAGGAAAACTGATTATTTTGCCAGCAATTGCGAAAAAAATTCACAACTCGTTTTCACTGTTGAAATTACAGTTATTTATTAATTAAAATGTCTACAAGACTAATTATGAAGAAAATTATTTATGTTGTTCACCGCCCGATATAAGATGTGAAGCTCTTAACGTTATGAAAAGTTTTCTATCTGATAACTCCAAGGAAAAATATCTATTAGCGTGCCAAAATTTCATACCATGGCAAAACAACAAGAATACGCAGTCTTTTTCAGAAAATGTGTTCATGGCGTACTATAAAGAATTATCTTCTAAGTAAAAATCTAGCTTTTTGTGGTGTTTAAACCCAATTTTAAAAATACAGTCCGGGCAAAGAATGGAGTGGACTTTAAAACTTACACAAATTTTTCAGCTTATCTAAAGAGACTATCCGATGGATTTAGAAGCAAGAAATCAAAGGTTTTATCGTCTTACGATATTGAAAATTTTATAAAACATGCTCCAGATAACTAATATCTGTTAGAATAATTTTAAATATATTCGCAACTTCAGCCTGTGTTGTGTGTTGAACTTAATTATTGTTTCTTTTGTCCAGGTTGATTTAATATTTGGTGTAAGTGGTGCTTGAGGTCATTCACCATACACGGTCCATTCTATGAAATTGTTAAGACCTATGAAAGTTTGCTTTCACCAAAAGCAAAAAATTACCGTTTCTTTCTAAATTACCAGAATGGTAAATGTACCTGTCAGCCTATAGGTATAAGCAAATTTGGTTCTATGCCTAAAGAAATCGCTAAGTTTTTAGGTTAAGCAGATGCTGAGAGCTACACTGGACACAGTTTCGGCAGAACTTCAGCTACATTGCTGGCTTATACATGAGCTGATGTAATGATTTTGAAGCGTCGTGGTGGGTGGCGATCTAGCAATGTAGCAGAATCATACGAAGAAGATTCCATGAAGTGATATCAACTAAGATAAAACTACTAATATATCTTTCATAACTTTTATTCCTTTTTTTTTTTCTCTGTAAATAATTACCTTAAATCTAATTAGTTTTCACTCTTTTTAAACTTATTAATTCTGTCCCTCACTCCTATTCTTTTCACATACTTAGCTGTTTCTTCTCTAATTCCAGGGTGCCTCTGAGATTGTCGTCATCATGTTGACTCGCAGAGCTGCATCCTTAGAGGAAAAACTTAGGGCTACTTTGAAGGAGCTAGAATCTAGCCAAACCACGGTCCGTCAGCTGTTAAAGGAAAGGGAAGAAAGTGAGGTGGAAATAGGTTTAGTTATTAAGAAGAACACTGAGCTCAAAAACCAGTTGGCTGAACTGCATATGCAGCATGTGGACATACTGGACCAGCATCAACACCTCCGTCAACTTGTTGGTAACTTTGAACAGTGCAGTGACACCTACGATCAGGCCTTAAAACGTATTTCAGAACTGGAGCTGGAATTAAGCAAGGCACACAACACCGTAACACGCCTGGAAAAGCTTAAGGCCAGTGAAGAGTCTGCGAACACCTGCAATCTTTATCATGAGTTGGTTGATAGCCGGTCCGGACCCACATGTGTTGAACCAATAGTGACCATAGACTTAACTAATGACACTCTTAATAAATGCAGTTTATTTACTAGTCATAAAAAAATTAAAAAATATATTAAGATTAACAAGTTAATTAGAAAAATTAAAAAGTCACTGAAGGGACAAAAACTGAACAAATTAAATTTAAAACTAAGACAAAAAAATGTAAATATAATGCAAGAATTAAAAAAATGTAATACTGATTTAGAATTATGTAGGATCAGGTATGATGCTGACTGTCAGAACCTTCAGGATGAGTTGTTTGTGAGGGAATGTGCTCTAAAAGATATCTTTAGCAAATATGAGGCTTCTCAACAAGATCTGAGTAAGCGCATGCTGGAGGCCAACGAGCTGGTAGACTTGGTCAGGTGCAATGCAGAGAGGTATGAGTCCCTGACCAATAACTTCTCTTGTAGCTGTGCCTGCTCTCAGACACCAGATCCTCAGCATGTCACACCCTTAATGGCTCAACCAGTTGTTAATAATAATAATATTTTAAATAATTCAGCTTATGTTTTTTCAGATAAATTTGGTCAAGGTTTTGGTAGTATTCTTAGTCAGTGTTCTCAACAGTATATTGTAAATCATTGTTTACCCGGTGCCAGTTTTAGCCAGTTAATTAATAGTCTTAAATTGACTAAAATAAATCCCAATTCAACTGTAATATTGTTATTTGGGGATAGCTTAGCTGTAAGAAAAAAGGATTTAGTTGCATGTTTTAATTTAATGCTAAAGCTCCATGAGTCTTATAATTGTAAATTTATTTTTTCTGCTTTGCCTTACTCTGATTGTTTGTCGGATGAGCAAAATAGGCATATTTATAACCTGAATCTGCTGATGTATAACAGGACTTGTCGTCACAGGGACGCGATTATATATTTTGATTGTAATAGTTTTATTACAGATTACAGACTCACTGATTGTTCCATGTTTTTGCCAGCTAGTTGTAGGAGACGGATTGCTAATCTTTTAGCATATACTTTACACGTTTACACCGGTACTTATACTGTACCTACGTTTACTGTTAGTGGTGACACTAACATCTCTATTGATACTATTAGTATAGATACTAATATCACTTTTGATTCTGTTGGTAGTGATACTAACATTGTTATACACACACCTAGTAGTTTAAACTGTTAGGTTCGACAACGGGTGAGTCGCATATGTTGAATGTTGTACATCAAAATATGCAGGGTTTGTCCGGCAAGGAATTAGAGTTAAGCTTGTTTATGGAGAATTATGATGTTCATGTGTTATGTTTAACTGAACATTGGTTGAAAGAGCATGAAGTAGTGTTTATCAATGATGATTTATTTTCTGTACAGAGTGCATTTGTGAGAAAAACTGCTATTCGCGGTGGATCTTTAATTCTTGTTTCAAACAAGTTAAAATGTAAACAACGGTTAGACCTAGTTAATCTTTCCATTGAGCGCACTATCGAGTTGTCTTGTGTTGAACTTGAGCGGTACATAATAATTTGTGTCTACAGACCCCCTTCAGGGGACTTTACTAGTTTCGAATCTGCAATGGAGGATGCACTTAATAAGATTAAATGCAGTAGTAAAAATATAATTTTATGTGGAGATTTTAATGTTAATATTTTAGATGTTACTCCACTAAGTACTAGGCTTCTGAACTTATTTAAATCTTTTAATTTAGTTAATTTGTTTTTCGAACCAACTAGGATCACGGCGTCTTCGTCGACTTGCCTTGATAATATATTTTGTAATTTTGATGCCGACAATAAATTGGTGTTAAGTGATTTATCATCAGATCACTGTGGATTAATGGCTAGCTTCCCTATGCCATTAAGTAAAAAGCCGCGCAAAGTAGAATGCAGGCCTTATACTGTTAGTCGTTGCAGTAAGTTTAAAAATAATATAGCTCTTAAAGTTATACCGTCAATAATAGAGTACGAGAACCCAAATGAAATGTACGAGGCCCTTTTTGATGTTGTGCAAAATGAGTACAAATCCGTTTTTAAAACTAAAACTATCAACATTACTGGGACTTCCGCTGGTTTCAACCAATGGGCTACACCAGGCATTTATAAAAGCCGAGCGAGATTGTATGAGTTGTATGGTCTGAGACAGTACAAGTTTGATAACAATTTTTTAGAATATGTTAAAAATTATTCAAAATTATTTAAAAAGATTTGTCGTGTTGCAAAATCAAAATTTCTAAGTGAGACTATTAAAAATTCTAATAACAAAGTAAAAGCCACTTGGAAAATCATAAACAACGAAACGGGTAAATCGGTTAAAAAAGAAAATCAACTCGAGATCATGGTTGATAACAAATTAGTTAATAAACCAGCTGACGTAGCTGAGGCGTTTAATGAGTTTTTTACGAGCATACCTGCAACGACGACTTGCTCCTTAAGTTCGTCGCCGTCTAAGGCTGAAAACCTATTGCATAGTAGCGTCCCTAAATGTAGTTATGTATTGAGATTCGAGCATGTAGCGCCTCGTGATGTAGTTAATGTTTTTAATTCTCTTAAATCTAAAAACACGGGTGATTACTGGGGCATATCTACCAAACTTTTGGGCAATATAATAGACATTGTGGCCCCCTATCTTGCTGTTACGTTTAACAAATGCATTGATTTGGGTACTTTTCCTGATCTCATGAAGAGCAGTAAAGTCATCCCTCTATTTAAATCCGGTAGCAAAAATGATATTGGTAATTTCAGACCAATCTCTATTTTGCCTGCATTCAGCAAAATATTTGAAAAGTTAATTCTTAAGCAGTTACTCAGACATTTTAACTTACATAGCCTCCTTCACAATGACCAATATGGGTTTACGAAGGGTCGCTCGACTACAGATGCGGGTGTTGCTTTGTTGAAACACATATTTGACGCATGGGAGAAGTCGCGAAATGCAATTGGTGTTTTCTGCGATCTTTCTAAAGCCTTCGATTGCGTTCACCATGATACGCTTTTGCGTAAACTACGCCATTACGGTGTTCAAAACGAAGCCCTAAATGTAATTGAGTCATATTTACTTAATAGATACCAATGCGTAGACGTTAATGGCGCTAAATCTTCCAGGTTACCTGTTGAGCTGGGTGTACCTCAAGGCTCAATACTGGGTCCGTTTTTATTCCTGGTTTATATTAACGATCTGCCATTCTATTTAAAGGATATTTGCGACGTTGTACTGTTTGCGGATGATACTTCTCTGATCTTTAAAGTAGATAGGAATAGACAAGTTTTTGATGACGTGAATAACGCACTATCAATGGTCACAGATTGGTTCACAACAAATAATCTTGTTCTTAATGCCAAGAAGACTAAATGCATAAAGTTCGCTTTGCCCAATGTTAGAAATCTGGGTCCCAACATTGTGCTCGGCAATGAGAAGCTCGAAACTGTTGATTCAGCTGTGTTTCTGGGTATAACAGTAGACTCAAAAATTCAATGGGGGCCACATATATGAAGCCTAGCGGGTAGGCTTAGCTCGGCCGCCTACGCCGTCAGAAAGGTTAGACAATACACTGACGTTGATACAGCAAGGTTGGTCTACTTTAGTTATTTTCACAGTATCATGTCCTACGGTATTCTACTGTGGGGCAGAGCCGCTGATATTCAAAATATATTTGTGCTTCAAAAACGAGCTGTTCGTGCCATTTACCAATTAGGTGCGCGTGTTTCTCTAAGAGATTTTTTTAAAGAGATTGGTATTCTCACAGCGGCTTCACAGTACATATTCGCCAACATTTTATATATTAGGCAGAACATTCATTTGTACAGTAACAATAGTGATATTCACAACTTTAACACCAGAAATAAGGACAAATTACGAGCTCCCTTTCATCGACTTCATAAGGTGCATAGTTCATTCGTTGGGGTTGGTATAACTTTTTACAACAAGTTACCGTCTTCTTTTCTAGATTTGCCATTTAACGCATTTAAAGCAAAGGTAAAAGCTAATCTCTGTTCTAAGGCATACTATTCTATTAATGATTATTTAGATGATAAGCATAGTTGGTCGCTGTGTTGAACTCAAGACAATGTTCGTGTTCTTTTACCAAAATTAGCTTGCTGTCAGGTTAAATATTATTATTTTTTCATTTCGTTTTTATGTGTATTTTTAAAATTTTATTTTTTGGTAAGACTGTCGTAGGTATCGTTTACTGTTATTGTCAGAGCTGATGAGGATTGCTACTATCTTTGCATTATATAGAGTTAATCTTTCTAGTATTATATAGCAGCATAGCCAGCATTGTGTGAGTACCATGTACTTCAGAGCTATCATTGTCTAGATACCTACGTCTTCTATTGACTTGAATGACTCCGGTGGTTGAGAGTATGTCATGCCCACTCAAATGTCTCGCCGATGGTGGCGCGTGTGTCGGATCATTTAGCTCCCTTCAAAATGGTTGAGCTGAATGGTGCTGATACATGTGTCATGTTCGTGAACGGGCGCTGTCGGTTGGGACTGGTCATCTCTTAGCTGCCATGGTTTATTTTAATTGAAACTAATTTTATTTCTGAATTGTCTTTTTATATTTACTATGGACACTTTTAACTTGCTACATCGTTCTCACATAATGTGTAATCTCAACATGAATGATGTAACAAATGATTTGTAATAATTACCTAATTGAAAAAGAGTGTCCATGGAGTTTCTTGCCCGTTCTTCTCCATAGAGATCTACGCCTTGGAATGGGCATCTACGGTACTTTCACAGTTATTATGTCTTGTGACTGGGACTGTAGCACCATAATTTTGTAATATTTTATTTTGTCTTTTGACAATTCAAAAGTGCCTGTAACTGGCCTACTTGAAATAAAGTGCTTTGACTTTGACTTTGACTTTGACCATACTAAACAAGAAGGAAATTTGTGCGAAAATCACAAAGAATTAGACTTCATTCTGAGGCGCGTCCTACTGGCGAAACACCAAATACATCCAATGATTTGATTTCACCTACCTACACGAATAATGAACCATCTCAAATAACAATAGAACATGAAAGTATTTCAGTAAATGTATTATAATTTTACTAACTGCACATTTACTAATTGTTTCTCTAAATAAACTTTTTATCTACGAAATAAAAAGATTTTTTAGTATAATTTCTTCACAAGTGTGTTGAAAAACGTCGTATGGTACACGTGTGTATTGATGATTACGTCCTCGGCTCTTTTAAGACCCTCACCTAATCGCTCGGGTCTCAATGGCGCCTCAGCGGTAATCACCAACATTACACACTTGTACCATAATGTACTATTGGTCGCATGTTTGTAAAAGATAATATCTGGAATTCTCTGATAGTCTACTGATAGAATGTTAAGCTATCATTGAGTGTCATAGGCATCTACTTTTTAGTCTGAAAATATGTTCCTCTGAGATAAACTACGACAGCGAAGCTGCAAAAAAACCTAGTGATTAATAAAATGGTTCCCATAACTCCAAAAGATGTTATGTTTGTAACAATAACTTCTTGTACAATTGCGTTAGCAGTTCTTGTTTTGCTATTAAAAATAATCACTTTCTCTCAACAAAGATTCGAGTCTTAAATTCGTATATAGCGGAATACATTCACAGCATTATATCTTCGTTCGAGCATCGAACTCTTGTCTTGAAACCGGCAACTTTACAGCGAGATTGAACTTCCTTCAGGCGTCTCGTTCATGGGGAATCACGTTTTATTGACCATAAACTTATTTTATTCTTGCATTGTCATCTTCCATTGTAGACTACACGGTTTTATTATTAGGACTACATAAACTTTATGCAGTATTATTTATTTAAAGTAATGGGAATTAATATCTTCATGTCGTCTTGTTTGTAAAAAAATACCATGTTGCCAGTAGACTCCTTGCTTATTTATCGGTTATTCAGTATTTATCTATGGAAGTAGAAATTATGATTGCCTTTCTTCTCCGCTGCTCTTTCTGATTAATTTCGTTAATCGGGATTCAAGACTTGGTTCTCCGTGTTTGGTCGACCTTTGCTGACTCGGCGCCTTGCCGCCTTGCTGGTGGCGACTACTGTTGATTCCAAATTTCAGGAGTTGCAGTGATTGGGAATAGTTGATTGAAGTTGAGGTATGGTTGGCGCAGTCGCTGAACGATTTAATGCTGCGCTGCGCATCGCGGGTTCGATTCTCGCACAAAGTTTTTGTAAAAATATTTCGAAAAAAATAATGGTATGGCCTAAAGATATTCATCATCTGCCTATGATGATGTGGTGGACGGTAACGCACGCTTGCCTAGAAAAACCATCGCCCTACGTCTGGTAGTCCGATGATGGAACGGGCTGGGCGGAATTTTATTATTAGTTGTTCGGGTCTGGCTCTTTGTGTTTATGAATTTAAATATTTGTAAACTCTTGCAATATTATATTAGTGCACTTTAGCACCGTGTTATTTATTACTACTGAATATCTCACCAACTCAACTCATTGTACAAACTAATACAAAGTCAATCCGACCTAAATTGCTAGTTTCGGTCAAATTAATTGGCAACTGCTGATACCACCGGTCAGAGCTGGTCAAACAGATTGCCACGTCCACCGAGGACAGCTATTGTGCAAAGTTCAAACTGTTTCGAACTAACGCGGTCGGCAACGCGGGTGGGATATTATTTCAGATTGGACAATTGGTGGTCAGAAACTCGATAGGTACCTATTATTATTCAGAAACACGATTTTTTTTATTGCCGCACCTAGGGGTTTCCGGTGATTATACAAGTTGCGGTAAAACGTGGGGTCTATGTCCAGCAGCAGACGTAAATACTATGAGGTAAAAGGACATGAAAAATAAACCTTGGAAATTGGTTTGAGCAACACACTTACTATGGACTGTCCATAGGTACATTAGGTCGGCCATACAGTGTTACGCAGGTGCATTGTACAGAACATAGCCTCATTAACGGTAGGTATTTTTTTTTGTCAGCTACGCATTTGCGTTGCAGCCTTATGACACCTTACTCAGCGCATTACTAAAAACAAAGTCTATGAACTAGCTACACAGTATTTCGTCAAACCGTTAGGCTTAGCACGCATTGCGTAAATTCGAATTGTATGAAGCTGCACGCACTTGCGGTAAATAGCGCGGGTTTTTACCGCAAGTGGTAACAAATCCGCTGCACCATGATACTGCTGCTGCACTGCTGATAGAATGTTGACTTGCTAATTAAATGCATGACCGTTTCTGCTTGTAAACCATTTTGTAAATTGACATTAGTATTGTATATTGATATCGGTATTTCATATTGAAATTAGAATTTTATATTATTCACATTAATATTGTATATTGACATTTGTGCCTATATTAACATAGTCTTATTATTTGTTCTTCAGTCTGTGTCTTGACATGTACTGTATTGGCATTGTGTTTTTTATATGATTATTATTATTTCTCTTTTTTTTCTCTTTAGATTGACATTGATATTTATTATTAATTAATTTTTGTTATGCAATTCTTTATAATAATTGTTTTACTGTCCAGGTTTATTTTGTTTAATTATTGAGATTTAGCTGGCTTGATTTTTTTAATTATGTGGAAAAATTTGTACGCCCTCTGGCTAAACATAGCGCACTCTTATTACCTGAACAATTGTATATACCATTAATATTATTGTACCTATGTTCAACAAATTAATAAATGACATATGACCACGGCGTGGATTAAATTCGCGCGAATAGTTTGAGATCTATGACCAGGTAGAAAGAGACGAAAATCGCGCGGTATTTTATCCGCAGTTAGTGTTAGTTATGATTAAGTATGCGAATAAAAATTCACGCGAAGAAAAACCGCAATACGTTAAGCCTAAAGTTGTTACCCAGAATAAGCCTAGAATGATTGGTATCTCTTAAGATAATGTTATGAGAATATGCAAATTTCAGCATCGCAAATACTAACAACCATACAACGTTATGTAGGCATTTAGTAAACATTCTCTTTGCCCTCAAAAAACCTAATGTGACTTCTAAATAAGTTTTGGTTTGGCGTCAGACAATATCATTCCTAAATGGCCCTTACCGATTAACCCCAAACCGGTAAATATGCTGGACTGAAGCAGATTGAATTAGCAATTGAGGTTATTCTGCGGATATAATGTTGGTTGGAGAGAATAACAATGACAAGAATGCTGCGCCAATCCTGCAAATAACCATAGCAGTCATAATAGTCTGGATAGTCTTCTGTTTATTTAAGTGATCAATCATATATCTTAGAGCTAGACAAACCCTACATCAGGAAACAACAGGATTACCTGGACAAATGGTCACCTCATATCAGGTACGTTGGATAATTTAAGTACTTGAGCTTTGAAACTGAAACCGAATCCGATAAAAAGGTTCGATAATTTCGAATAGAGGCGGAGTCTAAATGAGACACGTCATGATAATTTTTCTGCCCGGCCGACCCGATACACTAGCTGCGCGCGTCCCTTGCATGTTTGCGTATTATTTCTATTGCTTAGGTTTCTTAAAAATCTAATATCCGTAATCGAAACTATCCAAAACTAACGCTTAAACCGAAATAATTTCGTATCAGTATCCAGATCTGAAATTTCGTAGTCAATATCCTTATCATCCCTGGTAAGTACCTATGTATATTGCTAAGTTTATCGCTTGCCAATAATTGAATTTGACTATGACTATCTTTCTACCATCGAAACTGAGTTGCATTGTGTCAATGCGTACTAACGCTACGATTGTACTAATGCTCTTACCCAGAAACCCCACAAAAACATGCCAGCCAAAGAATATTAGGTCAGTGTTCTTCCCCGAAACGATTAATATGTTAGTGGTAATTATCTAGGCTACCCTACTGAACTATGCACATACGTAAAAGGGCTGTGGAGAACTGTTGACCGAAAAACCTCTGTTGAATGAATCAATCACTTAGCTGACGGCGAGCTAGTCTAGTGGAGATATCCCTTGAAAGGACTTTGGAACGATAATTTAGCAGAATGGGTTATTAAGTAGATACCTACCCAGTACCTAGTAGATAGTTTGATCGAAAGTTTAGTTTGCATTATTTTCATTTATTTCAGTTGAAAGACGTCTGCTGGAGATCCTGTGGAGACAAGCCTGCCCCAAGCATCGCCAAACCGGTCCGTTCTGTCCGTCTCTAGCAATTTCATGGTCGCCATGAGTTCATTTTCAAACCAAATGGAACGTTTTTATTATTATTATGTCCATTATTTTACAAAATATAAATAAAAAGAAAAATTAAAAAATATTAAAATTGAGGCCTACCGGTATCTGGAACAGGGCCCAAGCTAAATAGATCCAGAGAGAGGAACATCTTAACTGTACGAGCCGTGTCCATAAGTACCTACTGCTTTCTGAATCAATCCCTTAATTGAACCGCCTAACAGGAGGCTCCTAAGGTGTTGGCCGAGGCTTGTGGCTATTGGGGTGCAAGTTGAGAGCCTAGTACGTCCGTACCTACGTACGTACCCTAGGTAACGTCGGCTCCAACTACCCACCCACGTTGGGTGGACAGTTGGGGTGGGCGGCTAATTTCAACACAAGAGGAAGGGTCACGGTTTGTAAAGGTAACCGGGCTAGAGATTGGTCAGCAGGACAATGTCTTGGATGGGCCTGGTGGCTTCTAACGCCTACTCCCCCCTCTGCTTACAGAGGGTAGGACGAGTAGGCGTAGAGTGGGTAGGAAGGAGTAAAGGGACCTCATCCTTTAAAAGGAAATACAAATACAAAATGAATAAAGGCACTTGCGAAAAACGTCCCCAGGTGGGTCCCGACTGTTCAGCGGTCGCGGAATCCCAACGCGCTACAGCGGGCTGCCCTCCGTATTCTGAGGTGGGCAACAACTGTCTTCCTTCAATGTCTTCGGACAACAATGACGACCAAACGCATGCAAAACGGAAAACGACGATGATTACTGTACACGACGACCAAGATCAACTTGCCATCACCGACGGCAACAAGAGCGGAGGAGGCTCAGGCCCTGCAGACAATTTGTCCGACCAGGACTCGAGCGGGTGCAGCTCCATAGGTTGGAGGAAGCGTTGATACTGATTACGGAGTTATTATAAATTAATTTACCTCCACATGGCAAAACATATAGAAACTCATATTATTGTAACATCTTGCACACTGCTGTAACCTACTTATGTTTACAAATAAACACTGATTGATTGATTGATTGATTGAAAGACTCGGGGTCGTTGGGTCTCTCCTCAAGTGAGGAGAACCTATCGGCCCCGAAAGTGTCAACAGGGCGGAGCGTGCGGGGTCGCGCGGTGGCGGATGTTGCTACTGCTCGGATACCGGAACGCCTCGTTACCATCGAGGCGGTCCGGCCAGTGCTCGAGCGCTGGCTCGGGAGGAAGCACGGCTCCCTGTCATTTCGGGTGACGCAGGTGCTCTCAGGGCATGGTTGCTTCGGGAAGTACCTGTGTCGCATAAACAGGGAGCTGGACGCCCGGTGTCACCACTGCGTCGACTGCCGGGAGGACACGGCGCGGCATACGCTGGTAAAGTGTGCCGCCTGGGAGGAGCCACGCCGTGCCCTCATCTCAGAAGTGGGCAGTGACCTGTCGCTGCCGGCCGTAGTCGAGTCTATGGTCAGCAGCGAGGAGTCCTAGGACGCGGTGGTATCCTTCTGCGAAACTGTCGTCTCGCAGAAGGAGGCTGCGGAGAGGCAGAGGGAGATTTAACCCGCTCACCCGATCCGCAGCAGACGCGCTGGGCGTCGGCGGAGGGCGGACAAAGCCCTCTTCCAGCCTCCCTAAATGGGTCCAGGGGCGACACACTCGGGGACGTCCGTCGCCCCCCACACATCAGGACCCAAGTTGGCCCCTCTTAGACGTCGCGGGGGGCGTCTAACACCTCACTTCCCCACAACCCGAAGTCGAGGCCTGCAGAGGCGGGCCCCCGGGGAAGAATCGTTGTTCCCGGGACCCCCGGCGTAGTTGTGAGTTGGAACACCGGGGTGGTTTTTAGTCAGTAGGAGTCTGACAGATCCCTCCGCCCCCCCCCCCTAGGGCGGAGGACATCCAATGAGGAATTTCCACACGGAAAAAGAAAAAAAAAAAAATGTTGTGGCTATTAAGCCATTGGCCGACACGACTATCGGTACAATGATCGCTGTGCCCACATCCCACATGTCAAAAACCTCGCGAGCCAATTATATTATTATTTATTATTATTTCCTTTATTCAACTCTTTTCATATTAATTACATTTTTAAATATTTTTACAAAACACATATAAAAAAGAAAAACATTTAAAAATATAATAAACTAGCTGTCCCACGCGGCTTCGCTCCCGTCAACTGGCTACGTACCTACCCTACCCTACACCTCCCCTACACCTACCCTACCTACCCTACATACATGATTGCATAACTGAAACCGTTTACGTAGCGCACGCAACGGAAGCCCTCAAAAAGTAATATCTTTGCCCGTTTTTGCAACATTTTTCATTTATGCTCCGCTCCTATTGGTCGTAGCGTGATGTTATATAGCCTATAGCACTCAGGAATAATGTAGCTTTCTAACAGTGAAAATTTTTTTAGAATTGGATCATTAGTTCCAGAGATTACCCCCTACATACAAACTTACAAATTTTACCTCTTTATAATATTATTATTAATTATTAATTATTATTTCCTTTATTAATCAGTTTTCTTATTATTTACATTTTTAAATATTTTTATAAAATAAATTAAAAAACAAAAACATTTAAAAATATAAAAAATAGAGGCCCACCGGTATCGGGAACAGGGTCCAAGCTACCGGCGGTCAGGGCTCCAGAGAGAGGAACCTCCTAACTATACGAGCCGTGTCCAGCAGTACTGCTTTCTGGATCAGGCCCTTGACCCAGCCGCCTAACGAAAGCCTTCTAAGATGTTGGTCGAGGCTCGTGGCTATTAAGCCATTGGCTGACACGACTATCGGTACAATGATCGCTGTGTCCACATCCCACATGTCGACAACCTCGCGAGCCAAGTCAAGATACTTGATTTGTTTATCTTTCTCGGCTTTCACGAGGTTCCCGTCATGCGGGACAGTTATGTCAACAATCATTGCACGCCTCTCGATTCGGTCCACCACCACTATATCAGGTTTGTTAGCGATAATAGTCCTGTCAGTGATGATGGACCGATCCCAGTACAATGTGATATTGCCATTTTCGAGAACTGGGTCGGGCACATACCTGTAGTACGGTACCTCCGATGCCACAAGAGTGTATTTCAGAGCAAGTTGCTGGTGGATGATCCTGGCTACAAGGTTGTGCCTATGCAAATACTCTTCGTTAGCTAGACGAGAACATCCAGAGATAATGTGGCGGATCGATTCACCCGGGCGGTGACATGCCCGACAGATGTCAACCGTGCCATCCTTCACAATAAATCTCCGGTAGTTATTCGTCATGATAACTTCGTCCATAATTGCACAGACAAAACCTTCGGTTTCCCCAAAGAGGTCACCGAAACGCAGCCAGGCTACGGACGCTGCTTGGTCTACATCAGACCCATGTAGGGCCCGGAAAAAGCGTCCGTGAAGCTCCTTACTCTGTCATACTTCCCTACGGTCGTTAGTTTCAAGCACTACAGGCTTGCGCCAGTTCTCATTCGCCATGGAGAGCGGGGTGAGTCCCTTGTCCACTGCTACTACATCTCGATGCATACCTACGTCGGTGTGTAGAAAATATTCCCTGAGATTGCATATCTCGCGGTTGTGGAGGTTTTTGGCATTTAAAAAGCCTCGGCCTCCACACTTCCGCGGGATATACAATCTCATGACTGACGATCGTGGGTGATGCATTCGATTTGCAGTCAGCAGTGTACGGACCCGCCTATCCAGGGCGTCGAGTTCCGTTTGAGTCCATTTGAGTATGCCGAAAGAGTACATCAATACCGGCATGACCCAACCGTTGAAGGCGCGCACCTTGTTTCCGCCTGAAAGAAGGCTATTGAATACCTTTTTCAGGCGGCCAAAGCAGCGTTCCCTCAACGATTGCTTCATGTCAGTAGTGCTGATACCTAACGCTTCCGACATACCCAAATACTTATAGGTTTCGTTTGGAGAGAGGGATCTCAGGTTTATGGAATCCGCGAGTTGAATTCCTACGGATTCCACAATCTCCCCTCGCTTTACATGCATGACCGCACATTTGTCCACACCAAACTCCATCCTGATGGCGTTACTAAAAGTTTCAGTTACTTTCAGTAGCTCCATCAGCTGAAGATTGCTGGGGGCAAAGAGCTTCAGATCATCCATGTAAAGGAGGTGAGATATAACCTGACCACCTCTCTTCAACCGATAGCCTAGCCCTGAATTCTCCAGCAGCATGCTTAGAGGATTCAGGGCTAGGCAAAACCAAAGTGGACTCAAACTATCGCCCTGGAATATACCTCGCTCGATCCTTACAGGTTCGCTATTCCTCTGGATATTTCGACATCCTGGATAGCGAAGGACTGTGCTCCATTGCCCCATACACGACATCAGGAAGGTGCGTAGAGTTGTATCTATTTTATACAATTCTAGCACCCTCATGAGCCATGTATGAGGCACCGAGTCATAGGCCTTCTTATAATCTATCCAACATGTCGACAGATCCTTTCGGGAACGCCGAACCTGTTGGCTAATGGCCATATCAATAAGGAGTAGCTCCTTAGTACCGCGGGACCCGTTCCTACATCCATTTTGAGAGACCGACATGATCGAATTATCGTCGACGTGTTTATTAATTTTAACTCTCAAAATGGATGTAAGAACCTTATAGACCGTTGGTAAACATGTAATAGGTCTATAATTTTTGGGTTCCGCGGTGCTACCAGATTTGTGGAGCAGGTGGGTTATTCCTGTTGTAAGGAACCTGGGTAGCGAACCAGACTCCAAGGCTGCCTGGTACTGAGATGCCAAACGAGCGTGCGACCTTTGTAGCCACTTTATCCAGAAGTTGTGCAGCCCGTCCGGCCCTGGAGATTTCCAGTTCGGCAACGGGCGGACTGCACGGGCTATATCTTGGGGGCTGATCGTGATAGCCCCCATTTCTTGTATTGGATCGCACGCTCGTTCGACCTCCCGAGTCCATTCACCTTCGGTGTGACTGACAGGCACCGACCAGATGCTACGCCAGAATGAACACATAGCGTCATCATCCGGCAGGCGCGTATCAGTCACACCTTGGTCGGGTCGCTCCCAAGCCCGATAAACCCACCTTTCATTACTTTGGAATGTACGATTCTGGGTGTATCGCTCCACTCTCCGCCTATACCTACGAATACGGTTTGCCCATGCAAACACTTTTTGCTTCAGGAAGTCGATGCGCTCTGTGACACGGGATATATAGTCTTGGGGGCTGACATCAGTCCCCGAAAACGCCCGTCTCACAAAGCGCATCACTCTTGGCCGATTATTGCCCTCCCTGAAACAAATTAGTTTGCCGATGAGTGCTCTGGCCCCACCAATACGACGTTCGATCCTGCACTGCCAAGCTGGTACGGCTGGTTTCGGTCGTGTAGCTCTGTCGTGCGCGGCTGTAGCGGCATGTCGTGTAGCATCTACAAATTTGACGTGGGCTACACGACATGCCGCTACAGCCGCGCAGTACATGATCGAATGTGTATCAGTGAGGTCTTCGCAGTTATCAAAATAGTTTGACAACTGCGAATCCAGAACAGCCACCAGTGCCCTATTTTTGTTATTCATGGGCAAACGAGGTAATCGTGGCCTAAGTTCGAGCGGCATGTAGCTATTATTATTATTATATTATTATTATTAATTATTATTATTAATTATTAATTATTAATTATTAATTATTAATTATTAATTATTAATTATTAATTATTAATTATTAATTAATTAATAATTAATAATTAATAATTTAATTATTAATTATTAATTATTAATTATTAATTATTAATTATTAATTATTAATTATTAATTATTAATTATTAATTATTAATTATTAATTATTAATTATTAATTATTAATTATTAATTATTAATTATTAATTATTAATATTATTAATTATTACTAGCTGTCCCACGCGGCTTCGCTCCCGTCATCTGGCTACGTACCTACCCTATCCTACGCTATGTCTACCCTACACCTACCCTACACCTACCCTACACCTACCCTACACCTACCCTACACCTACCCTACACCTACCCTTCACCTACCCTACACCTACCCTACACCTACGCTACACCTACCCTACACCTACCCTACACCTACCCTACACCTACGCTACACCTACAATACAGCTACCCTACACCTACCCTACATCTACCCTACACCTACCCTATACCTACCCTACACCTACCCTACATCTACCCTACACCTACCCTACACCTACCCTACACCTACCATACACCTACCCTACACCTACCCTACACCTACCCTACACCTACCCTACACCTACCCTACACTTACCCTACACCTACCCTTACTACTATACGAATGTAACCTGTAAACTTTTGTTTCTACCGGCGGCGGCGATCTAATTAAAATTTAGAACATAAAAGCTGCTATTGTGAATCAATCTTAAAAGATAGACATATGCTGTCGCGGACTTTTTTTTAGAACTTTTAAAGAAGAACAATTCCATGATACATTATATTTGCGTAACTTAAACCGCTTACCCAACGCACGCAACAAAAGCTCTCAAAAAGGAATATTTTTGCCAGTTTTTGCAACATTTTTCATTTATGCTCGGCTCCTATTGGTTGTAGCGTGATGTTATATATTATATTATATAACCTTCCTCGATAAATGGACTATCCAACACAAAAAGAATTTTTCAATTCTAACCAGTAGTTCCTGAGATTAGCGCGTTCAAACAAACAAACAAACAAACTCTTCAGCTTTATAATATTAGTATAGTATAGATTAGTATATTAGTATTAGTATTAGTATATTAGTATTAGTATATTAGTATTAGTATATTAGTATTAGTATTAGTATAGATAGATATAGATTAGTATAGATAGAGGTCCACCGGTATCGGGAATAGGATCCAAGCTACCAGCGCGGGCGGTCAGGGCTCCAGAGAGAGGAACCTCCTAACAATGCGAGCCGTGTCCAGCAATACTGCTTTCTGGATCAGGCCCTTGATCCAGCCGCCTAACGAGAGCCTCCTAAGGTGTTGGTCGAGGCTCGTGGCTATTAAGCCATTGGCTGACACGACTGTCGGTACAATGCTCGCTGTGTCCACATCCCACATGTCGACAACCTCGCGAGCCAAGTCAAGATACTTGATTTGCTTATCTTTCTCGGCTTTCACGAGGTTCCCGTCATGCGGAACAGTTATGTCAACAATCATTGCACGCCTCTCGATTCGGTCCACCACTATATCAGGCTTATTAGCGATAATAGTCCTGTCAGTGATGATGGACCGATCCCAGTACAATGTGATATTGCCATTCTCGAGAACTGGGTCGGGCACATACCTGTAGTACGGCACCTCCGATTCCACAAGAGTGTATTTCAGAGCAAGTTGCTGATGGATAATCCTGGCTACAAGGTTGTGCCTATGCAAGTACTCTTCGTTAGCAAGCCGAGAACAACCAGAGATAATGTGGCGGATCGATTCACCCGGGCGGTGACATGCCCGACAGATGTCAACCGTGCCATCCTTCACAATAAATCTCCGGTAGTTATTCGTCATGATAACTTCGTGCATAATAGCACAGACAAAACCTTCGGTTTCTCCAAAGAGGTCACCGAAACGCAGCCAGGCTACGGACGCTGATTGGTCTACATCGGACCCATGTAGGGCCCGGAAAAAGCGTCCGTGAAGCTCCTTACTTTGCCATACCTCCCTGCGGTCGTTAGTGTCAAGCACTACAGGCCTGCGCCAGTACTCATTCGCCAAGGAGAGTTGGGTGAGTCCCTTGTCTACTGCTACTACATCTCGATGCATACCGACGTCTGTGTTTAGAAAATATTCCCTGAGATTGCATATCTCGCGGTTGTGGAGGTTTTTGGCATTTAAAAAGCCTCGGCCTCCACACTTCCGCGGGATATAAAGAAAGAAAGAAAGAAAGAAAAAGTGTTTATTCGCCACAAAAACGACATACAAAATTTTTGACATCTTAAATTAAACCCTTAACGGTATACAATCTCATGACCGACGATCGTGGGTGATGCATTCGATATTCAGTCAGCAGAGTACGGACCCGCCTATCCAGGGCATCAAGTTCCGTTTGAGTCCATTTGAGTATGCCGAAAGAGTACATCAATACCGGCATGACCCAGCCGTTGAAGGCGCGCACCTTGTTTCCGCCCGAAAGAAGGCTATTGAATACCTTCTTCAAGCGGCCAAAGAAGCGTTCCTTCAACAATTGCTTCATGTCAGTAGTGCTGATACCTAACGCTTCCGACATACCCAAATACTTATAGGTTTCGTTTGGAGAGAGGGATCTCAGGTTTATGGAATCCGCAAGTTGAATTCCCACGGATTCCACAATCGCTTTACATGCATGACCGCACATTTGTCCACACCAAACTCCATCCTGATGGCACTACTAAAAGTTTCAGTTACCTTCAGTAGCTCCATCAGCTGAAGATTGCTGGGGGCAAAGAGCTTCAGGTCATCCATGTAAAGGAGGTGAGATATAACCTGACCATCTCTCTTCAACCGATAGCCCAGCCCTGAATTCTCCAGCAGCATGCTTAGAGGATTCAGAGCTAGGCAAAACCAAAGTGGACTCAAACTATCACCCTGGAATATACCTCGCTCGATCCTTACAGGTTCGCTATTCCTCTGGATATTTCGACATCCTGGATAGCAAAGGACTGTGCTCCATTGCCCCATCCATGACATCAGGAAGGTGCGTAGAGTTATATCTATTTTATACAATTCTAGCACCATCATGAGCCATGTATGAGGCACCGAGTCATAGGCCTTCTTATAATCTATCCAACATGTCGACATATCCTTTCGGGAACGCCGAACCTGTTGGCTAATGGCCATATCAATAAGGAGTAGCTCTTTAGTACCGCGGGACCCGTTCCTACATCCATTCTGAGAGGCCGACATGATGGAGTTATTATCGACGTGTTTATTAATTTTAACTCTCAAAATGAATGTAAGAATTTTTAACCGGTATTTTCTCACTCCGGTTTTGGAGAAGACAAGTGTAGACTAGTTATGTCTGTAGGAATTGAGCTCGTCCCGCTGCTATACGCAGACATACAACAAAAAAGTTGTGAAACTCAGCAAATACGTACCCAAGTAGAATTCAAATATGCAAAGACAAGTCTTCAATTTACAATTAACTGAAATAAAGAAACAACTGAAGCCCTGAACATCTTTCAAAGATCAACGTTCTTAAAAACTGTGAGAAATTCACTACGATCGCCAGTAAAGCTACATTAACTACACATATCCGTATTTCCCTCGAGAACACCGTATTTATTCGACATTCGACATATATGCATTGGAGATGGTTTCTTCAATCAATCATTTGGAAATATCCTTCATATGATTGCAGTAAATTAAAAACGATTTTCTTAAAAGAAATTTATATGAGAGAATTTCATCCACAATTATAAAAATCTCGCACATGTTTAGCAAATTCTATATTAAAATTTTCTAACAAGAATTTGAACAAAGAATCAACTAAAACAAAGAGTTATATACCGCTCAGAGGTTTTTATAAATAAGTACAAAAGTTCCGCAACTTGCACAATTTGGATCAGAAAATATTTTTTTTAATATTTTTTTGATGAGCTCAATCAATCTTTATTCGTGAACACAGGTATTACAATAAAGGTCTTATGTTTACATTTCAGTCGAGCTCTATGTCCTTGTCGCTTTTGAGTTCGATCGCTGATGGCAAGCGATGGATATGGCGCGAGCGAGCACATAATGCCTCACCCTTGATTTGAGGCCTGACGGGTCAAAGGTGGTAAACCTGGAACGCAGTTGCTAGCAGAGACTTCAACAGTTTGGCTGTGTGGATCATTAATATGGAGCGCTTTAGTTTCTAATCAAGTTAAACATAATTTCGTCTTTAATAACATAAAACATCATGGCTGTATTTCACCAAGAGTTCCAGTTAATAGGAGGACATTCTATTGCTATCAACCGGTCACAAATCAAAACTCCGTGACTTAGAATGTCTAGATGGAAAATCCCAATATCAGTTTGCCGGATCCGGGAATCGAATCCAGGACCTCATGTCATTAGCAGTAGCACTGGCAACCACTAGATCATCCATACAGGTCTTTTTACCCGACTGCCGAAGGAGGGTAATGTGTTTATCAGTCTATGTATGTATGTAAGTTTGTTCCGGCGTACTAGAGACCAAACGCGTTGGCCGATTTTGAAGATTCTTACTTCAACCGATTCGTCTTAACCTTGCTAGTTTCACTGGCTACATTAAAATAGGAAAATCTAAAATGGCGGGATTGTGTGGGTTATCAAAATAAAGGGTTTTATGAGGTGATTTCAAAAATAGGTAACACTTATATGTTTAAATGTAAATAACTAAAAAGTTATAAATAAAAATAGTTAATTCAAAAAATCAAAAAGCCCGACGGCTTAAGAAGCGAACTAAAAAGACGTAAACAAGAATAAAATTATGCTGTGCAGTCGGAGAATACATTATTCACGAGCTGGCTGACCATAACCAGATGTATCCTCCGACTGAACAGTATGATTTTCTTCTTGTTTACGTCTTATTAGTTCGCTTCTTAATTGAGAAAATTTCGATGAAAAAGTAGCTGTTTTCTGTTTTTGGCTCGTGAAACTTGTAAGGGCTCTTAAGCCGTCTCGTTCACTTTTTTATATAACTTAGATGTTTATTATTAATCGTACATAATAACTTAGAAATTCAAGTTTCCTAAGTAACTTTCTACCCCACTACACCCCCTCTAAACGATTCGATGCAAATACAAGGACATTTTCAGATTTTGCACAAAATTAAGCAGTAAACTGTCGACTTTTTAGACAGCAGCGACACTTGACCCGGTCACAAAAGGCTTATAAGTTTCAAGGTTGGCCAGGAGTAAGGAGGCAAGTTTCAATGGGACTTTGGAACCTTTGTTCTAAAGGTGAGTGAGGATAATTCAGTGTTGGAAAGTTATTTAACATGTTGGTTGAGGGTCTATTGTTTGGAGCTAGAGTTTTGGGGACTGTTGCTAGAGAATAGCTTGTAACGAACGGTAGAACAGGGTTACATTGAGATCTGGAGCAACTTTGATGACAACTTATTTTTTTAGGTCTTTTAAAGCTAACTCCGTGAAAACGGGACACACCTCAATTTTCTTTTTAAAATTTGCAACACTGACATGTCAGCCATGTTTTGTTTACGTCAGGCAAGAATACGTTTACTTGTTGCCTGAAAAATATTTTATATTGTACAGTAAAAATTCATCTATATCTATACTAATATTAAAAAGTTGTTTGTACCGAATACGCTCCGAAAGTACTGGACTGATTAAAAAAAAATATTTCACTAATAGAAAGCTACATTATTCCTGAGTGACATAGGCTATTTTTTTATCCCGAAAACGGGTCCTGTGGGGTGGTCCACGGGAGCGAAGCCGCGGGCAACAGCTAGTTAAAAATAAATTGTAAATTGCAGTTGTTTTATATTGCAATGAAAAACCAATAGGGTATCAAAGTAACCCCATTTTTAACCGACTGCCGAAGGAGGGTATAGTCCTCGCCAAACTTCTTGGCCGCCCTGAAGTTGATTAACCGGATGCGCGAGGTACGATACGGTGCTGTTTTTGTATGAAATTTTCTATTGCGCAGCCATTGTAGCCAACTCCAGGGCGGCCAAGAAGTTTGGCGAGGACTATAATGTGTTTATCAGTCTATGTTTGTTCCCATGTGGCGTTCTAGAGACCAAACGCGTTGCCTGATTTTGATGATTCTAACGTAAATCGATTCGTCTTAATCTTGCGAGTGCCACTTTCTACATTAAAATTGGAAAATAGAAAAATGGCGGCCTTTGGGCGCCATATTGTGGGGTCCCAACTTTTTTCATCCAAACCCATCGTTTGGGGTATCAAAATAAAGGGTTTTTAGAGGTGATTTCAAAAATATAACACTTTTATGTTTAAATGTACCGAATGCGATAAAAATGTTAACAAAAAAGTTATAAATAAAAAAAATTGGTTTCAAAAAAAGGTATTATTTAAAAAACCAAGAAACCCGACTGCTTAAGAAGCGAACTAAAAAGACGTAAACAAGAAGAAAATCATGCTCAAAAGCAGTCGGAGGATACATCTAGTTTTGGTCAGCCAGCTCGTGAATGTTAATTTAGTTAACTTTTTTTTTTTAACGTTGATATAGGCTCGTTTTTTAAGTTCGCCTAAAATATTGAAAAAAAAAATATTAGAGAATATAAAACATTATGTAAGTCGCCAACACTGCTTTTTTTTTCTAAAATATAATTGAAGCAGTTACGTCAAACTTTAATTTCAAAATTTATGTATTGGGGTAAAAGTTTTAGGTACTTACCTATTTATTTGTCATCTGAACCTGACCTACATAACATCGCAACACAACACCACGCCTAAAGTTAGACATAGGTGCTACACTTATGTTTAATTCCCATGTAATAGGGGACCAGCCTAATGCGATCAACCGGGCACAGATTGCGAGCTGCTACTGAGTAATTCCAGATGGAAAACCCGAAATCACTTTTACAGACCCGGGATTCGAACCCTGGACCATGCATTGCATTCAGCAGTAGCTAGCGGACCACTAGACCAACAAGTAAAACGACTTACTTATAAAGTAGTAAGTTAAGTACCCAAAAGCACTCTTATTCAGTAAATATCCATCTTGAGTCGGGTGTTATAATTATAGCAAATATACAACTTCAGTCGGATATTATGTTATAATTATAGCAAATATACAACTTCAGTCGGATATTATGTTATAATTATAGTAAATATACAACTTCAGTCAGATATTATGTTATAATTATAGCAAATATACAACTTCAGTCGGATATTATGTTATAATTATAGTAAATATACAACTTCAGTCGGATATTATGTTATAATTATAGCAAATATACAACTTCAGTCGGATATTATGTTATAATTATAGTAAATATACAACTTCAGTCGGATATTATGTTATAATTATAGCAAATATACAACTTCAGTCAAAAATTATTTGCTCTCTGGATCTGTTCTAAACGAGAGTCAAACATTTGATGCAAAGCTGTAAGCTGTCACTTCCTAATGAGCTTAGCTTAATGCAAGTTTAACATCGTGGGCTTCATGCAACTAGAAGATTTTTTACTAGAGGTGCATCTCTGCATAATCCTTCGGAGCATAATCTACAGGCGTGATATTTTTTAAATTTGATGTAACGAGAAGAAATGATCGTAAGGTATCTTCTCAAGAAAGAACTAATTCAGGCTTCAACTACATGCGTTAAGTGAAAAGCCTAGTCATTTATCGAAGTAAATAAAACGACCATTACTTCAACCATCACTTAACCATTAACTGTTTTACCTAAGTGCTCCATCTTCAGCTCCTTGTTTTAAGTTTCAGAAGGATTCCGCCTTCTTGGACATAAACCGGTATGTTACATGTAAGATACGGTTTTCCGGTAAAGAGTTACAGTTGCCAGGCCAGGGGTAAGTAGGCCAAGGCCGCGTGCAACTGTAAAGATTTAATGGCACTCTGTTTTGGCCGCATTTTGGGACGTGTCCGTATGTTAGCGGGAAACGGGTGACCTATTTCTGGAGTAAGAACCTGAATTCTGCTAGTTGCTATAAGTTTATACCTAAGAAAAGGAGAGTGGTCATGAGGGCAAAGTTCCATTAGGGTTATGGCATTCAGATGTTCTTGAGCAACAGGCCTGCAGCCTAATTTCGCAATTGAATTCGGCAAGGGAAAGGGTTTGACCGCCATCAATCGACCAATCACATGCGAGATGAATGACGCGGTGTGGATTTACGTCTACGTGATTGGTCGAGCAGTGGTGGCCCAGTGGTATCGACCGTGACTTACAAGTTGTAGGTCGTGGGTTCGAGCCCAGGTAGGCGCTTTACTTTGTGTAAATGATTTCATCACCACTGCTCTCAAAACGGTGAAGGAAAACATCGTGAGGAAACCGGCATGTCCTAGAACCAAAAATCCTAGGAAATGTGACATCCACCAACCCGCACTGGGCCCGCGTGGTGGATTACGGCCCATTCCCTCTGACAGAGAGGTCGAGGCCTGTGTCCCAGCAGTGGGAACATTAATAGGCTGATGATGTGTGATGTGTGATTGGTTGATTGATGGCGGTCAAACCCTTCCTCTTACCGAATTCACTTGCGCAATTAAGGTACAAGTTGGTAGCCGACTGCAAACAGCAGCAGCAGGCGATGTGTCGCTACGTTATGTCGCAGCGACACGTCGTGGCGTCATATCGCTGCAGTCATGATTCCCAACCCGACTGCAGACGGCAGCAGCAGACGGCAGCGCCGTATTCCTGTTGGTTCTGAGTTTTCCGTGAGGCAAGATTTCTGATTACACTTACTCACTACTGGTCACCAACTGATCAGCGGTCTAACGACACGTCGTCGCGTCGTCCGCGATCGTGTTACGTGTCGTAGGGTGACGTGTAGTCGGGCAACGTGTCGTATTTCATAAAATACATAGAAACCAGTAGTGTCGCTTCGACACGTCGTCTGCTGCTGCTGCGTGTAGTCGGCTACCAACTTGTACCGTGAGGCTGCTGGTTTGCTCTTTGAAGATGTCAATCAATATCATTATTTATCACATTTGTATCACACAATAGCAGCCCGGAGCCTGGACTTGTGTCCGGTCGATAGCAATAGGCTCGTCCTCCATTATTTACATGGGTTTTAAACACAACTGGCCCTTCGGAAAATACAGGAGGACGCTAGGAATTCGCTTTATAGTGGTCAGCCATTGAAACTTTGATAAATTGTAGATGTTACCATTTTGTGTAAGAGTCGTGCATTTAAGACTTATATTTATGGTCGTATCGACTTATATTTATATCGTACAACGGAAGTTATATTTGATATATAATGTTCAATTAATTTAAACCTGATTAATACTAAACACAACTAATCACACGTCTTGAGAAAACTAACAAATAGTTTATTGTTCAATACAAAGATCGATTCATCCATCATCAATAAACGTGGCAGCCTATACTTCATAAAAGATAGCTTGATCTCTACGACATATGTCAAACTGACGTATACGTTACTTTTATGTTATTGTTAGCCTGTCAAGCGCTATTGTTACTGTATTGATACTGACAGCTTGCGCAGAGATCAAGCTATCTTTTATGAAGTATAATCGTTTTATCGCCGTCAAACCACCCTCAATCGAAAAGGGTCATTACTTCATTAGGCTAAAGATGTGGCTATGATAAGGCTAAAGGGTCATGATCCCCGCTTATCGCTTTCAAAGGAACCGATCTCTACCGTCCGCCGCCCAGAGCGGTCGACCCAAGCCTGCACACATATTAGTTTATTAACGACAGCTCTGTTTTAGAATCTGTTGAAGCATTTTAATACATTTATATTTTTACATACAGTCCACATTTGATTTATAGTAAGTAGCTAGCTGCCGACCCCACCATGTGTTATGGATGCGTATTTTAAGTTTAGTTGTCAATAAACACAGTAGAAGACAGACGCTTGTTTCATTCAGAAAATCACTCGTTAAAGTAATTTGAGCCCTAACCTACACAACATAATGGTCATAATCGAGCCGCATCATTAGTGAAGTGAATATAAAAGAATCACATTCCATCAGAGATAAGAAACCGGCGAGTGAATAGTTCGACGTAAACAAAGTCATTAGTGATTTTAACTAAAAAAAACGTTGTTGAATACATAAAGTTTGCATCGTATTTGCGTATAATATTGAAGATACATATCTTAGATAGATATATAAGTAATTAACATTAAAACATGTCTAAATCAGCCGAAGAAACACTTGGTATATTGGAAGATACGGCTGAGTTGCTAAAGAAAACACAAATAAACTTACGAAAATGTCCTAAACAACGTTTGACTAAAGGATACATTCAGTCTAGAATTCAGTGCCTCGAAGAATACTGGAAAACATTTAGCGGTGCGCATCAAGAACTGGCGAGGTTAACACCGAGAGATAAACGTAATATAATATCGTATTTCGTTAATGAAGAATTTTTTATTTACGAAGATCTTTATTTGTGTTTGTTGGGTGAATTACGCGACATGTTAGAAAACGTAACTAAACCATTGCAACCGATTAACATCGAAAACGCGGATGGAGATAACCAACAGACACAAGTGAGATTGCCACGTATAACGATACCTACGTTTTCTGGAACCTATGAGGAATGGCCTGCGTTTAAAGATTTGTATGTTTCGTTAGTACATGATAACAAATCACTAAGCAACGTTCAAAAGTTGCATTATTTAAAAACCAGCATCGGCGGTGAGGCAGCGACCTTACTGAAACATATACAAATAACTGAAAGTAACTACACTCAAGCATGGGATACTTTACGGAATCGTTATGGGAACAGAAGATTGATAATTAACTTAATGTTGAAGAGATTAGTTTTTCAAAAAAAGGCGAACGCGCAATCAGCCAGTCAACTGAAGTCAATTTTGGATACAACTTCTGAAATTTTAGACAACCTTAAAAACTCCAACGTGAACACCGACTCCTGGGATCCTATTATTATATTTCTGGTCGTGCAGAAGCTGGACCCGGAGTCCCATAAGGACTGGGAAGAACACGCCTACAATGGGAATTCTGATGAATTACCTACGTGGAAGGAATTGAAAAAATTCCTAGATGGCAAATTTCGTGCATTAGAACTAATAGCACCCACTTCAACGTCAGTTACGCGGGAAAAAACCCCTAAAGAACGAAGTACGTTCCATGTTTCAACGAATGAAAGGGAAAACACTTGTATAATGTGTAAAGAGAATCATACCCTGTCTCACTGCAAGTTGTTTGCGAAGATGCAACCTTCAGAACGATTTGATTGTGTAAAGAATAACAAGCTCTGTTTTAACTGCCTGGCATCAGGACATTCAGTATTCAAATGCCGTGTTCCAATGTCCTGTCGCACGTGTAAACGACGCCATCATACTCTCATACATCTATTAAAGAAGACGGACACTTCGGCGCCATTAGAAACTTTACAACCGGCGCCGACAGTATCAACCCAAGCAGATGTAGAAGAAAGGGTGCAAGTTAATACAATGATTGCGTCGTACTACAATGCCAGAAAAGATATAGGGATGCTAGCAACCGCAATGGTGATAGTAAAGAGTGAACAAGGACACACCATAGTGCTCAAGGCACTCATAGATCCAGGATCACAAGCCTGCTTTATAAGTGAGAAAGCGGCACAACTATTAAAACTCAAAAGGCAGGTAACTAATTGCATAGTAACTGGGATGGAATCCATGAAGGTCGCTGTCAAGCATGAAGTAAATATAGAAGTTTTATCACGATGGGAATCAAATTTCGTTCTACCTATACAAGCCTACGTGATGTCCAAGCACTTGACAGTACAATTACCTGCAAATACATGGTCAACAAGCAAATGGCCACACTTGGCAGATCTAGACTTAGCAGATCCAAAGTATGGAGTGTCAGGAAACATTGATCTGCTTCTAGACGTCAAGGGATATGCGAAAATACTACAAGAAGGTCTAATCAAAGGTCCACTGGGGTCACCTATAGCCCAGAGAACCAACCTCGGTTGGATAATATTTGGTGAAATAAGCATAAAAACAAACACAAAAGAAAAATGTTTAATGGCGATAAATGAACAAGTCGATGTGAAAGAACTGTTGAAGGCTATGTGGGAGTTAGAAACCGAAACAAAGAGAAATTTTACTAAAGAAGAACAATTATGCGAAGAATTATATGAAAAAACACATTCAAGAAACAAAGAAGGACGATACATAGTAAAATTACCCTTTAAAACCGACAACGTAAAATCACCCGACGGAAATACAAGAGAGATAGCATTAAACAGGTTTCTGCAACTGGAGAAAAGACTAAACAAGAATCCTGACCTGAAAGAAGAATACAAAAAGGTTATTGACGACTACATATATTTAAAACATCTAGAAAAAGTACCACAACATGAGATAAATACAAAAAGGTCTGTCTACTTACCCCACCACGCAGTAGTCCGGAACGATAAGGAAAGCACGAAGACTCGCATCGTTTTTGACGCCTCATGCAAGGGTTACAATGGAGTTTCCCTAAACGACGAGTTACTGGCTGGTCCTGTTTTACAAGACGACTTGCGAAGCCTAATTGTTAGATGGCGAATACACGCAGTGTGTTTTGTTGCTGACGTACAGAAAATGTACCGAATGATTTTGGTAGCCCAGGAAGACACCGATTACCAGAGGATACTGTGGCGAAGTGATTCATCTGAAATCATTCAAGATTTAAGACTCCTGATTGTTACTTTCGGTACAGCGTCAGCACCATATTTAGCGATAAAAACACTTATGCAACTTGCTAACGATGAAGGTGCCAAATATCCTGAAGCTGCTAGGGTGTTACAAGAAGATTTTTATGTCGACGACGTTATGTCAGGGTGTGACAATTTAGAGCAAGCCATTAAAATAAGCAAAGACTTGCAGAGTTTATTACAACTAGGCGGCTTTCAGCTTAAAAAGTGGTCTTCAAATAATGTAGATTTTTTAAAATCCATAGCTCAAGAGGACAGATCTATTAATGCACATTTAGATTTAAATATAGATGGTACCATAAAGGCTTTAGGTGTACAATGGAACTTAGGCAGTGATCAATTTGAATATCAATTAAACCTAGATCCCCTTCCTGCAATCGTTACAAAGCGAAGTATACTGTCAGATGTACAAAAGCTCTTTGACCCGCTCGGTTGGATAGCGCCATGCATCGTGCAAGCAAAAATTTTGATTCAGAAGCTCTGGCAAACTAATATTGATTGGGATCAAGAAATAGCTCCAGCGGTAAAAGAAGAATGGAAAACCATACGTGAAGATATGGCCAACGTTAACGGAATAAAAATAGATCGATGGATGGGCACATACAATTCTAATAAGAACAGCATACAACTGCATGGTTTTAGTGACGCATCGATGAGAGCATACGCAGCTGTGGTGTACTGTCGTGTACATTACTTAGATGGTACAGTCAAAACCTCATTGATTGCAGCAAGAACTCGTGTCGCTCCGTTAAAGACCGTGTCGTTACCACGACTTGAGTTGTGTGGAGCTGTTCTGGTGTCAAGACTATTAAAACAAATTTTGACAGCCATGAAAGTCCCATCAGCTAATGTTTTTGCTTGGACTGATTCCTCAATAGTCCTTGCTTGGGTACAAGGAGAACCTAGCAAATGGAAGACTTTCGTTGCCAATCGAACTGTTGAAATAACTGGCAATGTCTCTAAAGAACAATGGTATCACGTACAATCACAAGAGAATCCCGCTGATATAGCGTCTAGAGGTGCACTAGTTACAGAGTTGAAAAGATGTGATTTGTGGTGGAAAGGACCAGAATGGCTTTCGAAAGATATACATTTTACAAAACCAGAAATCATACCTACAGAACTAGAAATGAAGACAACTATACAAACCTTTACAATGACCGAAAATGAAAAAGGAGAGAGAAGATTGTCAGAACAATTTGAAAAATACAGTTCATTGAAGGAATTACTTAGAAGTATTGCATTTTGTAGGAGATTTTTAAAACATAAAGTGTTAAAGGAAGACCTAGATTCTTTGACAACAGAAGAATTAGAAGGTGCACTATACATATGCATAAAAAAGGTACAAGGTGAAGAATATGCAGAAGAAATTGAGTCTCTAAGAAAGGGTAAACAAGTTAAAAGAAATAGCACACTGAAGACTTTAGATCCGTTCTTAGATGAGTTACAGATGCTTCGAGTTGGCGGACGCCTAAGACACGCTAACATAGCGGATCAAAGTAAGCATCCAATCATATTGGGTCATAGAAACAAACTTACTCCTTTGATCATTGCCGATGCACACTCAAGAACTCTACACGGTGGAACCCAACTAATGTTGAGCTATTTGAGATCGAAGTATTGGATAACGCGAGCTAAAGTACAAGTGAAACAATACGTACACAGATGCTTCGTATGTGCTAAACAGAATGCGACTGCAAGAACGCAAGTAATGGGTGATTTGCCAAAGGTTCGTGTGACACCAGCTCGACCGTTTCTACATTCTGGCGTCGATTTTGCTGGACCCTTACAAGTTCTATGGAGCAAGGGCAGAGGAGTCAAAGCACATAAGGCATACATCTCAATATTTGTTTGTATGGCTACCAAGGCCATTCACTTGGAGTTAGTTGGAGATATGACGTCAGAGACGTTCATCGGCGCGTATAAAAGATTCTGTGCACGAAGAGGCAAGTGTGCACATTTATGGAGTGACCAGGGTAGGAACTTTATTGGTGCAAATAAAGAATTGGTAGCCATGTGGAAGGAAGCAAGTTTGGAGTTCTCTGGAGTAATCGCAGACACGCTTGCATCTGATGGTACACAATGGCACTTTATTCCTGCGTACAGCCCAAACTTCGGTGGCCTCTGGGAGGCAGGCGTAAAATCCACGAAATATCACTTGAAACGGATACTTACTAACAATTTAACGTACGAGGAGATGTCGACAGTGCTGTGTGAGATAGAGGCTTGTTTGAACTCTAGACCATTGTGCCCCCAAGATGATTTGGATAATGCAAATATCGAGCCTTTAACACCGGGACACTTTTTAATTGGAGAGGCACCCATTGTTGTACCTAGCCCAAATTTACAAAATTTGAAAGTGCAAACGTTATCGCGATGGCAATACGTCCAAAAGTTGTTGCATGACTTTTGGTCTAGATGGCAACAAGAATATTTGTCTAGACTACAACAACGACCAAAATGGCTCAAACGAGGAAAGGAATTTGAAATTGGAAATATTGTTTTAATCAAGCAGGATAACCTTCCACCAGGGAAGTGGTTACTGGGACGAATAGTAAACAAACATCCAGGACCAGATGGCTGCACGAGAGTTTATAGTGTTAAGAGTGGTAGCGATATAGTAAAGAGAACTGTAACTAAGCTCTGTCCATTGCCAGTGGACAGTAGCGCTGATTAATCCAGTATTATAATATATGAGTGTTGATTACTTGCATGTATAATTGCGCATTTTGATTAATTTGAAAGGACTCATATAGTCCTTTGGTGGGCGGCTTATGTTGAAGCATTTTAATACATTTATATTTTTACATACAGTCCACATTTGATTTATAGTAAGTAGCTAGCTGCCGACCCCACCATGTGTTATGGATGCGTATTTTAAGTTTAGTTGTCAATAAACACAGTAGAAGACAGACGCTTGTTTCATTCAGAAAATCACTCGTTAAAGTAATTTGAGCCCTAACCTACACAACAGAATCCTATGGGGATAATTAATGATGTGTGGAAAAGGAAGGGAACAACGATGGGATGAAAAAGGCCTCGGATGCTGTAGTACTTAGCCAACTGGCTTTTGTTATGGCTGCGTTATTATAGGCGAGTAAAGGTTTCATAAATTTTGAAACGTTTGGAATTCAAACAATAAGTGGCTGAACATAGTGTAGTCAGTTGAATTTTTATTCAAATACAATAGCCAGAACCGAGCGAGTGTGTAGGTATGACTATAGTAGATGTTAGCGACGCGCTCAATAGTTTAAGAAATTAGTCATGTAGATACATCCCTAGTTATAAGTTAGCTATAGAGGCGGGTCACACTTTGAAACCCCCGCCACCCTCAGTCTGCCACTAAACGCCGATCTATGCGTACGCTAAAATTTGTAATTTTTGTGCAACGGCCATCTTGCCTTTTTGTGAAAAGTAATAAACGAGATTGCTAATTCATCCCGTCTTTCTGTTGCGTCACACCTGCCAGTTCCTGCAGCACCACCCCTAACAAAGTGGTCCTTCGAGCCGGATCTAATAATGGACCATCCAGGCGTTAAAACGCGGCGAGCGAAAATGCTGCAGGAACAACGCGACTGTGTGAACGTGACGCGACAAAATATGGCGGCCGAAAAAACGCGAAGTGAAAATATCGTGCCACAACGTTTATTTTCTGACGTGCCGGGAAGCAGCATAAAGTCAGAACCGCTGCCTCACGTCGCGAAAACGCCAGCAAAATCAATTGCGTCGTCGAGCAAATCTATGAAACAAAGCAAAAAGAAGCTGTTGCTGCTGGAAGCCGCTAAACAAAAAGCTGCTATACAGATCGCGCTTATAGACCAAGACCTGGATGCCCAATTGGCAGCACTCAGTGACGAGGAAGAACAAATGGTATACAGTCCACAAATCGATGGTAAAGAGCTTCCTCGGAACGACCTTGAGGATTGGGTAATCCACCAAAGCGACCACAAAGAACCCCTAATGGAGCAGCGAGCCCCCAACAATGGACTTCATACGGGCGAGCTGCATGTACCGTCGTCGCTACGCGCCGAGCACGTGGCCGGCCAGGCGCGCCTCGCGCCGCCGCCACCGCCCGGTGACTCCGTGACTGCGCTAAACAACGTGGTTCATTTGCTGGCAAGTACTTTAAAAGACATTTCGTCTAATTGTGCAAACAACGTACCCCAGGTTAGTTGGCTCAGCCGCATGAGCACACCGAGGGATTTACCTGAGTTCTCAGGTGACCATTTGGAATGGCTCCAGTTCAAACAAGCCTACGAGGAGTCGACGGCATTGTGTAACTTCACACCTAAAGAAAACCTATGGAGGCTCCGGAAATGCCTACGAGGGCATGCGAAAGATGCAGTCACCGCTTTGTTCATAAGCGCCACGTCACCTGACAAAGTGATGTCGACGTTGGAGCTACGGTTTGGTAACCCTGACTGCATCATTTCCAGAATAGTTCTTGATATAAAGAAGCTTCAATCAATACAACAAGAATATCATAAAGATATCGTCGAATTTTCGGTGAAAGTGCAAAATGTGGTAGAAGCAATACGAGCAGTCGGTCGAGACGAGTACCTATATGGTACTAACATTGTGTCAATCATTCTCTCCAAGCTGCCCACAGTGCTTATCTCCAAGTGGTCCGACTACAGCTTCAAAATGATCTCTGAAGGAAAGAAACCCAGGTTGGTTATTTTGTCAGATTTTTTATATGAAGAAGCTGTAAAGATTTCCACCACTGCAAGTATTTTCAGTACATTTCGGAGTGATCAGCATCTGAAAAGTAAAACAATACACAATACGTCCACACGCACACAAACCGTACTTGTTCAAGACGAAGAACGTAACGCTAATTGTTTGTTTTGTCACTCAGTGGTACATCATAGTCTCAGCGAATGTAAACAATTTAAGAAAGCATTACGTAAAGTACGGTGGCAACATGTAAAAAAACATGGCTTATGCTACAAGTGTTTAATATCCAAACACGATAGAAAAACGTGTTTAGCTCCTGTGTGTGACAAGGATGGCTGTAATGAACAACATCATCGTCTCCTGCATTATTCTACGAGTAAACAACATGAACGCGCCGGCGATAACAACAATGCATCGGCTTCGAGTGCTTCGCCGTCGGCCAACGTGCAACGCCGAGCCGAGCCTACTGTGTCTTCGGAAACAATAACGTACATTAACGCGAGTGACAACAAAGTGTTATTGAAAGTGTTACCTATTCGTGTGCACGGCCCTAATGGTATCGTAAATGCCACCGCACTGCTTGACGACGGGTCAAGTGTGTCGCTAATAAGCGCGGGCCTCGCCGCGCGCGCCGGGCTGCGCGGCCGCCGCGAGACGCTAACGGTGCGCGGAGCGTGGACAAATGATTCGATGGTATGTGAATCTACAGTTGTGAATGTGGACATTGCTGGATTTGATGATATATTACATAATAATATAAGAATGCGTTGTGTAAAGGAATTAAGTTTGCCTATCCAAAAGTTATCTGTTATAGATTGTAATAAGTATTCTCATTTAAATAATATTAAAGATAAATTGTGTACCTTAGATTCAAAACCTGATATATTAATTGGTCAAGATAATTATGACTTAATTGTACCTTTAAAAATAAAGTTAGGAAATGTAAATGAGCCGTCCGCTACACTTACCCCCCTGGGTTGGTGCGTACATGGTAAAGTGCGCGTGGCGCGGAGTGCCGCCGCTGCCCGGGCCGCCGCCGCCGCCACCACTTGCGCTGAGGCCGCCCTGACCATTGCGGAGACCGAGGAGGTAAGTGACTCTTCATCACATGATAGTCTACTTCAGGAAATCCATGATGAGGTCCGACGCTCGTTTGCATTGGATGCTATGGGTGTGTCTGGCAAGCCGCGCCAGAACGTTGACGATTTGCGCACCATCGATCAACTTGAGCGATCAGCGGTGCTCGTTGACGGACGCTGGTACATTAGCTTACCTTGGAAGGAGGTAGGTCGCCAGATGCCGGACTCCTACCCTAACGCACTGAAACGGATGAAAGGTATCGAAAGGAAAATGGGAAAGGATACAGGTTTTGCTAAAAGGTATAAGGAACGCGTTCATCATTTGTTAGAAAATGATTACGCGCGGGAACTAGTGGTAAATGACGTCACACCGAATACGTGGTACCTACCTCATTTTGGTGTTGACAATCCTAACAAAAGTAAGCTTCGGCTGGTCTTCGACGCCGCAGGAAAGGTAAATGGTTTTTGCCTTAATGACTATTTGCTTACTGGACCTGATCTGCTGTCATCGCTACTTGGTGTAATGCTGCGCTTTAGTGAAAATAAAATCGCAGTAACAGGTGATATAAAGGACATGTTTCTTAGGGTTAAAGTTCACGCCGAGGATCAGCACGCACTTAGGTTTCTGTGGAGAAATAGTCCCACAGAAAACATCAAAACGTATGTCATGACATCTTTGATTTTCGGAGCTAATTGTTCACCATTCGTAGCGCAATTTATTAAAAACAAAAACGCAAGTCGCTATGAATCATGCTTGCCGGCTGCAGTCAATGCTATTTACCATTCGCATTACATGGATGACTACATAGATAGCTTGCCGGACGAAACTACTGCTATTGAAATGGTGAGTAACATAAGTGACATTCACAGAGCCGGTGGGTTTGAAATTCGAAACTGGACAAGCAACAGCGCCATGGTTTTAAACAGCATACCAAAAGACACCTTAGGTCCGGCAGCAGTAAGGTTCAAAGTCGGTCAGCAATATGGAGGTGAGCGAACGCTTGGGCTTATTTGGTTTCCTGAAGACGATCTGCTCGGTTTTGACGTGTCATTGAAGCGCATCCCGAAAGACATCACTGAGGGCAACAAACGACCTACCAAAAGGATTATGTTAAGGGTCGTTATGTCAATTTTTGATGTCTTGGGATTTCTCGCCCCTTTCACTATTCAGGGTAAAATCCTGCTTCAGGATACCTGGCGCCTGAATATTGGATGGGACGATTATGTTTCTGATAACATTTACGAAAGGTGGGTTAAATGGGTTGACCTAATTAGTGTTATCAGTACGATTCGCATTCCAAGGTACCACGCGATGCCTGCGTGCGCTGAGAGTGCGAGGGAGGGCGCGCTAGCGTGCGCGAGCGAGACGGAAGTTCCCACTCCCGCGTCGCGGCTCGCACCTCGCAGTGCTACGCGGCCATGTACTACGGGCTACGAAAGCGTAGCGGGCGATAGCAGTGCTACGAGTACTGCTACGAGCGAGTCTGTTTATAGCAACCTACATTTGCACATATTTAGTGACGCGTCCACTAAAGCGATGTGTGCGGTAGCATATTGGCGCTGGGAAACGAAAGGTAAAATACATGTTTCTTTTATTGCGAGTAAATGCAGAGTGGTACCTGTGAAACCAATGACGGTACCTAGATACGAGCTTCAAGCGGCATTGTTAGCAGCGAGGCTAGCTAATACTATTGGTAAGGAACATAGGTTATCTCCGGTACGTCGATACTTTTGGTGCGACTCCACAACGGTTCTTCATTGGATTCGTAACAATACGCGCACCTATAAAGCGTTCGAAGCGAACCGTCTTGGGGAGATCGACGAATTGACACGCATTGCCGAATGGAGATACGTTCCTACAAAGCTCAATGTAGCCGACTTGGCCACAAGGGAAACTTTCAACCCTGCTTTGTATTCTGAGTGGCTAGCTGGTCCAACTTTCCTGCACTTGGATGATGCGTCATGGCCCAGAGATGTCATCCAACTGGAGGAGAATGCAGCATGCGAGCAGGTAACAGCTGTTGTTCAGGAACACACTGCTTGTTCACCGGTTCCAGATCCAGTACGATTTTCTTCATGGCTGCGCCTTCTACGAGCGACAGCCGCTGTTTTTAAATTTGTTGATAGGTTAAAGGGTCTCTCTGGTAGCAGCTATAGCGTGCAGATGATGGAGCGTGCAGAGCAGCTACTATTGAAACACGCACAAAGTGAGTCGTTTGCTGAGGATCTAGCTGCTATTAGGAATGGGAAGGCGCTACCTAAATGTAGTCGGTTACTTACTCTCTCACCGTTTTTGGACGACCATGGCTTGCTTCGCGTGGGCGGTCGGATCGACGCTGCTGTGGATGTCGCTATGGAGGTAAAGAGACCTGTAATATTGGACGGAAGGCATCCTGTGGCTCGGCTTATTGTTCGGCACTTCCATTTGAAGGCAGCTCATGGTAATCAGGAAACGGTGGTTAACCTGCTGAGGCAAAAATATTGGTTAGTACGACTTAGACCTACCGTGAAAACTGTAGTGTCGCAGTGCATGCTGTGCCGCATTAAGACGTGCAAGCCGGTAGTGCCTCGTATGGGTGACTTACCTCAGGCTCGTGTGGCACATCATCAGCGACCCTTCTCCCACTGTGGGCTGGACTTGTTTGGGCCGATGGAGGTAACAGTAGGCAGACGTAGGGAAAAGAGGTACGGTGTCCTTTTTACCTGCTTAACGTTGCGTGCTATTCACGTCGAGACTGTTGCTTCTCTCACAACAGACTCGTTGATCATGGCACTGCGTCGGATGGCAGCGAGGCGTGGCTGGCCACGTCACTTGTATTCCGACAATGGCACCAACCTAAAAGGCGCTGAAAAGGAACTCCAACGGTCCATGCAGGATCTCGACCAAGCAGTTCTCAAGGACATTGGTATCAATAACGGGATGGACTGGACTTTCATCCCTCCCGCCAGTCCCCATTGGGGTGGGGCATGGGAGCGACTTATTCGCAGTGTCAAGTCGTCACTCAAAGTTATTTTACTCGAGCGGGCACCAAGGGACGAAGTGTTGAGCACACTCCTAGCTGAAGTTGAAAATATAGTGAACAGTCGTCCCTTGATGCACGTTTCGGTTGACCCAGGGGGCGTGGAATCCCTCACCCCCAACCACTTTTTGCTAGGTACGTCGTCAAACTTACCTGTCGTCGGAGCGTTTGACAGTTCTGACCTGTACTTACGCAGGCATTGGCGTACAAGTCAACGATTGGCCGACATGTTCTGGCACAGGTGGGTAAAGGAAATTTTACCAGACCTTCTACCTAGGAAAAAGTGGCAAGTGGAGCAACCGCCGCTACGGGTTGGTGACCTTGTATTGGTTGTGGACCCAAACTCTCCCCGCAATTCATGGCCGAAGGGACTAATCTCCGAGGTGTTCCCAGGTAAGGATGGTCGTATCAGGCTCGTGGAGGTGAAGGTGGGCTCCCGGACGTGGCGCCGCTCCGCGGCACGCGTCGCTCCTATCACTCTGGTTGATGAGTGCTGTGTCAGCACTAGGGTGGGGAATGTTAGCGACGCGCTCAATAGTTTAAGAAATTAGTCATGTAGATACATCCCTAGTTATAAGTTAGCTATAGAGGCGGGTCACACTTTGAAACCCCCGCCACCCTCAGTCTGCCACTAAACGCCGATCTATGCGTACGCTAAAATTTGTAATTTTTGTGCAACGGCCATCTTGCCTTTTTGTGAAAAGTAATAAACGAGATTGCTAATTCATCCCGTCTTTCTGTTGCGTCACACCTGCCAGTTCCTGCAGCACCACCCCTAACAGTAGATGTATTAAACTTAACGAGGTAAAGTAAGTAATAATTTATTTGGCAAAAAGTACAGAGGTGACACTTAAATTAGGATACAATTGGTGAGGTACAAAACTTTTACACAAATAAAAAAACTTTTACACAAATAAAAAAACTTTTTTACAAAAAAAATACTACCGACTTCCAAATAAGAAAACTACAAAGTGAAAAATAACTTAATTTTTGGAAGTCGGTGTCTTTCGTAGGTACCATTTTTTTGCGTTATGGACACCGACTTCCAAAAATTAAGATTTTTTCACTTTGTAGTTTTCTTATTTGGAAGTCGGTAGTATTTTTTTGTAAAAAAGTTTTTTTATTTTTCACTTTTTAGTTGTACCTACCTAATTGGCAAGTTGTTTAGTAAGTTTCCTATAACGCCAGAATAGATAACCCGAATATCATGAACCCGATGATCCGAACCCGAATGTCTTGAACAAAACCGATCAATTGAGAGATCTGCTTACCCCTTAAGAGCATACTGGCGTGATGTTATGTTATGAAATGGTATAAACAATAAACAGACATGCGATTGCAGCAGTCCCGAGAGATTTGCCGTTATTTATTGAAGAGTTCTGTTGTATATCTTCGAAGTTCTTCATCAGATCTTCACCAAATTAAAATGGGACCAATTTCGAAAAATACTCTTTCAAACAAAAAAAGAATTTTCAAAATCGGTCCACAAATGACGGAGATATCGGTGAACATACATAAAAAAGCATACAAGAAGTCGAACATAGAACCTCCTCCTTTTTCGAAAGTCGGTTAAAAAATACTACCGACTTCCAAATAAGAAAACTACAAAGTGAAAAATGACTTTATTTTTGGAAGTCGGTGTCTTTCGTAGGCACCATTTTTTTGCGTTATGGACACATGTGTAGTGAACGTATTTGTTGTGTATGTATGTATGTATGTGGGTGTCTGCCTGCCTTATAGTTTAGTAATTCTTCCGTGTCGTCATAGTTGCTTGTCAAAAGGAGCATGTAAAGGCCCTAGAGGTGTTTTCCTGTATTTAGTTTCTGCCATATGAAAAAAGCGTGAGTTCACATATGTAGGGATCTTCAAAACAAACGGACAAAGTGTCTCACATTGAGATTCTTTATTAACCTTTAAAGAAACAACCCTACCAAAATCTCTTATAAAAAAAATACAAGTTAGACCTCTGGGATCACTCAAGGAATTAAAACGTTGTAGAGGCAGTAGGCGAAACGCAAAAGATAAATAAATTCAGAAGAAGCAACTCGAAAAGAAAAAGTAGGACGGAACCACTTGAGAAACGTTTACGAGCTTTAAGGAAAAATTAAAAGCCTCAATAAAACAGTTTAGTTAAGACCTAAAGACCTTGGTTTTAAAGATAATGTCAAGGTTTATATTCAAAGCTGGACAAGAACTTCATAAAGTGGACAATCCACTGCTACACACATGGGAATTAGGATATTATTATGCAGGTTAATTTTTTTTTCGTTGCCTTACGACGCAGTGGACGAAACAGCCTGCATTATGACCTTCAAAAGTGCCGCTTACTGGCCCAATTGAAATAAATATATTTGACTTGGACTTCTATTTTCATAAAAAGCGAAAATAAGACAATATATTTACGCAGCTTAGTCGTTAGTAGCTGTGGAGCAGTGCTCGAAAATGGGGTGAGATGCTTTTATCTTGGGAAGGCTTAGAAAACTTCTCGGTAGAGGTTATTACCACGCCTTGCTAGTCCCATGTGAAGAGCAAAGGCTTCCCCGTTTCCCTTTCCAACCTCTGTATCGTGCAAAATTAAATATATATTTCTCCCCGAATCAGCTTCCCACGAAACAAAAGTAACTAAACTCAATATTGGTAACCTCGAACAAGATTTTAACAGCATCTACCGGACAGCCACTTCCACATACCCCTACAATAAAAAATGCATTAAACCGATCGGCCACGTTTCTAACGACCTTTTTACTCGAGAATGTCATGATGCTGATCATAACCATAAAAGGCTTGGTCCATAAACGTCCTGTTACAATTGGCGGTGTAATTTGGAGGATTAGGGACTAGGCTGAATAGAGGACGACCTTGACTTAGTTTAAGAAAAATAACATTTTTACGTTGTCATTGGTCGCTTTTCTTCTCGTGATCCATCCGAAAGCAAATGATTGTGGTTTTGCAAGGTTCTTCGTCGTCAAGCCAGCGTTTCCGCTGAGGGTGGCCTAGCGAGGTCGCCCGTGTTCTGGCTCCCACTGCGTGATGAGTTGATGACTCTATTTGTCGGTCTATTTGTCGTTATGCATTTTGCATATTAACCTGCCCAATCGTTGAATGACAGTAATCATAAATTGTAAACCGACTATTACCATCTCATACATTGGCAAAATCATCGAAAGTTCATCGATGGAGCCATAAACTTAACAAATTGAATTGAATTGACCCGCACAATCTCATTTCAGCCTAGTAAACTTGTCTTGACACATCAGCGATTCCTGCTTTGGAGCGTGTTATTTGAAGTAACAACAGCTACGAGGTCATGGTGGTGTAATTACTTATTTGGAATCATGAGTTTAGACTTTTTACCCGACTGCTGAAGGAGGGTAATGTGTTTATCAGTCTATGTGTTCGCGACGAAGCGTCATCAACCATACTAAATGGTTCATAAAAGTTAAAGTTTGTATGTGTAGACATGTCTGCTCACCACGGCGCGCCATCTAATACTGAAATGATTTTTAGAGGCACTTTCATATTTATACTAAAATTTTACCTACATTTTTTGAGATAGTAATATGATGTTTTTAGTATTTGTCAGTATGTTATAGGGTTCAATAGTTCACCCTTAATAGAGTAAAAGCGTTAGAAAGCATACTGATAAGAGTTATCATAGCAAAAAACATAAATTTCTGTCGTACGATACGTCATTGCTCGACGACGGATTAGTTCCGAATGGCCCGCGAGGTGGCCCCACCCGGTATAAATACTTTTGGAGTTTTTTGGAAAAATTATAGTAATTAAAATCATGTTTTTAAGGGCTTATCCTATGTACTGGACATGAAATCAGTACATAATGATGAAACTATGTGAAAACCACATAGTTTCTGCTATGTAAATATGAATATTGACTTGATATCTCAAACACCGAATATATGGTTTTAGGTCATTTTAGGGTATATGGGAGACCTAGACCGAGACAGGAAACCTATATACACCTCATAATTAGCGTAGTCTTTTATATAAAGCCCATTTACTTGAGATATCAAGTCGGTATATAATAGAAAACTGCTGTTTATCTGGTTTTCGGCAAATGCTTACGGGTTTAGGTGCCCTAAGTACCTAGAAAACATATAGGTGTACTGGTAAAAGTACTACCATTGGAAAGCTTGTTAAAAGGGCTTCCAGGCGGTTTCTAGATGGGAAGAATCGCTTGGATAGTCAGCGAGATAAACAGTCGTGAAAAATGTAAACAACGTAAAACGTTGAAATTTGTAGACCCTTCAGGTGGAATAACTCCCTGAAGGGAATAGATGTACTCATGGTGTAAGTACTTTCGGATGGCTTGCTGGACTAGCTACCAAGCCATCACTTTGGAGCGAAAATCGCTCAAGTAGTTTAAGTACAATTCCAGAAAATAGGTTTCTGGAAATGTAATTTTTAGTCAGTTTTTGGCATTCCCCGGGACTATACACCCCTGGGAATTCCGAAAATAAGGAATTTTTGGGGACCTCCCGATGGCCCGGTAAACGCACCATCGTGTCGTCCCAATCTTGTTAGGGTTTTATGAATAGTTTTTCTGATAGCTGGGCGCAAAGAAAGTGACCAGCTATCGAATTTGTACATATCAAGGCACCTTATGTGCATATAGCCTAGATAGACTTATATGAACACTAGAAATGTAAAGTGTGGTCTATCGGCTACCAGAATCCCCATAATAGGCGGTGATTGTCTGGTTAGCATAAGTAGGAAGTCCTAAAGTCGGTGAAATGACTTAGGAATTTATAGATTCATTACATAAGGGATGATATCCCATAGAAGATTCCCGAAAATAAGCTTTTTCTAGACGTCAACAGACAGCCTGCTATTGGCACCAGCAGGTCAACCCAACCTATAGATATCCTTAGGCTAGGTTAAAAGCTATTAAGGTTTTAACCGAGAAATAAAGGAAATTGTTCCTTTATTTCATGGAATTAGTCTAGGGAAGCTATCAATACCTGGAAATTAGGTATATGGATTAGATACAGAGATAGGGGGCGTTACTGTGTTACAGTACGAAGAAATCCAGCTATTGATAGCACCGTGGAAGGGGTGCGGTAACCCTATTTACCAAATGTTGATAAGGGTTTTTTACAGAAATAAAAATTATTTTCGGCGAGAATTTGCGGGGCTCTCAATAATGGCACGGACCGAGGGTATATACACCCCCCGGGCCCAAATAGAATTTGTAGTCATCCAAAGCTAGTCGCTTGTACTTGTCTTAGTAAATAAGAAGTAATTCTTATATAGAATCAAGGCTCAGAAATTGTTGAGAGCCCTAGAATCGTGCCGTGTACCGAATAACTTAGTGTTTCATTTAATTCGTCAACTTCAACCCTTATGAAGACACCCCTTTTCGATCCTGTCGAGCTGAACCTTGGGACCTGGACACCAGGAGTGCTGATCCAGAAGTAGGCAACCCAGAACCTGGAAATAACTCGAGTACAGCCAACACATCGTTGAATCGTTAGAGTCGATTTGCAACCTTACGTCGCTGCTGCAGCCAGGCATCCAAGAACCTTGTCTTCGTGGTGTGATAGGGGCGTTCAGCGGCAATGGCCAGAAGGTTTACGCCCTTCTTTTCTCGGGGCCAATGAACACGCTACGTCCAGCACACTATGTATGTATGTAAGTATGTTCTTATGTGGCGTTCTAGAGACCAAACGCGTTGGCCGATTGTGATGATTCTTACGTCAATAGATTCCTCTTAACCCTGCGAGTCACTAGCTACATTAAAATTGGAAAATAGAAATATGGCGGCTTTCGGGCGCCATATTGTGGAGACGAAATTTATTATTTCTTCCAAACCCATCGTGTGGGGTATCAAAATAAAGGGTCTTAAGACGTGATTTCAAAAACATATACACATATTTAAATGTACCTAATTCTATAAAAATATTAAAAAAGTTATAAATAAAAAAAGTTAGTAAAAAAATACAAAATACCCGACTGCTTAAAAGGCGAACTAAAAAGACGTAAACAAGAAGAAAATCATGCTGTGCAGTCGGAGGATAGATTTGGCTCTGGTCAGCTAGCTCGCGAACAGGTATCCTCCGACTGCACAGTATGATTTTCTTCTTGTTTACCTCTTTTTTTTAGTTATCTTTTTAAGCAGTTGGGTTTTTTGATTTTTTTAATTAACTTCTTTTTTCTTATCTTTTGGTCTTGTCGCTACATTAAGACATTCTTTACATCTGCAGGGTTTCGCTAGCTAATTTAAACGCACTTTGCCTATAATGAAGCGCACTCGCCGTTTGAACATTGTAGAGGCCTGCTGTAAACGGGCTACAATAATTGCATCTTGTTGGCAATTTTGTTGACCAATATAGATCAGTATATTTGCAACTTCTATCTTAGCTGCAATTTTATTGTGCAATACATTGCCGGATGTTACCAAGATAATGCAACTGGGTTGCTGAGGAATTTGGCTCGTACATGGGGAGCAATAATTGCGACTAGATCTCAGCAGTTAATGACGATTTTTACGTATCGGTCGTTACATGAAACTTCGCGGTAATTACGGCCCAAGCATCCTTCATAAGGTTACAAACTTAATACGCACTAGCTTTTACATCTCAAATTTCAGGACGTACATGGATTTCCTTGATAAAGTTCAAAATCTTTTCGTTTGAGCACTCTGCCATAACGAACAGAATAAAATCAACAACGGATTGAAAACAACTTAACTAATCAGGCAGCGACAGGACCAGGCGGGGGGAACCCGATGAGGGAAAAGACAAAACGATATACGGCGATAATGAAGTAAAGTCAAAGCGGGATAAATCATTTGCAATCGAGCCGGCTAGACTGATATGCGGCAACTATGAAATATCTTGGCAATATCGCCGGGCTACATTGCAAGATTGCATCAATTGTTGCTGTACTGTGTTGAGCGATATATTTGGCAACTTGACGGCTATAAATTTGCAGCAAGAAATTGTCAAAAAACTAGCCAGTTCACAGGCACCTTTTGATACCTAAGGTTGCAATGGTTTGAAACCGCTTTACAAATTCATTTAATTAAAACATAATGATAAATGATTTATTTTCTTTAAGTTGGTTTGTACAAACACTTTTACATGTCGATCATATTTTTTAAAACTAGATGAGGTCGGCGTTTCCTATCCGACTTCTCTGAGAAGAAAGGCCGAAACAAACTCAGAGGTCACAGTCTCTTTTAAAGTCCAGACAAAAACTTGGTTAGATCATGTGAAGACCATGTAGATTGATGTCTGAAATGGTCTTTTGAGGAAAGAACCAGCCAGATAGAGTGGACCTGTCCAGTCAGTGCACGCATTTGTCAAACGTCAAAGCTCAACGATTCGACGAACAATACCAAAGAAAGAATATACATTCGGGTCGGCCGCATAAACTACTCAAACTGCCAGATCACGATTAAAAACTAAGCTAAATTGAAAACAAACAAAAAAATATCCACATAGTCTTCACATTCACAATAATTAAAATAAAATAAAACTTAAAAAAAAAATTACAACCGACTTTTGAAAGTCGGTTGTAATTTTTGAAAAAAAGATTTTTATTTTTCACTTTTTAGTTGTGGTACATAATGGACCACTTTGGGCTTTACAGGTACCTAGCCTAGGTACAACGCCCAAAGTGAAGCCAGAATAGATTAACCCAATAACATGAAACTTAAATAAACAAAACCGGTGGAATGAGAGTATACCAGGGTGAACTGTTCACCCCCACCGAGAGTGTCTCCACGTTGTCGTCGTGGTGGGGCTTGCGCGTCTCAATGATCTTGGGGCTTCGCCGGTAGAGTTACTCATGCCGGAAAGGCCCAAATGAGAGACCTGACTAAGAGAGACACACGGAGGGGTCGCTCCTGATCGACCGACGGACGTCGGTTGACAATGGATGCGACCATGCCGCAGCGGTGCAGGCGCACCAATGCGGCAGACGTATCTCCCCACGAGGGGATTCCTTCGAGGAGAGAACTTTCGGCGGGTTCGCTGAGTCGGGTTGGCCGGACAGCGAACAGAGGCATGTTTAATGCCGCCGTCGGGGGCTTGGCTTAACCGCCCGGCCCAGAGGAAGGACACCTCTAAGATAAAAAACCACCTAATCCTAAGCTTGAGGCGTGGCGAGAGGATGAATGGCTGGAGGGACTTCAGTCGTTAGCGCTTCACCTGTAGAGCACCTGCCGCACTCTGCAGTATGTAGGCTTACCTGGGTAAAAGGCTCTGCCCAGGTGGACATTAATTCCTATACTACTCGTGGGAACAAAATGGAAACTATAACTAAAAATAAAAATAAAATCGACGAAGAGGTGAGGAGTGATGCAGGGTCGAAGTCCGACGCTGCATCTGGCGCAAAGGGCTCACAGAGCTTGGAGCGTGAAGTTGAGGGGGCTGCTGCGAAGAACCGAAGGTTCTTCCGGAAGCGCCCCATATCGGGAGATGGCCTGGGGTCGTTCTCCGACGATGAGCTGGCCTCAGCCCGGAAGATCCCTACCAGCAAGCGGGGTGGGGGCCGAGACAGAGGAGTGGGGATGGGGCTCACCGCCCAGGAGGCTGCCCAGCGTGCTGAGAGGCTTGCCACGGAGGGGCGCCACCCCGGATCGATCAGCCGCAGGGCTGTCCTTTCGGGGTCTTCTGGCAGTGAGCTAGATTCGGAGCTGGACCTGGAATCGGAGCGAACGGCCAGGTTCGCAGAGGTCGTGGGAGCCGCAATCCGAGATGTGGCCTTGAAGAGGAATAAGTCCTCAAAAGACAAGGCCATATCGGCGGCCACGGCCTCCATTATGGCGGCAGCGGAGGCTAATCACGTCGGGCCTCCGTCGGATGCAATGACCGAGATGCGGGCGGAGGTCGCCCGCTTGAAAGCCGACATGGAGCTTCTCCAAAAGGAGAATGAGAAGCTCCGAGCGGACCTGGCCGGGTTCCAAGGAACCGGCCCCCAGGAGAAGCCGCAGGGGGGGACGCAGCATGGACAAGGCCGGCCCCTGCCTGCAGAGGATCGGGTTTTGAATCTGGAGCGGGAGGAGCTGGCTGCCTTCCATCAACGGTTCTCTGTTTTGGAGGCCATCGTCCTGCGCCCCCCGCTAGCGGCGAGCCAGCAGAAGGCGGCCTCATTTGCTGCCACCGCGGCTGCCGTGGCCAAACCGGGTTCGTCGGGACAGGCCAATCGTGGGGCCATGGCAAAACCTGCAAAGTTGGCCCCGGCGAAACCGGTAAAATCGGCACCCAAAAGGAGCGGAGTGGCTGCACAGACAGCGAGAGCCTCAGCCCGGGTGGCGAGTCGGCCGCCTCAATCTTTGTCACCCCCTGAATCACCTGCGGCCGACGCTGAATGGCAAGTGGCTGGAGAGAAGAGGAAGGCGAGCAAGGCAGCAAGGGCGGCCAAAAGGAAGGCAAGGCGGCAGCGGCGCAAGAAGCCAAGCGTCGCGGCTAGGCTCCACGCCCCGAAATCCGCAGCTGTAGTGATTACTCTACAACCGGCAGCGGAAAAGAAGGGCGTGTCCTACCGCGACTTGCTCGCCAAAGCGAGGGCGGCGGTGAACCTGGAGGAGCTCGGCGTCGCCGAGGGCATCCGTGTGAGGGTCACCGCGACTGGGGCCCGGATGCTGGAAGTTCCCGGTGCCGCCAGTGGGCCGACCGCTGACGCTCTGGCCGAAAGGCTTAAAGCTGCCTTAAATGCGGACGAGGCCCGAGTCTCCATGCCCACCAAGTGCGCTGACATGCGCATTTTGGGCCTGGATGATTCGGTGACGGAGAAAGAGGTGGTGGCCGCCATCGCTAGGACTGGGGGGTACTCTGCCGAGCAGGTGAGAGCGGGCGCCATACGTCCTGACGTCACCGGGATGTGGGGCATTACGGTGAGCTGCCCCGTCTCGGCGGCCCAAAAAATAGCCGGGGAGGGTCGTAGGCTCTTGGTGGGGTGGGTTTCCGCGCAGGTGAAGCTACTGGAACCCAGGCCTCTGAGGTGCTTCCGCTGCCTTGTGGGCCACCACGTGGGAGCAAAATGCACCTCGGAGGTTGACCGAAGCAACCACTGCTTCCGCTGTGGGCAACCTGGTCACAAGGCCGGCTCTTGCAATGCCACGCCGCACTGCTTCGTATGTGCGGCAGCTGGCAAGCCGGCCGATCACCGGGCTGGGAGCAAGACCTGCGCTCCACCCGCCAAGTCTAGAGGTAGAGGCAAGCCCCCCACCGTCGCCGTCACCACCGCAACTGCAGCCGCCGCCACTGCTGCTGCCGATGCCGCTCCTACAGCCGTCATCGCTGCCGAAGCCACCGCGGCAGGACACAAACAGGGGACACAGGAGGAGGCGGATATGGAGTGCCAATAATGGCCCTATTACGCCTCCTCCAGGCGAACATCAACCACTGCGCTGCTGCTCAGGATCTGCTATTGAGAATCGTCGTCGTCGGGTACCGCTCCCTCCCTGTGCTTGTCCTCGGGGACTTCAATGCCAAGAATGTGGCTTGGGGTTCCCGGTATACGGACACACGGGGCAGGATGGTGGAGGACTGGGCTCTGGAGACAGGCCTGGTCGTCCTAAACCAGGGTTCTGTCCCCACGTGTGTGCGGATGCAGGGCGAATCGGTGGTGGACATTTCGTTCGCCAGCGTCGCTCTGTCACCACGTGTCATCGACTGGCGCGTCATGGAGGAGGTGGAGACCTATTCCGACCACCGGTATATCCAGTTCGACGTCTCCGCCCAGACCTCGAGCGTGCCGGTCCGACAGACCCCGAGTGGTCCGCGGTGGGCGCTGAAGCAGCTGGACCGGGAGCTACTCCTGGAAGCCTCGATCGTGCAGGCCTGGGTGCCATCACCGGACAGGCCTGCTGATATCAACGACGAAGCGGAGTGGTTCCGGGAGGCCATGTCCGAGATAAGTGACGTGGCAATGCCCCGGGTCCAGCGAGGACACGCCCGGCGCCAGGTGTACTGGTGGTCGCCGGATCTTACGGCTCTGCGCCAGGCGTGCGTTGCTGCGCGGCGCCGGTACACCAGGCACCGCAGGCTCCGCAACCGTCCCCCGGATACGGAAGCCATTGAGGCGGAGCTATACGAGAGGTACAGAGCGGCGAGGACCGCCCTCCGAGCGGAAATCAAGCGGGCTAAGGGTTTGGCCCGCGAGGAGTAGCTGGGGACCCTTAACAGGGATCCGTGGGGACGCCCCTACAAAATGGTGCGGGATAAACTCCGCCCATGGGCTACCCCACTGACGCAGAGTCTCCGGCCGCAGCTCGTAGAGGACGTGGTGAGCGCTCTGTTCCCTTCGCGAGGGGAACATACTCCCCCGCCCATGGCTCCGCCTCCTGCGGTGCCCAATGCGGACCACACCGCCGACGACGATGAAGCTTCGGAGGTGACCGAGGCAGAGCTGAGAGTGGCGGTACGCAGGCTGAATGCCAAAAATACCGCCCCAGGACCCGACGGCTTACCTGGAAAAGCCTGGGTCCTGGCCTTGGAGGCTCTCGGGCCTCGACTAAGGGGGCTCTTTAGCGCATGCTTGGAGAGGGGCCAGTACCCTCTTCGTTGGAAGACGGGGAAACTGGTCCTCATTAAGAAGCCGGGGGGCCCTGCGGACTCTCCGTCCGCTTACCGGCCCATCGTGCTGCTCGAGGTGGGCAAGCTCTTTGAAAGAGTCATTGCATACCGCCTCGTTGGGCAGCTGGTGCGGGTGGGGCCGGATCTGGCGGAAAGCCAGTTTGGTTTCCACAGGGGTCGCTCTACGGTGGACGCCATCATGCGCGTGCGAGCCCTCACGACGGGGGATGCAGTGGCCCGAGGTGGAGTCGTCTTGGCGGTGTCCCTAGACATCGCCAATGCCTTCAACACCATGCCATGGAGCTGCATCAGGTAGGCACTCCAGTATAACCGGATGCCACCCTACCTCTGTCGCGTAGTCGAGGCCTATCTGACGGACAGGGCCGTCATCTACCCCGGTCACCAGGGAGAGTGGAACCGGCGAGGGATGTCGTGCGGTGTCCCACAGGGATCGGTCGTGGGGCCACATCTGTGGGACATCGGGTACGACTGGGTGCTGCGCGCCGACCTCCCTAGTGGCGTCAGCGTGGTTTGCTACGCTGACGACACGCTGGTCCTGGCATAAGGGAGGTCGCACCAGGCGGCGGCTGAAATAGCGACACGCGGGGTTGCAACAATCGTCGAGAGGATCCGGCAATTGGGACTAGAGGTAGCCCTGCACAAGTCCGAGGCCATGTGTTTTCACGGTCCTCGGAACGCGCCACCGCCGGGATCCCAAATAACGGTAGGAGGGGTTCACATCGGCGTCGAGTCGACGATGAAGTACCTGGGACTCGTCCTCGACAGCCGGTGGAATTTCGTGGAGCATTTCCGACGTTTGGCTCCCAGACTGGAGCGGGCGGGCGCTGCCCTCAAGCGGCTGTTGCCCAATCTAGGGGGTCCAAACGCCTCCTGCCGGAGGCTCTACGCGGGGGTCGTGCGGTCCATGGCCCTTTACGGGGCACCAGTATGGGCGCGTTCCCTGAAGCGGCGACCAGCCCGCCGGTTGAACGCGTCCCAAAGGATCATGGCCATCCGGCTGGTCCGGGGATACCGCACGGTCTCCGGTGAGGCGGCGAGCCTCCTTGCCGGATTGCCGCCATGGGATCTGGAAGCAAAAGTCCTCGCGCAAATATGGGAGTGGCGCGAGGAGGCGAAATGCCGGGGTGAAACACCGTTGCCGCGACAAATCGCGGCTCGGCGGACAGAGCCCCGGCAGGATCTCATGGCGACATGGAGGGGGCGATTGTCGCAACCCAGCGCTGGGCACGCCACAATTGCGGCGGAAAGGCCCCTCTTTGAGGAGTGGCTTGAGAGGCGTCACGGCGTCCTCACCTTCCGCCTGACACAGGTCCTCACCGGACACGGCTGTTTCGGGAGGTTCCTGTTCAAGATAGGGCGGGAGGAAACGCCCGGGTGTCACCATTGTGTGGACCGCTCGGAGGACACGGTGGAGCATACGGTGGAGATCTGCCCTGCTTGGGCGGAACACCGCCGTGTTCTCGTGGAGGCGATCGGCGGTGGCGACCTCTCGCGTCCGGCCCTGGTCCAGGCCATGGTACGGAGCGAGAGGGCATGGGAAGCTGTCTCCTCCTTCTGCGAAGCAGTAATGCTCGCAAAGGAGGAGGCGGAACGCGTGAGGGAGACGCAAAGGAGACGACCTCACGCCCCTAGGCACCGCAGGAGACGCCCCGGGCGTCGGGAGTCGCGAGCCGATTCCCGGCCACCGTAGGCTCGGGCTTGCGGACGGAGAGTAATGGGTAGCTCGCCGTCCGATAAGGACCAAGCCCGAGTTTACGGCGCGTAGTGTTCCACGCGCGCCTCAAAGAGATGTCAGCAAAGTGACGGGGTCCGATAGGGCCGATGCCTGTCTGGGTCGCGGATAAATTTGAAAGAGAGTTACCGCGGCCCTGGCACAAGCAACTGAAGGAACACGGGTGGGTTTTAGTCAGTAAAAGTCTGACATGCCCTCCCGCTTCACCCAGAGCGGGAGAAGTCATCGGATGATTTCCCACCCAAAAAAAAAAAAAAAAAAAAAAAGGGTGAACTGTTCACACCTGCGTACCCCTTTAAAGCGTACCATTGTGATGTTATGTTATGAAATGGTATACACAATAAACAGATATGCGATTGCAGCTATCCCGAGTGATTTGCCGTCATTTATTGAAGAGTTCTGATGTACATCTCCGAATTTCTTCATCAAATCTTGATGAAAATTAAATAGGACCACATGACACACCAGCTTTCGAATAAAAAAAGAATCATCAAAATCGGTTCACCCAATAAAAAGTTCTGAGGTAACACAAATTAAAAAAATACAACCGAACTGAAAACCTCCTCCTTTTTGCGAATTCGGTTAATAATATAATACTTTAAAAAGTAAATATTCTTGTCATTGCAAGAAAACCATAAAAAACAAAATTGACAGTGCCTAATATTAAAAAAAAAACAAAATTTATTGGAGCAGCTCAATCCCAAGCCTTTCTGGCCTCAAAATAATCTTTAATAGTATAAAATACTTTATCTACACTCACAACGTAATGTTCCAATTATGAATTCAAAAAATATTGCATAAACACGTACTTTATATTCGTGGATAGGTAAAATTAAAAAAAAAAACCATTATAGTTCAACATTTTCCTTCGATTTTCAAACAACTGCATCATAAAATAACTTTTTTTCTATTATGATACAGGACAAATCCAAGAAGTTAATCACTAAGGAGATTCCATCAATTATTTAAATTTTTGAAATGCCATTCTTATACCTAATAAAAAAAAATTGATTCCAATTTTAACTTGTCTGTAACAATGCCCGCTTTAGGCTTATTACGCACTGCCATTTTTATTTGCGCGAACTTTTGTCTCTTTCCACCTGTTCATGGAGCTCAAAATATTCGCTCGAATTATATTCGCGCTGCGATGCGGTGGATTCTGTTGCAAAACGATTTTTTTACCGCAATTTAATGCGGTGATGTGCTGGGATTTGGCGCCATTCATACGTTTTGCAGGTTTCGTTGTACTTAATTTCATGACTTTTTAAAATTCTTGCTTAAAATGTCTGATATTAGTGAATGTGAAGAACAATTGACGCCGCCAAATATATGCGGCGAAGGAAATTACTCATAATCTCTTACCAGCAAAGTCGAGATTATTATATGATGCATTTATCACGACTTTATGGCATGGAAAATACAAAAAATAAGATTAAGTAGGTTCAATCCCAAAATGTATGAGTGAAGATAAAGTAGTGTATGAAACTGCACATAACTAGGTATTAAAACATTCGTGTGAATACTATTAAAAACCTCGCCTACGGCTCGGTTTTTAAACTCACACTCATGTTTTAATACCCCTCATTATGCAACAGTATCATAAACTACTATTCTGGCACAACTTACGTTTAATGAATGATTTGAATTTATTAAGACTTAGATCTTGTGCGTGGCTTGGAAGCTTATTATAAAAACCCACACATTGGCATCTAAACGAGCCACCTATTTACTTGAGCCTTGTTGTTGGTACTACAAATTTGTGTTTGTTCCTAGTATTTATGTTATGGATATCACTGTATTTTTTAAACAATTTTATATTTTTATGGGCATATAAATGATTTTCATAAATATACTGAGAAGGCACAGCCATTACTTTAATCTCCTTAAATGTCTCTCTGAGAGATTGTCTTGTGTTTAATTTATTAATTGATCGAACAGCTCTTATCTGCAAAACAAAGATAGTCTGGATGTCGGCGGCATTTCCCCACCACAGAATACCGTACGACGAAAGTGAAGTATTATCCGCAAACAACACTATGTCATGGTTATCCTTTATGAGGTATGGCAAGTCATTAATATAAATATGAAACAAGAAAGGACCAAGAATTGAGCCTTGCGGGACGCCCATTGATCCGGGATATCTTTTTCCATTAACGTCAACGCTCTAAATCCTATTACTCAAGTATGAAGTAAGAAGATCCAGTGCGCTGTTCCGGATCTTGTAGTGGCGGAGTTTCCTGATTAGCGTTTCATGAAGAACACAATCAAATGGCTTGGACAAATGACAAAAGATCCCCAAGGCATCGCACGTATCTTCCCATGCATTATAAATATGTCCTAAAAGCTCAACGCCGGCACACACACACAACACCTCAACATCAGTAACGGACGACCCCTTGTAAAACCGAACTGTTTGCTATGTAATAATTTATGTTTATTAATAAATCTTTGCAATTGCTTTAAAATTAATTTCTCAAATATTTTACTAAATGTAGGTAGTAGGTACTGAAATAGGTCTATAATTTGTAGGGTCTGTTGTACTACCTGATTTAAACAAAGGTATTATTTTACTATTTTTCATTAGGTCAGGAAACTCCCCACAGTCGATACAATTATTAAAGATAATAGCTAAACTAGGTGCGACAATTTCAATAATAGACTTAGCAACTTCAACAGAATAACCCTACAGATCTGCAGTCTTTTTAACATTTAAAGTGTGAAAGGTTTTAATTATGTCTCTACAAGTAATATGTTCAAAAAGAAATTCCGAATCGCAAGCATTAACATTTTCTTTTAGCAAAGCCTCACCAACAGAAGGTGTTGAGTTTAGGGATTTAGTTGTTGAAATGGGAATATCTGAAAATAAATTTTCAAAGGCCATTGCGACTTGTGAGTCTGATTTTATGATATTGTCATTATCATTATCATTAGACAGGCTGTAGTCAATATTTCGGTTACCAGATCTGCCCGTTTCACTATTAATAATATTCCATGTCGTCTTAATAACTTTACTACTGTTTTTAATCTTCGAACTCAAATAACGCGATTTGGCCAAACAACAAACATTTTAAAATAATTTTGAATAATTTCTAACATATAAATTAAATTCAGCAGTGTTTACATAAGTTCTTTCATCCTACAGCTCATAAAGCAGTGTTCTACTTTTATGAACACCAATGGTAGCCCAATCACTAAATGATGCGTTACCTACTATTAACGGAGATAGTCTTGGTAATAAACGTGGAATTAAATTGTTTACAGCATATACTTAAAAAAAATCATCATATAGATGATTAGGATCAGCATGAGTTGACAAAATTGGTAATTTATTAATGAGTTTAACTTCAAAAGCTGCCAAGCGACTTGCAGTTTTGGGGTTAACAGTGATATCCTTTTAAGCCACTTTGTTGTTTTGGTTTAGTATATTAATCCTCTGCCCGCAATGATCAGAATCTAGTAAATTTATAATTTCTTTGTGGTATAAATATGATCTAAGCATGGGGCACTAGTAGGGGTTATTCTTGTGGGCTCCAAAAATAGGTTTACAAGATTGTAGGACTGAAACAAACTTATTATTTTATTACAAGAACCTAAGTTTTCTAATAAATTACATTAAAATCACCACTAATGATAATGCATTTATTCGTGTTACAAATCATGTGTAACACTTCATCCATTACCTTTTCAAAGCAGTCATACAATCCTATATAATACAATAAACTGCTCTAATTCTATACAAGCTATTTCAACGGTCCGCTCAACAGATAGGCTCACAATGTCCTTACGGTCTTTGAATTTAAGCTGGTTACTTACTAAAATCAATGAGCCACCATGTATAGCATTAACACTGCTGAATGAACTACCAACCTGGTGATTATTAAAATTGAACAATAACTGGTGGCTTTTAAGCCTGTAATACAAAGAATATCAATACTGTTTTAAAATCATAAATAATTCTACTTCTAAATCTGATTTTAGACTTTTATTTGATTTTATTTTGCAATGTTCACTGTGTACACTTTTGCAAGATTTAAATTAGAAATTAGGACAATAGAGACATTTATTTCTAATTTAAATTATTATCAATATCAATTTCTGATACCAAATTAATGGCTGAATTAACTAACATTTCTTGGCATAGCTCAATATAAGCAAGTTGTTTAGCCAAATTCTTGGCTGTAATCTATACTTATCTATACTAATATTATAAAGCTGAAGAGTTTGTTTGAACGCGCTAATTTCAGGAACTACTGGTTGTAATTGAAAAATTATTGCTGTGTTAGATAGTCCATTTATCGAAGAAGGTTATAGGCTATATAACATCACGCTAGGACCTACTAATATTAAAAAGCTGAAGAGTTTATTTGTTTGTTTGAACGCGCTAATCTCAGGAACTACTGGTTGTAATTGAAAAAATATTTTTGTGTTGGATAGTCCATTTATCGAAGAAAGTTATAGGCTATATAACATCACGCTAGGACCAATAATGCCGTGCAGGCCCTAAAACGCAGTAAGAGGTTTTTTTAAGTTTTTTAGTTAAATATTGAACTTTAACGGCCATGCTATAAGGAACACATTGGACTAACCTAGCTAAACCAAATCTATCCTCTTTATAATAGATACAGCGCCAAAAAGTTTATTGCGGTTTTCTCGAAACCGCATTTTTTCTCATACTGCATTTTAGGGCACGGCAGAAATGAACAATGTTGCAAAAAAGGGAAAAAATGATTCCTTTTTGAAATTATTCCTTTCGTTGCGTGCGCTGCGTAAACGGTTTAAGTTACGCAACAATAATGTATGTGGGGCAGGTAGGGTAGATGGGTAGGTAGGTAGCCAGTTGACGGGAGTGAAGCCGCGTGGGATAGCTAGTAGAAAAATAATATGATAGCGACACATCTATCTGTCGTTTACAATACTTTGAAAGAAAGTACCATCCATGAATAGTAGATTATTGCATCGAGCACAAAGTAATTTATTATTGCACCGAGTGCCTGATTTAGAGCCCAAGCGCTAGCGAGGGCTCTAATCTAACAGGCACGAGGGCAATATAAATTACTTAAGGCGAGGTGCATAATCTGCTTTTCTTTCAACTATTACCTATAGGAATAGAAGATAAAAGAAACTCATATCAAACAGTTTAAATAGAAGTTTAATTATTGAAATTAAAAGTTATACTTGAGAAATTATTAAACGTAAGGTTAAGAGTTTTATTGGGCAAATTTATATTTGTTTGTTTAACTTGGGACTGAATAATATTATTGGACGAGGTAGATGGGCCTGGCTGATTTGTTACAATGAAGTCGTTATCACGGGAAGTAGATGGGCGCGGCGATGTCGAAAATCACTTTTTTAAATTTCTTTCATTTTGAAATCAGAGTTAGCAGCAATCATTTTTTAAATTTGGAACAAGTAGGATAGAAATGAATAATACGTACGTAAAAAAAAAGTATTGATATCGGCTGGCTGAATAGAGCGAATCCATTGAGATCGGCAACTTTTGGTGCAATAAAAAAAAACAGTGCAATAATGAAATTTCATACATTTTTATTGCTCTAGAGCATTAAAGACTCGCTTTGTACTGAGTTTTTAGTGTGATTGTGATGCAATTAAAGCATAGTTGGAAGAAAAAATATATCTTTTGTCAAATAAAAATGATTACCAACATAATTGTTAGTGTCAATTAAATTGAATAAATTATTACTATATGTTAAATTATCTAATTTCATATTCAATTCATATCTAAGATTGTTTTCTTCCTGTGGCAAACTTTGGCTGTAGGGGAATGTGAACATCACAATTTTTTAGGGTTCCGAAGTCAACAAGGAACACTTATAGTTTCGCTCTGTCCGTCTGTCCGTCCGCAGCTTAGCTCAGGGACTCTAAGTACTAGAAAGCTATAATTTGGCATGGATAATACATATTAAAAAATAGTAGTAGTAGTATATAATAAATAAATAAATCAATAAATAAATAATAATTCCGACAAAGTCGTACATTATAAAGATGAAAAAAAACTTTTTTTGGGTTTCCTCCTGTAGACATAAAGTGTTTTCTTTTCTATCCCATGGTGTGGGGTATCGTTGGATAGGTCATTCAAAAATATTATGGGTTAGGACCATTTTTAGATTCAGAGATCCGTTTGCGTAAAATTAAGCTTTAAATTGCAAATTTATGTTAGAGTCAAGTCCCCCCCTGCCAGCGAAATGGTTGGTCTTTGCTATGTGAAAAAATTCGCGGCAGTAGTAAATATAACGAAATTAAAAGGAAAACTATCACAGATAAGTAGGCTTTACAAGTTTACGAGTAATAGTCGACCAACTTATAAAATGTACCGTACCGGAACCGTAAAAATTTTGTACATATATGCTTTTGAACCATGTAAAAATCTACAACAGTAAAATCATAACATCCTTAATAATAATTATTTATAAATGTTTTATGCTCGAATAACGCATTGGAGTGGCCGGAGTCGTTGGCAGTACCGGTCCGTAGCCGCGCGGGGGTGTCTATTTTGTGTTAGTGCAGAAGTATTTTCAACGTTTTGTAATCTAAAGTCAAATTAGATTCGATTGCCAAGCAAATTACTTATTTTCTTTTGTCGATATCCATCTATAAGTCAATATTCGACCCGACTACATCACTAATTGAGTAGTGTAAAACTTTCCAGAACGAAATAGTGAAAACCGTATATTAGAGGTGAATACATACGAAATTTTTCAAATTCCGAAAGAGAAATAAACAAGGAGCGTGCGCGCAAGAATCCAGGAACGAACCATACCATTCCCCGTGGCTCTAACGCGCGCTCGTATCGGCTCCTTTCGCAATTCGTACCCGCGGTGGTACTCAAATAGATAATATTTTTCTAACTTCAGTTGCGAAGTTGGATTTTATAACTCCTTCTTCAGTTACCAGTTAGTCCTTCTTTAAATTAAGTCAAGAGTGAATAGGTTACTTCTAGGCAAGCGTGCTTCACCGTAGACCACATCATCGCTTACCATCAGGCGAGATAGTGGTCAAACGCGAGCATATAGATTAAAAAAATCATCATCCTATGTAGGCCCGTTTTTAGACGTTGTGTGCCGCTGAAACCGTTTTAATGTTCATGTAACAACAACAAAACCCTCTTCTTAGTCCGCATTATTATGAAACTTCGGCACCCTATTACTGCGCGTGGCCCGACACGCACTTGGCCGGTTTTTTAAAACTAAGGTCGCACAATGATCTATAATGTTGGAGTAATTCTCCTTTGTTCAAATTACCTCTATTACCAATAAATATTAATAATGTAGTATCCTGGTTAAGTCTGTGACCAGTGTGTGTTGCCAATGATGACATATGGCTCTGAGTCGTGCTCGCTTACAATGGGCATCATCAGAAAGCTTAAAGTCACCCAAAGGGCAATGGAGAGGGCTATGCTCGGAGTTTCCTTGCGTGATCGAATCAGAAATTTAGAGATCCGTAAGAGAACCAGGGTTACCGACATAGCCCGAAGAATTGTCAAACTTAAGTGGCAGTGGGCAGGGCACATTGCTCGCAGAACGGATGGCCGTTGGGGCAGAAAGGTTCTGGAGTGGCGACCGCGAACCGGAAGACGTTGCGTTGGAAGGCCTCCCACCAGGTGGACCGATGACCTGGTGAAGGTTGCGGGGATCCGCTGGTTGCGGGACGCACGAGACCGGTCAATGTGGCGACGCTTGGGGGAGGCCTATGTCCAGCAGTGGACGTCTTTCGGCTGATATGATGATGATGATGATCCTGGTTAAAATTGCATTTCATAACTTTTTTCATTATGTCAATTATAGAACAACCAGACATACAGTAGTTCATTATTGAGTGTCCTGGGTATTTATTTGCCAACAAGTGGCCTAGATCCTTTCCAATTTCATCACAACATACTCCCTCATTAATGGAAACAATCTGAATAAAAATTTATATTAGAAAACTGCCTCGTTGGTCTGGTTGTCGCAAGCTCTACTGCTGAGCATGAGGTCCTGGATTTGATTGTCGGGTCGGGCAAAGTCTTATAGGAATGTCTCAGTAGAGATTTGGAATTTGGATTTGTGCCCGATTGATAGCAACAGGCTCGCCCCCTATGAGACTTGAAATCATAACCGGCGAAATGATTTTACTATAGTTACTTAACTGCGGAAAACGGGTGTACTGTATGTTATATAATCAGTGGCGTAGCTAGGGGGGCGTCGGAGGCGGTCCGCACCGGAAGCCACCGGTTCCGGGGTGACACCCGACTGTATGATAAAAAATACACAAACTGTCACGTTTTTTAATGATAAATAATTTGGGTTTGAAGCTATTTTAATCAAGTTATCCCAGCAAAATAATTTAATTTATCAATTGTGATTATTTATAAATGCACGTATTATTTGCAATAAATGTTCAAAACAAGAAATTATTCACTCTGACAACACATTAGATGATTAGACCATGATTTTTTTCCAGAGTACACACTGTTATGTTTAAGTTTATGGCTCTAAGGCGCGATCGGTCGGGGATTCCCTCAAAATGTTGTCGTTTTATTTAGCCCTACTACACTTACTATGATTGGCAGATTTTGCAGAATCGATCGATAACTGACTGAAAAAGATCATTTATGTAACATAAACATGCAAACGAATACTTTGCTTTTGGCAAACACTGAAGAGTTGAAATTAGCTGTATGGAAATTTACTGGTTTTATGATGAGATATCAGAAACAGAACTCTTTAGAGATACCGAGGTTGAGAAGACATTTATAAGCGGCCAATGTTACAGTTTCTAGCTGGGTGACTCTAGACTTTTTGAAATTCACCATAGAATCGGAAGAGATTCTGTCAAGTCCCATACTTGACAGAATCTCTTCCGATTCTATGGTCGGGTCGCACTAAAGTTATTTATGACAATTTGCGTATCAGTTGCTTCATGTGAGAGGCGTTTCAGCAAACTAAAATTAATTAAAAATTACTTGCGGGCAACAATGACCGAAAACAGACTTAAAAATATTGGCATATTAACAATAGAACATGAGGCAACACAAGATATACATTTTGATTATGTGGTTTCCGAGTTTGCAGCTGTTAAAGCTAGAAAAAAAGAGATTTTATTGCTTGTACTTAGATTAGAGTATAAACAAATGTAGGTATAAGTAATTAGTAACTATTATTATCAAAATTTCTATTGTAATTATGAAAGACTTATTTGATGTAATTAAATAAAAACTTACCTACTGTACGTTTATTGAATGTTTATTCATTTTAACAGATTTCATTCTTGGGTGACACCACAATTATGCGCACCGGGTGCCACCCATGCTAGCAACGCTACTGTACTGTATGTAATTATGAATAAAAAACCGGCCAAGTGCGATTCGGACTCGCGCACGAAGGGTTCCGTACCATTATCGCAAAAAACTGCGAATAAATCACGTTTGTTGTATGGGGGGCTCCCATACAACAAATCCCATACTTAAATATTTATTTTATTCTATTTTTAGTATTTGTTGTTATAGCGAGCGACAACAGAAATACATCATCTGTGAAAATTTCAACTGTCTAGCTATCACGGTTCATGATATACAGCCTGGTGACAGACGGACAGGCAGACAGACAGACAGACGGATCGCGGTGTCTCAGTAATAGGGTCCCGATTTTACCCTTTGGGTACGGAACCCTAAAAAAAGACTTAAAAGGCTTTGTAGCCAGGTAAAAAACATTTGAATTTGACATTTATTTGCTTGACACGATCGGTGCTGCCAGATCCGGACATTTTTCGCTATTTAGCTTTTAAGCCCCATCCACTAAGAAAGACACAAAAACCATAAAAAAGGGTGCACTAGACACAGTGCGTTTTAAAATATTTCGGTAGTAGGATATTCACATCAAGAGTTAATATTTAGGCAACTTAATTGGTAATTATTTTTGAGTTATATTAGTATTAGTTTTGAGCCGTTTGGGGTCGAAACGCAAGCGTCACCGAGCCCGAGTGCACGTCTCCTTTTTAATTAGATTTCTCACCGACTAATCGACACTGTGCACGACCAGAGGGCTAGCTCGTTCTTGGCGTAAAGAATCAGCATTGCCATTCAACGTGGCAAACTGGCAATGCTGCCAAACTTCTGGGCACGTTCTCGGATGACAGCAATGTGGAGGAGTACTTCGACGCCTTAGTGTACCTACCTTTCTTTTGTTTAAAGTGTATGTAGTTAGGTTTAGTATACTTTTGTATAGTTTACTTTTGTTTAGTTTTAAGTATGTACATATTTACTCCTTTGTTTTACAAATAAAGTATTAGGTATCATATCTTTTTTTTTACTATCTGTATATTTTTATTTAAGTGTATATATAGGTAGTTACTGTTAATTAAGTATTTTATACTATGTAAATTTTAATTGAATAAACGAAACTTTCCTATCTAACTGAATAATAACCTTAAACAGTTTGCATTAAAAAACTTTACACTCTATTTTACCGTAATAAAATAAACGATGGTTCCTACGAACATAAACTAATATTGAAACATGATAGCAACTTCAAACATATATTACTAGCTGTTCCCCGCGGCTTCGCTCCCGTGGACCACCCCACAGGACCCGTTTTCGGGTTTAAAAAATAGCCTATAGCACTCAGGAATAATGTAGCTTTCTACCAGTGAAAAAATTTTTGGAATTGGATCATTAGTTCCAGAGATTACCCCCTACATACAAACTTACAAACTTACAAATTTTACCTCTTTATAATATTATTATATATTATATTATATAATTATATATTATATATTATATATATTAAGTATAGATAATTATTTCTGTCACAGTTATTATGATAACAGCTGATTTGTCTGAAACGAAACACTTTGACAGCTCGGATCTGGCAACACTGATTACGACCTCCATTCATCCTTCGTCTCATCAAAATAACGTTTCTAACACCATTTTCAACCAAAACTACTCGAAACCGGTCTACGGTAGTTAATTAGTGCAGTTTTTTAAGTTGTTAAGTGATAATATAGTTTTGAAATGAAAATGGCGTTGAAATCGTCGCCGGTTATCTTTGGGTGGCTCTCTCGGTTGCCTCGTAGTTTCTCCACATCTAGCGCTTTAGCTGCTAAGCCTATGACTGTGCGTGATGCTATCAACAGTGCTATTGACGAGGAGATGCAAAGAGACGACAAGGTGTTCTTATTGGGCGAGGAAGTAGCACAATACGACGGTGCCTACAAAGTGAGCAGGTATGGCAAAAACGGACTACATAACCTTTACGGTTCCTGTTCCCCTGAGTTTTGTATTAAAAAACGATGATAAAGTGTTACTCTTTCACATTTTAAGTAAACATAAAAAATTGCAAGCTTTTCAAAGATTTTTCTTTGCAAAAATATGCTTCAATATTACATAACCAAGAAGTTGATAGATTTTGTTCAGAACTTTGTCTCTCCATAGAATGCTGTCAAATGTCATTCATAACCTTTGAAAGGCTATGAGACTTCAGTCATGCTTTAGGAAATAAAGTTGTAGAATCATTTTATTTGACCATTTTGTGTCACATTGACGAATCCATACTAATTTGTTGTAAACAAGGTAAAATTAAATTTAAAACTTTAAAATCCCCCAACACAAAAACCTCTAAAAAGCCAAAAATTTGCCTCGTACTATTAGCAATTAAATCAAGTAAAGCAATAAAAGACTTTAAAGCAATTAAAGAAATCATGTCATTGATCAGGGGGTCAGCCAGCTCGCGAATATGTATCCTCCGACTGCCCAGCATGATTTTTTCTTGTTTACAGCTTTTTGGGTTTTTGATTTTTAAATTATCTTTATTTATTTATATACACTTTATTGTACACCATAATAAACAAGAAAAAGAAACTAAATACTAAAAACATACAATGGGTGGCCTTATCGCATTCCGGGATCTCTTCCAGGCAACCTGGAATGGACAGAGATTACCTGGACATAACATGGGGTTGTCAGTGGTGCAACAATACCAACAATGAACATAACAATAAAGATACAACAATACTCACTAGAAACAAAAATACATACTTATGCTAAATAATAGATACATAAATACTTCATATACATAAGCAATGAAAATAAATGATGAACGACAATCATAGCACATTATGTCAAAAAACCAAGAGCACAATCACAGTGATAGGTAATCTTTTTGTAGTATTTAGTGTTTATTTCATTTGAACTAATAGAAAAGTTTTTTAATCATTATTCATTAACTTATACAATATTGCAGGGGCCTATGGAAAAAATACGGAGACAAGAGAGTCATAGACACACCAATCACAGAAAGCGGTTTTGCCGGTATAGCTGTTGGTGCTGCGATGGCTGGCCTCAAACCAATCTGCGAGTTCATGACATTCAACTTCTCGATGCAGGCTATTGATCAAGTAAGCATACTTTTTAACCATCTTCAAAAAAAAGGAGTAGGTTCTTTCAAAAATTTCAAGTCAAAATGATTATGTAAAGCTGTAATTATGTTTAAGCTCTGCTAAAATCTGATCAAACTGCTAAGGTGTACATGGAAAAAGTGCTATTGGTATTTCTTCTCTGTATTTACAATAAATTAAGTCAGTATTGTTATGAAAACGTATGTGTATTAATAATCTTTGCCATGATATTTTCAAAGATGGAATGGAATTTAAAAATAAATACCTACTTGATTATTCAAATCTGATTTTACTGACATACAAAATGTAGAGAAGATGTTACAAATTTTTAGAGCCTAAGTCTCAAGTTACTTAACCAGTTGAATGCCGTAATTTCCAAAACATTTAAAAAGCCATAATGTCTCATGTGGATCCACATTTCAGGCACTGAAGGGGTTAATGCTCTTAAGTTCATATATAACTTGACAGCTCATTAATTCAGATAATAAGTTAATCTACACTCTAGCTTAAACCAGTCTCCGGAATGTAATGTCATTTTACTAAATGCTAACTATTTGCAGCTGTTATGAATACAAATAAAAAACAATCAGAGCAGATAAGATAAAGGTCTCCAAATTCATGGTTACACATAAATCTTGCAGACATCTGATGAATGATAGTTTATCTAATCTGTGGGATATTTGAATGAATGTCAAGTCAAGTACAAGTAAAGAAATACATAATGATTGTTGGTGATTTTGTTCTTACAGTACCCAGGGTACTTTCCCACACTACTATTGTGTTTTATGTTAATACACGGTGAACATTACTTTGAATTCAGCAACACTATGCTCTATATCATGCATGAGATTTTTAACATACTTCAAAAAAAGGAGGAGGTTCTCAATTCGTCGGCATATTTTTTTTATTTTTATTTATGTTCCCCGATTACTCAAAGACGCCTTGACATCAAAGACTGATTTGGAAAATTCTTCTTTTGTTTGAAAGGGTACTTCCCAGGTCAGGATCTGATGATGGGATCCTGGAGAAATCGAGGGAACTCCTCAAATAGTATAGCCATACATATAGTGATTTTGGTACTTTCATCAACAATGCAATCATTTGCACTCAGAAAGTATCATTTGGTAAAGTAGAACCGATGAAGACCACAGATGGCCACTGGAACTCCTTTATGCTAAGTATGTCATGGGTACTCGTATAAGATATCTTGAATAGTTAATCAACTATGATGAAGCTAATATTTATAAATAAATGGTACTGATGAAAATGGTACCATCGAACTGATGATGAAACCGGCAGCTAGGTAATAGATATCCGAAATAAAACAATGTATCCTAGTCGTGTTTGGGCTTATTGGAATCATCATGAGATGTACTTTGGCTATAAATTATTTTCATGGTAATCCGAAGTACCTATCAAAACGAAGACTGTGTCGAAAAATGGAAATCAATAGGTACCTACCAAAGACACCGAGTTTGGAAAAGAAAGTTATTCGCTTTGTAGTGTTTTGTTTTGGAAGTTGGTTTGTTTTTTTTTGTTAAAAAGTTTTTTATAACTCCTTCAGTTACCATCCTAGTGGGCTTCTTTGGTACTTACCTCTTGTTTTTATAATTTTTAAAAACTGACTGCCGAAACGAAAGTTATTTTTACTTTTTTCATTGTTTTACTTTAGGAGTCGTTTTATTTTTTGTGGTAAAGTTTTTATTTATCTCTTTTTTTTTTTAGTACCCTGTCACAGAAATATAAAAATATCATCATCATCATAATCATATCAGCCGAAAGACGTCCACTGTTGGACATAGGCTTCCCCCAAGCGTCGCCACATTGACCGATCCCGTGCGTCTCGTAACCAGCGGATCCCCGCAACCTTCACCAGGTCATCGGTCCACCTGGTGGGTGGCCTTCCATCGCAACGCCTTCCGACCAGCACTTGGCCGGTTTTTTTTATTTCGTGTTTTTAAGATGTATGCGGTTATGTCACTTACCTTGCTGGTAGGCCTAGGAAACGCTGGCGTGACGACTTAGAGGCGTTTGCGACGTATTTTTTGGGGATAAAGCAACACACAGGGAAGAGTGGAAGGCTATGGGGGGTCTATGCCCAGCTGTGGGATAACATAGCTTGAAATTTAAATAAAAACCTTTATGACTCTAGTAAATAAGACAACTGGCATTGGTGACTTCGCAAAATATCAATGTGAATACGGTACTACTAGCGCGAATGCGAAACTTGCGCGGTGAGCGGTAGATCGCATTCCATCAGTTGCCATTAATTGCCTAATTGACATGGTTGGATTGTAGGTATGCACAACAGAGCATTTAAATTGATATCTGATGATACTTCTGTTGATGTTTTCTGTATATTTCTTGGTACGTTGATATAAAACTGTATCATGCCCATTAAAAGTGGTGCAAAACACAAAAGTGAGACCTGCCGGGCGAGCATGGCCTCTGTGATAGTCTCGCATTTTATCACGGTGCTCCCAAACTGTGATAAGATGTGAGACTCAAGCCTGTCACAGTAGGCCGTGCTCGCCCGGTTGGATGACAACGCTGATGGCCAAGTTTTCATCATTGCGGCAATATTTTTATAGAAGCTGTTGACGAAACTACTCGAATCGAAGGTCCAGTTTGTCTGTCACAGGTCACTTCTAGCGATAAGATTGGCCATTGTGTTGTGATAATGTCACCTAACTCAATTTTAATCAGTAATGGTGCGAGTTAGGTGTTAGGGCAATTAATTAAGTACCTCTAGGTATTGACCATAGTTCCCAGTAAAACTTTGCAAAATTTTAAATGTTCGTTTTGTGACGTGCAGTTGACATTAAACCTAGAATTGCATGATTGGGAGTTGAAGGTCCAGTTTGTCTGTCACTGGACACTTCTAGCGATAAGACTGGCCATTGTGATAATGTCACCTAACTCAATTTTAATCAGTAATGGTGCGAGTTAGGTGTTAGGGCAATTAATTGCTTACCACTAGGTATTGGCCACAATTCCCAGTAAAACTTTGCAAAATTTGAAATGTTCGTTTTGACATTAAACCTAGAATTCCATGATTGGGAATTTACCCGAAAAAATACCCCACAGCCTCCAGGTGTACGAACCCAGTTACGCTATCTCTACTCATATGTACATACATAATATCGCACCTTTTTCGCAACGGATTAGGCAAGAACAACGTAACGCCATCTGCTACGATTCTTACTTATTCATTTGCTTGTTTACGTTCATAGACGCACGCCTGTTAAATGTCCTACACACGGAGCTTATTGGTGGAGAGCAGTGGTGGCCCAGTGGTAACGGTCGCGACTTACAAGTAGGTCGTAGGTTCGAACCCAGGCAGGCGCGTACTTTGTGTAAATTATTAGCATTACTAATAATGTCCTATTCGGCCACCTTACAATTCCCCTTACTTTTTCAGGTAATAAACTCAGCAGCGAAGACATTCTACATGTCAGCAGGCCAGGTGCCTGTCCCCATCGTATTCCGTGGCCCCAACGGCGCGGCGTCCGGTGTTGCAGCCCAGCACTCGCAGTGCTTCGCCGCCTGGTACAGCCACTGTCCCGGCCTCAAGGTGCTCATGCCCTACACTTCCGAAGATGCTAAAGGTAATATTACAACAGAGTAGCCCCAGCACTCGCAGTGCTACGCCGCCTGGTACAGCCACTGTCCCGGCGTCAAGGTGCTCATGCCCTACACTTCCGAAGATGCTAAAGGTAATATTACAACGGAGTAGCCCCAGCACTCGCAGTGCTTCGCCGCCTGGTACAGCCACTGTCCCGGCGTCAAGGTGCTCATGCCCTACACTTCCGAAGATGCTAAAGGTAATATTACAACGGAGTAGCCCCAGCACTCGCAGTGCTACGCCGCCTGGTACAGCCACTGTCCCGGCGTCAAGGTGCTCATGCCCTACACTTCCGAAGATGCTAAAGGTAATATTACAACGGAGTAGCCCCAGCACTCGCAGTGCTACGCCGCCTGGTACAGCCACTGTCCCGGCGTCAAGGTGCTCATGCCCTACACTTCCGAAGATGCTAAAGGTAATATTACAACGGAGTAGCCCCAGCACTCGCAGTGCTACGCCGCCTGGTACAGCCACTGTCCCGGCGTCAAGGTGCTCATGCCCTACACTTCCGAAGATGCTAAAGGTAATATTACAACGGAGTAGCCCCAGCACTCGCAGTGCTACGCCGCCTGGTACAGCCACTGTCCCGGCGTCAAGGTGCTCATGCCCTACACTTCCGAAGATGCTAAAGGTAATATTACAACGGAGTAGCCCCAGCACTCGCAGTGCTACGCCGCCTGGTACAGCCACTGTCCCGGCGTCAAGGTGCTCATGCCCTACACTTCCGAAGATGCTAAAGGTAATATTACAACGGAGTAGCCCCAGCACTCGCAGTGCTACGCCGCCTGGTACAGCCACTGTCCCGGCGTCAAGGTGCTCATGCCCTACACTTCCGAAGATGCTAAAGGTACGTTAGATAAGATAAAGCCGTGTCCCGACGGTAAAACAAAACGGGGCTCGCTATGGCTATCGGTGAAAAAGAAGCGCTGGTTTCTGTAACCAGCATTATGCTGAGCGATGGGCATTTTTTTTGGAGAAAGATGAATCAGTTTCTGGAACTTAACTCAACAAACCAGTCGAGACGCTATCGCTACCCTGCATTTTGATTCAAGATATTTTTTTACTAATTGTGTTATCTAAAAAAACTTTGACCCTTTGGAGAAGAAATGGCGAAACATCCTATATGTTTCGCCATTTCTTCTCCGAACCTATCTATACCAATATTATAAAGAGGAAAGATTTTTTTAAACAAAAAAATCTGTTTGTTTGTACCGAATAGCCTCCGAAACTACAGGACCGATTTAAAAATTCTTTCACCATTAGAAAGCTACATTATTCCTGAGAGACATAGGCTATTTTTTAATCCCGAAAACGGGTCCTGTGTGGTGGTCCACGGGAGCGAAGCCGTGGGGAACAGCTAGTTTTATAGAAAGACGCATAAAAAAACAATTTTCAATAAATAAATGGGAATTTATTCTGATAAATGTGATTTAGGTCTTAGAATAAACGAAAAGAAACTCCTTTGAAAAAAAAAACTATTTTGTTTCAGGTCTTCTAAAGTCCGCCATCAGAAGCATGGACCCAGTGGTAGTACTAGAAGATGAGATTCTGTACGGTGTTCAATTCCCCATGTCAGATGAGGCGCTCTCTTCAGACTTTTGTATTCCAATGGGTAAGTATATTTTGTTCATCTTAATCTAAAACTGCTACTTTGAATCCGTTATGGCCGGTCTATTAATCACGTGATGTTTTTTAGCAGTTTTTAAGTCTCTTCTTCCTCCATGGTATTCGTGCTGAAGTTTTAAACTAACCCCTAAATTCACGCCTATTTTATTGGTACCTATCTATCGCCTATCTTAAAAAAAAAGCAAACAAAGTCGAACATAAAACCTCCTCCTTTTTGGAAAGTCGCTTATTTTTTTTTGAATATATGTGTTTTCTTTAAATCCAGGTTTATAGTTAGTTCGGGTAAATTAAGCACCGTGATTAATATTTGTAGACAGTCAATAAAAAAATTAAAGACTGCAGCTCCAACCGTTTGGCTGTGAAACCTGTGTGAAAGACGACAGACAGACAGACGATGACGTGAATGATAACGATAGGGCTTCGTTCGGTACTTTGTACCCTTCGGGTACGGAACCCTAAAATAAACACACGTGATATCTCAGCTGCCCTCCGCAAGCCCCCAAGCCAACAACAACAAGGCCCAGTTGTGATATTGTACTTCGTGATTTTACCGAACCCTTAATTCCCTCCTCCCTTTCAAGTCTCACGTATATAAAGGACTATCCATATCAGCTGTCACCTACTTGATTTGGATGGAATTGGAAATTATGTATTTTCTTCCTCCTTTGTATCAGCAAAGATTTTCTGATAAATTTCTTTGCGGGATCCAAGACAGTTAATCATCGTCGGGCTTGTGTGGTCGCCAGTGTTGATTCTGGTTTTCAGAAGTTACAGTGGTTGCGAATACCACAGCTCAGTAGTCGTGTCTGCAAACTTTATTTTACCTTATTATTTATAGTTTATTTTAAACTTCGCAGGTAAAGCTAAAATAGAGCGGGAAGGAAAACACGTCACATTAGTGTGCGCCGGCAGAGCAACCGACACAGCGCTACAGGCGGCCAAGGAACTCGCTGGCAATGGTAAGACCCCTCAAGTAATTAATATAGATTTGCTTCCTTGAGAATTGGCGAGATGAAGTATTTATTTATATGTCGGGTTTAGTCAATAGTACGGACGTTAAAACAAATCGCAAGCACGCCATCTGGCGGCAAAGCAAGAACAACTACGCATTGGCGCGCTTTTTCTAACCGCTTGCGTAGTAGGGACAGCAGAATAGAGCAGTTGAGTACTGACAGCCGTAGAGCTAAGCATCGCAGAATCAGTATCGATCCGTAATATTGGTTAGCAAGAATGTAACTTGTGTCTATTTGAATAAACCCAGTGTATCGAATAACTTATGTGATTTCATTTGCACGATTGTACCCACCGACCTGCCCACACACGATGTCTTAACCTAAGGGAATACATCCTGACTTCCCGATGGTTTACATCTATCGGCCAGCTTTGATGCGACATATATATGTCAGATCCAGGTATATAGGGTCTTGGTTTGTCCTACTTAGTGACATACCGGTATTAGAATATAGTCGTGGGCGCAGAATTTGGGATATGGGTAAACTAGAGAAATGTCTCCTGTAACTTCTATACAGCTTTAATTCGAAACAGAGACAATTCCTATCACTATGGTACTAAGTACTACTCTGACTTAAAAGGAAACACTGAGTAGTTCCTAGGCCAAGTATGTCATGTCACGGCCTTGTCCGAACGATCACTGTCGCAGGTCGCTCTCCAATGAACCATATCGACACCATACCCGACACCTAGACTCCACCCAGTACCAAAAAGGTACTTGTGTATCATTTTAAGTAAACAAAATCATGACAAGATCCGACATATATAATTTATTGTACACCAAGATAAAAATAGTTCAAAAAGACATCTTATAACAAAAACAAACATATAACAGACGGCCTTATCGCGATCCGCGATCTCTTCCAGGCGACCTAGAATGGAAAGAGAAAGCCTGGACACAATATGGGGTTGCACTTGGTGCAAATTTTCAACAAATAATTAATTCATTAAGAATGCACCTATTTTTTATTTTGTATTTAGTACCTACTCTAAATACAAAATAAAAAATAGGTGCATAAATACATACATACAACTAATATACAGACAAGAAAACAATTCCGCTTTTACAAGATTATGATCACAGTGACCAGTAGTGCTCCTTTAAGAACAGGCGATGATGATTGCGCGCGCTTTATAGTCACAGGCAATGCATTCCATAGACGAGTGGCTTGGACAGTAAAAGATTTGTCTAGGAAGGTAGTGGAATGCATTGTAGTACAACACCGAAAGAAATTAAAGGAATGGAGCCTTTGTCCAGGAGTGGGACAATCCAGGCTAGAAAAAAACCAATTTAGTCACAACGTCCAACCTCAGCGGGAGTAGCGGAAGAGAGAAATATCAATGCGCCGTAACGTCGTAATTTTAAGTAAAAAAAATATTAAAATTTTTGATAATCTAACTTCCAAAATTTTGTACCATCCCTAATTTGTTAGTGATTGAAAATGATCTGTAAGTATGAATTAAAGTTTAGTTGAAACGTTACAGGTATCGAGTGCGAGGTGATCAACCTGCGCTCCATCCGTCCGCTGGACTTCGACACCATCGCGCGCTCCATCGCCAAGACGCACCACCTCATCACGGTGGAGCAGGGCTGGCCGCAGTCAGGTAAGACGTACGCACCACCTCATCACGGTGGAGCAGGGCTGGCCGCAGTCAGGTAAGACGTACGCACCACCTCATCACGGTGGAGCAGGGCTGGCCGCAGTCAGGTAAGACGTACGCACCACCTCATCACGGTGGAGCAGGGCTGGCCGCAGTCAGGTAAGACGTACGCACCACCTCATCACGGTGGAGCAGGGCTGGCCGCAGTCAGGTAAGACGTACGCACCACCTCATCACGGTGGAGCAGGGCTGGCCGCAGTCAGGTAAGACGTACGCACCACCTCATCACGGTGGAGCAGGGCTGGCCGCAGTCAGGTAAGACGTACGCACCACCTCATCACGGTGGAGCAGGGCTGGCCGCAGTCAGGTAAGACGTACGCACCACCTCATCACGGTGGAGCAGGGCTGGCCGCAGTCAGGTAAGACGTACGCACCACCTCATCACGGTGGAGCAGGGCTGGCCGCAGTCAGGTAAGACGTACGCACCACCTCATCACGGTGGAGCAGGGCTGGCCGCAGTCAGGTAAGACGTACGCACCACCTCATCACGGTGGAGCAGGGCTGGCCGCAGTCAGGTAAGACGTACGCACCACCTCATCACGGTGGAGCAGGGCTGGCCGCAGTCAGGTAAGACGTACGCACCACCTCATCACGGTGGAGCAGGGCTGGCCGCAGTCAGGTAAGACGTACGCACCACCTCATCACGGTGGAGCAGGGCTGGCCGCAGTCAGGTAAGACGTACGCACCACCTCATCACGGTGGAGCAGGGCTGGCCGCAGTCAGGTAAGACGTACGCACCACCTCATCACGGTGGAGCAGGGCTGGCCGCAGTCAGGTAAGACGTACGCACCACCTCATCACGGTGGAGCAGGGCTGGCCGCAGTCAGGTAAGACGTACGCACCACCTCATCACGGTGGAGCAGGGCTGGCCGCAGTCAGGTAAGACGTACGCACCACCTCATCACGGTGGAGCAGGGCTGGCCGCAGTCAGGTAAGACGTACGCACCACCTCATCACGGTGGAGCAGGGCTGGCCGCAGTCAGGTAAGACGTACGCACCACCTCATCACGGTGGAGCAGGGCTGGCCGCAGTCAGGTAAGACGTACGCACCACCTCATCACGGTGGAGCAGGGCTGGCCGCAGTCAGGTAAGACGTACGCACCACCTCATCACGGTGGAGCAGGGCTGGCCGCAGTCAGGTAAGACGTACGCACCACCTCATCACGGTGGAGCAGGGCTGGCCGCAGTCAGGTAAGACGTACGCACCACCTCATCACGGTGGAGCAGGGCTGGCCGCAGTCAGGTAAGACGTACGCACCACCTCATCACGGTGGAGCAGGGCTGGCCGCAGTCAGGTAAGACGTACGCACCACCTCATCACGGTGGAGCAGGGCTGGCCGCAGTCAGGTAAGACGTACGCACCACCTCATCACGGTGGAGCAGGGCTGGCCGCAGTCAGGTAAGACGTACGCACCACCTCATCACGGTGGAGCAGGGCTGGCCGCAGTCAGGTAAGACGTACGCACCACCTCATCACGGTGGAGCAGGGCTGGCCGCAGTCAGGTAAGACGTACGCACCACCTCATCACGGTGGAGCAGGGCTGGCCGCAGTCAGGTAAGACGTACGCACCACCTCATCACGGTGGAGCAGGGCTGGCCGCAGTCAGGTAAGACGTACGCACCACCTCATCACGGTGGAGCAGGGCTGGCCGCAGTCAGGTAAGACGTACGCACCACCTCATCACGGTGGAGCAGGGCTGGCCGCAGTCAGGTAAGACGTACGCACCACCTCATCACGGTGGAGCAGGGCTGGCCGCAGTCAGGTAAGACGTACGCACCACCTCATCACGGTGGAGCAGGGCTGGCCGCAGTCAGGTAAGACGTACGCACCACCTCATCACGGTGGAGCAGGGCTGGCCGCAGTCAGGTAAGACGTACGCACCACCTCATCACGGTGGAGCAGGGCTGGCCGCAGTCAGGTAAGACGTACGCACCACCACATCACGGTGGAGCAGGGCTGGCCGCAGTCAGGTAAGACGTACGCACCACCACATCACGGTGGAGCAGGGCTGGCCGCAGTCAGGTAAGACGTACGCACCACCTCATCACGGTGGAGCAGGGCTGGCCGCAGTCAGGTAAGACGTACGCACCACCACATCACGGTGGAGCAGGGCTGGCCGCAGTCAGGTAAGACGTACGCACCACCACATCACGGTGGAGCAGGGCTGGCCGCAGTCAGGTAAGCACAGATCTGTTCACGATCCTGTGCGCAAGTCTAGAGCTTCACGCTTCACGTCGCTGCACGTCATACCGATGCTCGTCGATACGGTGCGACGCCAGGGTAGACGGGGACGGCCACGCTTTTTTTTTCCTGAATTATTCCAATCCATGGCCTGTTTAAGAATGTGATCGGAAAGGATTTGTTCAACACTTCCGGAATCCATACTATGATCTAAGGTCTAGATGAATAATCAAAGGAGATTGTACTATATTTTGTGAAAGCAGTATCTCTATACGCCCGATTTCTGATGCTGAGATTGATGATTTTTGAGTATTTGGCGAATGCTTTAGCCTGAAAACTTGCCAAACTTTGGCATTAGGGTTTACTAAGATTTGAAATTTTGTTAACTTAAAAACGCCGGTATGGACGCTTGCAGCGGTGTCATATGTTTAGACACTGACCCTGCAGGAGCCAATGCCATAAAAGAAAAGCATCTTCATCACAATCAAATCTGTTTATTTTTTTAGGTATCGGCGCGGAGATCTGCGCGCGCGTGATGGAGTCTCCGTCGTTCTTCGAGCTGGACGCGCCTGTCTGGAGGGTCACCGGTGTTGATGTCCCCATGCCGTACGCGCGCACGTTGGAAGCGCAGTGTATACCGCGCAGTAGCGACGTGCAGGCTGCAGTAGCTGCCGTGCTCGGGAACAAGTCAGTACAACACACATACTAAACACATACGTGACACGTGCCCATGCCGTACAAGCGCAGGCTGCAGTAGCTGCCGTGCTCGGCAACAAGTCAGTACAACACACATACTAAACACATACGTGACACGTGCCCATGCCGTACAAGCGCAGGCTGCAGTAGCTGCCGTGCTCGGGAACAAGTCAGTACAACACACATACTAAACACATGCGTGACACGTGCCCATGCCGTACAAGCGCAGGCTGCAGGAGCTGCCGTGCTCGGCAACAAGTCAGTACAACACACATACTAAACACATGCGTGACACGTGCCCATGCCGTACAAGAGCAGGCTGCAGTAGCTGCCGTGCTCGGCAACAAGTCAGTACAACACACATACTAAACACATACGTGACACGTGCCCATGCCGTACACGCGCAGGCTACAGTAGCTGCCGTGCTCGGCAACAAGTCAGTACAACACACATACTAAACACATACGTGACACGTGCCCATGCCGTACACGCGCAGGCTACAGTAGCTGCCGTGCTCGGCAACAAGTCAGTACAACACACATACGTGACACGTGCCCATGCCGTACACGCGCAGGCTGCAGTAGCTGCCGTGCTCGGCAACAAGTCAGTACAACACACATACGTGACACGTGCCCATGCCGTACACGCGCAGGCTGCAGTAGCTGCCGTGCTCGGCAACAAGTCAGTACAACACACATACTAAACACATACGTGACACGTGCCCATGCCGTACACGCGCAGGCTGCAGTAGCTGCTAGCTGCCGTGCTGGGCAACAAGTCAGTACAACACACATACGTGACACGTGCCCATGCCGTACACGCGCAGGCTGCATTAGCTGCTAGCTGCCGTGCTCGGCAACAAGTCAGTACAACACACATACGTGACACGTGCCCATGCCGTACACGTGCAGGCTGCAGTAGCTGCCGTGCTCTGCAACAAGTTAGTACAACACACATACGTGACACGTGCCCATGCCGTACACGTGCAGGCTGCAGTAGCTGCCGTGCTCTGCAACAAGTTAGTACAACACACATACGTGACACGTGCATGCCGTACTGTACCTATAACCAGCCTATTATTTGCCCATTGCTGGGACTTAGGTCAAACCTGTCTATGACTGCCCCATGCGAGTCGATAGATTTGATACATTGACCCTTTTACCGTTTTGAAAGCAGTAGTGATAAGATAGTTATACAAAGTGTCTGTCTGGGTTCGAACTCGTAAGTCTTTACCATTGGCCAACTACTGCTTCCCAACATTGTTGGGGCGACATGAACGTTCGGCTTCATTTGTGCTGGTACGATCACAATGGAACTAAGTAAACCACTTCTTAAGCAGTGAAATTGATGGTGCTTAGTTCCCATAATGATTATTATGCCTTTTCTTGGTTTCGGTGATGAGGATTTTACCGAAAAAAATAATGCTTAATCAGCACACGAAATTCACATTTTCTCAGGTTCGTGAAAATGCCCGCGGTTGCCTGCTTTAAATGGCTGGCAAACACAAACCCAATGACGTAGCTTGCTCATATTTTTACAGAAATCTATCAAGATGGTAGTTGACAGAAGTAGTGTTGCCATAAAAGTTCTTGCGCGAGAAATTAAAAAGTCATGGTCTTCATCACGGTCATCAAACACCCCTTGTTCTTTCGTTGTGCGTACAGCTAAGGAGTGGAATTCCCTGCCGGAGTCTGTTTCCTGATAGCTACAACCTTGTGGTCTTTAAGTCAGTGAATAGGTTACTTCTAGGCAAGCGTGCTTCATCGTCGACCACATCAGGTCAAAAGCGAGCCTAAAACAAATAAAAATAAAAATCGGGAATATAGGTGTAATTTTATATTATGTAGGTTACCAATAGATTTTGATGAGCTTTGCCCTTACAATTCCAACACTTTAGTCCCAGACTAGTTTTAACCGGAACCTTCTCCTCTGTTGCAGGATCAGTGCAGCCAGCAGCCAGTGAGTGGAATCTCGAGAGGAAGTGCTTCCGATACCGGAGGTTATCATTCAAGTGTAAATATTTTTGTTCACTTCGATATTTATTTAATTTTATTTATTTTGAATGGAAAGAGAAATTGAAATAAATGATGTTATTAAAATTTCTGCGTTTTGTATTTGTTTAATACAATTCATTTATTTGGGGTAATTACTACATATATACCACGACTTTTACATCACGGTATCCTAGTAGTACACCTAACTTTGAAATCCGTCGACATAACAACTTCCATTGTTCAAACTGGTTGTCTATCAAATTACATTTGTTCACTAAACACGAACTCATATGCATTAATAAGCCAATTTAATTATTGTTTCTATCAGACTTCTGTCCTTAGTAAAACTAACAACTTGTACAACAAAATATACAAAAAAAAACAATACATAATACAAAGAAAACCAGTTACAATACACGATAAAAAGATACATACAAAAATAAACAATCACAACACACTAAACAGACCTGTTAATTTACAAAGGATAAAAAATAGGATGTCATGTCGCTGACGCGAACCCCCGTAAGTTAAGTCCCTACCAAAAATCGCTCAACACGGCCCAAGAAGTTTTCAGTTCATTTAAAATTACATTCCACTAAGCTGTTTATGACCTTCGTTTTTCCCTTCGATGGTGGTCCCAGAAAGAACAAATTATTCTTCTCACGCTGTCGCAAAATATTTATTTAAGTTTACATGTATAACATTACCAGTAAGATACACACCTAGGGGCCGATTTTGGTGTATTTATGTGAAATAAAATAAAAACTATGAAATAATGTAAGGTAGGTCACATCTTTTTTTTCAACTTTTGCCAGGCAAATTTCCCTCACACTGAATTTAAACAAGAATTAACAATACATTACAAGGTAAAACTGGATTCATCCATTTAAAATGCGATAGCTTATTTCATAACGATTCTAACAACATAAGTTTCATACTATTCTCATACAAAACTTTCGAGAAATCGGCGTTTTACTGACTGCCCTTTTTGCCTGGTATCTTATTGCCGCCACCTTCATTGGTTTGAAAGAGCTGTATCCACCTGTCCCTTACTTTTACATTTGCTGCTGCTCTTTGACAAATATGATCTGATGGTTGAATCTGAAATACATAAAGAAATACACATGCCAGCTGAAACACCATTACCCCTCCTTTTGAGTTAAGTTATTAGTTATTTGCCGCCTTAAAAATAGCGCCACATGGGAATCAAACAAAAACTCTACCTCAGCATTTGTGCTTGTGACCATGAGACCAATGGGTTGAGTTGGTAGTAATATGTTAATACTAAAGTAATTGCTTGCGTTGCTGGTGATTGCTTGCGTTGCAATCACCAGCAGCATGAGAACCACACCCACGGCCGCCCTACAAGCAATGCTAGGACTGCCACCTCTGCATCTTATCGTGCGGGAGGAGGCAGCTCTGGCCGCTTTTAGACTCCATCTATCAGGTATCCTAACTCAAGACTCCAGGGTTAAGCACACACGCATAAGAGAAGACGCGATCAAGCGAAACCCGATGCTAGCATCACCATGCGACAAAGCCCCAAAAACACACCACTTTCATAGGCACTACAACATAACACTTACTGAAGAACAATGTGATTACTCAGGCCCGAAGGAGATGAGAGTATACACCGACGGGTCGAAGACGAACTCCGGTACCGGAGTCGGAGTCTTTTCACAAGACCTAAATATAAATATATCCAGACCGCTAGGAGGTTTCAACACCGTCTACCAGGCGGAGTGTGTGGGCATCATACTGGCGGTCCATGCCCTAGAAGCCAGGAAGGTTACGGACACCCATATTCGTATACTCTCCGACAGTGCCTCAGTCCTCCAATCCTTACGAAAAAAATATATTACATCGAAATTAATACTAGAATGTCACAATGCACTAGAACAAATAACCTTATCTAGTCGTAACACGGTGACACTGCAATGGATAAAGGGACACAGCGGATCCTTAGGCAACGACGCAGCTGACGAGCTTGCGAGACGCGGATCCAGCACGGCGGTCTATGGACCCGAACCCGTCGTACCCATCCCCTTCAACCAAATACGTAGGTGGCTACAGGAATTCACCAAGACACAGGCGGGGAACTGGTGGTCCTCGGCACCAGGCTGTAGGCAGTCCAAAGAAGCTTTGCCATCTCTGGACAGTAGTCTTACCAGACGTCTGCTACGTCTGGACAGGAATGGCCTCCGCATGGTGACGGGGACTATCACGGGACACTGCTCACTTAACAAACATTTCCACACAATAGGCATAACGGACAGTCCTCTGTGCAGGGCATGCATGGAGACTGAGGAAACCGTCACACACGTTCTCTTTGAATGCAAAGGGATCACACAGATAAGAACACAAACCCTCGGGTCACCCAGATCTTACACGGACGTTCTAAAAAAACCAGGAGCCCTAATAAGCTTCTGGAGGGAGGTGGGCTGGTTGGAATAACCCATCCAACGGCCGCCAAGGCCCACGCACAAAGGTCCAACTACAGGACTAAGTGCGGAAACCGAACCCCATAACATAGAACATAGAACATACTAAAGTAACTATAAATCCAATAAAAAATCTACAAGGAGCTTTTGTTTTACCTTCTTCTTCAATCCTAGCTTTTTTGGGTCTGAATTCAGTATCGAAGAGATATTATATTATTTAATTTGTATATATATATTTCTATGTCTGATATAATTACCTGTAATAGCGATTACTTGATAAAACCATAAAGTGGCAGCTCTTATCTGATCTGACCATCTATTGGATGACCAAGAGCATGCCCTCTTTCTATCCAATTTTCACACAACAACCGATTTCTCCAGAAACACATGTTTAAAATAATGATCTAATTCACAAATTGATTCTCATTATTTTCCTTTTTTTTTTGTTGTTATTCCTTAGTTGCTTCCATTTATTAATTTGATCTTAGCTTCATATTTATTTACCTTTTTCTTTAACTCGGTCATTTGTGTCTCAATTTGGCATTTGGAATCGTGTAATCTTTTTATTTAACGTTTTAATGTTAAAACTTTCTTCTGTATCCGTACAACTTCATCTTTCCCAGGCTGATTATCAGGTGGGTTGCTGAAATAATATTAAATTAACTTTACTATCAATTTTATTAATCATTAACTGTTAAGTCATTATTAAGTTACTATTCAATCATTTACCTTTTACTTGACAATCCATCAGGTGTACAAACAATAATTGGAACTTCTACAAAATTATTTCCAACATCCATGTCTGAAGGTGAAGGTTTCATCTGATTGTTTTCAACTTTAAACTTGGAAGTTGAATCTTTTATCTGTTCTCCAACTGTTCTACTTTCCATTGAAGGTTCAGATAGAACTATTTCAATCATCGATTCTATGGGTGGATTATCTTTTTCATTATTTGTTAAGTGTAGCGTTGGCAAGCTACCATTCTTCAGTATTTTCATTCCTTGAACGGTTAAAATTTCCTTTATGGACCGCGGATTTAAGGCGCGCGGAGGGGTGGGGGGAGGGGGGGGGGGGAGGGGGAGATACCCCCCTGTATCATCCCCACCCCGCGGAGCCCCATGGTTATGGAGATATCCATGGTTAAAGTTTTTAGGTTAGAATAAAAATTTCCATCAATGTTCATCGATTTTTGGGGCGGGAAGGGGGTAGGGAAGTGGGGGGTAGTGGGACTACCCCCCTGTGCCATCCCCAGCCCGCGGAACCACATGGTTAAGGAGATATCCATGGTTAAAGTTTTTACAACTACTATTTAACAGTGTCGACGGAGCCCCGCTGCGCGGGGCTCCTATTTCTGTCTGAAGGGTCTAAAGTAACCTAACACGAAGAAGATGACGGGAGCTGAGTTCGCTCGCTTTGCTCGCTCACTTCACCTCCCGTCATCTCTTCGAACCTAACCTGTCCGTGTCGGGGTGCCCTAAGCTCCCGAGCTCGCTTCGCTCGCTCTTCGACTAATTCATAATGACCAAACAATGTGATGAAGACCTCATGGAAAGTGGGTGCTCTGATTCCGTTTTGGGTATTTTCGGATATTCACATAGTGAAAATAAAACACGACCAGTGACAGCTAATACGAAAAAGCGCGGCATCGCTTCACGATCCGTTCCACAGTGTAAACAAAAATTCGTAATTTTTTGTGTAAAATGTCAATGCAATTGCATAATTCACCATGGTTATTGTGCACATTAATTACACACCAAATTGAAATATGTGAGTAAGTGAAAATAAAATTATATTTAAGTGAAAAATATGACTTCAAATTGAATAAAATACACCTCTACTTCAACGGAACGTGAAATGTGAACTTTGACGTTTACCATGACAATTTATCTAACCTAAAAATTTGCACAAAACAAAATTTGTATGGAAATTTAAAATATTTTTTTCTCGTAAACCGTGATACTCCGCTTTTTGAAACTTTGTAAAAAGCTTTCTATATAAGAGTACTATCTACATAAAAAATATGAACTTCCAAATCCGCGGTCCATAAAGGAAATTTTAGCCAACAAACAAAACGAAATGATTTAAAAACAAAAACATATTTTTTAGTAATAGAAATAACCTAACTTTTGTGGGTACCGACTTGTGATAGGATCTTCGAGGGAGTTTATCACTTCTCCACTTACACGAAAAACACGTATAAACCATGTTTTGTTGAAACTAACTAAACAATCTTCAATTTTTAAAAATTCAATTCGCTCACTGATTGTAAGTAATGTAAACAGATTATAATATATATTTAATATTAATATGTAAAAAGCATATAAATAGGTACTTCTTAGAGGATAGCTGCCTCAATGACAAAGAAAATGTTTACTCTAGCGAGAAGGAAAAGTCAGTGAGCTGCCTTGATCTCTGCGACATATGTCAAACTGACGTTACGGTATAATTAGAATTAGCCTGTCAAAGGCAATTTTTTTTTTTTTTTTTTTGTTCCTTACGGAACAGGCTAAGGTCTGAGACCATGCTGCCTAGTCATCAGTATTCTTCTATAATTATTTAGTATGCATTAGAATGCGGATGTAACGTATTCTAATGTTTTTTGGAGTATTTGGCAGCAAATTGTATCGAGTCAGCCTTCCCAGTAAGCTTTGCGGAGGTAGTCAATACTACAATAAAATTCTCCGCTCCATTACACCGAGATCGCTTCTGTCAATGATTTCACATATTGTCCAGTTGCGTAGACAGTTGAGACACAAAACTACACCACTTTTATATCACAATATCCACTAGGAATCAATTTGCAAATAATATTAACAGCCGCTGAAGTTCACTCGAAAAAATCCCGCCAAAAACTCCCCTGTCAAAGGCTATTGTTAAGGTGGAAACACATTATTAACACCCGGCCCGACGCCACCCGACGCGAACCGTGCACATATACAACACGCTTCGCTAGTATAGGGTTGCCATCTATCCGACATCCCCCATTGTGCTAGTTTAGATGGCGGGCGGGCGGGTCTTTTATTTGTAGTCCGGGTCTTCAAATCACCAACAGCAATTTTTCACCGTCTTCTGCTTCAATTGTTGACTGATTTTGAAAATTCTTTTTTGCTTGGAAGGTTATGTACCCGAATTGGTCCCATTTAAATTTGATGAAGATCTGGTGAATAAATTCGGAGGTATTCAACGGAACTCTTCAAAATATTACAGCAAATCACCCGGGATTGCATGTCTATTTATTGTAAACTAGCTTCTGCCAGCAGCTTCGCCCATGTCAAAAGTGCTTTATCACCCAAGGGAACATTATACCAGGATAAAAAGTAGCCTGTGTGCTATTCCTGACTATAATCTATCTGTCAGCAAAATTTCATCTAGATCCGTTTAGCCGTTCTGGCGTGATTGAGTAACAAACATACATCCAAGAAGTAAGTTTACTACAGAAATTGACCACTAGAGTCTGGCCAACGAAAGCTGTCCACGAATTAATTTCTAAACTTTTAGGATGGCAATTATTTAGGGCTGTCAAAATTGTCATATTGACGTTTCGTACTTGAGTCAACTTTAGTGATGGGCCAACTCGGGATAAGTACGACTCGAGTTAACTCGAGTTGAAATTCACTTAACTCGAGTTGAACTCGAGTTACGCAACTCGAGTTAGCAGAACCAAGGAAGTTAAGTTAGAATTAATTATTTATTAGTTGCAAATCACTTTTTTACATATTTAGGCGAGATGAGGCAAAACATCGAAGGAAATGAAAGGAATGGGGGAAGCCTTTGCCCAGGAGTGGGATAATACAGGCTAAGAAAATAAAATAAGATTAATTAGGTAGGATTAAAATAATAGAGGTTATTTTTAGTATAAATCACATATCTGTATTTTTGATTTTAGTCTGACTTATTTTAAAGAATTATAATTATATAAGATAATCAACAACAAAACTAGTTAAACACATACAGCATCTTTCACAAATTATCACAATCACAACAAATCATTTTGGTTGCAGCTAATACTGACTTTTACATTTGTAGCTTTCGATCGAGTTATTTATTATAAAAAAAAAACTTTTTCTCATGTTTTTATTTTAGGTTTCGATTCGACTATGACTCTTAACCCATAGGGGTTATGGTTTTGTGTTGATTTTATTGTGTCATCACATCAGTGTCTGCATTACATTATATAAACTTATAGCAATAACTTTTTCTTTAATTCAACCTTTTCTATATAATGCCGTGCCAGGTAAGTTGGATCTGTGAACTTCAATGTGCGCAGAAGTAAAAAAATGCCAACCTTATTATTTGTTTTGTTTTTATATGTTCAAACTGGTAACCATTAATAACCTTATTATGGTCTTAGTATATAAATCTAAAATACTGATGTAAATATTGCATAATATGATAGAATAATAAATGGTATCAACTCCGTTTAAGCAGTGTATAGTCAGGGTTGTAAGCACTAGATTGTTTAAAATGCCCGCCTTTTTCTTTGGACAGCTTTCGTTGGCCAGACTCTAACAGTGCCGTACCGTAATGTGCCACACAAAAAAGTAAACAATTAAAACTTTTTACAATAAACGCATTCCCCTGCTTCGGCCGTCGGGTAAAAAATACAACCGCCTTCCAATAAAAAATTTGACTCAAATAAGTTAATGATTTCTATTATAGCATAAACATAAAAAATATTTTCACCGAGTTTGTACCCTAAAAATTACCGTGCTGATGGGCCGTCGGGTAAAAAATATAACCGACATCCAATAAAAAATTTGACTCAAATAAGTTAATGATTTCTATTATAGCATAAACATAAAAATTACCCTCGCCGAGTTTGTACCCTAAAAATTACCCTGCTGATTAAACTTTACTCTAAATTAGGATAAATTACCCTAAGTTGGCACCACTGATCATATCATAGCTTTGTTTCTAGTATTATTTCTAATACTATGATCACGGTATTGGCCTGAAACCATATCATATAATAATAAGTATAGTACGACATAAAAGAGTAGAAATTAAATATTTTGGAACTAAAAGTTTTCATTTTCTGGCAACATCTAAAATGAGTACTTGAGCTGTCAATTTTTCTCGATCGGTTTCGATTTTCGTAAGAATTTTGGTTTTTGTGTGATATTTCTGAGTGTGGACAGAAAAACAGTGGCAAATCATGAATAAGGTAATTCGTGGAGGTGCCCGTGATATAGTTTACAAAGTTTATATGTGGTGTACAGCCGAATTCCAAGCTGGGAAGCTTCTATGCAACTTAGAAGATGTTTACCATCGTACAGCAGATTTTACTGGTAAGTAACTATTGAAAGTTACGCTAAACGTTAATTACAAACGATTAATACATTCAGGGAGCTAAATTTTCGAACCACATATCATTTACAAATTATTTGTCCAACATTTTTGAGGTTATGCTAACGTAAACAAATACCGTTGTAGTTATAGCGCGACTTAACAACGTTGATAGTAAGGCAAAAACAATTAATGTAATTTATTGCGGATACGAAATTTTTTTTTTGCTATGCCATATTTGTTGATGCAATCGACTAAATGGAAAGAAACAATTTTAAAATATATTCACATTTATTTACCGCGGAACTTCTTTCGTCGGACTGACAGTGATTCTTTTATATGCTTGTTTTAGGTGTTTCTGTAAGCACAGTGCGCAGAATCGTGCAACATGGTATTGAAAACGGTGGGAAATTCATAACACCAGCTAAACACATGAAGGGTCGTCCCATGGTGCAGACAGCAGTGACGATGAGAGTGGTTCAGAAAACAGTGACGAATCAATACCAGAGCTTAAAATAGACTACACGAACTTAAGTGATCCCATGGAAGGTGTAGAGTATTTAGATTTTGATTGATTAGATTAGTTTATTTTATTAATTTTAGTTTATATTTGAGTTTATATGGAAAGCAATTGATTATTAAAAATACTTATTTTTTGTGAAATTGTTGTTTTATTACTACTACATATTAAATATTTAATAAATATACTTATTTAATATATTTACTCATTTTTTATACCCAATAAATAAATAATACTATTCAAGTATCAAGATCAGCTCGGTCGTACTAACTGGGTTGCTATCTGAGCGATTGTGGCGCCCTCATTTAATTTCTACTCTTTTATGTTGCACTGTACCATTTTACTAATACGATGAATTGTTCATCCGACATTTTAAATAAAAACATACAAAAAATGTCTTTACGCCAGGAATGCTCTCGACTGACTGAGGCGTGGGTGGCATCGAGTGTTAACTAGGAACATACTGTGTGCGATGCGTCGGGTGGCGTGTTTGCCCCCTCTCCCGGCAACACGCTGATCTAAACCGACTGCGTGTTACCGCGTGTGATTGCGTGTCGTCACATGGCGTGTTGACTATGTGTTTCTGACCATATTAAATATATGGGATGTATTAGTACTTCAACGCGTCACAAGGCGTCGGGTGGCGTGGCGTCGGGTCGGGTGTTAATAATGTGTCACCTTTACTGTATTGATAGCTGTCGTAGAGATCAAGCTATCATTTACGCATATGAAGTTTATTTTAAAACAATGTCTCTGTTTTAAAAGGTAAAAACCATAGACCTTGGTTTCGAGTTTCGACAAAACTGACATTGACAAATGTGACAAGCAAAGAGGTGACAAGAGTGACAACTGAATGACGCCGTGTTCCGAATCACGACAAAATGAATACTCGGAAAAAGCGCGGGAAACCTCAAATTTGGCGGACGTGGTTTTTTCGATCGTTTCATAAATTAATTAATAATATTGGATTGGATTAAGTTTTTGTATATATTTTATCTTATTATTTAGTACTTTAGTTAGTTTTAGTGTTGTTATTATATTTGGTAAGTGTTTTTATTTCTATTTATAGTTGTTAGCCATGGATCCTCCGGACGACCCCGGAGGAACACCACCTTCAGAGATTGGTCATTATGTTACAATCTCTAATAATGACACTAGTGTTGATACTGATGGTTCAGTAAGTTTAACTAATAATTCCAAGCGTAAAAGGGTTTCTGCTCGGCCCACAATTTGCAAACATTGCAACAAAAAAAGGCGTAAAAGTGGCGGGAAACGCCATAATGATTGTGACTGTGGCGAGGTGGAAATGGAGACTGAAACCAAGGATCTTCCACTTACTTCTCCATTGAGGGTTGGAGTTGATGGGATGAACGTGTCATCGCATCAACCAGTTTCTAGACTTTTATATAATTCCTCGGATGCGGCTCCGTTTTTAGTCCATATTCAAAGAGAACAATCCGCTTCCAACGAAAATATATATTTAAATCCGATCTCTTTTGGGCGATTTTTAAAAAGGAATTCTTTTAATAATATTGTTAATGGTAGTCTTAAGAAAATAGGCCGTAACAGACTTGTAATATCTTTCTCTAAATATCAAGATGCCAACTCTTTTATTTCTAGCCAGTGAACGGAAATAAACATGGAAGCATTCCTAGCTTTAAAAGATGACCCAACGCAAATTGTGCCCCGGTGGGCGGGGCTTACCGATCGTGCCGCTCACGCTTTTAGTTCGTCCGCAGTAGGCAACAGCGGCGGTCGACTAATATTTACTGTTTTTCGCATGTTAAATATTTAAAAATGCCTTCTTGTGCAGTGAAGTGGTGCATAAATAAATCACATTTGCATAACAAGAATGTTGGAATTAGTTTTCACGTGTAAATACATCGCTATTCATTATATTTCTATTAAAAATGAAGTATGCCACGAAATCTATAGGGATGATGTTATGCCAACCAAACAATTAACTTTTTTACCTGACAATAATGGCAAATATAATTTAAAAAAAAAATGGCGTGTATTTTTTTTTCTATGGGGACGGCACTATGCAAAATATACCAAGTTATTGTAGGTACATAAAAGTTCCTTTAACAGCATGGAGAAAATAGATATCGTTGCTGTATCTTTATCTTTTCTAATATATTTTTGACCGTTCCAAAAAGATATATTTTTAATACAATAAAAGATGGTTCTTTAACACGAATTGCCGTAGGATTTGACTGGTAGAAATCATCACGCGAAAAAGCATTCATACTTCTATGCGATATCCTTCTTTCGAATTTGGTCAAAATATAAATCCAAAATGGCGGCTGCGAAATCTTTCATATTTTTCATCATGGGTTTAGTTTTCGAGGATGCTTAAGTCGATTGTGAGGCTAAAATAATACAAGACGGCAAAAATAAAAAAAATGTTTTTGTTTAAATCATACGTGAGAAGGAACTTTGTTCCTGACGGTGGTACCCTGATCACACACGTTTATTTATGCTTCTATATTTTCTTTCATATTACTTTAATACCATCACTATCATAATTAATTATTGCGTTGCTCCATATTGCATAAAGAATCCCGGGCGACGCGATTGGTGGACGCAGTGGCGTCGTAGAAATGTCGTTAGCGGCCTATACGTTAGATGATAATTTAAACCCAAACTTTAAGTAAATAAGGTCTATTTTTTACTGTGCATCATGAGTTGTAATAATATTGTTTGTGTACTTTGGCTAGTTTGACGAATCAGTGGCGGGGTTTCGATGTGTGAGTTTGTTTGGGATTTTGTGTCAGGATGCGCGTTAAGTTCCTTCGAAGTAATGCTTCCATGTTTATTTCCGTTCACTGTTTCTAGCAAGTTTTTGGAAAAAGAGAAGTACAAAGCTTTTATTCCATCATTTTCCGTCACTCGCATGGGTGTCGTCAGAGGCGTACCCATGGAGTGGGCGGATGATGAAATCATGGATAACATCTCTGTCCCAATTGGTTGTGGGAGGATATTGAAGTTGAGGAGAATAAAAAGGAAAATTTTAGTAGAGGATAAGCCTCAGTTTAAAAATACTGAAACAGTAATTTTGACATTTGATGGGCAAATTCTTCCTAAGCGCGTCTGATTTGTTATGTATTTGCAAAAATTGTGTAAAGTCAGCGAAAGGGAATATTTTGCACAGTTTTTGTACAGAGGTAGTTAGAAATAAAAAAATAAAAAATTATTTCAATAAGTTTTTTTTTTATTTACATAAGAATACCCTATTTCACATAAATCAATCAATAAATAAACCTCCCCACACATATTTTACGAAAAAAAATTTTTTCAAAATACTTGACCCGACCGCCGTAAAAAAAAATGGTGGATTTTTTGTTTGTTATTGTTTTTGTTTTCGACTTCATTCAAAGAACCGGCGTTAGCACTTCAATTAGTGGCTTTAGTGGCGTTGTTAATTAACCTACTAATGTAAATAACGACAGTTTGATAAGAATACGGCAAAATTAGATGTCGAAAAAGGACTTACGGCAAAACGGTCGTCATGGCTGGAACAATAGAGGACTTTGTTCGTTGAAATACGTATTTGTTCGGGGTTGGGGTGAGATTAAGATAAACTGGGATTCAAGATTGAAAAGATAAATATATTTCAGTGAGTCAAATGGGATAACAATTAAAACTAATGAGGTGAACGATATGGGATTATGAGTCACGCGCACGGTATGCCGCCGAATTACGTACTGAACTATTGCTGTGTATGTGCAATGATATAAATGATGGAAACATACTGAGCGGGTGGCGCAATAATGATGACCCAGGGAAACGTACTGTACGGTGGTAGGCCCGTACATGCTCCCGGGGGCAAAGATAGGGGTTAGTAGGATAAAGATGGAGATGAGATTTACAAGATGATAAACAATTTTCAACTTATCAACTATATGACAGGGATAAGGATTAGTAGTGAGTGATTAACAATATTTCGAACAAGTACAAGTAGTCTAGTAACTACTTATCTTAGATCGGGAAGGGAAAATACGCGAAAAACAGGGGACGAGGCCCTATCTTCTGTTTGTAAACACTCGCTAGATTTAATAAGATTTTTGGGAACGTTTTTCACAGATTGACTAAATTGACCTTTTTCCCTACGATCACAACACTCACTCACTGCACTTTTCACTTTGATTAAAGATTGCCTTTTTTCCCTAACCGCACTACACTCACTTATAACACTCTCATTGCCGGGATGTGAAGAGATCGCAGTAGCAGTAGGTGCCTCTCCATCAGGCACCGAGGGTTCTCGACGTGTTGACCGCCTGTGACGCCGCCAACAGTATACCGCCGTAGTTATTAGGATTCCAAAGATTAGAGCATACAAGACGCTATAAAGATGTACGTCATGATAGGATATTTTATCACTCCATGGTTCAGTTTGTTTCATGATCTCAATCTTTTTCTGTATATCTTCAAATTGTCGCAATATTTCAGAATTATTAGGATTAATTTCAGGAGATTCAGGGATAGATATGTTGAATATATGATTAATAGGTGATATTTGTGGTGCAATAATTCTTGCACCAATACTCATTTTGCTAGACAGCCTTTTATTAGCATGGACAACGAAATTGTCCGTCTTTATCATACAGCCTTTCTCCACATTCAACAGACCTGCATTCATCAATTTAACGGCGGTAATTTCGCCGTCACAGAGAAGTTTAAAGTTGCTTTCATTGCAACAAAAATAATAATATGTATTATCCACTGTTAATTCTTTCCAAATGTTTTTACAAGGAGTTAAAATAGTTTCACAGGTTCTTGTGTGTGGGATCGTTTCACACAAGCTGTGATCATCTTTTAAGATATTTATAGGGTTTTTTGTATGACATAGAATCATCCCAGGATTTTGTCTTATACAAGACTGGAGATCAGCATCAGTAAGGGTTACGTATGAGTCTTTTCTGAGGTTAATGGCAGCAAAACTTGAGATTACTTTCACATGTATCATGTCGTGGTTCAATAATCGTGGGACTGGAATGAGGTTAAAGATTTCGTAAAGGTCTCTTTCGATGAGGGGTATTCTTATTTCAATGATCAAGTACTTACTATGGTACTTAGCCCGCACTTTTATCAAGTAGTAGAGATCCTTGAGATTCAAATGGTCGACAGGAAGTGCCATGTCTTTGGGGATATGTGCTGATATAGAACTTAATTCCAATCTCAGCTGTTTAGGAGATATCAGATGGAAGTCCAATTTTCCATTGTAAATATTAGTTACCGTATCAAGAATGGAGTCTTGTATTTTCCTGAGGCTATGCAGTAAGTTATTCGCCGTCATAGCAGATGCTAAGAAATCGGTGACTAAAGTCATGTTCTGTACCTGGCGTTGAAGATCTTGATAGGATTCTTTAAGGTAATTTAACTTTTGAGTTATCGATTTATGATGTTTGTTTGCAGCTTTCTCCATTCTTTTCATGAGATTAAACTCGGCTTCCACGATTGAAGTTTGGTTTTTCCAGAGGTTATACAAATGTTTATCATTTTCTTTCAAAAGGTCGATGTCTTGTGCATATTTCTCCGCAAAACGCTGATCTAGCACGCCAAACAAGCTGTTTGCGACGTAGCCTACTCCGTCTATTAGACCACGACGCCGGCGCCGCCGCTCGTCTCCAGTTACAAATGATTCATTCATTGTCAACATACTATCGTAATATTTAATTTCTTCGAACTCGTGCCCGAGTTGTAAGATGATGCCGGCGCAAGGTGTGTGTTCTTTAATAGTGGAGCATAATGTTTCAAGATAATTAATATACTTCTCAAGTGCCGACGTTCCTTCTTTGTAGGGATATGTGTCATAATAAACAATTAAACGCCAATCGTCTCTAATAAGGTGCATGTTGGAGATTTTATCGAAATAAACGCTGTTGTTGCTCAAAGGGGTAAAACTATAAGATGCTTGAGATAAGTTTATTAGTGACAGTAAGAATAGCGTTAATGACAGAGCTATAGTCGAGAAGGAGATACGCTTGGGATTTTTCTTCCTTGGTGCTTCATCCTTAACCTTCGTGTCACTAGGAGGATTATTGTCTCTGTCCGCTGGTAATAGAGATAGCTTAACAACAGGTCGTTTTAGGAAACCATTTTTGGTTTTAAGGGTAACGACTCTGACGTGTCCGTCAGAACCAGGATGCAGTTCTACTATACGCCCTAGAGCCCACTTCCCAGGCGGGAGGTTTTCATCTTTGATGATAACAATATCGTTGAGACTGAGATTCCCTTGAGATTGTCTCCATTTAGCTCTAATGGATAACTGTGAGAGATATTCATTTTTCCACTGGGCCCAAATATCTCTATAGATTTTTTGTACCAAGTGCCACCGAGTTCTAAGATCATTTTCTGTTTCAAATATCGTTAAGGTAGGCCCACTTGCAAGAAAGTGTGCCGGCGTTAAAAAGTCTATGTCCTCGGGATCCTCCTTCAAAGAACAAAGTGGTCGAGAGTTTAGACAACCCTCTAGTTGAGACAGGAGGGTGCTATATTCTTCATAGGTGAGTTTTTGCTCACCAACAACACGTCTAAGATGATGTTTTAAACTTTTCACCGCAGCTTCCCAAAGTCCGCCAGCAGAAGGCCATGACGGAGCATTAAAATGCCACTCAATGTTCATTTCTGCGACGATAGATAATGTTTCTTGGCTTGATAAGCTTTCTGAGATTTCTAAGATTTCTTGTTTTAGGATCTTGTTAGCTCCAATGAAGTTAGTTCCTTGATCACTGTAGATGTGCCCGGGAACTCCTCTTCTGGCTGACATACGTCTGAGCGCTGCAATAAAAGCCGACGCTGTGAGATCAGATACGAGTTCTAAATGTACGGCCTTTGTAACCATACATATGAATACTGCAACGTATCCTTTATCTGTTTTGATGCCGCGACCTTTGTTCGCTTTCACCAAAACATGTCCAGTGTAGTCAATACCGGTATGATAAAAGGGTCGACTAGGATTTACTCTGGATGAAGGCAAGTCACCCATGAGTTGATGTTTTAGAATGGGATCATGTCTCCTACACTTTACGCACGTTCTCAATCGTTTTTTTGTAGCGCGGTTTCCTCCAATTATCCAATATTTTTGTCGTATAAATCCACTCGTCATTTTCACTCCACCATGGAATACTAATTTATGGGATTCGTCTATTATGAGATCAGCTAATTTAGATTGATTTGGGATGATAATGGGATGCTTCATTTCGGGGTCTAAGCTCGAATGTTTTAGCCGCCCACCGACACGGAGTAATCCGTGGTTGTCTAAGATAGGATTGAGATTCAAGATCTGGCTTTTTTTGCTTAAAGGTTCACCTTTTTGAAGTTGAGATATTTCCTTGAAAAAGTATTCTTGTTGCACATATTTTATTAACATTTCCGTCGCTCGTTTGAGGTCATGCAGAGTAAGATAGTTTTCACGCTTCTTTTTGTAAATCAAGATGTTGTTGAATTTGTTTACATAGGCTAGAACTCGTATAATTTTCTTGTAACTGCTGTATTTCTCTAATAATTGTTTTATAACGGAATTGCTAGAGTCAGCAGTAATAGTGTTAACTAGCTTTTTCTTTCTGAGATCTTCAGTTGTTTTATATAAGATGGGTTCTGGATTCTTTTCAGGATTGTATTGAGGTAACCAATTGGGTCCGTGCCACCAAAGTGAATGATTTGCTAAATGGGATGCGGTGAGACTACGGCTAGCGCAATCTGCGGGATTTTCTTGGGATTTCACATACCGCCACCTAGTTTTTGGGATAATTTCGCAAATCATTTTTACTCGATTGGCAACAAAGGGTTTCCATTTTTCTGGTTCACCACTTATCCATCCTAGTACTGCCATGGAATCTACCCAGCCATAAGCTTGGATTTTGAGATCAGATAAGGATGAGATTATTTTGGCCATAAGTTTTGATAGTAAAAGAGCTCCACTAAGCTCCAAGCGAGGTATAGATTGAGATTTTTTCAAAGGTACCACTTTAGATTTTCCAGCAACAAGAGTTATGTATGTCTTGTGGTTTCTTGTAATTTTACAATAAACAACGCAAGGGTAGGCCTTTGTGCTGGCATCACAAAACCCATGAAGCTCAATTATATCATTCTCCATGGTTTGTATCCATCGAGGTATTTTAAATTGGGATATATAAGGTAAGTCAGCCTTTATTTTATTCCATTCCAGGGCAATATTATGAGGAATCGGTTGATCCCAACCTAATTCCGTTTTTCTTGTTTCTTGAAATAATATTTTGAGTTTTATTGTGACTGGTGACACCCAGCCCAAGGGGTCAAAGATTTTTGAGATTTCAGACAAGAATTGTCGTTTTGTTGGGATGCCTTCTGTGGTAATTTCTATTGGATGAAAGATAAAATGGTCTTCCTTTGGATTCCAGCGAAGGCCTAAAGCCTTTGTAGATTCTGGCTGTTTAAAATGAAATTCTTCATCTTGAGGATTAATATGATCGTCTAAAAGTTCCGGCAAGTTCGAGCGCCATTTTCTAAGATTGAGGCCGCCTGACTTAAGAAGGTTTGTCATCTCTGCTTTGAGATGTTTAGCAGCTGTCGCTGTATGAGCTCCATGCATGAGATCATCCATGTAAAAAGAGGTTTCTAATATATCAGGAGCGCTGCTATTAGGATAATTTGGCCTTTCATCGATGGCAAGTTGTTTCAGTGTCATCATGGCGAGGAACGGTGCGGCCTTTGTACCGTAGGTGACAGTCGCTAGCTGATATTCTTGCAAAGGTTGGGATTGTTGATTTCTCCAAATAATTTTCTGGAACTTTTGTTGATCAGGATGTAGCCAAATGTTACGGAACATCTTTTCAATATCAGCCGTGAATGCGTATTTAAACTGTCTCCATTTTAGGATGAGACTTAAGAGATCCTGCTGCAGGTTCGGCCCCCTGCACATAAGATCGTTGAGGCTGTGACCCGTAGAGGTTTTTGCAGAGGCATTAAAAACAACTCGTAATTTTGTAGTTAATGACTCAGCTCGAAGTACGCCATGATGCGAAAGGTAGCAATCTGGGGTTACGTTGACATGTGTTGCAACGGGGATCATATGTCCGAGCTCTAAATACTCGGACATAAATAATTTATAATCACATGCCAAGTCTGGTTGCTTAATTAATTTTCTTTCTATTTGAAGGAATTGCGCAATGGATTTATTTTTAGATTCACCCAACTGTTCTTCAAAATTTTCTTTAAAAGGTATTTTCACGACATAGCTGCCGTCTTCGCGCCTTGAGGTTGAGGATTGAAAGAAGTCAATGCAAGCTTGATCTTCTTGAGATATTGATAAGGGTTCGCGAATATCCTCCATTTCCCAGAACTGTTGGATATCGGTGAGATTGTTTAGGATCACATTGCACTGAAATGTTTTACAGTTGCCGCTTAGGATCCATCCCAGCTGTGTCTGCTGGGCAATGGGTAACATTCCCTCGGAACGGCAGATACCATCCAATAGGATTTGGGAATAAACGTCAGCGCCGAATAAGATATCAACTGGCCTACTTTTGTTGAATTCAGGATCAGCTAGAGTTATTTGGTTAAGAGTTGGCCAGTTGGGTTTAGTGAAGGTATGACTAGGCAAGTTCGTGACTAGTCTTTTCATTATAAATACGTCGGATTCGAAAGTGAAGTCATTAATTACCGACATACACTTAATAGAGATCATGCCCTTACAGCTATTTTCATTGTTTCCGATTCCAGAGATAAGTCCAGTGCATTTTTGGCGACGCAGGTTTAGGAGCTGTGCAGCTCGTTCAGTAATGATTGAGGTCTGAGATCCCTGATCTAGAAGAGCTCTCATTCTTTCGTAAGATCCGTCAGCTGCTTGAACCTTGATAATTGCTGTCGCGAGGAGTATTTCTATAGGATCATTTTGCATAGATACTAAGGTGTTCATATCTTGCTGAGGTGGAGATTTCGTAATAGTGGCCGTGTTCGGCCCCGATCGCGACGCATCTGAATTAGCATTTCTTGACGTAAAACATTCATGTAGAATCGTATTGTGGTCTTTATTGCACTCTTTACACTTTACTTCCGAAAGGCATTTTCTACCTTCGTGATAGTGCAAACAGTTGACACAAAGGTTCAAATTTGCGATTGCGTTTCTACGAGCCGATGGATGCATTTTTGCCAGCTTTTGGCAATTTTGTATGCGATGATCGCTTGCATCGCAAATACCACATTGCTTACGTCTTTCGATATTTTTCCAATTGGACTTTGACGATTGCGAAATGACCTGGTTTGTCGAATAGGTATGATTTGTGGTGTTGTTATTTTGTTTGAAACGAGAATTAAATCCTTTTGAATGATATTGTTGGTTATTAAGATAGCCTTTAGATGATGAAGGTGCGTGTTGGGATTGAGATGACTTTTGAATGAAGGGTTCTTGTTTCTTCCGTGAAGTTTCCAGCGACGTAAACTTATTCTCCAAAAACCGAAGAAATTCTTCCAATACTGGCAACTCCTTTGGAGATTTCAACGAATCTATATAGTCATCGTTGGTTTCAGAATCTAACTTCTCCGCTAGGATAAATACGAGGAAGGGATCCCAAGTAGATACATCGATTCCGAGATTTTTTATAGCGTTCACGCTTTCGTACGTTGTATCGTGGATCCGTTTGAAGTGACTCACTGATTTTTGCTGAGATGTCGGGATATTTAGGAGGTTTTTGAGATGAGATATAAAAATACGACGCTTATTGTCATAGCGATGCGTAAGGATATTCCAACAAACAGGGTAGTTGTCAGAACTTATTGGAAGATGTTGGATTAATTTTTCCGGCTCGCCCTTGGTCTTACTTTTCAGGAACTGCATTTTTTGGGCGTTCGATAACGATGGATTGTTGTGTACAGTTTCTGTAAAAAGATCTTTGAAGGATATCCAGGATGTATAACTTCCTTCGAAGGTAGCTATTTCTATTTTTGGGGTCGATTTCTCAATATGAGCCACCGACCACATCTTTCGGTTAATATCTCTTTTCAAAGTTTTATAATATTTCTCGTAGTTCGAGAATTGCTCGTCGTACTGGGCGTTGGAGCCGTTGAGCTCGTTGTCCAGTTCCCAGTGTAGGGTGTCAATAGCTGCCCAACGAGTTTTTAAAGTTTTTAGGATGTCTTCAAACTCCCACTTTTCAGAGATAAGATTGAGATCAATGTCAGCAGCTTCTCTTGAAAATGCCCTAAAATTAGTGGCTTGTTTCTTCAAGAGGTCTTCTATATTTACGCTATCCTTAGGAGGATTATTTTGAGATGAGAGGTCCGAGGTTTGAGATATTGAAGATGGTTGGAAAGTAGGGGGTTTCAAAACAGGGGTTTTAGGTCTGTCTTTGGAAGGCTTATAATTCTGAAGGGCTGTTTTAATATTGCTGTATTTCACTTTCATTTGGTCATACTGATCGGTAGTGAAATACGCATGAGATCGATCACCAAAGGATAACAAATTCATATGATTGTTATGAAACACCGTAAAATATTGCTCTAGGCTTTCTAATCGTCGACGTAGGTAGTCGGGGTTCTTCCGCTCTGCTCCATCTTTCTTGAAGTTGGAGTAAAATCTATCTATGTCTTCAATGATTTGCTGTTGAGTAGCTAAAATGCCTTCCATTGTAGCCATAGTAAAAGTAAGAAGAAAGATACCTTACTTGTAGGGTTTCTTCGGGGTCGAACAGGATCGCGAGATGAGATGTGTGGCGCCCTACTAGGCACCGGGATTGACCAGGATCACGAGATGAGGCAAAGTTGCGCCTTCCTAGGCACCGGGATTGAACAGGATCACGAGATGAGGCAAAGTAGCGCCTTCCTAGGCACCGGGATTGAACAGGATCACGAGATGAGGTAATGTGGCGCCTTCCTAGGCACCGGGATCACGAGATGAAACAAATTGGCGCCTTCCTAGGCACCGGGATGGAACAGGATTACGAGATGAGATGAGTGGCGCCCTCCTAGGCACCGGGATCACGAGATGAAACAAATTGGCGCCTTCCTAGGCACCGGGATTGAGCAGGATCACGAGATAACACACACTGTATTTACCAAGGTTTCTAATTGCGTGTAACGAAACCGGTAAAACGCACACACAAAAGAACAAAGCACAAAGTTTTGCACACGCGTTTCGGTCTCGCTAACGTGCTCGAAGGACCAATGTTCGGGGTTGGGGTGAGATTAAGATAAACTGGGATTCAAGATTGAAAAGATAAATATATTTCAGTGAGTCAAATGGGATAACAATTAAAACTAATGAGGTGAACGATATGGGATTATGAGTCACGCGCACGGTATGCCGCCGAATTACGTACTGAACTATTGCTGTGTATGTGCAATGATATAAATGATGGAAACATACTGAGCGGGTGGCGCAATAATGATGACCCAGGGAAACGTACTGTACGGTGGTAGGCCCGTACAGTATTTCTGCTGGAATTCACGACACATACACAATCACGCTAGTAAAAACACTTCATCACTTATTATTCCATGATATTTTAACACCCACAGCACTAAATTCACCATAAACTCGAAAATATAACCATCGCCGACCGGTCGGAACACCGCGAACGCGCTTTGACAGGTCCGAAGCAAAAAAAAAATCATCAAGTAGCGAGGATCGGTGTTGCTGGTTATTTGCATGCATTTCTACCATCCTTGTCTACTGCCACGCCACGAAAACACGCTCCCGCATGCGGAATCTACCATTCCCCAGAATAATATTGTAGCGCGGGAACACCTGCATTTTTTGCCTCCCCACAGAGGTGGTCCCAATGGATGACCGGCAAAATTTGCCGATCCACAGTGCAGTGGATACAGCACTTTCTGTGGACCTCTATATTTACCCAACAATCCAGTGCTTTAATTGTTGCAGATATGGCCATATGAAAAATCAGTGTAGGGCTAAACCTAGATGCTTTAGGTGTGGTCAAGATCACTCTGGGGATGGGTGTACTGTCTCTGGGGACAATTTATCTTGTTGTCTATGCAAAGGATTTCATGAGGCTACAAGTAAAAAATGTTAAGAGTATGAGAGGCAGAAGAACATTAAGGAATCAATGGCCAAATCTTGCATCTCATATGCTGAAGCTTCAAAGCTACATCCCACAATTTCAAAAATATCATATGCTGATGCCTTACTATCCTCACCCTCAATTTCAAGCCATATAAATGCTTCTGTTCCTCAGGATTACTCTCCTTCAAAACAAAATAAAACTTCATCACATAAAAAAACAGTTTTTATTAAACCTCGCTCCCCACCTCACTTTTCTAAAGGTTATGATCAGCAATTCCATCAGGAACTTGTCAAGGGCTTGCCTCAATCAAAAGATGGCTGTGCTCTCATCCCTAGAGATGACTTGTCTGCCGTATCTGTAAGTGAATTAATCATTGCTTTAATAAAATCACTAACTCAAACTCATCATCTTTCACCGTCCATCGCTGCCACTGTATTGAACGCAGTTAATGAATCTAATATTAATAATGGACAACAAAGCCAAAGTATTCCAATGGAATTGCCGAAGCGCAATTAGTAAAAAATCTGATATAATATATCTTGTAAATAAATATAAACCTTATGTTTTTGCTCTTCAAGAGACATGGCTTAAACCAGGGTCTTTGTTCAAGATCCCTGGTTATGCTTGTCTTAGAGAAGACCGCTCTGATGGGTATGGCGGCGTCGCTTTACTCATCAAACATCATCATTCATTTTCATTTTTCACAATTCCACCTTATAATAATGATTTTTCTGTTATTGCAGCAGTTGTAGATAATATTTGTTTTGTTTCTGTATATATACCCCGTCCATCTGCTGTAATTTTTAATGAAATTGTAAATATTTTTTCTATTCTTCCTAAGCCATTTATAGTTTTAGGAGATTTTAATTGCCAGCATGAAGTCTGGGGCAGTTCGTCAACAAATAACTATGGTAGCACTTTAATAGATATTGTAGATAACCTCAATCTTTGTATATTAAACACTGGGTCCCCAACTAGACGCACTTCTCCAAATGAAGGTGTTAGTGCACCTGACTTGTCATTATGCACGGATAAATTAGCTTCGCGTTTGAGTTGGGAAGTTATGCTTTCCACTTATGGTAGCGATCATTTCCCTATAGTCTTAACATTTCCTCACAGTCAAAAACCTTATTCCAATCGCCCTCCGCGGTTGAAGTACAAACTGGCGGACGTTAACTGGCATAATTATAGGGAACACTTAGATGAAATAGTTTCTGTTCTTCCTGAAATTAAATATGGTAATGAACAGTCCTATGCCGATGCTTTATCCAAAGCCATGATAAAAACAGCCGATAAACTCTTTCCAATGAAATCGTTAAAAAATAAAATTCCTTCTCCACCATGGTGGGACAAAGATTGCACAGATGCAATATTACAAAGGAAGCAGTGTGAACTAAATTATCTTGAAAATTCTACCGAAGAAAATTTCAACATTTTGAGCGTAATAGTTTCAGAAACTAAAAAACTATTTAAAAAAAAGAAATTTGAAAGTTGGAGATCATTTTGCTTCTCTATTTCTCCAGATGTTCAACCATCTGTTGTTTGGCGCAATATCAGAAGGTTTAGATCAGCATTCACAGAACCATCGAGAGCATTTCTTCCATCTCAGTTAGTAAATATTTTTTTAGATAAGTTGGCTCCCGCATATGTCCCAGAAAATTTTACTACCTATTCCATTCCCCGTTCAATGGTGGATTCTCTTTGTGAATTAAATAATATATTTACCCTCGAAGAGCTTAAAGGTGTTTTATGTCATATTAAGGACTCTGCACCAGGTTCGGATGGAATTCCTTATTCCTTTTTGTCAAACATGAGTGATCTATCTCTTTTGTACTTCTTGGATTTAATAAATAAAATTATGTTAACCGGAAATATTCCCAATTCCTGGAAATCCCAAGACATTCTACCGATACTCAAACCTAACAAAAATCCATCTAGCAGCGCATCCTACCGACCTATAGCTTTGTCTTCAGTAATGTTAAAAATCACAGAACATTTAGTTAAAAATAGGTTAGAATGGCATTTAGAAAACAGGAAACTACTTAGCGACAGTCAATTTGGTTTTAGGCGAGGTAAAAGTACTTTAGATAATTTGAGTATCTTTGTCACTGATATAGGGTTAGCATTCTCTTCGAATCATTCCGTAGTTTCTGCTTTTCTAGCTATAACTTCTGCTTATGATAATGTGGAAATATCAACATTAAAATATAATCTTCAGGAGCTAGATGTGCCTATTTTTCTCACAAACTTCATTTTAAATATTTTATCTGAGAGGTGTATAAATCTTACACTCGAGGATTCTAGGTGTGAATCTAGACTCGTGTGGAAAGGCCTCCCTCAAGGATCAGTTCTTAGTCCTTTATTATATGACATCTACACTTATGATCTTGAATCCTCTTTGAACAATCAAGTAAAAGTGCTTCAATACGCTGATGATCTTCTTTTATATTGCCCTCATAGCTCTATTGCAGCGGTTTGCAATACAATGACTTCGGCCCTTGGACTTTTAAAAAAATGGTTGGACATCAATGGTCTTGAGCTATCTACTTCCAAAAGTACAGTTGTGCTTTTTTCTAGAATGCGCTTTCCTCCTCCTGTTTTTGTATATTATGATAATGCTTCCATTCCTGTAAAAACTTCGGTAAAATTTTTAGGTGTGATTTTGGATAGTAAACTATCTGGGATTCCACACTGTGAGTATATAGCGGCAAGGTGTGAACAAAGATTAAATATATTAAGATGTTTATCAGGGGTTTGGTGGGGTGCCCATCCCTTTTCATTAAAATTAATCTATAATGCAATAGTTAGAAGTGTGCTTGATTATGGAACATTTTTATTAGAACCTGGTAATTCGACCGCATTAAAGAAATTGGATAGTATCCAGTCCAAAGCATTACGAATAGTGACGGGAGCTATGAAATCAAGCCCAATAAATGCCCTACAGGTTGAAACTGTAGATCCTCCTCTTTCTCTTCGACGTCAGTATCTTTCCGACAAATTTCTATTCCGCTCGTTACAATTTTCCAACCATCCTTTACGTGCAAAACTTCAGTCACTTTTAGATGAAACCAATTCTTCTAACTATTGGTCTCACAAATCTCTTCCCTGTCTTGTTGTAAGTTATAAAAAGTTTATAGCTATGCAAGCTCCTATTTACCAGTCACTTACATATCCACTCTTTAATCATTCATATGAATCATTGGTGCTCACTCCGGATGTTATCTTGAATTTAGGTATTAATAAACACGATGATTTCGTAAAAGAGTTATTTAACTTTTCCAAAGACTTGCATTGGGAGAGTTGGCATCATATTTATACGGACGCCTCTAAGCACTCTTCTTTAGGAAATTTTGGAGTTGGAGTTTTTCACTCTCAATACAATATAGTGCAAAAAATTAAACTTCCTCCTGAGTCATCAGTGTTTACTGGCGAATGTTATGGTCTGTTCAAAGCCTTAGAATATATTTACATCATGAAATTGGGAAAAACAGTAATATTTACTGACGCTTTAAGTGCATTGCAAGCCATTAAAAGAAATCCTTTTAAATGTAAACCAATATTTCCTATAGTTATGTTCATTAGAAGCCTTTTGTATAAATGCGTAAAACTCGGTCTTCAAATTTCTTTCGCTTGGATACCTGGCCATAGTAATATCACGGGAAATGTTAAAGCCGATCGCCTGGCTAATGAAGCGGTAGACTGCGGTGATTTGTTTCCCTACATCAATTTTTGCCACGACTTGGCGAATCTGCCTATTAACTTTCTTTGGGAAGCTTGGAGCAAGTTTTGGGCGGATAGCAGCGTTACCAAAGGAAATTATTATTCACGTATTCAGACATGTATTCCCAAAAAACCATGGTTTTCGAAATTTAACTTCGGTAAGGCTGCTACCAGTTGCCTTATTCGCATGAGGTTGGGTCATAACTGTTCCCGAGTCCACCTTGCACGATTGCAGATCGTTTCTAGCGACCTGTGCGATTGTGGAGAGGTGGGTGATTTAAACCACATTTTCTTTTCCTGTCCTCTACTTAACCATGATCCTTTTATATCATCTTTAGTTCGTTATAGCATTCCTTTTCCTACGTCTATCTCTGTTTTACTTGCATCTAATGATTTTAAAATATACATGTATTTATCTTCATTTATCACTCTTAATAAGATACGTATTTAATAGTTATTTTATTTATAATTTCGTTCTTATTAATCCTGTCCAATATCCATCCAAATTCCGTATCCTAAATTAAATTATATTTACTACCAAGTTTCCCCGTTTGTGTATGTGGCATTGCGCAAATAGCGACTTGCCAAAGTTGACGTTGACCTATCGTTTGGGATGAATTCACAACGGCAAATAAGAAAGCTTTCAAAGGTCACTACGGGATATTCGCTGAGATGAGAGGTTTAGTCTGGAGATTTGAGGCAAACCTTTCCTGTCATAAGTTGGAGAAATAGAGCTGATGAGATCAAGGTACAGTTATTAAGGCATACAATTCTGACAAAATAGTGTACTTGATTTTTATTACACAAACAAAAACAAGCCAAATCATAACTCAAACCTCCGACACCAATAACTAAACTTTGATTCAAAGCTAACACGTTTTTGCTAATCCATTACCATCAATTTAAAATGCAAACGGCCTGAACTCTGGTAATTAACAGGGCCTACTTGAAACAAAGATGGCGGCGTGCTGGTCCTTGTTTAAACTTGTACCAGAGGTTAACGACTCAACTCGGTTTATTAAAATCGCCAATGGCCTATTGTGGGGTGGATTTGGTTCGAGTGTTTTGCCTCATTTGATGACAGTCTACTCTTTCAATCAATCAATCAATCAATCATTTATTTGTCAGAATATGGTACATTATGGTCTTAAGATTAGTAGATAGTATCATCACATTCTGCCAAGTGTGGCGTGCAAATATAGGTACATACATTTATATATTATAGGACATAGATTATTTTCTTAAAGGCTATATGACTTGTCATTAGAAAAGTAATCAGCTAAACGTAAAATATTTCGGGATATTATAAATTGCATATCAAATAAAATAATCGTCTATCAATACATACTCATCATTTATATTCTTTTTTACATCAAATAACTTACTAAATGTTTAGCAAAACTCAAACTGCAGATAATTCGAAATTATACATCAATATGACATTACTTTTTTCCTCATAATGCAATACAGTTAAATTTATTTTTGTACAAAAATACTACATACATAGCAGAAATACTAACTGCACAGCAAATTTTCCATATTTCGTAGCAAAATAACTATCTCAGTCGCATATTAACCAGTAAGTACAACAAAACCTGTTCATCACATTTGTCCTAATTTTCAAGAAGTCATTAGTCCAAGAGCGAGCGAAGCGAGCTCGGGAACTTAGGGCACCCCGACACGGACAGGTTAGGTTCGAAAAGATGACGGCAGCTGAAGTGAGCAAAGCGAGCGAACTCAGCTCCCGTCATCTTCTTCGTGTTAGGTTACTTTAGACACAAAGGACAGGACGTCACAATGTCGACGGAGCCCCGCGCAGCGGGGCTCCGTCGACATTGTCGTTAAATAGTAATTGTAAAAACTTTAACCATGGATTTAAAAGAAAAAGAGTTAATATGTATGATGTGCATTAAGATTATTAGCTGTGCATTAATAAAAAAGCTTTTGCTTTAGGAAAAATCGCTGTACGCTGCGAAAATAAATTGTAGTGTGTTTAGTGATATTTTGCGTTGAATATTTTGCTGCGCAATCAGTAATTTTGATGAGAATTCGGAATTTTATTGCATAGAAAAAGGATATTTTTTGATTTGCGTTTAAAAACTACCCGTTGTTTATTATTATTTTCAAGTTGACATTGGTTTTAATATAGAATAGGTAAGTACGGTTACTATTTAAGCAACAAAGTCGACGGAGCTCCGCTACGGGGATCCTATTTCTATCTGCAGGGTCTAAAGTACCTAACCTAAGATGAAGCTGAGTTCGCTCGCTTTGCTCGCTCACTTCAGCTCCCGTCATCTCCTTCGAACATAATCTATCCGTTTCGGGAAGCGCTAAGCTCCCGAGCTCGCTTCGCTCGCTCTTGGACTAATTCATTGACCATGATTATTAAATTGCCCAACCGTTATTTTTTATTTGTTTAATTATTTTTTTTGTTTTCCTACTCGTCCTTTATTCTATTCTGATTAATTTCGTTGTGCAATGTCTATGTTTCATTGTTAAATTTGTGGTGTTTTATTGTGTACACCACTCCTGGACACAGTGAAATTTTTTTTTTTTTCGTTTTTAGGGTTCCGTACCCAAAGGGTAAAAACGGGATCCTATTACTAAGACCTCGCGGTCCGTCTATCTGTCCGTCTGTCACCAGGCTGTATCTCATGAACCGTGATAGCTAGACAGTTGAAATTTTCAAATATGATGTATTTCTGCCTTGCCGCTATAACAACAAATACGTAGGTATTTGTTGTTATAGCGGCATAAAAACAGAATAAAATAAACCTACAATTTGCCACATTTTTTGACATCCAAAAATAATGTTATTTTTCACTTTGTAATTTTCTTATTTGGAAGTCGGTAGTATTTTTTTGCAAAAAGATTTTTAATTTTTCACTTACCAACAAGGAGGAGGTTCTATGTTCGACTTAATGTATGATTATTTTTTTGTGTTTGTTCACCGATATCTCCGTCAATTGTGGACCGATTTTCATATGCCCGTGATAGCCAGGCAGGACTATTGCCATCTATCATAAGATTATTGTACTGAATGGTCTCTCTCACTCTATTTCCCATTGGGTATCGCGGGTTTTGTTGAACAGTGTTCATAGTAGACGGCGTTGACACGTGTAGTTTATTACTAGAACAACAGATGGTGCTGACTGCAGCACTACCAAGGTGAACTATACACATCTGCGTCCCCCTTTCGAGCGTACTGGCGTGATGTTATGTTATGAAATGGTATAAACAATAAACAGACATGCGATTGCAGCAATCCCGAGAGATTTGCCGTTATTTATTGAAGAGTTCTGTTGTATATCTCCGAAGATATTCATCAGATCTTCACCAAATTAAAATCGGACCAATTTCGGCATATGCTCTTTCAAACAAAAATAAGAATTTTCTAAATCGGTCCACAATTGACGGAGATATCGGTGAACATACACACAAAAAATAAAAAAAACATACATACAGTCGAACATAGAACCTCCTCCTTTTTGGCAAGTCGGGTTATAAAATATAACATTATATCACATAAATTTAGGTTATTTGTTTAAGATATAGCATAATTATGAAAATTTTATCATGTCAACGTTATTTAAAGTCATAATTTAGCTACTATGTGTTATTATGAGATAGTACCTGGGCGACCGAGCTCTGCTCGGTTGAAAATAATAAATGAAACCTAGCTAGATCGATTTATCAGGTATCTCAATTAGGTTCGTACAATAGTCGTTCGGTTTCTGTGTAGTCTAATGATGCGAGGAAGGCTTTTACTGTTTCCTTAAACTTAAAAATTGTTAATATGTACCTACAGGGTCACTTTTTACTGATTTTTTTATAAAGACAAGGAGCTGCAATGTACGGATGACGTTTGGCAAATAATGTGTTAGGCGGTTTTATTTGGAAAATGTCATCCTGTCTTCGTTTGCAGTTATTAATAGACGTAAATTTTGGAATAGTTGTATGGGTACGCCCATAACCCCTAAGGTTGCGTTAGATAAATAGTTGCCGTACAGTAGGAACTCCTATTTATCTACATATAAAAGCGAAAGATGACTCGCTCACTCATCACGAAATATCGAAAACCGCTTGACGTATAAAGATGAAATTTGGCAGCGAACCTCTCTGAAATTCCACCCCTTAAGGGGTAAAAAAGGGTTGAAAGATTGTATGAAATTTATACAGTTTGTAAATAGGACACATGAAATTTTAGATTTATGTTCTTGGTAGATAAAAAAAAACAAGTATTTATAGGTTATTGGAAATTCCACCCGTGGTTGAATGTTTGTATGAAATTTCTACAGATTGTAATTTGGTCACGTGAAATTTTGGATTTATGCTCTTGGTTGACAAAAAGAATTCATGAATTCATTGGTTTTTGAATATCAATTCCTAATGGGATAAAATAGGGGTTAAACCTTATGTGAAATTTCTTCGGTTTAGAAGGTAAACCATCTGAAATTGTTTACGCTCTTGGTTAATAGAAAAAAACAGTGAGTTTTTTAAAGTTTGTGTGAAACTTCTAAGTTTTTAAGTGCGACAATTAAAGATTTACGGGTTTGGTTAATAAAAAGAATTCATTTATTTATTGGTTTTCTAAATTCTATCTCTAAGGAGATGAAAAGGTGGAATTTTGGGGTCTTATATATTTGAAACTTGGCATAAATACTAAACTAAGTAAATAGTCTTTACGGACACCTTAACCTCCTTTTTATGAAAACCTTGGTTTTCATTATTAGTTTTTCAAAACTACTCCTCCCCTAAAAGACGATTTAGGGGGTTTTAAAGATTTTTTAAGAGTTTTACTGAACAAGGCTTCTTTTTATGATGTAGGGGAGCACTAAGAAGGGATTTTGGGAAATTCAACCTTTAAGAAGGGTTATTCCCGTTCGTCCACACCCCGTCGTCTACACTGCGGACGACTGGGAATAATGCGTTCTGTTCGTCCACAGTGTAGACGAACAGAACGCAACATTCCCAGTCGTCCGCACCTCGTTTCATGTTTAGTTTAAGAGTCAGTGTTTTTTTTTTTTAAATTAAATAAATGATTTAACGGTTTAATTACTTTAAAAACAACATAACTATTAAGTTTTTTTTATTTAAAATCATCAAATGTTAAAATAATTAACAACAATTCTAGTTTTTATCACAGATCAACATAATTTACAATAATTAAAAGGCAATATTTTAACTAATATTTTGTTGGTATTATATAAACATTTTTAAAGTATATAATAACAACATAATATGTACTAAGTAGTGTTTAAATTCAACAGTATTTTTCATCACAGATCATCTTATTTTACAATAATTAAGGGCAACAACAAAGTAATTTGTATCACAGATCAACTTAATTTACAATAATTTAAACATTACCATTTTTACAACATAACTATTTACAATTTTTGTCAGTAATAGTACAATTTTACAAACCTTAAAAAACTTACGAGTAATTAGAATCACATTCAATAAAATATATTCGTAGAGACGAATTCATTCAAGATGCTCAAATTGAATTAACCCACGGTGACATATCGGTTGGACATTTTCTTGAAATCATGCGGTGTTAATCTGTGTGCGTGTGTACTAACTTAACGAATTATTGAATGTGATTCTAATTACTCGTAAGTTTTTTAAGGTTTGTAAAATTGTACTATTACTGACAAAAATTGTAAATAGTTATGTTGTAAAAATGGTAATGTTTAAATTATTGTAAATTAAGTTGATCTGTGATACAAATTACTTTGTTGTTGCCCTTAATTATTGTAAAATAAGATGATCTGTGATGAAAAATACTGTTGAATTTAAACACTACTTAGTACATATTATGTTGTTATTATATACTTTAAAAATGTTTATATAATACCAACAAAATATTAGTTAAAATATTGCCTTTTAATTATTGTAAATTATGTTGATCTGTGATAAAAACTAGAATTGTTGTTAATTATTTTAACATTTGATGATTTTAAATAAAAAAAACTTAATAGTTATGTTGTTTTTAAAGTAATTAAACCGTTAAATCATTTATTTAATTAAAAAAAAAAAAACACTGACTCTTAAACTAAACATGAAACGAGGTGCGGACGACTGGGAATGTTGCGTTCTGTTCGTCTACACTGTGGACGAACAGAACGCATTATTCCCAGTCGTCCGCAGTGTAGACGACGGGGTGTGGACGAACGGGAATAACCCATCGTTTCGATCTAACTCATAAACGGCACAAATATATGGATATCTCTAACTATTCTCAATCTCATTTTTTTTCTCTTTTAATTAGACTTTTTACAATATTTTTCAATCATCAATATAGCCCTTTGCTAAGAATAGTTACAGCACTGATTACAGTATTTGTGCCACATGTTAAATTTAGTGTTGTTTTTTTTTTTACCTTTGTATAGATTCTTTTACCGATTGTGAATGTGTGAACATTGTAGCCTTTCTAGACGATTGTTAACATTTGTTAACTTTTTATTCGTACATTATATTTTTTGTTTGTTTTTTTTTCAATTTCGTACGACTTATTGTCGGGCCTACGTTGTCCCCCCATATCCAAGTACTAATGCTGTAATATGGAAATATTGTAAACACAAAAAAAAAAGAGTAACCATGGAGTTTCTTGCCGGTTCTTCTCCATAGGAAACGACTAACCCGAACCGTGCACCTTTTGTCGACGTTTTATAAGTGCCCATGTAGGCCTATGTAAAATAAAAATATTTGATTTTGGTTTTGTTTAACAGCTATAAGATGTGATTGTGTCCGTCCTCAGTCCTCTTTTCTATATGGCGAACCCTGTTAAAGATAGGCATTAGTTTTCTTAAAAGATTGGATAGAAGTACAGTACAAGTATGCCAGTTAAGATTCGCGTCAATCCAGACACCTAAATATTTTATTCGTGGAACTTGCTCCAGAAGAGTACAGCTACATTTTTTGCTTTGATATTTCTTGTTCCTAGTATGGGTAATATAGTTTTAGTTATTGAGAAAGTTAAATATTTTGTTTTATTAAGATTTATGGTTAGTTTATTTGCGTTTAACCAATTAAGCATAGTTTGGAGTCCTGTTTCTGCTAAACTCATCACCTCATTGCATTGTATTGTATTTCCTGTAGCTTAAGCTGACGACACAGCAATCTGTGTTGTCAGCAAAAGCCACAATTTTAGCATTATTTAGCTTCATATCAAAGTTCGTTAACATAAATTAGGAAAAGTACGGGGCTAAGAATACTACCTTGGGGTACTCCCTAGGTGATTATGGCAGCCCTGCTTGCATATGAGCCGATATTTATACGTTGCTGTCTATTAGTTAGGTAACTAGTAAATAGGTCTAATGCTTTGCCACGAATACCTATTTTTCCATCTTTTTTAATAGATCCGGGATACAGTGTCAAAAGCATTCGCAAGGTCCAAGAAAATTCCGATGCACTTAAGTTTACAATCCAGTGCCCTAACCACGGTTTCAGTGAGAATTCTAAGAGCATCCTCCGTAGATTTTCCGGCGATAAATCCATACTGGTTGCTCGATAATATTTCATATTTCGTTCGGTAGTTCGTCAATCTTTTATTAATGAGCTTTTCAAGAATCTTGGACATCGCTGAAAGAACTGATATAGGTCGGTAATAATTGACACTGTCTCTACCTTGCCTTATGTATAGGATGTATGAGCGCGGTTTTAAAAAGGTCTGGAAACACGCCCGTTTGGAAGCTCAGATTACAAATGAAAGATATAATAGGGGTTAAGACTAAGACAGGACTTGCAGCTTTGATTAATTTGTTGAAGATTCCGTCAAATCCTACGGCAGAGTCATCTTTTAGGTTCATTCTAATTGCGTGTACTTCTGCATCATCTGTATCCAATAGAGCAAATGTGTTTGCCAAATGATGATAGTGATTTGAAGCGATGCGTCTTTACTGTGTGATATGGCCTCCGCTAAGTTTTTACCAACTTGGTAAATGTTATTAACTGGCTATTGGGGGCTTTGGCTTTTATTAAGAATACTTTAATTTTTAGTTTTCTGTTTATTTAATGATGCTATAGATTTGAAAACCTTCCAAGTTTGTTTAATATTATTGCCAGCTGTTTTTGATTCTTGATTTTCGTAACTGCATTTATTTATTTAATTATGGCACTCCAACGACTTATTCACTAAAACATTCTTAAGGGTACTGTAACAAATTAAACTTAAATCTAGAGTGAACTTGTCACTTACAGGTTTGTACAGCAATTACATATTAAAAATTTTATAATATTAAATAGAGTAGATATAGGCTAACATAGAGTACATATAGGCTAAAAAAACAAAACTACTTGATAACAAAATCGAAAATTAAAAAATAATAAAATAACTAAATCTATTTTGTTGCTCTAAAGGTTATCACAATCAATGACAAAGTAAATAGTAATTTAGTAATTAATAATATATGAGTACCTAAGTGATAATATTATTTCGTTTATTCAATTGTGTACACATTTTAAATTTACATTTTTAAATATTCCTTTATAAAAACAAATCATAAAAAAAAAACATTTAAAAATATAAAAAATAATGGTTGTCCGCCGGTATCGGGAACAGGGTCCAAGCTACCGGTGGTTAGGGCTCCAGAGACAGGAACCTCCTCACAATGCGAGCCGTATCGAGGAGTACTGCCTTCTGTATCAGACCCTTGATCCAACCGCCCAATGACAGCCTCGACAGATGGTCGTCGAGGCTCTTGGCCATCAGGCCGTTGGCCGTAACGACAATCGGCACAATGATCGCCGAGTCCACATTCCACATGTCGACAACCTCGTGTGCTAAGCCAAGATACTTGTGAAAATATTATTATTATTAAAATCGTTTATTTCTCCTCACTAAAACAGACATTAAAAGTTACTTAGGTATTAAGATACAGGTACATATATTCTTAGTCTAGAATGTATAATCAATAATATTAATAATGATGTAGTTAGATATCAACTGCGGCCACTGTGGGCCAGTACCAGTAACAATTGTTTGTGAAATTGCGATGGGTTGTTGGCGAAGATGTCAACGCTATTGGAACGTGTATGGAGCTCATTGTACGTCCTCATCAACCTGTTCATTGGTGCCGAATGACCGAGGTTAGTTCTGGCTGGGGATGGAGTGAAAACATCCAGGATGCGTTCAGATCTGGGTGAACTATGACTAGGGACAGATATATTTATATCGACGAGAAGCTTCGGAATTTGTATAGATCCATTAATGATTTTGTAAAGCAAAATCAGGTCGTTAATGCCTTCGCTGTTTTAAAGGTATCATTTTGAAGTGACTTAGCCTTTGCGAGTAATCAGCGTCCAGAGGACAGTTGTCAGATTGGTACCGCAGATAGCGTGTAAAGCTTTTTTGTACCCGTTCTATGCGATTCACATGTGTACATTTAACTTTATGAATAATATTTTTACAAAAATTTCTATATCTAGTAAAGACAAGTTGCATTTCTGGGTTGTATGGATTGTTTTTGGCTTTAATATGCCGACGATCCCTATGCCTAATGCAACTTAATAATCCTGGCGTTATCCAGGCTTTGATTATTCTTTTTCGATCACATCATCAGCCTATTATTGTTCCCACTGCTGGGACACAGGCCTCCTCTCTGTGAGAGGGAATGGGCCGTTATCCACCACGCGGGCCTAGTGCGGGTTGGTGGATGTCACATGTCTTCAAATTTTTGGTTCTAGAACATGCCGGTTTCCTCACGATGTTTTCCTTCACCGTTTTGAGAGCAGTTGTGATGAAATCTCTTTTTCGATGGCTAGTTATTTTTGTAGCGGACTTTTTGAGCATACTTTGTGTTAAAATATCCATTAACAGATTTAGGGTAGTATCTACGTTGTCACAATTATTATAGATGTTTTTAAAATATAATTCATTCAGTTCTGTTGCTATTTTGCAATTGTCAATTCTTAATTTTCTCGTGCTTAGCACAATAGTCAAGAATGCTCGTTTAAAGGTATTAGATATTACACACCCAATAATATGACTGGGTTGAAAGCTTTTTCAAATTCTGCGTGGGAGACTGTCTCTTTAGGCTTAGGTAGGTACCTGACGGTTTTCATTGTTTGTATCCTGAAAAACATAGGTTATGGGTTAGATAGTGTGTCTTACAGTCTAGTTTCACAACTCTTTTTGAGTCTGTAGGTACCTATGTAGCGGTTGCCTATTATTAAAACATCTACTTTCTTGACAATTCAATACAATAGGATACTCTATCCTATCCACCTCAAAACTATTGCACTATTAACAGCCGACAGATGTCGACACAAAGAAAACATCTAAATTAAAATAACAATATAATCAATAGGCATAGTAAGTAAATCCGTCACGAATCCTGAACGATAAATCCATACAATGGTGGATTCGTGCGATTTTAGCGAAATGTTGCTTTTGTGCGACAGACGTCCGCGCCGGGGGACGCTCGATGACAGAATGATGGATCGGCGACGCTCCTACAATGTTATGTGCCAGTATACTCTGGATGTATGTGCGCTTGAATTGTACTGGGATCATTTCTTATGTAATACGTATTGCTGAGAGAAAAACTTTGTAAGTTAGTGAGCTGGGAGGATATCATAACCTTCAATACTTAAATTTTATTTGTGTTAGAAATAAGTTCTTCTTTTGGCGCAGTAAATAGACAGAGACCGACTAGACATAGGTACAAATCTGACTTTTTACTGAAAGAAAAGTGAAATTCAAAGCAGGTAAATCTTTATCATTGACGATTGTCTGTAAATGAACAGGATTTGTCATGGAAACGAAAAGACGGACATGGAGAAAATAAATTCCTTGTTTGATCTACTACAGGGGGGTGACCATAAGCTCTTAGAGCGGTATCAATTTGAGATCGAATAAGGGACAGATGTATATGACTTGTATACATCTGTCACTTACTCGATATCAAATTGATACTGCTCTAAGAGCTTATGGTCACCTGATCCACCCGAAAAAACAAAACACTACCATTGCTGTCACGCAGTTGGGTAAAAAGAGTCTCCCCAGCTAACACCCATAATCCTTATACATACATACATCTCAATTTCATGATTACAGCAAAAAAGTGCTAACGAACACGTCAATCCTCGTCTAAAAGTATATCTTTGTAGATACATTTCACGTATAGAAGTATAATTTCTGCGCACAATGTGTGTTGGTGATCCATCAACTGAGACGGCCAGCGACAGATTTTTGTGAATAAACCAAGAGTGAAATTCAAAATTTTTAAATCTATAGAATATGTGGGTTGTGTAGCGCTGGTAAAAAAAATGTGAGTGCTGATCTTGTTTATGATTTGCTACTGACTGTGTCATTAACTTAACAATCGTTTGGACATGAATTTGTTTAGTCTATTGTTTGATAATTGTTAGATCTTTGTGGTCTAATTGATTACCTACGAGCAGATACCTATCTAAACATATAGCTTTTTTTTTATTTGTGATGGGTTTGCTCTTGACTCTAGTCTAGGTCAAAGGTGACAGAGACAGAGTCGACAATGGAGTGAGCTTAGCCAGAAGAAGCCTGTTCACTCTAACTTTGAAGACATTCGGGTTGAATGCGTTCGGAAACACTGACGCAGGTAGCGAGTTCCATTCATTCGCTGTGCGCATTATGAAGGATGTTTGGAAACGTTTGGTGCGAATTGGTGGAATGGCAACAAGGTAAGGATGATAACTTGACGTGCGTCTAGATGTCCGATGGTAGAAGGGGGCTGGTGGGATGAGGTCGTGGAGTTCTTCAGCACACTCACCGAAGTACAGTCTGTAGAAGACCGACAAGCAGGCAACCTTGCGGCGATGAGCCAAGCTGTGAAGCCTGGCACCCGCCAGCTCAACGTCGCCAATGAGCCTCCTGGCTCTGCGTTCCACCGAGTCAAGCGCGGCAAGCTGATATTTAGCTGAGCCATCCCAAAGGTGGCTGCAATACTCCATGCAGGATCGGACTTGCGCTTTGTAAAGGGTTAAAAGCTGTGTCTATAGGTATGTTTAGATAAGTAGTAACACAATTTTGAGATAGATATGTACCTATAGGTATAATACTAGTTTTTAAGTTTTTCATAGTTTTATATAAGTTAATTGTAAGACCGCGCTATCGCATTAGGTATACTACCTGTAATGATAGTTATAAGGGAGATTTTAATAAATAAATAAATACGAAGGACGTTAAAGGCAAATCTTAATCCATTGTTTAATTTAGTGTTTGAAAAATTCGTCTGTCATGTCCTGTTTTCTCATTGGTTATTGTCGTCTAATAATAATAGTTCTTTTAATTAGAAAATTGATACTAGCGTCCGCCCCGGCTTCACACTGGACAAATTATACAGGGTGTGAAGGAAAGGTGTTATCACATTTTAAAATTTGCTCAGCTTTCTCAAAGAAGGTCATAGACGAATCTCAAAAAAAACTTTTTTAACAAAAAATTGTACCGATGAAATAACGAACTTAAAAGCAAAAATAAAATGTTTAGTCAAGCATTTTGGGTTGGCGCCAAACAAACAAACATACAAATTAATCACCTAAAGCGTAGAGTGATTGTAGCTAGGTTTTTTTTTTAAATTTTCAATGAGCTATGTTAATCTTCGTTGATTGTTAGTTTGGCGCCGCCTCAAAATGCTAGTAGGTAAGTTGGATTCTCACTTGCGAAACGTAAAAACCTTAAATGCTTTCTAAATTATTGGACAATAATCAGCAGATTTTTGCTGCTTTAAGAACTTAAATCGGAAGCCGGCCATAAAAGTTTTACTTTCGTTCGTTATTTCGTCGGTACAATTTTTTTTTTTTTTTTTTTATTATCTGTAGGCTTGCGCTTGACCACCATCTCACCTGATGGTAAGCGATGATGTGGTCGACGATAGAGCACGCTTGCCTAGAAGAAACCTATTCACTCTTGACTTAAAGACCCCTAGATTGTAGCTATCGGGAAACACAGATTCCGGCAGGGAATTCCACTCTTTAGCTGTACGCATAATAAAACTGTCCCCAAAACGTTTTGTGCGTATGGGTGGGATGTCCACCATGTACCGATGACGCATCGCCGTACGTCTGGTAGTCCGATGATGGAACGGGCTGGGTGGAATTAAATCATGTAATTCCATCGCACACTCCCCGAAATGTAACCGATAAAATACCGACAAACTGGCAACTCGGCGACGATGTTCAAGGCTCTGGAGCTTTGACTTGACCAGTGCCTCATTACCGATGAGTTTCTTGGCCCGCTTTTCGATCGACTCTAGTGCATCAAGCTGGTATTTGGTAGATCCATCCCAGAGATGAGAACAGTACTCCATGCACGATCGAACTTGCGCTTGATACAAGTTGAGCAGCTGTTCCGGCGTGAAGTACCTTCTCACCTTCGCAAGGATCCCCAACTTTTTGGCAGCCAGCTGAGCCTTTGCCTCAATGTATGGCCCAAAATTGAGAGTCGATGTCAACGTAACGCCAAGAAGCTCAAGATGGTCCGTTATTGGCACGGTTACATCACGGAAAGTAGGAGCCGGGTGGAATTGGCTCCTTTTAGCGGAAAAAAGACACGCCTGGGTTTTAGCAGCATTAAACCTGACCAGATTGGCATCGCCCCATTCGGAAACTGCCTGCAAGGACAAGTTCAAGCACTCCACCATGGCCTCCCGGAGAGACCGGACCTGAGGCCCGGTAGCACGCGCGTCGGACAAGTATCTCTCAGCAACAGTGCTGTCGTCTGCATACCCAAAGGTGCCGGGCTTCAGCAGATCGTTAATGTGCAACAAGAACAATGTTGCTGAGAGTACGGACCCCCGAGGGACCCCGGCATTAATATCCAATTCTATTTCATTAATTCCAACAGAATCGGTTCAAAATTCAGTGGGAAAGTTATCAATTAATCCTTTTTTTTAGGGGTGGATTATATAAAAAAGAAATAATGGGACTACTTTTGAGCTATAGGTACCTACTCTTTCCAACCTTTTTTTTTTAAATCGTCCAACTCTATAAAAAGTTATGCATACCTACATAAAAATAAAAAATATTGGAACATGGTACATTTCGAATATTGAACCTCATCCTTTTTTTCGTCGGATAAAAAATGGTAGTTACAAATTTTGGTACCTATACCTACATGGAACATACAAATTTTATTTTAGGAATTTCCTTGACTTTCTTCGAGAAAGTTTATCATTCACATAGGCAGAAGAAGTTTTAAATAAAACATGATGACACCTTTCCGTTTCTTCCTGTCCTTAATGTAATGTGTCAGGAATAAGGTTAAGGTTCTCGGGAGTAATCAGCTTATATGCTTATCCCACGAGCATTGCCGATGAGAGGCTTGTCGATGGTAGAGGAGTCTGCCTGTCTGGAAGTTAGTGTCTGCTGTCTGCCGCTGCTGCTCACTGTAGGTTCTTTGATCACGTCAAGGAACTAGGTATTTAAGGAATTACTTCATACTGGAACCGATAGAACGCGACTTACCGACTGCGCCAGATAGGTTGTTTGAAGAAAGTCTGCACTTCTTTGTAACACATCTCAACAATCTATCTCTGCTTCAACAAATTTAAATTTACCCATCTAAAAAATCTACAAGTTTTTCAACGATTAGCTCAACAAAAACAAAACCAGCTCGAACACAAGTTACCAAGTAGAGGTGATCCATCAAGGGAGCTAAGTTTGACGGCGGCAGCGTCGTGTTCCGTGACAGCCAGCATGTCCGACTGTTCAGCGCAGGGGATTTTTGTGAAACTGGGAATAAATTAGACATCTAGAATATAGCTTGACATCATACTTGTACATAGGTAGGTACCTACCTTTTGCCTGATGAAATCTTAACTTATTAATTTACTATAAGATTTTAATGCGAAAGTTTGGATGTATGTTCGTTACTCAATCACGCTAGAACGGCTGAGCGGATCTGGATGAAATTTTGCACAGGCATAGATAATAGTCTGGAATAGCACATATGCCATTTTTATCGCCGTATAAAGGGGCAAAGCCGCTGGCAGAAGCTATTGAAAAATAAATTGCTAGGAGTATGTAGATAAAGGAGTAAATATATTTAGAAAGTAATAAAAAAAAAACAGACTGTTGGTAAGTTGCGACTGTCGAGCTTTTCTCTCTTCTTCAACGCGTACGTATCCACCAAAATGCTGATGAATAGCTCGCCTCCAGTGCACACCACTCTAAAGTCTTGATGCTTTCCACATCCAATTATTGCCTGCTACATTGATCAGGTCACCAACCTTGAATACCTAAATCCAGAATCCTGATATCTACTACTGAGAAATTCAGAATGTTATAGTGGAAAACCCTACAACCTGAAGGCAGTGGTGTCTCATCGACGTTCTATACTGATTACTCTGATTATTTTTTGTACATCGCTCGCGTTCGGTTCCGTTCCGTTCCACGGATATAGATGGTGATCTATCTATCGCCGTGGAACGGAACCGAACGCGATCGACTTACAAAAAATAATCGGTATAATCAGATGAAAAACGCTAGTTACGTCGGCACGGTTTCTTTGTATGGGATGAGGCATCTGTATGCTAGTATTATATTATCTGTGCTGAAGGCTGAAGGCAGTGAAGTAAACTAAAGTTACGACCCTAAATGAATAAAATAATTACCCTATATCACGGCAGTCAACTACAAAAATAGAGTTCCCTTGTTTCAAAATATATAAAACGCCCTATTAAACTTAAAAGGGTGATTTTAATTCAATAGAGTGTGTCACTAAGAGGGTCGGCACTGATTTTAAAGAGGGGTGCCTGCTGACAGATGCTAAACGGTGGTTTAGTTTGAGACGAACCTTTCAACAAATAGTTTGAAGATTGCTTTCTTTAGCTATTATGTGAAATTAGTACTTCCTTAAAGTTTTAGTTATTATCTATGCCAATACATGCAGAACATTGTTTTTAACCATAATACCTTGCAGTACGAACGTGCTGCACACTCATGTTTTACAAATACAATAACGATCTTTGATCTTTTTTCGGGTTCCGTACCCAAAGGGTAAAAACGGGGCCCTGTTACTAAGACTACGCGGTCAGTCTGTCTGTCTGTCTGTCATCAGGTTGCATCTCATGAACCGTGATAGCTAGAAAATAATTGAAATTTTCACAGATGATGTATTTCTGTTGTCGCTATAACAACAAATACTAAAAACAGAATAAAATAAATATTTCAGTAGGGCTCCCATACAAAAATCGTGATATTTTTGCCGTTTTTCGCAAAAATGGTACGGAACCCTTCGTGCGTGAGTCCGACTCACACTTGGCCAGTTTTTTAATATTTTTTAACGACTTCCCAAAAAGGAGAAGGTTTCTCAATTCGACCGTATTTTGTTTTTGTTGTTTATTCGCGGATAACTTCGTAATTTATAAACCAATTTTGATGATTCTTTTTTTGTTGGAAAGGAGATATCCCAAGGGTGGTACCATGATAAGGAAACCAGGATCTGATGATGGCATCTCAGAGAAATCGAGGGAAGTCCTCAAATGTTAAAGGCATACATATAGCGATTTTGGTATTTTTATCAGCAATGTAATCATATACACTCAGAAAGTGTCATTTGGTGAAATGGAACTGATGAGGAAGACCACAGATGGCCACTGGAACCCCTTAATGCTAAGTATGTCACGGGTATAAGATATATCGAATAGCTAACCGACTATGATAAAGCAAATACTTATAAATAAATGGTACTGATGAAAATGGTAATATCGGACTGATCTGATGATGAAGCCGGAAGGTAGGCACTGGAACTCCGAAATAAAACAATGTATCCTAGTCGTGTTTGAGCTTATTGGAATCGTCGTGAGATTTACTTTGGCTATAAATGATTTTCTTGGTGTTTGGAGGTAACTTCTTCTTCTTATTCGTTTTCTTCATTTCTGAAGGTCGTGCCCGTCTTGAAAAGCTTTGACGGAGTCAACGACGAGCTGCTTCCAAGCCACCCTGTCTTCGGCTCTTCTCATAGCAGTGGTCACCGTGAGTCCCGTAATGGCCCTGATCTGGTCAGACCAGCGAGTAGGTGAACGACCACGTGGTCTTTTTCCGTCCACCTTTCCTACTACAACCAGTTTTTCCAGGTTGTCTGGCTGTCTCCGGGCGATGTGACCAAAGTAACTTAGGACTCGTTGGTAGCAGATCGTGGAGAGTCTAGTTTTGATGTTCAACTGGTCGAGAATGGCCTTATTCGTGCGCTTGGCTGTCCATAGTATACGCAACATCCTTCTCCAGCACCACATTTCAAACGCCTCTATCCTTTTCCGATCCACCGAGCGAATTGCCCAAGACTCGGAGCCGTAAAGAAATATCGAGAATACCAGAGTACTCACGAGTCTCTTCTTAGTGTTATTGGAGACATTTCTGTTCTGCCATATCCTCGACAACTTGCTCATAGCAGCCTTGGCCATCTGCGTGCGCATCCGGATCTCCCCCTCGCAGTCTCCCTGATCCGTGATCATGGAGCCCAGGTACACAAATTCACTCACGAACTCCAGATCCACAAGTTCGCCCGTGCGTGCGATTAGTCCAGCTCGGTCGATTATCATCACTTTGGTCTTAGATTTATTAATCGACAATCCTATCATCTCGCTCTCACGCTCCACTCTAGCAAACAGCTCCGCGAGTTCGCGCTTAGAGGATGCAAACAAAGTGGTGTCATCTGCGTACCGGAGATTGCTGATTTTGTTGCCACCTACTGCGATGCCTCTCTCCCACTCTTCCAAGGCTCTCCTCATGATGTATTCGCCATATATGTTGAAAAGAAGAGGGGACAGAATACATCCTTGCCGTACTCCTTTTTCTGGCTTAAAATGTTCCGACATCACATTATTGACTCTAACCATCGACTCTCCATCTTCGTACAGGTTTGCAATCAGTGCTGTCAAGTGCGAGGGTACTCCCATTTCCTTGAGTATTCTCCACAGGCAGTCCCACCTCACACAATCAAACGCCTTGGAATAGTCTATAAAGCACAAGAGCATTGGAACGTTAAACTCGCGGCTCTAAACTATCATTTGCCTCATATTCACAATTTGCTCTCTTGTGCCTCGACCCCTTACAAAACCAGCCTGCTCACTTGGTATTTATCGCTGTAGGTAAGATTGGAGCCGTCCGCTAATTATGTAGAGCATTATCTTGCTAGCGTGGGATATGAGTGCGACCGTCCGGTAGTGCCCGCAATTCCTTGTTGACCCTTTCTTGTGCAGTGGTATCAAGAGAGACTCCTTCCAGTTCTTAGGCCATTTACCCGTTCTCCATAGCTGGTTACATAAATCCCGTAAAAGCCTAACACCTCTGTCTCCAAGACTTTTCAGCTCTTCGGCAAAGATGCTGTCTCCCCCAGGTGATTTATTAGGCTTCAGCTTTTTCAGCGCACTTTCCACTTCGGATTCCAGGATCTCTGGCTCTAGGAAAAGGTTTTCAAACTGGGTTTCCGGCTCATCAGATCTCCCCGTATCCTTGTATAGGTTCTCGCAGTACAACCGCCATCTCTCCGTGATCTGGTCTATTTCCGTCAGTAAGGTCCCCTGTTCATTTTCAATAGCCCAGGTCTTAGGCCTGAACTCCCGGGTAATACTCTTCAACTTCAGAAATAGATCTCTTGTATGCAGAGACTGCGCGTGTTCCTCAATATCCTGGCATACTGAGTTAAGATATTGGTTGTAATCTCTGCGGCATAAACGCTGAACTTTTGCTGATAGGAGCTGATATTGAGCTCGGTCTGAGTCATCTCTGGCTGTCAATAGGTGTTTCCTCTCCTTGATCGCCGTCCATGTATCGTCAGTAATCCACGTCTTCTTTGGACGATCAGTGTCCTGACTTTTGGCTTCTGACCGAGATTGGAGTATCATTTGCTTCACTCTAGTCCAGTTTGTGTCTACGTCCGCACTGGGATCCACTTCAAACTTTGCGGCTTTACTGCTGAAATTCTCTTTAAAAGCGTAGAGTGTCGCCTGGGAGGGTCGATTTTGCTGCTTGAATGTGGTTCTCGGACACTTCTTCAGTTTGATGGTCGCTTCTGCCACCAGAAGCTTGTGATCACTTCCGCAGTCGGCACCAGGGTATGTCTTGGTGTTGGTTATGCAGGATCTCCATCGCTTTGCGACTGCAATATAGTCGATCTGATTTCTGAAGCGATCTCCTGGTATCACCCAAGTGTACAGACGTCTTGGGTGGTTCTGGCAACAGGTGTTCATAATAGTGAGAGAGTTCTCCGCGCAAAATTGCAGCCACATCTCACCTCTTTCATTCCTATCCCCAAGACCATACTTCCCTACTACTTCTCTTAGATGGTCGTCCCGATTTGTAGAACCGATCTTTGCGTTCAGGTCTCCCATCAAAATAGTGATGTCTCTTCTGGGGCAGCCTTTAATAGTGTCCTCTAGCTGTCTATAAAAACCCTCGATCTCTGTTTCAGACGACTGGGAAGTCGGTGCATACACTACGACCAGGTTCATGCGACATGGTTTCGTGTTAATTCGCATAGTCATTATCCGGTCATTTACTGGATTGTATCCGAGGACAGACCTGTTGATAAGTGGAGACACATTTTTACTTGCGCTCTCTGGTCCGGAGTAGTAAAGGGTATGTCCAGAGGCGGTGGCATAGAAACCTGAGCCTCTCATGTGGGTTTCTGTAATCCCTAGAATATCCAGATGGTAGCACTTTTGCTCATTGCCTATGATCTCCACTTTCCCGGGTTGAAGCATGCCCCGGACATTCCATGTCCCTATCCTGATCCTCTTCCGCAGTTGTGGGCGGTTAGTTCGGGAAGATGCGTTGTTGTCACCAGTAGCATCCTGTACGCACTGAGCCTGATGAGTCACTACAGTGGAACCAGTAGCATACTTCACACCATGCGACCTGGAATCGACATGGCGCCGGGTGGTAGCCGGGTCGCATGCCATCGCTCTCTCTTTATTAGCCATTTTCATACAGGTTTCTTGGGAAGATAATGCAGTGGTTACCCATAGCCTTCTGCATCAGTCGTTTTTTGGGGCTATTTGGGCCCAAAGGCTGCTGACACCTCTTCTGAAAATGAAATGAAATTTACAAGTAATAAATAATACTTGATTTTATCGTCCATTCGGAAAAGTAGCTTGTTATGGAGAAGAACGAACAAGAAACTACACACTTACTCTTTATAAAAAAAGTTTTTTTATATATTTACATACATACATCGTCCTCACGTATATGATAATAATAATAAACATATACGTGAGGACAATGCACCCAGAAAAGCACTAATAAATACTATAAGAATAGTGTTGTGCATGCGGTGTGCAGTCAAAGGTAATTTTGTTTATGGAGGTAAGTATTCTCATTTCATAATATTAGTCAACGGTAAATACAACAATATTTACCTTAAGTAAATATAATAATAGGCATATAAGGTAAATATACGTGGGACTGGCTAAGCCCGAGTCGGATTCGTGTTTACGCGTATTTTGCGAGAATATTGCGCGTGCATGGCGGAAGAAAGTACCGGAACGAGCGGATTTTATTTTTCTTTATTAATTATGCAAGTAACAAGCAATTCGATGCCAACTCATTTACTTACTTACGTACATATTATAATTCATTTTTTATTATTTTGTGAAGAAAAAACTTTAATATTCTGCCAAAATCATAGTCTAGGCATCCAGGTCCAAAACTGCATCATTAGATTTTTGATAAATCAATATTCTTAGCCAGGAATCGAACCTATCGGACACTAGCGACACTATCGGAAGTTGTAGCGTCCGCAAAATAAACTTGCGGGAAAAAGATGCTACAACTTCCGATAGTGTCGCTTATAAGGACCAATTTATTTCAAGTAATGACATCCAGCAAACTTAAGGAAACACCTCTTTCAAAAAAAATATATTTTTAGTAAAAGTAGTATGAAAATATTATTAAACTGCAAATAAAAAGGAACGCGTTAAACTTATTTAAGTAGCTTTTTAAAGATCGCAATTGAAATATCGCAATCACAATAATATCTAATCGCAAGTCGCAGAACGTTTAGCATTGACAGTTTATAATTAAATTGCGCAAATAACTTGTCGTATAAATGTCATGTTAATTTCTCTTTCCTAAGAAATAACTGGTCGATGTAGGTATTTATAATAATTATACCTAGTCGTTATACAGCCCATAGAGAAATATATTAATATTCATTTTCTAGGAAATCAAGTAAGTATTTTGCAAATACTGGATACTGGTAGGACTGTTGGAAACCAGTAGAAATCTACCTATTTCTATATTCAAAGACTAATTACTTAATTTTGGGATAATCCCTTCCTACTATTCCTAACCACTGCGACTCCTGAAAGTCAGAACCAACATTGTTCACCGGCAGAAAATCGCCGAGAAAATACAGCTCGATGAATCCCCGAGAAACGTCCCAAAAATCTTGCAGCCCACAATGAAATTAATCAGAAAAGAACACGGAGGCCTACAGTTTTCACTATCCTAGAATAGCAAGCAAGAGAGAGAGGAATTCGGCCTTTTTTTGTATTGGGGAATCATCAATTGTCTTCTCCCACTCTGGGTGAAGCGGGAGGGCTGTCTGACTTTTACTGACTAAAACCCACTCGTGTTCCTTGTGCCAGGGCCGCGGTAGCTCTCTTTCAAATTTATCTGCGACCCAGACAGGCTTCGGCCCTAGCAGACCCTGTCAGTTTTTGCTGACATCTCTTTGAGCCGCGCGTTGAATACCATACATACCTATACAAACTCACAATGACACGAATCGACGGCGCGTTAGTTGTGAGTTTGTATAGGTATGTGTGGCACGTAATCTACGGTATCACCAAAACAATTTGAACAATTATCCCACCTTTTGAAAGGTACATTATTCCAGATGAAAGTTTAGATGTATAATTACATAAAAAAGTAGGTCCATAATCTGCTGCCTCTTCCAAACACCATAACGCGGTACTTTCCTGCAGCCATGCCCCATAGGCCTTACTAATGGCATGTGACAGCGCGGGTGATGGATCGGACGCCCCCCTCGCACCCCTCGCTCTCCTGCACGGCTACCGATAAAATTAGAAGATTTTTCCCCAAAATGAGACATTCTTGTGCGAGATATTTTGTTATTTTTATTTTATTTTGCTGTTGAGTAAACAAACAGTTTGGCTTTCGTGATGGTAGGTTGCCAGTTGTTGTCACCGCTGCTTCTTATGTCGAATGCAATAATTGCAATACCAGAGGCACCAGTGGATACCACCTAGCAGGTAAAGCTACAGATGTCTCATGCGCATATAATTGCACCGAAATCAGTAACGCTCTTTAAGGTTACACTAGTCGAAAATTCCTCCATACAAACGTAGTCTAGGGATTATTCCACTGTTTGAAAATGTACGTTCTTAATAAAAAGTGATATCAATTTGTCTCACCATTATCTAGCCCTGTATGGAAACAAAAAGTAAAAAAGTAAGTATTTGAAAGTTATGAGCATCGAAAATTCCACATTTCGACACTAATTTTAACGCATTTTTGGGCACGAATAAATACCATAAGAAGACGGAAAATTTCAAAACGGCCTCCATACAGGGTTAGATTAGTAGTTCAACAATGCAATTAATTTTATTTTGGACAGATACGTTTAGTCGTTTTTTAATGAAATCCAGACTCCCAAAGGTCTGTTTATAAAATTTCGCGCGCTCGGTTTCGTCCTAAATGATTATCAATTTCGCTACAAATTTGCATAAGTGTGTATTTGTACGCGAACTAGTTTCCTACTGCTCATCACAGCATCTATCTCTTCCGCACGTGTTGTCGGTTGATATAAAATGCATTTTAACCCCGCGAACAAAATAGTTCGTGCCGTTGACTAGTGTAACCTTAAATCGGAACATAGACTAAATGGAAGAATAAAACGTGTTGCGCTAACCCTAGGTAGCATAGGCCAAAGGCAAGAAAATTATAATGACACCTACATAACGGTGCCTTTCGCTACTTAAAGATTATGGCTCCAGAAACAATAGCAAAATTCTCTCATCTGTTAATTACAAGCAATGTTAAGATGTTCTGAAGTCTAATTGATCTACAGATGCCTATGGAAATCAATTTTCCCATTTAAGGGCTAAAGGTAACCTAGAGAAAACGTGACATTTTGGGACCGAATTAACCTATGTAGGTTCAGCTTTAGCCTACACAGGCTTTTTTTTTAAATAAATTGTTTATTTTGAAAAATACATTTGTTTTTTAAATTACCAACCCACCAAACTACGAGGCAGTTTATTGGCGGGGCTGAACCATGAATCAACTAAAGGCAGTTAAAAAAGTCTTGCTCCTAAACTACATTGTTATAGAAATCGCTGTATGTTCACAGGTGTGTCACTGTTCATGTTTTTCTTTGGATTACTAGGATTATGATATACACAAACATAAACGTACAAACGAAAGGAAACCTCACTACGCTAATTGCTATCAATATAGATTGAGGTAGAAAATATTACGAGACATTACATATAGATAGACATTCAGTAGCCACAGGCCAGATATTATCTTTAGCCGCAGAGTAACAACTACCTCATAACACTCATTGCCATGATTTATTATCTATTCCTAGTTCTTTAGTTTGCTTAGAAATATTATGTACGCGCGTGGTGTACAATAAAGTATATATAATAATAACTAGTATTCGCTTGGTGCGCGAGCTGCAAGCAGCTCGCGTGTTGTTGTCCCTGCACCCACCCTATACCTACCCTACACCTACCCTACACCTACCCTACACCTACCCTACACCTACCCTACACCTACCCTACACCTACCCTACACCTACCCTACACCTACCCTACACCTACCCTACACCTACCCTACACCTACCCTACACCTACCCTACACCTACCCTACACCTACCCTACACCTACCCTACACCTACCCTACACCTACCCTACACCTACCCTACACCTACCCTACACCTACCCTACACCTACCCTACACCTACCCTACACCTACCCTACACCTACCCTACACCTACCCTACACCTACCCTACACCTACCCTACACCTACCCTACACCTACCCTACACCTACCCTACACCTACCCTACACCTACCCTACACCTACCCTACACCTACCCTACACCTACCCTACACCTACCCTACACCTACCCTACACCTACCCTACACCTACCCTACACTTTGTTCCAAAAAACATAACCCTAATGTTTGCTTGTCGTCGCCAGGCACTGAGTTTCGCTTCACCCACTCAACCTTCGTTACGCTACGGTGGTCGCCGGCTCACTTCGCTCGCCACCTCCCCCCTGCGCTGCACTCGGTCTCGTAGGTTCGCTCCACTCGGGATCCCTACGCTGAATCCGTAAAAAAAAGATTCGCCAAAACGGGGGGTGGGAGGGGGGAGATGGGGGGCAAGGGGGTCAACTTTGAAAAATGGTTTGTTTGTGACTATAGCATTGCCCCTTTATATGAATCTGAAAAAAGAAATGTTCCAAGTCTCTCAACTTCCGAGATCCGCTTAAAGGGGGGGAGAAGGGGGGCGAGGGGGTCAACTTTGAAAAATGGTTTTTACTTTTCCGAGCCTCCTCTAAACGAATCCGTAAAAAAAAACAAAAAAAAAAGATTCGCCATAACGGGGGGGGAGGGGGGAGAAGGGGGGCAAGGGGGTCAACTTTGAAAAACGGTTTGTTTGTGACTATTGCATTGCCCCTTTATATGAATCTGAAAAAAGAAATGTTCCAAGTCTCTCAACTTCCGAGATCCGCTTAAAGGGGGGGAGAAGGGGGGTGATGGGGTCATTTTTGAAAATTGGTTTTTACTTTTCCGAGCCTCCTCTAAACGAATCCGTAAAAAACAAAAAATACGGGTACCTTAGTTTCCGAGATACGATAGAGGGGGGGAGGAGGGGGGGGGAAAAGGGGAGGTTTGGGACTTTTCCCATACTTACGGGAGTTACTTGTTTACGAATCTGTCAAAATATACCCACCTCCCCATCCACCATCTGGGAGAACAATTATGTCAATGAGTCAGTGAGTGAGTGGTAATGCAGTTTTATATAATATAACTAGTATTTGCTTGGTGCGCGAGCTGCAAGCAGCTCGCGTGTTTTTGTCCCTACACCCGCGTGTTGTTGTCCCTACACCTACCCTACACCTACCCTACACCTACCCTACACCTACCCTACACCTACCCTACACCTACCCTACACCTACCCTACACCTACCCTACACCTACCCTACACCTACCCTACACCTACCCTACACCTACCCTACACCTACCCTACACCTACCCTACACCTACCCTACACCTACCCTACACCTACCCTACACCTACCCTACACCTACCCTACACCTACCCTACACCTACCCTACACCTACCCTACACCTACCCTACACCTACCCTACACCTACCCTACACCTACCCTACACCTACCCTACACCTACCCTACACCTACCCTACACCTACCCTACACCTACCCTACACCTACCCTACACCTACCCTACACCTACCCTACACCTACCCTACACCTACCCTACACCTACCCTACACCTACCCTACACCTACCCTACACCTACCCTACACCTACCCTACACCTACCCTACACCTACCCTACACCTACCCTACACCTACCCTACACCTACCCTACACCTACCCTACACCTACCCTACACCTACCCTACGCCTACCCTACACCTACCCTACACCTATCCTACACCTACCCTACACCTACCCTACACCTACCCTACACTTTGTTCCAAGAAACATAACCCTAATGTTTGCTTGTCGTCGCCAGGCACTGAGTTTCGCTTCACCCACTCAACCTTCGTTACGCTACGGAGGTCGCCGGCTCGCTTCGCTCGCCACCTCCCCCCTGCGCTGCACTTGGTCTCGTAGGTTCGCTCCACTCGGGATCCCTACGCTGAATCCGTAAAAAAAACAAAAAAAAAAGATTCACCAAAACGGGGGGGGAGAAGGAGGGCAAGGGGGTCAACTTTGAAAACTGGTTCGTTTCTGACTATAGCATTGCCCCTTTATACGAATCTGAAAAAAGAAATGTTCCAAGTCTCTGAACTTCCGAGATCCGCTTAAAGGGGGGGAGAAGGGGGGCGAGGGGGTCAACTTTGAAAAATGCTTTTTACTTTTCCGAGCCTCCTCTAAACGAATCCGTAAAAAAAACTGAAAAAAAAAGATTCGTCAAAACGGGGGGGGGGGGGGGAAAGGGGGGCAAGGGGGTCAACTTTAAAAACTGGTTTGTTTGTGACTATAGCATTGCCCCTTTATATGAATCTGAAAAAAGAAATGTTCCAAATGTTCCAACTTTCGAGATCCGCTTAAAGGGGGGGAGAAGGGGGGCGAGGGGGTCAACTTTGAAAAATGGTTTTTACTTTTGCGAGCCTCCTCTAAACGAATCCGTAAAAAAAACATTCTACGGGTACCTTAGTTTCCGAGATACGATAGAGGGGGGGAGGAGGGGGGAGGAAAAGGGGAGGTTTGGGACTTTTCCCATACTCGCGAGAGTTACTTGTATACGAATCTGTCAAAATATACCCACCTTCCCCTCCACCATCTGGGAGAACAATTATGTCAATGAGTGAGTCAGTCAGTCAGTGAGTGGTAATGCAGTTTTATATTATATAACTAGTATTTGCTTGGTGCGCGAGCTGCAAGCAGCTCGCGAGTTGTTGTCCCTACACCCGCGTGTTGTTGTCCCTACACCTACCCTACACCTACCCTACACCTACCCTACACCTACCCTACACTTTGTTCCAAAAAACATAACCTTTATGTTTGCTTGTCGTCGACAGGCACTGAGTTTCGCTTCACCCACTCAACCTTCGTTACGCTACGGAGGTCGCCGGCTCGCTTCGCTCGCCACCTCCCCCCTGCGCTGCACTCGGTCTCGTAGGTTCGCTCCACTCGGGATCCCTACGCTGAATCCGTAAAAAAAAATGAAAAAAAAAGATTCGCCAATACGAGGGGGGGGGGGGAGAAGGGGGGCAAGGTGGTCAACTTTGAAAAATGGTTTGTTTTTGACTATAGCATTGCCCCTTTATATGAATCTGAAAAAAGAAATGTTCCTAGTCTCTCAACTTCCGAGATCCGCTTAAATGGGGGGAGAAGAGGGGCGAGGGGGTCAATTTTGAAAAATGGTTTTTACTTTTCCGAGCCTCCTCTAAACGAATCCGTAAAAAAAACTGAAAAAAAAAGATTCGCCGAAACGGGGGGGGGGGAGAAGGGGGGCAAGGGGGTCAACTTTGAAAACTGGTTCGTTTGTGACTAAAGCATTGCCCCTTTATATGAATCTGAAAAAAGAAATGTTCCAAGTCTCTCAACTTCCGAGATCCGCTTAAAGGGGGGGAAAAGGGGGGCGAGGGGGCCAACTTTGAAAAGTGGTTTTTACTTTTCCGAGCCTCCTCTAAACGAATCCGTAAAAAAAACGAAAAAAAAAGATTCGCCAAAACGGGGGGGGAGGGGGGCGAAGGGGGGCAAGGGGGTCAACTATGAAAAATGGTTTGTTTGTGACTATAGCATTGCCCCTTTATATGAACCTGAAAAAATAAATGTTCCAAATGTTCCAACTTTCGAGATCCGCTTAAAGGGGGGGAGAAGGGGGGCGAGGGGGTCAACTTTGAAAAATGGTTTTTACTTTTTTGAGCCTCCTCTAAACGAATCCGTAAAAAAAACATTCTACGGGTACCTTAGTTTCCGAGATACGATAGAGGGGGGGAGGAGGGGGGAGGAAAAGGGGAGGTTTGGGACTTTTCCCATACTCACGGGAGTTACTTGTTTACGAATCTGTCAAAATATACCCACCTCACCATCCACCATCTGGGAGAACAATTATGTCAATGAGTGAGTCAGTGAGTGAGTCAGTGAGTGGTAATGCAGTTTTATATAGTATAATATAACTAGTATTTGCTTGGTGCGCGAGCTGCAAGCAGCTCGCGTGTTGTTGTCCCTACACCTACCCTACACCTACCCGACAACTACCCTACACCTACCCTACACCTACCCTACACCTACCCTACACCTACCCTACACCTACCCTACACCTACCCTACACCTACCCTACACCTACCCTACACCTACCCTACACCTACCCTACACCTACCCTACACCTACCCTACACCTACCCTACACCTACCCTACACCTACCCTACACCTACCCTACACCTACCCTACACCTACCCTACACCTACCCTACACCTACCCTACACCTACCCTACACCTACCCTACACCTACCCTACACCTACCCTACACCTACCCTACACCTACCCTACACCTACCCTACACCTACCCTACACCTACCCTACACCTACCCTACACCTACCCTACACCTACCCTACACCTACCCTACACCTACCCTACACCTACCCTACACCTACCCTACACCTACCCTACACCTACCCTACACCTACCCTACACCTACCCTACACCTACCCTACACCTACACTACACCTACCCTACACCTACCCTACACCTACCCTACACCTACCCTACACCTACCCTACACCTACCCTACACCTACCCTACACCTACCCTACACCTACCCTACACCTACCCTACACCTACCCTACACCTACCCTACACCTACCCTACACCTACCCTACACCTACCCTACACCTACCCTACACCTACCCTACACCTACCCTACACCTACCCTACACCTACCCTACACCTACCCTACACCTACCCTACACCTACCCTACACCTACCCTACACCTACCCTACACCTACCCTACACCTACCCTACACCTACCCTACACCTACCCTACACCTACCCTACACCTACCCTACACCTACCCTACACCTACCCTACACCTACCCTACACCTACCCTACACCTACACCTACCCTACACCTACCCTACACCTACCCTACACCTACCCTACACCTACCCTACACCTACCCTACACCTACCCTACACCTACCCTACACCTACCCTACACCTACCCTACACCTACCCTACACCTACCCTACACCTACCCTACACCTACCCTACACCTACCCTACACCTACCCTACACCTACCCTACACCTACCCTACACCTACCCTACACCTACCCTACACCTACCCTACACCTACCCTACACCTACCCTACACCTACCCTACACCTACCCTACACCTACCCTACACTTTGTTCCAAAAAACATAACCCTAATGTTTGCTTGTCGTCGCCAGGCACTGAGTTTCGCTTCACCCACTCAACCTTCGTTACGCTACGGTGGTCGCCGGCTCACTTCGCTCGCCACCTCCCCCCTGCGCTGCACTCGGTCTCGTAGGTTCGCTCCACTCGGGATCCCTACGCTGAATCCGTAAAAAAAAGATTCGCCAAAACGGGGGGTGGGAGGGGGGAGATGGGGGGCAAGGGGGTCAACTTTGAAAAATGGTTTGTTTGTGACTATAGCATTGCCCCTTTATATGAATCTGAAAAAAGAAATGTTCCAAGTCTCTCAACTTCCGAGATCCGCTTAAAGGGGGGGAGAAGGGGGGCGAGGGGGTCAACTTTGAAAAATGGTTTTTACTTTTCCGAGCCTCCTCTAAACGAATCCGTAAAAAAAAACAAAAAAAAAAGATTCGCCATAACGGGGGGGGAGGGGGGAGAAGGGGGGCAAGGGGGTCAACTTTGAAAAACGGTTTGTTTGTGACTATTGCATTGCCCCTTTATATGAATCTGAAAAAAGAAATGTTCCAAGTCTCTCAACTTCCGAGATCCGCTTAAAGGGGGGGAGAAGGGGGGTGATGGGGTCATTTTTGAAAATTGGTTTTTACTTTTCCGAGCCTCCTCTAAACGAATCCGTAAAAAACAAAAAATAAGGGTACCTTAGTTTCCGAGATACGATAGAGGGGGGGAGGAGGGGGGGGGAAAAGGGGAGGTTTGGGACTTTTCCCATACTTACGGGAGTTACTTGTTTACGAATCTGTCAAAATATACCCACCTCCCCATCCACCATCTGGGAGAACAATTATGTCAATGAGTCAGTGAGTGAGTGGTAATGCAGTTTTATATAATATAACTAGTATTTGCTTGGTGCGCGAGCTGCAAGCAGCTCGCGGCTTTGTCGTGTTTTTGAGAAGTATTCCTTAACCTACCCTACACCTACCCTACACCTACCCTACACCTACCCTACACCTACCCTACACCTACCCTACACCTACCCTACACCTACCCTACACCTACCCTACACCTACCCTACACCTACCCTACACCTACCCTACACCTACCCTACACCTACCCTACACCTACCCTACACCTACCCTACACCTACCCTACACCTACCCTACACCTACCCTACACCTACCCTACACCTACCCTACACCTACCCTACACCTACCCTACACCTACCCTACACCTACCCTACACCTACCCTACACCTACCCTACACCTACCCTACACCTACCCTACACCTACCCTACACCTACCCTACACCTACCCTACACCTACCCTACACCTACCCTACACCTACCCTACACCTACCCTACACCTACCCTACACCTACCCTACACCTACCCTACACCTACCCTACACCTACCCTACACCTACCCTACACCTACCCTACACCTACCCTACACCTACCCTACACCTACCCTACACCTACCCTACACCTACCCTACACCTACCCTACACCTACCCTACACCTACCCTACACCTACCCTACACCTACCCTACACCTACCCTACACCTACCCTACACCTACCCTACACCTACCCTACACCTACCCTACACCTACCCTACACCTACCCTACACCTACCCTACACCTACCCTACACCTACCCTACACCTACCCTACACCTACCCTACACCTACCCTACACCTACCCTACACCTACCCTACACCTACCCTACACCTACCCTACACCTACCCTACACCTACCCTACACCTACCCTACACCTACCCTACACCTACCCTACACCTACCCTACACCTACCCTACACCTACCCTACACCTACCCTACACCTACCCTACACCTACCCTACACCTACCCTACACCTACCCTACACCTACCCTACACCTACCCTACACCTACCCTACACCTACCCTACACCTACCCTACACCTACCCTACACCTACCCTAAACTTTGTTCCAAAAAACATAACCCTAATGTTTGCTTGTCGTCGCCAGGCACTGAGTGTTTCGCTTCACCACTAAACCTTCGTTACGCTACGGAGGTCGCCGGCTCGCTTCGCTCGCCACCTCCCCCCTGCGCTGCACTCGGTCTCGTAGGTTCGCTCCACTCGGGATCCCTACGTTGAATCCGTAAAAAAAACAAAAAAAAGATTCGCCAAAACGGCGGAGATGGGGGGCAAGGGGGTCAACTTTGAAAAATGGTTTGTTTGTGACTATAGCATTGCCCCTTTATATGAATCTGAAAAAAGAAATGTTCCAAGTCTCTCAACTTCCGAGATCCGCTTAAAGGGGGGGAGAAGGGGGGCGAGGGGGTCAACTTTGAAAAATGGTTTTTACTTTTCCGAGCCTCCTCTAAACGAATCCGTAAAAAAAACTGAAAAAAAAAGATTCGCCTACACCTACCCTACACCTACCCTAAACTTTGTTCCAAAAAACATAACCCTAATGTTTGCTTGTCATCGCCAGGCACTGAGTTTCGCTTCACCCACTCAACCTTCGTTACGCTACGGAGGTCGCCGGCTCGCTTCGCTCGCCACCTCCCCCCTGCGCTGCACTCGGTCTCGTAGGTTCGCTCCATTCGGGGTCCCTACGCTACCTGGTCCACTCCCACCGATCAGGTTTCGACGACCGATATTAGGTAGGGGAGGTTGGGGACAGGAGGGATGAAGGGAGGGAGAGTGGGGAGTTTTGAAAATGATTCCGACTCAAGCATTGCCCCTTTATATGAATCTGAAAAAAGAAATTTTCCAAGTCTCTCAACTTTCGAGATCTGCTTAAAGGGGTTGAGAAGGGGGGCGAGGGGGTCAACTTTGAAAAATGGTTTTTACTTTTCCGAGCCTCCTCTAAACGAATCCGTAAAAAAAACTGAAAAAAAAAGAATCGCCAAAACGGGGGGGGGGTGGGGAGAAGGGGGGCAAGGGGGTCAACTTTGAAAAATGGTTTGTTTGTGACTATAGCATTGCCCCTTTATATGAATCTGAAAAAAGAAATGTTCCAAGTCTCTCAACTTCCGAGATCCGCTTAAAGGGGGGGAGAAGGGGGGCGAGGGGGTCATCTTTGAAAAATGTATTTTTCTTTTTCGAGCCTCCTCTAAACGAATCCGTAAAAAAAACACGAAAAAAAGATTCGCCAAAACGGGGGGGGGAGGGCGTGAAGGGGGGCAAGGGGGTCAACTTTGAAAAATGGTTTGTTTGTGACTATAGCTTTACCCCTTTATATGAATCTGAAAAAAGAAATGTTCCAAGTCTCTCAACTTTCGAGATCCGCTTAAAGGGGGGAGAAGGGGGGCGAGGGGGTCAACTTTGAAAAATAGTCTTTACTTTACCGAGCCTCCTCTAAACGAATCCGTAAAAAACAAAAAATACGGGTATCTTAGTTTCCGAGAAACGATAGAGGGGGGGAGGAGGGGGGGGGGAAAGGGGAGATTTGGCACTTTTCCCATACTCACGGGAGTTACTTGTTTACGAATCTGTCAAAATATACCCACCTCCCCATCCACCATCTGGGAGAACAATTATGTCAATGAGTCAGTCAGTGAGTCAGTGAGTGGTAATGCAGTTTTATATAATATATAACTAGTATTTGCTTGGTGCGCGAGCTGCAAGCAGCTCGCGTGTTGTTGTCCCTACACCTACCCTACACCTACCCGACAACTACCCTACACCTACCCTACACCTACCCGACAACTACCCTACACCTACCCTACACCTACCCGACAACTACCCTACACCTACCCTACACCTACCCTACACCTACCCTACACCTACCCTACACCTACCCTACACCTACCCTACACCTACCCTACACCTACCCTACACCTACCCTACACCTACCCTACACCTACCCTACACCTACCCTACACCTACCCTACACCTACCCTACACCTACCCTACACCTACCCTACACCTACCCTACACCTACCCTACACCTACCTACACTACCCTACACCTACCCTACACCTACCCTACACCTACCCTACACCTACCCTACACCTACCCTACACCTACCCTACACCTACCCTACACCTACCCTACACCTACCCTACACCTACCCTACACCTACCCTACACCTACCCTACACCTACCCTACACCTACCCTACACCTACCCTACACCTACCCTACACCTACCCTACACCTACCCTACACCTACCCTACACCTACCCTACACCTACCCTACACCTACCCTACACCTACCCTACACCTACCCTACACCTACCCTACACCTACCCTACACTACCCTACACCTACCCTACACCTACCCTACACCTACCCTACACCTACCCTACACCTACCCTACACCTACCCTACACCTACCCTACACCTACCCTACACCTACCCTACCCTACACCTACCCTACACCTACCCTACACCTACCTACACCTACCCTACACCTACCCTACACCTACCCTACACCTACCCTACACCTACCCTACACCTACCCTACACCTACCCTACACCTACCCTACACCTAGCCTACACCTAGCCTACACCTAGCCTACACCTACCCTACACCTACCCTACACCTACCCTACACCTACCCTCACCTACCCTACACCTACCTACACCTACCCTACACTACCCTACACCTACCCTACACCTACCCTACACCTACCCTACACCTACCCTACACCTACCCTACACCTACCCTACACCTACCCTACACCTACCCTACACCTACCCTACACCTACCCTACACCTACCCTACACCTACCCTACACCTACCCTACACCTACCCTACACCTACCCTACACCTACCCTACACCTACCCTACACCTAGCCCTACACCTAGCCTACACCTACCCTACACCTAGCCTACACCTACCTACACCTACCCTACACCTACCCTACACCTACCCTACACCTACCCTACACCTACCCTACACCTACCCTACACCTACCCTACACCTACCCTACACCTACCCTACACCTACCCTACACCTACCCTACACCTACCCTACACCTACCCTACACCTACCCTACACCTACCCTACACCTACCCTACACCTACCCTACACCTACCCTACACCTACCCTACACCTACCCTACACCTACCCTACACCTACCCTACACCTACCCTACACCTACCCTACACCTACCCTACACCTACCCTACACCTACCCTACACCTACCCTACACCTACCCTACACCTACCCTACACTACCCTACACCTACCCTACACCTACCCTACACCTACCCTACACCTACCCTACACCTACCCTACACCTACCCTACACTACCCTACACCTACCCTACACCTACCCTACACCTACCCTACACCTACCCTACACCTACCTACACCTACCTACACCTACCCTACACTACCCTACACCTACCCTACACCTACCCTACACCTACCCTACACCTACCCTACACCTACCCTACACCTACCCTACACCTACCCTACATCTACCCTACACCTACCATACAACTACCTACAACAACAAACTAAACTTTGTTCCAAAAAACATAACCCTAATGTTTGCTTGTCGTCGCCAGGCACTGAGTTTCGCTTCACCCACTCAACCTTCGTTACGCTACGGAGGTCGCCGGCTTCGCTCCACTCGGATCCCCTACGCTGAATCCGTAAAAAAAGATTCACCAAAACGGGGGGTGGGAGGGGGGAGATGGGGGGCAAGGGGGTCAACTTTGAAAAATGGTTTGTTTGTGACTATAGCATTGCCCCTTTATATGAATCTGAAAAAAGAAATGTTCCAAGTCTCTCAACTTCCGAGATCCGCTTAAAGGGGGGGAGAAGGGGGGCGAGGGGGTCAACTTTGAAAAATGGTCTTTACTTTTCCGAGCCTCCTCTAAACGAATCCGTAAAAAAAACACGAAAAAAAGATTCGCCAAAACGGGGGGGGAGGGGGGAGAAGGGGGGGCAAGGGGGTCAACTTTGAAAACTGGTTCGTTTGTGACTATAGCATTGCCCCTTTATATGAATCTGAAAAAAGAAATGTTCCAAGTCTCTCAACTTTCGAGATCCTCTTAAAGGGGGGGAGAAGGGGGGCGAGGGGGTCAACTTTGAAAATGGTTTTTACTTTTCCGAGCCTCCTCTAAACGAATCCGTAAAAAACAAAAAATACGGGTATCTTAGTTTCCGAGAAACGATAGAGGGGGGGAGGAGGGGGGGGGAAAGGGGAGGTTTGGCACTTTTCCATACTCACGGGAGTTACTTGTTTACGAATCTGTCAAAATATACCCACCTCCCCCTCCACCATCTGGGAGAACAATTATGTCAATCAGTCAGTGAGTGAGTGGTAATGCAGTTTTATATAATATAACTAGTATTTGCTTGGTGCGCGAGCTGCAAGCAGCTCGCGGTTTCGTCGTGTTTTTGAGAAGTATTCCTTAACCTACCCTACACCTACCCTACACCTACCCTACACCTACCCTACACCTACCCTACACCTACCCTACACCTACCCTACACCTACCCTACACCTACCCTACACCTACCCTACACCTACCCTACGCCTACCCTACGCCTACCCTACGCCTACCCTACACCTACCCTACACCTACCCTACACCTACCCTACACCTACCCTACACCTACCCTACACCTACCCTACACCTACCCTACACCTACCCTACACCTACCCTACACCTACCCTACACCTACCCTACACCTACCCTACACCTACCCTTACACCTACCCTACACCTACCCTACACCTACCCTACACCTACCTACACCTACCCTACACCTACACTACACCTACCCTACACCTACCCTACACCTACCCTACACCTACCCTACACCTACCCTACACCTACCCTAAACTTTGTTCCAAAAAACATAACCCTAATGTTTGCTTGTCGTCGCCAGGCACTGAGTTTCGCTCTACTCGGGATCCCTACGCTGAATCCGTAAAAAAAACAAAAAAAAAAGATCCGCCAAAACGGGGGGGGAAGGGGGGAGAAGGGGGGCAAGGGGGTCAACTTTGAAAAATGGTTTGTTTGTGACTATAGCATTGCCCCTTTATATGAATCTGAAAAAAGAAATGTTCCATGTCTCTCACTTCCGAGATCCGCTTATAGGGGGGAGAAGGGGGGCGAGGGGGTCAACTTTGAAAAATGGTTTTTACTTTTCCGAGCCTCCTCTAAACGAATCCGTAAAAAAAAACAATAAAAAAAGATTAGCCAAACGGGGGGGAGGGGGGAGAAGGGGGGCAAGGGGGTCAACTTTGAAACTGGTTCGTTTGTGACTATAGCATTGCCCCTTTATATGAATCTGAAAAAAGAAATGTTCCAAGTCTCTCAACTTCCGAGATCCGCTTAAAGGGGGGGCAAAGGGGGGGCGAGGGGGTCAACTTTGAAAAATGGTTTTTACTTTTCCGAGCCTCCTCTAAACGAATCCGTTAAAAACAAAAAATACGGGTACCTTAGTTTCCGAGATACGATAGAGGGGGGGAAGAGGGGAGTTACTTGTTTACGAATCTGTCAAAATATACCCACCTCCCCCTCCACCATCTGGGAGAACAATTATGTCAATGAGTGAGTGAGTGAGTGGTAATGCAGTTTTATATATTATAACTAGTATTTGCTTGGTGCGCGAGCTGCAAGCAGCTCGCGGCTTTGTCGTGTTTTTGAGAAGTATTCCTTAACCTACCCTACACCTACCCTACACCTACCCTACACCTACCCTACACCTACCCTACACCTACCCTACACCTACCCTACACCTACCCTACACCTACCCTACACCTACCCTACACCTACCCTACACCTACCCTACACCTACCCTACACCTACCCTAAACTTTGTTCCAAAAAACATAACCCTAATGTTTGCTTGTCGTCGCCAGGCACTGAGTTTCGCTTCACCCACTCAACCTTCGTTACGCTACGGAGGTCGCCGGCTCGCTTCGCTCGCCACCTCCCCCCTGCGCTGCACTCGGTCTCGTAGGTTCGCTCCAATCGGGATCCCTACGCTGAATCCGTAAAAAAAACAAAAAAAAAGATTCGCCAAAACGGGGGGGGGGGAGGGGGAGAAGGGGGGCAAGGGGGTCTACTTTGAAAACTGGTTCGTTTGTGACTATAGCATTGCCCCTTTATATGAATCTGAAAAAAGAAATGTTCCAAGTCTCTCAACTTCCGAGATCCGCTTAAAGGGGGGGAGAAGGGGGGCGAGGGGGTCAACTTTGAAAAATGGTTTTTACTTTTGCGAGCCTCCTCTAAACGAATCCGTAAAAAAAACTGAAAAAAAAAAGATTCGCCAAAACGGGGGGGGGGGGGAGAAGGGAAGCAAGGGGGTCAACTTTGAAAAATGGTTTGTTTGTGACTAAAGCATTGCCCCTTTATATGAATCTGAAAAAAGAAATGTTCCAAGTCTCTCAACTTCCGAGATCCGCTTAAAGGGGGGGAGAAGAGGGGCGAGGGGGTCATTTTTGAAAAATGTTTTTTACTTTTGCGAGCCTCCTCTAAACGAATCCGTAAAAAACAAAAAATACGGGTACCTTAGTTTCCGAGATACGATAGAGGGGGGGAGGAGGGGGGGGAAAAAGGGAGGTTTGGGACTTTTCCCATACTCACGGGAGTTACTTGTTTACGAATCTGTCAAAATATACCCACCTCCCCATCCACCATCTGGGAGAACAATTATGTCAATGAGTGAGTGAGTGAGTGGTAATGCAGTTTTATATAATATAACTAGTATTTGCTTGGTGCGCGAGCTGCAAGCAGCTCGCGTGTTGTTGACCCTATACCTACCCTACATCTCTCCTACACCTACCCTACACCTACCCTACACCTACCCTACACCTACCCTACACCTACCCTACACCTACCCTACACCTACCCTACACCTACCCTACACCTACCCTACACCTACCCTACACCTACCCTACACCTACCCTACACCTACCCTACACCTACCCTACACCTACCCTACACCTACCCTACACCTACCCTACACCTACCCTACACCTACCCTACACCTACCCTACACCTACCCTACACCTACCCTACACCTACCCTACACCTACCCTACACCTACCCTACACCTACCCTACACCTACCCTACACCTACCCTACACCTACCCTACACCTACCCTACACCTACCCTACACCTACCCTACACCTACCCTACACCTACCCTACACCTACCCTACACCTACCCTACACCTACCCTACACCTACCCTACACCTACCCTACACCTACCCTACACCTACCCTACACCTACCCTACACCTACCCTACACCTACCCTACACCTACCCTACACCTACCCTACACCTACCCTACACCTACCCTACACCTACCCTACACCTACCCTACACCTACCCTACACCTACCCTACACCTACCCTACACCTACCCTACACCTACCCTACACCTACCCTACACCTACCCTACACCTACCCTACACCTACCCTACACCTACCCTACACCTACCCTACACCTACCCTACACCTACCCTACACCTACCCTACACCTACCCTACACCTACCCTACACCTACCCTACACCTACCCTACACCTACCCTACACCTACCCTACACCTACCCTACACCTACCCTACACCTACCCTACACCTACCCTACACCTACCCTACACCTACCCTACACCTACCCTACACCTACCCTACACCTACCCTACACCTACCCTACACCTACCCTACACCTACCCTACACCTACCCTACACCTACCCTACACCTACCCTACACCTACCCTAAACTTTGTTCCAAAAAACATAACCCTAATGTTTGCTTGTCGTCGCCAGGCACTCAGTTTCGCTTCACCCACTCAACCTTCGTTACGCTACGGAGGTCGCCGGCTCGCTTCGCTCGCCACCTCCCCCCTGCGCTGCACTCGGTCTCGTAGGTTCGCTCCACTCGGGATCCCTACGCTGAATCCGTAAAAAAAACAAAAAAAAAAGATTCGCCAAAACGGGGCGGGAAGGGGGGAGAAGGGGGGCAAGGGGGTCAACTTTCAAAAATGGTTTGTTTGTGACTATAGCATTGCCCCTTTATATGAATCTGAAAAAAGAAATGTTCCAAGTCTCTCAACTTCCGAGATCCGCTTAAAGGGGGGAGAAGGGGGGCGAGGGGGTCAACTTTGAAAAATGGTTTTTACTTTTCCGAGCCTCCTCTAAACGAATCCGTAAAAAAACTGAAAAAAAAAGATTCGCCAAAACGGGGGGGGGAGGGGGGAGAAGGGGGGCAAGGTGTCAACTTTGAAAAATGGTTCGTTTGTGACTATAACATTGCCCCTTTATATGAATCTGAAAAAAGAAATGTTCCAAATGTTCCAACTTTCGAGATCCGCTTAAAGGGGGGGAGAAGGGGGGCGAGGGGGTAAACTTTGAAAAATGGTTTTTACTTTTCCAAGCCTCCTCTAAACGAATCCGTAAAAAAACAGAATACCGGTACCTTAGTTTCCGAGACACGATAGAGGGGGGGAGGAGGGGGGAGGAAAAGGGGAGGTTTGGGACTTTTCCCATACTCGCGAGAGTGACTTGTTTACGAATCTGTCAAAATATACCCACCTCCCCCTTCACCATCTGGGAGAACAATTATGTCAATCAGTCAGTGAGTGGTAATGCAGTTTTATATATTATAATAACTAGTATTTGCTTGGTGCGCGAGCTGCAAGCAGCTCGCGGCTTTGTCGTGTTTTTGAGAAGTTTTCCTAAACCTACCCTACACCTACCCTACACCTACCCTACACCTACCCTACACCTACCCTACACCTACCCTACACCTACCCTACACCTACCCTACACCTACCCTACACCTACCCTACACCTACCCTACACCTACCCTACACCTACCCTACACCTACCCTACACCTACCCTACACCTACCCTACACCTACCCTACACCTACCCTACACCTACCCTACACCTACCCTACACCTACCCTACACCTACCCTACACCTACCCTACACCTACCCTACACCTACCCTACACCTACCCTACACCTACCCTACACCTACCCTACACCTACCCTACACCTACCCTACACCTACCCTACACCTACCCTACACCTACCCTACACCTACCCTACACCTACCCTACACCTACCCTACACCTACCCTACACCTACCCTACACCTACCCTACACCTACCCTACACCTACCCTACACCTACCCTACACCTACCCTACACCTACCCTACACCTACCCTACACCTACCCTACACCTACCCTACACCTACCCTACACCTACCCTACACCTACCCTACACCTACCCTACACCTACCCTACACCTACCCTACACCTACCCTACACCTACCCTACACCTACCCTACACCTACCCTACACCTACCCTACACCTACCCTACACCTACCCTACACCTACCCTACACCTACCCTACACCTACCCTACACCTACCCTACACCTACCCTACACCTACCCTACACCTACCCTACACCTACCCTACACCTACCCTACACCTACCCTACACCTACCCTACACCTACCCTACACCTACCCTACACCTACCCTACACCTACCCTACACCTACCCTACACCTACCCTACACCTACCCTACACCTACCCTACACCTACCCTACACCTACCCTACACCTACCCTACACCTACCCTACACCTACCCTACACCTACCCTACACCTACCCTACACCTACCCTACACCTACCCTACACCTACCCTACACCTACCCTACACCTACCCTACACCTACCCTACACCTACCCTACACCTACCCTACACCTACCCTACACCTACCCTACACCTACCCTACACCTACCCTACACCTACCCTACACCTACCCTACACCTACCCTACACCTACCCTACACCTACCCTACACCTACCCTACACCTACCCTACACCTACCCTACACCTACCCTACACCTACCCTACACCTACCCTACACCTACCCTACACCTACCCTACACCTACCCTACACCTACCCTACACCTACCCTACACCTACCCTACACCTACCCTACACCTACCCTACACCTACCCTACACCTACCCTACACCTACCCTACACCTACCCTACACCTACCCTACACCTACCCTACACCTACCCTACACCTACCCTACACCTACCCTACACCTACCCTACACCTACCCTACACCTACCCTACACCTACCCTACACCTACCCTACACCTACCCTACACCTACCCTACACCTACCCTACACCTACCCTACACCTACCCTACACCTACCCTACACCTACCCTACACCTACCCTACACCTACCCTACACCTACCCTACACCTACCCTACACCTACCCTACACCTACCCTACACCTACCCTACACCTACCCTACACCTACCCTACACCTACCCTACACCTACCCTACACCTACCCTACACCTACCCTACACCTACCCTACACCTACCCTACACCTACCCTACACCTACCCTACACCTACCCTACACCTACCCTACACCTACCCTACACCTACCCTACACCTACCCTACACCTACCCTACACCTACCCTACACCTACCCTACACCTACCCTACACCTACCCTACACCTACCCTACACCTACCCTACACCTACCCTACACCTACCCTACACCTACCCTACACCTACCCTACACCTACCCTACACCTACCCTACACCTACCCTACACCTACCCTACACCTACCCTACACCTACCCTACACCTACCCTACACCTACCCTACACCTACCCTACACCTACCCTACACCTACCCTACACCTACCCTACACCTACCCTACACCTACCCTACACCTACCCTACACCTACCCTACACCTACCCTAAAAAACATAACCCTAATGTTTGCTTGTCGTCGCCAGACACTGAGTTTCGCTTCACCCACTCAACCTTCGTTACGCTACGGAGGTCGCCGGCTCGCTTCGCTCGCCACCTCCCCCCTGCGCTGCACTCGGTCTCGTAGGTTCGCTCCACTCGGGATCCCTACGCTGAATCCGTAAAAAAAACTGAAAAAAAAAGATTCGCCAAAACGGGGGGGGGGGGAGAAGGGGGGCAAGGGTGTCAACTTTGAAAAATGGTTTGTTTGTGACTATAGCATTGCCCCTTTATATGAATCTGAAAAAAGAAATGTTCCAAGTCTCTCAACTTCCGAGACCCGCTTAAAGGGGGGGAGAAGGGGGGCGAGGGGGTCAACTTTGAAAAATGGCTTTTATTTTTCCGAGCCTCCTCTAAACGAATCCGTAAAAAAAACTAAAAAAAAAATTCGTCAAAACGGGGGGGGGGAGGGGGGAGAAGGGGGGCAAGGGGGTCAACTTTGAAAACTGGTTCGTTTCTGACTATAGCATTGCCCCTTTATATGAATCTGAAAAAAGAAATGTTCCAAATGTTCCAACTTTCGAGATCCGCTTAAAGGGGGGGAGAAGGGGGGCGAGGGGGTCAACTTTGAAAAATGGTTTTTACTTTTCCGAGCCTCCTCTAAACGAATCCGTAAAAAAAACATTCTACGGGTACCTTAGTTTCCGAGATACGATAGAGGGGGGGAGGAGGGGGGAGGAAAAGGGGAGGTTTGGGACTTTTCCCATACTCACGGGAGTTACTTGTTTACGAATCTGTCAAAATATACCCACCTCCCCATCCACCATCTGGGAGAACAATTATGTCAATGAGTGAGTCAGTGAGTGAGTGGTAATGCAGTTTTATATAGTATAACTAGTATTTGCTTGGTGCGCGAGCTGCAAGCAGCTCGCGTGTTGTTGTCCCTACAAACGCGTGTTGTTGTCCCTACACCTACCCTACACCTACCCTACATCTACCCTACACTTACCCTACACCTACCCTACACCTACCCTACACCTACCCTACACCTACCCTACACCTACCCTACACCTACCCTACACCTACCCTACACCTACCCTACACCTACCCTACACCTACCCTACACCTACCCTACACCTACCCTACACCTACCCTACACCTACCCTACACCTACCCTACACCTACCCTACACCTACCCTACACCTACCCTACACCTACCCTACACCTACCCTACACCTACCCTACACCTACAAAAAACATAACCCTAATGTTTGATTGTCGTCGCCAGGCACTGAGTTTCGCTTCACCCACTCAACCTTCGTTACGCTACGGAGGTCGCCGGCTCGCTTCGCTCGCCACCTCCCCCCTGCGCTGCACTCGGTCTCGTAGGTTCGCTCCACTCGGGATCCCTACGCTGAATCCGTAAAAAAAACAAAAAAATGATTCACCAAAACGGGGGGGGGAGGGGGTAGAAGGGGGGCAAGGGGGTCAACTTTGAAAACTGGTTCGTTTGTGACTATAGCATTGCCCCTTTATATGAATTTGAAAAAAGAAATGTTCCAAGTCTCTCAACTTCCGAGATCCGCTTAAAGGGGGGGAAAAGGGGGGCGAGGGGGTCAACTTTGAAAAATGGTTCTTACTTTTCCGAGCCTCCTCTAAACGAATCCGTAAAAAAAACAAAAAAAAAAGATTCGCCAAAACGGGGGGGGAGGGGGGAGAAGGGGGGCAAGGGGGTCAACTTTGAAAAATGGTTTGTTTGTGACTATAGCATTGCCCCTTTATATGAATCTGAAAACAGAAATGTTCCAAATGTTCCAACTTTCGAGATCCGCTTAAAGGGGGGAAGAAGGGGGGGGCGAGGGGGTCAACTTTGAAAAATGGTTTTTGCTTTTCCGAGCCTCCTCTAAACGAATCCGTAAAAAAAACACGAAAAAAAGATTCGCCGTAAGGGGGGGGGGGAGGGGGAGAAGGGGGGCAAGGGGGTCAACTATGAAAAATGGTTTGTTTGTGACTAAAGCATTGCCCCCTTATATGAATCTGAAAAAAGAAATGTTCCAAATGTTCCAACTTTCGAGATCCGCTTAAAGGGGGGGAGAAGGGGGGCGAGGGGGTCAACTTTGAAAAATGGTTTTTACTTTTCCGAGCCTCCTCTAAACGAATCCGTAAAAAACAAAAAATACGGGTACCTTAGTTTCCGAGATACGATAGAGGGGGGGAGGAGGGGGGAGGAAAAGGGGAGGTTTGGGACTTTTTCCATACTCACGGGAGTTACTTGTTTACGAATCTGTCAAAATATACCCACCTCCCCATCCACCATCTGGGAGAACAATTATGTCAATGAGTCAGTCAGTGAGTCAGTGGTAATGCAGTTTTATATAATATAATAACTAGTATTTGCTTGGTGCGCGAGCTGCAAGCAGCTCGCGTGTGGTTGTCCCTACACCTACCCTACACCTACCCTACACCTACCCTACACCTACCCTACACCTACCCTACACCTACCCTACACCTACCCTACACCTACCCTACACCTACCCTACACCTACCCTACACCTACCCTACACCTACCCTACACCTACCCTACACCTACCCTACACCTACCCTACACCTACCCTACACCTACCCTACACCTACCCTACACCTACCCTACACCTACCCTACACCTACCCTACACCTACCCTACACCTACCCTACACCTACCCTACACCTACCCTACACCTACCCTACACCTACCCTGCACCTACCCTACACCTACCCTACACCTACCCTACACCTACCCTACACCTACCCTACACCTACCCTACACCTACCCTACACCTACCCTACACCTACCCTACACCTACCCTACACCTACCCTACACCTACTCTACACCTACCCTACACCTACCCTACACCTACCCTACACCTACCCTACACCTACCCTACACCTACCCTACACCTACCCTACACCTACCCTACACCTACCCTACACCTACCCTACACCTACCCTACACCTACCCTACACCTACCCTACACCTACCCTACACCTACCCTACACCTACCCTACACCTACCCTACACTTACCCTACACCTACCCTACACCTACCCTACACTTTGTTCCAAAAAACATAACCCTAATGTTTGCTTGTCAACCTTCGTTACGCTACGGAGGTCGCCGGCTCGCTTCGCTCGCCACCTCCCCCCTGCGCTGCACTCGGTCTCGTAGGTTCGCTCCATTCGGGGTCCCAACGCTGCCTGGTCCACTCCCACCATACAGGTTTCGACGACCGATATTAGGTAGGGGAGGTTGGGGAGAGGAGGGAGGGAGAGTTGGGAGTTTTGAAACATGATTCCGACTCAAGCATTGCCCCTTTATATGAATCTGAAAAAAGAAATGTTCCAAGTCTCTCAACTTCCGAGATCCGCTTATAGGGGGGCAGAAGGGGGGCGAGGGGGTCAACTTTGAAAAATGGTTTTTACTTTTCCGAGCCCCCTCTAAACGAATCCGTAAAAAAAACACGAAAAAAAGATTCGCCAAAACGGGGGGGGGAGGGGGAGAAGGGGGGCAAGGGGGTCAACTTTGAAAAATGGTTTGTTTGTGACTATAGCATTGCCCCTTTATATGAATCTGAAAAAAGAAATGTTCCAAGTCTCTCAACTTCCGAGATCCGATTAAAGGGGGGGAAAAGGGGGGCGAGGGGGTCATCTTTTAAAAATGGTTTTTACTTTTCCGAGCCTCCTCTAAACGAATCCGTAAAAAAAACTGAAAAAAAATGATTCGCCAAAACGGGGGGGGGGGGGGGGGAGAAGGGGGGCAAAGGGGTCAACTTTGAAAAATGGTTTGTTTGTGACTAAAGCATTGCCCCTTTATATGAATCTGAAAAAAGAAATGTTCCAAGTCTCTCAACTTCCGAGATCCGCTTAAAGGGGGGGAGAAGGGGGGCGAGGGGGTTAACTTTGAAAAATGGTTTTTACTTTTCCGAGCCTCCTCTAAACGAATCCGTAAAAAAAACAAAAAAAAAACATTCGCCAAAACGGGGGGGGGGAGGGGGGAGAAGGGGGGCAAGGGGGTCAACTTTGAAAACTTGTTCGTTTGTGACTATAGCATTGCCCCTTTATATGAATCTGAAAAAAGAAATGTTCCAAGTCTCTCAACATCCGAGATCCGCTTAAAGGGGGGGAGAAGGGGGGCAAGGGGGTCTACTTTGAAAATTGGTTTTTACTTTTCCGGGCCTCCTCTAAACGATTCCGTAAAAAAACAAAAAAAAAAGATTAGCCAAAACGGGGGGGGAGGGGGGAGAAGGGGGGCAAGGGGGTCAACTTTGAAAAATGGTTTGTTTGTGACTATAGCATTGCCCCTTTATATGAATATGAAAAAAGAAATGTTCCAAATGTTCCAACTTTCGAGATCCGCTTAAAGGGGGGGAGAAGGGGGGCGAGGGGGTCAACTTTGAAAAATGGTTTTTACTTTTCCGAGCCTCCTCTAAACGAATCCGTAAAAAACAAAAAATACGGGTACCTTAGTTTCCGAGAAACGATAGAGGGGGGGAGGAGGGGGGGGGGGAAAGGGGAGGTTTGGCACTTTTCCCATACTCACGGGAGTTACTTGTTTACGAATCTGTCAAAATATACCCACCTCCCCATCCACCATCTGGGAGAACAATTATGTCAATGAGTGAGTGAGTGAGTGGTAATGCAGTTTTATATAATATAATATAACTAGTATTTGCTTGGTGCGCGAGCTGCCAGCAGCTCGCGGCTTTGTCGTGTTTTTGAGAAGCCTACCCTACACCTACCCTACACCTACCCTACACCTACCCTACACCTACCCTACACCTACCCTACACCTACCCTACACCTACCCTACACCTACCCTACACCTACCCTACACCTACCCTACACCTACCCTACACCTACCCTACACCTACCCTACACCTACCCTACACCTACCCTACACCTACCCTACACCTACCCTACACCTACCCTACACCTACCCTACACCTACCCTACACCTACCCTACACCTACCCTACACCTACCCTACACCTACCCTACACCTACCCTACACCTACCCTACACCTACCCTACACCTACCCTACACCTACCCTACACCTACCCTACACCTACCCTACACCTACCCTACACCTACCCTACACCTACCCTACACCTACCCTACACCTACCCTACACCTACCCTACACCTACCCTACACCTACCCTACACCTAACCTACACCTACCCTACACCTACCCTACACCTACCCTACACCTACCCTACACCTACCCTACACCTACCCTACACCTACCCTACACCTACCCTACACCTACCCTACACCTACCCTACACCTACCCTACACCTACCCTACACCTACCCTACACCTACCCTACACCTACCCTACACCTACCCTACACCTACCCTACACCTACCCTACACCTACCCTACACCTACCCTACACCTACCCTACACCTACCCTACACCTACCCTACACCTACCCTACACCTACCCTACACCTACCCTACACCTACCCTACACCTACCCTACACCTACCCTACACCTACCCTACACCTACCCTACACCTACCCTACACCTACCCTACACCTACCCTACACCTACCCTACACCTACCCTACACCTACCCTAAACTTTGTTCCAAAAAACATAACCCTAATGTTTGCATTCGTCGCCAGGCACTGAGTTTCGCTTCACCCACTCAACCTTCGTTACGCTACGGAGGTCGCCGGCTCGCTTCGCTCGCCACCTCCCCCCTGCGCTGCACTCGGTCTCGTAGGTTCGCTCCATTAGGGTCCCCACGCCGCCTGGTCCACTCCCACCCGACGACCGATATTAGGTAGGGGAGGTTGGGGAGAGGAGGGATGAAGGGAGGGAGAGTGGGGAGTTTTGAAAATGATTCCGACTCAAGCATTGCCCCTTTATATGAATCTGAAAAAAGAAATGTTCCAAGTCTCTCAACTTCCGAGATCCGCTTAAAGGGGGGGAGCCCGGGGGCGAGGGGGTCAACTTTGAATACTGGTTTTTACTTTTCCGAGCTTCCTCTAAACGAATCCGTAAAAAAAACGAAAAAAAAAGATTCGCCAAAACGGGGGGGGAGGGGGAGAAGGGGGGCAAGGGGGTCAACTATGAAAAATGGTTTGTTTGTGACTATAGCATTGCCCCTTTAAATGAACCTGAAAAAAGAAATGTTCCAAGTCTCTCAACTTTCAAGATCCGCTTAAAGGGGGGAAAAGGGGGGCGAGGGGGTCAACTTTGAAAAATGGTCTTTACTTTTCCGAGCCTCCTCTAAACGAATCCGTAAAAAACAAAAAATACGGGTACCTTAGTTTCCGAGATACGATAGAGGGGGGGAGGAGAGGGGGGGAAAAGGGGAGGTTTGGCACTTTTCCCATACTCACAGGAGTTACTTGTTTACGAATCTGTCAAAATATACCCACCTCCCCATCCACCATCTGGGAGAACAATTATGTCAATGAGTGAGTGAGTGAGTCAGTCAGTGGTAATGCAGTTTTATATAGTATAACTAGTATTTGCTTGGTGCGCGAGCTGCAAGCAGCTCGCGGCTTTGTCGTGTTTTTTGAGAACTATTCTTTAACCTACCCTACACCTACCCTACACCTACCCTACACCTACCCTACACCTACCCTACACCTACCCTACACCTACCCTACACCTACCCTACACCTACCCTACACCTACCCTACACCTACCCTACACCTACCCTACACCTACCCTACACCTACCCTACACCTACCCTACACCTACCCTACACCTACCCTACACCTACCCTACACCTACCCTACACCTACCCTACACCTACCCTACACCTACCCTACACCTACCCTACACCTACCCTACACCTACCCTACACCTACCCTACACCTACCCTACACCTACCCTACACCTACCCTACACCTACCCTACACCTACCCTACACCTACCCTACACCTACCCTACACCTACCCTACACCTACCCTACACCTACCCTACACCTACCCTACACCTACCCTACACCTACCCTACACCTACCCTACACCTACCCTACACCTACCCTACACCTACCCTACACCTACCCTACACCTACCCTACACCTACCCTACACCTACCCTACACCTACCCTACACCTACCCTACACCAACCCTACACCTACCCTACACCTACCCTACACCTACCCTACACCTACCCTACACCTACCCTACACCTACCCTACACCTACCCTACACCTACCCTACACCTACCCTACACCTACCCTACACCTACCCTACACCTACCCTACACCTACCCTACACCTACCCTACACCTACCCTAGACCTACCCTACACCTACCCTACGCCTACCCTACACCTACCCTACACCTACCCTACGCCTACCCTACACCTACCCTACACCTACCCTACACCTACCCTACACCTACCCTACACCTACCCTACACCTACCCTACACCTACCCTACACCTACCCTACACCTACCCTACACCTACCCTACACCTACCATACACCTACCCTACACCTACCATACACCTACCCTACACCTACCCTACACCTACCCTACACCTACCCTACACCTACCCTACACCTACCCTACACCTACCCTACACCTACCCTACACCTACCCTACACCTACCCTACACCTACCCTACACCTACCCTACACCTACCCTACACCTACCCTACACCTACCCTACACCTACCCTACACCTACCCTACACCTACCCTACACCTACCCTACACCTACCCTACACTTTGTTCCAAAAAACATAAACCCTAATGTTTGCTTGTCGTCGCCAGGCACTGAGTTTCGCTTCACCCACTCAACCTTCGTTACGCTACGGAGGTCGCCGGCTCGCTTCGCTCGCCACCTCCCCCCTGCGCTGCACTCGGTCTCGTAGGTTCGCTCCACTCGGGATCCCTACGCTGAATCCGTAAAAAAAACAAATAAAATATTCGCCAAAACGGGGGGGGGAGGAGGGAGATGGGCGGCAAGTGGGTCAACTTTGATAAATGGTTTGTTTGTGACTATAGCATTGCCCCTTTATATGAAACTGAAAAAAGAAATGTTCCAAGTCTCTCAACTTCCGAGATCCGCTTAAAGGGGGGGAGAAGGGGGGCGAGGGGGTCAACTTTGAAAAATGGTCTTTACTTTTCCGAGCCTCCTCTAAACGAATCCGTAAAAAAAACACGAAAAAAAGATTCGCCGAAAGGGGGGGGGGGAGGGGGAGAAGGGGGGCAAGGGGGTCAACTATGAAAAATGGTTTGTTTGTGACTATAGCATTGCCCCTTTATATGAATCTGAAAAAAGCAATGTTCCAAATGTTCCAACTTTCGAGATCCGCTTAAAGGGGGGGAGAAGGGGGGCGAGGGGGTCAACTTTGAAAAATGGTCTTTACTTTTCCGAGCCTCCTCTAAACGAATCCGTTAAAAAACAAAAAATACGGGTATCTTAGTTTCCGAGATACGATAGAGGGGGGGAGGAGGGGGGAGGAAAAGGGGAGGTTTGGGACTTTTCCCATACTCACGGGAGTTACTTGTTTACGAATCTGTCAAAATATACCCACCTTCCCCTCCACCATCTGGGAGAACAATTATGTCAATGAGTCAGTGAGTCAGTCAGTGGTAATGCAGTTTTATATAGTATAACTAGTATTTGCTTGGTGCGCGAGCTGCAAGCAGCTCGCGTGTTGTTGTCCCTACACCTACCCTACACCTACCCTACACCTACCCTACACCTACCCTACACCTACCCTACACCTACCCTAACACCTACCTACACCTACCCTACACCTACCCTACACCTACCCTAAACTTTGTTCCAAAAAACATAACCGTAATGTTTGCTTGTCGTCGCCAGGCACTGAGTTTCGCTTCACCCACTCAACCTTCGTTACGCTACGGAGGTTGCCGGCTCGCTTCGCTCGCCACCTCCCCCCTGCGCTGCACTCGGTTTCGTAGGTTCGCTCCACTCGGGATCCCTACGCTGAATCCGTAAAAAAACCAAAAAAAAAGATTCGCCAAAACGGGGGGGGGGGGGGGGAGGGGGAGAAGGGGGCAAGGGGGTCAACTTTGAAAACTGGTTCGTTTTTGACTATAGCATTGCCCCTTTATATGAATCTGAAAAAAGAAATGTTCCAAGTCTCTCACTTCCGAGACCCGCTTAAAGGGGGGGAGAAGGGGGGCGAGGGGGGTCAACTTTGAAAGATGTTTTTTACTTTTCCGAGCCTCCTCTAAACAAATCCGTAAAAAAAACAACAAAAAAAGATTCGCCAAAACGGGGGGGGGAGGGGGTAGAAGGGTGGCAAGGGGGTCAACTTTGAAAACTGGTTCGTTTGTGACTATAGCATTGCCCCTTTATATGAATCTGAAAAAATAAATGTTCCAAGTCTCTCAACTTCCGAGATCCGCTTAAAGGGGGGGAGAAGGGGGGCGAGAGGGTCAACTTTGAAAAATGTTTTTTACTTTTCCGAGCCTCCTCTAAACGATTCCGTAAAAAAAACAGAATACGGGTACCTTAGTTTCCGAGATACGATAGAGGGGGGAGGAGGGGGAGGAAAAGGGGAGGTTTGGACTTTTCCCATACTCGCGAGAGTTACTTGTTTACGAATCTGTCAAAATATACCCACCTCCCCCTTCACCATCTGGGAGAACAATTATGTCAATGAGTGAGTGAGTCAGTCAGTCAGTCAGTCAGTCAGTGGTAATGCAGTTTTATATATTATAATAATAACTAGTATTTGCTTGGAGCGCGAGCTGCAAGCAGCTCGCGTGTTGTTGTCCCTACACCTACCTACACCTACCCTACACCTACCCTACACCTACCCTACACCTACCCTACACCTACCCTACACCTACCCTACACCTACCCTACACCTACCCTACACCTACCCTACACCTACCCTACACCTACCCTACACCTACCCTACACCTACCCTACACCTACCCTACACCTACCCTACACCTACCCTACACCTACCCTACACCTACCCTACACCTACCCTACACCTACCCTACACCTACCCTACACCTACCCTACACCTACCCTACACCTACCCTACACCTACCCTACACCTACCCTACACCTACCCTACACCTACCCCCCCCTACCCTACACCTACCCTACACCTACCCTACACCTACCCTACACCTACCCTACACCTACCCTACACCTACCCTACACCTACCCTACACCTACCCTACACCTACCCTACACCTACCCTACACCTACCCTACACCTACCCTACACCTACCCTACACCTACCCTACACCTACCCTACACCTACCCTACACCTACCTACACCTACCCTACACCTACCCTACACCTACCCCTACACCCTACCCTACAATTCTGTTCCAAAAAACATAACCCTAATGTTTGCTTGTCGTCGCCAGGCACTGAGTTCCGCTTCACCAACTCAACCTTCGTTACGCTACGGAGGTCGCCGGCTCGCTTCGCTCGCCACCTCCCCCCTGCGCTGCACTCGGTCTCGTAGGTTCGCTCCAATCGGGATCCCTACGCTGAATCCGTAAAAAAAACAAAAAAAAAGATTCGCCAAAACGGGGGGGGAAGGGGGGAGAAGGCAAGGGGGTCAACTTTGAAAATGGTTTGTTTGTGACTATAGCATTGCCCCTTTATACGAATCTGAAAAAAGAAATGTTCCAAGTCTCTCAACTTCCGAGATCGCTTATAGGGGGGGAGAAGGGGGGGCGAGGGGGTCAACTTTGAAAAATGGTTTTAACTTTTCCGAGCCTCCTCTAAACGAATCCGTAAAAAAAACTGAAAAAAGAAGATTCGCCAAAACGGGGGGGGGGGGTTGAAAGGGGGTCAACTTTGAAAAATGGTTTGTTTGTGACTATAGCATTGCCCCTTTATATGAATATGAAAAAAGAAATGTTCCAAATGTTCCAACTTCGAGATCCGCTTAAAGGGGGTGAGAAGGGGGGCGAGGGGGTCAACTTTGAAAAATGGTTTTTACTTTTCCGAGCCTCCTCTAAACGAATCGTAAAAAAAAACACGAAAAAAAGATTCGCCAAAACGGGGGGGGAGGGGGAGAAGGGGGGCAAGTGGGTCAACTTTGAAAAATGGTTTGTTTGTGACTATAGCATTGCCCCTTCATATGAATCTGAAAAAAGAAATGTTCCAAGTCTCTCAACTTCCGAGATACGCTTCAAGGGGGGAGAAGGGGGGCGAGGGGGTCAACTTTGAAAAATGGTTTTTTTTTTCCGAGCCTCCTCTAAACGAATCCGTAAAAAAACAAAAAAAAAGATTCGCCAAAACGGGGGGGGGAGGGGGGAGAAGGGGGGCAAGGGGGTCAACTTTGAAAAATGGTTTGTTTGTGACTATAGCATTGCCCCTTTATATGAATCTGAAAATAGAAATGTTCCAAGTCTCTCAACTTCGGAGATCCGCTTAAAGGGGGGGAGAAGGGGGGCGAGGGGGTCAACTTTGAAAAATGTCTTTACTTTTCCGAGCCTCCTCTAAACGAATTCGTAAAAAATAAAAAATACGGGTATCTTAGTTTCCGAGATACGATAGAGGGGGGAGGAGGGGGGGGGGAAAGGGGAGGTTTGGCACTTTTCCCATACTCACGGGAGTTACTTGTTTACGAATCTGTCAAAATATACCTACCTCCCCCTCCACCATCTGGGAGAACAATTATGTCAGTGAGTCAGTGGTAATGCAGTTTTATTTTATATAGTATAATAATAATAATATAATAATATTATATTTCTACAGAGCAGAATGCTTTCTCCCCGAAAGGGGTGGCAGAATAATTCTTGTACCACTTAAGGCTCTGGAAAAGTTGTCTTATATCTTCTTCATCTTTTTGTGTGAAGATGTGGCCACCTCTAGTGTCAGAGTAGATTAAGCCGCCTCTGGAACCCCACAGGCCTCTGACTTGGCTATTTCAGACTTACATTAACTATAAGTCAACATTTCCTCACAATGTTTTCCTTCACCGTTGCCTGTGAAAGATAAACTAAGAAAGTACATATGAATTTGAAAAAGTCACATTGGTACTCGGATTTGAACCAACGACCTCAAGCACGAGAGGGGAGGTCTTAGCCACTGGCCACCACGACACAAATCAGCGATGGCCATTGAAAAAATCCAACATATAAGGCATTGATCATGTAACTTTCCAATAGAAAATTATAACAGGTAACTTTCCAATAGCGTTTGGCATTCCTTTACAATGTTAAAATTTATTCTTTCGCTATCTCGACGCTTTCGTTGTTAAAATATCAATTGTCCAAAGCCTCTGGGAATCAAACATCATCTAATCAATCTCGATCAACGAAGCAGTTAAAATAAATGACTAGTAACAAAGGTACCTAACTAAACTATGTGAAGGCTAACAACAACGGAAGAAAATAAATAATAACGTTGAAGAAATATTAACACATAAGTTAATTGTTAAGGTTACACTAGTCGACAGTACGAACTATTTCGTGCGCGGGGTTAAAATGCCTGCTATCTCATCCGAAAACTCGTGCGAAAGAGATAAATGCTGTGATGAGCAGTAAGAAGCTAGTTCGCATACGAATTAGCACTTTTGCAAGTTTGTATCGAAATGGATGGAGGACGAAAACGAGCGCGCGAAATTTTATAAACAGGCGTTTGGGAGTCTAGTTATCATGCAAAAAGGCCTAAATGTATATTTTCAAATTAAATTTATTTGCATTGTTGAACTACTAAACTACCCTGTATGGTGACCGTTTTGCAATTTTCCTTCTTCTTATGGTATTTATTGCCACCCAAAGATGCGTTAAAATTAGTGTGAAATATGGAACTTTCGACGATCATAACTTTCAAATATTTTTCTTTTTTTGTTTCCATACAGGGCTAGATAATGATGAGACAAATTGATATCATCTTTTATTTTGAACGTACATCGTCAAACAGTGGAATAATCCCTAGACTACGTTTGCATGGAAGAATTATCGACTAGTGTAACCTTAAGGACATGATACCGGTCAATCTAAACTGCATTCTTTAGGTCTAATTGTTGATCTTGTTCTTGATGAATAAATTACACAGATAACAAGATATAGGCTCAGTTAGTTATAAAGTAATGACGCTAATTATTATTTAGATAATTTTGTCAAAAGACTTCGCAGAAAGTTGCGAGGATGTAGATAGATAGATAGATAGATAGATAAAACATTTATTCATGTTGGCAACTTCGTGGAGCAAGCGCCACCTAGCTAGCAGTGACATCAACATCGGATCGCGGTTGTTCGTGGTGGGGAGGAGACCGGCTCGCTCAGCGACTCGGCGCGCCCGGCCTCTTCTTTGGCGGACCGTTCGACGGGACACTCGGTTTTTATTAGATCCATAATTCAGAAAGGAACATAATTGGTTATTTGTTAATTTAACGGGTGATTTAATTAATTAGTTCATACCTTTAATTCACTTTTCTAGAGAGTTTGTTTTACTATAAAATTTTACTAAAAGTTAACCTATTAGATTTTATTTGCTCAATTATAGTTAAAAATGTATAACATGTAAATTACCTGCACCTACGTGTTAATAAAGTGATTATCGTGTACTAATATTGTATTTTATTTAATATCAGAATTGGGATCCACGCGCCATGGGCAAACGCAGACGCCATCGCAAGCGAGGACAATCGTCGTCAAGTAGCAGTAGCACGACGACTACGACGAGTTCAAGTGCTAGAACGCCGTCACCACCGCCCAGAAGGAAATCAAAGGTATCACGTCATAAAGATACCAAAGCTGTGAGTACCTTACACAATATTATACCCGAGTTTGACCCCTTAAATGATGATATCAATGCATGGCTTAATATTATACAATCCTATGCGGCAACGTTTGATTGGACCGACGAAACGATGCGTTATCAAGCTCTGAATAAGTTAAAAGGCTCTGGCAAAGTCTGGTATGACTCGTTGTTGCGAACTGATAACCAGTGGCCTACATGGAAATGGAGTGATTGGAATCGGCGTCTGGCTGATAGTTTTCAAACACGTCGTAATATGTTTGAATTATTAAAAGAAATTATTAATAAAAAACCAGTAGAAAATCAATCACTATACGAATTTTATTTTGATATCAAATGTAAAGTTGATCGATTATCTTTAAACTTTACTGAGCAAGATATTATATCTATAATTGTCGGGAGCATAGGCGATAGCAATATAGGAGCATCTATTGAGGCGAGTAATTTTAAATCTTGTCATGAGTTAGCTAGTTACCTTCATGGTCGTACCTACAAAGGCAAAAACTCAAAACAAACCAGTGCGGGTAGTACACGTGAAAATCAACATAAAACAGGGGAGCAAATAAATAATACTAGCCAGCCGTCCACGAGCGTTACTTCTTCAAATAATAACGCGAGTTCTAGTAGGGTGCTTGAAAGTTATCAAACCGGTTTAACACAATTTCAAAAATCTATTAAATGTTACACTTGCGGTGGCAATCATAAAAGGAATCAGTGTGATCTCATTAAATGTAATTTTTGTAAAAAGAAAGGCCATGTTGAGGCTGTGTGCCGTAGTAAGAAAAGTACAGGATTAATTAAACCAGAAACTGAGGAAACCAAATTGATCCTTACTCCTGATCCGCGAGATAAATTTATAAAAACTGTTAACATTGATCACTTTGTCCACGAGGCATTTATTGATACGGGAAGCAGTTGTTCCCTGATTGCCGAATCTGTGGTAAAACAGTATTCGCTTCAAACTAGTGCGCTACCCTCACCTGTTTTGTTACAAGGATTTTCTAGACATAACTCTAAACCGGTCACTCGAAAAGTTACTTTAGATTTAAAAATTGATTGTGTGTCTTTAACTGGTGTGAACTTTTACGTTATTGATGACCTAGTGGGTTGTGAAATACTTATAGGCCGTAACATAACGGAGCGAAATGATTTGATATACTCACGTGTAGGTAGTTCACTCAAGTTTGATTATGCGCAATCACTAAGTGAATTTTGTGACGCTATATCTGAGACTAAAATCGATACTGACACTCACTTAAATGAATTGATCTATTTATTTAGACAATATAAACAGTGTGTTGCGTCAGATATAAAAGAGTTAGGGAAAGTGAATAACCACGAGATGGTTATTACATTGACAGACCCACGACCGGTGCAGTGCAGACCTTTTCGAGCCTCTCATACAGACAGAAAGATTATTCGAGATATGGTGCAGGAATTGGTGGATAATAAAATTATTCAGGAAAGTAATTCCCCTTACGCGAGTCCTGCTCTGCTTGTGAACAAAAAGAATGGTGAGAAAAGACTCTGCATTGATTACCGTGCACTCAATAAAATAACAGTAAAGGACAAGTACCCAATGCCCCGAATAGAGGATCTTATAGATAGACTACAGGGTTATAAATATTTTACAAGTCTTGATCTAAAAAGTGGGTACTACCAAATTATTATGAGCTCACAGTCAATAGAAAAAACGGCATTCATTACCGAAGATGGCCATTATGAATTTCTGCGGCTCCCATTTGGTTTGGCTAATGCACCATCTTGTTTTCAACAGATGATGAATAAAGTATTAGGTAATTTAAGGTTCGAGAACGTCATTGTTTATTTAGATGACGTTTATTTAATTACACAAACTATTGAGGAAAATTTAAAGCTCTTAGAAAACATTTTACAAATATTTAAAAATAATGGGTTAACTTTAAATTTAAAAAAATGTCATTTCCTTAAAACTAAAATAGAGTTTCTCGGATATAAAATAAAACAAAATTGTGTAATGCCAAATGAATCCAAAGTGGAAGCCGTTAAGAAATTTCCCGTACCGAAAACCGTGCATCAGTTGCGACAGTTTCTGGGACTAATTAATTATTTTCGCAAATTTATTAAAAACTGCGCTATACTTTCTGCCCCTCTTACTAAGTTATTAAAAAAAGATGCTTCTTGGTCTTGGAGTTCCATGCATGATCAAGCTTTTCAAATTTTAAAAGCTAAGCTGACATCAGATAGTGTGTTATCTATTTTTGATCCAAATAAAGTAACCGTTTTGTATACGGACGCTAGTCGAGATGGCGTTGCGGGTATTCTTGTTCAAGTTGCTGATGAGGGTGAAAAACCTGTATATTATTATAGCCGTCAGACAACTGAGGACGAAAAGAAATACCATTCATTTGAGTTAGAACTCCTAGCAATCGTAAGTTCACTGCAAAAATTTCGTCTTTACTTAATTGGTTCACCTTTCACCGTTATCACAGATTGTAACGCAGTCAGATACGCGTTGACTAAAAAGAATATTATTCCCCGGATCGCAAGATGGGTTCTTTCGACTCAAGAGTTCACGTACGAAATAAAGCATAGAGAAGGTTCACGTATGCAACATGTGGACGCCTTGAGTCGAAATCCCGTTCCCTCAGGTGAGAGGTCGGAAAGGGAAATAATATTGTCAATAACGGAAGGAGACTGGTTACTTTCTGTACAGATGCAAGACCCTGACATTGTAAAAATTAAAACTGTTTTAGAATCTGGTGAAATAGATGAAAATAAAATCATTTTTGACACGTATGAACTATTAGGTGGAAAAGTGTACAGAAGAACAACCCAAGGGCGACGATGGGTCGTACCAAAGAGTTGTATATGGCAAATAATAAGATACAACCATGATGACGTGGGCCATTTTCTGTCGATAAAACGTTTGAGAGAATAGGGCACAAATATTGGTTTTCTCGTATGCGCCACATAATAAAAAAATACATTAAAAACTGTTTGAATTGTATTTATTATAAAAATAAGGGTGGTGCTAAGGAAGGAGAGTTATACCCGCTGCCAAAATACGCGCAGCCTTTTCACACTTTGCACGCGGACCACTTAGGTCCGTTCGTTGAAACAGGAAACGGAAATGTATACTTACTAGTTTTAGTTGACGCCTTCACTAAGTTTGTTTTTATCTGCGCAGTAAAGTCTACTAAGACATCCGATCTTATAAAAGAATTAGATAATATAACTAAAATTTTCGGTAATCCAAAACGAATTATTTCCGATTCCGGGTCATGTTTTACTTCCAACATGTACAAAGAATACTGTAAAAGCAAAAATATACGCGCGCATATTGTGGCAACGGGTATGCCTCGTTCAAATGGACAGGTAGAGAGATTTAATAAAACAATACTAGAATCATTAAAAACTATTGGGGCAGATACTACTGAAGATAGGTGGGACCAATATGTTAAAATAATACAGCAAGGTTTAAACAGTACAATCCATAAAACTATTAATGCCGTTCCTAGTGAGGTCTTATTAGGATATCGTTTGCGTGTAGATAATGACAATGTAGAGCCAGAGCTTGATGATGAATCGCTAGTGGACGTAACGGAATTGCGCGCAAAGGTAGATAAAAATATTAAAGCTAGTGCAATATCACAAAAACAAAGGTTTGATAAAACTCGGTCAAAAGCTAAGGTTTACGAAGAAGGAGATTTGGTATTGATCAAAATTCAAAGTCAGAGCAACGATGGTCGAAGCAAAAAACTCCTGCCCATCTTCAAAGGACCTTTTAGAGTAAAAAAGGTTCTGGGTAATGACAGGTATGAGGTAACAGACTTAAGGGGCTCTGAAAGGAGCAGTAAACCATACAATGGCGTCGCAGCTGCTGAAAATATGAAGTATTGGATACAAATCGATGACTGGCAATTATAAACTATTGGCAATAAGGTCCGTGTTGGCAAGTCGTAGTTTTAAAGGTATGTATTGCACTTTACTGACTACAGTAAATAATTAATACACAGCTTTATTTATTATAAATGGTAAATAAAAGAAGTGGCTACATAGTCACACATATAGTTTTGCTTATATTTTACTCGCGAGACTAGATAAAACACTTGTACCATAATCCTCGCCAGGATAGAAACACCAGCAAATGTGAATAAACCATGGAAAACAACTTGGTACATTTAAGTGTAGCGAAAAGCTCTTTAAATGCAAGTGATTCCAAATGGAAAGCTCTAGGAAGACCAGGACTCTTAAGTGTGGCATAGTCCCTTTAAGTACGGTTGACCTAGCAGTAATAGAGTAAGCATTTGCTGATGGTTCAAAGGCGTGTTATGGCTTGTGGTTCATACTTGCACGTTTAGAAAACAGGTTCTGATGTTGGTTTTGTTTCAGTGTGTTACCTAGACTCGTGGGGCGCCTGGGACATGCGCCTTGCAGAATGGCCGTGTTGGCAACTTCGTGGAGCAAGCGCCACCTAGCTAGCAGTGACATCAACATCGGATCGCGGTTGTTCGTGGTGGGGAGGAGACCGGCTCGCCAAGCGACTCGGCGCGCCCGGCCTCTTCTTTGGCGGACCGTTCGACGGGACACTCGGTTTTTATTAGATCCATAATTCAGAAAGGAACATAATTGGTTATTTGTTAATTTAACGGGTGATTTAATTAATTAGTTCATACCTTTAATTCACTTTTCTAGAGAGTTTGTTTTACTATAAAAGTTTACTAAAAGTTAACCTATTAGATTTTATTTGCTCAATTATAGTTAAAAATGTATAACATGTAAATTACCTGCACCTACGTGTTAATAAAGTGATTATCGTGTACTAATATTGTATTTTATTTAATATTCAGTACAAACACAATAGAAGACAGCACAGAAACGACAAATTTACACGACAAATAAAAACAAATAATAATTACAAGCAACGCACAATAAAAGAACAACATTAAAAAAAGAAGAAGAAAACAACACAAGAAAATAAAATTGTTTATGGCAATCCTCGGTGGGAATGCCGAACTACCTATCATCTTAAAAAAAAAAAAAATAATAAAAAATATTCAAACTTCAAGATTTGCATCTTGAAGCTTGAACACCTATACTTGTGCGGTGCGCGTCTCTAAGTTGCACTGAATGGGAGTCCAGCTCAGCATGTGCCAGGCAATATACCTGACGCTGATATTCTGCTGGATCCTTGTGGCGACATACGGACGCCAAGGCGATGCAGAACGTTTGGTGAGTTAACCATATTTGATTTTTAAATATTGTGTGTTTGTTTTATGTTTGAGTGTGTGTAATATTAATAGGCATAAGTATATACTAAGAATAGAAGTTAAATAAAATATTGGCAGCGATCAGTATGATTGTGTGTGGTGTAAGGAAATATAATTTAAGAAAGATAAATGCTTATAAACCAAAATGTTTCATCCTCTCTCTATCTATGGAAATTGGATAGCCTGTAGCAGGCTTTAATAAAAGTGGATGTTTAGATACTGAATCTAAAATGTATTGGCCAGTCATATGTATGTTAATTTTTCTAGGTAGCTACCTAATTGTATCATCAACAACCAACAAATATTAATCAATCGAAATAGGTAGATTGATTGATTGCTGGAGTGGCACCTGATGACCTGAACAACGCCTCCAACGCTGATACAAACAAGACCAAATATGTTGAATAAAATGTACCGCGACTAGGTTTACCATTACGAAAATTGAAGAATCCTGACAACAAGGCGGACTTTAAAATAAATAAAAAACCCGGCTACAAACAAATCGTGATCTGAAAAGTAAGACAAAAAAGATCTTAGAGACATATAAGATGACAATATTTTGTCATCCATGCGAACAATCCGGATAAATTAGAAGGCTGCGCAATCTCCGGACGGGAGGCCAAATGTCAGGGAAAATCCGGATGGATGGTAACACTTACCGCGACATGTACGGAAGAAGAATAAAATTAACAGCGTATTTACCAAAGATATTCGATCAAAAAAACATCAGTAGGTAATCACTAAACCTGCGGTTATTTGATCAAACATGACCTGTATGTAAAAGTCTTTCTAAACTCAGTGTGTCACTAAACATCAAAGAGCCGGACCTACGCACGTTTATTCCCAAAAGTACTTGGTAAATATCCAAGGCTTCAAGCAAACAAAACTACCTCACCAAACACTTATACTTTCGTTTCGTTCGATTGTCTAATTTGATTAATTACTCAGTCAAGGTCTGGGCGAGACAGATCATGGCTTTGTCTTGAACTATGGAGGCATAGCAATGAGCGTGCAAAGTAGTGATACAACACACACGAATGGTTAAATTTTAGCTTCCGTACTGAGCCTATTTCTGGTTTGAGAAGGACGGCATTCTTTCTCAAATTATTCTACGACTGATGTCTTAGTTCGTCATATCAGTGCATGAGACCCAAGGAAGCAATATTTATTTATTTATTTATTTATCATGGCATTTATCCATACCCGGGTCCCAGGATGTATCAGGAAGTAATATTCCTTTTCCATCATTGCTGGTGGCCCCAGTCGCTAAGAGACCTCACCTCTCGTGCTTGAGGTCGTGTGTTCAAATCCGGGCAAGTACCAATGTGAATTTTTCAAATTCATATGTACCTACTTTCTAATTCTATCTTGGACATCACTGACAACAACGGTGAAGGAAAACATCGTGAGTAAACCTGCAGCCTAAAGGGCAAAGAGTATGAACAATCGACCAATCACATGCGAGATGAAAGACGGTGGATTGCCGTCAATGTGATTGGACAATTATTCATACTCTTTGCCCTTTGTCTTGCCGAATGCATTTACGCAATAAGGCTATCGGACTTATACTTAATATAAGTTTGAAATAACTAACACATCTTGAGCAAGCGTGGTGATCAAAGCTCGTGCTTTCTCTGTTTGAGAGGAGGCCACAGATATAAATCTAACTAGATAACGCAAGTCCCTCCATATGTATGAAAACCAAGCTTGCCACTTTTTCACACATAATTTAAAAACAAATTTACTTACCAACTAGCCGTTGCCCGCGGCTTCGCTCCCGTGGACCACCCCACAGGACCCAAGTTCGGGATTAAAAAAGCCTATGTCACTCAGGAATAATGTAGCTTTCTATTGGTGAAAGAATTTTTCAAATCGGTCCAGTAGTTTCAGAGCCTATTCGGTACAAACAAACAAAAAAATCTTTACTCTTATAATATTAGTATAGATATAATATTATTATATTATATACTTACCAATGAAAGAAAACATTTCCAATGTCTCGGCCAACTTTTTCTATATGGTCTTTACAGCTCAATATCACCCAGATTTCGGTGGTTTCCCGGTGCCGATAATGCTAAACGAAAAGCGATCACAAACAACAATACAATCAACATACAATCGCGTCATCTACATAGTTAGATTTATATCTATGGACGAGGCCTTTGCCCTGCAGTGGGACATTTATAGGCTGGTATTATTATTATATCATCAGGTATTCAGGAGAAAGTAACTGGGGGTAGAAAGGATGACCAATAACTAGAAGGAAGCCTGTTGCAAGTTTAAATACATAGGTCCCTATATCAACTCTGCCTGTCATAGCCCACTTCTGGACACAGGCCTCTCACAAGCTGCTATAAAACCTGATCCTTCGTTTTCTGCATCCAGTCTTTCCGAGCCCTCTTTTCGCCTATCACTAAATTAAGTCAGAATCAAACTTGCGGTTGGAGTTCATAACTTCTTATTGTATATCAGTGCTAAGTGTATCTGCTGGTACAGTTTGTATTGTTTATGAGCTTGGACATGATGCAAATATTAACTGCCCACGAATCAAACCAAAATATCAGACACGGAAAGAAAACAATCAGACTAAATAGACGGATAAAGAAATCAATCACATAATAATCCAAGGTTACGGTCAAGTCAAGTATCAAATACCTTGACAATTGAAAAACCACCGAACGAACTCAACAATAGGGTCTAGAATCAACAAATCGGTGAAGACAATACAATGTTCTCTTCATGACGGGTTTCATTTAGTTAATGGCCTGGCTCTGAGGTGAGGCAACTTCATTGAGAACAATGATCACATGGGTGACCAGCTACGCGGAACTAGTGGTTTGAACTACATTAGAAGTTGACTCTGTTTCTTTAGGTGAAAAAGAATGTGTAGTATTTATTGTATTTGAAGAATGCTGTGCAGGTTCTCTTTTCATGAGACTCTTTTATTATTGTCCTGGTTGATATTTTACATTCGGGCTACCATGGGTGTCTATAGAAAAATGATTATTGCACTATTCTCATCGGCGACTTCACTATGAGCAATATAGATTGAAATCAAACCATTCGCTGTGGCGCTACTCACACCTACCCCATTTTCTCAAGGACTAGTTCTAAACTAAATCAGGCACTTCTAGACTATCCACGTATATAACGTCAAACAATATAACAATGCATTTAATGTAAAATATACAATCCTGGACTTGGTTCTTGTAGACCTTCTGGAATGTAAGGTGACTGAAACCCTTAAAGATTTGACAAAGATCGATCCCTATCACTCTCCTCTTGTTTCCTTACGCTTAGTAAACAATATTTTAGTAAACCAGAACCTTACAATAGATTAAACTCCTAAAAAGCCAACCACTCTGCTATTATATCAGAACCAAAAAATATCGACTGTTATGCACTACCCTTGGTTACAGAAGACCCCAGTATAATTTTGTAACCGTTATATACGGTACTTTATCATATCATAGAGCGGTTTGTCCTATCGACCTTAGATAAAAGTAATTCGCGACCACCATGGTACACAAAAAAGCTGGAGAGATTGCTGCATTCTAAAACTTAAGAAGAAGGTATGGTATGTACAAATACCCTATGAATAAGATATCTCGGCTGAGACAAATTGGCAAGAGAAAAAAAAAACTCAATACTCCTATTTAAACAGCATAGAACAGAAAATAACAACGAATCCCAATTTTTTCTATTCCTTCATTAAGTCTAAACGGAATGTTGTTAATGCCTCTCCAGCTTCAATGTCAAGTGGCTTCAGCAAAACTTGTAATGGCAATGAGATGTGCAACATGTTCGGGACTTACTTTTCTTCAGTGTACATTCCAGCTTACCATCCCTCCAACGTAGTTCAAACTTCGCCTTTCTTTGATTATTTGCAACTCCGACAGCTTTTTCTTGATCCAGATTCCAAAGTATAAAATAACCAAGCATCTCAAAGGAATGGAGTAGGTGAACGATTTGGAAAGTATGTTTATAAGGGATGGAAAGATTGAAGAGGGTGTGGCAAGGAGGGTGGGAAATGCAGGAAATAAAGTGAATGGTGCTATACATGCGGTTGTGACCAGCCAGTCGATTCGCCGTTCTCAACAGCGTGTTGGTGCCTACACTATATATGGAAGTGAAGGTTGGGTATGGCAAAAGAATACCGGCCAAGTGCGAGTCGGGACTCGCGCAAGAAGAGTTCCGTACCCAGGGTGGAGTCAACTATGTATGTATGGGGACACCCTTTAATTTTCAACTTTTTTTTTTTGGATTTTTTTCCTTTGTTTGTGCACCTTACTTTTTGCCAAATTTCGTGATTCTATTTCAACGGGAACTACCATAATATAGGTTTTCGACCCAAAACCTGTTGTGTACTTCCGGTTGACCCTGAATTGTGTGTTTTTTTTTGGTTAAAAGCAAGGTCTTACAGCACAAGTAAAGGGAAAATTCCAAAAAATTAAAAAGTTGAAAATTAAGGTAATTTTTTGTACTTTCAAGTTTTCGCGGCAATCTAAATTTGGCCATATCTTATTATCGTGTTGACTTAGGACCTTGATTTTTATACACCTAGTAGGAACTTTAAACTTCAGTATCGGGTATAAATTTCAACATGCTAGGTCTACCCGTTCCTGAGACAGACGGACAAGAGAGTGATCTTATAAGGGTTCCTTTTTTACCTTTTGAGGTACGGAACCCTATAAAGACATGAAAGTAGTATTAATGCAGTAGAAATTCGTTCCTTGCGAAATATGTGTGGTGAACTTTAAATCATAGATTGACGAATGATGTAATAAGACAACATTGTGGTTTAAAAGAAGTTTTGACTAAAATTGAAAAGAGTATGCTAAGATGGTTTGGCCAAGTTGAGAGGATGAAGGCAGACTTGGATGTATAGACCGTATTGGTGATGTTCTTCAGAAAGGCCAGGTGCGCAGTAGTCATAACTGGCGTGCGTGTATGACTAGATGTATGAACGTGAGTATCTAAGGATCGTAGTAGATGGTGGTAGTTTCTGTCTACCCCTGTTTAGTACAGGCCTGCGGATCACAAAGCCAAGAGGCAGACACTGGAGCCCATAGCAGTGCTGCGAACTCCTGGACCCTACCAGGACCATACCCGCGACACTGCGATGTGCAGCAGCGATGGCTAGGGGTCTGTTCCTTATTGGGAGAGATACAGGTTCCTGTCTGACAGGTGGGCAGTGGGACAAGTACACGAATTAACATTTGTACTCACCTTGATACCCGCGGTGGGCTCCTGGGGTCGTTCAATACCGTGCCAGGTCGGGAGATTAGGGATAGGAGAATATATATATAATAAAGGGTAAGGGATGTGGTCTGGGGCATAGATTCCCTGCAGACACCTGGACACGCTCCGGCCAAAATTCCCTCGCTGCGCGTGAAATATACACAAAAACAAATACCGGTACATTGGAGCACGATACCACTGCGCGGATTACGACGTACTTTCAAACAAAGATTAGTCTGCTAAATACCCATTTCAACAAAATTGAATGGACCAAAGGTTTTACGTCTGGCCCAGAGACATTGTAATACCTAGACGGAACGTGTTTAAGACGCAATTTCAATATCGGTATTCACTTTCGCACTAACAGATAACGTCATAAGCAAAAAGAGATAGATATACTTTTGTCTATGCCATCTTTTGTGCCAGTGTGGCCGAGTATGCTATAGATACTTATCTATAGACATATATCAGTACTAGATCTGTGCCACTGTCATATCGATATTATTTAATTTAGTTTTGGAGCGATCTACAAATTTGGTCAAATGTCTGTAAGAATCGTCCCTGACTGCGGCTAATTTAACGTTTTTTTTGTAGGGAATCTTTATAATTATTTTAAGATTGATTGTGTACTCGTATAAAGAGTGAACTTATCAGTCATTGTAAGAGTACAATTCCATTCTTTCGTAATTTTTCTGCGCATTATACGAGTTGTATTCATACCTTACGCAAAAACGAGGTACATCATGAGATCAAAGTGACAGTTTTTGGTACGCTCGTACGACTGTACAGACATGTACTGATCGATATACTGATGAAGCCTGAAAATAAAGTTTACAGACGAGTATGTATATAAAAGTAAAAAAATAATAATAACAATATTATTTAAATATAATAATTTAATTTAAAACATTAACATGTAAAAATTAACATGATTCATCAACCTGTGTCCATAAATGGGTCAAGAGATAGCGATAGCATGATTCATTATAATGCAGTGAACACAAGCGAGAATATAGTGAAGGTGTCCAGTTAGCTCGTTTTATATTCTTGATCCACTTATTTCTTAAATAAATACTCTTAGGAAACCTGTGCACAATCGATATTAGATTAATAATCACAGATAGCAAATAAACTTTATGAAATAAATTAAAATAAGTAAAATAAAAATACAGTATCGATAAATCTTTCTCGTGACTTTTGTCACATCTCTAACATCAGAACGTAAGTACGTAAACTGTCATAGCTCTATCAGCGAACGTATAAAAGTTAATTATTTCACTAAATAGAATGGTTTAAATGAAACTATACGTCCTCGACGTATTTAGAACTTAGATATCTTTATTCCGGACAGCCTATGAAATGTATTCTCTGCACAATAATTTCAGTATGCTAGTCGATAACTCACCTGTGGAAAGATATCCTTTGATTATGTTCTGTTAATACACTCATTCTACTCTTGCAACCGATAGCCACACACGACATGGTTCATGCAGATAATTAAACAACAAAATTCTTCCTGATATAAACGATACAAAGGCTTGAAAACAGCGAAAAACTTTAATTAGAGCTGCTAACCGATGGGTTACAACAGTGACTAAAAAGTGGTCTCTTTGACGTTTAGGATGGTAGCGTTTGTCTATGTTTGTCTCTTTCTTTTTCATAGAGTTTCTCTATAAGCAAGAACGAAAGAATTGACAGTTTCTTTTTCGTCGTAAATACGTTCCGTCTAGGTATTACAATGTCTCTGGTCTGGCCCGTCGGCTACATTTTTCAGACTCGTGTCAACTGTCAACTCCAAGCAAGTCAGTCGAGAACTTTCAATTCAAATGACAGCGAGCTGACGTTGTGTTGCAACAAAATAACAAAAGGGAGCGAAACGTTTCGTTCGCAACAACCCCCATGGGAAAAAGGCGTGAGATTATGTATGTATGTATGTTTATTTTGATCTTGAGGACTTGCCTCTCTTCATGCGTTATGAATATTTGCAACTTTCTGTCCTCCGGCATTCTTTCAACATATCCTAACTATCGTGCTCTTGAATTAACAGAACTTGAAATTCTACAAGTTAGTGTCAATTAATTCGGAGATTTATTTGCAAGTTTCGACATCATCTAATAGCACGACTTGCATTTCATCAAGCACCTTAGCCAATAATAACGCTTTTAAAATAAATTATCATAAGTAAGTGTTATCTAGGAAATGTTCCAAATCTACTTTAGGAGAACTACTTAGTGAATACCAATGGCTTGGTGATGATGGTTTGGCTATGATTTTTTTTCGATGTCGGATAGCCCAACCATGGCCAATATCGTTTCCAAAACGTTTCGTACTTCAAAAACGATATATATTCAACGGGACTGACAAACGGTTCTCAGTAGCTTTTCAAAAACAAATTTCATTTATTTCAATCCATTTAAGATCATATTAAGTACGTTGTACATTTGAAATAATAATAAATATTTGAATCACAATAAATTTATATAAAAAGAAGTTGTGGCTCAGTGGTAACGGCACCGAATAACGTGTCGTAGATCGTGAGTTCGAACCCAGGCAGGCGTTTTACTTTGTTTAAATTATTTCATCACGACTGCTCTAAAAACGGTGAAGGAAAACATCGTGAGGAAACCGGCATTTCCTAAAACTAAAAATTCGAAGTAATGTGACATCCACCAACCCTCACTGGGCCCTTTCCCTCTCTCACGTAAAGGAGGCCTGTGTCCCAGCAGTGGGCACATTATAAGGGCTGATGATGATGATTTATAAAAATAATTAATGAAATAATATAAATTAAATTAAAATCATTTCGTTTTTAAATTAAATTAAAATTACAAAATTCGTTTTTAAATTATTAATTTTGTAATTGAAAATATTTCCAAAAAAATAGCCAGGGTGTTAAAGGATAACCAACAGAACCCATGTTCAGCATTTTTTGAATTTTTGTCTGTACGGCCAATACATAACCATAATCCAAAATACCAATGTAGATAACATTTTATACACAAAAGTAGTGCGTAACTTGAAGTATTACTTAGTTTTTAACCGACTTCCCAAAAAGGAAGAGATTCTCAATTCGGATGTATTTTTTAATGTATTTTCGTGCATAACGCCGTCATATATAAATGGATTTGCAAAATTCTTTTTTTGTTTGAAAGAAGTTTATTCCGAAATGGTCCTATTTAAATTTGGTAAAGATCTGATGAAGAACTTTGGAGATACTCGTATACAACAGAACTATTCAATAAATGACGGCAATTCTCTTGGGATTGCTGTAATCGCATGCTTGTTTATTGTTTACACCATTTCATAACATTCCATCACGACAATATGCTCTAAACGGGTACGTAGATATGTACAGTTCACCCTGGTACGCTCTCATGCCACCGGTTATGATAAGGTTACTGTTATTCGGGTAATCTATTCTGGCATCACTGTGGGCATTATAGGTACCTTATTATAGAACTTGTCCATTATGTACCACTAAAAAGTGAAAATAAAAAACTTTTTTCAATAAACTGACTTCCAAATAAAAACACTTCAAAGTGAAAAATAACTTCAATTTCGGAAGGCGGTTTTTTCATCGCTATCGGTTCACTCTCTCAAAAGTTAGATGAATTTAAAGTGTTCAAAGAAGTTAAATATCACAACACCCAATTCCAAGGTAGCAAGACAAGTAGGATAGGTAGATAGGTCAGTAAGTAGGGTAGGGTAGGCAGTTGACGGTAGCAAATCCGCGGGCACAGCCAGTCATAAATAAAAACAAAAATAATTAATAATACACCCTCCGACTCATTTGTTTGTTTGTCATTAAATTAATCATATAACAATGGTTAATGTACTGACAATCAAACCTGTTCGCGAATACGCTCAGGACGATGTTGGAGGTGGTCCGGAGCCTGTGCCCCAGAGATGTGCACCGCTTTCGCATCGTCCTCGTGTAGAAACAGTCGACACGGGCGTCGGCGAACATCCCCGACGCGCTGCAGTGCCGGGGCAGCCTCAACAGTACCTTGAATGCATTATTATACTGAAAACGGAGAGCGCTGTACTGCTTCTGGGTATATGACTCCACAGGCTGGCCGTGTACAGAGACGTACAAAACGCTCTGAAAAGAGTTACTTTGACGGTCCTCGAGTAATGAACAAACCTCCGGGCTATCATATTGAACCTCACAAACAACGCCCTCCGCTCCTCGATGTCCGCATCGTCGCTCAGGTCAGAGGTCACGATGTGCCCGAGTTATTTGAACTGTTGAATTATTTTTGACACCGTTCAGTCTAATAGGTGGAAATGAATCCGGGCAGCTCCGACCCCTGGCCCGAAAGAGCATGCATTCACTCTTCTTTGCATTATAGAGCAAACTGTGATCCAGCCCGTAACGCTCGCAGATGTCCAGCAACCTGGAAAGACCACACACCGAGGCGCTCAGCACCACACACCGAGGCGCTCAGCAGCACCATATCGTCCGCGTAACTGATAACCGGCTCCGATCGAACGACGTTGACCTGGTAGAGACCAGAACATGAAAATGTCTATGAGTTGAGAGAGAGATGTTATTTAATTTTTGTCATAAGTTGTCTTAGCTAACCAGGTTGCACACCTTCGAGAGGTCGAGAAAACAGGCATAAATAGATGGGCTCCTATCGGAGTAGTGCTTGACAGTTTTTTGTTTTTTTTTTTGTTTTTTAAAAAACGTTGCCCCACACTAGGAATTTCTCCTGTATCGTGGGTGCGTTTACAAACATATAAACTCACATACACAAACACCCAGAGCCGGAACAACTATTTGTAGATCATACAAATATTTGTTCCGTGCGGGAATCGAACCCGCGACACGCAGCGCAGCAGTCAATCGCTCAACCACTGCGCCAACCGTGCGCCTAAGTACAAGATAGTTTACTTGAAGTACAAGATAGCTGACTCAGTAGATAGTCCCGGTTTAAAACCAAATTGTTTGTTTTAATAAGCTCGGCATACCATATTATGGCAAGATATTTTTGACTTTTAAATCATCGGAACTAAGTCGCAGCCCAGTGCTATCGGCCACGACTTACAATTTGTAGGTCGTGGGTTCGAACCCAGGCAAAACAAATATTTCATCACTACTGCTCTCAAAAACGGGGAAGGAAAACATCGTGAGGAAACCGGCATATCCTAGAACCACAAAAATTCGAAGACATATGACATCCACCAACCCGCACTGGGTCCACGTGGTGGATTATGGCCCATCCCTTCTCACAGTGAGGCCTGTGTCCCAGCTGTGGGAACATTAATAGGCTGTTGATGTGATTTTGCAGCAGGTACAGTTTTTTATCAGTGAGGAGCTTGGGCAGTTTTCTCCAGTATTGTTTATATATAATAGAAATTGTATTTCATCTCTACCCAGGATGCACTCAGTACTTACTTACTGTATCAGTATATTGTAACTTGCTTATCCTTATGTGCTGTACATTGGAGGCTATTTCTTATCTTATTTATGCAAAATCATGCTTACACCACTTTCTAGGAATAATTATTATGTCTTTATTAATGAGCCTTGAAACTAATCTAAATAATGTTAGTCAATTGAAATGAATTAAATATCAACTACTTATCTAACGTGACAGTTCAATATTTTTCTAACAAAAAAAAATAAGTGCTCACTTGTGCAATACCCAGTAGGGGCTAGCCTTTCTTAGCTTAATAATTTAACATGTCACTCCGTTTCAAAATCTTGGTACCTTGATTTTTAGGGTTCCGTACCTTATAGGAAAAAACGGAACCCTTATAGGATTACTTCGTCGTCCGTCTGTCTGTCAAGACCTTTTATCTCGGGAACGTGTGGCGATATCGAGTTGAATTTTTTTATAGTTTTTTCGAAAGTTTGCAACCCCTTGCAAATATAAGAGTGCCAGAGTTGCACAGCCTGACTGCACCCATCCTAGTGAAATATTTAGTGAATAAATCTGACTAATACTATGTCGGTTTCCAGTCTAACTGGATACAACTAAATCATCATTTCAGCATAAAGACGTCCACACACACGTGACGCTGACGCCACATTGTCGGTCCTGTGTGTCTCGCATCCAGCAGTATCCCGCCACCATTACCAGGTCAACGGTCCATCTAAATACCCGTACGTAGGTATAAAATAAGTAGGTAGCTACTTATTTTATATCAAGCGTCTGCCTATCTGACCTCCACAACCCAGTAACTGGCTAACACTATAGGTACCCCTTGCTAAGACCGGTGTCAGATGTTCTGGTTTCTGATTACCCGTAAACGACAGCCGAGACCAACGGCTTCGGTCATTCTGAAAAGGTCACAGTGTTAGGTATTTGCCAAGTACCAGTTCCCTTCCAGAGGGGGACACTTAGTGTATTATCCTCTGTGTAAGTTGCAAATGCCCAGAGACGTTCCTGGTCTATAAGGATCACTAAAAAGTGATCAATTTTTTTTTGCGTCTCTGTGTAGCAATTTGTAGAAGACAGTTGACAATTTGACTAGCACCTGTAAAGACATTTCTATGTGTGAATGAATGAATAAATAAGTAAGAACCCGAAACCGGGAACCACCAAAGCAACGAAGCCTTGAGCCATGGCAACGATATATAGTAATTAAGATCAATGTATGTAAGTCTGACAAAATTAATAACACCTACAGTCAAAATCATCGAATTGATATATATGCGCGAGAGTGTCAGACGGTCGTCATTCCGCAAGCCGCGCCCGCGCTACACAGCCGCGTGTTTGAACATTTAAATTTAGAACATTCGATCGTGTTTTATATCGATAACTTGGAAATGTGGACGACTTTATAAACTTTGAGTGACTGTGTCTTGTGTTTTTTTTATAAATTTAAAAGTTAGTTCAAGGAGTTAACATGTTACGATACGTGGTGAGATATTGTTTTTTTTCAATCCATCTGGGCCCTATTTATTTTAACAAACAATGCGAAATATTTGTCAAAAATATATACTACCTTTTGTCAACTTTTCGCGAGAGGTTTCAGCTTCATGAAACAATATTACAAAATCATCGAATTGTCAGATTTTCACCTGTCACCTGTCAGTTATTGTAAATTGGACTCTGGTGGAATGGCAATAACTAAAAACCGGCCAAGTGCGATTCGGACTCACGCACGAAGGGTTCCGTACCAAAATCGCAAAAAAACGGAAAAAAATTAGTTGTTGTATGGGAACCCCATTTAAATATTTATTTTAATCTGTTTTTAGTATTTGTTGTTACAGTGGCAATAGAAATAATAATAATAGATGGTAATCTATGAAAATTTCAACTGCCTAGCTATTTCACGGTTCATGAGATACAGCCTGGTGACGGACAGACACACAGACGGACCGCGGAGTCAGTCGAATTTCGGCGCACGGTTGGCGCAGTGGTTGAGCGATTGACTGCTGCGCTGCGTGTCGCGGTTTCGATTCCCGCACGGAACAAATATTTGTATGATCTACAAATAGTTGTTCCGGCTCTGGGTGTTTGTGTATGTGAGTTTATATGTTTGTAAACGCACCCACGATACAGGAGAAATTCCTAGTGTGGGGCATCGTTTTTAAAAAAAAAGAAAAAGAAAAGAAAGTCTTAGTAATAGGATCCCGTTTTTACCCTTCGGGCACGGAACCCTAAAAACTGGCAAGACATCATTATATCCGCCATTATAAAACAGTTTTCAGTTGAGTACATCTTGTATACAGGAAAATAAACAAGGTCCATAAATTCTTGTAATGTTTTCATAGAATGTTCACTATTACCCGCAGGTAGAGTTCCTACATTGTTTTCATTACCTATCATCGAATCGATTTGTTGCGATTGTGAAAATGAGCCAGATTTTACGGTGAACAGCTTTACGAATCAGTAACTGTACCAGTGATTAATTGATTGTCACGACATGCATATGTAAGTACCTAATACTATGCAATTTGCATGATGCACTCCAAGTTTATGCAAACAAACATACGTGCCTCGTTGTTCTAATGGACGCAAGCGCTACTGCAGCGCATCGAGGTCCTGGGTACGATTCCCGGATCGGGCAAAGTGTTATTGGGTTTTTTTTAAAGTCCAGCGTTTGGATATGTGCCCGGTTGATGGCAATAGGCTTGCCCTCCTAATACATGGGACTTAAAAATATAATGTGCGAAATGTAGCTTTACTTTGTGTGCACCCCTGCCTTACCCTTCGGGGCATAGAGGCGTGATGTTGTCTTGGTTTCATTTCTGTGTTCAGTGTTTTGACACATTGAACGCGAAATTAATAATTTCGGAATATAAATTGTGACGCAGTGTTATGTAAGGTACAGTCGGCAACAGTATCAAAAGTAAAACGTTCTTTTTAGCTTTTGGTACTTGTCCCACTATCTGCGACGAAGCGATTAGCTTTGGACCTTTTTTTCGCTGAAGAAACAAACAATAGATACAGATCCCGTGTCATTAAAAGAGACACATATATTAATAGTTGAGCGCTGGCTGTTCACACTACCGACGAGTACACTATAACCACAAGTTTGTCACAGCGACAAAGCTATAAAAGATAATAATCGCTCAGCGATGCTCGCTTGGCGGTCAGAACTCAAGCCAAGAGAATAACCAACCAACGCACGCAGAACTGACCACCCCAGCGAGTGGTGCGAGTAATCGGCCGTCGCGCAAAAACACTCGCTCATAGCCGAGCGGTAAAACTATCGGAACTACTCACTCGCTTCTCGCTGCTTGCCAACTCGTATCTAGGTTCTAGCTCTCCCCCCGCGGTTCCCGCATTGTCGAGGCGAGGGGGCTCAATAGCCGTGGCTTGTTCAACCACGGTGAAGCGAAGAGGAACCCGAGGAGGGGCCGTCAGGGCTTTTGCCGATAAGCCGACGACGTAGCGGCCAACAAGTAAGTTGTGGTGCCGCCTGGGCGAAATCACAACTGAGGCGGGCCGCGATGTCGTATGGGGCCTCCCATACCTATACGATATCGCGGCTAAGGGTTGGAGACCGCGGCGGGAGAGGAGTGCTGGTATTGTGGTGCGCCGCTATTCCTACCTTCCGCGGTCTGGACGAGGTCACCACCTTCTGATGTCAGACGCGGTAGGACTGCAGGGGAGGAGGAGTGTCGGTCGTTATCAATAGCCCCTGCGGCCGAAAAATGGTGACCTGTCACAAGGGGACCAAGGGTGCAATACACGGGGTCGTCTGGCGCCCATGTGCTGGTTTGATCCTTGGGATGGTCACGGCGTACAGTGTATTCTGGTGCGCCGGTGATGGGGGGTACTCCCCAGCGGAGGGTCCTGTGAATGCCAACGCGTGCCCGTGTTCTCCTCATAAGTGGCTCAGGAGGACACCGTGAAGTTTTAGTGGGATAGCGTCCCGCATAACTGCACTATCTCCCCGTGGTGGTGCAGTATGTATAAGCAATTCTAAAAGAAAAGAAAATGAAAATAAGTTCTAGCTCTACTCGCTGCTCGCTGATCGTCAGCAGTGGGACAAGTGCCTCTCTATCTTGGTAAATATCTACTCTATCATTCATTGAATTCATGAAAAACTACAAAATGTTCTTATCAAACCATAAAACTTTTGCAGTCGTAGTGCTTGACCGAGACAATGGTATGGTCTCTACAAAAAGTTATGTTCAAATTCATAAAAATAAATAGTGAAAACCAGTGGGTTTTAGAGGGTTTAAAATTTTTTATGAACTTTACTGAACCTCAAACCCTTTTCTGAGTTATGTTATGACATAAGTTCAACCTTTAAAACTGGTAGTTAAATAAGTAGAGCACTTTCACGAATAATACTCATCCATGGCTTTGTAACTCGACATTGAATATGTAGTAATTATTGTACTAATCATATGAGAACATAACTTCCAAGTGCGTAAATTATTTAATTAGATTATGTAAAGTTTCCACTTTCTATATCTTGTGATAAGAACGCCGAAGAGATTATCTCTTTCATAAATAATTGACATTATTTTATTACTAGGGCCGGCCAGCACCTTCGTCCCAATAAAAATCGCCAAGGGTAAAAAGGAGGGTAAAAAGTTTCTTATAACCTTCTCAAAGTATGTTTATACTCTAGAGGAGGGACATAAGATACTTTAACCGAAGGATCTATCTCTACACCAATATTCATCAAAACTGGTCCAGCAGCTTAGGCGTGAAAACATAACGTACCAACAAACAGATTCACAGAGCTACTTTCTCATTAGTATGCAAATGTTGATTATGTACACAAAACTGTTACAATTTTTTTTTTAAATTACTGTTTTCTTGCTAAAAGAGGCCGAAAATACCCAATATAATTGTCGAAATAACTTCAATGGTGATAATTTCTGCTCGAATTCGGAAGTAAGTAGGGCAATCCCAAGGCATCTTACACCTTGAACCACATTCACGTACAATTTGCATTCTTGACCGTTACGTTTACGTGGTTACGTTATGATGAAAACAGCTGCGCCCGCGCCACAGTGCGAAAGTGAAAGTTTTTAATTTTTACTTGTTTGTTTAGTGACTATAGACTATGTAGAGTGATGATACTGATGAAATAGTAACACTTGCACCCGAATGTATAATGCAGTAATTTAACTGTGAAAAAAAAATCAAAGATAAGAGACAGAGAAAAGAAAGAAACACCAATCCCTACGAAGACTTGTTTCATTAAAAAAACTGAAAATAACAAAAAAATATGTGAAGAATTTTCACTTTTGCAACTAACTGTACATCACATCTGCCTAGCCTTTTCCCAACTATATTGGGGTTGGCTTCCAGTCTTACCGGATTCAGCTAAGTACCAGTGTTTTACATGGAGCGACTGCCTATCTGACCTCCACAACCCAGTAACTGGGTTACACGGTACCCCTTGGCAAGACTGGTGTCAGATCTCAAGCTTCTGACTACCCGTAACGACTGTCAAAGATCTTCAAATAACAGCCGGGACCAACGGCTTAACGTGCTTTCCGAGGCACGGAGGAAACTCGGTATGTTGAAATGGTCACCCATCCACGGACCGACCTCGTCAAGCGTTGCTTAACTTTGATGATCGACCCGTGCGGCTGTTATCATTTAGCAACTAACTGTACCTGGTGTAAAAAAGTTTGGTGTGTTTTATATTATTAAAATTAATAATTAAGGTTACACTAGTCGAAAATTCTTCCATACAAACGTAGTCTAGGGATTATTCCACTGTATGATGTACGTTCAAAATAAAAAGTGATATCAATTTGTCTCATCATTATCTAGCCCTGTATGGAAGCAAAAAAGTAAAAAAAGAAAATGTTTGAAAGTTATGAGCGTCGAAAGTTCCACATTTCGACACTAATTTGAACGCATATTTGGGCGCAAATATATACCATAAGATGACGTAAAATTGCAAAACGGCCTCCATACAGGGATAGATTAGTAGTTCAACAATGCAAATAATTTTATTTTGTACAGATAGATTTAGTAGTTTTTTCATGATATCTAGACTGCCAAAGGTCTGTTTATAAAATTTCGCGCGCTCGGTTTCGTCCCAAATCATTATCCATTTCGCTACAAATTTGCAAAAGTGTGTATTCGTACGCGAACTAGCTTCCTACTGCTCATCACAGCATCTATCTCTGCCGCACGTGTTGTCGGTTGATATAAAATGCATTTTAACCCCGCGCACAAAATAGTTCGTGCCGTTGACTAGTGTAACCTTAATAAGCTGAGGACAACTTTGTAATGAAAATCCAATTTTTGTTTTGACTTACTTGGGCAAAAGCAGTTTTTAAAATTATGATCACACCTGTCTGTTACATTCTGTCTGTCAATAAAATTGTTAACATTTTGATCTTTAGGAACAATTGATTAAATTATTCAAAAAACTTTTTCCAACATGAACCAATCTTGGCTTAGTTGGCATCTCCCACCTTGAGCCACATTCTGCGAATCTCGACCACTTGGTGACGTAACGATCTTGTCGTCCTCCACTCCTCCGTAACGCAATAAAATGTATGACCATCATAACATATATTATTGTAAATACCTTCAGTGATGTGCGTATAAAGGCAAACAAGTTCATTTGGAATGAAAATAACGTAATTATAAAGGTTGTAAACAATACCTAACTATTTATAATTATGATTTTTAATTGATAAACATGAACTGTTCTTTTGCTAGTTTATGCTACATCAACGGAACAAAGCCAAGACAATGTATACTTGGCATGCGGTGAATTTTTATACTGAAGAAGATGTGTTTAACAGTTTCATTTTCATCAATTTGCATGAACTGCCTCACTATTCTGCATGTGTTCAAAATTGCTTCCATTTGAAGTATATGTAAATTGAATCTTTTACTTCTATTCATTTGAGTCTATGATGGAGATGGCTGGTTATGATTATAAATGACATAAAAAAGATTCATGGATGAGTGAAATAAGATAAAACTAGTAGAAAGAAAGAAAAAGATTTTACTTGCACAGAAACTGACAGAACATACATAAATATTATGCTTAAACTAAATCCTTAACAATAGTATTAGTAGTACTTATTTATAAGAGGATCCATCAAAGCCAATTACCGACAAAATCAAAAGAGCAGACTTAGATGGTATGGTCACATTGATACGATATAACTTAAAATCATCATCATTTATATATTTGCTAACTCCGTATAAACAATGCTCAAACTGGACCACTGTCGAGAGAGACCTGACAGAGCAAAATTTACCACCATCGACAACCCAGGATAGACCATCTTCGCGTAGACGCACAAGGAGGCCCGATCCCAAATAAATGACGAATGGGCAGGAAGAAGAAGAATTATTAGCAATACTTAAATAATGTTAGTAAAGATAAATAAACAGAAACTAGGCAGACGCATGGTGTGACTATGACAAGAAGGCTCCTAATAATGAGCCTTATTCATGATGCTTTGCCATGGGGAACTCACAGCGAGCTGTTGAGATGACAGCAAATGGATGAAGAGATGTATGGAACAAGAAGGCATGCTGCGCGGGCCCCAAATAAAGTGGGATAAGGGTAGGGAATGATGATGATGAACTACTCGTTGCTCTCGGCCTTACTCTCATTCAAGAAAAACTGAGTCAAAGCTCCGAGCCTTGAACATCGCCGCCGAGTCGCCAGTCTGTCGGTTTTTATCGGTTACATTTCGGGGAGTGTGCGATGGAATTGCATGAACTAATTCATGATCAGTCATCGGTACATGGTGAACATCCCATTCATACTCACTAAAGGTTTTGGGAATGAAAGACTTTTATTGTGCGTACAGTAAGGAGTGGAATTCCCTGCCAGAATCTGTATTTCTTTTCAGGGTCACAGGTACGACCTGGGAGTATTTAAGTCAAGATTGAATAGAATACTTCTAGGCAAGCGTAAGTCACGGTCGACCAAATCATCGCTTACCATCAGGTGAGATAGCTAGTGGACATATGCGAACCTATCAAAATAAAAAATAAAAATAAAGCGTATCTAATGATTGATGGCCAATTTAGTAACGAATTATTACAATCAATTCATTAGTTTCTCAAATGCTGTAATTAGATTTAAACCATAGGTAATGTACAGATAATATAATACTTAGTATCCATCTACTAATGATATAATCCATCCATATACTATTATTACCGTGGAAGTTTGTGAGGATGGATGGATGTTTGTTATTCTTTAACGCAAAAACTACTGAACGGATTTTGATGAAACTTGGCACATGAGTAGACCATTTATTTATTTATGTCCTGGGATAGTTTAAGGAAACTTTTTATCCCGGACGTATGTTACCTTGGGACAATGGCGAAGCTACTGGCAGAAGCTAGTTATTTAAACAACAAATTGTTTTCAAAACAAAATCTTTTGTGTTCAATTTCAAAATAATTACAGATTATAGCTCCATCTTTAACGACCACAATAGGCGATTTGCTTTAATAAGTTACAATTTACCCACGCCACTGACTTGATACAAAATGATACTCGGTTCCCATAATCAAGGTATCAAATTGATACTTACCCACTGTAGGTAACAGATATCGTAACACTAGGCCAACGCTACGTCAAAGAGGCTGTGAACATGTCGAATGAACTCGTGGCAACCAGTCCACTTGTTGGTATACTTTACATACTAGTATTGTATTATCTGTGACTTTACGTAACCGTATTATGAACCAAAATTACGGCATCACATGACAGATGAACACATGTGTCATTCATTCATACCTACGTTATACATTACACATAAGCATAGAAAACGTAACATGAGTTGGTATGTGGGTAAATAGACTGTCCCATGTCCGGATTCTAAATGACAGCAAGACATTGCACAGAGAGCATGAACAACTCGCATACCTAACTCGTGTATGCGGTCGGATACCGACCGAGACCATCAACTGTACAGTTTGTGTCGCGGTGACACTGCTCAGCGTGGGAACCTGACTACTGGATTCGATTCCTAGTTGAAGAAGAATTTCTCAGAGATAGCCCGTAGTTTGGAAGTTGGTGGTGAGATAAATCCTTGGAATGGATTTTCGGTCATGTCGGATCTTTCTTTTAGTAGGACTATTATTATCCGTCCTTGTCACCTCAATACGCTTCATTAATTTGAGTGTAAAGTAGGTGATATTATTCGACATTGACTCTGATATAGGAGTAACTGAACTGCTATAAAAATTATAAGAATAGAGATGACACTCAATAACAATTTACAAGGCTAACTTCAGTTTTCCCTCGGCGATTGTAAACGATTTAAAAAATGCGTGATTTTTTATTCGCGACCTTGATGTATTGTTTCGAACCAATTAAAAATTCGACCTATATTCCTTGTTACGGCTTGTTGGTTCCTTCAATAAATTGTTTGTGCAGAAACCTCAGGATTTCTCAACAAAGCGCCGTTCAGTTTTGAACAATGTATCGTTATAAGGTAATGCCAGAGGAGGCTACGATTTCTTGCGAAAACCTTTACTTGTTTTATGGATTAATAATTATGATGAGATGTGTCTCAACATTGACTACGCTAACTCAGCGCAAACTTATTAAGTACCTTCTTTGCTTAACACACAGTTGTTAAATATGATTTTCACTTACCTCACTATGTAAGAACAACTACACAGAATTGATCAACAAGCTTATTGGATTTCGTACGAGTGGAGTCGGCTACAACTTATACTCGCTCGGCTACTTACTTAGCCAGGATTATTTTAGAGCCAAAAGGTAGCCTGGCTTTTCCTCGAGTTATAACAAAATTTATAGGTATCTAAATATCTTTGAGTGTGAAAGAACATGGACAGAAAGAGTTACATTTGCTGTGGCTTCGCTCTTCCTATGTTACAAGAACCGTGCATTTTTCTGGATAACAAGTAACCTATCACACAACGAATAGTTCAAAACAAAACAACTAAGCTGAGTCATCTCACTTTCTTCTTTTCTGTTACTTTATTTATATATATAAGTATATATATTATATAAGTATATATTATTTTCAATATATATGTACTTGTATTTTGCCTATTTTAGTATGTTATAAAATAACTGGTTTCATTTTTAACACGCTTTTATTAGCTTGGTATGTATGTATCTATGTATCTATGTATCAATGTAACAATGTATCAATGTATCAATGTAACGGAATCTTTGAACGTGATTTTCACCCACATCAAAACGTTGGATTGATTTGAAACTTTGCACACTTATCAAGGACCGATGACAATGCAATAATTTAAACAGTTTGTCCCATTATTCTTACCATTAAAGCGTGTTTTTTAGTTTTTTTTAGAACTACAATTTATTTATTATTATTAAACAATGCACCTGCCATGTTATCTCTTCACCACCCTTGGTTGACTGGTAGAGAATGCCTAAGGCATTAAGTCCGCCTATGTACCTTTTGTGCATGAAGTATAAATAAATAAATAGTTAACAAACAGTCAACGAAAGTACCTATATTTTATATCAGTTAATCAATTTTAGTAATCGCATCACTGCTTCCAGAGATTATGTTTTTGTTATGTACGGAAGAGGGGTAGCAGAATAATACAACCGATATTACACAAGAATGTATATTCGACTGGCGCAGCAGTCGTTTGCAAAAGTATATATATCTATCAATATTATGTGGGTACCCACATGTTATCTGTTTATAATATTAGTTAATAGCCTTAAGGTTACACTAGTCGAAATTTTTTCCATACAAACGTAGTCGAAGGATTATTCCACTGTTCGACGATATACGTTCAAAATACAAAGTGATATCAATTTGTCTCATCATTATCTAGCCCTGTATGGAAGCGAAAAAGTAAAAAAATAAAATATTTGAAAGTTATGAGCGTCGAAAGTTCCACATTTCGACACTAACGCATTTTTGGGCGCAAATAAATACCATAAGAAGACGGAAAATTGCAAAACGGCCTCCATACAGGGATAGATTAGTTGTTCAACAATGCAAAAAAAAATGGAAATATAGATTTAGTCGTTTTTCATGATATTTTAGACTGCTAAAGGTCTGTTTATTAAATTTCGCGCGCTCGGTTTCGTCCTAAATCATTATCCATTTCGCTACAAATTTGCAAAAGTATGTATTCGTACGCGAACTAGCTTCCTACTGCTCATCACAGCATTTATCTCTTCCGCACGTGTTGTCGGTTGATATAACATGCATTTTAACCCCGCGCACAAAATAGTTCGCGCCGTCGACTAGTGTACCCTTAAGACAAACCCCATATCTATTCTAAGGGAACTTCCTGATGGCGGGACGCATTTAATCCCTCGAGTGCCCGAAACATGGCTCCACGCGAGACACAATGGCTTTTTAATTTTTTTGATAATCGGCGTCGATAGTCTTGGCTTAGTCTCTCCACGCCACTAAACTCAATCTGACTGTTAGAGCTTATTATTTATTGACATTCGTTACCTTATAAGTAAGATTGTCTAGAGCCAAAGTTGATTGATGTAATCATTATCAAAGTGCCCTAGAGAAACAGTACATCATTGTTTTTGTTGACACATGATGCCCACTAGAGTTATTGTTGTATCATCACAACAATATTGCACACAATGCGTTGGGAAACCTTGCATAATATATGTTGTGGCCAGACCGTAGGAATGGTTGTATTTCAAGAAATGGAATATATGCGCTGCCCACATCATGATATGATCTGGCCAGATAAAAGAATAATCAGTGTTTGACGATATGAACAGCTAAACGCACGGCTACTTCTATTGCCATACCGACGACGAGACCATATAGTAAAATAGTTACATAATCCGTTAGATGCGCTGATATCGTTTTATTTTTGTGATCTGTGATGGCGGCGAATAATTATTTGATAAAAAAGCAAATAATTATGCGCCAATTGAAGATTAAAGTGAAGTATGATGTCGTTAGGACACAAAAAATGGTATGATTAAACGTTGATTGACATATCATCAAACGTTGACGAATAAACGATATGGTCAGTTTTAGCTGGCCATATCATGAACTACAACCATTTCATGAAATCTTCAGCAACATCAATTCGCTTTCGAGAAACGGCAGCGAACTGACCGGATCTCGGAACGTACCGAGAGTTATGATGATGTCTTATCGTAAGAAAATAATATACAATATAATTTGTTATTGCCAAAATCAAGAATTGAAGCTTATAATTACTAGAAGTAAATGTGTTCAGAGCGAGCAGTTGCTGGTTCTTCATAGAACTACAGAATATTTTACTCAGAATTTCACAAGATCTCTCAAGTGTCCCTTGTCCATCAGCATAGGAATCTGGTTGCAATTGTGATTTACCAACAAATGTTAGGTCCTAGCATTTTGCTGAATTGTTTGACTAGAAGCTATGCCACATTTTATGTATTCAATGGATATCATGGAAATAGTAATTACTACCCATATCATGTTATGCATATAGTAAGTACCTACTACTTCCATGACAGGAATAGAAAGGGATTGCTCATTATGAGTCTGGTATTTCGACTGACTCGTTGATGTAGTGGTCGCAAGTGCAACTGCTGAGCATGAGGTTCTGGGTTCGATGCCTGGGTCAAGCCAAATGCAATTGGATTTACCCATGTGAAATTTTTCAGTAGCTGCTAGGAGACTAGATTTATGATAATGGTAATAAGCTCCCCTCTATAACATGGGACTTTAATTTAACTGGTGCAATGGGAGTGTACTATAGGGATTGAAATAGGGTTGACCAAGTGATATTTCGCTAGTGTATGCCAAGAGCACACGGCCTGCCTCTTTCTATGCTTCAAGTCACTAGTCATGCTTGATACACTAGAGTCGATCGAAAAGCCGTCCAAAAAGCTCATCGGCAATGAGACACTGGTCAAGTCAACGCTGCAGAGCCTTGAACATCGTCGCCGAGTTGCCAGCTTGTCGGTTTTTTATCGATTACTTCGGGGAGTGTGCGATGGAATTGCATGATCTAGTTCCATCTAGCCCGTTACACTATGGACTACCAGACGTACGGCGATACGACATCGGTACATGGTGGACATCCGACCCATACGCACTAAACGTTTTGGGAACACTTTTGTTATGCGTATAGCTAAGGAGTTGAATTCCCCGGTAGCTACAATCTAGAGGTCTTTAAGTCAAGAGTGAATGGGTTATTTCTAGGCAAGCGTGCTCCACTGTCGACCACATCATCGCTTACCATCACGTGAGATAGTGGTCAAACGCGAGTCTAAAGATTGAACGTAAAATCTGTCCAACTGCCAAGAAAAGGCTTCCTGTCATGAAGTTAACGTAACATTGGCCTAGAATAACGTTAACTCAATGAAGATCAGGTACTAGTTAGATGCAAATAGCAGCTAGGTAGATTAAAATTTGCATCTTAACCATGAAGATCTTAGCAGGCACTTGATACTCACACCAAAGGAACCCAACAAATAAACGGAAAAAAAAGTTAATACAAATAATGGACTAATAAACACAAATTCACTTGTTACCTAACTTAACCACGCAATGTTAACTGCTCCATATAGCAAAGAATAACGATACCGGTTTTGAAAATAACACTGTTACGCATTCTTTCGTTAATTAAGCGGAAACTGGTCCAGTAATATCGGCCGACGCATGACCATGTGAACCAGATCATCAGAATAACTGCTAATTATATAGTGCATGCTAATTTTAAGGACATCTTTGAAAGGAGCGCCTTGACCAACAATTTAATGGTGTGAATCCTACTGCTAGGGTGTTTGTTTCCAAATTCTGTGTGAGAAAATATCTACTGCTTTAATTTGGCAAGATTGCAATGAAGCAAAAATACTTCACCTTATAGAATAGAATAGAATACTCTTTATCATAAGCTTTCAAACAATGGCAACGTTGTAATGTGTGGATAATGTTTCCTCACGACTGAACGTAGCGGGATTAGAGACCCACGCTCATTTTATATACAAAAGATGATATAATTTGGGACACATTGTTCGTTCAATAATCCTTGAAGTATTTTAAACATACTTTACCATATAAGTTACAGAAAGTATAGACGAAGAAAACATTACTCTGAGTGATACAACGGACGACCTTATCGCTAAAAGCGATCTTTTAAAATTCCCAGCCGGATATTATTATTTTTAGTAAGAAAAAAACAAATTGGAACGTGAAATAGTAATAAGGTTTATATGCTCATTTGAATAAAATTACTAACCAAATCTCCTCTATCGTTCGCAGGTACCCCTCATATTCATGCTGTCATCAGCCAACTCATGGCGGGATTGGTCACCAAAACATCAGTTAGTCAGCCCTAATGTACAAGTGGCATCAGAGTCCCAAGTCAAGTTCGCGCTGGAGAGCAAGTACGACGACACAGGACCAGGAGCCAAGCAGCCAGAGTATGCTTACAAGACGTACAAGAACCTAGAAGATGCACTAATAGCGTTCATAGATGACCCAGACACCAAATTGCCGGAACACGAGAGAGAGAAGGCAATCAATAAGTTATCAGGATCAGATAAAAACATCAAGCATTACGCTGGTGGACTATTCCAGAAAGATGAGCATTTCAAAATAACGCACAAGCCACAGTTCAGTCTACATAAGAACATTCACACAGATGCTTACAACTATCCTATTGGCAAACTCTACTACAACTCTCAAGTCAGCAAAAAACCTGATGGAAACGAAGTGTTGAAAGCTTACCAAGTTGAGAAGGAGTTGGAGCCGTTCAAGTTCCAGAGGATACAGTCGCCGAATGGAAGCCCTCTGAGTTTAGCTCACTACACGAGGGTGCCTGACCCTGACCTAAGACAAGCGTTTGATCAGTTCGATCCACACCCTAAGTACTCGTTTTCGTATGGAGTTCATGTAAGTATTATAATTTATTCTGTAACATTTTGGACAGTTTCCATATCAAAATGACTGTCACGTAGCCTCACAGTTTTTTTCTCACTTTGCGTAAGATCGAAAAAATGATTTCTGTACGGATTAAGAGCTATCTTAACGTTTAGCAGCCGCAACTGCTTACGCAATTATTAGTCATTACAAGAAGATGAATGTTATTATTTTTAGTTCTCGGTTTGTGTCTGAACAACATTAACTTGACAGACAAAGCATAGTCTAAACCGCTAGGTCAGAAGTGCGAATTTACCTGATACACAAAAGTAACCACAAAGGAAGAATTTTTGATTTAATTAAGAGTTGGCGTGGCTTGTTTACATTACAGAAAGGAAACAAACAATATTTTGATTAATAAAGAGAACAATTGGGTAGTTCATTTGTATAAGTTCAGGGTTCAGGTAGTATTATTCCAGAATCCCTTAAAATGACCATGAAACCTAAAATAAAATCTGTCACAGATAAAATGTAGGCGTATAAGTTTATATTATACAGGGTAATTTCTCAACATTATCGTAAAAATGCAAGTCTTCAATGAGAATAAGAAAGTTGTCGTAACTGTTTCCCCACGTGGGTTGCGACAGCGTGACAGTGCGACAGTGGCCTTATTTCACCGACATCGATCTTTATACGCAAAAAAATAAGTTAATTGAAATCTTGATGGCTAGGCTTTTTTATTCAAATTGTGTAATCGTGACTAGATTTTATAACAGCCTCTTCAAGGCCTGTTTTTAGAATAGATATGGAAAAATTGTACTTAAAGATCATTTTTACATGCAAAAACTTACGCCTTTTATAGGGTAGACAGAAACTTCAGAACGAACGAAATTCGTTAATAATACATTCATTATATTTATCAATAATTTTTAAATGTAAGTAAAATGGACGACAAGGTACGATGCCATATTATGCTATCAGGGTAGTCGAACGACGATTTTTGAACGATGTCTGGTAGCAGTTGATGGTAGTAGTTCAGGATCAACTAGATTAGCATTGAACCCTATCTAGCAGCCCTATGCCATATAGATTTATAACAATCATGTGAGTTGTAGTTCTCGGTTCTAATGTGGAAGTTTCCATATGATTTTCGTCAAGCCTACTGAATACACAACTATAATATGCCAAAAGCAACCGACATTTATGAAACAGCAACTGCTTAGAAATGCGTGATAATTGTTGTAGTACTTATCAACAATGCAAGCGGGTTCTGGAGCGTGACGCTAGCTTTCCACTGGCGTCGGTCCGAACCTTGGTGTCAGGAGTTTGGAAACGTTTCCTGGAAGCACAGTTCATTTGTTTAGTATTGTAAGTTTGTATAAGTTGCCAAAGTTTTAATATAAACAGTTCTAGAACTTCCTCTTCTAGAACTGTTAGTAGAGAGATAATTATGGAAATTTCTGTTTCCTTGTATGTTCAATATTAGAAGTGTTTTGTGAATCAATCTTGAATTATTTTACATGTGGTGCCCAAAGACTAACATTAAATATAATGCCACCAGAAAGACAGCTGCATACGACTAGGTCTAAAAAATAACGAGGAAGTAAATTAGTATAATAACTAATGTCAAGTTCAAGTAGCTCACGTAAAGAAACAAAATCAGATACAACACATTGTTATAATACTCGTAGCAAGCATTTAATATCTTATACTTACAATTTGACAAGTGTACCTTAATTGCTCATGTCTCATGTCGTGATTGCGAGTAGTTCAAGGTTGACGTTTAAACAATTGAATCGGACTGTCCTAAAACAGCCAGTACAAACTGCATTATTTTATAATCAGTATAAGTATATTTATATATCTTTCTGTTGACTATGGTTCCTTTTTTGTCTGTATTTATTAGCTGTAAGTCCTCCATGTACTAAAATAAATAAGTTCACATAAAATAGAGTACACTTGGCAAACAAACTGCGTTGTTTTAAAAGTTCTATGATTTTTATAGATTTGAATGATTTTGTAATAACTTGGAAGAGGAGATCCATTCCATCGAGTTTTTTTGCACGTTCTTCTACGCTTCGGTACGTGCAAATAGTTTCAACTTTCTGGCATATCCTTCATAGTTCCAAAGTGCCTGTAAATTGTTTACTTGACTATGTTGAAATAAATGCTTTGAGTTTGAATTTAAAAGACATCAAAAAAACCGGCCAAGTGCGAGTCGGACTCGCGCAAGAAGGGTCCGTACCATTATCACAAAAAACGGCATAAAAAAACACGTTTGTTGTATGGGAGGCCCACTAAAATATTTATTTTATTTTATTTTTAGTATTTGTTGTTATAGCGGCTACAGAAATACGGTTCATGAGATACAGCCTGGTGACAGACGGACAGACAGACAGACGGATTGCGGAGTCTTAGTAATAGGGTCCCATTTTTACCCTTTGGGTACGGAACCCTAAAAATTAAACCATCGCTTAGCTATTAGATCTGCATTAGTATAACATATTGCAAGGTAGTCAATAGTTGAGCATTCCTGTAGTCAATTGATACTTTGGTTTGCCCTGTATCCGAATGTATACCCTATTTCGATTTCGGCTTTGTTCATGGTCCAAATCGTGCGCTTAGACTCCATCTGTCACCTCTAAAACATTAGACAAAAGATAATCTTTCGATAACAATAACTTTACCGACAGTCGTCAAATTGGCGTGTTGTGGACAGGTCGAGGTCTAGTCGTGCAGAGAATTAGGCGCACCGCACCGTTCCGTTTAGAATAAGTGTCAAAACAGCTATCTGTCGTGACTCGTGATGGCCCGGAGGTAAAGAGAACCTTATCTCCTCGAGACAAGTTTCGAACTTTGCAAGTACAGGCAATTACACATCAGTGGTAAAAATTTGACATTCAAGTCGATGTAGTTAAGGGCGATGTTTGCAGTGCAACTATTATCTGATGTGCGGTTAACTGTACCAATTTGAATTTTTCCAATTCAATATATTAAGACTTCTAGGCTCGGCTGACAACACGGCTGAAAACATTACGATTTTTTTTGTGAAACCTTCAAAAGGCGCCTGGACTTTTGGGGAAAAAGACCAGGGAGTGTGGTATTTTTACCTCACTAACTAAACCACCCCAGTGATCACCATCAGCACATAGAACGGACCTCAAAACCATCTCTATTCTCTGTGCAACGCCTGTTGAGGCATATCCCTATCTAAAATATATAAATAGAATTTTCAAAATGCATACCTACTGCATTTTGGCAATTCATTTTAAAGAAACAAATCTCGATTCTACTCTGTATTGAAGGTAACCTTTACCCTTTGAAGGGACTATAAATTACAGACTGTCATTACATTTGCGAACTGCATCATTCGACAATCACTTTCTGATGACCATAATTCCATGTCGAATCCAATATTGTACCTAATTTGTTTACATTCTAATGCCCTAATAACCAAAGCCCTGATTGTTTTGTATTATTATTTGCTGATGCGTGTGACTGCGTGAGTTTCAGATAGCTTGGATATATTATTATCTAGTCTGTCCAATCAGGGGCATTACTCTTACGTGTCCTACTACCATAGTTCCACTGTGAAAGAGAGACGGAACTATACAGGATGAAGAGCACTACCCCTTTTTCGTAGCGAAATTATTATAGTTTTTCGTTCGGAATCATTTTAGTTAAGTCAAGAATGAATAGGTTACTTCTAGGCAAGCGTGCTATCAAGTGAGATAGTGGTCAAGCGCGAGCCAATGAATAACAAAAAAATGTTTTGACACATCAGAGTAAGGCTCCTTTCCTGAAGCAGTTCAGTGTTGGAGCTGTCACAATATTTTCCTATCCCATGCTGTTACAACTTGGTTAGGCAGTAATTAATTGTTTCAAAGGTTTCTTCCTTGGAATTCCTCCGTGGCTTGAGGGAATGTCGTCGTAAGTGCTCGTTAGCATTCAGTGTGTAAATGTTGATAAATCATGATCTATTTATTATCTTGACTAGCCGCAGGCCGTGATTTTTGCCCGTGAAACTAATAGCCGTTTGTTCAATTACAGCCTACATTATGATTGAAGGGAAACTTCATTGTCTAGTATGTTAATTTGAGTGTAAACTGTTATGTAGATAGTGTAGATACCCTGTTATTATATCTAAATCTCAAGGTGAAAAGGTGGTGAATGTTGTATGAATTATGCCCATCCATAATTTGCAACGAGTGGGTGACGAGTAGCGATTCGGTAATACCTAATGCCGCGAGCAGTGGTAACGGCCGCGACTCACAAGTTGTAGGTCGTGGCTTCGAATCTAGGCAGGCGCTTTACTTTGTGTAAATTATTTCATCACCACTGCTCTTAAAATGGTAAAGGAAAACTTCCTGGGGTAACCGGCATGTCCTAGAACCAAAAATTCGAAGACATGTGACGGATGTCACATCATGTCTTCGAATGTGGATACCTACCCGCACTGGGCCCGCGTGATGGATTACGGCCCATTCCTCTTACAGAGTGGAGGCCTGCACGCACAACGGACCTAATGGGAGTCTAAGTGCAGCAGTGGCTCCATCTATCCTATCCTACCAATGGATGCGTTGGTTGAGGATCGCAAGATCTACTGCTGAACATGAGATGCTATATTCGATTGCCGGCAACAGTGTTTTTAGGTTTGAAATTTTAAAGTTTTCAATTGCAGTTTGGAGTCTGGATAGGCAATAGGCTCGTCCCCATCATATGGGACTTAACATATTGGGGGTAATGCAGTAGACCCACTACAGGTATACCCCTGCCTTACGCTTCAAGGCAAGCAATCGTGTTGTTATGTAATGTGATTCGTAGGACAATAGAAAATCTTTTCACTGTTATCCTCATTATTTTATGAAAGTTTAACTCTACATCCACCAGTGTCTCTACAAATAATAATAAAGTAAATCACATTTAATTAGTTTCTCGGACACCAATACGGAACTAAAACACACTTACATTTTTTTACGTAACATTGATTGGTAGGTATTGGCTTGTTGCTTGTTCATTCAACTCTTGCCTGGCTGTGACGGTGTGACCAAACGGAATAAATTACTTTTGTTAGTTTATGCATCCGTGTATGACATTTAAGTCATAGCGGGGCGAATTACTGTATGAAAACTTATGCGTCATCGTGTTTATAAGGCAAGCCATATTCCAAGTCAGTTTGAAGGATCTCTACTCAACTCAGTCGCAAATAACAAGCTAATCAGATCATGATTCGAGGTTAAGTAGAGTTGGAGGACATGACTTGAATACATGGGCCTAAATAATATGATCTGTGAAACAAGCTTTTAAATTAGCTTGTTTCACAGATCACACAAGAAATAATAAACCAAGCACCTAGATTGAATTTCATCTGATATTTAAAACTCTACATAAAATGCCATGGTAATCTATGACTTCTTGAAACCACCCCATAGTGATATAATATCACACTATAATCCTTGAAGGGTAAGGCAGAGTTTTACATTTTGAGCTTATAGGGCGGGCACATTGCCATCAACTGGACGCAAACATAGACCGGCCTGCTACTTCTGCTACTAAAAGATTCCAGACGGAAAACCCAATAACACTGCCTGACCCGGGCATTGAAACCAGGACCTCGTACTCAGCAGTAGCGCTTGCGATCACTAGATTAAAGTGTATAACATATTCCCCAATGTTAACGCGGTACTGGCCGTGCGCCCGTTCGGTGACAGAATATCAATATTGGACCGCCATTTGTCAGTTTTGTTTGCAAAATATTTTTTGATTTACCTTACAGTAGTTTAAGAAGAAATTCTATTTATAATTTTTTCTGTGTATTAATATTTTTAAACATCCAATTCGTTTTGAAGGAGTAGGCAAAAGTATCGAAAAAATATAGTGTTGTTAATAATTGTTTTAAAGCAAAACGAAAAATGTAATGTACATGAATCAATCATTTAAATTTGGTATTTTACACCTTTTAACCTAGTCGTTGTTAAAGAGTAGGCTTTAAAAACTAAACGTTTTACGGCTCTAAAGCGGAGTTAGGGCCTTAACAAGGCAATTACGCTGCGCAGTACCCCCCATCGCTCACCCTGTCACATGGTATTCCAACTGCACAGCAACTGACCGAGTGTTCTGAACCGCCATTAAGTTTGAATACAAATGCACAATTCCTTTCAACCGAATTTCTTTTGAAAATACCTCTTCGCCAAATGCTATAATTATTTTGGTGTTACATAATACCTAGCAAGTTTACCCATACAATGAGCTCTTGAGTCAAGTGGTGTTTCAAACGGTTGTTTTGTGCTCCACACTGACATTGCTTTGCTTACACTTTCACGCGACAAGCGACGCATTCTAGATGTCAGAACACTTTCTCTGAGGCTGCTGTGAATATTATCGAAGTTAACTTACTTCTTAATAGGTACACAGTAAACTAAACGTAAGTGTTAACACTTACTCTGCAAAAAACAATCTTACTTTTACGATATAAAGGTTCTGTCTGTGTGAACCCAATACAATGAATATAAAGTTGTTTGTAATGAAAAATGTGAACTTGATCATGGTTCCTGGTTGCTAAATGTGTTTGCATACCTATTGTATGAGATTCAGTGCAGTAGGATAACGGTGAAAAGGCCCACATGTGGAGTGTTCCCACATTATGGACACAGGCCTCTTCTGTGAGAGGAAGAGGACACGCGGGCTGATGCGGAACCAGTGGTAGACGCCCCATCTTCTTAGCGTGTCGATGGCAAATATAAAAAAAAAACAATATTGACCCGGTATTCAGCTACGGCAACACCATTCGGTGACACAGTCATATGGTCTTCGCAAGTACAGGTGACAGGGCATGCTGCGCACTCCGCGAGGTGGGTCATGGTCTGCGGAGAGATGCGGTACAAGCACTGAAAGTTACGACCCATGTCTTCGCATTTTTGGTTCTAGGATATGCCCATTTCCTTACAAAAATCAGATATGTCAAGCCAGATTACTTACTTAAAAAGGCTTAGAAGGTGCAAAATATTACTGCGCCTCTTCCTCATGTACAACATTATTTTCTACTGCACATCTTCCTTTAGGCTTTTAATGGTCGTTACCACTTCATAATAAATACATAACGAGCCTTGTTATAAATAGTAGAACTATACTTTTTATCTTCTAGTGCAATCTTGAGGTAGTCAGAATGCAAGGACATACCGTTAAAAAAACTAATTATTTTATTAACATGTTATACGGCATAGTTCTACACGACAAGCACCTAATTGACAACTTAATGACTAAGGAACAAAACATAATTCGTAAGCTAATTACAGATTCGATTCCCAGTTTAGCAATGATATTGTGAAATTTCACATGCGTTGGACACTGACGAAAGAACAATAAAAATGCAAAAAAAAACTAGAACGAGAGTGCTTCATTCATCGGAAACCTAGATTCTCAAACACGTTTGCTAAAAATCTCACAAAATCCATTGCGTCTTCGACAGTTCTGTCTAAAATCGAGATACATTACCATCAATGTATATCGTGCAATCGGAATGTGGTCGGAATTAATTGCCTTAGTAGGAAGTAAAACGAAGGTGTGGTCTGTTACGCAACGAAGTATACTCGACTGTCGTAAGGTTACGTGACGCGATGACGGACCAAGGGTAGTGTGTTGACGAAATGACGTTTATAAAAAAAAGACAATTAGTCTGGTTATCTGGTACTTTCCATTTTTGGATGGATGGATGAATAAGATTTAGAATTTATTACGTAATTACATGCTCGTTATCCCCTGTATTTAACAAACTTAACACATAATTATTTAAGTATGTGTTGCCTTATGAAATAAGACAGTGTCTACCCACTTTTAGTTATTTTTAATGAAGTAGTTTACGAAATCACAACCAATATTGTTAACCAGAATCGTATATTTCGACCAAGTTACTTTACTTACATATAAAAAACATTACACAATTTAAAAAATATAAGATTTATACCTTAAACAACAGTATGTAGCAATTGACTTATAATATATACCTACTAGAAGGGGTAATTATGAATGCACTAAAATAAAGTACTAAAAACACAATTAAAATTTCTCGTACGAACGTAAAAACCACAAAAGTAAAAATATCTGTAATAAAAAACCCAAACAAAAAATCCATGTAGACATTATCACTTTTTATCAACATCGCAATGTATAGCAACTAATACTTAATTCCTCCTACTGTTCAAGGATAAACAACTATTTCAAGTTCGCAAAAAATACCGAGTCTCATATCGGCAATAAGGAACTCTGAAGAATTTGCCAAGTACCCACCTACTCAGTACTACGTATCAAACGCATGTCATTCGCTCTTGACCTTCGACAGTCGGGTATACACATGTGAATGCGTGTATGCATAAGAACTTACTTTTAACTTGTAACCTTGTACTTGTCCGTCACACCTCCGTATGTGTTCCTGTTCAAAAATAAACCTTAGGTAGATAAGTCTAAGTTTATTTTTATTTATGTTTGGTTATGACTTAGCAAAAACGTGGGTCTGTTTTAATATAAAGCCTACGCTTATTGGACTAAGTTCAATTTTGTTTGTATGGTATAAGAATTTGCAAAACCTTCTGAAAGGAAATTTTATAGCGATTTTTTTAAGGCAAACTATAATTAGAACAATATGAAATGGTTTTTAGTATAATTATGCTATTGCCATTGATAGTCATATTGAAATTATGTAAATTGAACTGCATTTTTTGCGTATTTATCGAATGACTATTTAATTATGGAGTAGGTACGCGGTACGCGGCGTAGCATAAGGTCTACGAAACTACGAATCTGCCCGTTGGATGTCATAGCGTCGTACGTAGCGTCTTTTTTAAAGCTTTTATGAACATGAGGTTATAAAAGGATATTACGGGATATGTTTCTAAGTACCTATTTTAAACATATCTCTGTCGTCGTTCGTCATCTCATCTCTTGAAGATAGAACGATGATGATAAGAATTAATTATTGATAAAGAATGATGTTTTAAATAAGTTTAGCGCAAAACACATTTAATGATTTGTATTCCAAGCTGGCCTAAGTTTATCCTGACAAATTGTTTATCCTTTCCTTTTCAAAAGAAACGACAGTTTAAGGGCGCGCTCCCATCGAGAGCTTTTAGATAGTTTACTGCACTCCAAACTATATACATACTTGCACATTGTCATTTCTATCTGACCTTTTAGATCTAATTGCAGTACAGCTCTTCTTGAACTAAATAGCTACTAGTTAAGAGTTCTTAATTGGTATTACGACCCCGTGAGCTATGCCGCGGGCTCAGCTTGTTCTAAAATAAAGCAGTTCATTCTAAACACATCCTTGAAGTTCCCACACACAAGCCTTTTAGAAGATAGTTGACATTAATAAAGCTTAAATTTTAGCCTTTGTTTGAAACCTAGAAAGGCTAACCTAATAGCTACATCACGACCTATTCGTATCTAGTCTAAAAATCATAATTAGAAACTAGGAAATTAATATGGCATAGGTAATTATTGTTACAAGGATACACGAATTTTTAATTAACTTCATGGTTTGAAAGATTTCCTGATTGTTAGGCTAATTTATTATAAAATAGAAATGGGTACTCAACTCAGTCATCATCATCATTTCAGCCAAAAGACGTCCTCTTTTGGACGTGGGCATCCCCCAAGCGTCCCCCCCCACATTGATCGGTCCTGTGCGTCCACTGGATTCAAAACTATGAAATATTCAAAAGGGATTTTCTCCAAAAGTAAAATATCATAACGCCTGTATTCCCGGCTTAGGCAGACTTGTACCTACAGTATACCCACTTATCTATACCAATATTACAAAGAGGAAAGATTTTTTTGTTTATTTGTTTGTACCGCATAGGCTCCGAAACTACCGGACCGATTTTAAAATTCATTCACCGATGGAAAGTTACATTATTCCCGAGCAACTAGCCTATAATTTATTTTCGAAAAAATTAGAGATCCTTATGAAAATTGCAAAAATGTAACCCAAAGTAGCAAAATTTTGCCTATAAAATTAATTATTTGGCGTGCGCAAAGAAAACTATTGTTGATACATAAAATATATGAACTATATGATTAAAGTATTACCAGCAAAAAAGTCTGCGAGAGAATATGTCTCAATATCATAGTTAAGTCACAATAGCAGCTTTTGTGTTCTAAAATTTAATTAGATCGCCGGTAGAAATAAAAGTTGGTTACATTCGTAATAAATAGTTTAACAAATTGGTAGGTAGGTAGGGTAGGGAAGGTAGGTTAGGTGGGTAGGTAGGGTTATTTATTTATTTATTTATACTTCATGCACAAAAGGTACAATGGCGGACTTAATGCCTTAGGCATTCTCTACCAGTCAACCAAGGGTGGTGAAGAGTTAACATGGCAGGTGCATTATTTAATAATAAAAATAATACCAGTTATATAATTATAACATACTAAAATAGGTAAAATACAAGTAAATATATATATAACATAATATATACTAATCTATACTAATATTATAAAGCTGAAGAGTTTGTTTGTTTGTTTGTTTGTTTGTTTGAACGCGCTAATCTCAGGAACTACTGGTTGGAATTGAAAAATTCTTTTTGTGTTGGATAGTCCATTTATCGAGGAAGGTTATAGGCTATATAACATCACGCTACAACCAATAGGAGCCGAGCATTAATGAAAAATTTTGCAAAAACGGGCAAAAATATAACTTTTTGAGAGCTTTTGTTGCATGCGCTGGTGTAGGGTAGGTGTAGGGTAGGTGTAGGTGTAGGGTAGGTGTAGGGTAGGTGTAGGGTAGGTGTAGGGTAGGTGTAGGGTAGGTGTAGGGTAGGTGTAGGGTAGGTGTAGGGTAGGTGTAGGGTAGGTGTAGGGTAGGTGTAGGGTAGGTGTAGGGTAGGTGTAGGGTAGGTGTAGGGTAGGTGTAGGGTAGGTGTAGGGTAGGTGTAGGGTAGGTGTAGGGTAGGTGTAGGGTAGGTGTAGGGTAGGTGTAGGGTAGGTGTAGGGTAGGTGTAGGGTAGGTGTAGGGTAGGTGTAGGGTAGGTGTAGGGTAGGTGTAGGGTAGGTGTAGGGTAGGTGTAGGGTAGGTGTAGGGTAGGTGTAGGGTAGGTGTAGGGTAGGTGTAGGGTAGGTGTAGGGTAGGTGTAGGGTAGGTGTAGGGTAGGTGTAGGGTAGGTGTAGGGTAGGTGTAGGGTAGGTGTAGGGTAGGTGTAGGGTAGGTGTAGGGTAGGTGTAGGGTAGGTGTAGGGTAGGTGTAGGGTAGGTGTAGGGTAGGTGTAGGGTAGGTGTAGGGTAGGTGTAGGGTAGGTGTAGGGTAGGTGTAGGGTAGGTGTAGGGTAGGTGTAGGGTAGGTGTAGGGTAGGTGTAGGGTAGGTGTAGGGTAGGTGTAGGGTAGGTGTAGGGTAGGTGTAGGGTAGGTGTAGGGTAGGTGTAGGGTAGGTGTAGGGTAGGTGTAGGGTAGGTGTAGGGTAGGTGTAGGGTAGGTGTAGGGTAGGTGTAGGGTAGGTGTAGGGTAGGTGTAGGGTAGGTGTAGGGTAGGTGTAGGGTAGGTGTAGGGTAGGTGTAGGGTAGGTGTAGGGTAGGTGTAGGGTAGGTGTAGGGTAGGTGTAGGGTAGGTGTAGGGTAGGTGTAGGGTAGGTGTAGGGTAGGTGTAGGGTAGGTGTAGGGTAGGTGTAGGGTAGGTGTAGGGTAGGTGTAGGGTAGGTGTAGGGTAGGTGTAGGGTAGGTGTAGGGTAGGTGTAGGGTAGGTGTAGGGTAGGTGTAGGGTAGGTGTAGGGTAGGTGTAGGGTAGGTGTAGGGTAGGTGTAGGGTAGGTGTAGGGTAGGTGTAGGGTAGGTGTAGGGTAGGTGTAGGGTAGGTGTAGGGTAGGTGTAGGGTAGGTGTAGGGTAGGTGTAGGGTAGGTGTAGGGTAGGTGTAGGGTAGGTGTAGGGTAGGTGTAGGGTAGGTGTAGGGTAGGTGTAGGGTAGGTGTAGGGTAGGTGTAGGGTAGGTGTAGGGTAGGTGTAGGGTAGGTGTAGGGTAGGTGTAGGGTAGGTGTAGGGTAGGTGTAGGGTAGGTGTAGGGTAGGTGTAGGGTAGGTGTAGGGTAGGTGTAGGGTAGGTGTAGGGTAGGTGTAGGGTAGGTGTAGGGTAGGTGTAGGGTAGGTGTAGGGTAGGTGTAGGGTAGGTGTAGGGTAGGTGTAGGGTAGGTGTAGGGTAGGTGTAGGGTAGGTGTAGGGTAGGTGTAGGGTAGGTGTAGGGTAGGTGTAGGGTAGGTGTAGGGTAGGTGTAGGGTAGGTGTAGGGTAGGTGTAGGGTAGGTGTAGGGTAGGTGTAGGGTAGGTGTAGGGTAGGTGTAGGGTAGGTGTAGGGTAGGTGTAGGGTAGGTGTAGGGTAGGTGTAGGGTAGGTGTAGGGTAGGTGTAGGGTAGGTGTAGGGTAGGTGTAGGGTAGGTGTAGGGTAGGTGTAGGGTAGGTACGTAGCCAGTTGACGGGAGCGAAGCCGCGTGGGACAGCTAGTATAAATATATATATTTATAAAGTAACAGAAAAGAAGAAACTAAGCAGAGTCATCTCGACTCTGCTTAGTTGTTTTGAAAGTAAATCCGCAATTTCCGCTTGAATGCATACCGACTGGTGGCCGTCCTGATCTCGGGAGGAAGCGCCTTCCAAAGAAGAATGGACTGTATATGAAAGGAAGAGTGAACAAAATCAGTCGAATGAGAAGGACAGAGTAAGAGGAGATTATTAGAAGAACGCAGATTCCGAGCATGTGAAGAACATAGATATTGAAAGTTAGACATAAGATAGGAAGGAGGGGTGGGAGAATTGAGTAGGGAGAAAAGTGTGGTCAAAGCTCGTAAACATCTCCTCTGGCGAATGGGCAGCCATTTTAACTCAGACCTGTAGTTCGACACATGGTCATATTTGGGTAAGTAGGTTATGTCAGAGTCATGTCGGCTAGGGTAGGTAGGTATGTAGGATAGATAGGTAGGTGGCAGATATGTAGATAGCCAATTGACGGCAGCGAAGCCGCGGGGGTCAGCTAGTCGCTATATATGTTTTTGAAAGAAATTTTATGGTCTTCCGATCATGGTATTTTTTAAGAAAAACACTTATAAGTTAGCTTAATTTTATTAAATAAGTCTATTCTAAAGATATAGTAGTTATTCCACGAAAAAATGCTTTGCGTAGTTATTTTTGCTGGTGCAGTACACTGTAGGTACAGTAATAGGCAAAGACAATATATTGACAATCATATGTTTATCGTAACAATATGATTTTGGCAGCACCTTCATTTCGTAGTATTAAGGGTACACTAGTAGACGGCACGAACTATTTTGTGCGCGGGGTTAAAATGCCTGCTATCTCATCCGACAACTCGTGCGATAGAGATAGATACCGTGAAGAAGCTAGTTCGCATACGAATTAGCACTTTTGCAAGTTTGTAGCGAAATGGATAATGATTTAGGACGAAAACGAGCGCGCGAAATTTTATAAACAGACCTTTGGGAGTCCTAGATATCATGAAAAAACTACTAAATGTATATGTTCAAAATAAAATTATTTGCATTGTTGAACTACTAATACATCCATGTATGGTGGCCGTTTTGCAATTTTCCTTCTTCTTATGGTATTTATTGCCGCCCAAAGATGCGTTAAAATTAGTGTTGAAATATGGAACTTTTGACGCTCATAACTTTCAAATATTTTCTTTTTTACTTTTTTGTTTTCATACAGGGCTAAATAATGATGAGACAAATTGTTATCATTTTTTATTTTGAACGTACATCGTCAAACAGTGGAGTAATCGCCAGACTACGTTTGTATGGAAGAATTATCGACTAGTGTAACCTTAAGGATAATTTTCGCAGTTCTACAAATAGGATACTTCTGCAAATATTGGGATCGGGTTTCGGTCTTTACCAGAATAACAATTTTATTTCTGAGAATCGTATTAGTACTGTGAATATACATTAAGTATCATGTTACCTTGGAGCACTTAATCATTACAATTAAAATTTGACATTAATAGTACTAACCTATTGCAAGTTACTTTAGCACCCTATTATTTTTATTACAGATCGAAAGATAAAATTGGCTAGATTTAAGTGCCTGTTTATTGGCTCTAACACCCACTGCTTAGTGCTTATTGCACTAGAGTCTTGCACGATTTCGTACTTAATAATATCATGATGAACTTATACAACGGATGTGTTAAAACAAAAGAGGAAGGTTATGACCCAATGATTAGTAGTTAAAGCTAAATGTCAGTTGTAAATATCATGAGGAATTTTCTAGACATATTTTTGACGTGAAAATTGTATGTTGCTATTATTATTTAGTGAAGGATGCGTTCAGAATTAGCACAGGGTTCAAACATTTTCAATTACAACCTAGTATCTCCATTTACCAAAACTGTCTGTGTAGTCTTACTAATTACTAGGATACCATGCTCCCTGTATAGTGTATTGGGTGATGCCTTGACGTTTCTCGTTTCGCGATCAGAATGAGTTGTCTTTGAAAATATCTAATCAAACCATTTCTGATAGGCAAGAAGTCGCTGAGACATTAGAAAATTTATTTACCAACATTCCGTTAGAGGTTACGAAGTCACTTCCCTCCTCATCTAAATTGGCTGCATTTCTTCTTAAGGAATACTTTACTAAAGACATACCAACCTTTAAATTTAAACCAATATGCATTCATACAATTAAAAACGCGTTCAAAAGTCTCAATATAAAAAACACTGAAGACTTATGGGGGATATCCGTTAGGGTTCTTGGAGATATTATTGACTCAATTGCTCCTGTCCTAACAGGCATATTCAATCAATGTTTGGACAGCGGCACGTTTCCTGACTTAATGAAACACAGTAAAGTAGTACCAATTTTCAAATCAGGCTGTAAGAGCGATCCCTCTAATTATAGACTTATATCCGTGCTACCAGCATTGAGTAAAATCTATGAAAAAATCATGCTGGACCAGATGTTGTCTCATTTCAATTCAAATGGGATCCTGCATAGTCAGCAGTTTGGTTTCACGAAAGGTAGGTCGACAACGGACGCGGAAGTAAAACTCATCAGCCACATCTTGGAATCTTGGGAGAAGTCCCAGGATGCCATTGGCATTTTCTGTGATCTGTCAAAAGCGTTCGACTGCGTCGACCACAACACACTGATCTGTAAATTACAACACTATGGAATTCGAGGACAAGCTGCTGATCTTGTGCTTTCCTATTTATCAAACAGACAGCAAAAAGTAAATGTTAATGGGGCGACGTCCTCCGGGTCTCTAGTCAAAATGGGCGTGCCCCAAGGTTCAATTCTCGGCCCTTTCCTTTTTCTTGTTTACATTAATGATCTCCCTTTTATGATGGCCAAATTATCGGATATAATTCTATTTGCTGATGATACTTCGCTAATTTTTAAAATAGATAGGAAAGATACGGATGTCTTACATGTCAATGAAAGTCTAATTGTTCTCTCGGAATGGTTCGCAGCTAACAATCTTTTACTGAATGCGAAAAAAACAAAATGTCTAAAGTTCTCTTTACCAAATGTACCTCAACGTGACCTAAATCTAAATCTTGACGGCATAAATCTTGAAATAATAACGGAAACTGTATTCTTGGGGATTACTATCGATTCAAAATTGCAGTGGGGCGCGCACATTAGAACTCTTTCGGGCAGGTTAAGTTCGGCTGCCTATGCAGTAAGGAAGATAAGGCAGTTAACCGATGTAGCCACAGCTAGACTAGTATACTATGCTTATTTCCACAGTATTATGTCTTATGGCATTCTGCTGTGGGGGTCAGCAGCAGACGTTGACTCAGTTTTTATCTTACAAAAGAGGGCAATCCGCGCGATCTATAAAATGGGTCCTCGCGAGTCCCTCAGAGAAAAATTTAAAGAGATCGATATACTGACTCTACCTTCACTTTATATTTTGGAATGTATTTTGTATGTCCGCAAAAATCGAGGGCTTTTAAAAACTAGAAGTGACTTCCATAATTTAAATACACGCAGTAAGCACGAAATTGTAATACCCAAATTCAGATTAACGAAAACTAGCAAGTCTTTTCTTATAAACAGTATACGCTTTTATAACAAGTTGCCTAAGTCAGTTATAGAACTGACCGATGGAAAGTTCAAAAACTACATCAAACGTGTCCTTGTTAAAAAAGCATATTATAAAATCAAGGGCTACGTTGAAGATAAAAAATTTGGCTTTGACACCCTCTGCGCATGCGGCTTCCCTGGTAACTCATAAACGGCACAAATATATGGATATCTCTAACTATTCTCAATCTCATTTTTTTTTCTCTTTTAATTAGACTTTTTACAATATTTTTCAATCATCATTATAGCCCTTTGCTAAGAATAGTTACAGCACTGATTACAGTATTTGTGCCACATGTTAAATTTAGTGTTGTGGTTTTTTTTTTTTTTTTTACCTTTGTATAGATTCTTTTACCTATTGTGAATGTGTGAACATTGTAGGCTTTCTAGTTTTCTAGATGATTGTTAACATTTGTTAACTTTTTATTTCGTGCATAATTTTTTTTTTGTTTGTTTTTTTTTTCCAATTTCGTACGACTTAATGTCGGGTCTACGTTGTCCCCCCATATCCAAGTACTAATGCTGTAACATTGAAATATTGTAAACAAAACAATTTAAAAGAGTAACCATGGAGTTTCTTGCCGGTTCTTCTCCATAGGAAACGACTAACCCGAACCGTGCACCTTTTGTCGACGTTTTATAAGTGCCCATGTAGGCCTATGTAAAATAAAAATATTTGATTTTGATTTTGTTTTTGTATGACTGCTTCTCTGGTCTAGGAGTTGCAAGCTTTATTGCTGAACCATACTCAGCACTATAGCTTGCAACTTGGTCATGGAAAGTGATATTGGGTTTTTATATTAATCTATAATTTCTCAGTTGGAAATCTTTATGGATTTGTTCTCAGTTAGAGGTAAAAGGCACATCCCTATCATGGGGCTTAAATATACCTAGCGAATTGTGGGTGAACTGTTAGTACATCTCTGGCTTACCCTTCGAAAAATACAGACGTGATTTTTTTGTTGTTATATTTTTTTAGGCTTTGTGTATTTGGAAAAGCCATTCTCAGCTATAACCACCACAAAAGCAAGAAACAAATATTTTAACCATATTTTTTCTAATTCCAGGACAGAAACACAGGCGACTCGAAGAGTGCGCAGGAGAGTCGAGACGGCGGCAACGTGCGAGGGTTCTACAGCTTCATAGACTCGGACGGGCAGACACGCACTGTCCACTACACCGCCGATGACCGGCTCGGGTTCCGCGCTAACGTGCAGAAGACTTAGATATTACGAATAGCTAGCTTAGAATAGTGGCGATGGTACTTTAAAAATGTTGATAGTCTTTGTAGTGTGTCAACAAAGGAACTTATGCCTTGTTGTACCACTACTGTACATAAAGTTTAAATAAATAAACTTTAAAAAAAATGGTCAATTTAGTGTCCAAAACATTTTGGCAGTTCGACAATAAAATCGCTGATAAAATATCACTACGTCTCTAGAGCCTAGATATTCTTCATAAGTCAATTCGCTTTGGACACAAAATTATTAATTGTTTAATTCTCATGCATAGATTCATTAAGCTTGCTTCCATCTGTTGGGTACATAAGTTTCTGAATGACTAAAACCACGGTGTAATTAAACCGAAAGGATGGGAAACCCGCCATATAGTTAGGAATACTAATTCTTTCCAACGAATACTTTTTCATTGTCCAACTGGGAAAGAAAAGCTGTTCAGTAAAAATACTCGTATATTTTTAAGGTTCTATGTACATTCAAATAGGTAACATGACTTAAAGTGCCATCGCTTACAAAATACCAAGGTTAGAATGCGCTGTTCAAGATATTCTATATTCTGGATATCCAAATCCTTGAATCAACTCCAACTGTTAATAATTAAAACGAATCAGAGTACACAATGTAATAATTTGAAATGTTCACATTTATAACTGTGACAGTGACGATAAATAGAAATGTTTCGAAGATGAATTCATGTTAAATCCCAAATAAATTGTGATAGGAACTTCTTATCCATCCGGCTCCATATTGAATATCCCAAGTAACAAGTTTTACTTGACAAAATACCTTTTTCCCAACCAAGGATTGGGAATTGGGTTCTTCTGTTACGTTTCGTACCTGAGGAGTGATGATGGTGGTGGTGGCAAAACTCGCTGATGATTCAGTTAGTCATTACATTATGCTATGTAAATATTTAAATAGTGTAAGAACAACACCTTTCAAAATATCTTTTGTGAAGATCGTTACGTTGTTCATCTCATGAGATCTTGTATACAAATTACGAAATAGAGTTACAAAATACATCTTATTTTGTAACCCTCTTTCGTAATTTGTATACAACGTTGTCATTATAGACTGCTAAACAGTCGGTCTTTTGTCATTTTAGAAATTGGCAGATTTATGCCTGATGAAAATTCTGTATACCTACCACGTTTAAATACAAATGTTTGTATAGCGCAGTCTATCCTGGTGTCTTCGATTGTAAATATATTTTATTCTATTGTGTATACCTCATTTTTTTACGAAAATCGATTTAATTTAAATAAAGTGACTTTAAATGATTATGTTTGTATTTTTTTTATTACATGTCTCTGTGTATTCTTGTTTATCCTATCCAGTTTTCGACGTTTTCCCAAAATCTATTTCTAAAAATTAAATAAATGAGTTTAATTGTTAATCTTCTGCACCGAATCTGAATGGCAGCCAGCAGCCGGCATAAAGGCGCGGTCCTAATGAGACCTATTAACGAATTAACCTTACGTATAAATTTGTGTAAATCTAATTTTTCTAAACTATTATATTGCATAAACTATTATAGTGATCGAAGCTCTTCCTGAACTACAAAACTATTAGTTTTTCTCTCAATGAGGACAATCCCTTAAATCCTTCCTATCCTGAGTTTTCTAATGAATACCAAATTCATATCAGCATTTAAATGTCACATGTCGACTAAACCCGAATTTATTATTTTGGATTCATTGGGAAAGGCCTGTTTCAAGCTGAGAACTGTTATACCATCTGCATGTTTTTAGGGTTCCGTACCCAAAGGGTAAAAACGGGACCTTATTACTAAGACTCCGCGATCCGTCTGTCTGTCTATCTGTCTGTCTGTCTTTCGCGGGTCTGGCTTTCATGGTTTTTGAGATACAGCCTGGTGTCAGACAGACAGACAGACAGACGGACTGCAGAGTCTTAGTAATAGGGTCCCGTTTTTACCCTTTCGGTACGGAACCCGAAAAAGTAACAGCAGTATACAAGTTAATTATAAAGTCACGAGAATATAGTCTTTTCAAGCGAAGTCGGTAGAGATCTAATTTATGTAAGCTGCACTTTAGTACCGAACTGCAACTGCTATTGAGAATCAGTCTTTCAATATTGCTTACAATGCGGTACAATCCTTTTGGTAAGAAGAAAATTAGTGCCTCCATCTATTGTTCACGTGTACAATATTACTGAACCTGTTATGTTGTTAGGTATAGCTTAACTTTGCGACAATCCCTCCGCACTAGTCCCAAACCATTGCAACTCCTAAAAGCCAGAATCAACAGTGGCGATCACTAGAAAAGCGCTGAGGCAATGAAGCTCGACGAAGTACAGGAGAATGAATTTAACTGTATTGAATCCCGCAACGAAATTAATCAGAAAATAATAAAGGAGAAGTAGGAAAACAAAACATAATTTCCACTTCCCTCCATACCAAGCAGGAGACAGAACAATAAAGGACAATAGGCACAAAAGGTCGTTTACAACTGGGATAAGCTCAGTTGCCTAGCACCACGGATAAAAATTTAAATTAACATTACTAGCAAAATCGCTGGAACGCACAGAAATTTGTTCTAGTTTCCACTGTATCCGTATAACAAATAACTCCGGATGCAAAAATCAGAACTTATAGTAGTAGTAATATACGTCGTGCGAACGCCTTATAAAAAGCAAAGAGCAGTCCTTAAGTAAGCGTAAAGATCGACGACGCCTTCATAAAATATCAGTGCAGTAGTTCTTAGTCAGTGCTTGCTTGGATATTGCTATTATGCTTCTATTTTCTGTAAGGAAAATCAGAAACCTTTTACGAGTACTAATTTGAGTTCAAGATGGTGAAGAAGAATTGAATATTTTTGTAAAAAAAAATGATATTATATATTATGATGATATATATATCCCCTAACTGCAGTACTGTAGATGTAGATATCAATTACTTAGGTACACTATAGCCTTTACGCATTACAAAAGGGAGTAAACACAGGGCCTGATTAACCCTTAGGCTAATTAGGCTGCAGCCTAGGGCGCGGGGATCGGGGGGGCGCGAGCGCGCTAAAATCGTGTCTTCGCATGCACTTTTAATCTAGCATCATTGCATCTACCCTACATATTTCACGGTCAATATGAAATTATAAAATCTGCACTAAACGTAAATTTTCTTGGCTGTATTGAGCTTATATCTCCTTAGATCCTTTCATGGCTGAGCATTTGGTGAGATTTGGACAAAACGGTAGAGGTTCTCTATAGTACTTGTCATCCTCTTTAATCGATGAATTTATTTTACTTCTCGCTGACGAAGTTCAACTTTAGATTATAAAATAAATAAAAAAAGCAAAATATTATTCGATTAGCATTGATTCTACTCCAGATATTTCACTCGCCGATCAGCTGACATTTATAATTCGTTATATTTTGCCTGACGAAGAACCTGTCGAACGCTTTGTCACATTTTTATCCAATTCGGTCCAATAACGGTCATAAAAGTGAAGACATGGAGAAGTCTGTTCTTGCGACAATTGATAAAACTTTGGACTTGATATTAAAGACTGTCGTGGCCAAAGTTATGATAATGCTAGCAATATGTCTGGTCAATACAAAGGTTTTCAGTCAAGAATTAAAGCTGTAAATCCTCTGGCTACTTTTGTTCCTTATGCAGCGCATTCTCTCCAACTCGTGGGATCGGCTGCCGCGGAAAGTAATGACGAGTCAGCTGGTGTTTTTACACTGGAACAACAACTATACGATTTTTTATTCTGGATCTACAAGCAGATGGCAATTTTTGTTATCCAAATTGGATGAAGAATCGACGGTACTAACAAAAGTTACGCTTTTGGAATTCTGTGCTCGTAAAGTTTCAAATCGTTAGTGAACAGCTAAGCATGTTCTTTTGATTTATCTAACGTTGTTAATTTTTGTGAAACATTACATGCTTACCTTGATAAGTTGCAAGACTTGCAAGACGAGAAAAAAGAGTTCGAAAATTTTAAATCATAGGCAATCAAGAGATGCAAAGTGACCACATACAAAAAAGATGTAAAATTTCATTTTGATGAAGTTTAAACGGAGACACATTAAGTTAGAAGGGAGACGAACTTTCAGCCTTAATAATTATTATGCAGCTATTGATTGTCTTAAAGTGCACTTAAAAAACCGGCAAACTATTTATATATATTTATTTTTTAAAAGACGTTGCCCCACACAAAAAAAAACACAAAGTAACCACAAAGTAAGTAAGTAGTAGTAGTGGTAGTAGTAAAGTAAGTAAGTAATCACAAAGTTTGGTTTCGGAAACTGCATGAACTAGACGACAGTGAATCTTATACAAAGCAAAGAAGTTAAAACAACTATATGCCACTGATTTAGAAGAAACCTTTGCAGAAGAATGCGTCCATTTGGCGCAGTTTTTAAAATCTGACACCGAGGCCGAGCATTCTGTATCTGCCAGAACCCCAAATGGTTTGTTGCAGTTAATAAAATGTTTTAATATTTCATGCATGTGGAGATAATATTAAGTTTTTTTTTGACATTGAGTGTTACCAACTGCAGCGGTGAAAGGTCTTTTTCAGCACTTAAAAGAGTAAAATATTACTTGCGCTCCACACTCCGCTAGCAAAAACTTGCAGCGCTCTCGCTAATGTACATAGAAAGTGTTTTTTTACAAACTACTTTTGAAAAATATTTGGATAGATTTGCAAACGCTAAAGCACGAAAAAGGACTTTTGTATAAGCTAATAATAATTACTATAATTATCAAATAAATCATTAATTTGTTGCAAAAAAAATTCACTAGTATGATGCCTCTCGTCTTTTTTAAAGTTAACAACAGAAGTGTAAATATTTTAATAATACTTAAAGTCCAAGCAACTTCATATCACACACTATGGCCGCAACAACTAAGTTGTAAAATGGTTAGCCACCCTAAGGTTGAATGTCGTGCAGATTAAAGGACAAAGTTAGTTTCGCTTGCAGATCGATCTGAAAACTTTTTTAGAAATGAACCATGTTAAAATTTTCACACTAGTAAGCAAAGTCAAAACGCGGGAGCGCGTCCTTACAATTAGCCTAGGGCGGTCAGAACTCTTGATCAGTCGCTGAGTAAACAATTAATAATGCTGTGCTTACTTAAATCTTTTACAGACTAAACTTACTTATTACCAGCAAATACACATTATAACCCCAGCTTAAAAAATCATCCGCTTGGGTCACCGCACATCAAAACTACCTGTCACACTTGTTTGGAAAAAACGTTTAAAAGGACGTTTAAACGCATTACAGCTACCGATTCAAAGATTAAACCATTGTTGTGGCTAATATTGTTAGTTTAAGCTCCAAGGATTATTCGCCATTGATACTCTTTTTGTGAGGCCCATTCGACCGTCCGTCACAGATACACATCTTTTGAACCGGGTGACACGTGACAAGTTTGCTCAAATATTTTTTTGGAATTTTATTTTGTGTCGATTTCTTATCTGAGTTTCGGTTTTGAGTTGAGCAGATTATTAAATGTGTCAGGTCCAAATATTAAAGGCTCTCTTCAGGCAAATAACTCGTATTTATTTAAATGTAATATTGAGGAATTCCGTCTCAATCTTTAGCGTTAAGAACTGCTGAGCACGGGTTTCACCTGGGTTCGATTCCCATCTCGGGAAAGGTCTTATTAGGTTTTTCCATAAGTAATTCATCGATAGCAGTCCTATTTGATACCTATTTGGTCGGTTTTTTTAGTTTCTGGGAATAATAACATAACCTTATATAACTACTTATGTTCCTGTTATGCATAGGTATTTCTTTAGTAAACTGCGAGTACGTACTTGCAGAAGAACGGCGCGTTTATTTGAGATCAACGCGCCAACCCACCGCGTTTGCCGCGCGGCATCGTCTAACCGGGGTCTTAGATGCAGCTAACCTCCCAATTTAATTAAGCCCTTCGTGATTTCACCATAAGGAAAAGTCCTACCAAACACCACATGTAATACGTGCACGATAACAATTAGATAAAAGCTAGGCGTTACGTAGACGCCGGCGGCAAGATATAGTCAAAAACATAAAATACGTATCTATTATTAAAATCAAAATAATATCATCAATGCTACCATGATACGCAAGGCTGATAGCTATAATTGAAAACATCACGGTTTTAGGAGTGCTGATTCCGTATATAACATATTTCAAAGCAATTTATTGGCCACGAAATAAGGATACATTAGTCCCAGTGGCTATATAAGACCTCACCTCTCATGCTTAGGTCGTGGGTTCAAATCCGACCAATGTGACTTTTTCAATTCATATGTACTTTCTAAGTTTATCATGGAAATCGCTGACAACGGTATAGGAAACATCGTGAGGAAATCAGTACTTATAGTAGTCAGTATTTGTAAGTTTCTGCACCATTCGTATAATTGCTGCAAGGCGTTCCAGTGCGAGGGTAAAGAAATAAATAAATAAGCTCATGTTTTTTCCCTAGGAGGTAGATAGACACTATAGAACACCACCTGCTATGATCCTTACATACTCCTATTGAATCATCTGCAGATGGTTTTTCAGTTTTCAGGTGCATTCTCTAGAGAATCCATCTGCATGCCTTCATAATTCTAGAATTTCTTTCATAACGACTGTCAACCAACAAAATGGCAATATATCTCCATTATATTGTAATTAAACAATTTACGCGGAATTCTAAAACAAAAGCAGCGTAAAATTGATTAATTGCTAATACATTATGATAAGGTGGCAGTTGGTATCGCTGATAAGCGGCTTACAGCGACGCAGCTATAGCGATGCGATAGCTGCAATGATTTCTCATATCCGTGTCATGGTTACGCAAGAAATGGCTGGAATTACACTGTATGGGGACAACTTAAAAAAAAGGAATGTGGTGCCTACAGCTTTCAGTGACAGAGTTCTTGAAGTCATAAATAGACCCATACATCTGCAACAAATAAATACTGATGCGGTATACTTTAAGGCCTACAGACAGGTTCACTTATAACTCAGAATACATTCTGTCAGATATACCTAACTAATGTATGTGGGATTGACTAGCGAGATTGTTCATACCTACAGTATTTTAAATTTTTGACAGGAGCATATCAGACAAACTAACATTCTATTTCCGCCGATAGAGTATATGAGATATCAGTTTCCAATTGTCTGATTGTTCGGCAAAATATCGCCCATACCTGATATTGCTACAAACCTACTGCCGAGTTTGACTAAATCAACTGCACATTGTGGACTATTTGGATTCCACTAGAACTCTATGCTTCTGATACTATACTATGTCTGTCAGGCGCCCTATAGCACATTCGTCCCTTACAAGATTTTTACTGCCGTGAAAACAACGTTCCTAACCTCATGAAGTAACCTCTTAACCTCTACTAGTTCTTATGGGTAACTAACTAAAAGGTTAGGGGTAGGGGTTAACTACATAGGTAAGGCTTATTAAAACAGAATACATAATGAAGCATTTCACAAACAAAAGAAGTGTGCCAATAGCCAGCAATAATCCTTTAAACTGCCCCATAGTTGCAAAAAAAAATCAACGTCCCCAAATTCCATATTCAAATGTCTTCTTAATTCCCCAAAGTGCGTCGTATTCCCCGAAGTTCTCACGTCCACTGCCCACTGTCCAATACACCACAGAGTGGACAAAGGGTGTGTTCTGTACATACCAACAGCGTACAACAGAGTTGTTTCATAGTGTTGGAGACTCGGAACACCAACTCTTGTTGGAGACGTCCCGGCGAGCTGTCACAACAACACGGGCTGTCGCGCGTCAGCGGATGTGCCATGTTGCTCAAACTTCTGAAGATGCAAGTGACCATAAGTTTATTTATAAAATAACTTTAGTGTTTTAAAATCATTATCCAAAATGAAATTTAAAAAAATCGTGTTTTAAAGGAGCGTGCTTATTAAATCAACAGATTGTGGCTTTACATTGAAGTGTTAATATCGACTTCTGCCGGTGCTACATGGATTGGAACTGAACTGATAATGCTTTTTCTTGCTAGTTGGGATTTTAAATTCAGGAATGTGGTAATTTTATGTCGAAAGCACCGTACTCTACCTAAGTATTCCTCATTAAAAGCGATTGAAGTGTAAACCATCTAGGTTTAGTGACTTACATGAATCGTTTGTCTTGAGAAGTTAAATTCAGGTTTAAGCCACTGCTCGTTACTATAATTTCAGATGTCGTGCCTTCTTAATGAAATTATATCCAGTCTTCCACTGCGAAACTTTGAGCACCTCTGCACCTGCCGTCAATCGTTCAATGATTCGGAACGGCATCTCGTTTTTTTCGGGCCGGGTCGGTGTCACGGGCTCACGGCACGGCAGGTAGAAACCCAGACACGATACGATATTGACATCACTCTTTAGGTTTCACTCAGTTTAAAAGGACCTAAATCATTGGGTAAGTTTTTGTTATGACACAAGCCCCCCAAAGCTACGAATAAAATGGATACCACCAGAAAGGCCTCGAGGCATTGAAGCTCGATGAGTCTCGGCGAAATTACTCACTTGGATCCCGTAACGAAGGTTGATGGTTGACCAGGTTGATGTATCTGTTAAGTATGAACGACAAGATACCTATTAGGTATATAATGTTATCCGTCCACCTGTTTATGAGGCTAACAAACGAAATAGAATGGTTAGAGACAGATTGCGAGTTCTTGCTGCACTATTGATCTAAGACAACTCTCAATACAATATTTCTCCAGGTTTACTGATAGGCATAGCGGCAGTTATGTTTAAATCGCATCTAATAAGGGGCAAGCTTATTGACATTGATTAATGGGGAACAAACCCAGATTCTGTGCGGCATTTGTGATGGTAAAACCTCAATTACACTCATGACCAAATCTATATATAGTGCAGTCGCGCCCAAATTCTTTACTTAAAAATTTTGCAGTTGAAGACTAGTACTCTTCTATTGAAAAACTCACATTTGTAGTAATCCAAACACACACTTTGAATATCTACTTACATTTCGCAAGTAAAGTGGCTGATAGACAAGGTGTTGCGATGGCCAGATAACGCGCTCTAGTTGACGTGCAAGGAAATTGCAGTCAACGTCGCTCGACTCACACGCACACAGTCGCACGCTTGCGCAAGTACTGCCAGCTTGCACAAGTAAGTATGTCTGCAGACGTCCTATATTGGGAACTGTGTTTGTGGGACTCGGAATTAGGGCGAGTTACATTGTGAATACTACAAGGTTTTTAATTTTAATTAATCTGCCTACCCTTTGCCTAACTGTGTTGGGGTGAACTTCTTTCTAGTCTAACTGGGTACAGCTGAATACCAGTTTTATACATGGAGCAACTACTATAACCTCCGAAACCCTAACTGGATAATATGAAACTTCTTGGTGATACTTGTTCTTAGACTATTGGGCATTGGACAATCCCAATGACTGTCATAGACTCAAAAATTTCAATAACATTCCATATAACATTGTAATTTAACAACGCCTTTTCCTACTATGTTGAAATCAGCTTCTAGTCTTATTAGATGCTGCTGATTATCAGTATGCTACTTAGAGCGACTACCTATCTAAACTCCACTCCACAACCCAGTAACTGAGAAAAACGAATTCACGATTCCTCTTGTGATAGACTAGACAAGACAAGGCAATGCTCTAGACAAGTGAGATTCCATCAATGAAATAGGCGACGCCACAGCGATTGGTAGATTAGGACAATCCCACCGCACTATTCCCAAACCACTGCAACTCCTGAAAGCTAGAATCTACAGCAGGCTTATTACTTAAGAAACAGCAATCAGCAATCATCGCGTGATCAAACGCTTTATGTCATAAAATTAAAACGCCCTAAAATTTCTGTATTGAAGAGCTAATTTTGCGCAAAAATCGCTACCTGTCGTTTTGCTTTTGCAAGATACGTAATAAGCTTGCCGGAGAATGAATTTAAGTGTCTCAATTGGCAATTCGTTTAACGATTGGTAAATGGCCGTAAATTTATGGTATTGCCACAGAAGTACTGGACACAGTGTTATTCTATCACATCAGCGATGGCGACGCGGCGACGGTCCAAATGCTAAAATATCCCATTGTAACGGATATTTTGATCACACTATGTATGTTAGCGACATCTACCTCCTTTTTACCAAACAAGTTCGGTTAGTTGTGTCGCTGATTGATTGTTTGATCATTTGGGTACTAGATGGCGCTGACATACGTATGACATAGTTGAAAGTTTAAATAAAATATATTCTATTTGTGTGAAATCATTTAATTCAATAAGCACACAAATTCAACATACAAATTAATACATTATCTTTTCAAATTAGTTACATAAAAAATGATAATTTAGTAAAAGGCCTATGGCTTAAAAGCAAAGTATTCAAGATCGATAGTTGCAATGACTTGAGCCTTTACTACGAGTGAACTTGCATTGAGTGGAAGGTGTCCAGAAATAACCTCAAAGGCAAGGACCTAAAAGTATACGTAATGTTATATGGGGCAAGGCTGGCTAGCGTCAAAATGAAAAGCTCATCATAATCAATGATCCAGTAGGCGCTGTGAGTATTGGTTTGAATTTGTCTGAATGCCCATTTTCATGACACATGTGCGTTTGATCTTAACATGCAATTTTCTTCTCCTTGGCAGGGCTCCAAATGCCTCTTTAGGTATAATTTTATATATAGTTAAAGCTAATGGTCAACTAGCTGTTCAAGCTACAGCAGTCTCCTCTTGCAAAAGGTTCCGAGCATAATTGTCATCATCTGATATACAGCAAGCTTACGGACAGCTACACAGAGAACGGTGCTGTTTGAGGACTCATATCTCCAGCATTGAATATTGTGGGTAATCTATATCCCTTCAGAAAGTGAGTGGTTCATACTTTGTAACCTCAAGATATTGTATTGATGGAATGTGTGCTTGAAGAATTAAATTAGTTGACCAAACTTAAATGTGTTTTACTTCAGTCAGCTTCATGTGAGTTATTCCCTGCAATTGTCTCAAGCTACTTACTACCAAAGAGTTAGCCGGTTGGGTAAGGAAAAGCTGCCTTACACCATACATTTTTAACTTTTTCCAACCCCTATTGCGACTTTGCGACACTTTCATTGATCGAATGTCTGGAGCCTCTGTTGACTGGTTGTTTGTGTTTTGGGATTCTATGAGACAATTGTATTCAAGGGCAAGATGAAAAAGAATAGAGCCAATTATCTACATAGGACACCTACGATTAACAAACTTTACTATTTTAGTGTTCACGATAATAAAAGATAAGCCGTTATACTTCGCTCACGTAAGCATTAATCTTTCTTTATCCTTCAAACATATCAGAGAAGATAAGAATAAAATTAAAAACAATATAACAAAGGTACAAAAGATGGATATAAAGTATTTAAGAAAGAAAACCCTTTGCAGTTAATATAACAAATATTTAAAAGATTGTATGACCACATACTGAGAGGCGCGTGTTCCACAAAACCATACTACTATACCCAAGTTACACATACACTTGCGAAAACAATGTACCACTCTTAAATTTCCAGCAATAAGATTTAAAATCTAACAGCTCTGAGTTCCGTAACTGTAGATGAAGTGTGGTACGAGTATTTCACCTGTCAGTAATTTGTACAGGAGTTTGACTAATTCATAGAGGAATTCGCTTTTCCTATGGGATTTGAGTTATTTCGTCGAACTCCGTGTGTTAGCTCTGGTCCCTAAGGAGTTACCTGTGGCTTTGCTTTTACTTTGTCAAGAATTCAAGATATGGGGAGGTTGGCATCGATGTATGAGAAACGATTGATGAGATTTGATAATCCCAGACAACCAATTTTTCAATCTGAATATGTAGTTCATCAGCTTCATGACTTCAGACGAAAACTCAAGCGTCGCCACTTGAACTGTTCTGTTCTTATTCAATCCAGGACTACCTAGGTCATCGGTCTGTACGAGTAACACATTGGGCATCAAAAAATTCGTATATAGGTAGGTAAGTAGCATGATGATTGTCTGTATTAAATCGAATCAGGAAAAGCTTAGGACTTCTATATTATAAGGCACCTGAATCAATCCAGTTGAACTTGACGGACCTTGAATTATAGACGAACATTAATGAGTGAACACAAAAAGATAATTCTCGCCAGACGCGTGTCGTGGTTCACCACAATGCTTGTAACTTGTAACGTGCTCACAAAAACTTGTTAACCACATCAGTATAGAGTTACAAGCTGTTGTACTATGAAATCATATTGTTAAATATTGTGACACAGATCTTTTTTAGGGTTCCGATTTCGATTCCGAAGGGAATCGGAACCATTATAAGATCACCGTTTCTTGCAGATTTTTCTCGCGAAGTATGCAAAGTAGGAATTTGTATACTGGCCCATTTTTGTTCTCATTTGCACATAGATTTAATTTAATTTTATGATTTCATAGTGCATTAAACTAAAACGCTCTGATTGGTCGTCAGTTTTGTGAACTTGTGGCAGTAAGCGCGATTATTGGAGCCCCGGGTTGGATTCTCAGATAGCGAAAAGTGCTATAGGGTTTTACCAAGACTTTAGCCCGGCATACTGGATTAGTTCCCGGCAAATGGCTGGAGTACCACATGGGACTTTTAAAACCTAAGTAATGAAATGACGATATACAACACACACAGCTTATTAATTTAAGAAATATACCTCCGATTTCTGAATTAAGCATTTGAAGTTGAGTATTTGTCAAACTGTACTTTAGCCTGAAAACCTGTCAAAATTTGGAACTAAAGTAGGGATTTGAGTGATTGTGTCAACATTCACTCAAATCAGAAATTAACCCATAGTTGAGATCATAAGGGTAAATAATACCTATATCTAAAAATACGTGCGAACACAATTTTTTTAGGAATATTTTAACATCAATTCTGCCCAACTCTTTCATTCAGGTAGGATAACCATAACCCATTAGATGTAAGATAAAGATTTGACGTTGGAGACAAAAGCAACGCTTACAAATATAAGCTCGATCCGGTTCCTACGATTAGAGCTCTGATACCATCTATTATCTGAAGTGAAATCTGCTGCAATCTGTTCTTATATCTGGAGCTAAGTATTAAGGTGTCTGAGGCATTCAATAACTATTTTGTATATTTTGTCATATGCAAACGGTCTAAGGTCCGTTTAAGAGATATGGTAATGTTCCAGTTTGGTGAATATGCTTATCACAGAATTTTATATCATCGCCTACATTATATTTATCTGAAGAAAGGCCACGTGTACAAGCAATCGCAACATTTAAAAAACCTTTAATAAACAAAAAATATCCAAAATAATTGCAAACCTGAAATGGCAGTTGACTGGCTATCTTGTCAAAGCACTAGCTAGTGAAGGTTTAATAGGTGAAACAGATAAAGAAACAAAAACAACAGAAAACAATAACAGAATAGTAATGGCAAACCTGCATTAAAAACTGGTTAAAGTTCTGAGGGTTTTCACAACTAAGACAGGATAATGAGGACAAAGTCATGAGTGTAAGGGTAAATGTTGCAAAGAGCGAGTAAAGGAATGCTAATGTTACTAGAACTAGTGTATTTTGTACAACCATTGTACCACACTTACTTAAATATTATCATATTCAATCTCAAAATAAATCTTCGAAAATTCATAAAAGCCTTCGCGATGGAATCGTTTGACACTTTTCAAAGTAACGACGATCTGATGTACAGTCTTGTTCCTCCATTTTTTTACCTCTGGACCGGAAAGTATCATCTTATTTGTTTATCTCCCGAGCTTGTCGACGGCCCATCATCAAGTAATTAGAAAGACAAGGTAACTTTTTTCTTCATACATAATTGACAGGAAAGATAAAATACTACAAAGAAAATTCAATCTTGTCTTAGAGTTATGGAGTTTATAATCGTGTGGTGATACTCAACGGCAGTGGTTGACAGTGTAAACTTTTTGTAGAAATATTGTTTTTCGTCGACACTGCCATTTTTATTGAGTCTGTTTCGGTTTTGTATTGTTTTTTTCTTTTGTTTTATGAAGATGAAGTTACTTTGAACACTAATGACCATGTCTGAATTTGGAAATGTATGATCTTTATCAATCTTGACTACTTACCTACTTTCTATATCTCAATATACTTATGGGTTTTTATGGCACTAGTTTAGTGTTCTAGTTATTTAAGATACCTGAAATAACTAAAAAAGCTGTTCCATTTTTGGTAAACTACAAGTTACCCGTATAGGTAAGTATATAGTTACAGGTATATTTTCTATTGGAGAGTGATTTCTTTTGCAAATCCTTGAGGACCATCGATATAAATAATACTAATAACAAAGATATTACTATTATCTCAAAATAACAACAAAATGCGATTCGATAAATAATGTAGCCCGTATCTGAGATTATCTCGAGTATTCAACGTTATTCAACATAGTTTAAGCTTCAGTCTAGCAAGCCGGGAAAACCCACAAATCTCTGATTGCTAGGTACTTCCAAATAATCAAACTAGAGTAGTTTCCGATATGATAGATGGCGATGATCAAGAAAATATTATTAGAAATATAATACATTTCTAATATATTTCTTGAAATTAATGTGGACTCCCCGGACGTTCATTCTTTATTCTCGTGTGAGGTGTGGCCACCTCTGGTGACAGAGTTAATTAAGCCGCCTCTGGGAACCCCACAAGCCTCTGACTTGGCTATTTCAGTCTTACATTAACTATGTAAGTCAAGGTTTCCTCACGATGTTTTCCTTTACCGTTGCCTGTGATGTCAAAGATAAACTGAGAAAGTACATATATATGAATTTGAAAAAGTCACATTGGTACTCGCCCGGGTTTGAACCCACGACCTCAAGCACGACAGGCGAGGTCTTAGCCACGGGCCTCGATGACATTTCCCCGGGCTTTGACTTTCGGTCATGTAAAATCCATTTTATTTTATTTAATTTTCAAAATGTATAATTATAATCTTCAAGAAATTCAAAACTATAAAAGCCTGAGGTCCCACTGCATAGTTGAAGTAAGAAGAAGAGTAAAGGCAAAAGAGCGATATAACGATATATAAGTAAACAAAAATAAAGCAAAACAAACACAAGGCAATCATGTCATCGAAAAGAAAATCTCAATGCCATCTCAAGATATTAATAAATCCGTACCAAAAATGGCCGTGTTCACCTACAAAAATAACATTATTATTGAACGAAAGCCGGAGTGCGACCAAATCCGTGACCACAGACATATAGTCTAACTAGATAACGCAAGTTCCTCCATCTGTATGAAAACCAAGCCATTTTTCACACAATTTAAAAACAAATTAACTTACCGATGAAATAAAATGTTTCCATTGACCCAGCCAAAATTTTTCGAAGAGTTCGTACAGCTCAATATGGCATAATTATGCGGTTGATGTAAACAGCTCAAGTCAAAGTAAGAGCATTTCTCTCAATTTTACTCCTTTTTTTGACACGCGACGTAATACATTCGAGTCATCTAGTTAGATTTATGTCTTTGTCCGTCGCCATATCTTATCAAACGGGTTGTCCAGTAGTTAATTCTCCTAATCCCTTAATACGGCCGGACAGATAGATCGCTGTATATTGGTTTTCGCACGTGACGCCCTTGGTAAAAATAGTTTGTCTGCATTTGTTTTTGTCTTAACAAGGATTATTGGATTCCTTTGTTTCTCGTTTTGAAAGTTATTACATTTTTTTAGTAGTTCAGAAATGGTCATTAGATTTATTAGATCAACTACTGGTTGGCCAGTACTGGCTACTGCTTCCTAAGTTCTTCAAGTTATAGGATGTAAACCTTCTTGCACATTCTTATCTTTTTGGTGATTTTTGCGACAAAGTTACTTGAACCAATTCTGTCAGCAAGGTCAGATCTTTATGTGCTTTTATAACCATATTATATTAAGTGATGTTTAACTATGTCAAAGTTAAATCCACCCGAGTCTTTGTCATTACCAGGGACAATAAATGATCTAGGAAATATCTAGAAACTGCTGCCTTTTAATTTACTATAATCATTTGTGTCTATTAATTTTAAAAACGAAATACCTACCGGAGATAACGCTTCGCCCAAAATCCATGGAGGCGACGAAATCTAAAATAATTGCCAGCTACCGAGTTTGTTCATAGATAAACATGATATATGATGTGAACACAGACCAGTATCTTCACAACGATATCTTTATACCTGGGATAGACAACATCAACTTTATAACTGAGGATGATGAGTCAATTTCGAATGTCGCAGTGGCATATTTAAGTTGGTATATATGAAACAAGCGATAGAAATGTGGACATGCGACAGTAATTATTACAACACGGTATTGTAATTGCAAGTCTTTTGATATTTGGCTGTCAATTATATTAGGTGCTGGCTATCATCAATTTGGAACCTGTTCAGAACATAGATAGTAGACAGGAGACAGGTACATCTAAATGTTAAGAGGTTAAGAATTTAGGTGATAGTTTTTTTGTAGTTGATTCAATGTTCGATGGTAAGGAGGAAACTTAAATGAATGATCAGGTAGACGGAAACATATTGAAAAAGGTAAGAATAGCTAATTATATTGATTCGCCCTTTGGCTGCATTTTTCTTCTGGTAGTAGTATGGATGAATGGATAAACATAGAGGGAGGACACAGAAAAAATTAACAGGTTTTAAGAGGAATGATATCAAAGAAAAATCAGTGATAGCGAGACGGTTGAAAGAAAGAAATGAAAGAATAAAACGTGCTGTGCTGATTCCAAGTAACATGGAACGGAAACAGGAAGATAATGGTGTTGTTAGTAACGGAAATTAAGCGAAAATATCTTGGCGGAGTAAACCATGATCTGAAACAACAATATTACTTAAATCAGAAGCTATACAAGAAACCAATTTTCTATTTCTGAAAGTGGGTACGATACTCGAGGATTTAAAGTTACAATTTTAATTTACCGAACGCCACTGATATGATAAGCTCTGTTTTGACACTGATAATATAAAATTTTCGACTTATGAAATATCCAATGTTATCACCGTATCGGCCGATGACGTCATCCATATTTATTTTTGTTATTAAATTGATATTTTTACTGTTAGTACACTTGACACGTTCGTTCTAATTTATAATGTTGATATAAATAAATTCTCAATAAAGATAAATCTTAGTCGTGATTCCGAAGTGATGTATTGTTATTTGTAAGTTTTATAGCCATGGTTGTAGGTAAACATTATATTTTAGTAATCTGTAGCAAGATACCAAAATAGTGATTAAATCTACTATCTTGAACCTACCTACGTCAATGTAATCTGTAAATGATTGCTACCATCTTTTACATTTGTGTTATCTTTTCAATACATATGAAATTGTATAGTGCTAAAGAGATTTAATTTATACAATGTAATGTTTCAACCATAAAAACCTGGAGAGCGAAATGGATTGGAACCAATGACACAGTGAAGGTCCAAGTAACACAAATGATAGTAGGCTTTTTCCAAGAAACACAGGGCAACATGGACGCAAAGAAATGTATAAGAAAAATTTTATAATATAAATCGACTACCAACATCGAACTTGAAGATTAAGAAACACAATCTGATAAGGATCAGGTACGTGTTATAAAAATAACTATAATTATCTATAAGTAAATGTGTTTGTTGGCTATCGAATTGATACATAGATAGGTCAGGCTATGTACATTGTACCTAGTTAGTTGGCGTATTAATGAATAGGCAAATATGAATTAAAATAATAACTTAAGAACGACAAAGGAATCTCTATAGATGTCGTCGATGACAAAGAAATGCTTCTAAACATTCGGTATTTCGGCAAAATTGAAAGTGAAGTTGATGATATGACACTTTTAGAAAAATACAGAGTCATAAAGAAAGCTCTGTAGACAACAGAGCTACGAAATTTTGTTTGCTTATACAAATAGTTCCCATTTTACTAAGCAATACAGTAACCACGTACACCTATATTACCACAAGTGGAGACAGCATGGGTAGCTTAAAATAAACCCTATAGCTAGCTTATAAAATATTATTTGCCTTCAGCCCCAAGGTAGACAGTTAGTCTGAATCTTGGATTTCGGGATTTGGATTATCTAAGCCAAGATATGAGATCAAAGTATGGGAAAGCAGCTAGGTTGGAACTAGAATTTGAAATTATGAATGTGTCAAACGCTACTTGAATGTAACGGCCGACTGATTTAAGTAGGTATTACCCTTTTTCGTATTCTTCTCAGCAAACCCTTTCATTTGATACCTATATCATGGAAGTGCATAAAAATAACTATCTATATCCGCCATCTTGGGCCGTCCGCCATATTGGATTTAGAATGACGTCACTTAGCTAATCATGCATTGTCATCCAAACTAAACGTGTATGCAAAATTTCATCTTAATCGTTGGCGAATAACTTCTTTAAAATTCAGTTGCAAGATTCGACCCGGACACGGGTGCGCCAAAGTTCACCTAAATTTTCAACTCCGATAGTTGGAAATCCGAAAATGTTCTTCCTAACATTTTTCATCCTAACAATCACAATTCCTAACTACTCTGTCTCTAATGTTCATAATTCCGAAGCATTCAACTTCATAATGTCAATAGCAATAAACATTTATTATACTTTTATTTGTTTTCCTATATTTTCTCAACATAACCATCTTTTACGCTATTATTCAAAGTCATATCCTTTTTGTTTAGATTTATTTTTATTCATAATAATCAGTATTATATACATTAATTTTGCGTACCCTTTTTCTTTTTCTTTTACATAAGAATAATAGTACCATGGTACAAGTAGTTTATTACATGTTTTCATATACACATTTCAATTAAATTAGTTTAATATTAGCAAAGAAATCCATAGGTTAGGTTAGGTTAGAACTGTGACCAACAACGCGCGAGCCGAGCGAGCGAAGCGTGCGGTGCCGCGGCAGCGGCCGGCGAGCGCTACCTCGAAATTGGTCGCGAAATTTTTGTAAGTATTTTTTTCATAGTGCCCCCAAGACGACACTCTGAACTGAATTTCATTCATTTAAGACAAAAATCTGTGAAACGACCTTTGAAAATATTGAATATTTTCAAAGGTCGTTTCAAATATTATAAATAAAACGACGTGAAAATATTATGGTAATAAGGTTTAGGGATAAAAGCGTTATGATAAAAAACAGTAGGAGTTTAAATATATTTACATTAATGATATTATTAATTAAAATTTTCGGAAACACGACTGTTATGAACATCGCCGGTAGCACTACAAATAGTATGAATGAAAACTTTAGTATGAAAAATTTTAGGAAGAGTGATCATTCGGATTACAAATCGTTAGGAAGAACAATTACGGGTAAAGAACTTTAGGTGAGCCAATATGGACCCCCCGGACACACATACGTACATACATTGCAAGTTAAATAAAAGCTTGTAACAATGAACGAATGTTTTGGGACTAAAACATACCTTAATGAAATTTACCCACATTTCATTGTATTGGTACATCAATGCCTAAGCCTTTGGAGAATACAGGCATGCTCGTATGTATATATATGAACGTTTTGGAAAATGTATGCCGCTAACCTACGATGTCATCATAATAGGCAAGATCATCGAACCTATCAGCTAGTTAAAACAAGTCAGAATGGCCTCGTTATCTGCCACCACCGCGCTATCGGGTGTAGTACTTCCGTTGTATTCTGTTTGCGCGATACATACCCAGAGATGTGTTGCTTTTGACGACATCTCACATAGATGCGATGCCACTAAAATAGATGGATTGGCGTCACTATAACTTAGAAACATGTTCTTAACATTTTCTTTCTTTATCATGTTCTTATAGTGTCATGACCACATGACACCCATGGACACAGACTATGTATACGTAAACTGTTGAATAGCTCTAGTCTAGCTCTAGAGCCTCAGGTTCCATAATCACACTATACAAATCTTCAACCATATCACAGATAATATAATACTAGCAGACAGATGCCTCAACCATACGTACGTTTTACAAACAACATACAATACAAACCACCCAACACGAAATCGTCGGGATAATAATAAAATTCATGTACAGCCAGCAAAGACAGCACTACTGTATAAAAGCGTTGTATGTAGAGCGCCAATAATTTATAATAATATCCCTAACTGTGTTAAGAAATTAAATACAGACCACTTTAAGAAAACATTAAAAAGAATACTGACACAAAAAGCCTATTATAATGTTAATGAATTTCTAAATGATAAATCGTTCTGAAGATACTTACTGACTAAATCTATTCCATTTATTTTGAATCGCATTATTATTGACCTATTGTTTTTAATTTACTATTATTAATGTTAATTGTTGATTTATTTATAGTGTTATCTTTTGTATTGTACTTTTAATTATCTTCGTCCAAATTTGTACACCAGTCATGGTCAAACATGTTGAGCCATTAAAATTATTTGTAACACGTATAATCATACCATATATAATTGTATATTATCTACACATGTTTTTGCAAATAAATGAATCTGAATCTGAACACTTCTCGCCGTCTCAGAACCAACACTTCGACCAAAAATGTGAGGTAACTTCCGTACGATAGTCCCGCGGGATGTCGCCGCACCGGGACCATCCGTCTTGTCCCGGACTCCTGGCTCCGGCCCCGGACCAAGTTACTGCACACTTGTGTCAGGAAATGTAAGGGAATTATTTCATACGGAACTTGTATTCTGTGAAGCATTTGAGGGGAATTTGGGAAAATAAAACGGTAGCCGATATTAAACAGTTCTTCTTTAATCTTACACAGTGAGAGAGCTATGCAAGTGGAATAATCTTTATTTGACTTTGAATTAATCCAACAATAGTACTAAGTGGTACTGTACCTCTTCTTTGTCTCTCTATATATAGGTACTAAGCATGCAAGCACTAAAAACCGCCGGCGAATCTCTTAATTACTTATTCTACATTTAAAAGAATGTTCAAATCAAGCTAGAACTATTTGTTTTGCCAGCCTGCATGCTGTTTACTGTGCAGTTCCCATCAGTAGGCCACCTTTATAATACCTGCCAGTCCTATTCATCCTTTCCCAGCCACTGTGACTCCTTTCAGAATCTATAGTAGCAACAAATCAGAAAATAATTGATACAATGTAGAGACAAAAGAGATTCGCGACCTTTTTATTTATTTAGGGGAGTCAAAACGTTTTCGAAAGCGATGACCACTCAGGCGAGTTTTGAAAGTGTGCCTTGGTGAGTGGTATCATCTACTTTACACTATGGCCCATGGTGGTTCATCTCACTATCTTGCCGCCAATACAAAGGATGATTGTTTCCTGGCGATCAATATACAAATATTGTTCTACACTATCTCTTATCTGATACGGCGTCGGCATCGTGTAATCAACCTTAATGACACCATAAAATTAACTCAAGATCGTGGGAAGGTGGTTTTATTGCTGTACGGGATAGTACTTTAATGTGACATTGAATTTTCGTATAAGCTGTCGTGGGTCTTCGGTAGTACTGCTTTTCGTGGCTGTTCCTATAAGTTCATGGTGGTTTAAAGCGGGTTAAGCGTCTCTAAGATACTGCAGGTGCAGTTCTTTCACTTGAAAACCAATCTCGTATCTAATTAAATTATTCACATTCAAGTTGCAATATTGACCATACAAACTTGTTTATGTGTATAGGGAAATTGTAGGCGATTTTGACAGTTTGCGAATGAGATGAAATTACGAAACTGCCTTAAAAATACCCTCAGCTACCCTTAGGAATAACCCTCTGATGGCGCCCGAAAAAATGAAAACAACATAAGCTGAAAGAATATGAGAATAAAAGTAATATGCCATCATAACACCTTACAAACGGATCTCAATCCCGACAAGGAAGTTCATTAAATTCCATTGCCAACTATTTCCCCCTTGAACCGCGACTAGGCCTTGAGATGTCAAAGTGACAGCTGTCAAAATGCGAGCTATCACACTGACAGGCGCTGTCAGCGCGGCGTGACGGAGCCGCGCGTGATTAATTAGCGGCTAATTGATTTGACAGTGGTTTAGCATTAGGCCGGTTATACGCGAGCAGTAATTGACACTTTATAAGATGTAGTCGATATGGCTGACGACGGTTGTCGTGACACTGAGCTTGGTTGGGTTTGTTGGCACATTGTCAAAATAAAACCACAAAGTATCGGTTATTTGTGGTCTAAATTTAATTATTATTACATATTAAATCATTGTTACATGTTCACTATAGTACTAATTTAGGATCGACTTTGATTTATATAGAAATTATTATCTATAACTATACTTGCATGCTGTGTCTATCGCATTATATTGTACACTTATCTTATCAAATGGAGGGGCCGAGAAATACCTCGGACACTTCGACCCATTGGGATCTTTTGTGGTCCCCTAGATAACTTACTCCTCCTCATTCTCGTTGAAAACTGTTTTCATGAGTTTTACAACGAGACTAGGAGATATGAGCCTATAATCTTCTGGTTTTGGGTATCCAACCCCTAGTAGACTCATTCGCTTACCAGCCAGTGCATCGCATGTGCACAGTAGGTGCTCCATGCGTTCCGTATGTTCCCCACACAACCTGCACATGGGTGTCGCGGTTAGACCCATCTTCATGAGCATGTCGTTGGTTCCAAAGTGCCCAGTAAAGGCCCCAAGCAGGTATCGGATTTGCCCCCTGCTCATGTTCCAAATGCAATCCCGGGCTTTGAAAGTGGAGCCCAGGAATCTCTTGGAGTGTTGTAGACCGGTAGTAGACAGCCAACAAGTTCGTTGTCTGTGATCTGCAAACTCCCTAAATGCGGCTTTTACGAGACACGTCGAGATGCCTACACATGGTTCTGGACCCACAAAATCATTCGCTGAGCCCTCCCTTGCCAGTTCATCAGCCACTTCGTTACCATGGAATCCTTTGTGCCCAGGGACCCACATCAGTCTTACCCTGTTGTGCTTCCCAAGCCTGTTTAGGGTTTGGATAGCATCCAGAATAAGTCCGGAGTCCACTTTGTAGGATGCCATGGCTTTGATTGCAGCCTGACTGTCACTAAGAATATATATGGATTTACCTTTGGTCCCTCTATCTATATTCTCTTGAGCACAGGTTATAATGGCATATGTTTCCGCTTGGAATACAGTTGCCATCTTCCCTAAGCTTTTGCTACATTTGTAGCCTTTTGCGTATATTCCCGCTCCTGTACCTGATTCCATTTTGGATCCATCAGTGTACCACACCAGACTATCTTGTTCTGGTGGATCAAGTCCCTTCGTCCAGTCCTCGATTGTAGGGATTTGGACCTTGAAAGACCTCTCAAACACAAACATAGTTTGCATTTTATCGGATAACATGCTTTTTACCCGATCCAGGTTTTCATTCTCATCGAACTTTGTATGGTTAGTCTTTGGCTTAGAGGCATCCCATAGTCCAGCGACAGCGAGACGATGTAATGTCTTCCTTGCCTCGAATTCAACCATCATATGCAGAGGAGGGATATTGAGGTATCTCTCAATCGCTGCCGTAGGTGTTGTCCTGAAAGCACCCGTGATGCCGAGACACACTGTTCTTTGTAACCTGGTGAGTGGCGCTTTGCACGAGGCAAGCTTTGTTCTTGGCCACCACACTATGCTGCCGTATGTGATAATAGGTATTATCATTGTCCGGTACAGCCATCGTATCACTTTGGGCTTTAGCCCCCAAGTTTTACCGTAGGTAGAACGACACATGCCGAACACTCGTAAGGCCTTTGTCGTAATATTTTCCACATGAGTTTTCCACCTGAGTTCTTTATCAAGCGTTACACCCAGATATTTAACTTCGGTGGACCAGGGCAGTTTTATTCCATTGAGGGAGAGCTCTCCTAGGTTTCCTAGTTGTCTCTTCCTCGTGAAGGGAATAATGACTGCTTTGCTTGGGTTGATAGAGAGGTGGTTCACTGTACACCATTCCTCTGTCATCCTCAATGCCTGTTGTAATAATCCAGACACTATGTTCGGGAATTTACCATTGACCATTATAGCTATGTCATCCGCATAGCCTACTGTGTAGAATGGTCCGGTATTAAGTTTGGTTAGTAGCGAGTCTACTACCAAGCACCACAATAATGGTGACAGCACTCCGCCTTGCGGACAACCTCTTGTTGTTTTTGCACTAAGTCTGTCTCCCATTAGTTCCGATCTGACTGTTCTGCTTCTCAGCATATAGTCAATCCAGTTGCACGTGGTATCATTGATGCCATGTTTCTTTGCAGCAGTGCGTATGGACTCAAATTTTGTCTTGTCAAAGGCTCCATCTATGTCGAGGAAAGCCCCGACACATATTTATTGTCCCTCTAGCGCAGCCTCGGCTCGACTCGCAACATGGTGCAATGCCGTTTCCGTAGATTTGCTGGGGCTGTAGGCGCATTGTAGTTTATGTAGAGAGAATACTTTCAGAGGACCCTCTCTTAAGTACCTGTCTACCAGTTTCTCCAGAGTTTTCAAGAGAAAGGATGATAGACTAATGGGCCTGTAAGCTTTAGCTTCTTCATAAGTCGGTCTACCCACCTTCGGTATAAAGGTGACTTTGACCTCCCTCCATGCCTTGGGTACGTACCCAAAGGCTATGCAGGCTCTGTAGAGCTTACTCAAATGGGGTATCAAAACAGATGCCCCTTCTTGCAATAGTATTGGGTAGATGCCATCTGGACCAGGGGATTTGAGTGGCTGGAAGCCCGCTATGGCCAGCTTCAGTTTATTTTCATCTACCACTTTCTTTGCCGTGAGCCAGTTATTTTTGGACGTGTGCCTTGTAAGCTCGTCCCTTGTGACTGGTTCCTCTTCATCGCTATCGCGCAGTATACATTCTGGGAAGTGGGTCCTAAACATCAGGCCCAGAGTGTCCTGTCCAGTTTCCGTGAGTTGCCCATTCTCATCCCTTACATTGTACACTTAGTTCATATTATTGCTTGTATTATAAGTTTATTATTAGTGTAACAATTGTAGATAGGCCAATAAATAAATAAATATAAAATAAATACTAATATTATAAAGAGGAAATATTTTTTTATTTGTTTGTTTGTTTGTACTTAATAAATAGGCTCCGAAATTACCGCACCGATCAAAAAATTCTTTGACCAATAGAAAGCTACATTATTCCTGAGTGACATAGGCAATTTTTTAATCCCGAAAACGGGTCCTGTGGGGTGGTCCACGGGAGCGAAGCCGCGGGGAACAGCTATTGTTTATAAAAATCGCACATATTTGGCCGAAATTATGTGCAAAGTCGTATCTAAGGATTTTTATTAATCTGTTATGTAGATAAGTCTACAATCTACCAAATAGATATTATAAAAGCCATGACTCAATATCAGCAATGCAGTATTATAAGTAGTTGTTCCGCTACCGAACAGAGAGAAAGAAAAATAATGACTCTGTCTAGCCCATTACCAACTATGTTGCTGTAGGCCAGCCTAACCGGTTAAAATTGAGTACCAGCATCTTACATGGATGGAGTGTCTGTATATTGTCCTCCACAACCCAATAACTGAGTTTAATCGTTGCAACAAAAGTCGTCATTCAAAGATATCATGAGTGATCTGTCGTTACATCATGATCTATGGTCTGAGAGTGTGTTACCAACCTAATAAATAGATATTAATTGTGACCAATTTATTAAGGCGTCTCTGATTACATGACATTAATTAACATGGTAATGTTAACTTGCTGTCAATTATCGTCATTATGTACCTGCTATTATGTAAATATAATTTTACATAGTGTGTTAGATAAGCACGTCTCAATGAAACTTATATAAATGTTCTCAATGTAAAGCTGGAAAATAATTCTCAAAAAAGTGAAGGAAAAAATGTGAGAAAAGCGGTACTATAAATGTCCTAGAAACAAAAATCTAAAGATTCGTGATGGTCACATCACCAATCTACGAGTATCAACTGCTTTTGGCTGTGTTGACTTCGGGTTTGGCCATCTTTGACCAAACCTTCGGCGCCGGCTAAAATTAGCCGATTTTTTAGACGGTGAAAGAATTTTTGAAATCGGTCCAGTAGTTTTTAAGTTTATTCGTTACATACAAAAATACAAATCTTTCCTCTTTACTATAGCTGACGCCCGCGGCTTCGTTTCCGTCAACTGCCTACCCTGTCAGCTACCTACCTACCCTGCCTGCCCTGCCTGCCCTGCCTGCCTTGCCTACCCTGCCTGCCTTGCCTACCCTGCCTACCCTGCCTACCCTGCCTACCGTGCCTACCCTGCCTACCCTGCCTAGCCTGCCCTACCTAACCTACCTACCTAATACATTTTATCTATCATCAATAGTTTTCTTAGCGCACGCCAAAGAATGAATTTTATAGGCAACATTTTGCTACCTTGGGTTACATTATTGCAATTTTCATGGGGATTTCTAATTTTTTGAAAATATTTTATATCCTATGACACTCAGGAATAACGTAGCTTTCTACTGGTGAAAGAATTTTCAAAATCAGTTCAGTAGATCCAGAGATTACCCCTTACAACGTCACAAACTCACAAACTTTACCTCTTTATAGTATTAGTATAGGCGAGTAGTATAGATATAGATATTGTTGGGGATCAGATTAAATAATGACTCAACTTCAACTTTTTGATAGTAATTATAAAGTGGAATCTAAATTGTAATGGCTCTTTCCGTCGATAATAAATTGATACGTTTAGACTGATTAGCAGAATATTAACAAAATCATGTAAAAAAAAATCTTATCAATCAATTTCATAAAATTACAAAAAGTGTCCGCAGTCGGTAGGATTCGAACCTACGCTCCCAGAGGGAATCTGATTTCTAGTCAGACGCCTTAACCGCTCGGCCACGACTGCTGCGTGTAGTTTGCGAATAATTTCAAGTTCCATGCCAAATTAATATTGTGAGTCACTGACAAAGTTCACATGAGCTAAAGAAAAGAGAATGCCCATTTTGTAAGGTAAATTGGGCACCTGTCAAACAATTTTGTATGTTTAAAAAAACACGCTATATTCATAGTTAGAAAACATTTTTTTTTTTTTTTGTGATTCACTAGAAATAAAGATATTTCTGTTCTTGAAATGAACCCTTATTACAATGCAATAAGGTGCATACAAATATCCAAGTGAAGGAACCTGATCTGTAGTTGTCTTTACATATAAAGTAAAGAACACGGATGGAAAAAACACAAAAAAAATATCCTATGTTTGGATAATATTGAAATCGCAGACACGATAGCTCGTAAGGGGACTGTGTATGGGCAATCTCCTTTGAAAGTAAAGTCATCCTAGTTGAAATGTAATGCATTTTCGGGACCTTTAGAACCCGCAAATTTCTCAATGCTTTGAAAAGCAATTTTCTCCACTGTACTCGACTCAGAATGAGAATCAGAATGTTTAATTGTAATCACAAAGCACGCTCGCGCGCGCGCGCCCCTTCCCGTACGGCAAAGCTCTCGAGTCGTGATATTTTGAATGGGGGCTGAGTCGAGGTTGATTCAAGTAGAGGAAATTATTACGAATCTAGGTGTTATTCTTTTGGTCGCGGATAAATTTGAAAAAGAGTTACCGCGGCCCTGGCTCAAGCAACTGAAGGAACACGGGTGGGTTTTAGTCAGTAAAAGTCTGACACGCCCTCCCGCCTCACCCAGAGCGGGAGAAGTCATAGGATGATTTCCCACCCTAAAAAAAAAAAAAAAAAAAAAAAAGGTGTTATTCTTTTAACTAGTCTAGTATTTAGCCTACTTCTTTGTAACTTCCATTAACTACATCGAACGTAAACCTTTAGTTTTCTTTCAGTCAACGTTACGAAAAGTCCATTTCTCAATCTAATTTTAAATTACGCAAGAGCACGTTTGTATTATTTTTATTGGTTATTATTCTTTTTTTCTATTTCAGATGCATAAAGTGTTGTGAACACAAACACAAGTACCATAACGGGTGAGGACACTGACTCCTGTAACACAGGTCTCACCTAGCACAGGAGTCAGGGTTTCAAATTGAAATGTATCACTCTTTTTCTTTGTGTCAATAAATAGTTATTTATGCTACGAGTCAGAAATCATCTTACGTACGTGTATCATACAACATTTTACTATGCATTGTGCGTGGAAATAAAAAAAATATCTGAACCAAGCAAGAAATTAATAAAATGGCGGGCTTATGAACAAAACGCGCACTCGTTTCACACCCGCGCGATCCAAAATTTAGTAGTTTTTGTACTTTCCGTTTTATTCTATGACTTAAAAAAAAACGCCTCAGATCAAAATGAAGATAATTAAATTGTCTTTGATATGTAGTCGATTTCATTAAAATACGCCCAGCGGCTTTGGTGTTATTGTTGTGTTTTTGTCCGTTTTAGACATAACTTTACAAATTAATTACACAATGTTATACGAATAAAACTCAAAATTTTCTTAGATCGAATTATTAAGCAAATGGTCTAATTTAACATATATTTGTTTAGACGTGATTCTCATTATCTCAGCTACTCAAGGGAATCGGCGCCTTCAAGCGCGCTCAGCTAATAGTTCCTCGGGCATATCAACTGCGCATGTGCAAATAGATGTCACGTCACGTCGTACCGCAAAAAGTCACGAGTGAAATATTCATTCTGCCAAACATATTTAATGAATATTTAAAATTAATTTATTGATTAAAATCTAAATCTAGAGTAATTAAAAATGCCTTAAATGAAGTATTAGTTTTGTTTTACCTTTTATATGAATGATAATCTGTACCTACTTAACAAATTTTTAAAGTTTTCTCAAATAAAAACTCTATGCGGCGGGCTGACGTTGGAGATAAAAATTAAAAAAATACAGGAAAGTAAAAAGCACTAGTAAAAAAAGTGACACTTGCCGCACAGTTTGGCTGCTTGGAAAACGCTCTTTTCGAGGACATGCATTGTAATAGTTATTTATGCTACAAGTGCGGGAAGTAGGTGATTCCCGATGAGTGGCATTTTTATTCACGAGCGAGCGAAGCGAGTGAGTGGATAAATCGACACGAGTCGGAAATCATCTTACGCACGTGTATCATACAACATTTTACTATGCATTGTGCGAGGAAATAAAAAAATATATCTGAACCAAGCAAGAAATTAATAAAATGGCGCTTATTCAAGGGCGCTCAGCATAACCACAGAGAAACTAATAGTTCATAGTTCTACTGCGCATGTGCAATATCTGTCACGTCATAACGCAAAAAGGCACGAGCAAAATATTAATTCTGCCAAACATATTTAATGAATAATTAAAATTAATTTATTGATCAAAATCTAAATCTAGAGTAATTAAAAACGCCTTAAATGACGTTTTAGTTTTGTTTTACTTTTTATATGAATGATAATCTGTACTTAACTAATTTTAAAACTTTTCTCAAATAATAAAAACTCTATGCGGCGGGCTGACGTTGGAGTTAAAAATTAAAAAAGTACAGAAAAGTAAAAAGCACTAGTAAAAAAAAGTGACACTTTGCGCACAGTTTGGCTGCTTGGAAAACGCTCTTTTCGAGGACATGCATTGTAAAATATTTTATTATTATTATTTATTAATTACTTTAAGTACATCAAATTGATTTAAGTAAGGCACTCCAAAACTTGATAATTCATACTTTTCTCCACTTATTAATGACAGACTTTATCATAAAAAACTCAGCGAGAGCACATTAAAGTATTCTTTATCGAGTTGGGACAATGAAGCCTGGCTGACACTCGACGTCTTCATAATAACACAAAAACAATGCCCTATCGCTCGACATGCTATTAAAATACACTACTTTAAGTTAATACGATATTCAACTTTTGTTCATTAAAATAAAGTCGATTTTTCTTTAACTTAGCAACTCTTCTCTATCAGCAAAAAGTCCTAAATCTCTTGATATTCTTCGGAAGAAATTAGAGATTGTGGCACAGAAAATAAAGGTCGTTTTCAAAGGGTTGTGAAAAGCAAGGGTTTAATTGAATAACGATATCATAGTGTTTTGACGTGTCGTTTGATTAATAATGGAGGTGAGTTGTCCACTTCGGTCGGTTTTTTATATTATAATATAATAATGTTGATGCCGGGAACATGTTATGCTTTTAACATAAGCTTATAAACTTTTTGTTTTATACACACGAATCATTTCGTGCTTATCGTTGCTTTTGATGGTTTAAAAGTTTAAATGGTGCACCGAAAAACCGAAAGTTAATTTATTTTTAATTGTGGATTATAATTGTGTAAGTTGAATTAATCAACTCGAAATGTAATTTATTTTTTATATTTATTCTACATACATAATTGCTGATTTTTTGAAGGCCGGTTTGTCTTTAAAATAGTTATAAATTTGAGAAAAAAATAAGTCTCTAGTTTAGAATAGAATAGAATAGAAAAAATTCATTCGACATAGACACAAAGTAACAGAGAAGAATAGTAAAAAAAGTACAAAAAAGGTTTAAGAATTATTGCGCCGAGCGTGCCCACACCGAAAGGGTTAACAACTCAGCATTTGCTGGGCACCAGACAACCAGCGCTGATTTTCAGTTGGCACCCCGCTAGTGACACACAGACGTGGGTAAATAAAATAGATACTTAAAATAATGTCATAATGTGAATATGTAGGTGCTTAACTTTTAAACTTAAAATATGTAAAATAGATAATATAAAGTAATAGACAAATATATAATGTATTATAATATAAAGTATAATAAGTGCTACAATATCATGGTTACATTTATCCTCAAAAAACCCCAAATGATAGTGTTGCATAGACAACCGACCTATCACATCCAGCCAACCTCTTCCCGACTCATTTCCTAGCAATAGGCACACCACTTGATGGATTAAACTATTTTTAAATTATCGCGGAAATTATTCATATTAAATAATATCTATTGGATTGAATTAAATTAAAATAAGATAAAATAAGAAAAAAAGTTTCAACCTCCAGCTATTCATATTCTGAACCAAACCAAAGGAAAAATCTTTTTATTGTATTTTAGTGTCCAGACTTGACCACTATCTCGCCTGACGGTAAGTATAATAAATACATTTCTAAAATTTTATACATTTATTTTAACTTTTTTCAAAAATCTTACGGCGTATCAGCACATTTAAAAGATGTTGTCACAATTAATAACAGGGCCCATTCTAGCGATCTCTTAAAAGATACCCAAGAAAGTATCTATCACAACAGAAAGCACCAACGTTATTTACAAAGAACAAAGACAAATCTAACATAACTTTCTTAAACAATCTCAATAACATCATAATCTCGCTTTATCCGCCTAATGGCCACTGACCACATCGACGGCAGCAAAGAACAAACGGCTATCTACAAAATCACTAGTTTTCAGGCGAGCGATTTTAACGCGAAAATGTAATAACTTCTACGAAAACAATGCTAGCGTCTTCAAATTTGCAATGAAGAAACAGTAAAGGTCAGGTAACTGATATATTACATATATTTTTCGAAATACGGCAGATGTCTTTATCTACTTCGCACAAAATAAATAGGTACTTAACTAAATCCATTAACCTACTTTCGTTTTATTGCCAAACTTAACACAAATTTATTTCTTCTATTATAATTAATGATTCTTATAATTTATTAATTTGAAATGTAGACAAACAAAATTGCTGTTGTAGCCTAATTTAAAAAAGTCGAGCGCCCTTGCTGAAACGATCATCTGGAATTTTACGACGCACACGTGAACTGTACATGTGCGTGTGTGCGTTAATTCGTCAAAATAGGGTGTAGTTGTCTTTATATACTCGACAAAATACTAATCAAAATTATATATTTTACTAGCTGTTTCCCGCGGCTTCGCTACCGTGGACCACCCCACAGGACCAGTTTTCGAGTTAAAAAAATACCCTATGTTACTCAGGAATAATGTAGCTTTCTCTTGGTGAAAGTTTTTTTTTAAAATCGGTCCAGTAGTTTAGGAGCCTATTCGGTACAAACAAACAAACAGCAAAATCTTGCCTCTTTATAATGTTAGTTTAGATGAAAAAAATATCACAAGATGAAGTAGGTAAAGAATGCTGAATTCAATTGTGGTAAAAATTGTAATCCGCAAAAATGGAGTTGTCTTATTGTTCTTTGTTGCCGTCGACATTATACCAGGGCCACAATACCAGCGAATATACCCCTTGCTCCATTAATCATCAGATCAAGTCCAGTGCTTCCGTTAAACCGGTTGAGGGAGACAGACGTAGGAGAGTTGGCTATGAAGGAGCGAGACAGGAGCACTCGATAACTTAATTGAAAACAAGTGAGGAATAGGGACGGGTTGGAGTCGATGTGTTTATGTCGATTCTAAGGATTTTTCTTGAAAATTTGAGGGTCACGCATATCAGTGAGTGAAAAATTGGTTGGTTGACTCAGTATCTTTTGTCAAAGCAAAGATGCTTTGAAAAAAGCTACATTTAAGACAAAATCTTTACTTCTAAGATTCTGAACAGTCTGGCGTTTTAATATTAATTATAATTATAATATAATCTATTACATAAATTGCTAGGCATTGAAAGATTCTGAAATTGTAATATATAGTATCTTATTTCCCAGTTTAAGTTATTCGACCCTCGATAAATTTTAATATTCAGTGCACAAGCCCCATCCTTTTTTATTCCCCGTTACACCCATAATGCGTTATCTGTCTCGTCTTGTGCATTAACACGTCCAACCTCATTATAATATTCACAATTTTATCTTCACTTTACTACTCATTTAAATACCACCTCTATCACTTTCAACATAGAGTTGAAGTGTACCGCAAGGGTTTTTCTTGTAAATGCACCTTCAACGGACAACTGTCGCCACGCTGTTGTCTTTTATCTAAAGTAATGTCTATTGCTATGGTTTTGAAAGGTTTGATATTTTTAAGTTTGAGGGTTACGCAAATATGAATAAGTTAAGTATTAAAAAGAAGAATGACTTTTTGCCCAATATAATTAACAGATTTTAGCATTAATTAATGTAACCTACGTAAAAACAGCGCTGGACCCAAGGCACTACCTTGAAGCATACCAAGTTTAATTGTCTCTTGTACTGTAACAGTTGAATCTCTGGTAAGAGCAAATTGATAAAAACACATGCCAAACTTCATAAAACGTTTGGGCTGTATCACATCCCCATGTGTCAGTTAGTCTTTCATCTTTTTTTTCTTTCGGTGCACTATGTGCATAATAAATTACATTCAAACGCGAAATTAGATTATTCGCTTTTTTTGCACTCTTTACCTAGCTGAGAACCAAGCAGAGGGGTGTTTTCTGAATTAAACCTTTATACTCGTAACTATGAAATCTGCAACTTCCTTTTCCTTTGTCTGTTACTTTCTACTATTCTTCATATTGTTATAGTCGGTATATTTATATACGAATCTATAAAAAAGCATACAACACCTACTCCCACGACACCGGTGCACTAAATTAAGACCTGCAACAACAATAATGTCGGAGCACGTAGTGTAGGCGACTTCAACTTGTCAGCAAGTCTTCGTAATAATAAATCATCGTATGTTTAGACAGTAATATATGTTAAAGTACGAGTACTACCTGAATCAGGTGCCGGTTTTTGTGACATTATAATTTGGTTACAGATCTGAGAGTAGAATAAAAAGTAGGTATCTAAGTAGTAGGTGCATTGTTGAACGAAATAAGTTGCCCTCGAGGAAAAAACCTAGGTAAAGTTAGCAGATCTGAGAGTAGCATAGATATGGAGTTATTAATAGATGCATGGTTACTCGAAATAGTTGCCGTCGCGGATAACACGGCAGGCTTATTACGTATCTTTTGCAAGAGCAAAACGATAGCGATTTTTGCGCAATAATTGCTCTTCCATACAGAAGTTTTAGAGTTGTGGGCGGTTTTTTTTTTTAATAAGTGCTTTTGACAAACAGCGAGTGATTAGCAAACGATTGTGTAGGACCTACCATACCTACACTGCAGGTAATGCCGACTTTTATGACGTAAAGCGTTTGATCGCTATCGTTTTGCTCTTGCAAAAGATACGTAATAAGCCTGCTGGATGGATGAAGTTGACACAGGAGCTTGGGTATTGATACAGGAAGAAAAAGGAAGGCCTACACCTACCCAACGTTGATGTTTAAGTAATAGTTTTTTGCTTTAGATTTATAAGATAAGAAAAAAACCGGCCAAGCGCGAGTCGGACTCGCGCACGAAGGGTTCCTTGGTAAATTGCGGTTTACGATTTATGAAGTAAAAAAAAAACGACTTACTAGATCTCGTTCAAACCAATGTTCGGTGGAGATTTCATGGTAATGTACATTACATATTTTTTTAAGTTTTATCATTCTCATATTTTAGAAGTTACAGGGGAGGGGACACATTTTACCACTTTGGAAGTGTCTCTCTCGCAAACTATTCAGTTTAGAAAAAACTTATATTAGAAACCTCAACATCATTTTTGAAGACCTATCCATAGATACCCCATACGTAGGTATGGGTTAGATGAAAAAACAATTTTGAGTTTCAGTTCTAAGTTAAGGGAACCCCCAAAATTGATTGTGTTTTTTTCTATTGTTGTATGAAAATCTTAATGCGGTTCACAGAATACATCTACTTGCCAAGTTTCAACAGCATTGTTCTTATAGTTTCGTAAAAAGTGGCTGTGACATACGGACCGACAGACAGACAGACATGACGAATCCATAAGGGTTCCGTTATTTGCCATTTGGCTGCGGAACCCTAAAAACGATAGACAACATCAAGATTCGATTCCAAACAACGGAAAACCATACAATTCCCTAACAATTTAGCAAGGTTCGATTTTTTGGAAATTCTTTTAAAATATTCTCATGTATTAGAGTAATCGATTACCCATTGACAGCTGACAACTGAGGGGTGACGATGTTCACTAACATTGAGATGCAGAACAGAAATGTACCTACCCACATGTGTGTTGAGTCCTTGTAGTTTTGGAGGCTTTGAACACAAACAATAGACTTGTTAGTGTGAAACTGGTAGAATACCGTAGCCAATTGTTCTATATTTTTCATGTATTTGTTTTTGTATGTACGAAGTTAGGGTTAGAGTAAATAGTAAAGTATTAAAGTTTAGTTAAAGTTTCTAATACCAATTGTTACTTTTTTAAATGTATTTACCTATTCATAATTTTTTTTGTTTTATGTGGAATACAAACAAGTAAAATAACAATCATCACTATACCGATCCTAATTTACATTTGAATATCTAAAGGATGATCCAAAAACAGCTTCCACGGATTACTATAGGTAGGTACCTACTTACCCGAAGAGACGATTTCTCAATAGTCAGATAACTGAGGAATAAAAATGGCAAAAATGAAATGAAAAATGAAATGGAATAAATATTTGTTATATTTTAAAATATAACAAATAAACTTATTTATGCCTCAGATAAAAAAAAACTGAGTTTTGAAAAATTAGCAACTACATTCATCGTGGAATTCCAATTCCCAAAATTGTAAACTGTGGCTGAAGTCGCAATGTTCAACACCCTTGGACTCTGGAGAATTGAGTACCCTATTAAACTACCTACTCTCGGCAACCATCTACTATCTATATCTACTGACCTATCATGATGCAATTAACTAGGTAGGTTAATATAGCCTTGTTAGAGGCATTGAGGCATAATAAAGTATTTGGTGGAACCCAAACTTGTCTTTCTTTGTAAAAACAATGGCACAAACCTTTTTTAACAATGACAGTAAAATTACTTAAGGGCGCCACAAGATTGCATCTTGAAACGGAGTAAGTAATAAAAAAATAAATTATAATAATTGATGGCAGAAGAAGAAAATCGAAAAGACGACATCGCCATCTTTACCTAAAAATAGTTCAGTGGACTTCAGTGTTATATTTTCAAAGTAAAATAAAACCAGTGGGCGATACATAAGGACAGCTGTCAGAAAACATAGCAGCGGAAAAAACGAATAATACGTAACATTTTCCACCTTGAAATCGATTTACGTCACCAGGATAAATTAAAGCACTCCGAGTATAAACGGCGAGGACCATTCACAACGACACAAAGTAAATAAAAAAAACTCCGCCGCTCGCATCCAGCCTCCCAGATTCGCACTATTATCTCCACGCAACCAATCCAACATGAAGAACGGAACACAACTCTCTCATTGGTCCCTCGCTGCAACAAGCTCCACCCTTCGCAAAGACTCCTCCCATCGCACAAAAAGTTTCCAGAATCAGCTCTACCTGCCCACGTAACGCTCAGTCCACAACTGACGTCGAACGCATTCATTAACGGAATCATCTGCCGTGACTACCATTCTTTACATTAAATCAAAATTCTTACTCTTATCAAATCGTGATACGATAAAAACTGTCTGAGATAACTCTGTCTTTGTCGGGCGTCGATATTTCAGACTCGTCAGAGAGGGACGGTGAATCAAAGTTTTAGGTGTGGTTAAGAAAAATTATGCCGTGGTGCGTGCCGCGATCAGTGTTGGTCGGTTCACCTGGCGTGCGGGCGTGCGATCGATAGCGCACGGTGCGGCATTAGCCCGATTTAAATTCGAACGGTCCGAATTCCGGGAGGCCAATAGCCGTCGCGTAAAATTTTTGATCGTAGCGCAATAGTGATGTGTGTGATGTAAGATATAGTTGTCGATAGACACAGACACGGTGATCGTGACAAACATGATGACTATGAACGTCGGGATGTACAACAACCAGCAGAACGGGTACGGGGGGGCAGAGTACTACCAGCAGGGCGCAGGATACCAGCCACCTTATGAGGGCTATCACGAGGGGTATTACGAAACTCCTGGGCACTACTACGAGCCTTTACTTCACGGGCAGACGCATGAGCATCCTACTACTCCTGTAATAAGCACAGATACTGGTTTATGTTATACAAATCTGGATTATGGAGAGTTACAACCGAACTACCCGATACACACCATTCCTCCACATCCAGAGCCGTTTAAGCACAGAGAGGACGTGCCTCGGCACGAGGAGATGGTGATGCACGAGCACAAGCTAGACAACCACTACCTGGAGACGAAGTACAACATGCACTTTGTGGACGAAACCACGATGCAGTACAACCACGCGGGCTCTCCTCTCCCGTGTCCAGACTTTGAGCACTATCAGCCGAAGGATGAGTTCGGAGGGCTGAGGGATGGGTTCCCGCGAGAAGAGTGCATGACCTCGCACAGCCACCTGCAGGGTCACCAGGCACACGCGTCGCACGCGGCTGTGCCCACTTATAAGTGGATGCAGGTGAAGAGGAACGTTCCCAAACCCACCGGTAAGTTGATGTACTTACTATCTAATATCCATTTAGAATATGAACAAAAGTCTTAATAAACTGAATAAAATTAAGATTTCGACGGCTACAAAAACATATTAATTATACGCATGACGCTCAAGAGTTTTTGCTTAGTACTAAATCTTTATGCAGAAATTCTTTTGCCATGTTTAAGGCATATGACCAATTCCTTATTCCATCTTGCAAAATTGTTTAAAGAAGAGTGTCTACTTAGCTTTACTTACCTAATCAATATGAGTACTATAATTTATTTATTAATTCGTATACGATAGCCACTAGATAAACCAATAGTAGACATGCCTATAATTAATGCTGTGATCCTGAAGGATTTATCTAGATGATATCTTTGTCTCACCATTATTCAAAAATCTTCTGTTTATATCTACCGAAATAAATATTTCATCTCGGCCTTGAATCAAATGGTGTACTTAATTAGCTATTCAAATCATGATGTAATTATAAATAGACTAATTGGCTTCAATATCACTGTCATTAAATAATTGAACAGGTGCAAAGCAATGTCAATGTTTTGGTATAACTTAATTAAATGTTATGTAATATCATAATATTTGGTAACAATACCTCACCACTATACAATATTAATCACGTATATCGGAATTCTGGCTTCTTCTACTTAATACAAATCATTAATTCACTGATAGACAATAACCTCAGCTGCTGGGTTACAGTTTTGTGCACTAAAGTTCTTACATTGAAAATTGTAACTATATGAAGAATTCTTGAATATTCGCACCCTAAAGAAGTTTATAAGGGGATGAAACTTTGTAGGAAAGTTCATCATTTTCGCCAATAGAAAATTCCACTGGGAGGTTGACTACAAAATTCGTGATTATTTTTCTGTTTTTTACAACTTCAAATATGCAATAGGTGACTCAGATCTAAAATTACTTAGGTTCCTAGTACCTACCTAAGTAATTTTGAGACTTGAGTCACCTCTTTCGTAAAGACAAAGCAACAGATCTTTAATTAATCCATAAGTATGAGTTAGACACACTCACATCTCACGACAGTCTCACAGAAAGGAGGCCTGAATCCCAGCAGTGGGAATATTAATAGGCTGATGATGATGATGAACTAGACAGTTATAATAAGTGGCTCCACCTGCCATGTAACCACGAACTGCCGTCACAACGAGTGTATTAAGCGCCAATCATTTATCACTGTAATTGACAACTGATGCCGCATCTCTGCTTGCCTTTTATATAACAGAGATGTTACCAAAGATACGTGAACCTTTATTATTAAGCCTACATTGGTAATACTACTACATTATACATTTTTATACATAGTAAAAAGCTGTGTAAATTATAAACTAGTACATCGGATTTTCCGGTTTATTGGTCAGCGTGTTCTGTGACACACAAGCCTCTTCCAGATGTTTCCATTCTTCTCTGTAGTTAACTTTTCTTGAACAGATTGTCCCTATATCAATCTTGATGACATCTGTCCATCTTTTAGCTTATCTGCCTATTTTGCTTTTGCCATTGCCACCATAACCTTTATACTACCATCATTAACTTTGATCGTGTAGACTAAGTAAAGCCTTCCCCTGTTGTATGTTTCGTCATTATCATCAGCATCACTATGAGAAACACCTATGTAGGCTGATGCCTATAGTAACTACATATATCACTGGTTTATTGCGGACACCGTAAGTTTGTTATTAATCTTGGGAGATTATAAATTCTCGATATATTGTGAACAGATCATTTCAAATATACACGTGCCTTATTGAGATGAAAGAGTTTACAATAACACGCGATTTATTATAAACTTACGGTGGTGTTTGCAATCATCCGGTGTCATACCTACCTATATAGGCCTCTTCAATCGCATGCCATTTCATTTGATTCTCGGCTACTATTATCCAGCTGTTACAATCCACCCTGTGAAGTTTATCTACCTATTATATTGGGTACAGGTTCATTGAATTCTCATTTTTGATTTTCTAATGCCACTACTGTTATATGACCTTCTCTTAAACAATTATAAAACAGTAACAGAACAGACACCCCGCTAAGTACTGTTATATGGCGATCCTCTCTCAAACAATATATAAATAGAACTGATACTTATTTTTTTTTTGTTTTACTACAATTAAGTTTTCCTCATGTTTTTTTGCTTCTAAATACTTGAAGCCTTCATTTAACCTTCAAACAAACGCTTCTAAGTTACGGCAACGTTTAACGTCAGTATTGTGACGTCTGATGTCAGTCTGACGCTGACTTGAAGCAGTTCAAGGGTTGCGGCTCGACCCGCGCTCGACTGACGCGCAGAGCAAATAATTTGACGTTCATCGCTTGTCAGTTGTCACGGTACAACACTACGGTGGGCTTAGAATTGTATGTCTGATTTTTTTAAGTAACACGTCAAGATTGGTTTTTCAAGTATTTTGATAGGATTACTAAATTTTATTCCAAGAGAGTCATTTTCTGCTGTGTAGGTTAACATTTATCTACTTACCAAAAGTTCAAAGGAACGTCGTATTTGGAGATCCTTACAGTTTTATAAAATTTCTGGAATGTTCCAAATGAATTTAGAGCTGCTATAGTCATTCATATAATTTCATTCATGATTATAGTGTCCTTATCTTTATCTAAGTTTTTTAATGGGTATAAGACAGCAGCAGAACTTTTTTATGCTAATGTTTCTTTTGGTTATTTTTTACCGTTTTAATATAATCATCTGCCTAGCCATTTCCAACTATGCTACAGCAATAATTAATTACAAACTCTATGAATATAAAATAGTAAAGATATGTAAACAGGTTACTTCTAGGCAAGTTTACTGTAATTTAACTATGATCTAACTAACTAATCCGTCATTAAATACTTGAAAATATACATAAAAACATTTTAAAATAAGATTTCATTATTCAATTAAAACAGAAACCGACCAGTACTTTCTATCAACATCGTAGTGGCTGCACCTCCGACCACTCCGACACACTTCAGATGGTGCGTACCGATAGCGCCACGCTGCCATGTGCGAGCGCACCGCCTTCTTGTACACTCAACCGCACTTCCATGGTAACATATGACATTGACAGCACCTTCATTTCGTAGCAGTTAGGGTGGTTTTTAAGGTTCAGTACCCAAAGGGTAAAAACGGGACGCTATTACTAAGACTCCGCGGTCTGTCTGTCTGTCTGTCCGTCTTTCACCAGGCTGTATCTCATGAACCGTGATAGCTAGGCAGTTGAAATTTTCACAGATGATGTATTTCTGTTGCCACTATAACACATACTAAAAACAGAATAAAATAAATATTTAAGTGGGGCTCCCATACAACAAACGTGTTTTTTTTTGTCGTTTTTGCAATAATGGTAAAGAACCCTTCGTGCGCGAGACCGACTCGCACTTGGCTGGTTTTTATAGTTTATATGTTACCATGAACGGGCAATTAACTGTAATATAAGAAGCAAGCAACGGCACGCTTGAGTTCAATAAAACAAAAAAGATTGATAATTCAAAACTTGCAAAAGCCTACAAAAGGTAAACTTGAATAAATACACTGCTTATGGAAAAGTTTTGTTTTATAACTCAGCTGCTTTCGGTTAGACTGCTAACCATAGATATAATGGAAACCGACCCCAACATATTTACGATAAGGCTAGGGCTAGGCAGATTGGTTTTTATGTAAAAGTTTGAAATTACTGAAGTACTTACATACCAATTGCATATTAAAAGATAGATACTTAACCTTTATTTTGGTACGGATGACAGTTTCTGAAACAAGTTTAGAGAAACCGTTTTATTAGATTGGGAAAAAACACTAAGCATCACAAAATATAAATAATTCGAAAATAATAGTCATCGGGACAACGTGAGCTTGTGTAAAATATCCGCTTGCACACTACAAATAAAGCTCTCTAAGTTTTTTTTCTTTTCATGGTATGGGAGCAATCAGAAAACACAATTAGATTTTCGCAGCCCGATGAAACGATAGTAGGCGATATTGCATATATTTGCTGCAACATTTTCAAAGATTGCAACACTTAGAAGGAGGTGCCTAATAACAATAGGCGATGCACACAGATTTAGCTTAGTGGATTGCAGTGCATACACGCAATGGTATGAAGAAACTTTTTTGTAAAGATTAGAAACAAAAGCTAGTCGCGAGAATCTGAACATACGTAACATAGGTAATGGTATACTTTGTCTTGAAGACTTAGCTAGAATTAAAAAAGTAACAGCCTGTATAACTTAGATAGTAGATATCGTCTCATGTAAAATACATGAGTGTATTGAGGGGGAACGAGACGTAGTACTTGTGGAAAATTATCACCGTTTAGGAAAGTTGGTACTTTATAATAGATATATTGGGTGGATTTTCTTTCATGCATAGGATAAAATATGGATAGCTAAAAGGAGATTGCCCATACACAGGCCCCTTATAAGGTATCGTGTCTGCGATTTCAATATTATCCAAAAATAGGATTTATATTTTGTGTTTATTTTTCATCCGTGTCCTTTACTTTTTATGTACAGACAACAACAGATCAGGTTTCTTCACTTGAACATTTGCATGCACCTTATTGCATTGTAATAAAGGTTCATTTCAAGAACAGAAACATCGTTATTTCTCATGTATCCCGCAAAATAAATAAAAAATATTTTCTAATTATGAATGATACGTGTTTTTTCTACAATATACAACCAAATTCATCAAGATACAACCATTTTTTCAAAGGGGCCCAAGTTACCTTACAAAATGGGCACTCCCCTTTAAAAGGCATGGTACCTGTTACTTCAAAATAGTCACCTTATTATACTTATTCGTTAAAAGTGTTTTCTTATCCCAAGAGAAAATTATACCGGGAGAAAAGTAGCCTTTATGCTATTCCATACAATAATCTATGTCTGTGCCATAGATTACAGAAATTTCGTCCAGATCCGTTCATCCATTTAGCGTGATTGAGTAACAAACATACATCCACACACACATCCATCGAAATTTTCACATTTATAAAAATGTATCAGTAAGATTAGTGTGGATGGATTCCGTAGAGTGAAAACACGTTAGTACGATACATAATAATGTCGATCTGCGACCCCTACTAAATTGGTAAAGACATAGAAAGATACTAAATTAATTACTCTGGAAAGCTTTTAATACACTCCAAAAGTCTATGACACCCAACTCACGCATCAATAGACCTAATAGACAATCTATGACAAGCGAATTCAAATAACTTAGTCAATAATGAAGAAGGATGGATAAGTCATGTTGTATCTAATATTTTTTTGGGCGAAAAGTATTTGACATTCAAAAAGAAGTGAGAGAATGAGTTTCAGAAGTTACTTTTTATTCCGGTATAATGCACGGTTACTGTAATGGTACCACGAGAAGCAAACCTTAGGTAATAAGGTCAGAAGGATGGATAAATAATTCATCCTATTGAACTCTAAAAAACACTAACACACAGGTAATTAAAACACAAAGAGCCCCCGTGTTCCAATCACACGAAACAAAGACAAGCTACAAGAAGTACCTAACTCTAAATAAAGGGCTTTGAGCTATCGTCATTTCCAAAATCCCTGCAACACGATACTTTAGGGCAACATTAGCACTAGGCATTTTTTGTTTGTTGAAGTGTCTTCTACCCGTGCCAGTATCATAATGCGAAGAATAATCAAAATAGTGATAGGGTAATTCAAAAGACTTGTAAGGGCACATTATCTGTCGCTGTCCTCCTCTTAGCTTGTCAATTTCAAACAGATACTGTGATTGTCAGGAGATTGTCGTCATTTTTTGTATTTCTTTTTATTTGCCTATATATTAAGTGAGTATGTATGTATTTATTTATCTATTACATAGCTTATGTATTTATCTGTGTATCTATTCTAATATATCATTTTAGCACTGTTATTGTTACACCAATGACCGCCCCATTTGATGTCCAAGCAATTACTGTCCATACTAGGTTGCCTGGAAGAGATCGCGGCATGCGATAAGGCCGCCCACGATTGTATGTGTATTAGACTTAAGTTTCTTTTTATTAATGTATTTTATGGTGTACAATAAAGCATATAATAAATAATAATAAATATATCAATCCGGGTCTATGCCGTAACTAGCATGTATATCCGATATCCGTGGGCACAAGCAGAGCACTCCAAAACTCAGTAACACCTAATTAAACCACATAGTACCGTGTTCCAATCACACGCCACAATAGACAAGAAACAAGAGCGAACAAGCCACAACATGAAACACACGTACTTTCGGCAACTCACGCGACTTTGCTTACATTCGGGCAACCCCGTGCGGGCTATCTGTATTTGTTTGTGCGGACACGCAACACGCACGGCTTTGTCGTGCTTGTGCGGTTTGGGGATACTGTCCTAAAACTGTGTTAGAAATAGCCCGTCCTGTAGTTTTGATTTCAATGTCGTATTTGTCAGAAGCCTATGATTGTATTTCTCCACATCAAGCTTTCGCAAGACTACACCTGGATTTGTTTTTGTTGTCATATTACTGTTCGTCTTCTTCTTATATGTTTTTTAATACATCGTTAAGTTCTTTTATCACATTTTTTTATTTAGTTGCACCTGTCCTGGTGTCTTTGAAAGTTAAATTTTACCTTTTGCACACGCGTCAATTGAGCTTATGTAACAAATAAAACTTTCTGATGTTTTATCCACTACCACTATGTTTATTTCTATTACTGAATTTACTCATACTTAATGTTTTATGTTTAAAAACTAGATCGTAAGTATTAAAGAAAACGTAAAGCCAAGTATGCAAATTCTACCCTTATTCAAGTCCACCTCGAGCGGCTTAAGTACCCACTCCTTTTCAACAGCGGTAGTTTATTTTAGTTTTAAGAAGTTCTATGATATTTTTTGTAAATTACGGTATGGCGTTCCTTACTTTTTGCACAGCAGTTTTTATATACCCTTTAGGAGGCCTTTGCCAAGTGTTATTCGATGTCAGCGATGGCAATGGTCGTAATGCCTTAGGGGATTGATCACGTGTCATTTCGATAGCACTTGACCATTCCATAAATTTTTGTAATTTTTCTAATCGCTATCGTGACGATATCTTGATCGAATGTCACTTGTCTGAAGCTTCTGGATGAGATTCTATTACGCTCAATAATGTACCAATTTAATAAACACTTAGGCCTTTTAGGCCCATATTCAAAGTCCCTTTGAAGGACCTCCACTCAACTCAGTCGCCATGAAAACGTAGAAAACACAAAATTAATGGCAAAAAATTACAAATTATAACTGACAATTATATGTCGAGTAGGAGTTTAGTTGGAGAACATGAAATGGAATATAGGGAATAGGTTTATATTGTTGCCAACAAAACCCAAGAATTGTAACGAACCTTGGACAAAAAAGATCTAGAATATATTATTTAAATGTAGATCTAATGCTGAAGCTAGCGAACTAGCAATTGTATCCACGGCAATAATATAATAGCCAGCCCAGACTAGCAAATTGCTCGATTCAATTGTCATAAATTGTCGTTCAAATACTCTCCGCTGGTCTTTGTGAATTGTGCTACTACGTAATACATTCACCTTGTAACATCAGAATTATGCTTATTTTCAATGCACTCTATTTCTTGACCTTCTTCTTCTTCGTGTCTCTACTAGCATTACAGGAATTCAGATTGTTTTGACCCTAAAATTTGCTACTTCTGCGGCATCTTCACTTCGGTAGCAGGCCATAAATCACTTTGGCTGCATATTTTGGGGCACAGAGGGCAGGACAAGAGGTGGAACATGGGTTTGCGGTTCACACTCTGCTGCTGTTCCGTCAAGGTAGCCCCACTTTCTGAGCTAGGAGTTACACCTTCCTACGTAGGTTCTCTAGACTGCCAAGTAGACCACGGTAGGTTAGACCCTGCGGGAAGATGTTCGTTTGATGATAATAAATAGTGAATGAGTCGGGCAAAAGTACCCTTCCACAGTTTGCAGCGGATATCGGCCGGGTTTAGGTGGTACTTGGTTCCTTCATTCTTATCATCACCTTCTTCTCCTCTTACCTGGTCCCGTTATTTGGGAAGGTTTAACCTCACTTCCCTTCGGCAAGTTGTTAGATTGACTAAGTGTCATTTAATTTTTTGGTACATAAGCTTAATTAATCCTTTATAAATTGGTTGTTAGATGCTTAATTAAACATACAGATTTAGCCACTTCAAATTAACCAATCAGTTTTAAGTAAGCTTAACCTAATACATAAATACGTATATCATGATCAATCATTTAACAAGTGTAAATAAATATAAGTCTTGTGTAATATTAGATGCAATGGACTTCTCGCTAAATTTATCTGAAAATGAGACAATTCTGAAATCAGATAAAATTCTTTCTTGAGTGTCTCTGATAGTGACATATCAGCAGACATTGAATATGATTTAAATATCTAAAGTGCCACAATGTTTCTGAATGAATTTATCATTTGAAATGCTGTAATACCTATGAATATCTTAGATATTTCTCGTGTGTTAGAGATCGTATCAACTCAGCATCAGCGAAAAATCCTGCCTTTTGCAGTTAGTTCTTTCCGGCTGTTCGGAGGAATAAATATAGGTACACTACACTATTTCTATTATACTATACTATTCCTACTACTAAGTTTAAAGCAAGAAATAAAATATTATATTTAACACTAACTTAAAGGCAAGTTTTTCGGATGCTTAAACGAAACATACGAGTAGGTACCTAAGTATAAAGTAAACATTTATTTTTAAAACAAGCTGTATGAACTGAAAATTACTAAAAATTTAATGTTATTAATAAAAAGTAAAAAACTTTATTTATCTCGACAGCAAAATACAGTGATTATAATAATACGTTACCTTGTATGGAGAAGGTTGTCTGAGATAGGCAAGGCCCTGTGTTACAGATCATTAGTCAACACACATCCAATGAGTCCAAACGCGACGGTCACCTTCCGGCTCCATCATGAGACCCACAGCTCCACAGTACCATAATATTTAAATTTTTCCAAAGTTACATAATTACGCCAAATTTCAGCATAATCGGATGGCAGGAAGGGCTTGAAAAATGTATTACTAGTTGCTAGGCACACATACGAAAACAATGTAAAATAAAGCTTGTAAATAAAAAATAAAATCCGCTTAAAAAACAAAAGTAAATGTACAACCCTTAGTAAAAGGTCGCTACAACAGTTTATCATAAAAACATTAGAAATCAATCTATCCGCTTCCCCCTGCTGACCCTCGTAAACGGGCTAATTAGATTCTCCATTTCTTACCAACCAACATTCAAGTATAAAGACGACAAAGTTTCGCTGTTTACTACACAAACAAAAGCCTCCAGGGTTAACCGAAGATTTTCTGACCTCAAGCTAAAACTTACAATTCAACTTGTAAATATGATTCGGCAGAGTGGTGACGCTGTATTAATGAGTAATTGTTCAGGACAAAAAACTTAAATCGGTACACCAAAATTCACAAAAATAGTTAATCCCTCCAAAATGAAGCAATACAAATGCCTGTAACTGTACCACTGCATGGGAAATGCCTATTCTCGTACTGAGAAGGCACAACTATTGATCACCACGCTTGCTCAAGACGACCAGGTTTCCTCATGATGTTTTGCTTCACTGTTGTCAGTGATGCCCAAGATAAACTTAGAAAGGTCATGATTATGAATTTGTAACATTGGCATTTCTGACAGTTTATGAACTCATGTTTTCTCCAAATCGTCAGCTGAAGATATTAGGGAGCAAAATATTACAAACCAAATAAGCAAACATTATTACTGATACAAAACGTTTTCCTCTGACAGTAAACCACATCTTACAAATTCAGCATCAGATCCAAGCACCCGAAAATGGAGAATCAACATTGTCACGATGAGTAGGCATCGTTGTGCGGTACCCAATAAAGTAGAATTAACATTGTCGCGGCGTCACAAACATGCTGATGAATTACCACGGGTATAACATTGTATTGTGGTGATTTTATTAGTGCTGCTGCGAGCGTGACTGTCAGTTTTGTGTTATATGGTAAGTACGAGTACGTCTTCCAATGTAACCACTTGGTAGAGAAAATTTAGGGTTGTTTTTCTAAATTGTGTCATAAATTTGTAGATTTTCTTTTTTCTCTTTTGGTGGAAGACAAGAAAAGATTATTTTCTTTTTTGTATTATTAGAGGTAATCTTTTCTTATTTAAAGACCATTCACAAAAATAACCCTTCGTTAGAAGATATTTAATTCTTTATCGATTTATTTTTCATTACAACTATTTCATAGGTCTCTTATAGCAAAGAAAAACCTCCATTCCTTAAACTTAAAAATCGTTGCACACCCAAAACAAAAACAATTACAAAAACACGCCAAAATTAGACCACACGTGAAGTCTGTCAGGCCGCAGTTAGATCTTATCTATTCCTCGCACAATGCCAGCCCTGTGCCAGTGCCCAGATATCAAACCTCGCGGGATTACTCCACAATACTTAACTTTATCGACCCTGAAGTCATGCCACGCGATTGTGGACCCTAAAGCTAAGATAGTATGGATAAAATCCCATCAGGGTCTTCGGTGAGACAGCAAAATTTAAATTGGCAATGGAAAGGATAGGTATCTCACATTGTCATTTTCCGCTTGCAAGTCGACTGTCACATAACGTTTGGGTCTTCAGATATCTCGATCACTGACAGCCGATTTTGAACTTTATTGTGATCTATCTGTAGTTTATTTTGTACTCACATATTTTGGTTAGGGTTTTTATTTGCATTTTTGAGGAATGCGTAAAGTAACTTTGTTGTGATTGGCAAAATCATTGATGTTTGTTCGAGTTCTTTTGGGACGATGACGTAACAGAAATGTTTGTAAGATTCGCAGCGGTTGAGATTTTATCTGCGTGTCGCAAAAAGATTCAATGTTTGTGTTTTATACTTACCTACATCAAGTTAAGTAGAAGGCAATCGCTTCAAGGCACAAGGCTTCAAGTAAACGCTGTATTAGCAGTAGGTAGAGCTAAACAACTACAAGGTGCTAATGGAAAGTAATGGACGAACATAATAGAAAATCAGTAAGCACTTACAAATCCACCATAAAAATCGTTTTACGTCAACCCAATGAATTTGAGTAAGTTAGCCGTAATAGCACTATTCCTTGGCTTTCAAGTGGAAGTCTGAACCATCAGATTGGAGGAGGAACGCCTCTGAAGGGGTTATTAGGAGTGGACTGGACTGAAAGTGGCTCGAAGTGGCATATTAAACGCGGCTTGCAAGTCACCTGCATGAGGCGAGACGTTGAGGGCGGCGTGATTCGTGAGCGATTAGCGATAATAAGAAGAAAAACTAATTAATCGATAAACAGACGATAAGAAGAAGCATTAAGAAGGTGGAACCAAACAGGTGAGAGATGGTACTGACATCTAGAGTTGTCACTAAGGCTAAGCACTAACCGTAGGATCTATAATATTAAATGAGGATCCAAGCGAGATAAAATGGCCATCTGATTGTTCTTGTAGTTACGGATTCAACCGACTAAAGTTGCTTCTCTAACAAATCAATTGGCCTGGCTAGTCTTTAAAATTATGTTGATAAAGTTCTGCATTTTTTAAGTCCCATAAATTATTGCTCAGATTATACCAGCTGGTGTCTTAACATGTTCTGAATTCTGGTAACGATATTTTACAACTGCCTATAGTTTGAGCAGTTTGCATTTAGGAGATTGAGTTCCAGAAGATCGTCTACTACCGAAATCCTAATTTGGCGTAACTAAAAACTATTATTACTTTTTCTGGAGTGTTAGTTTTCCTACTTTGAAACTCAGGTGACTGGCTATTTTGGACAAAATCTCTTCTAATATATCACAAGTCCAATTTTCACCACATTTCGCTTCATCCTACTCCTCACACCAACCCCCAAAGTCGCTAGGCCCAGTAAACCGATTAGACCGGCGTCCACCACGGGGAGACTATCGCACAATCTCACACGCGACCCTCCCCCCTCCACCCTCACCTGGGTGACGGGTCACGTGACGCACTTTCCAATACCTTTGTCCTGGTAATGACCCCTCGACTTGTTTTAATATCAATAAAAATATTTTTGTAAGCAATGCTGTGATGGTGGTCAGATAGGAACCTTTTGAAGGAGTTTTCCTGGTTAAGTGGTGAGTTGATGTATTGTGAGCGAGAATGTGATGTGTCTTGAACGAGGGAAGGTGATGAACTGGTGATGTTTGTGGTAGGGCCTAATTAGTACTTGTATTGTGAACACCTCGTAGATCTCATCTATCGCTTACCATCAGGCAATATTTATATGTTTTTTTTTTAAGATAAGATAATTTTTATTAAGACACCATTCTATACATACTTAAAGCACAATAAAAATAAAACATAAAATATAGTATGTACAAGAAAAGTTTGAAAGTGGCGTCACTGACGCCTTGACAGAAAAGTTGAAAGGAAACCGTTTGTCCTGGTATGGTCATGTGATGAGGAGGTATGAAACGCATGTTACTAAAAGAATTATGAATATAAATGTGAATGGATGGAGAAGGAGAGGAAGGCCAAAGAAAAGATGGATGGACTGTGTTAGGAGTGATATGAAGAAAAGGGAGTCAGTGATAGCGTGACGGGAGACAGGACGGTATGGAAGAAGAAAACGTGTTGCGCCGACCCCAAGTAACATGGGTCAAGGGCAGGAAGATGAAGATGATGAATTCTTAAGCTCCTAGCTGTAATTTATTGTGGTGTGCAATAAAAAGTATATACATATGTGCTTAGATACCTAATTAAGTGTATAGTCACATAAACATACCTAAATGTAGCAAGATAAACACACATACCTAAGTGATCGTACTAAACTACCCTAAACTTCCCACAACTGATCAAGATCAACGTAACGGTAAAACAAAAGCCTACTTTCTAAATATTAATGAATTTCCAAAACATTTGAACCCACGTTTAACGAATAGATACCAGATATGGATGCATTCCTCCAAGATATGGGCCCATTGTCTTTCCCCAGTTTCTGAGATACAGCGGATGGACGGACAGACAGATTAGCTTGCGTGGGACGGACGTAGCTATATTAATATTTTTTTGAATAAATTATTCGGTGGTCGTTTGGGGTTCCTTGTAGTTTTAGTAAACTACAAAAATCTAGTGTACAAAAACTAGAACAGGTTGCTAAAAGATATGTACTCGACTATAATAGTAGTTTATGATACTGTTGCATAATGAGGGGTATTAAAACATGAGTGTGAGTTTAAAACCGAGCCGTAGGCGAGGTTTTTAATAGTATTCACACGAATGTTTTAATACCTAGTTATGTGCAAGTTTCATACACTACTTTATCTACACTCATACATTTTGGGATTGAACCTACTTAATCTTATTTTTTGTATTTTCCATGCCATAAAGTCGTGATAAATGCATCATATAATAATCTCGACTTTGCTGGTAAGAGATTATGAGTAATTTCCTTCGCCGCATATATTTGGCGGCGTCAATTGTTCTTCACATTCACTAATATCAGACATTTTAAGCAAGAATTTTAAAAAGCCATGAAATTCAGTACAACGAAACCTGCAAAACGTATGAATGGCGCCAAATCCCAGCACATCACCGCATAAAATTGCGGTAAAAAAATCGTACGGCAATAATACCGCATGAAATCCGTGTTTTGCAACAGGATCCACCGCATCGCAGCGCGAATATAATTCGCGCGAATATTTTGAGCTCCATGAACAGGTGGAAAGAGACAAAAGTTCGCGCAAATGAAAATGGCAGTGCGTAATATGCCTAAAGCGGGCATTGTTACAGACAAGTTAAAATTGGAATCATTTTTTTTTATTAGGTATAAGAATGGCATTTCAAAAAATTTAAATAATTGATGGAATCTCCTTAGTGATTAACTTTTTGGATTTGTCCTGTCCTGTATCATAATAGAAAAAAAGTTATTTTATGATGCAGTTGTTTGAAAATCGAAGGAAAATGTTGAACTATAATGGTTTTTTTTTTAATTTTTCCTATCCACGAATATAAAGTACGTGTTTATAAATGCAATATTTTTTGAATTCATAATTGGAAGATTACGTTGTGAGTGTAGATAAAACACATTATTTACCCTATACATTTTTAGTACCTATTCTAAAAACTTAGGGTGAATTTATAGTCCATAGGGACGAACTTAAAAGCTTCAACCGTCAGGAAAACTAAATGAAACTATAAAAGCAAAATGTTTTTTCATAGAATTTATGTTGAATTATACGGCACATTCGTATACTACGTTAACCTCGCGAAGCTAGCTTATTTTATAAATTTGTTTGACTAAAATCAAACATTTCTTAAAAATATTGAAAAAAACATCTACAGATTTTTTTATACAATTGTGTGTGCTTGAAGACCTATACGTTTTAAGTAGATTCAGATACTTTTTCATCTTGTATCTGTCACCATGTTATTACACAAATTGTTACTTTATAATACATTTTGTAAGATAAAACACATTTTGTAGATTAAGACACTGATAGACTATAAAATGTCGAATTTTGATGGAATTAATTGTATTTGAAATAATCCGGTGACATTATATCTACACAATATCTAAAATCCAGAACTGAATGTGTCGACTAAAACTAAAATAAAAAAGCCTCTTATACGATGACAAGTATACAACTAAAAATACAGCAGAAACTTATAATTTATAAATGTGTCGATTATATAAAATAAATTATGTGATGGTAATTTGTCTTACCGAAAACTTTACCCCTCTTTTTCTTATGAATATTGTTGCTACGGAACCCTTTTAGTTTTTTATTTGTGAATAGTTTGTAGGCGGCCAGTGTTCAGTTCAGTTACCACTTTATCGGATCACTCTATAATAGAGGATTACTGTTTAAATAATAATGTACGCTAATAGGTATTAGTAGCGTTGAACGGATCGTCTTTGACCTCACAGCGAAGGATTTTTAACTCAGGTAATTATAATGTTAGGTAAGATTGCGGTATCTCTGGCAATACATGACAGGTGACATGGCAATTTTGTCATTTCTTTTATAACCTTTGTCTTATATAATGAAGGGCTATTTTCGGGAAACTAAAATATATTAATTTTGACAAATATTTCGCTTTGTCAGTTATATCTACTAAACAGGGCCCATATGGTTTTAAAAGTGCCTATAGCAACGTAGTTTTGAAATGTTAGACGATCCCAAAAGTAATGTATTTTAGTCTGCACTGAATATAATATGTACCTATTTTCTTCAAACTTGCACGTAAGTAGGTGTAAAATAAAAGTCCGTTAATAAACGTCTTTATACGAAAGATGTGGAGACATTTGGGGGAGGCCTATATGTTTAGCAGTGGACGTGTTTCGGCTATCATCATCTGCCTAGCCTTTTCCCAAGTATAGGGGTCGGCTTCCAGTCTTACCGGATTCAGCTAAGTACCAGTGTTTTACATGGAGCGACTGCCTATCTGACCTCCACAACCCAGTAACTGGGTACAGGGTAAACACGGTACCCCTTGGCAAGACTGGTGTCAGATCTCAAGCTTCTGACTACCTGTAACGACTGTCAAAGATCTTCAAATAACAGCCGGGACCAACGGCTTAACGTGCTTTCCGAGGCACGGAGGAAACTCGGTATGTTGAAATGGTCACCCATCCACGAACCGACCTCGTCAAGCGTTGCTTAACCTTGATGATCGAGCCGTGCGGCTGTTATTATTTAGCCACGAGCTTCGGCTATAAAAAGTCTTTTTTATAAAAAAGATACTACCGACTTCCAAATAAAAAACACTACAAAGTGAAAAATAACTTGCTTTTTGGAAGTCGGTGTCTTTGGTAGGTACAATTTTTTTTCCGTTATGGACACCGACTTCCAAAAAAAAAGGAAATTTTTCACTTTATAGTGCTTTTATCACAATCGGTCCACAATTGACGGAGAAATAGGTGAACATACAAAAAACCCGGCCAAGTGCGAGTCGGACTCGCGCACGAAGGGTTCCGTACCATCATCGCAAAAAACGTAAAAAATCGCATTTGTTGTATGGGAGCCCCACTTAAATATTTATTTGATTCTGTTTTTAGTATTTGTTGTTATAGCGGCAACAGAAATACATCATCTGTGAAAATTTCAACTGTCTAGCTATCACGGTTCATGAGTAACGGCCTGGTGACAGACGGACAGACACACAGACAGTCGAACGGACCGTGGTGTCTTAGTAATAGGGTCCCGTTTTTACCCTTTGGGTACGGAACCCAAAAAAAACATAAAGTCAGAATCTCTTTCGGTAAGTCAGTTAAAAATTATGATGATACTGCATTATAGTAGACCTACGACAACCTATGTCTAAGAATACCTATTTTAAATACTACTCAATTAATGTTAGTCGCTGGCACAATTGAAAAAAAACAGCACTTAACAACAGTACTTAATCTATACTAATATTATAAAGAGGAAAGATTTTTTTGTTTGTTTGTTTGTACCGAATAGGCTCCGAAACTACTGGACTGATTTAAAAAAATCTTTCACCAATAGAAAGCTACATTATTCCTGAGTGACATAGGCTATTTTTAGTCCCTATAACGGGTCCTGTGGGGTGGTCCACGGGAGCGAAGCCGTGGGGAGCAGCTAGTCTTATAAAAAAACCTAAAAACACCCGTTTTGCGATCGAATCACTCATCGTGTTACGAGCGTAGCCATCATAGATTTTATCGTCAATAACAAACTATATTTGTTCTATCAAAAATTAAAAATCAATTTTAATCTTTCCACAATTTGCGTCACAAGGATTAAGTCCTGGTATCGGCTTCGGTATCAGTCGAGATGGACTGATACCATAAATTGGACAGCTGTGTTCTGATTCTCGGTCACTTCGGTAAGTACTTATATCTTATCAATAGGTACGGACATTTGATTTTTATTCACTGGTTTTACGTGACGCTCAGGTAATCAATTTATCTAGATTAATTTACTAGAAAATTACTGTAGGGCTGTCGTTTTTATTTGTCTAATTTCTATGGACAGAGGAAAGTAGTAGGTAAGACCTAGTTTTAAGAACAAACAATTCTCTATCAAGGATAGTTGTAATACAGAATTTAAGAGAAAGAGTAACTTTAGCATACAAAACATCTCACCTCCTAAAATCAATAGGTAATCTACAAAATTTTCTAATCTCCATCCACTTCAAAATGTACAAGCATAGATTATCTGGCCAGATTTGTGACGTCACAATGCATTGTCATCTTCATGTTGACTCACAGTCACATCAACTCTCTGCTAAAGAAGGAGTGCTGTGACGTCATCAGCATCGTTTTAAACCGAGAAAAACATAGACGAATCTGGTAGTTATCTATCGATAGATCATAATTCTAGATTAAACTTTTGGCGATAGGGCCTGGACCTATGTATTTTTATTAGTTGTGCTGCTCATTTTCGACTTACCAAAAAGGAGGAGGTTCTATGTTCGATTATATGATTTTTTTTTTTGTGGACCTATTTCGAAAATTCTTTTTTTGTTTGAATGAGCATTTTCCGAAATTGGTCCCATTTTAATTTGGTGAAGATCTGATGAAGAACTATAAATAACGGCAAATCTCTCTAGGTCAATCTCGCAATCGCATGTCTGTTTATTGTTAATACCATTTCATAACATAACATCCCGCCAGCAAACTCGAAAGGGGTACGCAGATCTCTCATTACACTGGTTATGTTCAAGTTTCATATTATTCGGGTACCTAATCTACTCTGGCGTTATAGGTACTTATTAAACAACTTGCCTATTAGGTAGGTAGGTACAACTAAAAAGGGAAAATAAAAAATAAAAATTGCAAAAAAATACTACCGACTTCCAAATAAAAAACTACAAAGTGAAAAATAACTACGGAAGTATTTTTTTTGCAAAAAAATTCTATTCCAGATTGGGTTTTCTACGATAAAAATTTTTGATAGAAAATTGGAATCAGATTTACAACAAATGTTTCTGATTAGATAGCGGTAGTTTATTTTACACTGCAGTGTTTAGTTAATTGTAACTTCACCTGTAAAAGATTTTCAGTCAAGTCTTTTGCAGAATTTATTTCGGGTCTGCGTTGCATGTTTTCTGCTTCCATACCATTTACCGTTGTCTCAATATGCATTTTCTGTCTAGCTATTTACTAACCCATGTTATTTAAAAATAAACTGTTTGGGCAATCACAAAACCATTTTATACAAATGAACTAACTACAATAAACACTTAAATATAATAACTATCTAAGGGCCGATTTTTAATAGACATATAACTTGTACCTACTGGGGAATAAAAATGGCGGTTTGACAATTCAGTCCTTCAGTAATTGTTTTTTTTACCCTTGCTAAATAGGCTCCGAGCCTAAAAATAAACTTTATAAACATTTTATATACTTTTGCCCGTAGGTAAATAAATAATTTTACCACAATAACGGTAACCAATTTCCCTAACAATGCTACCGATAGCAAACAATGAAGTCATCAGCCGGTCGCGCGGCGCCATCTTGGATGCACTGAGTCGATCGATTAAGAGCAGCCCTCAATCGATCACGGGTCTCACTATCACGTGTTGGTATGCAGTAATTTATAACATTTGCTTCCGGACCCAACGTTTTACAGTGTCAACACTCCATAAATCAATTATATTTAGTTAGACATCTTATTTGGGTACCGGTGGTTGGTATCAGTCTTTGTGTCAACATAAACTATTTGGGGCTATGAATGTTATGATTCACAAAGTTATATCGTAGATTTCGTGTCATATTTTATAGGCAAGCAGTTACTTCTAATCGTTAAGTACGAAAAAGATAAAAATTATTGATAGAGTTCTTTCCTTTGTTTTAAACAACATAATAAAGTTTATCAAAAAAAAAAATACGGTGACGGACATGATCATTGTTCTGGAAAACCTTGACAATTGGATATTTGCCTCACAAAATCGTTATGTCTTCAAAAGGAAGACTCCGTATCAAAAGGTCCTATTCGCAAAACGTCCTATCATAGTTTAATAATGACTTTTAAAACATATATGGTTAATTTAACTGACCAATAACATTATTAAATATCGTAAATATGTAAAAGGTGGGTATATAATATTGAACCTTATCTGTATAAGGGGACTATAAAAGGCTTAGGTGGGACAGGAGGCATGGTGCTCTATGACTGTCCAACTAATGACGCGAGGACTTGCATCTATATCAGGGGCGGTGTAGAGGCAATGCCCTTACGTACTTTCTGTTACAGGGATCTCACAACAACCTTGATCCAAGTGGGGACGGGAACAGAGAAAAGGAGAATCATCCTTGCCTCTGCCTATCTCCCATATGAACAAAAAGAACCAGTAACACCACTAATCAGAAGACTGGTTGATTACGGCAACCAAAAGAACCTTGACCTGATACTTGGTTGCGATGCGAACGCACACCACGTCGTTTGGGGCAGCTCGGATGTCAACAAACGAGGGGAGGATTTGTTGGACTTTGTGGTAAGCTCTTCTTTACAAATCCTTAACGTAGGCAATAAACCTACTTTTAGAACTTCTGCGAGGACTGAAGTTATTGACCTTACGCTGGCCTCAAACAGGGCCAGCGCTCATATTGAAAATTGGCATGTATCGGACGAAATCTCTTTGTCTGACCATAATTATATATGCTTTAGGTTTAGGACGGCGGGAGAAGCCGAAACTAGACGAAGGAGAAACCCAAGGTATACAAATTGGGACTCATACAGGAGGGACCTCAAAGTAAATTTGGGGAGCCCTAAAGGTAAGCTCAATTCCATACTGGATATAGAATTTGAAGCGGACAGAATCAAGGCAGGCATCATCGGTGCATGGGAAGATAACTGCCCAGAGAAGAAGGCCTTTGGCAAAAAGGTACCATGGTGGACTCCTGAAATAGCCAAAATACGTCAGGAAACACGACAGGCCTTTAATGATGCAAAAGCCAGGAAGGATTTTTCCGGCTATCATAGCATGCTAACAAGGTATAACACGGCGATACGCAAGGCCAGAAGAACTAATTGGCGGCAGCATTGCACTTCCATCGAAACTCTGCCAAATGGGATGAGGTTGTGCAAAGCAATGTCCATGACCAAGACAAACCCACTAGCATCTGTAAGGGATGAGAATGGGCAACTCACGGAAACTGGACAGGACACTCTGGGCGTGATGTTTAGGACCCACTTCCCAGAATGTATACTGCGCGATAGCGATGAAGAGGAACCAGTCACAAGGGACGAGCTTACAAGGCACACGTCCAAAAATAACTGGCTCACGGCAAAGAAAGTGGTAGATGAAAATAAACTGAAGCTGGCCATAGCGGGCTTCCAGCCACTCAAATCCCCTGGTCCAGATGGCATCTACCCAATACTATTGCAAGAAGGGGCATCTGTTTTGATACCCCATTTGAGTAAGCTCTACAGAGCCTGCATAGCCTTTGGGTACGTACCCAAAGCATGGAGGGAGGTCAAAGTCACCTTTATACCGAAGGTGGGTAGACCGACTTATGAAGAAGCTAAAGCTTACAGGCCCATTAGTCTATCATCCTTTCTCTTGAAAACTCTGGAGAAACTGGTAGACAGGTACTTAAGAGAGGGTCCTCTGAAATTATTCCCTCTACATAAACTACAATGCGCCTACAGCCCCGGCAAATCTACGGAAACGGCATTGCACTATGTTGCGAGTCGAGCCGAGGCTGCGCTAGAGGGACAAGAAATATGTGTCGGGGCTTTCCTCGACATAGAGGGAGCCTTTGACAAGACAACATTTGAGTCCATACGCACTGCTGCAAAGGAACATGGCATCAATGATACCACGTGCAACTGGATTGACTATATGCTGAGAAGCAGAACAGTCAGATCGGAACTAATGGGAGACAGACTTAGTGCAAAAACAACAAGAGGTTGTCCGCAAGGCGGAGTGCTGTCACCATTATTGTGGTGCTTGGTAGTAGACTCGCTACTAACCAAGCTCAATACCGGACCATTCTTCACAGTAGGCTATGCGGATGACATAGCTATAATGGTCAATGGTAAATTCCCGAACATAGTGTCTGGATTATTACAACAGGCATTGAGGATGACAGAGGAATGGTGTACAGTGAACCACCTCTCTATCAACCCAAGCAAAGCAGTCATTATTCCCTTCACGAGGAAGAGACAACTAGGAAACCTAGGAGAGCTCTCCCTCAATGGAATAAAACTGCCCTGGTCCACCGAAGTTAAATATCTGGGTGTAACGCTTGATAAAGAACTCAGGTGGAAAACTCATGTGGAAAATATTACGACAAAGGCCTTACGAGTGTTCGGCATGTGTCGTTCTACCTACGGTAAAACTTGGGGGCTAAAGCCCAAAGTGATACGATGGCTGTACCGGACAATGATAATACCTATTATCACATACGGCAGCATAGTGTGGTGGCCAAGAACAAAGCTTGCCTCGTGCAAAGCGCCACTCACCAGGTTACAAAGAACAGTGTGTCTCGGCATCACGGGTGCTTTCAGGACAACACCTACGGCAGCGATTGAGAGATACCTCAATATCCCTCCTCTGCATATGATGGTTGAATTCGAGGCAAGGAAGACATTACATCGTCTCGCTGTCGCTGGACTATGGGATGCCTCTAAGCCAAAGACTAACCATACAAAGTTCGATGAGAATGAAGACCTGGATCGGGTAACAAGCATGTTATCCGATAAAATGCAAACTATGTTTGTGTTTGAGAGGTCTTTCAAGGTCCAAATCCCTACAATAGAGGACTGGACGAAGGGACTTGATCCACCAGAACAAGATAGTCTGGTGTGGTACACTGATGGATCCAAAATGGAATCAGGTACAGGAGCGGGAATATACGCAAAAGGCTACAAATGTAGCAAAAGCTTAGGGAAGATGGCAACTGTATTCCAAGCGGAAACATATGCCATTATAACCTGCGCTCAAGAGAATATAGATAGAGGGACTAAAGGTAAATCCATATATATTCTTAGTGACAGTCAGGCTGCAATCAAAGCCATGGCATCCTACAAAGTGGACTCCGGACTTATTCTGGATGCTATCCAAACCCTAAACAGGCTTGGGAAGCACAACAGGGTAAAACTGATGTGGGTCCCTGGGCACAAAGGATTCCATGGTAACGAAGTGGCTGATGAACTGGCAAGAGAGGGCTCAGCGAATTATTTTGTGGGTCCAGAACCATGTGTAGGCATCTCGACGTGTCTCGTAAAAGCCGCATTTAGGGAGTTTGCAGATCACAGACAACGAACTTGTTGGCTGTCTACTACCGGTCTACAACACTCCAAGAGATTCCTGGGCTCCACTTTCAAAGCCCGGGATTGCATTTGGAACATGAGCAGGGGGCAAATCCGCTACCTGCTTGGGGCCTTTACTGGGCACTTTGGAACCAACGACATGCTCATGAAGATGGGTCTAACCGCGACACCCATGTGCAGGTTGTGTGGGGAACATACGGAACGCATGGAGCACCTACTGTGCACATGCGATGCACTGGCTGGTAAGCGAATGAGTCTCCTAGGGGTTGGATACCCAAAACCAGAAGATTATAGGCTCATATCTCCTAGTCTCGTTGTAAGACTAATGAAAACGGTTTTCAACGAGAATGAGGAGGAGTAAGTTATCTAGGGGACCACAAAAGATCCCAATGGGTCGAAGTGTCCGAGGTATTTCTCGGCCCCTCCATAAGATAAGATAAGATATAATATTGATGTGTTGTATAGATCTAGTACATAAATATTACATCCCGGGACGCAATTCTGAGGGGATCACTGTGTGCTAGGGGAGATATAATTGTGTTGTGTATTTTGTAGCACTCACTCATGAATAGTAGTACTGAATGATAACAAGACTTGAATTTAATAAATAGTTTATCAACGTATTGAAAAATCTCAACTTGCACGACATGCAAGTTGAGATTTTTCATTACGTTATTTCTACTCAGAATAATTTGCGATACTTAAGGGTACACTAGTCGAAAATTCTTACATACAAACGTAGTCTAGGGATTATTCCACTATTTGACAATGTACTTACGTTCAAAATATAAATTGTATCAATTTGTCTCATCATTATCTAGCCCTGTATGGAAGCAAAAAAGTAAAAAAAAGAAAATATTTGAAAGTTATGAGCGTCGAAAGTTCCACATTTCGACACTAATTTTAACGCATTTTTGGGCGCAAATAAATGTCATAAGAAGACTGAAAATTGCAAAACGGCCACCATCTAGCGATAGATTAGTAGTTCAACAATGCAAATAATTTTATTTTGAACAGATACGTTTAGTCGTTTCATGATATCCAGACTCCCAAAGGTCTGTTTATAAAATTTCGCGCGCTCGGTTTCGTCCTAAATCATTATCCGTTTCGCTACAAATTTGCAAAAGTGTGTATTCGTACGCGAACTAGCTTCCTACTGCTGATCACAGCATCTATCTCTTCCGCACGTGTTGTCGGTTGATATAAAATGCATTTTAACCCCGCGCACAAAATAGTTCGTGCCGTCGACTAACCGTAATATATTTTGCCCGTTACTTTATCCGTGTATTTTAACGCAAAACATAGGTATGGCTCTGCAAAATCATACCTTTCACAGTTTTTTTTAACTTTTACCCATATATAAACACGTACTTTTACCCCTTTAGAATATTAGTTAAAAAGTTGAGATGTTAAAAGGGTGAAACTAGAGTCTCAAACTAAATGTTTTCCTTAACGTGTCAAATTTTATCAAAAGCTTCAGAATGCTAGGGTCCACGAACCCGGCGCCAATCTAATCTGCATCTGCAAACATGGAGGGCTCAATCCTTATCTGTCAAGATTCGCAACGCAAACAACGCCAGTGATTTCCTCACAATTACTTTTATTGCACATTTCGTATATTTTATGACATCTTTTGTGAACTGTGACTTAAGTTATGTGGGCAAGAAGCTTTTAAAGATTAATTATAGTTGACAACAGATTGATAATCTCCTCTATGAAAGACTGAACAAATTATAATTTGGGAATTGGCTAGAAATCGCATAATTATTAACTGCAATACAGTTTAATTTTCATCATCTTCCTGTCCCCCGTCCTATGAGACTTGGGGTCGGCATAACACGTTTTCTTCTTATATTCTCCTTTCTCTACCATCACACTACCACAGATTAACATTTATACAATGTTTAAATCAATAAAGAAAATTGTAATTCCTGCGGCACAGATGCGCGTTTTTGCGAAAAATACCTGCCACGGTTGATGCTGCGAACACTTTCATGACTCTTTGAACTCGTGCAATATTCCCAGAGAACATAGCTTCTTTCAACGTTATTTAAATACAAAAAAAATGGAATAAGGTAGATAAACGTCACCATTAAAATCTAGATCGACCTTGATTTAAGAAGATAAGTTTAGATAAGTATCTACTGTTGATATTTCAAATGATTTAGAATTTCATTGAACCAGTAAGAAATCAATAGATAATAACTAAGTATACCTATAGATCTAGATGTACTTACAATACCGGAATAACATCGATCTAAAGGCAGAAATTTAGACTCAGCTAAGACAATTCTGGCGAAAAATGTGAAAAGCCATTGACCACAAATAATGGAATAAGTCTAGGCAAAGACAAAGTTAGATCTTGTAGAGCCGGTCGGCCGGCGGCAAGAAGGACAGACGACGGCATTTAGGTCCTGTATGAGACAGGAACAGGAGCGTATCTAGGATATTGGCACAGCCAAGAAGAAGCCTATGTAGGCTTAGCAGCTGCTGAAGTCCTGCTGTAGATGGTGACGATATGACAAGTGACAAGAAGAATTAGTGACAAAATTATTTACATGTACAAAGCGTTTTGCGAATACTTTAATTGTAACAATTGGTTCTTGAGAGAAACCGCATAGCTAAGGAGTGGAATTCCCTGCCGGAGTCTTTGTTGCCTGATAGCTACAACCTTGGGGTCTTTAAGTAAAGAGTGAATAGGTTACTTCTAGGCAAGCGTGCTTCACTGTCGACCACATCATCACTTACCATCAGGCGAGATCGATATCGATAAATAAGTAAAAAAATATATTTCAGTAGTTAAAAAAACACTGATGATGAAACTGCCCTTGGCAGCTGCAACTTGTTGATACCTGCAAGCAATGTTTTTGTAAATCTGTAAATATGTCTTCATCCATGGCATTATCTACCAAACGAGATGACGATCAACAAAATTACATAGTTACTTACTCTCAGATAACACAATGATCGATGATACGCCATAGATGAGTCAGATGTATCTCCTCAGATGAGCATACAGTTTCAAGCCATGCTTTGCCAAATATAAGCGGAGAACCCATGACCGTTGGTCGAAGAGATAGATGTGATGAAGGCAATTGTTTTTTTTTTTAAAGAAGTCCAGTTTCTTCCCCGTACTTCTCCAGAGGAAACAACCAATTTGAAACGCAAACGTAGAGCATTGGGTTCATACTCAAACACATATCATATTACAAGTGATATGATATTTCAAATTGCCAAATTAACTGGAAAAGGTTGTTATTTATTAACATAAATCGACAGACTTTATCCGTTGTCTTGGAGGTCCGTCAAATTGACTTGGTATATGTGCTTTATTCTTTTTTTTATCTAATATAGGCTCGCGCTTGACCACTATCTCACCTGATGGTAAGCGATGATGTGGTCGATGATGGAACACGCTTGCCTAGAAGTAACCTATTCACTCTTGACTAAAAGAGCCCTAGATTGTAGCTATCGCGAAACACAGACTCCGGCAAGAAATTCTACTCCTTAGCTGTACGCATAATAAAAGTATTCTGAAAACGTTTAGTGCGTATGGGTGGGATGTCCACCTTGATTTATTCAGATTAGGCAGGCATCTTTTTACCCGTCTGCCGAAGGAGGGTAATGTGTTTATCATTCTATGTATGTATATATGTATGTTTGTTCCTATGTGGCGTTCTAGAGACCAAACACGATGGCCGATTTTCATGATTCTTACGTCAATCGATTCGTCTTAACCCTGCGAGTGTCACTGGCTACATTAAAATTGGAAAAGAAAAAATGGCGGCTTTTAGGCGCCATTTTTTCTTTCAATCCCATCGTGTGGGGTATCAAAATGATGGCTTTTAAGAGGTGATTTCAAAAATATGTAACACTTATATGTTTAAATGTACCTAATTAACAAAAAATAACTAAAAAGTGCTGCTCTCAAAACGGTGAAGGAAAACATCGTGAGGAAACCGGCATGTGCTAGAATCAAAAATTCAAAGACATGTGACATCCACCAACCCGCACTGGGCCCGCGTGGTGGATTACGGCCCATTCCCTCTCACAGAGAGGAGGCCTGTATCCCAGCAGTGGGAACATTAATAGGCTGATGATGATGATGATGATGAACTAAAAAGTTATTAATAAAAAAAGTTAATTGCAAAAACCAAAAATCGCATTTTAAGCAGTCGGGATTTTTGGTTTTTTAATACTTCCTTTCGTTCTGATTAAACCCCTTGAAAGCAGTTTTATAGGAAGAAAAGAGTTCCTGTACAAAAAATCAATTATATCGTAAATTGAATTACATATTTAGATGGTCTCTTCAAAATCTCATAATGTTTGTCTCTTTTCGTCAGGATTAACGTCAAAATTTGAAATCATCGCAAATCTCACAAACAAGATGACGTGACGCTAGGTTTTAGGAAAACACAATTTATTGCATCTTTATCAGTTAAGATAGGCTATTGTCTCGTATGTAAGTACTTCCAGCCTTATATAATGTGATCACATACTGTGACGTCACCGTCTCACAATGATAAACATTGATTTTTGTCAAAAACATGTGCTTGTATTATCTTGCGGTGGCGACACGTTGTGGCTTTGCTTTGTGCGGGTATTTTCGCGAAAAATGTGGAAAAAGTTAAGCTTACGTCTTAAAAACGGTTTTCAAACCAAAAGAGTGGATAAGCTCCAGAGCCTTGAACATCGACGCCGAGTTGCCAGCTTGTCGGTCTTTTATCGGTTACATTTCGGGGAATGTGCGATGGACTTGCATGCAATAATTAATCCAATAGTGGTAGATGCAATATTTAAAGTTAAACGTGATACCCATCTACGATAAAAATCAAAAAAAAATAAGCAACAAAATCTACCAAAAATAAAACGAATCCGTCCAATAAATATGAATACATTTCAGCGTTAAATGATTGAATGCTTCAACTATAAAAAACTTTTTTACAAAAAAATACTAATTAATTAATTAAGCCTTTATTGCTGGTACTAAACATACATTATTATCAAACAGTTTTATCTTAAATATCTAAAATATCGGATTTCCCGGTTTAGTGATCAGCGTGTCCTGTGACACATAGGCCTCTTCCAGCTGTTTCCACTCTTCTCTATTATTAGCCTTTCTTGACCAGAGTGTCCCTCCAGTAATCTTTATATCGTCTGTCCATCTTTTAGCTTGTCTGCCTCTCTTCCTTCTGCCATCACGTGGTTGCCATTCCGTTATAATTTTAGTCCATTTTATCCTGCTGTCCCTAGTCATGTGTCCTGTCCATCGCCATTTCAATTGTTTTATTTTCTTCAGTATGTCTTCCACCTTTGTTGTAGATCTAATATCTTCTGCTCTTTTTCGGTCTTTTAGAGTCACGCCCAACATACTCCTTTCAATACCCCTTTGACACGTTCTCAGTTTTAGAAATTGTTTCTGAGTCAACGCCCAAGTTTGGCATCCATACGTGAGACACGGCAAGATACATGAGTTGAACACTTTTTTCTTGGCTGTCACAGGAAAGTGTTTACTTTTGAAAATCTCTTTAAGGGACCAGTATCTTTTCCAAGCGCAAGTCACTCTTCTTTCTATTTCTGAATCTGTTTGATCTTTGAATGATACAATTTGTCCCAAGTATGTGTAATTTCTAACATATTCAATGTCTTCGTTTTGTACTTTTATGGCTATTTCTTCTCTGTTTGTCATTACTTTTGTTTTTGATCTGTTCATAGAAAGGCCAACTAAACTGCTTGCCTCCGCCAGCTGTTGTAGCATTTGTTGGAGCGTATTAGGGTTGTCAGTTGTTAGGACCAAGTCATCCGCGAATCGTAAATGGTTAAGTTGCCTACCGTTGATATTAATGCCAAAATTATCCCACTCAAGATCCCTGAACACGCTTTCCAAGATGGCAGAGAATAGTTTAGGAGATAGTGGATCTCCTTGCCTCACCCCTCTAGCTATTGGGAACTCCTCTCCGACTGATTCTAGTTTTATTTGTGCTGTGCTATTTGCGTATATATTTTTAATTATGCGTACATATTTTTTTGGAACTCCTTGTTGGATAAGAGTTGTCCAAAGCGAATCATGTTTTATAGAATCGAAAGCTTTACTATAGTCCACAAATGCGATGTACAAGGCTTTGCCGTATTCTTGGCATTTTTCTATAAGCTGCTTTATGACATGCATATGATCAGTAGTTGAATAACCCGCTCTAAAACCAGCCTGTTCCATAGGTTGTTGTTCGTCCATTATCTCTGTTATTCTATTTAGAATTATTTTAGAGAACACTTTATACATATTTGACATGAGGCTTATAGGCCTGTAGTTTTCAATATTGTTCCTATCTCCTTTTTTGTGTAGTAGTATAATTATGCTCTTGGTCCATTGAGATGGTATACATTCCGTACTTAGGATAGAGTTGTATACTTCCGTGAGTTTTCTTAGGTTTTCCGGTGCAGTGATTGAGCTTTTGATCATCTCATTCGTAATCTGGTCTGGCCCGGGGGCCTTGCCGTTCTTTAGACTGTTGACAGCTTTTTCAATTTCTGATTGTAGAAAAACTAGTATGTCTTCCACGTCGTCATCTTCAAGATTTATGGTTGAATTCTGAGTATTTTTTTCTGCTGCATAAAGTTTTCTATAGAAGTCAGTTGCTGTCTGGATTATAGATTTTCTTTTCGTTTCCTGTTTTCCTATATGATTTTTGATGTTTGGAATCCATTCTTTCATCTCTAGTAATTCCTTTAACGCTTTTTTTGATTCCTCCTGTCTTTTTTATATGGTAGTTGAGAACGTTCATTCTTTTTTTGGTTCTGTCCTTTTTGATGTTGTTGCTTATTTTTTTGCTTAGTTCTGATATGGCCCTTAGATTCTGTTTGTTTTTTCCGAGTTTTAGGAGAAGTCTTCTTTCTTCAATCAACAATGTAGTTTGTTTTTCGGTTAGGATTGTGTAGGGTTTTGAGAATTTGTTGTATGCTGATGCTGAACCATAGATTTCATTTATTTCCTTGTTATATTTTTTTTCTACTTCGTTTGTAGGTTTATTTATTAAATATTGATGATTCATAAAGTTAGCCTTTGAATTAAATTTGTTTCTACTTTTTTTCGGTTCAAATCTGTTTATTACTGCTCTCACCATACGATGATTGGTGTTAAAGTTAAATTGGCTTAGAATGCTTATATCTTGAAAAACTTTTCTGTTGTTAGTTGCTATGTAATCTATTTCGTTTCGGTATGATCCATCCGGAGATAACCATGTCCACTTTTTTCTTGGATCTTTTTTGAAAAAACTGTTCATGAATGCAAGATTGTTTTCAAGCGCCATTCTAATCATCTTTTCTCCATTTTTACTTCTTCTACCAAAACCGAATTTGCCTATTACATTTTCTTCGCCAGTTCGTTGAGAGCTACAAAGTGAAAAATAACTTTATTTTTGGAAGTCGGTGTCTTTCGTAGGTACCATTTTTTTGCGTTATGGACACCGAATTCCAAAAATAAAGTTATTTTTCACTTTGTAGTTTTCTTATTTGGAAGTCGGTAGTATTTTTTAGTAAAAAAGTTTTTTTATTGTTCATTTTTTAGTTGTACCTACCTAATAGGCATAAATAATAATAATAATAAAAAAAAAACGATTTCAGCAGTCCCGAGAGATTTGCCGTTATTTATTGAAGAGTTCTGTTGTATATCTTCGAAATTCTTCATCAGATCTTCACCAAATTAAAATGGGACCAATTTCGGAACATACTCTTTCAAACAAAAAAAGAATTTTCAAAATCGGTCCACAATTGACGGAGATATCGGTGAACATATATTAAAAAAAAAAAAAAAAAAACATTCAAGAAATCGAACATAGAACCTCCTCCTTTTTCGAAAGTCGGTTAAAAATATTTTGTGACTGTATTCATTTGTATTGCTAGAGCAGAAATAAGGTTGCACTAAATCATAGGAAAATTCTTGACCATTTATATAAACCGTTGAGGAACTGCACAAAATACTAGTGAGAAGAGAGACTTACGGAAGCAAAATAAAAAAAACAACAATAAATTCAAGGTAGGTACTTCTGAAATCATATAACAAACAGATGATCAAAGATACTACAAATACATTTACGAAGGCCAGATAACAATCTACGAACAAAATATGTTTAAAACGGATTTATTAAAAATCTAGAAATAAAATCTTTGCGATAAGGATTTGTAAATGTTACCATCGATAAAATGTACCCTTTAGTATAAATATCAATGACGTGTCGAAGATATGTCTAATCATACTCGAGTACAAACTGCGACTTTACAAGGGAATCGGAGTAAGATTTGTTTTGATCAAATAGGAGAAAAACTTTTGTAACGTATCACATGTTACAAAAAAAACTGGCCAAGTGCGTGTCGGACTCGCGCACGAAGGGTTCCGTACCATTATCAAAAAAACGGCAAAAAAAACGCGTTTCTTGTATGGGAGCCCCACTTAAATAGTTTTTAGTATTTGTTATTATAGCGGCAACAGAAATACATAATCTGTGAAAATTTCAATTGTCTAGCTATCACGGTTCATGAGATACAGCCTGGTGACAGACAGACAGACATACGGCCGCGGAGTCTTAGTAATAGGGTCCTGTTTTACCCTTTGGGTACGGAACCCTACAAAATGAGGGATCAAGTCATCAAGAAAATATATACTGGCAAAAACAAACCAAATTAAAAAAACTTTACCTCAAAAGTCATTTTTTTTTTTTAAATTAAATTTATTAACCCCCGACGGAAACAGACGGGTGTGATAAGTTTTACGTGTGTACCTATATATTTGTATAATTGTATATTTGTGTATTTGTGTATCTGTCTGTGGCATCATAGCTCCTAAACGGAAAAACCGATTAAGATTTAGTTTTTTAGTTTGAAGGTGACATTCTCGGGAGTGTTCCTAGCTATGTTTGATGAAAATCGTTTCAGCCGTTTCAAAGTTATGGGCGTTTTACTGTTTGAATCGAAGTATTTTCGCAAGATATCGAATCATAATTACGTGTTCGATAGATTGTTGGTAGAAGCGTGTCTACTACTAGATAAATTATATAGTTTAAAAAGTATGAAATCAAAATATTGTTGCGGGTTTTGGAAATTTTTATCTGTTACATAACTACATTAAGTAATATCTCGTTGTTAAATAATAGTAGTTTATGCAATGGTCATATAATAGGGGTTATTAAAACACGAGCGTGGTTTTATCACATGAGGTGAAGCCGAATGTGATAATAATAACACGCGAGTGTTTTAATACCTAATTATGTGCCGTTGCATACACTATTTTATCTTCACTCATACAGTTGAAATAAAACAAAAGTGGAAACGGAAAAAATATGTGGTATGGCGGACAATTTAGATTCTCATTGCGCATGATTGCGCAGCGCGCGCCTCCATAGACAATGACACTATTTTTCTACATTATGTCAATGAGCCCATAAGCGCCAGTAAATTAAAAAGTAAAAGTGTGCTATAAACCCACGCTCTTGTTTTAATAACCCAACATATGACCATTGCATAAACTACTATTTGTTCATATTATATCCAATAATTTACTGGTTTCAGTGATCCACCACACATTGAATGGAATTTTGTGATGGCGGTAATAACAAGAAAACACTGTATTTGTAACACAATAAGCATCCATTGTTTACAATCAATGGTTATCATTGTCAATGCTAGCGTAAGGCTGGAGGAAACAGATCTAATGCTCCTTATCACTCGATAACGCAGATTTTTTGATAAGTTAATCTCAACTGATGGACATTGGTACACGTAGTTCGAACTTTAATATAAATCTAGAGATTTGTCCAAGATTTTATCTGTGAGCATGGGAAAACCCGTAATGAAGGCTGTATTTTTGCACGTTTTCAGATATCTAGAGATTTCTGGTGCCTGAGTTCCATAACAGCTCTCGTCACCTCTGTGTTACCTATTTAACCGACGTGAAAAAGGAGGAGTTTCTCAATCCGACATGTATATTTTTATACTCACAACTTTTTGTAAAGGTCCCATTTCATTTTTTTTTTTATTGGAAACAGTATACCACAAAGTTGGTTCTATTTAAATTTGTAAAATATTATCCACTCCTAAAGGTAGAAAAAAAGGAATTTTGATAATTTTGAAAAAAAAAATTGTAACAAAAATTTTTAGAGGAATAGCAAAAAGTAAAAAAATATTTTGGTCTATAATTTTGAGGCGGCGCCAAACATACTATCAACGAAGATCAACCTAGCTACAGACATTCCATGCTATAGGTAATTAATTTGCATGTTTGTTTGTTTGGCGCCAACTAAAAGGTTTTATTTTATTTTACGGAATTCCCTGCCGGAGTCTGTGTTTCCCGATAGCTACAACCTCGGGGTTTTTAAGTCAATAGTAAATAGGTTTCTTCTAGGCAAGCGTGTGTGTAAATAATAGAAAAAAAAATGCTTTTCAGTTCGTTATTTCATCAGTTATTTTTTTTGTTAAAAAGGATTTTCTCACCATTAACACTCTTTTTCTTTTAAATCCATGGTTAAAGTTTTTACAATTACTATTTAACGACAATGTCGACGGAGCCCCGCTGCGCGGAGCTCCTATTTCTGTCTAGAGGGTCTAAAGTAACCTAACACGAAGAAGATGAATGTCTATTTACCTTATTAAATTCCTACTTAGTTGTCTTAACATTGCACAAAGTTATAAATATCTGCTTGAGCTTTAAAATCATATGAGAAATCTCGATATTATGCGATACTTCTGGTTTCTGCATAAAAAATGTGAAAGACCGTAAATGTGGTTAGTGGAAACCCTATATTGTTTATGGATCTGTTTAAATAATTCATTTTCGAAGAAACAATTTCTATTTTTATTTTTCTACTAAAACATTTGAACGTATAACTTTCAAGTTACTCGTATGTTGACGACGTGGAATCACTTGAACATAGGTAACCAACACATAAAATAAAACCGTACCTACCCGCAAACCAAACGTACACAAACTTGTTGGTTATTTATTTGCTAAATAACTAAATAAATACTACTTATAGTCCTCCCCCTCCCTGGGAGGATCCCGTCACTCCGCACGATTGATCGCCTCCCCGGGGACGTGTAGCCAGTACCCTCACCACTTTTTTTCTTTTTTTTCTCCGAAAGGACATCCGGAAGTTCGTTGTATGAACGAGTACCTACTTATATTTATTTTTTGTAAGGATCAGTTGGCTTTTACAATTAATTTATAGAAAATTAGTCTATAAGTAGGCAGCGTAAGTACGTAACTTTCCAGTAAAATTAAGTATAGGAATCAAAATGATTGAGTTTTATAACAAAAATTCTAAATATTGAAATTGAATTGCCTGCGCTGCAAGTTGAGGTAATTTTTTTCAATTATCGACTTTTTATATTTTGTCACTCTTTTTGATTAGTGCCTTATTACCTGTACCTACTCTTTGCGTCCTACTTAATTCTATCAAAATTAAATCATCATCATCAGCCTATATTAATGTTCCCACTGCTGGGAAACAGGCCTCCTCTCTGTGAGAGGGGATGGGCCGTTATTCACCACGCGGGACCAGAGTGGGCTGGTGGATGTCATATGTTTTCAAATTTTTGGTTCTAGGACATGCCGGTTTCCTCACGATGTTATCCTTCACCGCTTTTGGGAGCAGTGGTGATGAAATAATTTACACAAAGTAACGCGCCTGCCTTGGTTCGAACCCACGACCTATATTTGTAAGTCGTGGCAAATACCACTGGGCTGGTGGCCTCAAAATCTAAATTAAATAGGTATTAAGTATTCCGACGATGCATAATTTTTCTAAATAATTTTATCAAATACATATTTATCTTTTGAAAGACCATCAAACGCATAAAGAGAACCTTTTTTTCTAAAAGACAGTGTAAATAAAACCCCTAATTCATTAAAAGCTCGACAGTATCTGAAGCATATCATCCCTAAAAAATTAAAAGCTACCTTTCCGAGCGCGTTGATGTCTAAAATTGCGGCGGTCTTAAGCAAATTTGCCGATCAAATATTATTAGAGGGATTTTAGATAGAACCCTTCGGATTGGGGAGTGACAGCCCCTGGATTTATCGGCTATGCATTGGAGTGGATGTGTTGAAAAGGTGCATTGCGTAATCATTAATACTGTGGCCACTGTAGGGTCTGTAGGTAATGACATTGAGGTCTTCATTTGTGTTTGTTCAGATTGAAGTTGGTGATGTTTGATGATGAAGTTTTTCTATTTCCGATTGGATGAATTTTTTGATTTTTCATAACTCATTTCTTTGTCATTTTTAGGGTTCCGTACCTAAAGGGTAAAAACGGGACCCTATTACTGAGATTCTGCGATCCGTCTGTGTCTGTCTGTCCGTCTGTCACCAGGCTGTATCTCATGAACCGTGATAGCTAGACTGCTGAAATTTTCACAGATGATGTATTTCTGTTGCCGCTATAACAACAAAATAAAAACAGAATAAAATAAATATTTAAGTGGGGCTCCCATACAACACGTTTTTACGATTATCTCGTACGCATGTGTGTCATTATGTTTATCTTTAGCAGGCACGTAAGTCCTATGTTATGTCTAGTTGTATAAGTACTTACAACATTAAATACTTACAGTTTGCTAGATTTTGGGATCATTTAGATTAGAAAAATATAAATATACCGCGGGCACAGCTAGTATGTTAATACTAGCTGTGCCCGCGGCTTCGCTCTCGTCATCTGTCTGCCAACCCTACCCTACTTACCTTCCTGCCTACCCTACTTATTTACCTACCAATTCTTTTTTATAGTCTTCATTCCTTCGCGGAGAATTTTAACATCGCCATTCAGAAAATTACTTCAAATGCACAACGCCCTCTATCGAATATCGGTTTCAACTGTCCGGGTATCTGAGTTGCGTGTGTTGTGATAATTTTACTTCTTGAACACTTTAAATTCATCTAACTTTTGATAGAGTGGTCCGATTGCGATGAAACAAAAACTAAGTAATTTTTCAAGTTACGCACAATTTTTATTTATAAAAGTTATTTACATTGGTTTCGTACATTTAGCGTGATGCGTGCACAAATAAACAGACAAACAGACAAAAATTCCAAATTAACACCCTGGCTATTTATTTTGGAAAATATTTTCGATGTACAAAAATTACTTTTCTACAGATTTAATATATTATGTATTGATAATTAAATTTGAACAAACATTTTTAGAGTACATCTTCAAAGAGTTTGAAAAAGGAATCAACAAAACACCACTTGCCAATTAAACGTCATCCGATCGAGTAGGTATTAGAGATTTTTCCTAAAAAAGAATTTAATTTCGACCAACAGGATCGACGGAAACGGATCGTAACCTTGATGGTTTTCATCTGTTAACGACGATCCGGCTTCCAGAATTGTATATTTTTTGTGTAAAGCCAGTAGCGGATACGTCTAAATCCACTACTGGCTTCGTAAATATCTCCATAATCATACACACATATTTTACCCAAATCTTCCAGCTAAGCCAAACAATTATTCGTTCCTCGCCCCTCACGGTACGTTAATAATTCCGGACTAGCATCGTGCATTATGGCAAGCGACAGCCTATGACTGATCACCGGCAGGCGGCAACCCTGGCTCATGGCTGCTACCGGCGGCAAAAAAAATTGCCATAATATACGATGAGAATTATTGCTAGGAGTATTTGGGTGACGGCTTTTAGGAGTTTCGAAGAAGAGATGTAGATAGAATAAGGGTTTTTTTTTGGAGGAAATGTGTCGTCTACAATGTTAATAATTATTAGCTCCGACTTTACTAACAAAATTTACTTAAAAAGTATTTATAAAATGACAAGTTTCTCTGACACTAAGTCCAAGACCTAGACAAACTTCCATTAGCTACACAAGTACTACCCTATCGTTTATTTTTGATCTGCGATCGCACTGCAAGCCAACTTTGACTCAACTGCATCGAAACTTTTAATCATTTCTAAAACAAAATAGGTTACCTACTAAAATAAAACTACAACCATTTAAAACTTTCCTAGTACTCTTAGCAAATGTTTTCTTTTTCACAATGTCACAAATTAAACTATATTATTTAAAGCGTGTAGCACAATCGTAGCAGCGTATAGAAGCAGCATAACAAGCAGATATTTATAACTGCAATATCCAAAAACATTAAACAGCGAATTCCTAATTAAAGCACCTTTCAATCATTCCATCGACAGCCGATTGCCAAAAGGAGTGTGCCATAAAGCCCACGCCAGACGATTATATTTTTAATAAAACCATAACTAAAACAAGATAAGGATGTCCCCACATGAACATCAGAACAAACATTGTAACGCCAATACACTTGATCCTGTAATCCTTTAGCTCCTGTAATGTACCCTTATCTGTCTATCTACGTAAGTATTTGGTGACGAATTTTTTTAATAAAAATACTTTGTAGGTACGTAGTTAGTTGAAATAGGGAGTATTTTTATCGTGTTTGAATTTCGAATGTATTTTGAGACTTAGTATTGTTATTAGGTTATGTCATATTAATATTTGAACTTTGTTTGATTGTCAAGTAAGACTAATTAACTACATGAAATTTTAACATAATGTCATCAATAAAACATAATATCAGCTAATCATTAGCGCACTACTCCTCCCCTTTGTTTCATAGAAGACTTTAGTAGCTGCAAAATTAAATGATTGTCGTTATTTTTCTACGTCTATGGCATAAGTACAACTGATAAATGATTCAGGCCACGATCAGAGTTTCAGGGTGCATTTTATTTACGTACTTGTGCATGTAATCGATCAGTGGTATCAACGGTAGCGTTATATACTGCTATTTTCCCTGACGCAAACACGTAAGAAACAAAATGTATCAACTTAAACCCACTTCATTAGTTTCAACTGACATGAAAGTTATCAGACTCAGCCACAATCTAACCACTGAACGGAAGTGCAATGCATCATGCGTCCAACAGACGTATCACTCCGTGTCATCATAATAATTCCAACGAATCCTTCGTTACAGCCTTATTTATATTCCCTCACCTACTTTAATATGTATGATTTAATTAACCACTCGCATCTCCTGTCAACTCTCCACGACGAATTGAAACGTCAGCTGCGTATTTTTTTCCCTGTAATACACACCCATTTTTCGGTAAAGAATTTAAGCAAACATGGCCGTGTAAAAGTTGAAAAAAAAAGTTTATTCGTGAACGCATCTGCCGCATTGTCCAATTTTCGACCAATGGCGTCGTCTCCCGCTCCCCTAGCTGTCAGTTGACTGTCAATTGTTTGAAATTCGAATGTTATTTTTTTCTCGTGGTAGGGCGTTGACGCGGCGGTACACAGCCAGTCGTGTAGTACAATTGAATTGATTGAATTATGGTTAATTTGGGCCGCGGCGTATCATAATGGATTGCCACCCGCATTGTGTCCGGTAAATAAAGGGTACAATACATACTCATGTTGTTAACAATTGCTACTTTTGCTGGGAAGAGACTTGAAATACGAAGATTTCTTACTGTTTTCAAACTCTACCATTCTTTCGCATATTTACCTATCTACTACTTACTACTACCACAAAATAGCGTGCCGCCGCTTACTTAATTTGTGATACTACTACTACTACTTTACTGTATTTTCCAGTTTTCTTTGTTTAGTCCAGTAAATATATTATGTAACTTATGCTTCCTTTGCAGATTGTTTAGGTTACCATTTATACCATCCTTGCAGTTAATAACCAAATTAATAAAACGAATAATTAATTCACCAATGTATTTCTTCCTTCAGCTTTTTGCCTTACATTTGAATTAATTAGATTTGCGATAATTCTAAACAGTGAGTCTAAAAAATAATTTTCATAACAAGGTCTACATCGTAAAACATTGTGCAATTCCAAAAAGATGTCATCAACAAAGATTGGCTCACTGGCCGCTAACAAGTTGAAATCGTTCTAATATTTCAAATCAAATCCAAACACTACCCCGTTGCGCTAACCCGATTCTCATTGGAGAAAAAAACGCAAACACGGCCATACTCGTACGCAAGCACGACGGAGCAAACATTTGCTTGCGATCGCGTAATGGATTAGCGTTGTCGCATCGCCCGGTATACTATTACAACGGCCGCTGGACAAACAACCACTGTCGGTGCCTTTGTGGCCCGCAACACGCTGACGATGACGAGTAAGCGACTTAACGTTGCATTCTTTTTTTTAAATTTTGAAGTAAAGTTGAGAAAGTTTTCCTAAGCCTCGTTTTGAAATAAATCTCTGCGTGATGTCAGGTTTCTGAAGATATGTCGAGAAACTTGAATTTAAGTTTATATTAATAATAACATTTTCTAACTAGATTTTTCCGTGGTTATCCTGCCGTGGCCTATCCTGCAGGCACCGTGAACTTTTGGTATAGGATCAATTGATACTTTCATAGATTACATACCTTTCACAAACATATAAACAAACAAAAGTTTTATCTTTTCTCAGTTCAATTTAGATTTAGATGTAACAGTAATCAACTCCTCTCATGACAAACAATACCCACCAATACCAATTTTATTTATCGTTCTGGCTGATCTAAATTGACTTTCCTCCTGTGCATCCAAGCTTAAAATATATGACATTAGGCGCCAATTCTCGTCTCACTCTTAGACAATGTGGAGGTATGATTCCCTGTCAATACTATCACGAGCGGCGTGCACGCATCCTGTGTCTAGCTGTCTTTGGTACACACTTGCTTCTACGGCACGATATTTATCGGTCTTATTACTTTTATCTTCTTATTCATATCTATCTATTTTGATGCATTAATTGTAAGCTTCTTATTTTCTTCTGTTTTCATTGTGCATACTTATAAATTCATAGTTTCCATCAATTTTATTTTACACTAGCTCTTGCCCGCGGTTTCGCTCCCGTGGACCACCCCACAGAAACCATTTTCGGGCTTAAAAAATAGCCTTTGTCACTCAGAATTAATGTAGCTTTCGATTGGTGAAAGAATTTTTTAAATCGGTCCAGTAGTTTTGGAGCCTATTCGGTACAAACAAACAAACAAACAAAAAAATCTTTCCTCTTTATAATATTAATATATTAGTATAGAAATATTGAATATTGCCTATAGGTTCCTCTCTTTCTTTCTCCGACTTTTGCTAAACACTGTTACAGAGTTATGGGGCAATACATTATTGCCCCATAACTCTATAACAGTGTTTAGCGAAGTCATTGCTATAAAATACTTTATTTCTTTTATTGACTTTTGCGTGATTACATTATATCTATATTGTCCAAAAGGACTTACCCTTATAGCATATACTGGCCAGTTTATCAGAACCATCATCATCAATATTAGAAGAGACGTTTGATTTATTTATTTATTTTATTTAGGATCACCAACGAGTAACATAACAACAACTTACAAAAAATATATAAATTGAAAAATATTATCATGGTATGCACACTCAATTAACCACAGCTTACACAATTTAAGTTTGATATCAATAGACGAATTCTATGATTTCAAACTTAAATTGTAACATTAGCAGTGTTTTCTTTTGCGTTACAACTGCGATTTTTATCAGAAACATTTTTTTCCTTTACAGTATTCTCCAACAATATTTATAAATCGCATACTACTTAACAGGCCTCCCGCATAGAGTTCCAATGCAAACTGTAGTTAATTACGCTCATATCGTAGCACAACGGAAACGCACACATCTGTCCAGTTTGCTAGCGGGCGAGCGTTGCGCAAACACACATACAGACAAACACGCAGGCGGACAAACACCCGGCTCTGTTTGATCTGCCAACGGGTTGCGGAGGTGGACCGGCCAGGGATCGAGCCGCAGCAGCAGCTACCATGGCGGTAGTGTAGTTATATTTGGTGATCAATATCTTTGAATCAATGGAAGAGACGTGTTCGTAAGAAATGGTTTGAATGAAGCTGGAACGTGTTTATTGAAGGCCGCGTTGGAGAAATCAACAGAGCTATGAAAATGAATGTGAAAAGGGTAACGTTGAGTGACGATTCCGCACCAAATCGAAAGCACTATCTACCTCGCATATAATTATTATGGCGGAAATATAATTTAAATCCTTTATTATAATTTCGTCTATTTGATTTTAACACCTTTTAAATACTCTTTGTAAGAAGCTTACAGTAGAACCATTTGCTATATATTATATATATATATATATAATATATGTCTAACATTCATCAAACAACTTTTTTTGGGTTTTATCTCTTACCGATATATCTACTACCTTTAATTTCGTTCCCGCATTATCATTGACATCAAACGTATCATTCGTCAGCAAATATATTAATTTCTCCCCTTCTGACGTTTGTTATTAAGTAACAAGTGTCGAAAGGATTATCTGGACTAATGGACGGACAGACGAACAGAAAGAGTATTAGTAGATATCGTGTCATTAGTTGCTCGTCTGTTGATGAAGCTTTCATCTGTTATCTTTGTATTGGAGATTTGTTTATCGTCCATTTCGTTTTCTTTATTGTTCATCAAAATTTTGTAAGCTTTAACAAGCGATATTTTCTGTATCCGTATTCGGCATTTGGGTCTTTTTATTAAGTTGACCATATTGTAATTCGAGATCTTTATTAACATTATTCAAATCAGTGTTAATCAAATAGTTGATAAAAGGTTTAATATGAGGTTCACTATACTAAATACACACTAGAATTATCTTTAAAAATTAATAATTCTCTTAAAACCTTGCACATCTTTGTGTATAATTAGACCAAAAACATTTCTCAATTAATTAGCTCCAAGGAATTCAACAACCACCTCACAAGGTCAATTCTCAGAAATCAAAACATTCAAAACACATCAGACAAATACGAACTCTAATATTTGTTTAGTTTTTAATTCAAACATGATTTCGTACGTGGTTTCGATGGTTCAGTTAGACATAGGATTCTGTCCATGTCGGAAACAAACGTGTATGTCATGAATACAGGTATTTTCAAGTTTAATAACCGTACTGAATGTGTTTACTCTAGAACAATGTACGTCAAATCCAAACTTTACCGTGAAACGACTATGGGCCACTCTTGCGCCACGGGGCGTCGTCTTTAGGCTAATATTGAAATATCTTTTATCTCACTTCTTTTTTTCTTCGGACGAATTAGAAAAAAGTGACACCTGTCATAAATGGACCCGAGAGGCTCCCACGAACTTTCTTTGAAACGTTTTAAAAAGATTATCCTGGCAATGAGACGTTTGAGTAAACAAACCTGTGTGTCTGCAAATAACAAAAAGTTTATGAATTTCAATGGCCCGGAAAAGAGAAGAATGCCAATGTTTACTATAAATACTTGTACCAAATAATGCGATTTATTATGAGCTTTTGTTGCAAGTTTTGAGCGTTTATTGATCTCGTTCTAAACAACAAACAAAGTTTCTGAAACAAATCATAATATTATTGCCTCAATAAATCCTTCTATGCCAAACATGTTTGATCAACATCAAATTAACAGACCTCTTCTCTTTTGTTGCAGCTCCAAAACTGATGATTCCGCCAACCGAGTTCGTCAGCCAAGGTGGCATCGGCAGCCCACAGGAAGGCCTCCGCACGCCCACCGGCAGCCAGATGCTCGCCAACCCTCTGCTCAACCTCAACAACACTGGTCGCACTAACTTCACCAACAAACAACTCACAGAACTAGAGAAAGAGTTCCACTTTAACAAGTATTTAACACGGGCCAGGAGGATAGAAATAGCATCAGCCTTACAGCTCAATGAAACACAAGTCAAGATATGGTTCCAGAACAGGCGGATGAAGCAGAAGAAGAGGATCAAAGAAGGGCTCATCGTCGCCCCTGAAGTAACCCCCTCGTCTACCTCTCAGGCCAGTGTCGTTGGATCCAGTGAGAACAGCCGCGAGTCCAGCTAAATCTATTGTTTTCAAAGACGATTAATCGAGTGAACTGTTTGTTTATCGATTTACGAAATCATCAAGTGATTCTACAGTTTTATTTTACCGCAAAATATTGACTGTCTGTTCAGAATAGATTTTGCTGTTTTGTGTGTTTTACTATCTTGATTTTTACTGTGTTCATTTATTAGTGATTCGATTTTTTCATATCTACTATTATTCCGTCGATCATTTTAGTTTGTAGAACAACTTGGTAAATCACAAGCCTCGGGCCGTATGCTAATTTAAATTATATGATAATAGTACTCTCTGGAAGCTTTCACATTGTAAATATCTGCTGGCGACATAGGGCATTGACGAAAATAAATGTATGCGACAGCATGCATTCAAAGTTTGACTGAGAGTGTGAGAAAACATGCTAAAATCTGCTTATCCTGGAACAGGATAACACCAGATTGTACAATCAAAGAAATAAAAAAAAACGACGACTAAATGGTTATCGCAAATTCAAACAAGATGTTATTTAAATTTATATCATTCAAAGAAACGTAGATAGAGCGTAGAATGTTTTTGCCGCATTGATTTTGAAAATAAAACGTATTATATCAAAGGAGATTATTGTAATAATGTGAAAAATTATAAAGGCTCAATTAACCTGATTAGTGTAAACCAACGGATGTGTCAACGTAATGAATTTTCTTAGATTTAAAATGTAAATTTCAGATCATAAGTTAAGTGTTACTTGTAAGATCATGCGCTGTTTAGCTAAAATGCTTTTAGGATCGTCCGTTAGGAGATATTTAAGAACAATATCAGTAGAATTTATATTTTTTTAATTTATTTTCTAAAGATCCTTTTTATTTTTAAACCAAAGCTTGTTTTTTTGTTTAATGTATTAGATAGTCATTGACATTATTGAATGAATGTTTTGTATCTTCGTTGATATTGCGTTGACTTTATCTTTCGGTTTTCTTCAGTTTTATTTTGAGTTCAACACTTTCTTCTTCTTTTGTAGCCATATGTCCTTAAAGTTTTAAAAACATTCATTGGTAATGTAATTGACTGTGATTTCCTAACCTTTCAGCTTGAATGTCCAATTGTTTTATTTTCTGTTACTCTTTAATTTATTTCAAGTTGACACTGATGATTTCACCAACTCAATTTTTTTTTCAAAACTTCATCAATCAAGCAAACAAACAACAATTTAAATTCATCATTTAAATTCACTTAGAGTTTGATTAACTTGTAATCTTAAGTGTGAATTCAGTTTCAATTGGACATTTTCTTTAACGAAATTTTATTATTTCTGTCTATAAGTAGAAAATAAGTTTTCATTAATACGTTGACGATACTAGTCTTAATTTTGTAATTATATTGTGTACAAATCGTATATTGTATATAATAGTGGTGTGTTAGGTCAGTCTGAGTGTAAATTATGTATTAAGATAGCGATTACTACCTTATCATTAAATTAATTGTACCTATTTTCATTTATTGAAGTTTTATTACCCTTGGTTTTTTATAAATGGACTACGTAAAAGATGATATTACGACTAGAAAGGTGTAAATATTGAGATATTGATTTTTAGAGACTTGTGGAAGAAAACCATGTTCCGCCGATACCAAATTAATTAGGGGGATAAGGGCGAGAGAATGATGATGATGATGATGATTGAGTGCCTATCCTGTTGATGAATGATGAATCCAGCTTTGCATAGTTTTTGTATTGGTACCGGTATACACCATGTGCTAGATTTAATTTAATAAATTTTACCGAAATCTAACATGAAACTACTGTTTCAGCCTAGGAATTTACTTTAAAGTATGATTTATTACTGTTCCATACAGTGTTCATAGGTTAGGAGGAGCTCGTGGCTAAATAATAACAGCCGCACGGGTGTATCATCAAGGTTAAGCAACGCTTGACGAGGTCGGTGCGTGGATGGGTGACCATTTCAACATACCGAGTTTCCTCCGTGCCTCGGAAAGCACGTTAAGCCGTTGGTCCCGGCTGTTATTTGAAGATCTTTGACAGTCGTTACGGGTAGTCAGAAGCTTGAGATCTGACACCAGTCTTGCCAAGGGGTACCGTGTTTACCCTGTTACTGGGTTGTGGAGGTCAGATAAGCAGTCGCTCCATGTAAAACACTGGTACTTAGCTGAATCCGGTAAGACTGGAAGCCGACCCCAATATAGTTGGGAAAAGGCTAGGCAGATGATGACAGTGTTCATAGGTTAATACTCGTAGGCCCACCTGGCATCTCTTGTAGTTAGGTACTTACTATTAATTGACACCAGATTGGTCATGTACCTTGTGCTGGACTTCAACGTCTTATAATGCGATATAGTAAAGCGCAAAACTTCAGTACTGCTTCAATAGACATCAACGCGCTTCAGCAAAACGCTATTTCGATGTAGGCTTTTATACATAGCATTAGGTTAAACGAGGGACATAATTTAGTGAATAATGAAAATATTTTTTTTACTATGCCTAGGCCTATCCTGAAATAAGAAAAATATCTATAAATCTTGATTACTGCTAGGACACCTTGTACTTGTACATGTCAATCATTTTTTATTCGTGTAACTCAGGGATGTTAAAAGAGGTTATTTTGGTTCATTTTCTTGGTAAGCTGGCAAATTTTGCTGTTGTTATAATGATAACTGCTCATTCATTGAAGACCCCATGTTCACTTGATCGCACCCTCAAACTAAGCGACACTGATGAACTTATTCATATATCCGCTCCCGTGAGCAGGGTAACTGCTGGAAACCCGTAGATTGTGTAAGGTGACTCATAGTTACCAAGAATAGAAAGTTTGGAGTACTGGAATTTTAAGCGGTACAACTCTATTTTAAGTAATACTTTCTTTGTGCCATGCATTTAGTTTAGTTCGTTTTGAAATTCCCCACACTTCAATAATAACTATAGCTATGATGGATCCTAGCGGGACAATATAACGGAGAACTTTTAGGGTTCTGAAAAAACATAATACCTATATATGTTTTGTTTATCTCGTGTCTCCTGTGCGGGTCACAAATAAATATTTTTTCTTTCTTTCTTTCTTTTTTTCTTTCTATATAGGCCATCTTATCACTTTCCAGTGCAGTACCTTCAAAATTTGGCTTACATCTCTTGAAATAGAGGACGTAATGGCGGTTCAGGTCCGAGCCAAAATAACGCAATCATTTGAACCAATATGGTTATTGCTACTTAGGCCATTCTACCGCACTAGACTACTTGGTAGGTGTGAGTTCGTCCATGGTCCTCTCCACGTTTTTGTAAATCTATAGTTATAAGCAGAACATGCATATATAGGACTAACCTCACTCTCAGATCTTCTGATTTGAGATTCGTTCGGGTTTGAGATTCTTCTGATTTGGGGTAGGTATCTACAGTAAAGGTGCTGATAGACTTGAGCATTCACTTGTAACAGAAGCATAGAACCATACATCGCTATGAACATATTCACGATCATTCTAGCGAACTTTCTAGTAAATGCTTGTCAAAAAATGTATTCTTCACGAAAATGTCAGACTTGCCGGTCGAATATGCTGCATTTATACTTATGGGCTATATTAAAAAGAGATAGATGATGGTGCTATCTTGATTGAAATATTTTCCACGTTATCGGGTGCTAAACCAGCCAACGCGACGGTCCATCTGATGATGGTACGTGGTCAGTGCCGACGATGGACATCAACTATGACAAAGGTATCGCTGATGCTTAGTCATTCTTTAGATCAAGCTCACCGGCACCGATGATAGCCTTCAAACCGGACTGCAACGCTACATTACCATTGGCCTGATCTAGCAACACTGCTCACGCGCCACTCAAAATTTTATTTTGCGCTGGAATACTTATTCGCATGTGGCTTTTTGCTCTACCCCAAGACCGGCAATGACTTTACGATAGCTTAGAGTGGAGCACCTGTCCCACCCTCCACTCTTTCTGACATGGAGTTATTTACGTATGGTAAGCAAACCATTACTAAACAATGCAAAAATATGCTTTGTTCGTAAAATGCAGGTTGAAGTTGGAGGCCAACGTGGGTATCTAACCGCAAACTGGCAAACGTTAGCTGGCCCTCAGGCAGGTGGAGCGGCTATCTTCGCAAGATAGTTGGTAGCAGACGGATGGGATGCCGGCAATCGAAAAAATGGCATTCAATTGGGGAGGCCTATGTCCAGCAGTCGACTGCTGTACATACCTCATCATCGTCATCAGCTTACAGATGACGATGATGAGGTATGTAAACGAAGAGAGCTCGCTTTACTCGCTCTCGCATCCTAAATGCCCAAACGTTAAGGATAAGGGTAAAAGAGATAAGGGTTCAAACATTTTCGATCTCGCTTCGCTCGCTCCTGCATAATGCGTTCTAATAATAAGCCTTAGTAAAAATAAAAACCGGCCAAGTGCGAGTTGGACCGTTATCGCAAATAAATCGGCAAAAAAATGAAGTTTGTTCAGTTTGTTGTTAATAGTGGCAACAGTTATAAATCATCTGTGAAAATTTCAACTCTAGCTATCACGGTTCATGAGATACAGCCTGGTGACAGACAGACAGACATACGGATAGTGGAGTCTTAGTAATAGGAGCCCGTTTTTATCCTTTGGGTACGGATCCCTAAAAACGAATAGATACCTCATATTCCCGACATAGTAACCTAGAATTTTCGAGTTCGCTAATTGCTTGCCCCACCCTTAAACAAATCCTGGGTACAACCATTTTCTTTGCAACAGATGAAAATGAATTAAAGTTATCTACTGTTTAGAAGACTGCTCATTTAACTTGTTAGCTAACCGTAACCAGGCTCCTCAAATGGTACTTGGAAGGTATATAATGGAATGGACCATCAGCGCCCAGTGGCAACGATAACTAATAATGAATTAATACAAAAGTAAAACAGATTATTTCGTTAAACATTTTATTTAGATTAACATAAAAATATTTAAAAATATAAAAAAAAACTTACTATTTTGCACAGCATACAAACCGCCATCTATTATCACAAAGCATTAACTTTAACGGTCAAGACGCTACTGCTAGCGACATCTATCTACAAAAGTTTAAAAAACTACATTGTCTTAATAGTTCCGAAACAGATTGTAGATGGGGACAGCTACCACGTACAGGTAGACAAATTCTTTTCGATGTTTTATTTACACGGTATTTTCACACGAAACTTGCTACAAAATCGATGTTACCTAATTGAATAAACAATCCTATAGCTCTTAGCATAGGACCCATATTCAGGTGTGCGACAATAAGCGACAGCGAAACTCACTGCAAAATTGAGTCATTTGATAAAGATAAAGTTCAATCTTCTTTGTACGACTTTACTCTAAACCAGAACCCCTACACCTCGATGCAAACAGTTCCCCGTACTGTTCATAATCCCTTATACAAAATGTAGTTCACATCACATCACATCATCAGCCTATTAATGTTCCCACTGCTGGGACAGGACAGGCCTCCTCTCTGTGAGAGGGAATGGGCCGATATCCACCACGCGGGCCCAGTGCGGGTTGGCAAAATGTAGTCATTTCTGGTTAATGCTAAATTACTGTATAATCATAATTAATCCTAGAATAGGACAACTATTATTACGATAGCAGACTCACAGCAGATTTGGGCGCACGGTTGGCTCAGTGGTTGAGCGATTGACTGCTGCGCTACGTGTCGCGGGTTCGATTCCCGCAAGGAACAAAAGTATGACCTACAGATAGTTGTTCCGGCTCTGGGTGTTTGTGTTTGTTAGTTTATATGAATATAAACGCTCCCACGATACAGAAGAAATTACAAGTGTCGGGCAATGTATTAAAAAAAAAGATTGTATCATTAACAAAAAAAAAATATAGATACTAAAGATAATGTCGTCAACAGAGATGTTTCCTCGGTAGAAAAATGAGAATTCTATTTAGTCCATTACAGATGATCAAATAATATTGAAAACGTATTTTCTGCTATAGCGAATAAACAAAAATGTATAAAGATAAAGCGCCTCAAAGTTCAGGAGTGGGGTCTTGTGACGTCACTTTGTCAGTATAAAATGTAGCACACCGTGACGTCACACGATATTTCAACGCACTATATCATCGTAATTTTTTGTTTACGTGGCAAAAGAATAAATACGTGTCCAATACTTATAGGTTTTCTAACTGACGGACTTAGTATCTACCGTCCGTGGACGGTAGTTATCTACCCTATTATGTAAATATCCCTCACACATTAAAATAAGTACCAAACTACTCTTTAAAGATGTCTCTACATAATTTGTTGGATTTATGTAAAAAAAGTATTAAAAAAAATTTGGATGTTTAAAAATCAAGTTTCTTACTCCGTTGACCCTCATAGTAGATACCTAATTTTTTTTTATTTTATTTTAGATAGGCTCGCGCTTGACCACTATCTCACCTGATGGTAAGCGATGATGTGGTCGACGGTGTAACACGCTTGCCTAGAAGTAACCTATTCACTCTTGACTTAAAGACCCCGAGGTTGTAGCTATCGGGAAACACAGACTCCGGCAGGGAATTCCACTCCTTAGCTGTACGCATAATGAAAGTATTTCCAAAACGTTTAGTGCGTATGGGTGGGATGTCCACCATGTACCGATGGCGCATCGCCGTACGTCTTGTAGTTCGATGATGAAACGGGCTAGGCGGAATTAGATCATGCAATTCCATCGCACACTCCCCGAAATGCAACCGATAAAAAACCGACAAGCTGGCAACTCGACGACGATGTTCAAGGCTTTGGAGCTTTGACTCGACTAATGCCTCATTGCCGATGAGCCTCTTGGCCCGTTTTTCGATCGACTCTAGTGCATCAAGCTGGTATTTGGCAGATCCGTCCCAGAGATGAGAACAGTATTCCACGCAAGATCGAACTTGCGCTTGATACAACTTAAGCAGCTGCTCTGGCGTGAAGTACCGTCCCACCTTCGTAAGGATCCCCAACTTTTTGGCAGCCAGTTGAGCCTTTGCCTCAATGTATGGGCCAAAATTGAGTGTCGATGTCAACGTTACGCCAAGAAGCTCAAGATGGTCCGTTATCGGTACGGTTACACCTCGGAAAGATGGAGCCGGGTGAAATTGGCTCTTTTTCGCGGAGAAGAGACACGCCTGTGTTTTTGCGGCATTGAACTTGACCAGATTGGCATCGCCCCATTCGGAGACTGCTTCCAAGGACAAGCTCAAGCGCTCCACCATGGCCTCACGGAGAGACCGGACCTGAGGCCCAGTGGCTCGTGCGTTGGACAAGTATCTCTCAGCAACAGTGCTGTCATCTGCATACCCAAAGGTGCCGGGTTTTAGCAGATCATTTATGTGCAGCAAGAACAATGTCGCGGAGAGTACCGACCCCTGAGGGACCCCGGCATTAATATCCAATAGGTCCGAAGAGCAGCCATCGATAACTACTCGAATGGACCGACCCCTCAGAAAGTCTGCAATCCAGTCACACAGACCACCGGGCAGACCGAATGAAGGAAGCTTACCAATAAGGCTTTCGTGCCAGACCCTATCAAAAGCCTTCGAGATGTCGAGGGAGACGGCAAGCGCTTCCCCATGTCTCTCGATGGCCTCACTCCAGATGTGAATGGCATACGCTAGAAGATCCCCAGTGGACCGATTTCGGCGGAAGCCGTATTGGCGGTCGCTAAGGATGTCGTTGGCTTCTAGGTATGCCAGGAGCTTACTATTAAGTACGCGTTCCATACTCTTACAGAGTATGGACGTTACAGAGATGGGTCTGTAGTTGGCCGGGTCAGCACGACTGCCCTTTTTGGGCACGGGCTGTACGTTGGCTTGCTTCCATGCATTCGGCACTTTTCCAGTCTGATAAGAAAGGCGAAACAGGCGTGTCAAGATCGGAGACAATTCAGGCGCACAGGTTCTGAGAACAATTGCTGGTATACCGTCGGGTCCGCTAGCCTTATTCACATCGAGGTTGCGCAGCACCCTACGTACGTCCTTTTGATGGATGCGAATGTCCGACATACTCGTTCCGCATCCATCAGGAGAAGGAGGGGGGCGTGCGCCACCAGGATTCAGTCGCGAAGATTCCGCAAAAAGAGAGGCAAACAAGTTTGCTTTCTCCTCAGCGGAGTGGGCCAGCGACCCATCGGGTTTCAGCAGTGGTGGTAGTGAGGGACGGCAGAAGTTCGATTCAACCGATTTAGCCAGGGACCAGAACGCCTTACTACCTGCTGGGTAGGAAGCAAGTTTTATCCCTATCCGGCTAATGTGGTCGAACCGAGCCCTTCGCAACACTTTCTTGCAGGAATTGGCAGCCCTGTTGTAGGCTTTCTTCCTCTGACCAACGTCACTCGCCTTGCGCGTTCGAGCGTCGACCCAGGCATGGTACGCTTCATGTTTACGCGCATCGGCGCGGTTACACTCGGCGCCAAACCAAGGTCGGTCTTGGCTAGACATTGTTACGTCAGAGAACGGAATGTAGTACTCCATTCCCCGACGCAACAAATCCGTCACGGCGTCCGCGCACGACGTAGGATCTGATGAAGAAAAGCAAGTAGGCTGCCAAGGATAGGATGCGAAGAAAGATCGCATCCCATCCCAATCTGCTGACTTGTACCGCCATACCCGCCGGGTGCCTCTTGGGCTGGGATCGGGAGGGGAGTAGACGGATACAGACTTCACCAGACAGTGGTCGGAACTACCCAAAGGTGGAGATACCGACACCGAGTAACGGTCTGGATCTGTGGTCAGCAGAAGGTCCAAGCAATTAGCCGTATGCGAATCAACATCCGGCACCCTCGTTGCCCCCTGGACCAGCTGAGTGAGATTTAACGCTAGCGCAAGCTTTCGCGTCTCTCGCCCAGCATGGTCAGTGTACTGGTACGGGAAGAGCCACTCCTGGTGGTGGGCGTTAAAGTCCCCCAGTATCACCAGTTGGGCGGACGGGTACCGCTGCTGAGCCTCGTCAGCCGCCTCACTAAGGTATTGTGTAAGCCCGGTTGTCTCCAGATCTCCGCTGTGCGACCTGTAGACACAGGCATAGATAATTTTATCCAGACCTGTGTCCACCAGGACCCAAAGCACTGAGTATCGGGAATCTTCAAGGTTTCGGAGACGCCGATAACAGATGTCGTCACGGGCGTACATGCATACACCCGCGCGTGGCTTGAACCTGTGCTCCAGGGTAAACCCTGGGTAAGAAAGATACGCCACGTCTGACGGACATCCGATCTGCGTCTCCGAAAGGAACAAAAGCGCTGGTTTATCAGTCTCCAGATGATAGTGGACTGCATCAAGGTTAGAGTGTATACCTCTGATGTTACAGAGGTGAACCTTATGAGACAGTGAGTGCTGCCGCTGTACAGCTTTTTTTCTTTTGTTCCTAATTGTCATAGTTGAGAGGATAGGAGAGGAGAAGGAAGTGAGATGAGGTTCCACGCTGGCATCCCACAGACACGCGCCGGCAGGACGCCATCATTGGGGGACTGGTCTGGAGACTGCGGGGACGCCCGAGCCCCCCCGGAAATGTCCATCGGGCACTGTCTTCTGGTCGCCAACCAGCACGATGGCGCATTCCGGGATTTTTCGTCAGTTGGCGGGGCAGCCTTTCGTGTGTGGCTGGCACACTACTTGGGCCCCCAACTACCTGCGGTCGGCCAGCGGCGCACCGTGCCTCGGATCCCGCTACCCTCCGCGACCAGTCTCCCGATACATCCCTAACAGCGCGCATCAGGCCGGTCTGCCTGCAGTGGAACAGCTATCTCGACCCAACTCCTCTAGTTGGCTGCACCGAGCATCGTACCGGAACACGGCTAGGCCGCTTGGCGGTACGTCTTTGTCCGGTGGGTGGTCACAAGCCTTCGGCCGAAGCCTACCACCAGTTAGTGTCACCTGATTAGCACCACCCGGGGACCACGTGTAGGGTAACAAAAATAGGGGTAACTCTCCTACGGACGCGGGTGACTCAGCCCCCAGAACCTACTTTTAGACAGATAGGTCGAGCCGTTACTTAACTTTAAACCTACATCTTATTACAAAATCTTACCTTCAATAAAGAGAGTAGATGCATTAAATAAAATAGTACAGATAATCAACAAGCTTAATAACTTACTTATCTACATTAAAATACCCTAACCATTAAAACTACACTAAATAAGTTACTTGCTAATAATTTCATACTTGAGGTCGTTCTCAATGAGTCTCGGGATTAACGTGGTGTTCTTGAAAGCTGCTCCCGGCGTCATCACTCCACCGCTGGGGGAAACATATACATAGGTGTATGTTAGTGGATGACACGATAATTACAAAGATTAAAAAGCTCTGGGTCTGCTTTGAAAAAGCCTTAAAAAATTACGGCAGATATTTGAATAGGTATAGAATAGAATGGCATAGAATGGAATAGAATAGAATAGAATTGAAAAGAATGGAATATAATAAAATGGAATAGAATGGCATAGAATGGTATGTAATGATATAGAATGAAATAAAATGGAATAGATTGGTATAGATTGGAATAGAATGGAATATAAAAGAACATAATAGAATAGAAAAGACCAGAATAGAACAGAATAGTACAAAAAAGAATAGACCAGAACAGAACAGAGTGGAACAGAATAGAACAGAATAGAACAGAATAGAATAGAACAGAATAGAACAGAACATAACAGAATAGAATATACTTTATTGTACACCATAAAAGTTACACATGTCTTTTATATGAAGAACTTAATTATACGGTGGGTACAAAGGCGGTCTTATCGCTGACAGCGATATCTACCAGACAACCTTTGGATGGACTGAAAGAACTTAAGGAGTAATCTGCGATGTACTGTTATTACAAAACTTTATTGCTAATAACAGCCGCACGGGTCGATCTTCAAGGTTAAGCAACGCTTTACTTGATCGGTCCGTGGATGGGTGACCATTTCAACATACTGACATTCCTCCCCGCAAGTACGTTAAGCCGTTGGTCCCGGCTGTCATTTGAAGATCTTTGACAGTCGTTACGGGTAGAACAGAAGCTTGAGATCTGACATCGCAGTCTTGCCAAGGGGTGTCGTGTTACCCAATTACTGGGTTGTGGAGGTCAGATAGGCATCCCAACATTATTGGGGAAAGGCTAGGCAGATTGATTACTTAGGTATGTGAGGTACAATACAATCAAGTTCGAAAAAGAGCTTGCGCACCAAACCCAGAGAGAAAAACTGAAGGTTACACTAGTCAACGGCACGAACTATTTTGTGCGCGGGGTTAAAATGCATTTTATATCAACCGACAACACGTGCGGAAGAGATTGATGCTGTGATGAGCAGTAGGAAGCTAGTTCCCGTACGAATACACACTTTTGCAAATTTGTAGCGAAATGGATAATGATTTAGGACGAAACCGAGCGCGCGAAATTTTATAAACAGACCTTTGGCAGTTTAGATATCATGAAAAAATGAATAAATCTATCTGTTCAAAATAAAATTATTTGCATTGTTAAACTACTAATCTATCCCTGTATGGAGACCGTTTTGCAATTTTCCGTCTTCTTATGGTATTTATTCGCGCCCAAAAAAGCGTTAAAATTAGTGTCGAAATGTGGAACTTTCGACGCTCATAACTTTCAAATTTTTTATTTTTTGCTTCCATACAGGGCTAGATAATGATGAGACAAATTGATATCACTTTATATTTTGAACGTACATTGTCAAACAGTGGAATAATACCTAGACTACGTTTGTATGGAAGAATTTTCGACTAATGGTACCTTAAATAGAAATACGTAAAGTAGGAGGAGAGCTTAGAAAAATAAAGTTTCAAGTATTTTTCGAATTTGAGTTAGGCTGTTGGCAGCATGGTTTTGGTAATTCAACCATCAATCGAGAAAACCGCAGATTCAATCTGCACAGCCCCTTTCATTCCCTAAATGGATGGAAGGGGTTGATCTTCATTCGTTAAGTCGAATGAAACTGGTTTCTTACTGACGGAAACTGATTCGCACTAATTTTTGCGATATATCGACCAGCAAAAAACTATGTTCTTTGTACTTTATTGTACAACAAGACATTACATTTAAACGAGTTGATAACAAAATTCATGTGGAACAAATCTTGCCGTATTGTTTCCTAATAAATCTGAAGGCCAGTTAGTAGTCAGGTTTACTGTCTGAAAAAACTAGACATTGGGAAATAAAGGTTGTGTTAAAATTATTCAATAGAGGGTCGGACTCACTTGGCTGGCATGTGATGTCTCTCTCTGAGGATGGAGGTGGCGCACATGAGGACGGCCACCACAGTGGAGCCGTACGCTGGGTTTGTTCCTGTCACCTAGGAATAACATAAAATCTCACTGTCATCAACTACATAGTATATTTTGATCCAAGTGAGCAAACTGCCATTGCAGCTAAGGCGGAATAGGTACGAGACGAAGGCGAGGCCGTTATCAAGCCAAGAGATCAAAATATTTCAAATAAACCTTATATGTACTTTTGAATTGCCAAACAAAAAAAAAAGATGCACTAGTTGCACATTCGCAAGTGTCAGTAGGTCTCAATGGAGAAAAACGTGCAAGAAACTCCACGGACACAAAAGAGTGTCATCCATGCCATCAGTTTTAGTTACAATTATTTGGTTATATCATTCTTGTAGGAAAATTACATAAATGTGAGAACGATGTTAAAAGAAAAAGCGTTTAGAGTAAAATAAACAACCACAAAATACAAATACAAAATTTCTTAAAAACAGACCGAGGCAACCAAATTATTACCTATCCTAACTACTGGCGCCCGTTCACGAACATGACGCATGGATTGGCACCACTCAGATCACTCATGAAGGAAATCGAATGATGCAACACATATGCCAATGACACACTCACTCTCAAATGTCCGCTGCAGGTTAGGCAGAGGTGCACCTATTACAAGCACATTCGCCAGCGAAGCCCTATTGCCACTAACGAGGTTCAAGTCCACACTACGGTCTTTACTAACATTCCAGATGAAAATATCCCAAATCACTTTGCCCGATCGAAGCCTAGATCTATTGCTGAGTATATAGTAGTAGCATTTACTATTATTGGACCAACGAAGCAGTAAGCAGATTAAATAATGTAGTACCTACAAAAAGTTATCCTACTAATATTATATAGATCGAAAGTTTTTGAGTGTGTTCGTATGTTTGTTACTCTAAGCTTTCACACAAAAACTACTGAACGGATCTAGATGAAATTTGGCACAGAGATAGATTATAGTCTGCAATAGCACATAGGATACCTACTTTTTATCCGGGAATATGTTCCCTTGGAATAATTTTCGACAATCACGCGGGCGAAGCCACTGACTGAAGCTAGTATTAAAAAAAAAATAAGACCATCAGTAAAACCAACCTTGGCAACAACAGTCTTGGTAGGCTCCGTCTTCTTAATATCAGCCCCCTCCGCCCAGCCCTTCCCCACCAGATCGAAGGTGAAGTGGCTGTTCTTCATCACATTCTCCGTGGGACCTTCCTTCGTCACGTAACCACCTGACCAGTACTTCGGATGGTTCAGCAAATACTTCCTGGTACACTCAGACTTGGCCATCATGAAGACGATTATCCCATTGAAGATGGTCAGTATGGACCTTCCGAGGGTCCCCGTCTTGAAGTAGGCCTGGAACTGGATGGGTCTCTGCTGTTCGTTGCTGTATAGGTAGTGTTGTGTTCGGTACACTACGGATTCGTCAGCTCCTGGGAAGGGGAGGTAGTACTGTTCGTCTTTTTTGTGCAGTTTTCTGAAAAGAGAGTTTGGATTTTTTGTAAACATGTCTAGGATATAAAAATGGCTTGCATCGTATTTCAATGACTTGCAATAAAAAAATAAAACTATTTTATTAGTTTACGAACCACCACCGTAATTATGTAAGTCCAGAGAGTAAGGTACGGATGGTTTCCCTTGAATTAGTTGCTTCATATTTTCAAAAATCCGTCTACTTGGCAGCGTAAAACACGCAATGAATATTGTTGAGTCATCAAAACAAAAGGGAAGGAGTGTGCTTTGTGCTGTTTAAACAGATACGCAATTAGGGTACAGGATTTCTCATCGGCATAAAGACAAGCAAAATAATCTCCTATGTTAAATGACAAATAGGTATATCATCATCATCAGCCTTTTAATGTTCCCACTGCTGGGACACAGGCCTCCGCTCTGAGAGAAGGACTGGGCTGTAATCCACCACGCAGGCCCATGCGGGTTGGTGGATGTCACATGTCTTCGATTTTTTGTTTATAGGACATGCTGGTTTCCTCACGATGTTTTCTTTCACCGGTTTGAGAGCAGCGGTGGTGAAAATTTACACAAAGTTAAGGGCATGCCTGGGTTCGAACTCACGATCTACAACTTGTTAATCGCAGCCTATACCACTGGGCCACCACTGCTCAATAGGAATCTAAGTGATGGTAATGATGTCTTACCTGCTTTTGATTAATTTTCGATAAACCTTCCATAAGGACCTTTGTTGGTCCAGACATCCTTCTACTGGCCCCACTAGTTTAACCCGAGCGTTTTCTGTCACTAAATGACTTACATTTATGTAGATTTGTGGCTTTGTCTTACTTTTGTTTAACAACAGGCTTCACCTGAGGCAGCGGCTCTGGATACAGCGCCTTGTGCAGGCGCGCCAGCTCATTGTGGTGCGCCATGCTGAAATCGTGACAATTTTAAAAGAAAGACTTCAACTTTGCTTTTACAAAGACAACATCTGAGAGATTAAAAGGAACGGCAGGCTAGCAGTTCGCATGTGGTAGCCGAACGCTATGACAACAGCTGTGAGATCGGGGGCACGCAAGGTTGGAATGGAATACTTGATGAGTCGCTTCCATGTTATTTCGATAGTGAGAACGAATGTTCTCTAGTGAAGAGATGCTAGTTCGAGTTATAAGAGTGTTCATGTTTGATCACTGATTTAGTAGTGGTTATATCTAGCACTACCACTAGGTTATTAAGACACACTTGTAAAAAACAAGTAGTTGATGAGTTTCCTATTGGCGATATAGTTTCAAAATTTGGTTCAGTACGAACTTTAGGATGAGATATCCTATAAGAAGGAGATGAGATATCAAAAATGATTGCACAACTAGTGTTTTTCAGTGGCAAAGCGAGTTAGTAATGTAATTTGGCCAATGTAATTGTATCGAGTTAGTAACGGTACTGGTCAATTACGTGTATTCAGAACAGATCTTATGTTACGTAACGATTTACAACCACAGTATTCTGATCAGATTTATTTCTTTACTAGCTGACCCGGCAAACTTTGTTTTGCCATAAAAACACCAAACATTCACCTACCCTACACCTACCCTACACCTACCCTACACCTACCCTACACCTACCCTACACCTACCCTACACCTACCCTACACCTACCCTACACCTACCCTACACCTACCCTACACCTACCCTACACCTACCCTACACCTACCCTACACCTACCCTACACCTACCCTACACCTACCCTACACCTACCCTACACCTACCCTACACCTACCCTACACCTACCCTACACCTACCCTACACCTACCCTACACCTACCCTACACCTACCCTACACCTACCCTACACCTACCCTACACCTACCCTACACCTACCCTACACCTACCCTACACCTACCCTACACCTACCCTACACCTACCCTACACCTACCCTACACCTACCCTACACCTACCCTACACCTACCCTACACCTACCCTACACCTACCCTACACCTACCCTACACCTACCCTACACCTACCCTACACCTACCCTACACCTACCCTACACCTACCCTACACCTACCCTACACCTACCCTACACCTACCCTACACCTACCCTACACCTACCCTACACCTACCCTACACCTACCCTACACCTACCCTACACCTACCCTACACCTACCCTACACCTACCCTACACCTACCCTACACCTACCCTACACCTACCCTACACCTACCCTACACCTACCCTACACCTACCCTACACCTACCCTACACCTACCCTACACCTACCCTACACCTACCCTACACCTACCCTACACCTACCCTACACCTACCCTACACCTACCCTACACCTACCCTACACCTACCCTACACCTACCCTACACCTACCCTACACCTACCCTACACCTACCCTACACCTACCCTACACCTACCCTACACCTACCCTACACCTACCCTACACCTACCCTACACCTACCCTACACCTACCCTACACCTACCCTACACCTACCCTACACCTACCCTACACCTACCCTACACCTACCCTACACCTACCCTACACCTACCCTACACCTACCCTACACCTACCCTACACCTACCCTACACCTACCCTACACCTACCCTACACCTACCCTACACCTACCCTACACCTACCCTACACCTACCCTACACCTACCCTACACCTACCCTACACCTACCCTACACCTACCCTACACCTACCCTACACCTACCCTACACCTACCCTACACCTACCCTACACCTACCCTACACCTACCCTACACCTACCCTACACCTACCCTACACCTACCCTACACCTACCCTACACCTACCCTACACCTACCCTACACCTACCCTACACCTACCCTACACCTACCCTACACCTACCCTACACCTACCCTACACCTACCCTACACCTACCCTACACCTACCCTACACCTACCCTACACCTACCCTACACCTACCCTACACCTACCCTACACCTACCCTACACCTACCCTACACCTACCCTACACCTACCCTACACCTACCCTACACCTACCCTACACCTACCCTACACCTACCCTACACCTACCCTACACCTACCCTACACCTACCCTACACCTACCCTACACCTACCCTACACCTACCCTACACCTACCCTACACCTACCCTACACCTACCCTACACCTACCCTACACCTACCCTACACCTACCCTACACCTACCCTACACCTACCCTACACCTACCCTACACCTACCCTACACCTACCCTACACCTACCCTACACCTACCCTACACCTACCCTACACCTACCCTACACCTACCCTACACCTACCCTACACCTACCCTACACCTACCCTACACCTACCCTACACCTACCCTACACCTACCCTACACCTACCCTACACCTACCCTACACCTACCCTACACCTACCCTACACCTACCCTACACCTACCCTACACCTACCCTACACCTACCCTACACCTACCCTACACCTACCCTACACCTACCCTACACCTACCCTACACCTACCCTACACCTACCCTACACCTACCCTACACCTACCCTACACCTACCCTACACCTACCCTACACCTACCCTACACCTACCCTACACCTACCCTACACCTACCCTACACCTACCCTACACCTACCCTACACCTACCCTACACCTACCCTACACCTACCCTACACCTACCCTACACCTACCCTACACCTACCCTACACCTACCCTACACCTACCCTACACCTACCCTACACCTACCCTACACCTACCCTACACCTACCCTACACCTACCCTACACCTACCCTACACCTACCCTACACCTACCCTACACCTACCCTACACCTACCCTACACCTACCCTACACCTACCCTACACCTACCCTACACCTACCCTACACCTACCCTACACCTACCCTACACCTACCCTACACCTACCCTACACCTACCCTACACCTACCCTACACCTACCCTACACCTACCCTACACCTACCCTACACCTACCCTACACCTACCCTACACCTACCCTACACCTACCCTACACCTACCCTACACCTACCCTACACCTACCCTACACCTACCCTACACCTACCCTACACCTACCCTACACCTACCCTACACCTACCCTACACCTACCCTACACCTACCCTACACCTACCCTACACCTACCCTACACCTACCCTACACCTACCCTACACCTACCCTACACCTACCCTACACCTACCCTACACCTACCCTACACCTACCCTACACCTACCCTACACCTACCCTACACCTACCCTACACCTACCCTACACCTACCCTACACCTACCCTACACCTACCCTACACCTACCCTACACCTACCCTACACCTACCCTACACCTACCCTACACCTACCCTACACCAACCCTACACCTACCCTACACCTACCCTACACCTACCCTACACCTACCCTACACCTACCCTACACCTACCCTACACCTACCCTACACCTACCCTACACCTACCCTACACCTACCCTACACCTACCCTACACCAACCCTACACCTACCCTACACCTACCCTACACCTACCCTACACCTACCCTACCCTTTTTCCCCATTTTTTTTGTTTTTAAACCTTCCCTGTATTCTGTCGACCAAAACAAAAAAAGAATTATGCAAATCGGTTCAGCCGTTCTCGAGTTTTAATCAGACTAACGAACAACAATTCATTTTTATTTATATAGATAGATTGCTTACTCACAAAGTAACAAAGCAAGTAAGTAGTGATAGCAGTAGATCTCGCGATCGTTTTCTTTACATAAAAACTGAGTTGGTGAGCGGATAGTAAATGGTTACTATTGATAATTTGATTTTAACGATATTGATCAGAGTTAATTCGTGAAGCCCCTTCACATGACCTTTTGAGATGCAAATATTATCAGGCTTAATAATATTCCCCTCGTATTAACAATCGGTATGTTCCAAAATCATTGAGTAAAAACTGTGAATCTTGTGAGGAAGATCCCCGATCACAAAGTTCCTCGAGAATTAGACGTCATAGTTAATGACAGTGGTAGTAAGACCAAATCTGATTAAGAATGGCTTGTACACTCATACTCGGAAACTTTGGACTGCACCTCATGAGTAACATGTGGCGATGGACCCATCGCCACAAGAACACGAAGAAGTTTCATGAGTTGAGTATGCATTGCTTATGAATGATGGTAAAGAGTAACATAATTGTTAGAATTACTGTGTTGTAACTTGTTGATCGTCGGACGTCTTTCTAATGAAGTGTTGTGTGGGAAACCCTGGTACGAAAACTAAATAGGCCCTGTATTAAGTCCGCGATAGGTGATTATGTCAGGACAGTGATCGTTATACACAGAAAACTTTAAATAGGTACGCTTAGAACCTACAAGTATGCACACGGTAGGTTAAGGAAGATGCCAGCGGGTCACGTGTCACGTACTAACGTGACACGTGACCCGCTGGCATCTTCCTTCAATGTTGCTGTAGAAAGGATTTTGATGATAATGAGCAAGTTTAAGTTGTCGAGTAATTCAGTCAATCGGCCATATTATGTTTGACCGTACCAGTGGATTCTGACGAAGGTCGGGATCTAAAGAGACCGTTGTGTGAGAGCAATGCGATTGCTGGTCGGCTAGAGAGCCGTGGTGTTAAAGGTTTTACACGAGGGTTTCTATAAGCTTGGCAGTTTATGCTGCAGCAGAAGTTTTAAAGTTTGTTTGGAATGACTGTGGTACATGGCCCAGGGCAATGATTTAGTTAAAGAGTATAGTTCTGAAATTTCCCTATTTTCACGAACCCAATGGTCTACTTTGGTCAGGAGTAGCCGAGCGTTGTGTGGCAACTGTTGACCTGTGTGGCAACTGTGAGCCTATGTGTCAACTGAAGACCTGTATGGCACCTGTAAGTCTGTTTGACAATATGTCTGGTGTGAAAATTCATGTTTGTGTTAGGAACCTTACAGAAAGTTTATATCGAGTAATGAGGTTAAAAGAAAGTAAACTCACATAGTCACGCGTGTGGTGAGGTCACCATGTTAATTTTGATGACGTTCGAATCGTCAAGCCCTCATTACGAAAATTTAAATAATTTTGGTTTATTCAATTTGATTACTATGTACGCATAGTAATCAAATTTGGAAAACCAGAATTGAAAATGAAAAACGTGTTAGTAAGACACACAAATTTCAAGTACCTACCAATTGAGATAGCAGATGAAGTAGATAATGGATTGACGTAACATACGACAGACTTAACGCCTGTGTGAACAGGTTCTGAGTTCAGAGAGTTGAGTTGACTCGACATCGTGTGGATGTGAGAGTAGAGCAATTGTTATTGCTAAGAGAGCTATGAGATAGCTAGGAGAGCTATGGGATAGCTAAAAGAGCTATGGCATAGCTAGGAGTGCTATGACAAAGCTAGGAGAGCTATGTGACGGGAGAGAGACCGAGAAGGCGACGTGCTGTGTTCCACGCTCTCCTCTCAAGAGGAACTAAGGCCTATAGAACACCATGTGGATTTAGTCAGTAGGAGTCTGACGGACCCTTTAGCTTTCCCCAAGGGCTGAGAACATCCATTGAAGATTTCCACATGATTCGATACACTGTTGAAAACCTGACAATGAGGAACAGACGAGGATGCCTGTCTTGCAGGATGGCCGTGTCGGGTTTAGTCAATGGTACGGACGTCAAAAACAAATCACAAGCACGCCCCTGGCGGCAAATCAAGACAATTAAAAGAAATAAAGAAAAAGTATTTATTTGTGACCCGCACAGGAGACACGAGAAATCAGCTTAAAATTAAACAAAATAAAAACCCCGTGCGAGACCAAAAAGGCTCCTATCTCAGCATGTGCAGCGATATCCAAAAAAGGAAATAACGCTGCGCTGATATTCTGATATGCTGATATTTTTCTAACCACTTGCGTGGTGGGGACGGCAGAATATGGCAGTTGAGTACTGACCACCTTAGAGCTAAGACGTCGTAGAATCACTGTCGATCCGTAATATTGATAAGCAAGATTGTAACTGTGTCTTGTGACTATTTGATTAAACCCAGTGTATCGAATAATTTATATAATTTCTTTTTCACGATTATACCCACCGACACGATGTCTTAACCTAAGGGAAATACATCCTGACTGCCTGATGGTTATGCGAGCCCAAGTAATTAATACGGCATTATTCTTAATGCACGGGCAATTTGAAAAATTCCCAATACGAGTAGGCAATATGATTAAAACTATTGAAATAATTTAGTGACTGGGCTTTCTGAATAAAGTCCATCACGTATAGTAAAGTTAAGTACGGTTACTATTTAAACAAAAATATCGACGGATTTCTTTCTGCAGGGTCTAAGGTAACCTAAGATGAAGCTGAGTTCGCTCGCTTTGCTCACTCACTTCAGCTACCATCATCACCTTCGAACCTAACCTATCCGTGACGTGCCCTAACCGAGCGAGCGATGCGAGCGAGCTAGAGGACTTTTTCATCTATACCAATTATTATAAAAAGGTAAAGTTTTTAGGAGGTTGTAGGGGGTAATCTCTGGAACTACTGAAACGATTTAGACGGAACTTGGCATGGATTTAGTTTCAGACCCTGAGCAGAACATAGGATAGTTTGTATTCCCTTGGGATGATAAAACACTTTTTACGAAGCCGCGAACAGAAGCTAGTTGACCATAATTATCGAATTGCCCAACCGTTACGCAGCAATATTCACAATGACCAGACAATGTGATAAATATAGAAGTTTAAATCAGTATTCATTACATTGCCCGATTTGACTTGACTGGATTAATAATGCCCGGGCATTATTATACATAGTGCTCTGATTAATCACATGGTCCATGACATGTATAAAGATATATCGCTGCATATGCTAAGATAAGAGCCTTTTTGGTCTCGCACAGCGTTCTTTCTCTTTATTTATTTATTTATTTAGACTTCATGCACAAAGGTACAAAGGCGGACTTAATGCCTTAGGCATTCTCTACCAGTCAACCTAGGGTGGTGAAGAGACAACATGGCAGGTGCATAGTTTAAAAATAAAAAGCTAGAAGTTATTATGCTAAAACAGGCAAAATACACGTACATATATTGTATATAATATATATCTATATAAATATACATATTATATATATTTATGAAATAACAGAAAAGAAGAAAGTGAGATGACTCTGCTTCATCATCATCATATCATATCAGCCGAAAGACGTCCACTGCTGGACATAGGCCTCCCCCAAGCGTCGCCACATTGACCGGTCTCGTGCGTCCCGCAACCAGCGGATCCCCGCAACCTTCACCAGGTCATCGGTCCACCTGGTGGGAGGCCTTCCAACGCAACGTCTTCCGGTTCGCGGTCGCCACTCCAGAACCTTTCTGCCCCATCGGCCATCCGTTCTGCGAGCAATGTGCCCTGCCCACTGCCACTTAAGTTTGGCAATTCTTCGGGCTATGTCGGGTACCCTGGTTCTCTTGCGGATCTCTAAATTTCTGATTCGATCACGCAAGGAAACTCCGAGCATAGCCCTCTCCATTGCCCTTTGGGTGACATTAAGCTTTCTGATGAGGCCCATTGTAAGCGACCACGTCTCAGAGCCATATGTCATCACTGGCAACACACACTGGTCATAGACTTTCGTCTTGAGACACTGTGGTAAGTTGGACGAGAAGATAACGCGCAACTTCCCGGACGCTGCCCAGCCGAGTCGGATTCGACGGTTGACCTCTTTCTCGAAGTTGGCCCTACCCAACTGGATCGTTTGTCCCAGGTAGACATAGTCGTCCACAACTTCGAGTGTAGAGTCTCCGACCTTGATAGGAGTGGGTGTAACATGGGCATTCAACATCACCTTGGTTTTGTCCATGTTCATCCTAAGACCCACTCTTTCGGAAGCTCTACTGAGGTCATCGAGCATTGTACTGAGGTCCTCCATGGTCTCAGCCATAACCACTATATCGTCGGCAAACCGAAGGTGAGTGATGTACTCGCCATTGACTTTGATGCCTAGCGCTCTCCAGTCCAGAACCTTGAAGACATCCTCCAGTGCAGCGGTAAACAGCTTCGGAGATATGACGTCTCCCTGTCTCACACCTCGCTGCAGACGGACTGGTTCCGAGGTCTGATCCTGAAGTCGAACTGACATGGTGGCGTTTTTGTACAAACACTTCAACACTTCGATGTACCTGTAGTCAATTTGGCACCGTTGTAGAGACTGTAGTACAGCCCAAGTCTCGATCGAATCGAAGGCTTTCTCGTAGTCCACAAACTGACTCTGCTTATTTGCTCTTTAATTTATGATAAGGCACAAACAAACATTTTTTTCTTTCTATCGTCTTAGTTTGCTATTTTTTAGTTTCTTCTAAAAAAATGTTCACAGTAGTTTGATTAGGACACAATGAAATAAAAGCTTTTGCTATAATATGGAGAAAAACTCTAGCTAGAAATTAGAAAGTCAAAAATATAGTATACCTACCCATATACAACAGACTCCCACGTGCCAAAGCCGATGACTCCTCGATCTTTCGACTCTTCTGCAACTTCCGGCGGCAAATAGAAACTGAGGTACGACTCCACTGAGTTTAGAGTACCTGTAAACGAAAAAAATATGTTTTATCTTGACTTGCTTGACTCGCCAGGTTGTCAACATGTGGGATATTGAGTGGACTCAGCGATCATTAACGATAAGTCGTGTCAGCCAATGGCTTAATACCCACCAAATAGGCACGAGCTTCGACCAGCACCTTAGGAGGCTCTCGTTAGGCGGTTGGGTCAAGGGCGTGATTCAGAATGAAGTTCTTCTGGACACGGATCGTATTGTTAGGAGATTCCTCGCTCTGCAGCCCTTACCGCCTTGTAAGAACAAGCTGTGCTGCCTTCGCTCACGTGGCTACGTAAGATACTAGAGCCTCATTACTATCAACATTTCAGCCAAAAGACGTCCCCTGCTGAACATAGGCCTCCCCAAAGAATCACCACATCGATCGGTTCTGTGCGTCTCGCATCCAGCAGATTCCCGTAGCCTTAACTAGATAATCGGTCCACATCGGTACTGTTGGTACCTACTAAAAGTAAAACTGCGTCAGCTCCATGAACTGAACACTAACAGACTACACTAGATACTAACCCTGAAAGTTCTGCTTGAGGAAGGTGACGCCCATGTCTGCGGGGATGCTGTCCCAGCCACACGCGCTCACCACGAACACGCCTGCCTCGCGTGCCTGCTCGTCGTAGCGGATCTGCATCAGCTCCATGAACTGGAACCAGCGAGAAGGTTCAACAGAATTGAGGAACTTTTCACTAGCACCAATGAAAGAAGTCAAAATTTTCCAGTAATTGGTAAATTATTATTGATGAGCTCGTGGCTAAATAATAACAGCCGCACGGGTCAATCATCAAGGTTAAGCAACGCTTGACGAGGTCGGTCCGTGGATGGGTGACCATTTCAACATACCGAGTTTCCTCCGTGCCTCGGCAAGCACGTTAAACCGTTGGTCCCGGCTGTCATTTGAAGATCTTTGACAGTCGTTACGGGTAGTCAGAAGCTTGAGATCTGACACCAGTCTTGCCAAGAGGTATCGTGTTACCCAGTTACTGGGTTGTGGAGGTCAGATAGGCAGTCGCTCCATGTAAAACACTGGTACTCAGCTGAATCCGGTTAGACTGGAAGCCTGGCCCCAATATAGTTGGGAAAAGGCTAGGCAGATTGATTTTTGGTAAATTATTATTGCATGGTGGCAGAAATGTGGATGGCGGTGCTAAACTCTCCTACCGGGTTAAGATGACGTTGAGGTGAAAATTTCAACCTTAGTAAGAACCAATAGATGCTAACACCTCTCTTTGTAAGTTTACTCACAGAACAGTTACTCTTCACCGTTTCCCAATGCAGCACTATGAATGATTTAGCTCTTTTTTTTTACTCAATTTTCAGACTGATAGTACTACACAATTGAGAACAGAGTGTGTGAGAGAGACAAAGAGGAAGTCTTTACTAAAGACAAAAAGACAGACACAGTAAAGACATTAGGAGATAGAAAGTCGTCAAAAATAATATTATACAGGGCTACACATCTGTTGATGTTTTGAGACAGAGATCGATGCGGCAAATGAAATAAGGGGTTCAACAACTGGTGTAGTAAAAAGTGGATTAAGAATCCCTACAAGTTTCACAAGCCAAAAATAGAAAACAGCTAGTTTTTCAGCGAAAATTTCTCAATAACTACAAGATATATGATAAAAAAACATAATGACAACAATAAAAACTACACAGGTCCATCGACTACAAGCCCTTGAGCGAGACTGAATGCCTTGCGCGAGCGCAACGGTTTACAAGGCATTATTTGGACAATTTATTACAGTAAAATAAGTACTCAAAAATATAATATAAAAATTGGATTCGATTTATAAACACCTTTAATTTCAAATTATTTACCAGTTATTTTTATATTCAACATATTATTACCCGTAGACGACGCTTGATAAAATTGCCTTTTTCCGCGTGGACAACATTTTTTATTAAGTACAAATACAATAAACTTTGAAAAACTAAATTGGTGGCTTACTAGTATACTATATGCCCAGTCCATACCATTTTTTGCAGATAATTATTCGCCACCAGTAAGCTGAAAAAGCAATTGAAAAACCTGGTGTTTTGGGATTTCGTAAAAACGTGTGTTAGGAATTTAATTTTTCTAATATTTTTTGAGCAGTTATCAAAAATATATAATGTACATTTACTAGATAACTATGTGACGCAAAAATTTGCATTAAAAGATTTATCATATATCTTGTAGTTATTGAGAAATTTTCGCTGAAAAAGTAGCTGTTTTCTGTTTTTGGCTCGTGAAACTTGTAGGGACTCTTAAGAGCCAAAATTTCTCAATAACTACAAGATATATGATAAAAATATAATGACAAAAAAAAACGACACAAATCCGTCGTCTACAAGCCCATGAGCAAAATTGAATGTCTCGCGCGTGCGCAACGGTTTGTAAGGCAATAGTCAGACAATTTATTAAAATAAAATAAGTACTCAAAATAAAATGTAAAAATTGGATTCGATTGATAAACACCTCAAATTATTTATCAGTTATTTTTATATTCATCATATTCTTACACGTAGCCGACGCTTTCGCACATGATAAAATTGCCTTTTTTCCGCGAGGACAATTTTTTTTTTAAGTACTTATACAATAAACTTTAAAAAACTAAATTGGTGGCTCCCTAGTATACTATATGCTCAGTCTACACCATTTTTTGAAGATTGTTATGCGCCATCAGTAAGCTGAAAAAGCAATTGAAAAACCTGGTGTTTCGGGATTACGTAAAAACGTGTGTTAGGAATTATTTTTTTCTAATTTTAATTGAGCAGTTATCAAAAATGTGTAATGTCTATTCCCTAGATAACTTTGTGACGCAAAAAGTGGTTTTAAAAGATTTATCATATATCTAGTAGTTATTGAGAAATTTAGCTTTTTTCTGTTTTTAGCTCGTGAAACTTGTAGGGGCTCTTAAGACACAGGATGAGAGTATGATTTTGTGCGAAACAGAGGCGGACACGGGGAACATGAATTTTAATCGTAGACTTTCTGTAAAAAGAGTAATTAACGTATTTTGTACATACATACATAAATTGCAAGGAAAGAAAAAATATTTAAAGATGAAATTTTACATAGACCTACGTTTGGTTTGGATGAAAATGCACGGTAAGCTAAAGCTTGTTTAAAAAAGTATTTTTAATTTTCAAAAATTATATAACTATCAATCGTCTACTTCGACTCCGTTGGTTCAGTTAACTGCAAACTGCAATTTTAGTGTTGAGAATAATAAAACAACTTATTTACTACACAAAAATCGCAAACACAAATAAAGCAAAAAAAAAATGGCCTCTAAGCCAAAAAAAAAATTGGCTAAAAATTGGTGATTCACAGTCAAATCAGTCAGGAATGATGGAAACTACAACCTCTTAAAGGATCTATGTCAAGTTAACCTGTGGCCTTGTATAAAAGCAGTAGTAACACCACTTTGGTGATTGATTTCCATTTCACGTACCTGTGGTTCCCCACTAATATCCACATAGTTAGTTTTGTTCTCCACAGCTGCCCTAACGACAGGCTCTCCGTACAGGTGGTAGGGACCGCAGCAGTTGATGATCACCTTCGCCTGAGCGCACATATCCTGAAGGGACTTCTCATCGCCAATGTCGGCTACTATGAGCTTGACGCCGGAGAGGTCCTCACCTGGAATTAAGAAGATAATGATTATGCAACGCTTGCCGGGGTCGCTCCGTGGATGGGTGGCCCATCTATTATTTCCGAGACGTTTCCGGGCTTCGGAAAGAACGTTAATAAACTACAGTAGGCGCCCACGCATGTCTTTTTAAAATTCATATGTATACTTTCTAAGTTTATCTTGGACATCACAGTCAACTGTGATGGAAAACATCGTGAGGAAACCTGGACATATATTCTTTTTTTAATTGTAATGGGTTTGCTCTTGACTCTAGTCTCGGTCATAGGTGACAGAGACAGAGTCTACGATGGAGTGAGCTTACCCAGAAGAAGCCTGTTCACTCTAACTTTGAAGAGATTTGGGTTGAATGCGTTCGAAAACACAGACGCAGGTAGTGAGTTCCATTCATTCGCTGTGCGCATTATAAAGGATGTTTGGAAGCGCTTGGTTCGAATTGGTGGAATGGCAACAAGGTAAGGATGATAACTTGCAGTGCCTCTAGAAGTACAGTCTGTAGAAGACCGACAAGCAGGCAACTTTGCGGCGATGAGCCAAGCTGTGAAGCTTGGCGTCCACCAGTTCAACGTCACCAATGAGCCCCTTGGCTCTGCGTTCCACTGAGTCAAGTGCGGCAAGCTGATCCTTAGCTGAACCATCCCAAAGGTGGCTGCAATACTCCATGCAGGATCGGACATGCGCTTTGTATAGGGTTAAAAGCTGTCCAGGCGTAAAGTATCGCTTCACATAGTTAAAGTAAGTCTGAAATAGCCAAGTCAGAAGCTTGCGGGGTTCCTAGAGGCGGCTTAATTAATTCTGACACCAGAGGTGGCCACATCCTCACACTAAAAGATGAAGAAGACTGTTGTGAAGGTGTGCCGACTCCAACATTGTTGGGAAAGGCCTAGGCAAATTGATTTCGGTTATGTGATGGCCAAGCAAAGAAACCAAACCGGCACTGGGCCCACGTGGTGGAATACAGTACGGCCCACAGCAGTGGCAACTTTATAGGCAGATTATGATACGCTATCTATAGAGAAAAGCTTCCATGAGGTAAGGTAATCGATTTTGACGTAATCGATTTTGCTTTATCTGACCACACCTGTCAAATTCTCAAGTGTCCGGTGAAAAGGATATGTGTTTTAAAGCATTGGTATGTTAAACGCCGTGACTACAATCAAGAAAATATGAATAAGTTCAGGGAATGTTTAGAGAATGTTTCTTTTTCGGAAATATATAAGCTTGACGATCCGAATACAGCCTATAATCTATTTCTGGACACATTTATCCTCATGTATAATCTATGTTTTCCTTTAAAACGAATAAAATTAAGCGTACACAAAAGACCACCTTGGGTATCGCGGGGAATTAAAACATGCAGTAAAAATAAAAGAACCCTTCTGTGGCGTTACCGACTGGAACGCAATGAACAAAGTAAACAAGAATTCAAAAGATATACAGCAATATATAAAAAAATTATTAAATTAACACAACGTGCTCAGAACAGCTATAAAATCAAATCGTCAACTAACAAGTCGAAATCTACTTGGGAAATCATTAATCGAACGAAGATGAATATGCCCAATAGAAACTCAATTGGAAACATTAAAATTGGAAATAAAAAGGTAACGCACCCGTACGAGATAGCGAAAGCCTTTAACAATTTTTTTGTCGACAAGATAAAACCTATCATTAATAGAGGTAAAAATGTGACATCAAATATCTCCAAATCAAGTAATTCGATGTTTATGGCACCAAGTAATGAAAATGACATCAAAACCATTATTAAATCTTTAAAAAATACCGGCAGTGTAGGTAATGATGGAATTTCTACCAAGGTAATTAAGTATGTTTCAAACTTCATAAGTAGACATTTGAGTTATATTCTCAATTTGTGCATAACACATGGTACTTACCCAACTAACCTAAAAACAACTGTGGTTAAACCATTGTTTAAAAAAAATGCCAAAGATTGCATGGAGTCTTATGGCCTATAAGACTCCATGCAATCTTTGGCATTTTTTGCGCTTGTTCCAATAATATCCAAGATATTTGAAAAGTACATTTATGCACAGATTTATAAATACCTGGATAAACAAAACATTTTGACAGAGGAACAAAAAGGTTTTCGGAAAAGTAAAACGATAAATTTGGCCATCTACGATTTTTAAATAATGTTTATACGAATGTTGACAATAGAATACCTGTGTGCTCAATATATTGTGACATGACTCAGGCCTTTGACTATGTGGACCATAATATTTTGTTAAGTAAACTTGAAGCCTACGGCATTAGAGGTAATGTCTTGAATTTAATAGAATCGTATTTAAAGAACAGGAAACAGTACGTTGAAGTATCTGAAATAGATTTAAAATTTAAATGTCAGCGAATTTACAAGTCTGATCTTCGAACACTCACATATGGCGTACCCCAGGGCAGTGTTTTAGGGCCTCCTTTATTTATAATCTATATAAATGATATGCCGAAAGTTACAAGTCACCCTATGTCACTATTTGCTGATGACAGCACTGTGACTATTAATAGCACAAACGCTGAAACCTACAATGACGAAATTTCTAATACTATAACCTCCATAATACAGTGGTTAGATAATAATAATTTAAAAATAAATATTGAAAAGACGAAATTAACGATGTTTAGCCAACGTTCAAACACAAATATGAGTATAAACTATGACAACCCACGCATATCACAAGTAAACACATCTAAATTCCTAGGTTTAACAATTGATAATAAATTAGATTGGAAAGCACATACGGAGGAGCTAACCAAACGAATTAGTAAGTCTGCCTATGCCCTATACAAACTTACCTCAGTGATGAGTGTGGACGCTTTAGTCACAGCATATCATGGCTTGGTGGGTTCAGTTCTGAGATATGGTGTTATTTTTTGGGGGAATTCAACCAATAGAGAAATAATCTTTAAAGCACAGAAAAAGTGCATCAGGACAATGTTTGGATTACAGGTCATAGATACATGTAAACCATTATTTATTAAATTTAAAATATTGACTCTACCATCCTTATATGTTTTTGAAATTGCTGTATTTGTTAAGACCAATCCTAAGTTGTTTAAAAAAATGTCGGACATTAGTAACCGAAGTCGAAGGGATAACAGTAGCTTATGCGTAAGAAGGTCCCACACAGCATTAATGTATAAAAGTGTATTCTGCATGGCGCCAGTCATATTTAACCACTTACCACGGTCAATCAAAGAATTGAACGTGAGCTTATTTAAGAAACGGCTAAAATCCTTACTGGTGAGCAAAGCATATTACAGTATTTCGGAATTTTTAACAGACAAAAATCTAATGATAGAATGTTGACATGCTAATGAAATATATGACTGTTTGTGCTTATAAATAATTTTGTATATTGACATTAGTATTGTATATTGACATTAGTATTGTATATTGACATGATAATTTTATATTGACATTAAAATTGTATATTAACATTAATATTGGATATTGACATTTGTAATTTTTACCTATATTGACATAGCCTTATTATCTGTTTGTCAGTCTGTGTCTTGACATGTACTGTTTTGACATTTTTATTTTTATATTATTGTTCCTATTATTATTTGTTTCTATTTTTATTGACATTGATTTCTATTGATATTTACATTGACATTGATTTTTATTAATTTGTATTATGCAATTCTTTATAATTGTTGTTTTATTGTACAGGCTTATTTTATTTAATTATTGAGATTCAGCTGGCTTGATTTTTTAAAATTATTTGGAAACATTTGTACGCCCTCTGGCATAACATAGCGCACTATTTATTACCTGTATATACCACTATTATTGTACCTATGTTAAACAAATGAATAAATGACTTATGACTTATGAGGTACTACGTTAGACTTCTAAAACGGTGTAATAATAATTCTAGTATGAGCTTCCTTACGTTGTCAAACAGCTTAGAAATCGTTGGTTAAGGGTACACTAGTCGACAGCTCGAACTATTTTGTGCGTGGGGTTGAAATGCATTTTATATCAACCGACAACACGTGCGGAAGAGATAGATGCTGTGATGACCAGTAGGAAGCTAGTTCGCGTACGAATACACACTTCTGCAAATTTGTAGCGAAATGGATAATGATTTAGGACGAAACCGAGTGCGCGAAATTTTATATACAGACCTTTGGTAGTCTGCATATCATGAAAAAACTACTAAATGTATCTGTTCAAAATAAAATGATTTGCATTGTTGAACTAATAATCTATCCCGGTATGGTGGCTGTTTTGCAATTTTCCGTCTTCTTATGGTATTTGTTTGCGCCCAAAAATGCGTTAAAATTAGTGTCGAAATGTGGTACTTTCGACGCTCATAACTTTAAAATATATATATTTTTTAAATTTTTGGCTCCATACAGGGCTAGATAATGATGAGACATATTGAATCATGTTTTATTTTGAACGTACATCGTCAAACAGTGGAGTAATCCCTAGACTACGTTTGTAAGGAAGAATTATCGACTAGTGTAACCTTAATAAAATGAGACCGCGCCCTGTATTTATTACGCTTTTTAGGATTCAGTAGCCAAATGGCAAAAAACGGAACCCTTATGGATTCATCATGTCTGTCTGTCCATCCGTATGTCACAGCCACTTTTTTCCGAAAGTATAAGAACTATGCTGTTGAAACTTGGTAAGTAGATGTATTCTGTGCCGCATTAAGATTTTCACACAAAAATAGAATATAAACAATAAATTTTGGGGGTTCTTCATACTTAGAACTGAAACTCAAAATGTTATTTTCATCATACCCATACGGGGTATCTATGCATAGGTCTTCAAAAATGATATTGAGGTTTCCAATATTATTTTTTTCTAAACTGAATAGTTTGCGCGAGAGACACTTCCAAAGTGGTAAAATGTGTCCCCCCCCCCTGTAACTTCTAAAATAAAAGAATGATAAAACTAAAATAAATATGATATACCATGTAAACTTCCACCGAAAATTTGTTTTGAACGAGGTCAGTAAGTAAATCGTTAACCGCAATTTACCATAGTACGGAACCCTTCGTGCGCGAGTCCGACTCGCACTTGGCCGGTTTCGTTTAATCCTTTTTTCCCTTTACTTGGTTTCCAATTAAGATAATCTATCAATCTATCTTTAACGAAGTCCTTGAGTTTCTCCAACTACTCAATTCTTTTCACCAAAAACGCGGTTGTTCTAAATGTTATCATCCATCCCCCTAGCTCCATTCCAATTTTGTTCAATTTCGTCTCTATCAGCCATTACAATCAGATACCAACAAGTCTAGACGTTGAAGAAACCAGACTTATTGCGTAAGTGAATTCGGCAAGGCCAAGGGCAAAGACCATGAAAAATCGACCAATCACATGCGAGATAAAAGACGTGATGTGGATTTCCGTCTATGTGATTGGTCGATAGTTCATACTCTTTGCCCTTTGCCTTGCCAAATTCACTAAAACAATATGGCTGCTGTAACCTCTTTAAAAAATAACAAACTCAGGTACGTACCTACCTGTTTGCCAGGTGTACGGGGAAAACAATTTAAAAAATCAAGGTATTTATTTTCTTCGAATTACCAATATCAACGTGATCATAATCATATGCAGCCAAAGCCGAACTAACTCAGAACTTGTATTCACATAAATGTCACCCACATAAAACTGGCGTACAAAAAATACGATAAAAACAAACAATGTTGACATGAGGTGCTTGTGAGCTAGCCATACCTAGGTACGAGTAGGTACTCAATACAAGTAGCGGTCGATAAACACACTTATGTTGATCCATCCACTTTGACCTTGCACTGTGGTAATCTATTATGAATCATCATAATCCAACTATTATGAATCATCTGAAAACCATAGAATGACTTGTAATATTTAACTTGAGGAACTTCAAGAATTGCTTGTCAACGCGATTCGACAACAGTATGGTACAGTCAACCGATAACAGCAACAAGGTACAGCAAACCTTACTTATTTAGTGGTAACCAGTAAGGGTTAGCACGCACAGCGATTTTTATTCGCGCGAATTTTTTAGTACAATTTGGGCGCGATTTTTTTTCCGCAGTGCGTGCAGCTTCATACACTTCCATAGGTCACAGAATGCGCGGACATTTTTTTTTGCAGCTGCACGCACTGCAAAAAAAATCACGCTCAAATAGTACTACCAATTTTAAATGGTTTCATATGATGTGCATTTGACTGTAGGTACTACGGTCACTTTGACTCTAGCAAGCAAAACATAATCTGGTTCTATCGAAGGGGTATTATTTTACCCAGTAAATGGATTGTGGAGGTCAGATAGCCAGTAGCTCCACGTAATGTACTGGTATCCAGCCGAACGCAGAGCTAAGAGGCTCATTGTCGACGTTAAAAGACGGTGAGCGCCAAGCTTCACAGCTTGGCTCATCGTATCAAGGTTGCCTGTTTGTCGTTCTTCTACGGACTGCACTTAGGTGAGTGTGCTCAAGAACTCCACGACCTCATCCCACCGACTTACTTCTACCATCGAACATCTAGACGCAATGCAAGTTACCATCTTTTCCTAGTTACCATTCCACCAATTCGCACTAAGCGCTTCCAGCGTCTGTGTTTCCGAACGCATTTAACGCGAATCTTAATTCTATATTGCGTACCATAATGTTTACAGTTGGTAGGGAAATAATTATATTAATTGCAATTATGGACCCTGAACCTCTTCAAAATTAGAGTGAACAGGGGGGTGACCATAAGCTCTTAGAGAGGTATCAATTTGATATCGAATAAGGGACAGATGTATCTGACGTGTATACATCTGTCACTTACTTGATATCAAATTGATACCGCTCTAAGAGCTTATGGTCACCCCCCTGGCTCCTTCTGGTTAAGCTCACTCCATCGTTGACTTTGTCTCTATCACCTCTGACCTAGACTAGAGTTAAAAGCAAAACCAAATAAAATAAAACAATCAACAAAAACAGACATCATTCTATTAATTACTTGAACTATGAAGTATCTACTTTTAATAATAATATCTTGATACCGTCATTTATCTTTTAAAGGGCACGCGTATAAAAACATATAAAAAACGAAACCAATAGACTAAAATACTTGAAACAAGTTTATATCACGTGCATACCAAAACAGATAAACGTGATGACGTAATGACTCCAAATTATATGCCAAGTCAGATTAACCACAAACAAAAAGAATAAAATATCAAGAATATAATATCTAGACCCTAAATACAATGCGAAGGTTGATATGAATCTAGAATCTACTATGTCTGGTAGCCAAAGTCCAATCAATAATTTGCCTAACTTTTTCGGCCGGTAGTTCGGGCCTTTCAGGTCGGCTCAGATGCAGCACCTGAGTACCTACCTGTATTTTACTTGGAGCGACTATCTGTGACTTGGGACTACAACCTAGTGACTGGGTAACACGGTACTCCTTTGACAAGATCGGTGTTATATTTTTCTGGTATAGGGCCCAAACACAAAACTGCGGTGCGACGTCACATCGTGCATCGTGAAAATCTACGAGCTTGTTGCTTGTTACTGCTTAGCTGTATTCTGCGTTGCGAATTCGCGTCAATTCGCAGTTTTGTGTTTGGGCTCATAATGGGACCAACGGCTTAACTTGTTTTCCGAAACACGGAGGAGTCTCATCATCATCATCAGCCTATTTATGTTCCCACTGCTGGGGCACAGGCTTCCACTCTGTGGCCTTGGACAAATCACAAAAGATTCCCAAGGCATCGCACCTTTCTTCCCATGCATTATAAACATGTCCTAAAAGCTCATCGGCATCAGTAGTTGAACGACCCCTTGTAAAACCAAACTGTTTGCTATGTAATAATTTATGTTTATTAAAAAATATTTACAATTGCTCTAACATTAATTTTTACTAAACGTAGGTAGTATCAATTTGAGATCGAATAAGGGACAGATGTATCTGACGTGTATACATCTGTCACTTACTCGATATCAAATTGATACCGCTCTAAGAGCTTATGGTCACCCCCCAGATCTTCCCGTTTCACTATTAATAATATTCCAAGTCGTTTTAATAACATTACTACTATTTTTACTAGCCTCCTTCACAATGACCAATATGGGTTTACGAAGGGTCGCTCGACTACAGATGCGGGTGTTGCTTTGTTGAAACACATATTTGACGCATGGGAGAAGTCGCGAAATGCAATTGGTGTTTTCTGCGATCTTTCTAAAGCCTTCGATTGCGTTCACCATGATACGCTTTTGCGTAAACTACGTCATTACGGTGTTCAAAACGAAGCCCTAAATGTAATTGAGTCATATTTACTTAATAGATACCAATGCGTAGACGTTAATGGTTCTAAATCTTCCAGGTTACCTGTTGAGCTGGGTGTACCTCAAGGCTCAATACTGGGTCCGTTTTTATTCCTGGTTTATATTAACGATCTGCCATTCTATTTAAAGGATGTTTGCGACGTTGTACTGTTTGCAGATGATACTTCTCTGATCTTTAAAGTAGATAGGAATAGACAAGTTTTTGATGACGTGAATAACGCACTATCAATGGTCACAGATTGGTTCACAACAAATAATCTTGTTCTTAATGCAAAGAAGACTAAATGCATAAAGTTCGCTTTGCCCAATGTTAAAAATCTGGGTCCCAACATTGTGCTCGGCAATGAGAAGCTCGAAACTGTTGATTCAGCTGTGTTTCTGGGTATAACAGTAGACTCAAAAATTCAATGGGGGCCACATATATCAAGCCTAGCGGGTAGGCTTAGCTCGGCCGCCTACGCCGTCAGAATGGTTAGACAATACACTGACGTTGATACAGCAAGGTTGGTCTACTTTAGTTATTTTCACAGTATCATGTCCTACGGTATTCTACTGTGGGGCAGAGCCGCTGATATTCAAAATATATTTGTGCTTCAAAAACGAGCTGTTCGTGCCATTTACCAATTAGGTGCGCGTGTTTCTCTAAGAGAATTTTTTAAAGACATTGGTATTCTCACAGCGGCTTCACAGTACATATTCGCCAACATTTTATATATTAGGCAGAACATTCATTTGTACAGTAACAATAGTGATATTCACAACTTTAACACCAGAAATAAGGACAAATTACGAGCTCCCTTTCATCGACTTCATAAGGTGCATAGTTCATTCGTTGGGGTTGGTATAACTTTTTACAACAAGTTACCGTCTTCTTTTCTAGATTTGCCATTTAACGCAATTAAAGCAAAAGTAAAAGCTAATCTCTGTTCTAAGGCATACTATTCTATTAATGATTATTTAGATGATAAGCATAGTTGGTCGCTGTGTTGAACTCAAGACAATGTTCGTGTTCTTTTACCAAAATTAGCTTGCTGTCAGGTTAAATATTATTATTTTTTAATTTCGTTTTTATGTGTATTTTTTAAATTTTATTTTTTGGTAAGACTGTCGTAGGTATCGTTTACTGTTATTGTCGGAGCTGATGAAGATTGCTACTATCTTTGCATTATATAAAGTTAATCTTTCTAGTATTATATAGCAGCATAGCCAGCATTGTGTGAGTACCATGTACTTCAGAGCTATCATTGTCTAGATACCTACGTCTTCTATTGACTTGAATGACTCCGGTGGTTGAGAGTATGTCATGCCCACTCAAATGTCTCGCCGATGGTGGCGCGTGTGTCGGATCATTTAGCTCCCTTCAAAATGGTTGAGCTGAATGGTGCTGATACATGTGTCATGTTCGTGAACGGGCGCTGTCGGTTGGGATTGGTCATCTCTTAGCTGCCATGGTTTATTTTATTTGATTCTAATTTTATTTCTGAATTGTCTTTTTATATTTACTATGGACACTTTTAACTTTCTACATCGTTCTCACATAATGTGTAATCTCAACATGAATGATGTAACAAATGATTTGTAATAATTACCTAATTGAAAAAGAGTGTCCATGGAGTTTCTTGCCCGTTCTTCTTCATAGAGATCTACGCCTTGGAATGGGCATCTACGGTACTTTCACAGTTATTATGTCTTGTGACTGGGACTGTAGCACCATAATTTTGTAATATTTTATTTTGTCTTTTGACAATTCAAAAGTGCCTGTAACTGGCCTACTTGAAATAAAGTGCTTTGACTTTGACTTTTGACTTTAATCTTAGGACACAAATAACGAGACTTGGAAAAACAACAAATTTTTTAAAATAATTTTGAATAATTTCTAACATATAAATTAAATTCAGCAGTGTTTACATAAGTCCTTTCATCGTACAGCTCATAAAGCCGTGTTCTACTTTTATGAATACCAACAGTAGCCCAATCACTGATGATCAAATCAATGATGCGTTACTATTAACGAAGATAGTCTTGGGAATAAATGTGGAATTAAATTGTTTACAGTATACTAAAAAAAAAACTTTTTTCCAAAAAATACCACCGACTTCCAAATAAGAAAACTACAAAGAGAAAAATTATTTTTGGAAGTCGGTGTCTTTCGTAGGTACCATTTTTTTGCGTTATGGGCACCGACTTCCAAAAATAAAGTTATTTTCACTTTGTAGTTTTCTTATTTGGAAGTCGGTGGTATTTTTTTGTAAAAAGTTTTTTTATTTTTCGCTTTCTAGTTGTACCTACCTAATAGGCAAGTTGTTTAGTAAGTTTCCAGAATAGATTACCCGAATATCATGAAACTTGAACAAAACCGATCAAATGAGAGATCTGCTTACCCTTTAAGACCGTACTGGCGTGATGTTATGTTATGAAATGGTATAAACAATAAACAGACATGTGATTGCAGAAGTCCCGAGAGATTTGCCGTTATTTATTGAAGAGTTCTGTTGTATATCTTCGAAGTTCTTCATCACTAGGCATCCTAAATAAAGTGAAGCGATACTTTACGCCTGGACAGCTTTTAACCCTATACAAAGCGCAAGTCCGATCCTGCATGGAGTATTGCAGCCACCTTTGGGATGGCTCAGCTAAATATGAGCTTGCCGCGCTTGACTCGGTGGAACGCAGAGCCAGGAGGCTCATTGGCGACGTTGACCTGGCGGGTGCCAGGCTTCACAGCTTGGCTCATCGCCGAAAGGTTGCCTGCTTGTCGGTCTTCTACAGACTGTACTTCGGTGAGTGTGCTGAAGAACTCCACGACCTCATTCCACCAGCCCCCTTCTACCATCGGACATCTAGACGTACTGCAAGTTATCATCCTTACCTTGTTGCCATTCCACCAATTCGAACCAAGCGCTTCCAAACATCCTTCATAATGCGCACAGCGATTGAATGGAACTCGCTACCTGCGTCAGTGTTTCCGAACGCATTCAACCCGAATCTCTTCAAAGTTAGAGTGAACAGGCTTCTTCTGGGTAAGCTCACTCCATCGTCGACTCTGTCTCTGTCACCTTTGACCTAGACTAGAGTCAAGAACAAACCCATCACAAATAAAAAAAAAAAAAAAAGATCTCCACCAACTTAAAATGGGACCAATTTCGGAATATACTCATACAAAAAAAAAAATTCAAAACCGGTCCACAATTGACGGAGATATTGGTGAAAATAAAAATAAAATAAAAAAACCTACAAGAAGTCGAACATTGAACCACCTCCTTTTTCGAAAGTCGGTTAAAAAACTCATCATATAGATGATTAGGATCAGCATGAATTGACAAACTTGGTAATTTATTAATGAGTTACTTTAAAAGCTGCCAAGCGACTTGCAGTTTTGGGGTTAACAGTGATATCCTTTACCCTTTTTAGTGTGTAGGACTTCTTCTTCTTTGTCCAACCCTCTTCCCAGTTCAGCTGGGGTCGGGTCTCCTTGTACGTCTGCGCCAGAGAGCTCTGTTCTGGGTTGTCTGAGTGCTCAGGTTTTTTTTTTAATTATTATCTATAGGCTTGCGCTTGACCACTATCTCACCTGATGGTAAGCGATGATGTGGTCGACGGTGAAGCACGCTTGCCTAGAAAAACCCATTCACTCTTGACTTAAAGACCCCTAGATTGTAGCTATCGGGAAACACAGACTCGGGCAAGGAGTTCCACTCCTTAGCTGTGCGCATAATAAAAGTGTCCCCAAAACGTTTTGTGCGTATGGGTGGGATGTCCACCATGTACCGATGACGCATCGCCGTACGTCTGGTAGTCCGATTATGGAACGGGCTGGGCGGAATCAAGACAAGCAGTTCCATCGCACACTCCCCGAAATGTAATCGATAAAAAACTGACAAACTGGCAACTCGGCGACGATGTTCAAGGCTCTGAAGCTTTGACTTGACCAGTGCCTCATTGCCGATGAGTTTCTTGGCCCGCTTTTCAATCGACTCTAGTGCATCTAGCTGGTATTTGGTAGATCCGTCCCAGAGATGAGAACAGTACTCCATGCATGATCGAACTTGCGCTTTCACTTGTACAATACAATACCTTATCTTATCTATTAGGGACGGGTAGCGAATGTCCCCGGGTAGGTGGGCCCGGGGATGTGTGAACCTACCCTCCCAGTCGGGATAGACTGGGAGGTGAGTACCTAGTTTAGCCCTAAGCTGCGCTATATACCTGTCACCAATCTTATTGTGTGCCAGGGGCCCTGGCGTACTAGGTGGTCCACAGAAGGTGGGTACCCGTCGGATGTGTACCTTTGTCTGGCACGTAGGGGTAGAAACACCCAGCCGTGCCAGGTGAATGCTGAAAGTAGAGTCAGGGGTTGACTAGGCTAGACACCAAGGCCAGATCCCCTGCTCCCGACTTCAGCTGATTGCCGTGCTCTGAAGGAGCTTAGCGGGTGCGTTGGGTTTACACCTCCTCTGATTTCTGTTGACACCGTATGGTTTCCACCAGAGGACCACTAAGTCGTGGTTTTTACCCAGACGGTGCACGAAACGTGACTGTAACTGTTAAAGAAACAATAAAGTCGTTTCCTATCCTCAGAAGGACCGGTCCGGACTAGTATGAGATGCCTAGAGGTACCTCTTACGGCGGTATGCGAGAACGCAACCGCGGACGCGTCGCGGTTCCAATTCGACACGGGCTTTCGAGAAGTTTCTAGTCGCTTCGGGAACGATAAGTTCGAAAGTCGATTGTTATGGAAGATTATTTCCGATACTAGATTGATTTTCGATACTAGATGGCGCCACTAATTAACTACTTAGTTCTTCCTCTCGTCACTAGATGGCTTTGCCCTTACCTTGTAACATTGCCTCTCTTTTAGACATGAGCATGTCTAAAAGAGAGTCTAACAATGCTTGGGACGAGCGTCCCAAGCATTGTTAGACCCATGATAATGGGGCAACCGATCCACATACACGAACTTTGATGCACCTCGGGGTCCCTTTTGGATTTCGGTAGGTGACGTCATTAATCTTGGTAACTACGCGATATGGTCCATCCCATTTCCTGTTTGATGTGCTCATATATATCATTCATCCTATTCCGTAGTTCATTCGCATAATCTGTTACATTGCGTGGAGACTCAGGCGGGATACCGGTGATTAGATCTACAGTTAATCGTAGTTCTCTTCCGATATTAGCATAAGCTGGTGTTACTGTTGTGCTTTCATGAACAGCACTCCGATATGCCAGAAGAAATGGTTGAACGAGTTTGTCCCAATCCTTCTGCAGTTACCACAACCTTTGCAAGATACCTCTCCAGCGATTGGTTGATTCGTTCAATCGGGATGGTTAATCTGATTGCGGATGATAAGCAGTAGTTCTGGTTTTGTGAGCACCCATCACACGACACGTCTCCTTGAACACTTCTGAAACAAAGTTCCGGCCTTCGTCACTGTGAATTTCCAAGGGTACCCCGAACCGACAAAACACTTCGTGAACTAACTTATCAGCCACCGTAACGGCTTCTTGATTAGGGGATTGCAAACACTTCCCGCTATTTTGTGAAGTAGTCCATGACGACCAAGAAGTACTTGTTCCCGCTTTGGCTTTCCGGAAATGGCCCAGCAACATCTAATGCTATACGTTCCCACGGTGCGCCAACATTGTAAACCTTTAGTGCTGCTACGACTTTGTGGTCCTTTTACAGCCGCACAACTTGTGTATTTGCGGCACCATTCCTCAACGTCCTCCCGACTTAAGAGCATAAAAAAGCAAGACATCGTCATCGTCATGGGGGACCTGAATGCAAAGGTTGGGAGTGTTAACACTAACCGCGAGTGGCATATGGGTACACAGGGAAATGGAGTGTGCAACGAGAATGGGGAGCGATTGGTAGGCCGCAAAACTACTCAAACTGCCAGACCACGATTAAAAACTAAGATAAATTAAAAATAAAAACAAAAAAAAAGAAATAGTCCACATAGTCTTCACATTCACAATAATTAAAATAAAATAATATAATACTTTAAAAGTCAAATCAAAGTCAAACTTAACCCCCTATAATTTGTACCTGTATCACACCTTTATTTCCATATCAGCCTAACATCAGAACTCACACTGCGCATGTTCCGTAAAAGGACCTTCGTTGTGACCTTGATCATTACAGGCGACTGTAAGGTATTGACGTTTTCTAGAATTTATAGTTTTAGTCAGCTTATTTCCAAAAACACACATCCCGCTACCAGCGTCCCTGTTACCCTCAGGCAAGTATACGTAGTGTGTCCTAGCGACATCCACTTTTCTCCAATAATATTTAGCCTATTGTCATTAACCCAATAATCATCATCATCGTCATCTTCCTGCCCTTGTCCCATGTTACTTGGGGTCGGAGCAACACGCCATCAACCCTTATAGATGATTGCATCAAACGGGCACAAATGCAGACCTCGGGCTGCTACAAAATAATGCTGCAAACCCAATAGGTCACAATTTGCCCGACCCGAGAAACGATACAAGGTCATGCTCAGTACTGCACTTGCAATTACAAGACCAACGAGGCAGTATGGTGTAAGTCCCATCTAGAGGAGCCTATTTTGAGAGCATCAAATGAGCGTCTTAATCGGATACAAATCCAGACTTTAGGATGGGATACCTAGTTACTACTAAGAAAGTCCTTGTGGAAAAGTCAAGGAGCCCACGCTCAACTGTCCCTCTTTTTACTACTAGATCATACAAAGTTACGAGGAAGTAAACAAACCAAATTATAATCACAATTATTATTGCAAAGGCTTCCGTTCCGTCACTATAAGATCAAAGTTCGCAGCAGTAATATGAAAATAATTACCTAGGAGTACCTACTAGCCGAGAAACGATAAAAAAAATATGTTCTTGTAAAATGATGGTAAACTTAGAGTATTTTTAGTTCTCATCGTCACGGATATACAGAAAACCAAATGTTGGGGTCGGCTTCCAGTCTAACCGGATTTAGCTGAGTAAAAGTATTTTACATGGAGCGCCTGCCTATCTGACCTCCACAACCCAGTAACTAGGTAACACGATAGCCCTTGGCAAGACTGGTGTCAGATTACGGATAGTCTGGAGTCTGGATACGGGTAGTTAGAAGCCTGATGGCTTCTGACTACCCGTAACGACTGTCAAAGATCTATCACGGATATACATACGAGTATTATGTAGGCATAATTCAAAGTCAAGGTTTGTTACTTAGAATATTACGCTAGAAGTAAAGTAGTACAAAATGTTACAGTAAAACACAGATCAATGGTAAATCCTAAGATTTACCAGTAAAACATAAGACCTACCAAGTCTTACAGGTAAAGCTCCAACCTATTCTGTCAAAACCGCTAATGAAAAAACATTCAGACGAATTTAGAAGCTCCATTTTTTTTTATCGTTTAGAAATAACTTTTAGATTTACCATGTGGTTGCTAGTAAAAGTCCAAAATAGTTGCTCCGGCTCTGGGTGTTTGTGTATGTGAGTTTATATGTTTGTAAACGCATCCACGATACAGGAGAAATTCCTAGTGTGGGGCAACGTTTTCTTTAAGAAAAAAAAAGAAAAAAAAAAAAAAAAAAGAAAAAAAAAATTAAACATATCACAAAATAGTTTAGACTTTTACCAGTAAAACTTAGTGTTTACTGGTTAAAGGATTTACCGTAGTTCACGCATTTGCAGTAACACATAGTGTATAACAATGTGTTAGTCTAGGTCTATGTCATAGAATAGTGCATTATTTTCCGTGTGAACCTGTCTATTGTTGTACCACAAAGTATCTAGCTTACCATGACTTGAGATAAAGCAAATCTAAGGACAATGTTACAAGGATAGTTTGGTGCTTGAAAAACATAGTCTCGCTGTTGGCATAGATAATAATAAAACGTCCGTCGCTCCCAGGCGCCCCCCCCCCCCGGTGGGTTCCCTCTTTGTCGCGGCGGGGGGGCTCAGTAACCGTGGCTTGGTCACCCACGGTGAAGCGAAGAGGAACCCGAGGAGGGGCCGCTCGTCAGGGCTTTTGCCGATTAAGCCGACGACGTAGCGGCCAACTAGTAGGTTGCGGTGCCGCTTGGTAACAGGCGACATCGCAACTGAGGCGGGCCGCGATGTCTTATGGAGATTCCCAGGTCCCATACGATATCGCGGCTGAGGGTTGGAGGCCGCGGCGGGAGAGGAGTGCCGGTATTGCGGTGCGTCGCTCTCCCTACCTTCCGCGGCCTAGACGGGGTCGCCACCGTCTGATGGCGGACGTGGTGGGGCCGCAGGGGAAGAGGAGTATCGGTATAGCGTTAGCCGCTCTCCCTATCCCCTGCGGCCGCAAAATGGTAGGTGGCGGGGCCATTGACCTCGACCCGTCACAGTGGGACCAAGGGTGCCATACACGGGGTCGTCTGGCACCCATGTGCTGAATTGGTCCCTGGGGTGGTCACGGCGAACAGTGTGTTCTGGTGCGCCGGTGATGGGGGGTATTCCCCCGAGGAGGGTCCGGTGACGGACAGCCGCGGCGGGTTCGCGGTGAGTGCTAACGCGTGCCCGTGTTCCCGCCATAAGCGGCACTGGAGGACACCGTGGAGCTTTAGTGGGTTAGAGTCCCACATAACTGCACTATCTCCCCGAGGTAGTGCAGTATGCATGAGCATTTCTCCAGGCAAAAAAAAAAAAAAAAAACCGAAATTCCGAAAGAGAAAGAAACAAGGAGCGTGCGTGCGATGATTCAGGAACGAACCAACCATTCCCCGTGGCTCTAACGCGCGCTCGTATCGCAATTGACGTACTTATTAGATATTCTATAGATCAGCGAGAACTATTTAAGCCTGTGATTTAAGCCCAAGAGAACTTATTAAGAGGATAGCGAGTAACAAATCAAGAGCCCTTAAAAATCCTTAAATTAAGAGCCCTTAAAAATTAACCCAAGAAAGGCACAATTCCCTTCTATTTGCAACGCAAGAATTTAACATCACAAACACTAAAATTTATACAATAAAAACTCGAAGAGGAACTATTCTGTACTATTTTCCGAAGATAAAACGAAATAGCACGTTTTTTCGTGCCCATAATATCACCTCCAGTAACCCATAACCTTAAAGTACTCCACCAAAATATTGGCAGTGTCATATAAAAAAAGGCATTCTAGAATTTTTCAAGAACTACAAGAAGAACATAACGACCCAGACATAATATGCCTTTCCGAAACCTTTATCAAAAGAGACTGCGAAAGCTACATTAAAATTCACGGTTATGGCTTCTAACTACTGTAGAAAAAAACAAAGAGGTGTTACCTGTAATTTTGCTAAAAGAAAACCTATTTATCAAAGACTTGCCATTTATAAAAACGCCTACGCCTACGCCATCGCCATCGCCACGCCAAACACTTGAGGTTTGCGGAATTGAACTTATCTACACATCAAAAATTAATTATAAATTGTGTCTACAGAACACCTCAATCAGACCCGAACCAATTCTTAACCAAATTAAATAGCCTCATGCGTAATTTACTTCAACAATATATATCTCCCTCTTCCCTCTCACAGAGAGGAGGCCTGTGTCCCAGCAGTGGGAACATTATTAGGCTGATGATGATGATGATGATATTTACCTAGAGTGAAAGTAATTTTAGCGGGTGATTTGAATATTAACAACTTTTAAAAAAGGCAATATTACTGCTCAATTGCAGGACTATATTAGAGGAAATTTGACTAGCATACAATTACAATCTAAAATTTCACATTGATGTACCAACACGTAAGTCATCATGTATAGATCACATTCTGAGTAACATTCACGACGCTATTCATAATTCTTTTATCCTCCTGTAACATACGTTTCATTCCTCCTCATCACATGACCATACCAGGACAAACGGTTTTCTTCCAACTTTTCTGTCACTGCTGGCGCCACTTTCAAACTTCCTATAATATACAAATTTTTACTTTATCCATTTTCGTCACTCCGCACGATGGATATCCAACAATCTCTGCTACATGCAATCTCTTTTCATCCATCTCTTTTACAGCCCAACATTCTGATCCATATTGTACTGTACGACAGATCTAATGACAGACTTGTAAATTTTTCTCTTTGACCTATACAAACTCGTAAGTACCTATAAAAATAAAATACGACATAGTATGCTGTATCAACACTACAAAGTAAATAGCAGTGTTAATAAAATATTCATCGCGGACCTGGAGTACAAACACAATATTGATTTTACAATAAACAGTGTGTTTCATAGTATTAGGTATGCTTTTACTTTCAAAGGTTTGGCAGAATAGCCATTAATCACTACAACTTCTGAAAACCAGAATCAACAGCGGGGCACTGCCGTGGCTTTCAGGAGTTGCAGTGAGTCAGTGGCGACCGCCAGAAAAGTGCCGAATGAAACTCGACGAGTCCAGGCAAATAGTTCAAATGCCTTAGATCCCAACGAAATTAAGCTGAAAAGAACATCGGAGGAGTAAAAACAGATCGATGTTTAGAGCTTTAATTTCATAATTACCAGTTTTCTTAGAGACCTCTGCTCTTAAGGACTCGAGCTTGCCCTGAGAGCGTCCGGCGATCCCTTACTTCTTAGCGAACTTCACCATGTATAGCACCACTTGCTTTCCCGACAGGCCCGTAGCACCAAATATAACCAGGTCTAACCTCGACATCTGTGTAACAAGGATACAAGTTTTATTTATATAACACACTTCATGTCAAATAACAGTGCAGTCCTGGCTCTTGTGCTAGGAAGTCCTGTATCACAAGATCCAGTAAAGTAGAGATTAGTAGAATATTCGACACGAAAGAGAGAAAAAAGAGGTCAATAAGATATAGAGAATAGAGTGTACCTATGTTTGTGCTCACACTCATGCACTGTAAAATATCCCGCGCTGAAGGGTAGCCTCAGCTGAGATTGGCCGCCAATACCGAAATTTTGTCTCGAGTACTATTAGTACAGTCGAGCGCACATCAACGCACAAGGTAACACTTTGACCTTCATTGAGCTAGTCCAAGTTAGGGCAGTAGGAGGAAGTAAGATTCTTGTTGGACATGTTTGATACGGGCCAAAAAAAGTTCGATCTTTTGACCCGCAGGCGGTGAATACCAAATAGTTACACAAGAAATTATGTTAGAATGATTGCTTACTACATCATCGCAAAAAAAAACATCAAAAATGTTCGCCACACCTACTGCTTAGCATGACCAACAGTAGTAAGAAAAGTAGTAAGTAAACCAATCGATACGGCGAATGTAGAAGCGAGTAAGTAACTATATTTTTAACCATCATTCAATCTTATTAATAAAATTATTACTGCGCATATTACTGAATAACAACTATCACTCATAAAATATTATGTTTCAGATATATATGTCGATACAGACCGGCTTGATATTAAGGAAATAAATAAATATTTTAATTCGTCTCTTTGTTAGACTAATCTCTAACACAAAGCAACAACAACAAAAAAAATACCTTTATCATAAAACTGAACACCTGTTAAAAATATTTAGTACAGAACACTTTTAAAAATAAATTCAAACTCCCGCCGAACGTCCCCTGACGAATCAGAACAACATACTGAACTAGTGCAACCAAGGAGGGGAAGCTGCTTATAATATAACCGAATTCATTTAAATCGAATCGAATTGGACATTGGACTCATTCATGATGGTTCTCGAATTCGATGACACCATCGTGTTAAATGTATGAACCACATTTCATCATCTCAGGTTCCACGCTGCTACAGACACATTTAATGACATCAATAATGATTAATCTTGGCAGCCGATAGTTTAGCTCCCTATTGAACTGAATACAGGGAGTAAAAGCAGTCGTTGCTATTTTTATAAACAAAGGGGGTGTTATGTCGTTTTCAGCTTTTCGCGCCATTCGACACCTGTTCTAAGTAAAACGAAACGTTTTATCGTTGCCAACGACAGCTGGCAGTGACAACTGACAGTTGACTTTACTGACGTGTGACTGACGTTGACTGTTGACATTTCTTTCTTGCCGAAAGTTGGTCCGTGGCTTCCTAACCTTACCAAAATCTAATTTAAATAAACAAAATGGAATTAAATGAAAGAATTCTTCATTACCTAGACAAAAGTGATAAAGTGGACACTATTAAATTAGCAAGTGAATTTAATGAAGACCACCAAAAAGTTGTGGGTGCTGTGAAAAGTCTGGAAGCTCTTGAAATGGTAGTCTCTGAGGCTGCCAAGAGTACCAGATGGGAGTTGACAGGGGAAGGCCAGCTTGTTGCTGATAAAGGCAGCCATGAAGCTGTCTTGTATAACAGTATTCCCGAAACCGGCATACCTCAGGCTGAAGTTATGAAGGTATGCATTCAAAGTGGATGATGAAATTAGATAGCACTATCGGAAACAGATTTGCCTGAATAAAGGTCTTAAGTTCATTAAATATTTTGAAAATACTGAGCATAATATGTGCTTGTTGCTTTTTTCTATAATAAATTACTTATCAATTCTTTATGCTGACTAATGTGCACCTGTTGAAGTACAAACATTTGAGTTCAAATATAATTCTATTTAGATGACACACTATCATTAGAAAAAGCTTTAACATGACTATTTATTTATATGAAAATACACGGTCCTCTAAAAGCGACCATGTTTCAGTCCCATATATAATCTTTGGCAAAACACACTGGTCATAAACTGCGGTAAAGTCAAAGTCAAAATTCTTTATTTCAATTAGTCCAATAAGCAGCACTTTTAAAAGTCCAAAATTTTAATTTACAAGTAATAATATTCTAAGTTGGTTGTAATAATAATGTAATAAGGTAAGTTTGCGGAAATCCCCTAGATGCGCGACGCATGGGACTGGTTGATTTGGCAACACTTGGGGGATGCCTATGTTGAGCGTTGGATGTCTTTCGGCTGAAATGATGATGATACCTAATAGAAGTAGTGGTTATAATTTTGTTAAGTGAAGTAAAAACTTAAATATTAATTACTTTACAGACAGTCCCCAATGCAAAAGTTGGATTCAGCAAAGCAATGTCCGCAGGCTGGATATTCATAGACAAATCAGCTGGAGCACCACTGGTCAAACGTAAAGTAGAAACTATTACTGACACAGTGCAAGAACACTTGATTGAAGTCAGAAAAGGCATTGACAACATACCAGATAACGTCAGAAATGATTACAAAAAACGGAAGTTGCTCCAAGAAGTTACGGTAAAGAGTTTCTTGTTATCCAAAGGACCACAGTTTGCCACAACTATTAAGAAGCTAGAAACGGATTTGACTAGTGAAATGCTGTTGACGGGCACCTGGAAAATGTTGCAGTTCAAGCCATACAATTTTGATGCTCTGGGTGAGAATGGATTATTTGTTAAAGAAAAAAAAAAAAAGTTATTTATGCTACAAGTGCGGAAAGTAGGGGATTTCCGATGAGTGGATATATCGACACGAGTCAGAAATCATCTTACGCACGTGTATCATACAACATTTTACTATGCATTGTGCGAGGAAATAAATAAATATATCTTAAATAAAATTAAAATAAAAATTTCTTAAATATATCACTTGTAGCATAAATAACTATTATTTGGTATAGAAATGCAACACACAATGTTGGTACTTAGGTATAAATAGGTGCTTTACCGTAGACCACATCATCACTTAACATCAGGCGAGATAGTGGTCAAACGCGAACCTATAGATTATAAAAAAAAAGAAGGAAAAAGTGTCAGAAACTTTGTGTGCCTTTAGACTGCACCAAATAGGTCCAGTTCAGCGAAATGCCAGGCATCTAGTGCCTATTGTTGCCTGATGCTGGTTTTCAACTGTTTAAGGTTAATTGAAAATGTAATGTACTGACTTGTCATTCCATTCTATAACTACCCAGCGACATATTGCCTCACTTTACATCATAATCAATTGATAATTAACTATTCATCGGTCAAACACCACAGAAAAGCTAATATTTGTTAAGGTTGATGCAAACTTAGTGATGTCTGTGAAGTTCGCTTTTCACTGTGCAGTGCCCCACGCCTCAACCCTACTGTCATGAATTTGCTATTGCACAGCTACTCTTGGAGTGATCCAAGGCACCATTAAGTTTGATTCTACCTATACCTACTACATTGTCTGAGCTAAACTCTAACATATTATCTTTAAACAGGTCAACCACCAGAATGTGGTCACCTGCACCCACTCCTCAAGGTGCGGTCGGAATTCCGGGAGATCTTCTTAGAAATGGGTTTCAATGAGATGCCAACCAACCAGTATATCGAGAGCTCCTTCTGGAACTTTGACGCACTCTTCCAGCCACAGCAGCATCCTGCCAGGGATGCTCACGATACGTTCTTCATGTCCTCACCGACAAGCACCACGGAGTTCCCCATGGAGTATTTGGAAAGGGTGAAGAAAGTTCACAGTGAAGGTGGCTACGGGTCACAGGTTTGTGCCTTATCTTATTGTTGTTGCACCCAGCATTAAAAAGTCGGTATAGTGCCCGGCACGTAAGTTGGCAAGGTTTTGTCGTAGTGGGGGTAAGTTTGCGCATATTCCGCGAACTGACCAACCACCATATAGAGCGAACGGCACGTGGAAGCGACACGATTGGTCAGTCAGTCGATCCTTGTGTCAACTGACCAAACGATCGCGCGCTCAAAACTGTCCTAAATTTTCCCGCGCCCCACTTCACTACCAAGGATACCTAAAAAATTACTTCTGCGCATGTAACGACTCTTGCACTCTAACGTGCCGGGGATTATAGCTGGAAACGTTAACTAGCGTGAACTATTTCACTAAATCATATTCAACCTTGTCACTGCACTCACTGCTTGTAGGTGCTAGTTTTTATTCCTTTGGAAAGAAAACTGAAAGGAAACAGCCTTGCCATCCAACACTAACAACTTGTGAATGCAGCCCTATTGCCCAAAATCCTCCTTTTATTTTCTGTGAACAAGATTGTTTGTGGTTTTTGGAAACTTCACTAAATAGCAAACAAAGGATATTATTTTCGTTCTTTTGCACATCATTAGTTCAGCACCTACATGTTAATTACAAAGTATCTGATCTATTTTATTTACTCACTTCCGTGTGTCACTGCGCGGTGCCAACTGAAAATCAGGGTCTGACGCCCAGCATTTGCTGCAAAAGTTGGTCACCCTTTTGGTATCGCACGCTCAGCGCAATTGTTATTGTAGTTTTGTTACTACTATTATCTGTTACTTTGCGATTGTTGTGTTGTGTCTGTATCGAATAAATGTTTTCTATTCTATTCTTATACTTACCAGGGCTACAGATACGAGTGGAAGATAGAGGAAGCTCAGAAGAACTTGCTTCGTACCCACACGACGGCAGTCAGCGCGCGGATGCTGTACAAGCTGGCTCAGCAAGGAGAGTTCACCCCGCAGAAATACTTCAGTATTGATAAGGTACATATCACACATGCAGAGAGCAGTGGTGGCCTAGTGGTAATAGCCGCGACTTACAAGCCGTAGGTTCGATCCCAGGCAGGTGCTTTACTTTGTGTACATTATTTCATCATTACTGCTCTCAAGATGGTGAAGCAAAACATCACGAGGAAACCGGCATGTTTTAGAACCAAAAATTCGAAGACATGTGACATCCACCAACCCGCACTAGGCCCGCGTGGAGGATTACGGCCCGTTCCCTCTCACAGAGAGGAGGCCTGCACGCACAATGGACCAAATGGCAGTCTAAGTCCGGCAAAAGGCAGTCCTTTTATTTATCTATCTGAGGTCCATCTCCCATACTAGATTTGCCCGAGGCTTCGCTCCTATACACTATTCCATAGGAGAATAGGAATTGTTAAGTTTTCGGCATAAAAGGCATAAATGAAACTTGGCTATTTTTCTGCTTGTGATATATGTTTTGACGTTTTTGAATTGTCTTTGTGGAACTTTCGTGAAAATTGTAAAATTTTTCCTGAAATGCACACCATACAATTTTGCCTAGCCTGGAGGGACTTCCTCCAACTCTCTCCATTTTGCTCTATTGTCTGCAACTCTGTTTCAGTAGGTATGGAATTTTATAATTTTACCTCCTTAATATGTTTGTTTAGTAGTTTACAATTAATTTACGGACAGGTCCATCGCCTTTATCATTCTTGAAGATAGATTCGAATAAGAATACTCTTTGTCTTGAACCTTATCAACTAGATCATGTGCAGGTGTTCCGTAACGAGACGCTAGACGCGACGCACCTAGCGGAGTTCCACCAGGTGGAGGGTGTGATCGCCGACCGCGGCCTGGGGCTGGCTGACCTCATCAGCGTGCTGGACGCGTTCTTCAAGCGGCTCGGCTTCGACCGGCTGCAGTTCAAGCCCGCCTACAACCCCTACACCGAGCCTAGCATGGAAATCTTCGCATATCATACGGGTGAGTTTTAATCGTGCTTGAAAAATCTTAATTATATTAAAGGAGCACTTAACTGGCAGCGGCAGATAATAATTGTATAAAAAAAGCAATTCACCAAATCGTTAATAAACCCTCTAAGGGATCGTCCATATAGAAGGGATCATCGCGGAAGTACGCGATCGTTGCGTTCAATTGTACGGGAAACCTGCAGCCTTATTGCGTAAGTGAGTTCGGCAGGGCAAAGGGAACAACTCCTTTAAAGAGTATGATTTCTTTTAAATGTTTTCGGTATTGCGTAAATAATTTAGAAATGATACGTCCGCCACCCTCAGTTGAATTCACATATCCTTTCCATGACCTTTCCTCTTCCTTTCCCTTTCGTTTGTATTACGCAATACGTAAAGGCGTTATTTTAAAGGTTTCGTCCCCTTGCCTATACATGTTCTTTGAGGAGCTCGTGGCTAAATATTAACAGCCGCACGGGTCGATCATCAAGGTTAAGCAACGCTTGACGAGGTCGGTCAGTGGATGGGTGACCATTTCAACATACCGAGTTTCCTCCGTGCCTCGGAAAGCACGTTAAGCCGTTGGTCCCGGCTGTTATTTGAAGATCTGTGACAGTCGTTACGGGTAGTCAGAAGCTTGAGATCTGACACCAGTCTTGCCAAGGGGTACCGTGTTACCCAGTTACACCCAGTAACTGTGGAGGTCAGACAGGCAGTCGCTCCATGTAAAACACAGGTACTTAGCTGAATCCGGTAAGACTGGAAGCCGACCCCAATAAAGTTGGGAAGAAGGCTAGGCAGATGATGACCTATACATGTTCTTTGCCGAATTATTTTTCTCAACTAGGCTGCTGTAACGCACCGCCCGGCGCCCGCGCCACTAACGCGCCACTAACGCGCCACTAACGCGCCACTAACATCGCGCTGACAGAGGGCGCTTTCCGATTTCGCCGAACTAATAAACACGACGCTCGCATATTCGCGCGATGATCGCTTTCTATTAGTACGACGCCTTGTAGCAAGCAAAAAGTGAAAGGTCCAGCGATTTTGTAGCATAAACCGAAGAAAATAAAAATAATAATGGTACCCCGGTTCATAAATTCATTAGGTAAAACTAATGACACTTTTGCGTCCGCATGATGGCTATGCCAAGTGATTTGCAGGTTTGCTTATATCATCATCATATCAGCCGAAAGACGTCCAATGCTGGACATAGATAGGCCTTCCCCACGCGTCGCCACATTGACCGATCCCATGCGTCACGCAACCATCGGACCAGCGGTTGCTTATATAACTTTGCTCAAAAATAACTATATGTTTTCTCGTTTCAGGTCTCGGCAAATGGATTGAAATCGGTAATTCGGGTGTGTTCCGACCAGAGATGCTGTTACCAATGGGTCTGCCTGAAGACGTGAACGTCATTGCTTGGGGCCTCTCATTGGAAAGACCCACTATGATCAAATACGGACTTAACAATATTAGGGACTTAGTCGGCCCTAAAGTCGACCTACAGATGGTAGAGAACAACCCTATATGTCGGCTTGATAAGTAATTATTTATTTTTCGATTAATACACTTATTTGCAAATGATCGAATTGTTTTATTTGATGACATGGTAGTTATATTCTAACAACTAACATTGTCTTGTGTCTTGTTTTTAAAACTGGATCTCCACAAATTCTATTCTCCTAATATTATAAACTTTTTTTTTTTTTATTGTCTATAGGCTTGCGCAAGACCACTATTTCACCTGATGGTAAGCGATGATGTGGTCGACGATGGAGCACGCATGCCTAGAAGAAACCCATTCACTCTTGACTTAAAGACCCCTAGATTGTAGCTATCGGGAAACACAGATTCCGGCAGGGAATTCCACTCTTTATCTGTACGCATAATAAAAGTGTCCCAAAAAGTTTTGTGCGTATGGGTGGGATGTTCACCTTGTACCGATGACGCATCGCCGTACGTCTGGTAGTCCGATGATGGAACGGGCTGGGTGGAATTAAATCATGTAATTCCATCGCACACTCCCCGAAATGTAACCGATAAAAAACCGATAAACTGGCAACTCGGCGACGATGTTCAAGGCTCTGGAGCTTTGACTTTACCAGTGCCTCATTGCCGATGAGTTTCTTGGCCCGCTTTTCGATCGACTCTAGTGTGTATCAAGCTGGTATTTGGCAGATCCGTCCCAGGGATGTGAACAGTACTCCATGCACGATCGAACTTGCGCTTGATACAAGTTGAGCAGCTGTTCCGGCGTGAAGTACCTTCGCAAGGATCTCCAACTTTTTGGCAGCCAGCTGAGCCTTTGCCTCAATGTATGGCCCAAAATTGAGAGTCGATGTCAACGTAACACCAAGAATCTTAAGATGGTCCGTTATTGGCACGGTTACATCACGGAAAGTTGGAACCGGGTGAAATTGGCTCTTTTTAGCGGAAAAAAGACACGCCTGGGTTTTAGCAGCATTAAACTTGACTAGATTGGCATCGCCCCATTCGGAGACTGTTTGCAAGGATAAGTTTAAACGCTCCACCATGGCCTCACGAAGAGACCGGATCTGCGGCCCGGTAGCCCGTGCGTTGGACAAGTATCTCTCAGCAACAGTGCTGTCGTCTGCATACCCAAAGGTGCCGGGTTTTAGCAGATCGTTAATGTGCAACAAGAACAATGTTGCTGAGAGTACGGACCCCTGAGGGACCCCGGCATTAATATCCAATTGGTCCGACGAGCAGCCATCGATAACCACTCGAATGGACCGATCTCTCAAGAAGTCTGCAATCCAATCACACAGACCACCGGGCAAACCGAATGAAGGAAGCTTACCAATAAGGCTTTCGTGCCAGACCCTATCGAAAGCCTTCGAGATGTCGAGGGAGACGGCAAGCGCTTCCCCATGCCTCTCGATCGCCTCACTCCATATGTGAATGGCATACGCTAGAAGATCCCCAGTAGACCGATTTCGGCGAAAGCCGTATTGGCGGTCGCTAAGGATATCGTTAGTTTCTAGGTATGCCAGGAGCTTAGTGTTAGTACACGCTCCATACTCTTACAGAGATGGGTCTGTAGCCGTGGCCGGGTCAGCTCGACTGCCCTTCTTGGGCACGGGCTGTACGTTGGCTTGCTTCCAAGCATTCGGCACTGTTCCAGTCTCATATGAAAGGCGGAAAGGCGTGTCAAGATCGGAGACAGTTCAGGCGCACAGGTTCTAAGAACTATAGCTGGTATGCCGTCAGGGCCGCTAGCCTTGTTCACGTCGAGGTTGCGCAGCACCCTACGGACGTCCTTTTGATGGATGCGAATGTCCGACATACTCGTCTCGCACCCATCAGGAGAAAGAGGGGGCCGCGAATCACCAGGATTCAGACGCGAAGATTCCGCAAAAAGAGAGGCAAATAAATTTGCCTTCTCCTCAGCGGTGTGAGCCAGTGACCCATCGGGTTTCAGCAGTGGTGGTAGTGAGGGACGGCAGAAGTTCGACTCGACTGACTTAGCCAGAGACCAAAACGCTTTACTACCTGCTGGGTAAGAAGCAAGTTTGGCCCCTATTCGGCCAATAATATAATATCGTTTATTTATAACTTAAGGCACATTTTACAATAAAAATATCTTAAAAATATAAAAGAAGACAGTTGCTTATTTGCCTGAACTAGGTTGAACCTGTGTTTCAAACTATAAAGTGCTTAAAACTAATAATAATAATAAATTAACAATGACATAGCTTGTATATGAATACTTAAATTAAAGACAAAGCCAAATTATTATTTTGTTACAGCCAGGAGATCTTCTGTCTCTCCGTAAGAGATGCGAAGTAGATGTTCAATAATAGTCTTTTTACAGCTAAAATAATTTAAGTTATAGATACTTAATTTTCTATTTAATCTATTGTACAGAAATGGACCTAAGAATGTAAAGAATCTATTTACAAAGACATATTTTGAGGATGGATTAGAATCGCAGACAATATCATTTTGTCTCCTATTATTTATGTATTCGGCGTTATAGGAAAGCATGGTGTGTTGTTTTAATACTAAATGCATAATGAAAAGCTGGCGAACAGTCAGCACGTTGCAGGATTTGTAAAGAAGATCAGTGGGGTAGAGAAAAGGGTGGAAATAGGCTACTTTTAAAATTGCTCTCTGAGCCCTTTCAAGAGGCAGTAGATTCGTTTTCGGTGCTCCACCCCATGAGGTGATACAGTAATTGATTACAGATTGTAAATCAGGAATAGGGTTGGGCCCAGAATGCTTCCCTGAGGAATACCATAACCAGTATTTTTTTGCTCATCGCTAATAATGTCGTCTATTTTAACACATTGAGATCGTTCATCTAAGTAGTCAGCAAAAAGTTTCAGCGGTGTTCCCCTTATTCCTAAAGCCTCTATTTTTTTTAGAAGCATAGGAACGGACACCGTATCAAAGGCTTTGGCTAGATCAAGGAAAACCCCCAGGGTCTGGTTTCCTTTGCCAAGTTCTTCTGCGATATAATCTGTCAGACTATGCACCGCATCGGCTGTAGATAGTTTGGCTCTGAACCCAAATTGCGCAGATGATAATAGTTTGTTTTTTTCTAGATAATTAACTAGTCTACTGTTAACAATTTTCTCTAGTATTTTAGATATTGAAGGGAGTAAAGATATTGGTCTATAATTATTTACTAAGTTTTTGTTTCCAGATTTAAAGATAGGGATTACAACTGCTTTTTTCAGACATCTAGGGAAAATACCTTCAGATAAACAAATACGAAATATATGCGTTAAGGGAGGTACTAGGATATGCTTAAAGGTTTTAAGGATCTTATTGCTTATATTATCCCATCCAAATGCACAGTCATCTTTTAGTCCAGATATGATTCGGGTTATTTCGTCTTCGTCAGTATCCAGCAATCCAAAAGATTTTAAAGGACATCTATTATTTTGGGAAGATGGTAGAACACAGTAATGTTTTGGAATCTGTTCGGCAAGAATTTTCCCAACATTTGCAAAAAAGTTATTAACGTGGTTGGCTGACAAGAGAGGTGATGGATTAGAAAGCAGCAAGCTCGAATTTGATTCACGCTGTTTCGTCCTATAGGTGACGTTCTTAATATGTTTCCAAAGTTGCTTGCTATTGTTGCCTGCTCTATTTAATTCATTTTTATCGAAATTAATTTTTAAGTTCTTTAGGAGGTTGTTGCAAAAATTTCTGTATCTCTTATTATTTTAATGATTAGATTATCAGGGTTACTCCTAGATCTCTGATGAAGTTTATCTCTGTGTCTTATACACCGAATTAGGCCAGGAGTCATCCAAGGCTTGATGTTACGAAGTTTTTTGTTTACTTTAATAGAAGTCGTATTACGTAATATTGCTAATTGAACGTGTTTTATTAAGTACGATAAAGCAAAATTAGCGTCAGCAGTATTGTAAACTGGGTTAAAGTCAAGATTGCATAAATCACATTCGAGTTTGTTTATGTTTAATTGCGTTTTCGTCTGGGGACGATTTAGCTTAGGCAGCGTTAAGTTTAGGGTTAGTAGAACAGCGTGATGGTCTGTAATAGTTGAGTTAGTAACAAGCGTAACATATGAAAAGTTAGATTTGATCATCATATGATCCAGACAGGAACCACTCTGATGAGTAGGCAAAGATGTGCGGGGAGAAAACCATGGTATGAGCAGATATTAAGGTAATCTTGGGCCCCAGGGTCGCAGTTTTCAGAGTTAATGTTTATATTTATATCACCTGTTAATATAACATTCTTAAATGAACTTAGTGCTTAAAAGATCCGGTTTAAGGATGCGTGAAAAGAGTCTAAATTTCTTGCAGAAGGGGACCTATATACAGTGATTATTGCTGTACTTATACCAATTTTGATAACCAAACAATTACTCACACAGTCTTGAAGTATTGGTTCCTCAATTGTTACCGTTAATGATTCCTTACAATAAACAACCACACCATCGTTTTGATTTTTGTTCACTGTAGTATACAATAAGTTGTATCCCGGCATTTCTGGAAGGTGTTCCTGTCGGTTAGATAGCCAGCACTCGGTTAGTACCATTATGTCACAATCAAAGTTAAGTCTATGAAGAAAAACGTTAAAGCTATCTATGTTCTTATAAATACTGCAAATGTTTTGAGTCAGTATGGTTAGCGAGTTTTGATATTCAGAAAGATACCTATTGCCTGCAGTCCTCAACCTCACATGACTTTGCATTGGTACGAAATGTATTATCTATATCGGTCAATAAGGTATTATCCATAGTATAAGAAAATATAAACAATAAAATTAAGTCTTAAAAATATTCGAATATGTGGCGCTCTTAGGCGCCTTCATAATCAATCGAGTTAATGTATCTGTTTTCGGCAGATTTTTTTGCAGGACACTCTTGTTCTCCCGTTTTATGGCTGGCAGGTTTTTTGAACCGCAGACATGTTGCACATTTTGGCGCTTCGGATTTCTTTGTGCAGTCGGAGATAGTGTGTCCTTCTTCACCGCAATGTCCACATGTGGGAGCAGCAACTTTGCATGTCTTAGCCGCATGACCGTACTGCTGGCACTTGTAACATCTCGTTACCAGTGTGAAGTCTCTTACCGGGCAGGAAGTACAATTTATGAACAATCTCTCTTGCGTGATTAGAGCCTTGCGAATGATCGCAGGGACTTCTAAGATGTAGTTGCAGTTCTCAACATCTTTTCTACCAGATTTGTGGCTCAGTTTGATTAAGGACAAAAAGGTATCTCTGGATATAGTTGGCAGTTTTTAGGCTAAGTTTTGATCGTAAATGGATTTTTAAACCTCATTTTCCGCCATTGATGCTGGAACTCCAATCACTATTATGCGGGGTTAGCGCTTTTTCGGTTCATCGACGGTAAGCCCTGACGAAGCAGATTGTACTGATTGCCTCAGCTTATCTAGGTCCTCTTTCGTCTCCGTGCTAATTATTAGTCCTCCTTTCCCTATCTTGCGTACGCCTCTCACTTTCAGCTTCATTTCACCAGGGCATATAATTTTCTGGACTATGTTCTTGGTTTCATCGCTGGTCTTTGGACTGTCAGTGGGATAAATCGCCACGGAGCTAAAAGTATTAGGACGAACGAAGTTGTTAGACCCCTTCTTCACCATGTCTGCAAAAGATGATGCAGCTGTTTCCTGCCGCTTTGCACAGGATTCCTTAAAAGTCCGGTTCATCTCCATTACACACTCCTTTAGGTCCGTTACGCAGTTTCTTTCTTCGGTCATTATTTTTAGGGAGTTATGGGTCCTAAAGGCATTTTGTTTAAGCGACTGGTATTGAACAGCCAGTTGCGAGACTCCATATCCAACCTTTCGGCACAAATTGGTTATTTTTAGCTTCTGGTCTGAGTTAAGCTTTCCTTCAGAAGCAATAGCACTTACCTCACCCAAGTGTTGTTCAATGGAACCCATCCAGTTCTGTATCTCCGCAGTTGAGACTACCTCCATTTCTTCCTTGGCTTGAAGACGTCTCGGTTGTTGGGGCTGGGTCGGTGTAGGTGTTGAAGGAGGGCTGCGCCGCATCAACCAACTCCGATTAAATGGGCTGCCTTCCATCTTTCAGATTATCACATCATCAGCCTATTAATGTTCCCACTGCTCGGACACAGGCCTCCTCTCTGTGAGAGGGAATGGGCCGTAATCCACCACGCGGGCCCAGTGCGGTTTAGTGGATGTCACATGTCTTCGAATTTTTGGTTCTAGGACATGCCGGTTTCCTCAGGATGTTTTCTTCACCGTTTTGAGAGCAGTGGTGATGAAATAATTTACACAAAGTAAAGCGCCTGCCTGGGCTCGAACCCACGACCAGATTATAATAATATATAATCCAGTCAGTCCATTATTGCACCTATTCACACTTCCAAAGATTGTTTGTATTACACGTCAATATACTAAAACTAGGTCACTATTTATGCTAAAACGTTAATTTATATTATTTTTAATGCATTGATGAGCACGTCTGTATGCAACGAGTGCGCAGAAATCCCCAATCCAATGTGGTCGAATCGAGCCCCACGCAACACCTTCTTGCAGGACTTGGCAACCCTGTTGTAGGCTTTCTTCTTCTGACCCACGTCACTCGCTTTACGCGATCGAGCGTCGACCCATGCTAGGTACGCCTCATGTTTAAGCGCGTCAGCGCGATGACATTCGGCGCCGAACCATGGCCGGTCAACGCTGGAAATCGTCATGTCTGAGAACGGAATGTAGTACTCCATTCCCTGACGCAACACATCAGTTACGGCGTCCGCGCACGACGAAGGATCAGCCGAAGAAAAGCAAGTAGGCTGCCAAGGATAGCAAGCGAAGAAAGATCGCATGCCATCCCAATCTGCTGACCTGTACCGCCAAACCCGCCGGGTGCCTCTTGATCGGGTGGGGAATAGACGGACACAGACTTCACCAGACAGTGGTCGGAACTACCCAAGAGTGAACCTATCGACACAGAGTATCTGTCTGGATCTGTTGTCAGCAGAAGGTCCAAGCAATTTGCTGTATGCGAATCAACATCCGGTACCCTCGTTGCCCCCTGGACCAGCTGGGTGAGGTTTAGCGCTAGCGAAAGCTTACGCATCTCCCGTCCAGCATGGTCAGTGCACTGGTATGGGAAGAGCCACTCCTGATGGTGGGCATTGAAGTCCCCCAGTAACACTAATTGGGTGGAATGGTACCGTTGCTGTGCCGCATCAGCCGACTCACTGAGGTACTCTGTGAGCCTGGATGTCTCCTGATCTCCGCTGTGCGAGCGGTAGACACAGACATAAATAATTTTATCCAGACCTGTGTCCACTAGAGCCCACAGCGTTTAAAATCTTGAGTCCTCAAGGTTACGGAGGCGCCGATAGCAAGTGTCGTCACGGGCGTACATACACACACCCGCGCGCGGTTTATAATTCTGCTCCAGGGTAAACCCTGGGTAAGATACCTATCTTACCCAGGTGACAGACGCGTCGTACCTACGACGCGTCTGTCGGACTCGCTATCTGCGTCTCCGTAAGAAAAAGCAGCGCTGGTTTCTCAGTCTCCAGGTGGTAGTTGACTGCAGAGAGATTTGAGTGCAGACCTCGAATGTTGGTGAGGTGCACTTTGAGGGGGAGGGAGTGCAGCCGCTGTTCAAATCTATTTTTTCTTTTCCTTGGCATTAATATGATGATAAGAGTGAATGGAGGAGAGAGATGAGTTGGAAGTGAGACGAAGTTCCACGCTGCTAGCCTTCAGGCCCGCACTGAAAGGACAGCATCATTGGGGCACTAGTCCGGGGACTGCGGGGACGCCCGAGCCCCCCCGGAATGTCCATCGGGCCCTCCCCATCTGGTCGCCAACCAGCACGATGGCACATCCCGGGATTTTTCAACAGTTGGCGGGGCAGCCTTTCATGTGTGGCTGGCACACTACTTGGGCCCCCAACTACCTGCGGTTGGCCAGCGGCGCACCGTGCTTCGGATCGCGCTACCCTCCGCGACCAGTCTCCCGATACGTCCATACCAGCGCGCGTCAGGCTGGTCAGCCTGCAGTGGAACAGCTATCTCGACCCAACTCCTCTTGTGGCTACACCGAGCATCGTACCGGAACACGGCTAAGCCGCTTGGCGGTACGTCTTTGCCCGGTGGGTGGTCGCAAGCCTTCGGCCGAAGCCTACCACCAGTTGGTGTCACCTGATTTGCACCACCCGGGGACCACGTGTAGGGTATCGGAATGGGGTACACTCCTACGGACGTGGGTGACTCAGCCCCCAAAAACTAGTTGTCCCCCGCGGCTTCGCTCTTGTCTACTGGCTACCTACCTACATCCTATTCCGGTTCGCATATTGCATTTTTATACTTGTGATAACTTCGAAATTAAAGGTTCGACTCGAATGAATTCAAAAGTATTTTACTGCTACATAAATAGTTCTATTATCAAGGGGGTAATGAAACTATTTATTTAAATATAACAATTAACACTACGATACCAATGCCGAATGTTTCTACCGGCGATCTAATTAAATTTTAGAACACAAAAGCCGCTATTTTGAGTTAAATATATGATAGTTAGTTATATTCCCTCGCGGACTTTCTTGCAGAAAATAATGAGTATTTTAATCATGAAATACATATTCTTATCTATCATCAAAATTTTTCTCAGCGCACGGCAAATAATGAATTTTATAGGCAAAAATTTGCTACTTTGGGTTGGCTAAGGATCTTGTTTTTTTTAATAAATTATAGCCTATGTAACTTCTTGAAAATTTAGCTTTCTATTGGTCAATGAAAAATGGTTAAAATCGGTCCAGTTGTTTCGGCGCTTATTCGGTACAAACAAACAAACAAAATAATCTTTCCTCTTTATAATAATTATATAATATAGATGTAAAATTCTGTATGTTTGGAAAAAACCGGCCAAGTGCGAGTCGGACTCGCGCACGAAGGGTTCCGTACCATTATCGCAAAAACTTGTGGTGGTCCCGTTTTTACCCTTTGGGTACGGAACCCAATGAGTAAAATTCATTCAGTCAGTTCATTTATGACGTATGTTTGTCTCGGCTTCGCCTCGGCCCACATTTACACGTTCGTCCATCAATACCTCTTTTGCTGGCCGCTGCAGTAATGTAATATTAGTACATAAATGGTATACTGCTGGCTTGCTGTACGCTTAATGCAAGCAATTCTTAATAAATAAATAAATTGTGCAGTTCCATCGCACACTCCCGGAAATGTAACCGATAAGCAAGTAACAATAAAAAAATCCAAAAGCCCTGACAATTTATTTTTATTTCATTATTTTTAAACTACCTCATTTACCTAGTGGTAGACACGCTTCAATCCACAATCTATCGAAATACGTAATTATAATTATCTTGCTTAAAAACCCAGATTTAAAGAGTAAAATGCGAATTACTTTTGAGCAGTTGAACCGATTTCAATCAAACATAGCTAAGAACACTCTCGACAAAGTCACCTTTCAAACAAAAATACTAAATCAAAGTCGGTTAATCCGTTTAGGAGCTATGATGCCACAGACAGATACACTTATACACAAACAGGTACACACGTAAAAACTTATAACTACTCTTTTTCCGTCGGCGGTTAAAAACTGAGAGGCTGGCCAGGCAACTCGGCGAAGACCAGTGTCTCATTGTCGATGAGACTTTTGGGCCGTTTTTTTCAAGCTAGTATTTGGCAGATTCGTCCCAGAGATGAGAGCAGTACTCCGATGCATGATCGAACTTGCGCTTGATACATGTTAAGCAGCTGTTCTGGCGTGAAGTACCGTCTCTCCTTCGCAAGGATCCCAAACTTTTTGGCGTCGCCCATTCGGAGACTGCCTTCAAGTACAGGTTCAAGCGCGCAACCATAGCTTCCCGGTGAGATCGGATCTGAGGCCTAGTAGCCCGTGCGTCAGACACGTATCTCTCAACAACAGTGCTGTCGCTTGCCTACCCAAAGGTGCCGGTTTTAGCAGACCGTTTTTGTGGAGCACGACCCCTGAGTGGATGCTAATTTCCGACATCATCGGCTCACATCCATCAGGATAAGCAGGGGGCCGCGCGTCACCAGAATTTAGACATAATGATTCCGCAAAAAGATAGGCAAACAAGTTTGCTTTCTCCTCAGCGGAGTGGGCCATTGACTGTCGGGTTTTAGCAGTGGTGGTAGTGAGGTGCGGCAGAAGTTCGATTCAACCGACTAAGCCAGGGACCAAAACGCTTAACTCCTGCTGGGTATGAAGCAAGTTCCCTATCCGGTTAATGTGGTCAAATAGAGCCCTTCGCATCACCTCGCAGGACTTGGCAGCCCTGTTGAAGGCTCTCTGTCTCTTTTTCTGACCGACGTCATTCGCATTGCGCATTCGAGCGTCGACCCATGCCAATTATGCCTCGTGTTTAAACGCTTCGGCGCGATTATATTCGGCACCAAACCATGGCCGGTCGACGCTGGACATTGCTATCTCAGAGAAGGGAATGTAGTACTCATGTAATTGCATTAATGCCAAAAGAGTTATTTTACTTACATGTATTTACATATAATACTATTAGCTTCTGCCAGCAGTGCCAGCGGCTTGACCGCGTGGCACTTATTTCAGAGGAACGTAAGGGTTTATAGCACTCACATTATAGCATGTAGGTATCGATTTTTAGTACCACTACCAAGTAAGCTCAAGTCTAAACTCACTTTTAACTGCAAAGAAACTTTAAATTCAGTCTAAAGAGTACGTAACTACTCTTTAAACTGTATAATTCAACCTTATTACACAGCTATCGAAAAGAAAACAATTAAATCAAATGAAATTCAGTATCAGTACGCTTGTGTTTTGTTTTACCATACGGTCCAAGGTCGATTTACATTGCGGTTTAGATTATTTTATTTGTGTTATATTTGTTTTACACGATTAATAAAATGATACCTACGTTCAGTAAGATGTTTAGACTATGTAAGTCTGCTGTAAAAACAGTTACTCCGATGCGCACTTCCGTAAGACATTACGAAATCCCCGCGCACTTGACGAAAATACCCGACGAACCCAACCCCAGTTTCTTCAGAATGGTGGAGTATTTCTACCACAATGCTGTCAAAATAGTCGAGCCTTCCCTCAAAGAGTACCTGACGAAACATACGCACTTGTCTGAAAAAAAGAGGCTCCAGAGGGTGGCTGGAATACTGAAGGTGAGTCTTCTGTTTTATTTGTTTGAGGATCCGCCTTGTGATCATTTCATCACATCACATCACATTAGTAGGAAATAACTTTGCTTTAGAATTTTGAGTAATTTTCAATACTGGATTATTGTCGTTATTATATTATGATAATTCAATGCGCGACTGTTGTGGGTTAAAATTTCAATTATCGGCAGTTGATTTATGGTGCGGGGAGGGGTAGGGGGGGCTACTCCACTGTATCATCCCCACCCCGCGGAACCCCATGGTTATGGTTCATGGTTAAAGTTTTTACGATAACTATTTAAGCAACAAAGTCGACGTTATTCCTAGACCTATTTCTGACTGCAGGGTCTAAAGTAACCCAAAGTATCCATGTCGGGGTCCCCTTTTATCTGTTCCGGGGTGGAAAATCTTCATTGGATGTCCTCCGCCCTGGGGGGGGCGGAGGGGTCTGTCAGACTTGTACTGACTAAAAACCACCCCGGTTTTCCATCTCACACCTACGCTGGGGGTCGCGGGAATACCGCAACCCCCAGCTAGTGCCGGCCCGCATCTGCGGGCCTCGATCTCGGGTTGGAGGGGAGTGAGGTGTTTGACTGCCCCCGCAACGTCTAGAGGGGCGCGCGTGGAACACTACGCGCCACCACCTCGGGTCCAGATGTGTGGGGGACGACTGACGTCCCCGAGTCCGTCGCCCCAGGACCCATTTAGTGGGTCCGGAAGAGGGCGTTGTCCGCCCTCCGCCGACGCCCGGGGCGTCTGCTGCGGATCGGGTGAGTGGATGAAATCTCCCTCTCCGCAGCCTCCTTCTGCGAGAAGACTGTTTCGCAGAAGGATACCACCGCGTCCCAGGACTCTTCGCTGCCGACCATAGACTCGACTACGGCCTGCAGCGACAGGTCACTGCCTACTTCAGAGATGAGGGTACGGCGTGGCTCCTCCCAAGCGGCACACTCTGCCAGAGTATGCCGCGCCGTGTCCTCCCGGCGGACGACGCAGTGGTGACAACGGGCGTCTGGCTCCCTGTTTATGCGACACAGGTACTTCCCGAAGCAACCATGCCCCGAGAGCACCTGCGTCACCTGAAACGACAGGGAGCCGTGCCTCCTCCCGAGCCAGCGCTCGAGCACCGGCCGGACCGCCTCGATGGTGACCAGGCCGGTGGTAGGGTGTAAAAGCCTGTCCCGCCATTCCGCCACCAGGACCACGTAGAGCTGAGACCGACGCAACTCCATATGTCGCTGCATCGGCCCTTCACCCCGCACCCGCGCTTCCTCGCGCCACCGATATAGTGAGTACTTTGGACTCCAGGTCCCAAGGCGGGATCCGGCCAGTACGCAAGCCGCCTCGTAGGAGATCGTGCGATACCCCCTGACGACTCTGACGGCCATCGCTCTCTGCGGCTTCCGCAGGACAGCGATGCCACCGGCCGTCAGGTCAGCCGCCCTGATCGGGGCCCCATACAGGGCCATCGATCGCACGATCCCCACGTAGAGCCGCCTACAGGCAGCGCTCGGGCCGCCCAGATTGGGAAGCAGCGTTGACAGCGCCCCCGCCGCCGGAGGTGTGGGCCGAAATCCCACCGGCTGTCGAGCACCAATCCTAGGTACTTCATGGTAGACTCAACAGCGATTCGAGCCCCCCTAACCACCATGTGGGTATCGGTCGGCGGCTCCCGCCGGGGGCCATGAAAGAACATGGCCTCCGACTTTTTGGGGGCCACCTCCAGGCCAAGGCGCCATATGCGGCTCACCACCTGTGAGACCGCAGCCGTCGCCAGCAATGCTGTCTCCCTGTACGAACTCCCCCGGGCGGTGACCAGCGTATCGTCCGCGTAACACGTCAGGTCCACGCCCGGTTGGGGTTCACCCCTCAGCACCCAGTCGTACCCGATATTCTACAGAGGCGGGCCCATGACCGAGCCCTGCGGAACACCGCACGACATGCGGTGCTGGTTTTCGACGCCATCACGTCCCACGTAGGAGACACACCTCTCCGCTAAATAAGCCCCGACAATGCGGCGGAGGTAGGGAGGCACTCGATGATACCGCAGTGCCTCCTGAATACAACTCCAGGGCAGTTGAAGACGTTGGAAATGTCCAAGGACACTGCCAACATCACCCACCCGGGTCACCGCTTCCACCGCCAGGACTCTCACCTGCGATATCGCGTGGATGGTGGAGCGCCCATGCCGAAAGCCGAACTGGCTTTCGTCCAGGTCCGGCCCCTCTCTATACAAGGGACTGACGAGGCGGGCAGCGATTATCCGATAAGCGCGCCCGCGCCCTAAGCTAATTCACATTTTTTAACCTCGCTAATTTATAACAACGGAACGTGAAATATCAACTTTGACGTCTACATTGACAATTTATCCAACCTAAAATTGCGATTCTTGAAAATTTGTAAAAAGTTCTACAAAAAAAAAATAACTTCCAAATCAACGGCCCATAATGGAAATTATATCCCTGTCACGCACAGGGTTAATTTTTATCACCATCATTATCCACAGCATAACTTCGCCAACTGCTGGGCATTCTTTATTGGGCTTTTCTTCAATTAGGTATTATCGATGATAACTGGAGATAATTTAATCTTTAGAGACCGTTTTGGATTTATTTTCAAAATATTTAAGCTGCACCATACCGTTAAACCTGTATGCGCTTCAGTAGTATTCGTGCTTCCGAATTAAACGATATTAAATATATATAATATAATATATTTAATATCGTTTATTTATAACATAAGGCACATTTTACAATAAAATATCTTAAAATATAAAAGACAGTTGTTTATTTGCCTGAACTAGGTTGAACCTGTGTTTCAGGTTATAAAGTGCTTAAAAACTAATAATAATAACCATGAACCTATCGCCGCGGTGTTGCCTGGTCTTTTCTGTAAACATCTCACCGTGGAATCTTAATCCTCGTTTACGGAGACGCGGGGCGTTGCGCGGTGTGGACCGTACTAAATTCAAACGTATGGCGTTGTATGAGACCGTTTACGGAAAAGAGACGCGAGACGCCAAGCTCTACGACCTACCTTTAAGACTCCCCGCGTCTCCCGTAAAGGTCTTCCTTTAAGACTCCCCGCGTCTCCGTAAAGGTTTATTATCTGTGCCTAAGGTGGAGTGAGCTTGAAGTGAACTGTGAATTCACCTTGATTCGATGGATTGATGGCTCAGTTCACTTAATTTTATATTTCGTTTTTTTTTACGCTAACACATATGCACGAGACTGTTCAATACTTTGAGGGAGTCCTATCAGCTGTAGACGTCTTTTGACTGAAATGATATCGATATAATGATAGCGAAAAGTCTGCATTCAACAATATTTGAAGTGTCTCGAGGTGTAATTTCAGGTGATGGGTTCGTGCAACAGCTGCCTACAGATGGAGTTCCCCCTGCAGCGCAAGAACGGTGACTACGACATCATCCAGGCTTATCGTGTGATGCACAGCGTCCATCGTCTGCCGTGTAAAGGAGGTACAAACTATTTGTTTCAAATAAACCGCGTATTATCTTAAGGCAAGGCAGGCTTAAGGCAATAGATACTCGTAGGCCCTGACGAGTAACGTCAATTTGGTCTCGTTATGGACGGAGTGACCGGAGAAGGCAAAATTATTATTTAGTTACCTAAATAATAATAATATTTTTATAATGGTCACGATTTGCTCGTCCTGAAACCATTTCCGTCATTTCTGACTTCAAATCTCACTCAAGTAGACCAGATCCTGCTAGTATGTTGTACTCCCAGGACCAGCAAATTTTTATTGGGTGCTTCCGTGAGAATTTTCTCAGTAGCTCAGCGGCCCGGAATCCTATGTCCACTCAACTCACTATGACCCTTGATCGCGACGATAGGTCGTGGGGAAACAAATGAAATTAGAGTGGACTGTATAACAAGCGATCTGACGCAGAATGTCCCATTCACAAAATGTCACAGTGAAAAAGAATGTCCTATTCGCGAAACGTCCTATTCGCAAAATGTCCCATTCTCAAAAGGGCCCATTCTCAAAAGGTACCATTCTGAGAAGGTCCCATTCTCAAAAGGTCTCATTCGCATAAATTCGTATATTGTGCGTCAAATCCATAATGTCCGATGACAACCGATTGGAGTAGTTGGTAATAACCCTGCCTTTGAAACCAACTGCTGTGAGTATATGTGTAATGGACGGCCGGGAAGCAAACCCGAGAAGTAAAAGAGTATAAAGGACTCTCTAAACTCATTTAATCATTTACAATTGCTACGGTATCTCTCTAACAAGTGACTTCAAATTGACTATCAGAATCGACTGCACCACTGTGAGGCGCGCGCTGATATAACGCATATTAACCTTACAGATTTTATACACTGAAACTAAAACACTGTAAACACGTAAACTTGTAAAGCCTACTTAGCTGTGAGAGTTTTCCTTTTTATTTCGTTATATTTACTACTGCCGTGAATTTTTTCACACAGCCAAGAGCAAGCATTTTGGCGGCAAGAGCCCCTCCCCTTGCCGCTGAAATGGACACTTGACTAACAAAAATTTCCTACTTAAACCTTAATTTTACGCAAACTGATCTCTGAATAGAAAAAATGGTTTTAACAAACCCACATTATTTTTGAATGGCCTATCCAACGATACCCCACACCATGGGATAGACGAAAAAAAAAACATCCCCACTTTACGTCTAGAGGACGAAACAAAACAAAAATGTTCTTTATTTTATTTTACTACTTTGTCAGAATTATTAATGTTTTTTTTTATTATAGTTAGGCTCGCTCTTGACCACCATGCCAAATTATAGCTTTCTAGTACTTAGATAAGCTGCGGACGGACAGACAGACGGACAGAGCGGAACTGGTTCCTTGTTAACTTCGGAACCCTAACAAAGTTCATTTAAAATAATAAAAAACTCTCAGCAATCACCAGACATTTGCCGTTATTTATTGAAGAGTTCGAAAATCGGTCCACAATTGACAGAGATATCGGTGAACAAAAACAAATAAAAAAACTTTTTTACAAAAAAATACTACCGACTTCCAAATAAAAAACTACAAAGTGAAAAATAACTTTATTTTTGGAAGTCGGTGTCTTTCGAAGGTACAATTTTTTTTCGTTATGAACACGGTCTTCCAAAAATAAAGTTATTTTTCAATTTGTAGTTTTTTATTTGGAAGTCGGTAGTGTTTTTTTGCAAAAAAGTTTTTTATTTTTCACTTTTTAGTTGTACCTACCTAATAGGCAAGTTGTTAAGTAACCTTTAACTAATAAAATAGATAAACCGAATATCATGAAACTTGAACATGACCGGTGAAATAAGAGATCTGCGTACCCCTTAAGAGCGTACTGGCGTGATGTTATGTTATGAAATGGTATAAACAATGAACAGACATGCGATTGCAGCAATCACCAGACATTTGCCGTTATTTATTGAAGAGTTCGAAAATCGGTCCACAATTGACAGAGATATCGGTGAACAAAAACAAATAAAAAAACTTTTTTACAAAAAAATACTACCGACTTCCAAATAAGAAAACTACAAAGTGAAAAATAACTTTATTTTTGGAAGTCGGTGTCTTTCGTAGGTACCATTTTTTTTCGTTATGGACACCGACTTCCAAAAATAAAGTTATTTTTCACTTTGTAGTTTTCTTATTTGGAAGTCGGTAGTATTTTTTTGTAAAAAAGTTTTTTTAATTTTTCACTTTTTAGTTGTACCTACCTAATAGGCAAGTTGTTTAGTAAGTTTCCTATAACGCCAGAATAGATTACCCGAATATCATGAAACTTGAACAAAACCGATGAAATGAGAGATCTGCTTACCCCTTAAGAGCATACTGGCGATATGTTATGTTATGAAATGGTATAAACAATAAACAGACATGCGATTTCAGCAGTCCCGAGAGATTTGCCGTTATTTATTGAAGAGTTCTGTTGTATATCTTCGAAGTTCTTCATCAGATCTTCACCAAATTAAAATGGGACCAATTTCGGAACATACTCTTTCAAACAAAAAAAGAATTTTCAAAATCGGTCCACAATTGACGGAGATATTGGTGAACATACACAAAAAAAAAAAAAAAAAACATACAAGAAGTCGAACATAGAACCTCCTCCTTTTTCGAAAGTCGGTTAAAAAAACACACATAATGTCGAACATAGAACCTCCTCCTTTTTGGTAAGTCGGTTAAAAATATATGTAAACAAGAAAATCTGCTGTGCATTCGGAGGATCAGGTGGTCACTTGCACCAACCGGTCAGCTCGCGAATATGCATAATTTCTTTATGACTGGGTTTATGAATGGGATATCGATTATCGTGTGTATGGGACATTGTGCGAATGTGACATTGTGCGATTGAGACATTGTGCGATTGAGACATTGTGCGATTGAGACATTGTGCGATTGAGACATTGTGCGATTGAGACATTGTGCGATTGAGACATTGTGCGGTTGAGACATTGTGCGATTGAGACATTGTGCGATTGAGACATTATGCGATTGAGACATTGTACGATAGAGACATTGAGCGATTGAGACATTGTGCGATTGAGACATTGTGCGATTGAGACATTGTGCGATTGAGACCTTCTGCGATTGAGACCTTCTGCGAATGTGACATTGTGCGAATGTGACATTGTGCGATTGAGACCTTCTGCGAATGTGACATTGTGCGAATGTGACATTGTGCGAATGTGACATTGTGCAAATGGGACATTGTGCGAATGGGACATTCTGCGCCAACGGGACATTCTGCGCCAACGGGACATTCTGCGCCAACGGGACTTTTTGCGAATGGGTCATTCTGCGTTAGAACCTATGAAAATTTAACAAAAAAAAACTTAACAAAAACAATCAGACTTCCAAAACAAAACACTACAAAGCAAAAAATAACACTTTTCCGGGGTGTCTTTGGTACCTGTTTTTTCAGTTTTTCGGCATCGTCTTCAGAAAAGAAAGTTATTTTTCTCTTTGTAGTGTTTTATTTTGAAAGTCTGTTTGATTTTTTTAACAGAGTTACCAAAAAGGAGGAGGTTCTATGTGCGACATTGAATGTTTTTTTTTTGTTTATGTTCACTTCGTCAATTGTGGACCGATATTGAAAATTCTTTTTTTGGTTTGAAAGAGCATATGCCGAAATTGGTCCCATTTTAACTTGGTGAAGATCTGATGAAGATCTTCGGAGATATACAACAGAACTCTTCGATAAATAACGGAAAATCTCTCGGGATAGCTGCAATCGCATGTCTGTTTATTGTTTATACCATTTCATAACATAACATAACGCTAGTATGCTCTTAAGGGGTAAGCAGATCTCTCATTTGATCGGTTTTGTTCAAGTTTCATGATATTCGGGTAATCTATTCTGGCGTTATAGGAAACTTACTAAACAACTTGCCTATTAGGTAGGTACAACTAAAAAGTGAAAAATAAAAAAACTTTTTTACAAAAAAATACTACCGACTTCCAAATAAGAAAACTACAAAGTGAAAAATAACTTTATTTTTGGAAGTCGGTGTCCATAACGAAAAAAAATGGTACCTACGAAAGACAACGACTTCCAAAAATAAAGTTATTTTTCACTTTGTAGTTTTCTTATTTGGAAGTCGGTAGTATTTTTTTGTAAAAAAGTTTTTTTATTTGTTTTTGTTCACCGATATCTCTGTCAATTGTGGACCGATTTTGAAAATTATTTTTTTGGTTTGAAAGAGCATATGCCGAAATTGGTCCAATTTTAACTTGGTGAAGATCTGATGAAGATCTTCGGAGATATACAACAGAACTCTTCGATAAATAACGGAAAATCTCTCGGGATAGCTGCAATCGCATGTCTGTTTATTGTTTATACCATTTCATAACATAACATCACGCCAGTACGCTCGAAAGGGGTACGCAGATCTCTCATTTCACCGATTATGTTCAAGTTTCATTTTATTCCGGTAATCTATTCTGGCGTTATAGTTACTTACTAAACAACTTGCCAATTATGTAGGTACAACTAAAAAGGGTAAAATAACTATTTTTGGAAGTCGGTGTCTATATAGCAAAAAATGGTACCTACGAAAGACACCGAATACATTCCAAAAATAAAGTTATTTTTCACTTTGTAGTTTTTTATTTGGAAGTCGGTAGTATTTTTTGGGAAATTATTAACCGAGGGAAAAATATACTGAATGGGCGACTATTATACTAAGTAAGTAACTATTTATCCGGTTTGAGTAATACCTTTTAGGAGATTAGATTACCTCTTAGAGAAATAACAGTTATTAATAGAATATGTAAAAAACATGAAACAACATTTAAATCTAGCCCGAGAACAGTGATGTATGGAGTTCCACAAGGTAGCATACTTGGACCTCTCCTATTTATTATATATGTAAATGACTTCCCAAAAGCATCGACCTATCCCATGACAATGTTTGCAGATGACAGCACTCTACTCTTCAACAGTGACCAATTAGATACATTAGAATCAGACATTAACTCTAATATAAAATCAGTTATAAATTGGCTAGAGAATAATAATTTGGTAATAAATTTAGACAAGACAGTAATAATGAAATTTCAACAAACAGTAAATCAGAATTTAAATTTAGATATAAGATATAATGATAAAAAGGATTGATGAGACGAATGTGACAAAATTTCTGGGATTAAATATTGAAAGCACATTAAAATGGAATACCCAGATTGACAAAGTATGTAGTAAAGTAAACCAATTTTCTCATGCGCTGCGTATGCTAAGTAAAACGGCCAATCGAAACACCGTACTAACTGCATATCATGGTCTAGTAGCCTCGACATTAAGATATGGCATTATGTTTTGGGGAAACGCCTCTGGTAAAGATATGGTGTTTAAGTGTCAGAAAAGGTGTATTAGAGCGATCTGTAACCTGCAAACCACTGACAGCTGTAAACAATATTTTAAAAGTATGAAAATTTTAACAGTGCCCTCATTGTACATATACCAGACTTCTATGTTCGTCAAAAATAATCTGTATAAATTTGACCGAGTAGGTAGTCAGCGTCGAGCGGATCGGCTACAAACTGTTGGATCTAAAACTGCTTTATACAAGAACAGTATTTTCGTAATGGCTCCAAAATTATACAATAAATTGCCAAAGTGTATCAGAAGTGAGGAAAATGTCAGCCATTTTAAAAAAAAGTTGTTCCTGTTTCTAGTTGAAAAGACGTATTACTCGATTGAAGACTTTTTAAATGACAAATTGTGACTAAATTAAATATTCTTTGACATTCTTAATAATTAATAATATAATTCAATTACTTTATTATATGCGGCTCATGACATTTTTCAATTGCTTCATTTCTTTTATCCTAATGTTTAATAATTATGACAGTAAAAATAACCTGCTTTTAATATTATATTTGTATGCCGATTATTGGCCGAACATACAGATCAGCCAAAATGTATAAATAACACCTTTTTGTACTTATGTTCACAAATAAAGATTGATTTGATTTGATTTGATTTGATTTTTGTGAGCTGCGGTAATAATATTGTTACATACTTTAATTGTATTTGGGGTTCTATTTTTTCTATTTTAGCATATTATTCTTTTGAAAATAGCTGAACAACTATCGAGGCGATATCACTGTGCAGTGCGGGAGTTCGGGTTTATTCGTGTCCAAGAGCGAGCGAAGCGAGCTCGGGAACTTAGGGCACCCCGACACGGACAGGTTAGGTTCGAAGGGGATGACGGGAGCTGAAGTGAGCGAGCAAAGCGAGCGAACTTAGCTCCCGTCATCTCCTTCATGTTAGGTTACTTTAGACCCTGCAGACAGAAAAAGGAGCCCTGTCGACAAACTTATATTTTCAAGTCGCTGTTTTAAATATTTGTATTCGCCCACTGTTTGTCGCCCACTTAGTATTTCAGTAAGCCATATTCAGTATTTTTTACACCTTTCTTTTGAATTTTTTTTTGCTCGTTTAAATACTATCCGTATTTTTTTGCAAAAAAGTTTTTGATAATGTTTTTATTTATCTCTTTTTAGTTTGGGTAGGTACCTCCAATTACCATGAAAATCATATAGCCAAAGTAAATCTCATGACAATTCCAATAGGCCCAGACACGACTAGTATATATTGTTGTATTTTGGAGTTCCAGTGCCTACCTTCCGGCTTCATCATCAGATCAGTTCGATAGTATTTTCATCAGAAAGCGGTAATGGACGTCAGATTCCAAGTAGGTCAGATTCCATGTACGTAATTTTCCAGCTAGGACATTTTCCAACTAGGTCAGATTTAGAGTTAGTAATGATTTTCAGCGCACCACGTCTGCGAGACTTAAGGCGCCGATTCCCTTGAGTAGCTGATTTTAAAATGAGAATCACATCTAAATGGCTAGTCGTATTTTTTTTTAAAAAATATATGTTATGAGACTATTTTCTTAATAATTTGATCTGAGCAAATTTTGAGTTTAATTCGTATAACATAGTGTAATTAATTTGTAAAATTATGTCTAAAACGGACAAAAACACGACAATCACACTAAAACCGCTGGGCGTATTTTAATGAAATTGACACCATCTCAAAGACAATTTAATTATCTATATTTTGATCTGAGGCTTTTTTTTTTAAAGTCATAGAATAATAAGGAAAGTACAAAAAACTACTAAATTTTGGGTCGCGCGGGTGTGAAACGAGTGCGCGTTTTGTTCCCTCAAGGTCGTTGGCGTTAGTCGTCGCCTTAATAGTCTAGAAATGATGACACTAAATGCCAAATGGACGTAGTTACTTATATTGGAAATAAATAGATATTTTTGAGATATTTAAGTAAATATAGGGTTGGATCGTTTTAGCTTAAAGCCATTTTCAATTATGCTAAGCTTATATTGAATTTCGCAGTAACGATCCAACATGGCAAATTTTTATGCAATTAAGTAGCACGAAAAATAATCCACTGCATGTTAAAATAATGGAAAAGAATTACTTTTTGCGTAAAGAACATAGAAAAACATAGACATCAGGCAAATTTTTACTAGTAAGGCAAAAGATAATTTTTTTTTTTTTTTTTTTTTATACTTTATTAGTAAGAACAAAATTCTTAATAATTAATTACGATCTAGCCTAAAAGACTAATAAGCAATTTAACTCTAACTTAATATGTTACGTGATAGATTATGTTAAAACTAAGAATAGTGTCCATTTGCACTTTTACACAAGTCCGCAGCACTTTCTTAGAGTCTGATATAATTTAAAAACACTATGTTCATGTGTTATATGTATAGCACAGCATTGTCACTATTATCCATTCACTTTACACTACACTAATTCAAAAGGTTTAGTTCTTTTTAGTCTACGCACTAAGTCTGTATTGTCTAGCAGCTGGATAGCCTCAACATTCACGTGTCGATGAAGTCTGTGTTCGTGGGCTTCAGCAAATTTTTGGATGATGGTGGTGACGAATTCCGTTTTAAGGTCACGGTGAAGATCGTCATTCCTTATGTACCAGGGTGCATTTACAGCGTCCCTGAGCACTTTATTTTGGAATTGTTGGATTAGTTTGACGTTGCTTTGTTTAGTACAGCCCCAAAGTTGGATACCATACGTCCAAATTGGCATCAGTAAATGCTTATATATGGTTATTTTATTATGTATTGATATACAGGATTTCCTTCCGAGTAACCAATACATACTTTTATAACGTATGTCGAGTTCCTGTCTTTTCTTTTTGACATGAGCTTTCCAACGCAACTTGGCGTCGAGAGTTATGCCAAGGTATTTAGCTGTATTAGCATAAGGCACTTGCATGCCATTTATGTAGATTGGGTGATAGTCCAAGTGTTTGTTTGTGAAGTCAATGTGAATTGATTTTGACTCATTCAGTTTGATCTTCCATTTTTGTGTCCAATCATAAACTTTATTCACAGCTAGTTGAACTTTTTCTACTGCTTCTCTGTGGCTTGATCCAGTAGCCATAATTGCAGTATCATCTGCAAAGGTCGCAATGGTGTTATTTTCCAGTTCTGGGATGTCGCATGTGTATAACAAGTACAAAATTGGGCCTAGCACACTTCCTTGAGGTACGCCAGCTTTTATAGCTTTTAGCTCTGAATATGCGTCTTCTTGCCGTATTCTAAACATTCTATTAGTTATATACGACTCTAGAATATCTGCAAATTCTGGTAGCATGCGTCTGAGCTTGAATATTAGACCCTTATGCCAAACTTTGTCAAAAGCTTGCGCGACATCTAAAAACACGGTGGCGCAGACTTCCTTATTTTCAAGCGTTTTTTCAATAATGTTTGTTATTCTATGTACCTGGTCTATTGTTGAGTGTTTTTCCCTGAAGCCAAATTGATGATTTGGAATAAGGTCTTTATTTTCTATTATTGGTTTTAACCGTTTCAATAACAGTTTTTCGAAAAGCTTTGATAACACGGGCAACAGAGAAATAGGTCTATATGATGATGCTTCATTGGGTGGTTTCCCTGGCTTCGCAATCATAATGACTTCAGCAACCTTCCATGGCTCAGGTACATATTTTAGGATAAGTGCAGCATTGATAAGCTTGGTCAGCTTTACTATGGCTTTGCGTGGGAGATGTTTAAGAATTTCCCCTGTAATGAGGTCGTAACCCGGAGACTTTTTCGAACTAATGTTATTTTGAATTTCTCTCATTACTTCTTTAGGAGTCACAAGCTTAATTCTTTGGTTTTGTGACAATCTTTCACTCTCAAGTATTTCTATCGAGCTTTCATTGGGTTGAAAAGTTTCTTCTAAGTGTTGAGCAAACCTTAATGCTTTTTGGTCATTGCTTATGGCCCATTTTCCGTCGCTATCTCTGATGGGTGGTATTTGTTTCATTGGTTTTTTCAGATTTTTTGTAGCTTTCCAAAGGGAGTAATCCGTTGATTTGTCATTGCTTAGCTGCAAAAGTTTAGTATTCAGAGATTCCTCCTCAAACTGTAGAATTTTCCTCTTTAATCGTTTAGTTAGTATTTAGTAGTTTATTAGAATTACTTTTTGCGTAAAGAACATAGAAAAACATAGACATCAGGCAAATTTTTACTAGTAAGGCAAAAGATAATTGATAAACAGTTAAAGAAGTAATTATATTATTATTTATATTATATTATTATTTATCAGTTAATTTAAAATTCTTTAAAGATAATTTACTATTTTATGGTGGACATCGGGAATAATCGATTTTAATCGATTATTCCCGATGTCCACCACTGGGGTCAGCGGGAAAACTTTTAAAAAGTATTCCCGATGTCCACCACTGGGGGACAGCGACACGGATTTTAAATTATTCTTGTTGTCCTCCACTGGGGTCAGTGACACGGATTTTTAAACATTCCCTATGGCTACCTCTGGGAGACAATGTCACAATTCTGTTTTATTTCGTTTGTTTATTTGCTTTTTTTTAATTTTCACTTAAATATTTAAAAAAAACATCATCATAAAACTTATTAAAGGTGTGATTGCTTATTTTTTATTAAATTGGGTAATTAACCGACATATTATTTTCACACCGATACCAGACTCCTACAGACTGTACTTCAGTGAGGGTGCTCAAGAACTCCATGACCTTATCCCACCGGCCCCCTTCCACCATCGGTCATCTAGACGTACGTTGCCATTCCACCGATTCGCACCAAGCGCTTGCAAACATCCTTCATAATGCGCACAGCGAATGAGTGGAACTCACTACCTGCGTCTGTTTCCGAACGCATAAAACCCGAATCTCTTCAAAGTTAAGAGTGGACGGGCTTCTTCTGGGTAAGCTCACTCCATCGTCGACTCTGTCTCTGTCACCTCTGACCTAGACTAGAGTCAAGAGCAAACACAAGTCAAAGAAAAAAAAACAGTATTAATTATTAGTATTAATTTCTAGAAATTTGCCGTTTACAAGTTCCAATTTGGTTTCTTGTATAAACTGATCGATGTAAACGTACTTTTTTACGTTTTTAGGACTTTTCTTTGTTTTGTATTTTTTGCATTGCACAAAAAAAGAAAAAAGTATGAATAAACAAAATGAAACAGAATTGTGACATTATCTCCCAACGGTGGCCATAGGGAATGTTTAAAATCCGTGTCACAGAGCCCAGTGGAGGACAACAAGAATAATTTAAAATCCGTGTCGCTGTCCCCCAGTGGTGGACATCGGGAATATTTTTTAAAAGTTTTCCCGCTGTCCCCCAGTGGTGGCCAACCTAGTGGTGGACATCGGGAATAATCGAATTTTAATTACCAATATATTTACTTAAATATCTCTAAAAATATTGATTTATTCCCAATAATAATTGTTTATTTTACAACTATATTCCAAATCAACTAAATAATGAGAGTAAATGTACCAAACCATTACTAACTCAATCTGACCTAGTTGGAAAATGTCCTAGCTGGAAAATGACGTTCATGGAATCTGACCTTCTTGGAATCTGACGTCCATTGCCGCTTTCTTTCATCAATACCTACCATTTAATTATTTATTTTATTTGCTTCATCATAGTCTGTTAACTATTCGATATATACATACTTAGTGGCCATCTGTGGGCTTGTTCATCAGTTGCACTTTTCACCAAATTATACTTTCTGAGTGCAAATGATTGCATTGTTGATGTTGCCGTAAGTGTGTCCGTGGCATCAACAGTGGGCCTTAGCAGATTATCAGCGCAGCGTTATTTCCTTTTTGGATATCGCTGCACACGCTGAGATAGGAGCCTTTTTGTTCTCGCAAAGGGTTTTATTTTTATTATTTCTCTGATCTCCTGTGCAAATAAATATTTTTCTTTCTTTAAAATGTCAAAACCCTCGATTTCTCCAAGATCCCATCATCAGATCCTGACCTGATGACTATGGGACCACCTGTGAAGTATATCCTTTTAAACAAAAGAAGAATTTTCCAAATCGGTCTAGGCGTCTTTGAGTAATCGGAGAACATACAAAAAAAAACAGATGGAGGTTCTCAACTCGTCGGAGTTGAGAACCTCCATCTTTTTTTGAAGTCAGTTAAAAAGAAAATAAAATGACCGGTTAAAGAGGTAAAAAAGAAAATAAAATGACCGGTTAAAGAGGTAAACAAAATATTTAAGAGCAAGGGCAGCCATGCTTGCAGACGTGCAACATCTGACTCTCGTAGCAATGTGACGCTTCGGCTGGCTGGCACCCCGCTTTCCCCGCGTTTTGAAAACGCTCCTCGTTCTCAAAATCCCTTTTTGGAAATGACGGCTTTTCACTGAACTGACTATGAAACCAGTAAGGTCCTCCTCGAAACTCACTTCCCGGACTGTAAAATCCTGGAGGACAGGACGTGGGAGGCTGAAATGAATGGACTCCAAGGGACCAAGACTAGGACCAAGAGCCCACAATATAGTTACAGTAGACTGGATAAATTGGGCTATCAACAAATTTCAGCCTTAAAAGTCCGCGGGGCTGGATGGCATCTTCCCAGCCCTGCTGCAGTGGGGGGTAGATTATCGGGCCTGCATAGCACTTGGATACATACCTCTCGCATGGTGCGAGGTGAAAGTCATCTTCATACCCAAACCTGGAAAAAATGATTATACACAACCCAAGCCGTATAGACTATAAGCCTCACATCCTTTTTACTGAAAACCCTCGAAAGTCTCTGTGATAGGCACATCCGAAATGGGCCTCCGCGAACAGAATCTGCGTGCACAGCGTGGTTTCCAAAATCGAATGCGCAGTGAACCACAAATGCTCAGCACTGGCCGCCTTCATTGACAATGAGGGTGCCTTTGACAAGACCATGTTCAACAGCATAAACTGCCCTCGACAGACAGCATAGACCCGACCCTAGGGGGCTGGATCACCCACAAGCTCAAACTGAGAGCGGTTCAAGTTACGGTTAACGACACTCAATGGCGGTCGGCTGTCCGCAAGGGGGCGTCCTTTCGCCGCTTCTATGGAACCTGATAGCGTACAGCCTCATCAAAACACTCAACGACAAAAGTTATTTCACCGTTGGCTACGTGGATGACATAATAATAATAAATGATAACGCGAGGTCTTAGGGAATACTTCCAGGCCGCCGACGTGGGTATGCATCGAGATGTGGTAGCAGTGGACAAGGGCCTCTTCTTCCTCTTCAAACCTAGGGTATTGGATACTAATGACCGCAGGGAGGTATGGCAGAGCAAGGAGCTTCACGGACGCTTCTACCGGGTCTACCGGGTCCTACATGGGCTCGATGTAGATCTTTTAGCGTCCGTGACCTGGCTGCGATTTGGTAACCTTTTCAGGGAAACCGAAGGTCTTTGCGATTATGGACAAAGTTATGATGACAAACAACTCCCGGAAATATATTCTGAAGGACGGCACGGTTGACATTTGTCGGGCATGTCACCCGCCGGGGGAATCAATCCGACACATTATCTCCGGTTGTTCTAGTCTAGCTAACGGATACTATTTGCATAGACACAACCTTGTAGCCAGGATTATCCACCAGCAACTTGCTCATAAATACAATCTTATAGAATCGGAAGTGCCTTACTAGAAGTATGTGCCCGACCCAGTTCTCGAAAATGGCAATGTCACGTTGTATTGGGATCGGTCTATCATCACTGACAGGACTATTGTTGCTAATAAGCCTGACATACTGGTGATAGACCGACTAGAGCGTCGCGCAATGATTGTTGATATTGCGGTCCCCCATGACGAGAACCTCGTGAAGGCGTAGAGAGATAAGAAAAGTAAGTATCTTGATCTGGCTCGCGAGGTTGTCGACATGAGGGATGTGAATACTGCAGTCATTGTGCCGATAGTCGTGACGGCCAATGGTATAATAGCCAAGAGCCTCGACGAACATCTTAGGAGGCTCTCGTTGGTCGTTGGCTTGATCCAGAAAGCGGTACTCCTGGACACAGCTCGTATTGTTAGGAGGTTCCTCTCTCAGGAGCCCTGACCACCGGTAGCTTGGACCCTGTTCCCGATACCGGTGGGCTACTATTTTTGTATTTTTAAATGTTTTTTTTATAGAATAATATTTAAAAATGTAAAAATATCTAAATATGATAAATACTAAGAATATTCGCGGTTGTTGATAACGCCGACAAAAGAATTGAGATCGAAATGGGTGCAAAGTACTGTATCCTGAAATTTATTAACAAGAACATAAAACATTTTAAAATAAATATAAAAACACAATTTCATGCTTTTTCTGCTACAACAATATTTGCTGTTTCAAAATATAACGTCTTAAATTTGAATAGTCGAATTATTTACATAAAGCAGATAACTTAGGATAAATTCTAGCTCACCTAGCTCGTGAAGACCTTAAAATCCACATAAATACCGGCTTTCATCAATTTTGATTGCTGATTCTCATTACAGGCACTGTAGATAAGTGTTCCTACATACATACTTAAATACATAAACTCACGCCTTTTTCCCATGGGGGTAGGCAGAAACTACAGAACGCCACCTGCTACGATCCTTACATACTTCTTTTGCTTCACTCACATTCATACATCTTGTCATACACACACGCCGGTTATGAGTACTGCGCACCTTGCCTTTCTGAAGAACATCACCTATAAGGTCTATGTATGTCTTCCTAGGGCGTCCCCTCCCGGCGTTTCCATTCACGTCTGCCTTGTAAATACCTTTCGTTAGTCGCCTATCATTCATCCTCTCAACATGGCCAAACCATCTTAACATACTCTTTTCAATTTTAGTCACTACATCTTCTTTTAAACCACAACGTTGTCTTATTACCTCATTCCTCAATCTATCATTTAAGGTTACACCACACATACTTCGCAAGGACCGCATTTCTACTGCATTCATCCTATTTTCATGTCTTTTTTGCCATGCCCTAATAGAATAAGTTTATTGAAAAATGATAAAAAATTACTAGTTTCTGATTTATTCCTGTGTATTCACCGAATTGATGCCAAATTTGAACTTTCCAGGTCATCTGGAACTGGGTTAGAGTTTTGATCTATAGGTCAGTCAGTGATAAAAAAGACGATTTTGGACGTTAATATCTAAATAACCGTTAGAGCTAGAGCTATATCTTAGCCATTTTAATACATAAACCAAATTTCATATGTTTATATTAAATAGATTTTGAGTTATTAAGATGTTAAAAGTGGCTCCAAATGGTTCGCTGCGTCGCCAGTTCCTTTTTTTGCTTGAACTTGGCTTGACACGCTACCGCGTGTCTAGATAAGCTGTTGAGTTTCCAAATAAATAAATGTAAATTATCTTTTTCATTTGAACAGGTATAAGATATTCGGATGAGGTGAACTTGGACGAGATAAAAGCTTTAGCCTCCCTGATGACATTCAAGTGCGCTTGCTCCAACATTCCTTTTGGAGGCTCCAAAGGAGGTTCGTAGTGCATACTGTACCTACTTGTTTGTTTATTTACTTTGACATCGGTCGGTCTTTCGGGATATTATTTGTCAATTATAGTAAACTTCCTCGCGATTTATAGGTGTCGCCATCAACCCCAAAAAGTTTTCGGTGGCGGAACTCCAGCGAATCACTAGACGTTACACGTTGGAACTTGCTAAGAAGCACTATATTGGTAAGCAATTTTAAACGTTAGCCGTAGCTGTCCCCCAGTGGTAGACAACAAGAATATTTTTTTTATAAGTTCTGCTATTATGGGCCTCATTAGAAGGCTTCAAAGTTTCGGAGCTCGGAGTTTCCTTGCGTGATCGAATCGGAAATGAAGACGACATAGGCAAGAGAACATAGGTTGCCGACATAGCCCGAAGACTTTCCAAACTTAAATGGCAGTGGGCAGGGCTCATTGCTCGCAGAACGAAATGGTCTTTGGGGCCGAAAAGTTTTGGAGTGGAGACCGCGTACCAGAAGACACAGCGTTGTGGAAGGCCGCCCTCCAGATGGAGCGACGACCTGGTCAAGGCTGCGGGGAGTCCGGTGGATACGAGACGGGCAGATCAGTGTGGCGACGCTTGTGGAAGGCCTATGTTCAGCAGTGGACGTCTTTTGGCTGAAATGATGATGATGAGACAAAAATAGAAACACACAATATCATAGCCAACATTGTAAAAACGAATAACCTTAAATTATAAAAGTACTGAAGACACATTTAAAATCCGTACATATTCGTAGCAAGCCTTCATACATTATATACATTAATATATGTAATGTATTCTATGTAGTAGTCAAAGAACATTACCTCTCCACCATCTTGTAATTTTATATATTAAGTATATGTATGTATTTTTATTTTCTATATTTATTAAGTTAAGGTATATGTGTAATTTATATTATTAATTTATTTTTGTCTATTTCAAATTTCCTTATTCTTTCTACACACTGTGTCTTCGTTTATCATCCAAAATTCATGTCACAGGTCTGCTAGAAAAAAAATCTAATGAAATAAGCAGTACTTTTGTGCTCTTCAATCTGTATTATTTCTTTTCTCTGTAAAGTTTTGTGTACATAAATAAATAAATACATTACACACAATACATACTCTACCATACATTACTTACACTACATAAACTACATTCATTACATACACTATATACGTTCTCGTACCTTCAAACACACAAACTCACACACACGCCAGTTAAGCCAAATTAGCGTTAAGTAAACTTATTGCTTAGTTTATATTATAAATGTAATCTTTGTTTTAGGTGCCGGTATCGATGTACCAGCTCCTGACATCAACACATCAGGCAGGGAAATGTCTTGGATCGTGGACACCTACATCAAAACTCTAGGTGAGAACAACTAAGGGCCAAACACAACTGCGGTGCGACGTCGCATCGTAAAAATTCTATGAGCTTGTTACTGTTTAGCTGTTTTCTGCGTTGCGAATTATGTTTAGGCCCTAAGTGGTGATGAGCCTCCGTAGAAAATAATTAAGCGGGAGGGGGACTCCGCCCCGGGTACCAGGCACGAAGAGGTGACAACGCGGTCGGGGCAGTTGCCTACGTGCATTGCTCATGCGGCTGCGGCCTGCCTGGGCTCGAACACACGACCTACAACTTGTTAGTCACGGCCGATACCACTGGGCCGTATATTTTATTGAAAACAAAATATATACTTACAATTCAGTAAAATATACATTAACAATCAAAATTCCGAGGCGAGTTAATACTTTTTTATTTTCGGGAGGCATCTTCAGGTGGCACCATAATCATAATGCCGCCTCCACACGCTTGCTGTTTGCCACAAACAGTGGCGAACAGCAAACACGTGCCGAACACTGACCACAATCACCCAACACAAACATGGCATCCACATGCTTGGCGAACGTGCTTGTATATTCCGGATTAGCAAACATGGCAGACGACGAGCTTGTTGTGCGAGCGATTACTTTTGGGTTAAACTCCTCATTTATCCTTACAATTTAGCTTAGGATACACAAAATGTCACGATTCGTACATTTTGATCACCACTATTAATTCAGTCCGCCGCGCCGCCCGCAAGCTCGCGCCTACTACTGAACTGAACAAGCGTCTGGATACATCGCAAACACGTTTGTCGAACACCCTTTGATTTGTGCATTAAAACCGGCACCGATGCCGAACACGGGCGAATACAACCACACGTTCGTGTTTGTTGTTTGCTGGCTGTTCGCCATTGTTCGCCAAGCGTGTGGAGGCGGCATAACATAAAATATTTGAAAAAATATAATATCAAACATTCTATCGATTATTCAATTCGGGCGCACGGTTGGCGCAGTGGTTGAGCGATTGACTGCCGCGCTGCGTGTCGCGGGTTCGATTCCCCCACGGAACAAATATTTGTATGACCTACCTACCCAAATATTTGTACGGCTCTGGTTGTTGTGTATGTGAGTTTATATGTTTGTAAACGCACCCACGATACAGGAAGAAATTCCTGGTGAGGGCCAACGTTTTTTCAAATGTATAAATATGCACTGTTGGTTTTTGACACCATCGTACATTCTACGTGTTTTTTTTATTTTTCTTTTTATATATTCCTAAAACATTCAACAATATTTGGCTTGGAGGGCAGTAAGTCCAGTGACATACGCCCTTGTTATATTTTCTCATCTTCCCTACAGTGTGCTTAGTGCGAGTTTTTTAACGTACTCACTCGTGATAACGTAAACGATCTCTTATGTCAAAATGTATACAAAAAAAGAGGTTTTGCCTTGCCGTCACCAGACGGCGCTTATCCAGTTTCAATACAAATTGGCGTTAACGTTAACGCGATTGAACGTGAGTAAAAACTCGCACTAAGGCCTCAGGTCAGCAGGGATCTTTCTTTTTAGTCTAGTAAATTTAGTAATTTCATTAAGTGCGTCGCTAGTATGTTTGGATGGTTTACTAGTCTCTTCTTTTATATATAGTCCGTCATCGTTTTTGATTTGTTCTTTGATGGTTCGAATTCCAAGATCGTGATGCAACTGCTGGTTTGGTACAAAACCAAGGGGCGTTCGCGATAATTATCAACATCTATTGGAACCTCTGTAATATTTCCTTGTTTGAATAGGAGGCGGTTCCCCAGAGCTGTATTCCGTAAGTCCAGACAGGTTTCAGTATGCACTTGTATTACAGTAATTTATTTTCTAGCGACAGCTGAGATTTTTGGGAATCCCTTTCTTGGCATAAAATTTTTAGGCATGACATTGTTTGACATAACGTTTTCGCATTAGCATAATAATACTTTGGCATCATGCAAAGTTTAGCATAATTGTAATTTAGTCTAATTTGTTTCGGCATAATTTGGAGTTGCATAAATATTTAAGGCTTATTGTTTATTCGTCATAATAATTTTATGGGTACATATTTGAACTTCGAAAGTTATAAACCAACGGGTAAAATGTCAATGTTCAAAACATAAATATCAAAAATTGTTATACCTAAGATTAAAATGTCTAAGATTGAAATGGCGAGTGATTTAAATATCGAATGATTAAACACTTCGAAAGTCATTATACCCAAGTTCAAAATGTCAACATTTAATACACTTAAAGTTCATTATATTTACGTTAAATTGCAAATAAATATCATCACTTAACATCAGTCGAGATAGTGGTCAAACGCGAGCCAATAAAAAAATTAAAAAAACCGTATTTGAGCACCCCGACTGCACTTAGTCTTTTCACTACTACCCTTAGTGTCTATATAAAAAACTGGCGGCGCGAAGGGAGGGCAGCCGCCCCCCGCCCGCTATAATAAAGATTAGGCACACCCGTGCGAACTGTAGCGGCTGAGGATGGCCGCTATGCTGCGGAGGTGAGCATGGGTGCCTATGCTTTGTTACATGAGGACGTAGGGGTTGCATTTCCCGCAGCGCTGGACAAGTTGCAGACGCAACTGAGAAGTGTTCTTATTATCGATATTTAGGACAGTCGATACTTCGATATTTGAATGAGACTCGATTGAATTAGGTTAAGGTGCGGTGGGGTGGTGGGGGTAAACCTCGGGCTACGCTGGAGCAGCAAATGTTTGTTTTTTCCAAAGAATGTTATGTGTAAATATCATTATGCGTTTATAACATTATCTATACTATAATAATATTATAAAGAGGTAAAGTTTGTGACGTTGTAAGGGGTAATCTCTGGATCTACCGAACCGATTTTGAAAATTCTTTCACCGGTAGAAAGCTACATTGTTCCTGAGTGTCATAGGTGACAAAATATTTTCATAAAAATTACAGATCCTTATGAAAATTGCAATAATGTAAGCCATGGTAACAAAATGTTGCCTATAATAGTAGTTTATGATACTGTTGCATAATAAGGGGTATTAAAACATTCACACGAATGTTTTAATACCTAGTTATGTGCAGTTTCATACACTACTTTATCTACACTCATACATTTTGGGATTGAACCTACTTAATCTTTTTTTTGCATTTTCCGTGCCATAAAGACGTGATAAATGCATCATATACTCGTAATAATCTCGACTTTGCTGGTAAGAGATTATGAGTAATTTCCTTCGCCGCATATAAAATATTCAATTAAATTTTTCTTCACATTCACTAATATCAGGCATTTCAAGCAATAATTTAAAAAAGTCATGAAATTCAGTACAGCGAAACCTGCGAATGGCGCCATAACCCAGCAAATCACCGCATTATCCGCGCATGCGCTAAGGCTTAGCACACGCACTGCGATATTTATTCGCGCGAATTTTTCCGCCCATTCTGCGACCTATGGAATTGTATGAAGCTGCTCGCATTGCGGTAAAAATATCGTGCGGCAATAATACCGCATGAAATCCGTGTTTTGCAACAGAATCCACCGCACCGCAGCGGGAATTTAATTCGCGCGAATATTTTCAGCTCTATGAACGGAAAAAAAGGTGGAAAGAGACAAAAGTTCGCGCAAATAAAAATCGCAGTGCGTAATAAGCCTAAAGCGGGCATTGTCACAGACAAGTTAAAATTGTTTTTTTTTTTTTATTAGGTACTATAAAAATGGCATTTCAAAAAATTTAAATAATTGTTGGAATCTCCTTAGTGATTAACTTCTTGGATTTGTCCTGTATCGTAATAGAAAAAAAGTTATTTTATGATGCAGTTGTTTGAAAATCGAAGGAAAATGTTGAACTATAATGGACTTTTTTTAAATTTTACCTATCCACGAATATAAAGTACGTGTTTATGCAATAGTTTTTGAATTCATATTTGGAATATTACGTTGTGAGTGTAGATAAAATTTATTAATTGGCGTGCACTGAGAAAACTATTGATGATAGATAAAAATTATTAGGAGGGTAGGCAGGGTTGGCAGGGTTGGCAGGGTAGGCAGGGTAGGCAGGGTAGGCAGGTTAGGCAGGGTAGCCAGTTGAAGGGAGCGAAGCCCCGCGGGTCAGCTAGTGCTTTATAAAATTATTCATCAATATTATTATGCCAACAGTATTTATGGCGATGTACATTATGGAAAAACATTTATGCCTAACAATATTATGCGTAGTGATTATTATGCAGAATTTCGTTATGCCAATATCATCATCAGACTTTTTAATGTTCCCACTACTGGCACACAGGCATCCTCTCTGTGAGGTAATGGGCCTTAATCCAACACGTGGGCCCAGTGCGGTTTGGTGGATGTCACATGTCCTAAAATTTTTGTTGAAAGACATGCCGCTTTCCTCACGATGTTTTCCTTCACTCACTACAAATATAAAAATATATGTATATATATTTATGCCAATATAAATTATGGGAATACCTTTTATGCTTATCATTAGTAAACCGAGATTTTTTGTTGAAGAGCCAGTACCATAGAGCTTTGCGCTTGGTAAATGTGTTTTTTCCACGTCAGGCGACTATCCAGACAGAGTCCAAGTTATTTAGCTTCTTTTGCTTGTGGAATTTGCACCTTGTTTAGCTTTACTGGGGGGGGGGGGGGGGACAAGTGTTATAATATGTCTCAAAGCAAAGGTGACCTGAAACTACTTTGTTTCATTAGCCAGAATTCTAATAGCCATTCGGAGATGTTATCTGAACAGATTTGAAGCATATGGCTAGCTTGTAATGGATCTTCATGGACAGCTAAGGCTGCTGTGTCATCAGCAAAGGTGCCTATTACGACTCCTTCCGTCATAGGAAGATCTGAAGTGAAGAGCAGGGTGTTAATGTAACATAAAAACCCTCTTCTTAGTCCGCATTATTATGCTACTACGGAACCCTATTATTGCGCGTGGCCCGACACGCACTTGGCCGATTTTTTTTAAATTTACTTTTAATGATAAGTCACGGACATGCAGGACCGGCATTTCCAAGACATGTGACATCCACCAACCCGTACTGGGCCCGCGTGTTGGATTACGGTCCATTCCCTCACAGAGGAGGCCTGTGTCCCAACAGTGGGAATATTAATAGGCTGATGATGTTAAGTGTGATGTGATGTGATAAGTCACGGGTTAATAATTGACAGGTTACCAAGACTTGTGCGCAGCCGCGTGTGTGACCGGCAAGCCGATCAATGGCGGCGGTATCAACGGCCGCGTGGAGGCCACCGGCCTGGGAGTCTTCATGACCGTCAACTACTTCATAAACGACCCCTACTTCATGCAACTGATTGGATTGAGCACAGGCTTTAAGGTAGTCCTTGATTTTATATGGCATAGGTTTTTTTCTTTCGTTCCGTCTAAAACTCACGAATAGCTTCTACAATGCGGAGGCTATTCGTGCTCGATTCTGTAAATAAATTCACCATGAAATCTTAAGTGAGGTGGGCTTATCATTCGAATTGATGCTAGGGATTGACAGCCAGTCTGTTCTGTAAACAACTCGCCGAGAAAACTTGTGAGTGAGCTTGAAGTGAACTGATGGGTTCACAGCTGTTCTTAGTGCGAGTTTTTACTCACGCTCAATCGCGTTAACGTAAACGTCAATTTGTATTTAAATTGGATAAGCGCCGTCTGGTGACGGTAAGGAGAAACCTCTTTTTTTTGTTTACATTTTGACATAAGAGATCGTTTACGTTACGAGTGAGTACGTTAAAAAACTCGCACTAAGGCCTCAGTTATCACGGTGAGATTTTTATAGATTACTAGCTACTGCCAGCGGCTTCGCCCGCGTGAAAGTTGAAAATTATCCTGAGGGACCATATTCCACATATGGACCCGGGATAAAAAGTATCCTATGTGCTATTCCTGACTATAATCTATCTCTGTGCCAAATTTCATACAGATCCGTCCAGCCGTTTGAGCGTCAAGAAGTTACAAACATACACACTTTCGCCTTTATAATATTAGTGTGATTGATTGTATTTATTTTTTCGTGTATATAGTATATGTATTTATAGTTTGTATGTATAGTGTGTATGTGTATGTATATGGTGCCGGGTAACCGGCGGGGAATGTATAGGCATGTACGCCGGTACGTGTGAAAGTTTATATACATGGCTAAACACTTCGTCACGAATTTACAAAAATCCTTTCTTGGTGCTGCCCTACATCATAAAAAAGCTCTGTACAGTAAAATTCTTCAAAAATCTTTAACACCCCCTAAAATTACCCCTTTCAAGAGTCATTTTGAAAAAACTAATAATGAAATCCTTTACTATTTACTTAGGTTAGTATACATGACAAGTTTCAAATATATAAGCCCATCAAATTTCCACCTTTTTAACCGACTTTCGAAAAAGGAGGAGGTTCTATGTTCGACTTCTTGTATGTTTTTTTTTTATGTATGTTCACCGATATCTCCGTCAATTATGAACCGATTTTGAAAATTCTTTTTTTGTTTGAAAGAGTATGTTCCGAAATTGGCATTTTAATTTGGTGAAGATCTGATGAAGAACTTCGAAGATATACAACAGAACTCTTCAATAAATAACGGAAAATCTCTCGGGACTGCTGCAATCGCATGTCTGTTTATTGTTTAGACCATTTCATAACATAACATCACGCCAGTACGCTCTTAACGGGTAAGCAGATCTCTCATTTGATCGGTTTTGTTCAAGTTTCATGATATTCGGGTAATATTTTCTAACTTACTAAACAACTTGCCTATTAGGTAGGTACAACTAAAAAGTGAAAAATAAAAAACTTTTTTACAAAAAATACTACCGACTGTGAAAAGTGAAAAATTACTTTATTTTTGGAAGTCGGTGTCCATAACGCAAAAAAATGGTACCTACGAAAGACAGACTTCCAAAAATAAAGTTATTTTTCACTTTGTAGTTTTCTTATTTGGAAGTCGGTAGTATTTTTTTGTAAAAAAGTTTTTTATTTTTCATCTCCTCAGGGGTAGAGTATCCAGAAACCAATAAATACATAATAGTAGTTAAAGCAAAAAAAAATAAAGCGGGCGTAAAGCACAAAACAAACACGGGTTATTTTATGCTATGCTCAAAGGGCGTAAAGCACAAAACAAACACGGGTTATTTTATGCTATGCTCAAAGGGCGTAAAGCACAAAACAAACATGGGTAATTTTGTGCTATACACCCTTTGAGCACAGAGGTATCTAATTATAATAGGGGTTAATAAAACACGAGCAGGGGTTTATCACATGAAGCGAAGCCGAATGTGATAATATTAACACGCGAGTGTTTTAATACCTAATTATATGCCGTTGCATACACTAGTTTATCTTCACTCATAAAGTTGAAATAAAACAAAAGTGGAAACTGAAAAAATATGTGGTATGTATGGCGGGCAATTTAGATTGTAATTGCGCAAGACTGCGCAGCGCGCGCGCATGTATAGCCAATGACATTAGTTTTTTTTTTCGTCACAAAGGTGTGAAAAAAACTTTGGGAAGCCCTGTCTTAGAACAACGTTATTTCCCCAGTTCCTTGAATGACCTATCTACAACCATTCCTCACTCCTCAGGGTAAGACGGCAATACTGCAGGGCTACGGCAACGTGGGCACTTGGACCTCCCTCTACCTTTACAGGGCTGGAGTCAAGATCCTAGGAGTGCTTGAATTTGATTGCAACATATACAACCCCGATGGTATAAATCCTACGGTGAGTCGAATATACGTTAACTTACTTATTAATATATCTAAGAACATCAAAAAACAAAACATAAATTACCCGTAATGGAATAGTGTAGTAATTATAATTTAGACTAGTTTCGACTTCATTTTATGTATACTAGGATACTTTTTAAACCAACATGTAACAAACAAACAGTTTGTACAGTACAAGCTGTTAGTAGCATTTGAAAGCGTATTACCCCGCGTCAAAATTATCCCTGGGTTCATATTCCTGTTTAAAAAGTATCCTATGTTCTAATCCTAATGCAGGACATGGTCTACCCGTATTCCAAGGTTCATTCGAATCCGTTCAGCAGTTAAGACGAGACATGTTAACAGACAGACAAGCAGAGTTACTTTCGCATTTACAGTATTAGTATGTACTGAATATAGATGTCGCAGGGAAATTCCCGATGCACAAGGCACGAAACGGTGTTTTTGTATGAGATTCGCTACTGCGCAACCATTGTAGCCAATTTCAGGGCGGCCCGAAGAACTATACCGTACATCCATCCTGAGAGCAAAAATTGATAAATACACCTTAAATACACCTTCCTTGAATCATGTATGGGGCAATGGAAGACAGTCCTTCGATATCCAGGATGTCGACCGATTCAGGGGGATGATGAGCCTGTATGGATACTCTATGCACCTTCCTTGAGTCATGTATGGGACAATGGAAGACAGTCCTTCGATATGTCGACCGATTCAGGGGGATGATGAGCCTATGGATTAAGCGGAGGATATTTCAGGGCGACTGCCCTGAATCCTCCAAGTACACTGTTGGAGGATTCAGGTCTAGGCTATCGGTTGAGAAGAGGTGGTCAGGTCATATATCACCTCCTTTACATGGATGACCTGAAGCTATTTGTCCCCAGCAATCTTATTATCAACTGATGAAGTTACTGAAGGTAACTGAAACCTTCAGTGACGCCATCAGGATGGAATTTGGTGTAGACAAATGTGCAGTCATGCATGTAAAGCGAGGGGAGATTATGGAATCCGTGGGAAAACAACTCTCGGATTCCATACACCTTAGACACCTCTCTTCGACTGAAACTTACACAAGTATTTGGGTATGTCGAAAGCGTTGGGCATCAACAGTACTGACTGAAGCAAATGCTGAAGGAGCGTTTCTTTGGCTTCCGGACCGTAATGTTGAATTTTCAAAATGTTGGATCCCAAAATATTGAATTTGGAAAATGTTGAACTGTTAATCCCAAAATGTTGTTTGTACCTATAATGTTGAATGCCCAAAATTTTGGACTTATACTAATCCTACAATGTGGGATTCGCATAATATATTCCGGGACTATGATCCCGAATTCAATATTATAGTACGTTAGATTTTGTTAATTTCGTCATTTGTTGCCCTGTCGGGCAGACTACGGCAGGGAATTCCACACCTTAGCTGTACGCATAATAAAAGTGTTCCCAAAACGTTTTGTGCGTATGGGTGGGATATCCACCAAGTACGGATGGCGCATCGCCGTACGTCTTGTAGTCCGATGATGAAACGGGCTAGGTGGAATTAGATCGTGAAATTTATCGCACAGTCCGCGAAATGTAACCGATAAAAAACCGACAAGCTGGCAACTTGGCGACGATGTTTATGGCCCTGGAACTTTTCATGACCAGTGCCTCATTGCCTATGAGCGTCTTGGCCCGCTTTTCGATCGACTCGAGTGCATCAAGCTGGTATTTGGCAGATCCGTCCCAGAGATGATAACAGTACTCCATGCATGATCGAATTTGCGCTTGAAACAAGTTGAGCAGCTGTTCCGGCGTGAAGTACCTTCTCACCTTTGCAAGGATCTCCAAGGTTTAGGCAGCCAACTGACCATTTGCATGGACCAAAATTGAGTCGATGTCAACTTAACGCCACACGCCGTCACATCTCTCAAAGTTGGTCCGACGAGCAGCCATCGATAACTACTTGACATTTTGGAATTTATAGTTCAAATTAACATTTTGGAGTTTACTGTTCAACAATTTGCAAATTCAACATTTTGGGCATTAAACATTTTGAGAAATCAACATTTTGGGAATTCGATATTTTGTAAATTCAACATTACGGTCCGGAAGGTTTCTTTGGCCGCCTGAAAAAGGTATTAAATAGCCTTTATTTTGAACAGATAGATTTAGTCGTTTTTTCATGATATCTAGACTGCCAAAGGTCTGTTTATAAAATTTCGCGCGCTCGGTTTCGTCCTAAATCATTATCCATTTCGCTACAAATTTGCAAAAGTGTGTATTCATACGCGAACTAGCTTCCTACTGCTCATCACAGCATCTATCTCTTCCGCACGTGTTGTCGGTTGATATAAAATGCATTTTAACCTCGCGCACAAAATAGTTCGTGCCGTCGACTAGTGTACCCTTAAAGCGTGTTTTTTTAGTTTTTAGAACTACAATTTATTATTAAATTTAACTAGATTTAGTTTCATAACACACACACACACACACACACACACACACACACTCACACTCACACACACACACACACACACTCACACTCACACACTCACACTCACACACTCACTACCAGTCACATTATATTAGCATTTGGTCACAACACTGAACATTTTTAGTAAGAAGACGCAATAAACAAAAATATTCGACATCTATCGTGGTCATTTCGTGGTTTCCCTAGGGATTTCGTGAAATCTCAGGTATCCTTATTTCCCTGCGACATAGACATCAAATGTCGGCTAGCCTTTTTGAGGAAAATACTATAAAGAGAGCAAGAGTCAATTTTAGGAATTATTAATACAAAGGTGTTATTAAACTTCCTCTTTTGCCAACCAGGAATTAATTAAATACAAGGCGAAGAACAAGAATAGCATCAAAGGATTTCCAGGAACACAGGATATTGGGCCTGATCTTTTCTACAAGAAATGTGACATTCTCATTGCTGGAGCCAAGGAGAAAGTAATCACAGCCGAGAATGCCAATAAAATCCAAGCTAAGGTAAGTAACTTAAGATAACTTTAGTACCTGGGTGACCAGTGGGCTTAGTGTGGGTTTTTACTCACGCTCATTTGCGTTTATTTATTTATTGATAGGAACACCAACGACACGTTTACAGAAGCTAGTCGACTACAAATGCGCGGTGGTTTACCCGAATCATCGAGAAAGCTGACTATCTTTGTATTTTTTTCTTATATCTGCGATCAGTGCTTGGCACTATTAGCAAATTTTGGTGAGCGCGTTATGTCGGTTAGAGTGCGTCCCCCAGTGAGGGCGTCTCCAAACAAGGCGTCTCCTCATCGTCTATCCTTGATTATTTTGTTCTATATGATGTCCTTCCGCTTGAGGCGCTATATTTAGCTACGTATATCGTAAGCTGTGTTGCCAATGTATTGGGGTGTTTCACTATCTTCTCCCGGTATTTTACGGTGACGTTTGGATTTCGCCCTTTATTGTGGGATTTGATGTTCATGAATTTCCTGGTTTGTGATGTACCATGGTACGTTGCTAATTGTTCGCAATATTATGTTTTGCATTCTCTGCAAGCATGAGATGGTTGAATTGCTGGCGCTACTCCAGAGTTGGACGCCGTACATCCATATACCGGTTTCAGGATTACTTTATTTATGGGAGAGGATTACTTCTGTTAACGTAAACGTCGATTTGTGATGCAATTAACTAGATAAGCGTCGTCTGGTGACAGTAAGGAGAAAGCTATTTTTTACGGATCCGTACCCAAAAGGTAAAACAGCACCCTATTACGGAGACTCCACTGTCTGTCTGTCTGTGTGTTACCAGGCTGTATCTCATTAACCGTGATAGCTAGACGTTGAAATTTTCACAGATCTATTTCTCTCGCCGCTATAACAAAAAATACTAAAAACAATAAAATAAATATTCAAGTGGGGCTTCCATACAACAAACGTGTTTTTTTTTTGCCGTTATTTTTGCGATTATGGTACGGAACCCTTCGTACGTGAGTCTGACTTGCACTTGGCCGGTTTTTTGTTTACAAATGGACAAAACAAAAAAAAAAAAAAAACCTTGGAATTAAATTTGCAAAAATATTAAAAGAAACTTAACATACAATTAATACGTCACGCGAACATAGTGGATGCGAGGCGGGCGCAGAAGTCGTCCAGGCTCAATCTTGAGGTCCCGCACGATGACATCATTCCTCACGAAGCGAGGAGCGTCTGGTATCCGACGCAACGTCTGTTATCCGACGCAGCGTCTGGTTTTACTGCGTGTGGAGCGTTTCTGTTGGTCTCACCATTGAGGGAAGCCAATTAAGCCACATTTTGTACATATGTCTTGACACGTAGCGGGAGGCGAAACGAGAGTTCTGGACGGAGCAGAGCGCGGGCTGCCTTGCCCTTTGCGACGACCTGTTTGAAGTTCACGGTTACGTATTACGTACACTGTGTGGCATCATAGCTCCATAACAGATGAACCGATTTTGTATATTTTATTTGAAAGATTAATTTGTCGACAGTGTCCCCTTATACTTCATAAAAGATAGCTTGGATCTCTGCGACAGCTATGCTATAGCTATGTTTGATAAAAATCGTTTTAGCCGTTCAAAAGTTATACGTATTAGATCTTTAAATCGGGGTATTTTTACACGATCGACAATCGTCAATGTTTTAAAAATCATGTTTTTTTTTTTTAAACTTGTCGTGTCATTATATGATAATAAATGAAAATATTCAAATTTACGCTGCTATTTTTCAACATCATCCACAGCCCGACTTGCCCACTGCTGAGCATAGGCCGCTCTTTTCTTTTGCCAATCCCCACGCTCTTGCGCAAAACTCGTCCAGGTTTTTACCGCGATGGCAGCAATGTCGCCACATTCACTAACACATCTTACCGCTGGATGACCAACATTTCTTCTGATAATCCTTGGACGCCACTCGCTCACTACGCCACCTATCATCAACTCACCGTGTCATGTGTCCTGCCCAACTCCATTTGAGCTCCATTACCCGCCAAGCATGGACGGCTCCTTGGCTCTCTTTGCAACTCTCAGCTTGTGCACAACCTCTTGCGTGCGATTCCAAGTCTCGGCACGGTAAGTCATGAATTTTAATTCATCGGAATATCGGGGCTAAAGAGCTCGTCGCTTCACTATTGTAAGCAAGCGTCCATGAATTACCATTGCATTTTTTTTGCTGTTAATAATTATAGAACTGCATAGGCGTGCTTTATGTCAAATGTAAAATAAATCGCTGGATGGATTATTAATAGTTTATTTATAGCATCAGCCATGACATGTTTCTGCAGATCATAGCGGAAGGCGCCAACGGGCCCACGGTTCCGTCTGCCCACGCCTTGCTCGTCAAGAAGAAGGTGCTCATCATCCCCGACCTGATATGCAACGCCGGCGGCGTCACCGTCTCCTACTTCGAGTACCTCAAGAACCTCAACCACGTCAGCTTCGGCAAACTCAGCATTAAATTTTGGAGAGATTCGAACACTGCGCTCTTGGGTTAGTAATTTTATTTACTAGGTTCATCAACGTCTTCGTTTCAAACGATAGACGTCCACTGCCAGGCATATATGCCACCTCAGGTTGCCAATCGTACTCTATAATCTACAATTGTATTATTCTTCTTCGTCGTCGTATTGTTGATTCCAAATTATTTAAGTATAGGTACCTAAATCTTTAAATTTTGGTCGATACTATTCCGTGTGGAGGGTCGATCCGGTGCATGAAACAGGATCGATTTGTAAAGATAGACAGTCTAGGTGCCAAGGTGTTGCAAAATGACAAAACAGTTACCAAAGAGATGAGTTATTTTTGCACTTTTTAGTGTTTTGCTTTGGAAGGCGGTTTATTCTTTTGTTTTTTTTTTATTATTTTTAATTTTACCTTCACAAATCGATGGATACTGTTTCATGCACCGGATCGATCCTCTACGGGACTGTTCCGACCACAATTTAACGGTGTAGGTGTAACTCTTTTGCAAAACTATTTCGGGGTGATGATCCTTATGTTGACATGTTGTTGTATCTTATTCTTTGTGTATTAGATTCGGTAGAGAAATCGCTGAAGGCCGCTAACGTGGATGCGAAGGTGAGCCCCACAAAAGAGTTCGCGTCTATGATGTCAGGCGCAAGTGAGAAGCATATCGTCAGCACTGGGCTCGAGTATTCCATGACTAACGTCTGTTCGGTACGTATTCCAACTTTACTAAGTCTTGTTTGGGCCATCAACTATTCAACCTCTATACACCTGAAAGAGGGGGTCATTTGTATAGGTATCTACTTATCATTATCATATTGAACAACCTTTACAATGAAACCAACTATGAAATCGCGAACAAAAACAACTTCCACTTTACCAAATGATACTGATTGCATTGTTGATGAAAATACCAAAATTGCTATATGTATGTATAATATTTGAGAATTCCCTCATTTCTCCTGCGACCTGATGACCTTAGGACCACCTGATAAGTATACCCTTTCAAACAAAAGAATTTTCAAATCAGTCCAGGAGTCATTAAGTAGGTAATCAGGTAAAATACAAAAAAAGATTCTGACGAATTGAGAAACTCCTCCTTTTTTTTTATTCAGTTATATACTCTGAGGTTGAGCCTAGTCAATAAAGCCGAAAATATTAGGCTCTCAGTTCAGACGTTTTACGGTTTTAGTAAAATTTCATTTACTTTTTAACAATTAACTTATTTTTTTAACTAATTCAGAGGCAACGAAGTAAAATATTTATAGTTGTATTTATGTATTTCTTCAGATAAATTAATGTTTTACCAGATTCTTCAGTAAAGACATCCTAGATATACCGCCATAAATCTGTAATGTCATTCTACAGATTTGGGAATTTCACAAATCATTTAATAAAATCTTAACTACCTAAATTCTCAAGTAAAAATTATTAACCCAGAAATAGTACTTGCTGAGATTTTGGCTAGGTATGCCACTTTATGCACGCGTCTGGATTGAGGCCCCAAGTTATATAATCACGTTAATGAAATAGTCAAGTTTTAATTCACGTTTTTTTTTTAAAACCCTTGCCCCACACTAGGAATTTCTTTTGTATCGTGGGTGCGTTTACAAACATATAACCTCACATACACAAACACCCAGAGCCGGAATAACTATTTGTAGATCATACAAATATTTGAATCGTGCGGGAATCGAACCCGCGACACGCAGCGCAGCAGTCAATCTCAACCACTGCGCCAATTATTCATGGCCGTGTTTGCTTTAAGTTTTTACGATTTTTACATAAAACAAGAAAATCGACAAGAAAATCGACAAAAAAATCAACCGACAAGAAAATCGAAAAAAAAAAAAAAAAAAAGAACCAAAATCAAGCAAGAAAATCGACCGTAACTCACCTGCCACGTGTGCTCTGTGCTTAGGACCTCATCCAGCTAACTACAGGGGTTGCGAGTTTTATAAAGAAATTCTTGCTAGAAAATCTCTCCAGCGAATTGCCGTCTAGGCATAAAAGAGAAGAACGTACTTTACCAAAGACAACCGAGCCAACCCAGCACCTAACCGAGAATACTGTCAAATCCAACAGGGAAATTGAGAAGCAAAATAAACAGCGATATAAAAAGTCCTATGCCGAGGTTGTTTATACAGATCAGCCTCAAAACGCCCAACAAGAATCATTCAAATTGATTGAAAACATATTCATCACACATCACATCACCAGCCTATTAATGTTCCCACTGCTGGGACACAGGCCTCCTCTCTGTGAGGATTCATCAAACAATCCGTAAAACTAGATCTAGTCTTACAACAAATGAGTGGGTACACTTTTGCAACTCATAACTGTCTCCAAACTGTCTAAACTTTGCGTTAAGGATAGCAACCTGGAACATCAATGGCCTGGCACCCAATAAAGATGAAGTGGAAATGTTACTGCATTTACATGATCTGGGCATTCTCCTCATATCGGAAACCCACTTTGTCTCCAGCAGTCTGGTTAGGATGAAAGGGTATTTATTACGTCTACTCCACGAACCACCCTGATGGCACAGCACACGGAGGAGCAGCCGTTATTATAAGGTCGTCCATAGAGCATTACGAGCTCCCGAAATTTTCCTCAGAACACATCCAGGGCACCTCAGTTGCAATTTCGGACCGAAATGGAAATTTCAACATCACAGCTGTTTACTGCCCTCCGAAGCACAGATTAACAGAGGAGCAGTTTAATGAGTTCTTTGAAAGTCTGGGACCTCGATTTGTGGCTGGGGGCGACTGGAATGCCAAACATCTGCACTGGGGCTCTAGATTAATAACAACCCGAGGCAGAATTCTGAAAAGCAGCGTCGACAAAAACTTTTTGACCACTATCTCTACACCAGAACCAACACACTGGCCCACCGACCCAAACAGACTTCCGGACGTTCTGGACTTTTTTATAATGAAGGGATTGTCGCGTCTTTTCTGCAAAGTTGAGTCCAGCCTTGACGGATCGTCTAACCATTTTTTTTATTTATTTTTTTTATTCCTGTGATACTCAGTCAGTACTAATGTACTCAGCCAGGAAAGACGACCGTCATTATATAACAAGAAAACTGACTGGGACGCCTTTCGTGAAATAATAAATACAGAGCTAAGTCTACATGTGGCCCTAAAAACCGAAGATGAGATAGACGCGACAGCATCTAAATTCACGACTACAATCCAATCGGCTTGTTGGAAATGTACTCCGGCAATTTCAAAAAAAACAACAAGAAAAAACAAAATTTCAGCAGACATTAAACAGCAAGTTCTGGAAAAAAGGAGGCTTCGAAGAATATGGCAAACTAGCAGACACCCAGTCGACAAAACTGCTCTCAATAATGCAATCAAGAAATTGAAAGCATGCATTGCTAAAGCCAACGATGACTCAATGGAGGCTCTCTTGGAGTCTCTTACAGCTACAAATGCTACCAATTACTCACTGTGGCGCGCTTGTAAAACACTGAACAAACCCTCAGATCCTAAGCCGCCAATTCGGCTACATAACAATACATGGGCAAGAACGAAACAGGAAAAAGCGGATGCATTTGGTACACATTTGGCTGAAGTGTTCACTCCAAACGAAGCAGATCCACAAACTGACGATTCGGACATTGACAACATTCTGAGCCAACCCTTTCAATTGGAGTTACCACTGAAACATGTTAGCCCAAAAGAAGTAATTAAAACTATTCGAAAAATGGATGACAAAAAGGCACTTGGATTCGATCTCATTGACAAAAGGGTCCTCTCGGAACTGCCAAGAAAAGCCACACTATATCTTGCAACTTTGTTTAATGGCATTCTCAGAACCGGTTATTTCCCGGCTTTGTGGAAAGTTTCGCAAGTTATAATGATTTCGAAACCGGGAAAACCGCCTCACGAAATCATTTCATAACGACCTATCAGCCTACTACCGATAAGTTCAAAAGTCTTTGAGAAAATACTGTTAACCAGAATGCTATATGAAATTGGCCAGAGATCTCTAATCCCTGACCACCAGTTTGGCTTCAGACAGCAACATGGCACTGTGGAATAGATCCATAGAGTTTGCAGAACGGTCCGACAAGCACTCGAACGGAAAGAATACTGCTCTTCTGCATTCCTTGATATCCAGCAGGCCTTTGATAAGAGTTTGGCATAGGGGTTTGCTATGCAAGATAAAAGCCCTTCTGCCATCTTCCTTCTTTAATATCATAGAATCATATCTGAGGGATAGAATATTCCAAATAAAGGAAGATGAGTGCACATCAAGATTTCACCCTATCTTAGCTGGAGTGCCTCAGGGATCCGTTCTGGGCCCATTGCTGTACACTTTATATACCTCCGATCTACCACAGGATGACAATGTTACAGTAGCGACATACGCGGATGATACAGCAATTCTGCATGCAGCAGTTGTCCTACCGAAGCTAGCTACGTTGACAAGTGGCTGACCAAATGGAGGATAAGAGCTAGTGCCAATAAATCGGTCCATGTAACATTCGCTTTTCGCAGGGGAAACTGCCCACCTGTCTCGATGCGTAATAAGCTTTTTCCACAAGGTGATTCAGCCAAATACTTGGGAATGCACCTAGACCGCAGACTTACATGGAGGAGACACATTGAAAAGAAAAGGGATGAAATAAACCTAAAATACAGGGGACTATTAACTATTCCCGAATCAATACGCAGACTGAAAAGGCGGCATATTTTGGAAATTGACAGCTGCACTTAATTCACTGTGGAGATTTTCCCAAAGGGAATTTTGCTCTGAAAGCTACAAAATTATTTCATCTCATCTGCTCATAGTCCACCGACTGATTGCAAGATTATAAACACAAAAAAAAACGATTTTTACTAATTTCCCTTTGTCTTATTTCGTTTCGCAAGGATTTAAAAATGGGCCCCCGATACAGGTGCACATTAATTTCACATCTGATGATAATTTACTTATTAAAATTAATTAACACAGTACAGTACAGCTGATATCTTATTTTGTATAATATTATTATACTGTGTTGATAATTTGTGTAATTTTTAATGTGGCTTGGTATTTACGTAATATCGCAATGTTACGTGATTTTATCCGATGATGAAGAAGATTTTTTCTGTCCACATATAAGTAAATTTTATTACAATTCGTAGTAAATAAATAGTAAAAACGAAGTTTAAAAGTTTTTTTTATTTTGATAAATCTGTGTATAATTATATAGTTTTGAAAAAATGCCCAAAATCTTATTTTATTGAATTATTGGACTATCTAACAATTTGTTTTTGAAAACATAAACGGACGGACTAAATAGATACATTCATGCAAAAATGTATTTCTACTGGTGTTTACAAAAATTCGATTATTTATAAAAAACGACCTAAAACAAAATCAAACTCCAAGATAGCACCGATCGAAATTGCCAAAATTATCGTCATTTTCATGATTTTTGAGGTAGCTTTTTACAAATATGGGGACAAAATTAAAATACAAGATGGCGCCGGCGTCATTTGCTTGGTTTTCGGGGTCGCTAAATGCGTATTTGTGGTCAAAGTAAAATGCCAAGATGGCGCCGACCGAAGTTTTCATGGGTGTCATTTTCATAGTTTTCGGGGTGGGTAATTGTGATAATGAGGTCAATGTGGTCAAATTTTAGGTAGAGCAGTCTGAAATTTCTGAAACTAACTTCTTTGGATGGCGCCCTTTTCTATTTACATTTTGACCCCATATTCGCAATTAGCAACCCCGATAACCATGAAAATGACACCAATGACGAAAATTTCAAAAACCATATTTTGTGAATCTTTAAAAACTTCTAAAAAAATAAGAAAACAATAAAAAAAAGTTATTTTATCTACACTCACAACGTAATGTTCCAATTATGAATTCAAAAAATATTGCATAAACACGTACTTTATATTCGTGGATAGGTAAAATTAAAAACCAAAACCATTATAGTTCAACATTTTCCTTCGATTTTCAAACAACTGCATCATAAAATAACTTTTTTTCTATTATGATACAGGACAAATCCAAGAAGTTAATCACTAAGGAGATTCCATCAATTATTTAAATTTTTTGAAATGCCATTCTTATACCTAATAAAAAAAAATTGATTCCAATTTTAACTTGTCTTAACAATGCCCGCTTTAGGCTTATTACGCACTGCCATTTTTATTTGCGCGAACTTTTGTCTCTTTCCACCTGTTCATAGAGCTCAAAATATTCGCGCGAATTATATTCGCGCTACGATGCGGTGGATTCTGTTGCAAAACACGGATTTCATGCGGTATTATTGCCGCACGATTTTTTTACCGCAATTTAATGCGGTGTTGTGCTGGGTTTTGGCGCCATTCATACGTTTTGCAGGTTTCGTTGTACTGAATTTCATGACTTTTTAAAATTCTTGCTTAAAATGTCTGATATTAGTGACTGTGAAGAAAAATTGACGCCGCCAAATATGTTATATGCGGCGAAGAAAATTACTCATAATCTCTTACCAGCAAAGTCGAGATTATTATATGATGCATTTATCACAACTTTATGGCATGGAAAATGCAAAAAAAAAGGTTCAATCCCAAAATGTATGAGTGTAGATAAAGTAGTGTATGAAACTGCACATAACTAGGTATTAAAACATTCGTGTGAATACTATTAAAAACCTCGCCTACGGCTCGGTTTTTAAACTCACACTCATGTTTTAATACCCCTTATTATGCAACAGTATCATAAACTACTATTTTGATCGAGAGAACTTGTTTTGAATCTCAGAAATGAAAAGTTCATTTAGTGTTTACTAAATGAACTTATACAATAATACACAACACAACTATACAAAATATTTTATTTGCATTTAAACAATCACTATTTGTTTGTTTATTATTGAATAAAAGTGATGTAAAAGTAAACAGAAGGTTTTGTGTTCCAGAACGTTGCGGCAGCGGCTAAGACCCACAACCTCGGTGTCAACTTGCGAACAGCCGCCTACGTCACGTCCATCGAGAAGATATTCGTCACGTACGACGAACACGGCCTAGCGTTCTAGCAACAGCTGAAATCATACTTCGGATAAAATTGACGTCAGCGTTGACCACTAAGATTAGCTTAATTTTAAATTAGCATAAAAAATAGTGAGATATGGGGAAAAAGAAGTGAAGTTTAGTCCTGTTGCGTACACCGAACATGCTAGCAGCTAACATACATGAAACATATTATAAGTAAAAAAAACACGTTTTTGCGCTACATTAATTTGAATTTCGACAAATTGTGACAGAAAACAAAGACGTGCGCATTCGTCTACCACCCACGCGAGGTGTTGTCGGCAAGTAAAATTTATGCATTCGTCAAAATTGGTAGAAAGATTACCCATAGTTTTGCATGCTCACCCATTTCTCTAACATTAGTAGTATCGTAATTATGAGCCGTTGAATTCTTACATTTCACATTAGTCAGACTTATGTACAGTCCAAAAAAAAGTGTAGTCCTAATTACCCAGTGTCTACACTTTTGACCTCCAGTACACCGATAATGTTATACTAACACCGAACCAAAATACGCTTCCACGCAAAAAAAAAAACAGCAAACGGTCGAACAGACTTTACTTTCTGCAGTATTGACATAGTATCAGATTATGTCCTGAACACCGTATTATGTAAACCTGGCAATAGATATGTGCCTGAATTCCATGTAAACATATATTTGTAAACAGGCTCCGTCCTATTGCCATATTGTCATAATAGGAATCATAAATCCCTTTGTATTCCCATAAATTTATATTCGCACAATATTAGTTGCACACACATAAATACTAGAAATGCTGTTAAATAAGCCTCACAAGACTGCATTTTAAACTATAGTGAAGCAACTAAACGGTGTATGAATATAAGTGGACAATGCCTTTTCTGTAGAAAATAAGGTTTGTAGTTATAAAACAACTAGCCTTTACAGATTTGCTGTTTTAAAAAACTACGCGTATAAGCGTTTTTGACTTTTTCTACTAGTTCAAATAAAAATTACCTACATTTCGCTAAAAATGGGCATGCAAACTTCCCTTTTTCACAAGCTTTATAATTAACTTGCATTGTATGGATGTATTCAGGTCAAATCTTTCACTTGACTTTTTTCTCAACTGATTAAGATGAAATTTGGCATACACGTTTGGTTTGGATGACAATGCACGATAAGCTATAAAGCTAGACTAACAATATTTTTTTAATTGAAAAACATAAGTATATTATTTGGGTTTAAACCAAAATGCCAATATTAGATCTAGACACATGGCGATATGTCTGCCAAGTTCGCGAAGTAGATTTCAGTTAACATGAAATAGATAAGACCAATGCAACGTGACTTTCGAGAGTGCTAGTTCTAGATTATAAGACATAACTTTATAAAATTTTATCGATAGAAAATCAAAGCTACCTCTTATTTCAATGCTTTTCTATGTATAATTAAGTTATGCTAATAATTTATAGGACAAAATTATACAACTTATTGAATTATTTGTGGGAGGACTCATCTGTGGAAGTCAATCCATTTTAAATCCTAGGATTTATTACAAAAAAAGGCTTTTAGCACAAACTACGTTTTTTTTATTAGGAAAACTACATCTTCCATTGCATGTTTTGGACAAAAACTATTTCACGACTCGGGAGGTGTTCAATTGTGCGCGGGCGATTTTTTTCTGCCTATGTACGTGCTCGTAACAAGACTGTCTTCGTGGCAGTGTTGCATTTTAGATAGTTTTTGTAAGCCGATCGAATGCGTCATATTACTCAATAGATCTCGAATGGACTATTCTGTGAACCAAGCGTCAGCTGACGCACCCACACGGTGTGGGAGGTTACAAAAGTGGTAAAAAATAATAATATAAAAATATAATAGTTGACATCATACTGATCTGAAAAAATTCGTAGGGAGGAATAAGCATCATCTGCTCGCATGAACTTGTTGAATTTGAAAATTTGCAGATATTGTATAAAAAAAATTGCGTCTCTACGAATTGTGTAATAAATCAGCGTGTATTTTTTTTCAAAATTGTGGATTCCTGGCTAAGAATGATGCCACCATACCCACACCCACCGCTACTTGAGCAGCTGGCGGTCGGTTCACTTATGTCATATAAGCTCAACTATCGTTGTCAATATCAGTCTGCTCACGGCTCACCGCTAAAGTCAAACTATGACTTTTGTATTTGCAACGCTGCCGCCCGGACTAATAGCTATCTTAAATAACTGTAAAATATTGTACTAAGACTATGGGTTAATGTCACTTAGGAACACAGTATTATCAAAAACTGAAACCTAGGGTATATTATATTTGTTAGTTTTTATTTTGTTGAATAAAACATTTACTAACTTTAAATCGTATTTTATTTAAAAAATATATAATTTAAATATATTACATAGTTACATTATACATATTACATTACCATATTTACATGTATTTTTCCGAATCAATACATTCTTCTTTTGTCTTTATGAAAGTTTCATTTGAATACTTTTTCATCCTCTTTGGATAGTCTTAGTCTTCTTAGATTAGAATAAAATACTTGGAATACCAGGGGTACGGTGGGTCTGCAGTGTCGGGTCTGCCCCAATAGTCCCATTGGCCCAGTCCCATGGGACAACAGATACTATTTTTTTTTATTATGTCCCATTAGTTCCATAGGACAGCAATTGATTATACGAGTATGATTGCGACGTCGTCATCGTCTACTTTATGCCTTTGTAAAATTCTTATTTTGCGGTGTCGACCTTCAATGGAATTACGTTATATATGTCTGGGATCACAGTTTTAATGATAATGTAATATAGACATACTAGGACTCCGCCCGCTTCGGCTTCGCACGCGTGATTGCGTATTTTATCCTACAGATAACTTTGTGTAAAATTTCAGGATGGGAACAAAATAGTACTAAATGGGTGCTCTAAATATACGTGGTAGAATCTTTCAATTACAAGAGTTGGTCCCGCCATTATGATGTTTATATAATACCGCCTTACTAATAATATCGCGCATAATAGCGCCTTAAATAAAGTTAGTAAAGGCGATAAAAAATAAGCTATTGTTAAATAAATAATAAAAGTTAATAAAAAAAACAAAAAACCCGACTGCTTAAAAAGCGAACAAAAAAGGTAAACAAGAAAAAAATCATACTGTGCAGTCGGAGGATACCTAATCGCGAGCTGGCTGACCAAAACCAGATACTTTATATTACCATGAAAATAATGTATAGCCAGAGCACCTGCTTCTCATTTCAATTCCAAAAAGCCCACTTGCTTGGTGGGGACAGCAGAATATAGCAGTTGAGTACTGACCTCCTTAGAGCTAAGACATCGTAGAATCCAATGTCGATCCGTAATATTTGTGAGCAAGGATTGTAACTGTGAATAGTGTATCGAATAATTTATGTGATTGCATTTTCACGATTCTACCCTACCTACCTAATTTGTAGGTAGCGAAATGGATAATAATTTAGGTTGAAACCGAGCGCGCGAAATTTTATAAACAGACCTTTGGCAGTCTAGATATCTTGAAAAAACGACTAAATCTATCTGTTCAAAATAAAATTATATGCATTGTTGAACTACTAATCTATCCCTGTATGGAGGCCGTTTTGCAATTTTCCGTCTTCTTATGGTATTTATTTGCGCACAAAAATGCGTTAAAATTAGTGTCGAAATGTGGAACTTTCGACGCTCATAACTTTCAAATATTTTCATTTTTTACTTTTTGCTTTCATACAGGGCTAGATAATGATGAGACAAATTAATATCACTTTTTATTTTGAACGTACATCGTCAAACAGTGGAATAATCCCTAGACTACGTTTGTATGGAAAAAAATTCGACTAGTGTAACCTTAAGGCCGTACCCTGACCAAAAAATCAGCATGAGATATGAGCATTCCTATTGGCCTAGCGGCACTGGTGGCGCATGAATTACAGTAGTAAATACGCCCAGATTTTCGAATAAAATCTTTGTAAAATCGAATATTCGTCTTTTGAAAAAAATAAAACTTACAAAATGTTCGTTATCATATTGTCTATCCATTAGTGCTAGTAGAAAAAATAATTAATGAACACTTTACGAGGATATGCATGCTATCAATAATTATTTCTCATTTTTATGGTTTTGTTGGAAGGAGATTAGTGAAACATATACCTCTTTAAAAAAAAAGTGTACTACCATTTTAGAATCAATATTATGTGGAAATTTAATGTATTTTTATTAATTGATATTCCTTTTTAATAAAGAGTAGATAGCTCTTAAAAAGCAGCATAAAAACGAGTAGCGCAGCGTTTTGCTTGGGGAGGCGCCTTAACCTAAGGGATTACATCCTGACTTCTCGATGGTTTGCATCTATCGGCCACCCTTGATGCGACATTATGTGACATATATATCATAGTGTTATACCCCCTTACATATTTCCTCAGTCTCTTTTTGGTATGTTAACCTGTTTACATATTTTTTTCATTATAATCTTTTTGATATTTACTCTTCATTATGTGACGTTGTCATAATATGACAATTCTATATTATACTAGTTGTCCCCCGCGGCTTCGCTTTCGACAACTGGCTACCTAACTACCTACCTATCCTACCCTACCCTACCCTACGAACCTTACCCTACCCTACCTACCTATTAAACAATTTATTTGAATAAGAATTAATACTACGATACGAATGTAACCAACTTTTTACCTACCTTTTTTTTTTACATTATTGCAATTTTCTTAAGGTTGCACTAGTCGACGACACGAACTATTTTGAGCGCGGGGTTAAAATGCATGCTATCTCATCCGACAACACGTGCGAAAGAGATAGATGTTGTGATGAGCAATAAGAAGATAGTTCGCGTGCGAATACACACTTTCACAATTTTGTAGCGAAATGGACGAAAACGAGCGCGCAAAATTTTATAAACAGGCCTTTGGGAATATGGATATCATGATGTTAGCGGCGCGCCGTCTTTCTTTTTTTGTTGGTCTGAGTAGTAAAGACGTATAGATTAGTCTATGAATTATGACTTGGAAAAACAAAAATAACTTGTTTGATACCATTGAGGTATTAATGTACTATGATACGGCGTATTTGTTATTGTTTTGAAATTAAAATAGTTTCAAAAGAGTCATGCAAGCTGATTTCAATACTCGTATAATCAAAAGAGGCCGAGGAAGGGTATTACTCAGTTCTGGATATGAATTTTACAAACACGAAACATTTAAGTCCGGAGTTTCAATATGGTCTTGTAAAAAACGCAAAAAGACGAAGTGCACTGGTTCCGTTACAATTTCAAATGTAAGTAAATTGAATATTATAAACTTTTGTCGGTGGACGGAATCGTTTTAATCATTTTCTTATTATGTAGTAACTAAGTATTTTTTTTAGGATGAACGATCGATAGTTCATTTCAAAAATTACATTGAAACGAGTACTGCAGATAATGCTGGGCAGGTAATTGAAATGGTCTTAAGTAAATATATTGAAGTTGCCGCCCAAGGGCAAATATCAGTACCTGAAGCGTTCGAGAAAGGAATTGTCGAATTAAAAAATAAAGGAATAGATTTAACTTTAGCGAGATCCGCACGATTACCAAAGTATTCTCAAATAAATTGTAGTTCTAAAAACCAAAACACACGCTTTAATTGTAAATTAAACTAAAAAGTCACTGAACCTGAAGATCCTGGTAAGGATACTGTCAAAGTCAAAGTCAAAGCCATTTATTTGCATTAAATGCGGTACAAAGATGGTATAAATAAGTTATTAGCACAATGACACATTTCGCCATAAGTTGGCATGCAAATATTAAGATATGATTTAAGGTGCTTACAATAAGCAGATCTCATAACACATTATTTTTATTAGGTATTTAACCTGTTAAGTTTAGTAAACTCTTCAAAACACTTAGTTTACTTACTTAAGTAGACTGTGAAATTATATGGTTAACAACACATAAAATATAAATCAAATAATATCATAAAAGGCAGTAGGTAGAAATTACAACAACTAATAACAAAATAATCTACAATACATTCCTGTAATGATAAGATTGACATGGAGTTTTTTTTAGAAATTCGTTTATAGAATAAAAGCTGTGAGAAATGAGCCACTTTTTTAAAACTATACAGAATTTTCTGTAAGGGAGATCGGTTATAAAGGAGGGTATAGAATTATAAATAAGAGGCGCCATGTAAACACAACTACGCCTAAATAATTCGATTCTGGGTACAGGCAATTCTAATACATACTGTGTAACTTTTCGTTTATTATTGTTATTTTTAGTATTAAAAAGTGAATAATTAGTTTTTACAAATTTAGCGATTTCATATATAGAACGGTGAGGAGATTGTGTGCTTTATATACTGGTCTGCAGGAATCAGTCCAGTCCATATTAAAAATGGTGCGGATGCATTTTTTTTGTGCCAACAGAACTCTACAAAGTTCAGAGGAGTTTCCCCAGACAATGATGCCGTAACGGATGACGGAGCAAACATAGGCATGATAAACCATTAGCGCAGTTGGTTTGGATGTCTCATCTTTAACTTTTTTTAGAGCAAAAACAAACCTATTAATCTTCATGCATATTTCATTGATATGCTTCCTCCAGGTGAAATGTTCATCCAGTGTTATACCCAGAAATTTTGTTGTTTTTATCTGTTCTACTATTTGATCCCTATGTTGTATATTAAGATGAATATTTTTACTCTTTTGTGTTTTAAAATTTAATATTTTAGTTTTATCAACGTTCACTTTTAAAGCATTTATATCTAACCATGTAACTATTTTATTCAAACTGGTATTTATATTAGTCTCATGTGTTTCATGATTTTTACCATCTAGGATAACTGTTGTGTCATCTGCAAATAAAACACACTCTTGTTCTATTTTTTGAGGAAGATCATTGATATATACAAGGAATAATGGAGGGCCCAAGATGCTTCCCTGCGGAACTCCAAAGTAATTTTGCCGAGGCTGAGAGTTGAAGTTGATGAGACTGTTAACTTTGTCATCAAATTTTGTAATTTGGGTAGTCTGAGTTCTATTGGATAAATACGATTTAAACCATTCCAGTGCTGGTCCCCTAATACCAATTCTAGATAATTTGTCGATTAGAATGGAATGATTTACAAAGTCGAAGGCTTTACTTAGATCTAAAAACAAAGCAGAGGTTACACTTTTAGAGTTAATGTTATTTATTATAGATTTGACTAAACTAAATGCTGCTAGTGAGGTGGATTTATTTTTCCTAAAACCGTATTGCTCTTTTGCAAGCATATTATATTTGTCTAAGAAAGAGAGGACTCTTTTGTACATGACTCTTTCAAATACCTTGGATAGAATTGGAATTAGAGCAATCGGTCGGTAATTGTTTTTATCAGTTTTAGAGCCTTTTTTATGCAATGGTTTTATAATAGATATTTTGAGTTTATCCGGGAAGCAGCCTTGTTCTAAAGATAAATTAATAATATATGAAAGAGGTTCTGCAATGAATGGGGATATATTTTTTAAAAGGTCTGTAGATAAGTTATCATAACCAGTGGATTTTGTGTTTTTTAATGATTTTAAGATACTAAAAACTTCAGCAGGGTTTGTAGGATTTAAAAAAATGCTATTGTCATTGTTTTTAATATCTTGGTTATATGTGTTGTTCTGTAAAGTAGCGCTGTTTTCAACAATATCAATGAAAAAGTTGTAAAGTATATTTGCTATATCTGAACCTGATGTAGCAGTAACACCATTATCTATTATACAATTAATATACTCTCGAGACCGTTCGTTACCTGTACAGCTTTTTACAATATCCCAAGAAGCTTTACCTTTATTTTTTGAGTATTCAATGTGCTTAAGATTACATAAGGATTGCATATTATGAATACATTTCCTTAACATTTTCGAGTACACCATAAATCTAGTTTTGTTTTCATGCGTTCTGTTTACATAATATTTATATCTTAATGTTCGTTTAGTGTTACTACTAATTTTAACTCCTTTTGTTATCCATTTTAATTTATTATCTTTGAACTGTTTTTTTACTTTAATCAGAGGGAAACATAGTTTATAAAATAATGTTAAAGTATCATGAAACGAATCGAAAGCATTATTCGTGTCTGAAATTTTGTAAATATCCGAAAAAGATAATTTACTTACGTGTTCAATGAATTTGCTAACATTATCTTTACTCTGGTCATTCACAGTCATGAAGTAATGGCCTGATATGGGTTTTTGATTACATTCGAAATTCACAACCTGAGCAGTGTTGTGATCAGACAAACAAACATTGTGAGTTTTGCCTATTACGTTTGGAATATTACTAATGATGTTATCAATACATGTGTTCAACCTGGTGGCTTCATGAATATGACATCTCATACCAGTTTTGAGATTAATTAAAGAATTTAAAGATTAATTTAAAAAAAAAAAATTAAAGAAAACCAATTTGAGATTAATTCTTTCAATTTTGTACAATTATTATCATTGTTTAGAAGGTTTATATTAAAATCCCCAGCTATTATTAATTTGCTTTTTTTTATTTTGTAATATAAGTAAGGTTTTGTGTAAGTTTTCAAAAAATATATTTAAATTAGATGAGGGTGTCCTGTATATACATAATATTATCACATGCATAGATTTAATTTCAAGACCACAAATCTCGTAATGTTTTTCAATGCAAAATTCTGTTACTTCTTTTAATTCAGTACTTTGAAGATGGTTTTTGCATAGTATACATGTTCCCCCTCGCCGCTGACCAAGACAGGTCGTGAATAAATCGCACCGACGTAAAAGTTGTTAAGATTAAGGTATTTTTCTTCACCTCTTATAACAAAATGTTCGCTCAGGCATAAAACGTCAATGTTTATATTAGAGTCACGCATCTCATTAATAGTTAAATCAATATCTTGTAGTTTATTTAAGGCCCCTGCAATAATTTGATGCATTACTGAAAAAATATTCCTACTATATTTTTTACTACTACTATTGCTAAGTTTATTATTAGTTACGAAAAAATGGTTTTTTACTTACCACAACGTTGCCAGTAGAAGTATTTATGGGTGACATTTGTGGTTTGACAATCTTAGAAAAATAGTAAGGAATAGTACCTTTAAGTGGACCTTTTACAGGTTCCAACGTGCTAATTATTTGAAGTGATGAAGTTTCATGTATAATATGTTCTGAACCATTAGGTTTGCTGGTTGTTCCTACGTTATTATTATAAAATAGGTACTTGTTGTAGTATTCTACATCGTTAATTTTGTGTACAAGTTGTTGGATAACGCTATTGTAGCTATTTGCTTCGATGAAGTTACAATTGTGATAGTTTTGAGAAAGCAATTTTAATTCATAGTTAAGTTTACGCTCATTCAGGAATGCATTATACCTACTTAACATTTACAATAAATATATTACAGTTTTTCAATAGCCTAACTGCTGTAGCCATTTCAGCCATAAATTTAATAGGGTTTGAGTCATTTCTACCGGTCATTATGATCACACTGTCATTTTTTGTAAAGTTTTCGGATAATTTATCACAACACAACAAGACTTCTTCTGTAGTCGCACCTGGTTTCCTTATACCCGTTATGGCGTAGTTCTTTAAGATAAATCTATTTTCCTTTTCCTTCTTCAGTAGTCCTTGAACAATACCTTTCCCTTGGTCATCTGACAGAATAAGTATGTTTCCATTTCGAGATTGGCAACTTTGTTTGTGTGATTTACCTTTATTGTGCAAGTTCAGCTTTTGTGATTTATCCTCCGTTTTATCTTGCGTAATTGCAATGCAATCGGTTGATATTGCAACTTTAGTATTGGACTCTTCAGTTTCATTTTCTTCTCTAAGACTGTCAGTAACAGTACTGGGACAAACTATTTAAATTATTGCAAAGGTCCTTGATAAGTGTGCAAAGTTTCAAATCAATCCGACGTTTTGAAGGAGGTGAAAATCACGTTCAAAGATTCCGTTACATTGATACATAGATATATAGATACATACATACCAAACTAATAAAAGCGTGTTAAAAAAGTCATCTATGTACCGTAGACGCAACAAAGCAAGCAGGTGTAACAAAAATTTGTGCAAAAACTCCAGCTGAAGATGAAGTGCCAAAACAATATCTAGATTTCCTGTTTGCTGATTATTCAAGCGATGGAGTTAGAATTTTGGCATATAGCTGCAATGAGGCTAAATTTCATTTTGAAATAGCTAAACACTTTTTTATAGATGCTACTTTTAGATCTTGTCCAAGACCATTCATTCAAATGTTTTGCATTCATGCAGATCTAGGTAGTGATACCAATAACTACACTAACGTTGTACCACTGCTCTATGCGTTCATGTCGCATAAAGATATAAAATCTTATTCAATTTTGATGGAAATAATTAAATCACAGCTGCCAAAGTGGCAACCAGTTAAAGTAACTGTGGATTTTGAAGAGGCTGTGATTCAAGCCTTATTCAAGATATTTCCTAATACAACAGTGAAAGGGTGTTTTTTTTCATTTTACTAGAAGTTTGAAAAGGAAAGCAAGAGCGTTGGGTTTGAACAAATCTAAGCTGACCAATCGGATTGTTGGCTTATGTTGCGCATTGCCTCTCTTACTAAATGATTTGATAAACGAAGGTTGGACCTATATTCTTGGCGGAATGCCTTCTAATGTTAAAAATAACTTAAAATTTCAGAAATATATAGTCTAAACAATGGCTTGACAAGCAACGAATATGGTGTGTGTACGCAGACCAGAGACATTGTAACGCAGACAGACACCGTACGACAAATTCGATTGAAGGTTGGCACCGCAGAATAAATAAGAAAGTAACAAAGGCAGTTTTTTTAAGTTTGCCTATATTAATAGAATAGAATAGAATAGAATTTCTCTTTATTCGAGTATCCATGACTCAAAAGATGGTTAGTAAAACTTACAACTATGTTAGTAACACAGATATTAACAAACTGACACTACAAACACAAAACAACAAATAACAGTGGATCACCGTTGCGACAACCCATGTGAGATGGAACAACAGTGACCCACGAAAACACAGTCGAGGCGACACGAAATCATGCTAAGGATACTGTTGGAGCTGCCCCACACCCTGCGCACCATAGATGCGCACCTTTTGCGCATGGTTGTGAAGAAACAATCTACATGCGCATCCGCAAACATCCCCGACGCACTACAGAAGCGAGGCAGCCCCACCAGCATCCTAAACGCATTATTGTACTGAACGCGGAGGGCGTTGTACGATCTTTGCGTATAGCTAGCCCACAGGCTGCTCGTGTAAAAGGACGTACAGTAGGCTCGAAAGAGCGTTATTTTGACTGAAAGTGAGCATCGTGCAAACCTGCGAGCCAGCATGTTCGCTCTAACCGACAACGCTCTCCGCTCCCGCTCAATGTCGTCATCATCTTTGAGATTGGGGGTTAATATATGACCTAGATATTTAAACTTATGGACTCTTTTTAAAGGCGTGCCATACAGTAAAACAGGTGGCACCTTATTAGGGCTCCTACCCCCAGCCTCAAAGACCATGATCTCCGACTTCTTGATGTTATATGCAAGGCCATGTAACCCAGCATACGCCTCACAGTGGGCAACCAGTTTTCTCAACCCACAGATTGACGCACTCAGCAGCACCATGTCGTCCGCATAACTGATATTATTAAGGCAGATACCGTCTACGTAACATCCAACTCTGGTACTGCTGAGCTCGGCAATGAGTTCGTTCACATACAGGTTAAAGAGCGTAGGTGAGCTCAACCCACCCTGCCTCACCCCACACTCCAACCCGTACGGATGAGACAACGCCCCAGCCCATCGTACAGTGTTGATCTGGTTTCCATACCAAAACTTAAAAATGTTTAGAAGTTCTGGAGGTAAATCAACCCGCTCTAACTTACTCCATAACATATCATAGGAAACCAGATCAAAAGCCTTAGATAGGTCAAGGAAGCAGGCATAAACAGACGTCTCACGCTTCGCATAGTATGTGACAGCATGCTTAAGACACAACACTGCACTCTCAGTTGACAATCCAGCTCTGAAACCAAACTGGTTGTCATGTATGGTTGTTCTTTTATTCAATTCTGCATTAAGCATGCTGTCAAAAACCTTTGATATAACAGTGGCCAGGGAAATGGGCCTATAGTTACTGCTGTCGGCGAGGTCACCAGTTTTGTTTTTAGCGATTGGTACAACCACTGTTCGCATCATCTCACTAGGCATGTAACTATGACCCATACAAAAGCTATACAGCATAGCAAGTACCCTAGGTAAGTGAGGGCCAGCATATCGGAGGTGCTCGATGCTAAGCCCGTCATAGCCGGGGGACTTACCCCTTGACATACATCTAATCGTTCGAGTAATCTCTGCGGCCTTAAATTTAACCCCTATTTCCATCCCGGGCATAACATCGGGCACCGACCGCGATGGGCCCAGAGGAGATTTGACAAAGAACGCCTCTTTAAAAAGATTTGCTATATCTTCTGGCTCATTCATGCCACCGACGCTCACAGGGACGCCCGGCCTGGCCTTCAATTTATTTGTGTGTTTCCAGAAACTACGAAAATCATTCTTAGCGTGGTGTGAGGCTAGAATATCCATTTTAACTTGGTCTTCATGGTCTTGGCACCACTTTAACCTTGACTTGAAGACTCTTCTAGCCCCACACATTTCGTCATAGACTAACCCACTAGTTGGTTTTCCATAAGACGCCCACTTCAAAAAATTCTGCCTAGCCACCCTGTGAGCCTCAGCAACGTGCTTGTTCCAGCCTACTATTTGCCGTTTTGAGCGCCTATCGCCGCTTCCCCGACCCACCATCGCAGCTGCACTCAAGGCATGTATAACGTCTGCATACAGCTTGTCAATAACAATTCTGTGATTGGAATCGTTACACATACTATCACAACATTCACCAAGTTCGTGTGGGAAGTCGATTAGCTTTAATTTTTCATGACATTTACGCTGATAATCTTCTATCTGAATTTGACTTCTCTCCCCCCACACAACCTTGTTCACACAAACAACATTAGCACATTTTTTTGGCAGAATCACATTCAAATCACATTCGACAACAAGTGGCAGATGGTCAGACCAAAGTACATCATAAATTACATACACATTTCTGACGGAGGGCACAGCTGCCTCCGTCACTACACAGTGATCGAGCCACCTCTTTGAGCCATGCGCCTCACTCAAGAATGTGTATGTGCCCGAACGTAATCCTAACATTTCTGTATCGATACACGTCCATGTTTGGTCACTACAATAACCGGCGAGTTCAAAATAAAATAGTTCAGATGGGTGCGCATTGAAATCCCCTAACATGTACACATAATCTATATTACAGTTATCAATAATCGCACTCACCAAGCTCAAGATATCCGTAAAATCCATTAAATTCGACACCGTGTCCGTGGGCATGTACACACTAAACACCAAAAAGGATTTATCCTGTACCACAATTTTCACAGCACAAATACGTGGATTACCGCACTGCACAATAACCACATTCTGGAACAGACTTTTTCTCCACAATAGGGCGACGCCACCGTAGGGTCTACCGCGTAGAATGCCTGCTGACGTATCCACCGCCGATACTCCGGTACAGCTGAATTCGTCGCTTATTGAGTCAAGAAACGTGATTTCCTCAGGCAGTAACCAGGTTTCTTGTAGCGCAATTAAATCACACTGCTTACATAAGTCGCGGACACTTTGAATGGAGCGCTTGACATTTTTGCAATTAAATGACACCAATTTACAGATACTGTCATTATCCATCATTAATACTTAATTGTGGGCCGACTTCCTTAACGGTAGATATATTATTGAGACGTTTCGGTCTGTAATTCACAAAACGTCGAAAAATAATCCCCTGTGGCCACAGCTGATTATCCAAATACAATTGTAGATTACTCTGGGACACCAAGAACTTATATGCATTGTGTTCGCATTTCCGTTTAATGTTAATCCTCTCTAGGTTAACTTTTTCCCCAGTTTTCTTTTCAATGTATTGGGTTATGTGCGACTCAGAAGCGTCCCTATGTACATTTGATATAAACATGGGGATTTTCCTGTCAGCTGATCTGAATTTCTCCTCAGATTCAACAATACTGCTACCAGTATTACCTTTAAGGCGATCTTTATATTTTTGTTTCTTATGATGCACCACTGTAAATCCATCATCAACGCTAACAGCAGCAACACTTGCATACGATGGACACGGCGCCGCCGCCGCCGGCAGCAACGAGCGCGTCACAGCTTCACACAGTTGTTTACTAGGCTCGCTAGCAGCGGCTGATAACGACAACGATGACGCATCACTCCGGTCCCCGCCACTCGTCGCACGGATCATCCCGTCTCTGTCGCCGTCGCCGCTGTCTGATTCACAACGGTTAACCGTTGGAAGTTGAGTTTTAGTACTACCCTCAATTTGATTTTCGTTCACATTCGAAGTACTATGATTAGATTGTCGATTTATCTCGACCGATACTAACTGCCCAAAGCTGCCAGGTAAATCTTCTTGAATTGTGCGAATAATACTGTTATCGCAGGATGCACCTGTCTTTGTGTTTACATTTGAGGCCGCATATGGAAATGACATTAATTTCATATCACACTCTGTTTTAAAACTTTGCAGATCCTCTTGAGTCACATAAGACGCTTTGATTTGATCAATCTCAGCTCTTACTATCAATAAATCCTTCAGCAGTTTTGACACATCCAGATGATCGAAAAGTATGGGAGGTAGGTTGTTGAGATCGCGGGCTACAAAAATCGGCAAAATATCTGGATCGGTGGTTTTAAAAATGGCAATGATGTCGTTCAACACTCTGTTATCTTTGCCTTTTCCTTTGCGGACTGTGCTACGCACCTCTGAAGATAACGATTCCATCAATAACGACTTTGATTTTTGAATCTGCTCGCTAGAAAAAGCCGATGCACATATTTTCACCAAACTCGTCTCATCGGAGAGCGACACTTTGTTTTGAATGTAAGCTAATAGCTCGTCGATAACAATATTACACGACACACACTTTACTGTATCGGACATTTTGGTAATTGCGCACGGGCAGCGCGACAACCGACAAACACGAGCGCAGGTAATGACTGCGCGCTCGAAACTGCAGCAATAGAAGATGCTACAGTAAATACTGTACGAAATGATGAAGTAACTTCATCGCGTAAAAGAAAATATAAAAATATTGATAACGATATTTTAATACAAAAAAATCAGATGGAACTCATAACAGGCGACATCTCAGTAGGGCATTTTTTTGAAAAATTGCGTTAATTTTATCTAAAGATTATTTTTTTAACTAGTACCCTGAAAGCCGCTTTTGTTTATTTTTGCCTGAAAAGTGTTTTTATTTTACAAGCTTTTATTGTGACTTTGCAAAATGACGTCTTAAGAGGAAACGGGGGCAGAGAGCGCTGACTGAATGTCCTTAGTAAAAAGTCATAAATCGAGGTTTGGCTGTCGCCTATTTCCTCCTCCAATATTGGACCAATTTAAAAGGTACTCCATAAACTGGTAAAGTAAGATATACACTATGTCCCTATGTTTTCCTTTTTTCATTTATATTTGTCAAATTTGTACACTAAGCATCTGTTATCAGACGCCGACGGACGGGTATGCATCGAGATGATCCTTTGTTCCCACTAGTACCACCGAACTGTACCACCGGTGGTACTAGCGGGCAATTTCGTTCTCTATAGTACCACCATTTGTATTAATTAATATTAGTGGTACCTACTAGTCGAGATCTGGCTGATGGTCTGTGAGAACTGAGGGACCGCACTTCTCACGAGCAAATACAACTATACCCATATTGCTATGAAAAAAATGGCAGGCGTCAAAATTAGTTTTCTTGATTTCCTCGTTAAGGTTACACTAGTCAACGGCACGAACTATTTGGGGGCGGAGTTAAAATATTTGCTATCTCATCCGACATCACGCACGAAAGAGATAGACGCTGTGATGAGCAGTAAGAAGCTAGTTTACGTACGTATACACACTCATAACGCTGTGTGACGCATACATGCGCAATTTCATTGACGAGCGCCGACAGCGGTGTGTGTGTTTGCGGTGTCATCGGCGGTGGCGCGTATGCAATTCATGACAACATAAACTCATACAAATAGGTGTTAGAACTTTGGATTATTACTATGTGTAACGTAATTAGAAGACTCTTAATTTATTTGTTGTTATGCACCTATACTTACCCCTGACTTTGCAATAAGATCTCTTGCGAAAATGTGAATTTACGTAGATATTGTTACTATCGACAAGTACGAGTAATGTTATTGATTTGACTTCAAAATTTTTTTTGGCGGCATCGACGACAGCGCAGTGCGAGCCGCTTGCGCGCTTATTGAACCTTATGTCATTAGTTATAAGAATGAAAAGTGTTCGAGCGTCAAGTCGGTAGATTTTATGTTGGCAGAGCGGGCGCCAGGGCTTCGCTGACTGTAGGTATCGTACCAGCGCGTGCGGAAAGCTAGGCTCTATACGCACGGGTGTAGGTCATGTCTATATGTTTTTGTATTTTATTGAAGGTTGTGCAAGTATTACAATGTGTGTTAAATAGGTATTTACTTACCTTAGCTAGTTAGCTATAACCTGCAGGCGACTCCCCGTAAGTAGGTATTTCATACCAGCCAGAGTCAGAATAACTGCTTTTTCGACAGCGCCATATTTATGTGAGACTTATTTTCTAGGTACATAGGTTCATCAAATAAAAAATAATGTTATTTTGTAAATTGTTTATTGATTGATTGTTTACAACAGCAGTTTGAAATATTCTCTGTGTTATCACAATACAATAGGCATTGCGCCAGCTTTCTTTTCTTAGAGGTGTGCTCTAAATGACTCAAAGAAATAAAACTTACATATTATTTTTATTTTTATATTGGGCATCATTCTTTTTTTTTTTTTTTTTTTTTTTTTTTAAAAAACGTTGCCCCACACTAGGAATTTCTCCTGTATCGTGGGTGCGTTTACAAACATATAAACTCACATACACAAACACCCAGAGCCGGAACAACTATTTGTAGATCATACAAATAATTGTTCCGTGCGGGAATCGAACCCGCGACACGCAGCGCAGCAGTCAATCGCTCAACCACTGCGCCAACCGTGCGCCCGAATTCATTACCTACTTGTAAAACTTAATCGCGGGAAAGTAATAGGTATTGTGATATACTATGCGTTTCATTCAAGTAAGAATAGGTCGGCCTTGGCGTCATAAAACGATTGCATAGCTGTCAAATCGAACCAGTTAGGTAGGGTCAGCAAAAAAGTTGTTTGGATAATCAAAAATACTGTTTCTTTATTGCCAAAAATACAAAATAACTTTAATCAGAACCGAGTTTTATTCGGCAGGTCTAGTGCTTCAACTCCGCTCATTTCTACTTAGCTGTTAGTCATCATCGTGTTAAATAAACTATTGATTGTTTGTTTACAATAGCGGTTGAACGACTGCACGGGTACCGGAGATAAACAATGCACATCAGACAGATCTTTGTCGCAAGAAGCCCTAACCAACCACAACGGACGACGGACCAGCGACAAATCTCACATAGGTAGCGTACCTATGACAGAGATAACGCTCTACGATGCCGAAACTAGCTTATCTTTCCGAAGGTCGATGTGCATTATTTATCCCCGCCTTCCGTCCGCCGTCCTATTCTTAGTTGAAACGCATAATAGTAGGCATCTAGGTAGGTATTAGGTACTACGTCATGTCATAAAGTAATAACCAGTAGCTTCGGGTGGTCGAGCCGAGCTTGTGAGTGTCGGCGCGCATAGTAGGTATACAAATAAAAAAAATATCATCAAAATCGGTTCACATAATAAAAAGTAACTATTGAGGTAAGACACATAAAAAAATACAGTCAAATTGAGAACCTCCTCCTTTTTGAAGTCGGTAAAAAAATAGCTTCCTTTTGTTTTTGTCCGCCGCTGAAGCCGAGCCGATATAACAGATAGGTACCTACATAATAATGAACTTTCGATATAAGTAGGCACGACTATCGAAAATCTTGAAATACCTAATCTAATTGAAATCTAATACCAAATATATATAATTCTATGTATGTGAATAAATATATACAACAGAACTCTTCAATAAACAACGGCTTATCCCTCGGGATTGCTGCAATCGCATAACTGTTTATTGTTTACGCCATTTTATAACATAACGTCAAGCCGGTAAAAAAGATTTTCTAATTATAGATAAAGATAAATGAATTCTAAAATTTTATAAATGCCCGTGAAACATTAGAATTACAGTCAGTGTTTAGTTATAAAACTCATGTCATGCGCCCTCATGAATTGTACAAACTAAATTCAATAAAAGATTCAACCTACCCTTTTTTACTTGAACTGCTGAAGATCACTTCAATTCACTTCACTGACGCAAAAAGTTCAAATTCAAACGTCATGTAATTCACTATGAAATCGGAATCCAAAGTCCAACGCCAGGGTCAGTAAAATTTGGGACCAATACAAAATAATCAACACAAAACATAAAGGAATATCGAAATCCAAGTTCAAGCCAGGGGTCAATGTTATAAAATATTATACAATTACGTTATCGCCGATATCACAATATCAGTTACATACACAGCACGCGCGTAATTACGGTGACGTATGTAGTAGCCGATTGAGGCCCTGCGGGGCAGCGGGGCGCGGGCGCATCTAAACTAGTGAGCTTGTGTGTGTGTAGGTGTGTATGCGCCGCACGCGCCACCCCTCCGCCCCACTGACCGGGGAGGAAATTTGTAGCGAAATGGATGATGCTTTAGAACGAAAACGAGCGCGTGTTAGAATCATGAATGGAACTCTATATAAAAGTATTGATATCTACCAGGATAGCAAGCTTTGAATGTCAAGATGGTTATTGATTATTTACTGTGTATCAGGGTTCCAATGTATGCGGTGTGTAAGGCAAGGGTTTTATGAATAAAAGCACAGAAAGACAAGACTAGGTATTTATTTAAATAAGGCTTGTCAATTAATTTATATTTAGAAGGCTCATCGAGCTTACTGCCCATTCGCTATACCTAGTTCTCGTGTGGAAGAAGGGCAAGAAACCCCACGGAAGCTCTTTCATAGAATTTATCGATATCTTTTACAACAGCAAAGTATTTACAATATTATATAAACAAAATAACAAGGATAACTCAAAGGACATAGACTAGCCCTTAAATCAATATAACATATTAGGAATAAAGGCCGTAATATGATATAAATACAGTTTCAACACATCCATTAGCAATAATAAAGTTATAATATCAAATAACTTACGTTAGCCTTGTGTAGTCGATCTTACACCAATTATTGATGATAAAGGAAATATAATAATATATCTGGCCTGTACTGGCTTGTAGTTCACAGAAAAGTAAGTCAGCTTATCCATTACACAATATTTTATAAACTCGGGTCTATCAGCGTCTCAATACGTCCAATATGAGAAAATGGCGCGGTATCCCGCCATTTTCTATATAGCTTTAAATAATCTCACAATTAGATGAAAAATAATAAATTATCATGTAATGAATCCATTTTAAAACGTAACAAGACAATTAAGGAATTTAATAACATCTCTTTAGTCATTCTTAATCAATATTCGAAAGAATATTGATACTAACAGACAGTATTGTACCAATTGTTTCAAAGGACTTATAATATTATTATAGCAATATAAAATCCAGGATACATGACAATAATCATTACAAATTACGTAATAATTTATAGTAATATCATCAATGTGGATTAATACAAGTTTAAGAGTTATTTCCTGTACACAACAATATTTACTTAGGTGGGTACTCTTTTACATTTGTAGGTAGTTGACAACACAATAATAATTTAGGTCGGTACTTAAACATTTGTCGGTAGGCGCTTGATAAATATGACAGGTATGTATTATATAGCAATCCATTGTCACTTGAAAAATGAAAATTCGCGATTTGATGACGTCACACATACTTCAAATTCTAACACGGCCATACTGACAAATACTTCGTCCACGAAGTACATATGTACAATTTTATATAGCTTATTTTATAATAGCATATCAATGAAAACAAAAGTTAATGTCACAAGACTTTTAAATTTACTTTGTAGCTTGGATCACAATAGTGACTCAAGATAAGTGTTTTAAGATTATTATACCCAAATCTTACTTATCACATCATTATTAATAAATAATGAAGTTTTTAACCAGTTACATTCAGGTAAACATACAATGCTACTTTTAAGACATCGTGGTCACTTTCAGTAGTACCGAGATACACCATCAAAATTATTTACCAGATACTTTGACATGTCAATCACATTCACCATCTGCCGGTGAGATTTATCAGATACCAATTTAACGATTTACTAACGAATGGTTGGGCCAAATAAATAGACACGCCAAACGCTTTCACCCACTACCGGTGAGATTAAATGGCGGCAAGTATAAGGCCTAGTAGCGGATATTGAGCCAAATAAATAGACACGCCAAACGCTTTCACCCGCTACCAGTGAGATTGAATGGCGCCAAATATAAGGCCTAGTAACGGATACTTGAGCCATATAAATAGACATGCCAAAAGCTTTCACCCGCTGCTGGCGAGATCAATTGACGAAAATTATAAGGCTTAGCAGCGAATAAGTTGTAGCATAAACATGCTGATTACATTTATCGAATTGCGGTAAAATCTTTTATTACTTTACCGAATTGCGGTAACAACTTTTATTTCGTTTACCGAATTGCGGCAAGATCTTTTATTACATTTACCGGATTGCGGTAAGATATTTATTTATTACATTTACCGAATTGCAGTAAGATCTTTATTTATTAAATTTACCGAATTGCAGTAAGGTCTTTATTTATTACATTTACCGAATTGCGGTAAGATATTTTGTTACATTTTTATAAAATATAACTCGGCAAGATCAATTATTATATTTTTGTAAAATATAGCTCAGCGGTATCAATGTCAAAATAAATGGGAAATCAACAATTCAATATTATTTCACCAACCAACAATACATCGCTCGGTCAACCTGACAATATTGTTGCAAATTGTACTGATTGTACATATTTTTTTCTGACCAGTAATATTTTTACGGATTTTGTCAAGGGCACTCTGACCAGTACTTGACTATTCATCGTAATAACATTAGCCATTTGACTAAGACCACAGAATAAGCACTTTCACGGTAAAAGAAATGCAATGAAAAGATAATTACTACCGAATTTTCACCTGAAATCTGCACTAACATTGGACCAATAACAGACCAATAGTTACATATTTTTTTATAATTCTCTTGCTGTATACCATTAGATCACGATTTGTTTATATTCAAATCTGAATCTCTAATAGCCCTAAAACTTATAACATTTATTTTCAGATCGATCAAAATGCATGGTCATTAAAATATTAATTAGATTGTTACTTTTAATGTTTCTGAAGATTAAAACATTAATTTTATTAATTAACACGGAATGTAGGAAAATAATTTCGCTACAGCTTTTGCTGTAACTACTATTCCTTTTTAATTTTACCCAAAAGACAGCCAAGAGAAAAACTGAGAGATAACATTTTCTTGTAAACGTGAGAATATTGTTAAAACTACTTTTCCCTAATAACGATTCTTTGCAAGTCCTTTGTACCTCATAAGTGTGAATGTGGTCACTAACTGTTTTATTACCAAGTTGGGTACACTTTTGTAAAAATACCCTCTGGTAATCAAAATATTCATTCTAGTAATTAAAAATTCTTTAAATTCTCATACATTTAACTCGATTTTGAGATCTTGAGTTATGGCGAGACCAAAATGTTACGATTTTATTAAGTAATAATTACCAATTTTTTGGTATATAAATTGAAAACCTTGGAAAATATTGTTTTACGCTTATTCAAACATATCTTTGTAACACATAAGATATTCAAAATTCACATATATTCAACAGTAAAACAAATAAAACCAAATTCTCACCACCTTTAGCTGCTTTGTGCTGCAGCTGTCAGATTGATTTCCATAGTCGGACTCCGATGCTCTGACAATAGTTTGCAGACTCGCAGATCCACTGTTCGTAAGGTAGCATGAAGAACCGTAGTTCCAATGATCGAACGGCTTCTAAATCCGCAAGCTATGCAGCTCGTAGTGCCGTCGTCTGGGGCGGCATCGCGAAGTCATCGTCTTGGTGCGAGTGGAGTTGGCGACACGTCGACACGTTGTTTATGAAAATGACAAAATGGAATTCATTAGAAATCTGTGTGAGCTAGAGCTGAATCCCTGCTTCTGATGTTAGAATCATGAATGGAACTCTATATAAAAGTATTGATATCTACCAGGATAGCAAGCTTTGAATGTCAAGATGGTTATTGATTATTTACTGTGTATCAGGGTTCCAATGTATGCGGTGTGTAAGGCAAGGGTTTTATGAATAAAAGCACAGAAAGACAAGACTAGGTATTTATTTAAATAAGGCTTGTCAATTAATTTATATTTAGAAGGCTCATCGAGCTTACTGCCCATTCGCTATACCTAGTTCTCGTGTGGAAGAAGGGCAAGAAACCCCACGGAAGCTCTTTCATAGAATTTATCGATATCTTTTACAACAGCAAAGTATTTACAATATTATATAAACAAAATAACAAGGATAACTCAAAGGACATAGACTAGCCCTTAAATCAATATAACATATTAGGAATAAAGGCCGTAATATGATATAAATACAGTTTCAACACATCCATTAGCAATAATAAAGTTATAATATCAAATAACTTACGTTAGCCTTGTGTAGTCGATCTTACACCAATTATTGATGATAAAGGAAATATAATAATATATCTGGCCTGTACTGGCTTGTAGTTCACAGAAAAGTAAGTCAGCTTATCCATTACACAATATTTTATAAACTCGGGTCTATCAGCGTCTCAATACGTCCAATATGAGAAAATGGCGCGGTATCCCGCCATTTTCTATATAGCTTTAAATAATCTCACAATTAGATGAAAAATAATAAATTATCATGTAATGAATCCATTTTAAAACGTAACAAGACAATTAAGGAATTTAATAACATCTCTTTAGTCATTCTTAATCAATATTCGAAAGAATATTGATACTAACAGACAGTATTGTACCAATTGTTTCAAAGGACTTATAATATTATTATAGCAATATAAAATCCAGGATACATGACAATAATCATTACAAATTACGTAATAATTTATAGTAATATCATCAATGTGGATTAATACAAGTTTAAGAGTTATTTCCTGTACACAACAATATTTACTTAGGTGGGTACTCTTTTACATTTGTAGGTAGTTGACAACACAATAATAATTTAGGTCGGTACTTAAACATTTGTCGGTAGGCGCTTGATAAATATGACAGGTATGTATTATATAGCAATCCATTGTCACTTGAAAAATGAAAATTCGCGATTTGATGACGTCACACATACTTCAAATTCTAACACGCGCGAAATTTTACAAACAGACCTTTGGGAGTTTGGATATCATGACAAAACTACTAAATGTATCTGTTCAAAATAAAATTATTTGCATTATTGAACTACAAATCTATCCCTGTATGGAGGCCGTTTTTCAATTTTCCTTCTTCTTATGACATTTATTTCCGCCCAAAGATGCGTTAAAATTAGTGTTGAAATATGGAACTTTCGACGCTCATAACTTTCATATAAATATATTTTTTACTTTTTTGCTTCCATACAGGCCTAGATAATGATGAGACAAAATGATATCAGTTTTTATTTTGAACGTACATCGTCAAATACTGGAGTAATACCTAAACTACGTTTGTATGGAAGAATGATTGACTAGTGTAACCTTAATTACTCGTCGCATTGTATTTTAGATTATATTTTTATGAGGTACGTTGAAGGTAAATATTAGGTAACCATAAGATAACTACTACATTTATATCAGTATTCACCCGCCATTCTGACTGTCAGGACTGCGGCTCACTTTATAATTGTAATTGTTCTTGTTACATGGAGGTACATTGAATTAAATAAAGGTACATTCAAGTACATTGCTGGTACATTCCTTTCGTATATAACATATTCATTTCTGCAACAATACACCCGTCATTCTGACCCACACCACTTTTTGACAGCCAATACGCTTTATATCTTTGATAGGACTTTCATCCAAACTCTCTCGTAGTAGTATTGCTGATACTGCTTGTTTTTGGAAATTTCCGAAATTTTTACTGTTGGGTGCAAAGCAAGTTTACTAGCCAATTGAAGATTCGCTGATTATCCCTAGTTTTCTTTGTGGTAGCGGTGGACAAGGGCCTTACCCCGCTCTCCTTGGCTAACGAGAACTAGCGCAAACCTATAGTATTAGATACTAATGACCGCAGGGAGGTATGGCAGAGCAAGGAGCTTCACGGGCGCTACTACCGGGTCCTACATGGGCTCGATGTAGATCGTTTAGCGTCCGTGGCCTGGCTGCGATTTGGAAACCTTATCGGGTTTTGTCTTTGTGATTATGGACGAAGTAATGATGACGAACAACTACCGGAAATACATTGTGAAAGACGATAAGGTTGTCATCTGTCGGGCATGTCACCGGCCGGGGGAATCCATCCGTCACATTATCTTTGGTTGTGCTAGTCTAGCTAACGGAGGCTATTTGCATAGATACAACCTTATAGCCAGGATTATCCATCAGCAACTTGCTCTTAAATACAATCTTGTGGAATCTGAAGTACCTGACTATGAGTATGTGCCCGACCCAGTTCTCGAAAATGGCAATGTCACGTTGTATTGGGATTGGGCTATCATCACTGACAGGACTATTGTTGGCAATAAGCCTGACATAGTGGTGATAGACCGACTGGACGACGAGCGGTCCCCCATGACGAGAACCTCGTGAAGGCTGAGAGAGATAAGAAAAGTATCTTGATCTGGCTCGCGAGGTTGTCGACATGTGGGATGTGAATACAGCGATCATTTTGCCGATAGTCGTGACGGCCAATGGCATAATAGCCAAGAGCCTCGACGAACATCTGAGGAGGCTCTCGTTGGGCAGCCGGATCAAGGGCTTGATCCAGAAAGCGGTACTCCTGGACACGGCACGTATAGTCAGGAGGTTCCTCTCTCTCAGGAGCCCTGACCACCGGTAGCTTGAACCCTGTTCCCGATACCGGTGGTCTTCTATTTTTGTATTTCATAAAGTTTATTTTTTATAGAATAATATTTAAAAAGTAAAAAAAAATGAAATAGAATAAAAAAGAATAGTAATAGAATTATTTGATATTATATATTTGCTTATTCTATGTATAGTAATAATTACATCATGGTGGTTTCGCCGGAAAAGATACTCAACCTCCCTACTTCCGCCAGGGCGCATGACGTGAAAAATCCCTTTTATCGAACTTGGCAAGACAATCACAAAATGATAAATACGATGAATAACTATGGACGAAAATAGTAGTGTGCAAGTAGCTTGCATGCCGCTGTGACATTCACCAATCGGAAGTGAGTATGGCACCACAATATGTGCATAAGGATTCAGTGTCCGAAAGTTTGAAAAACTGATGCAGAGATTTAGTAAAAGTTGTAGATAAATTGTGAAACCGATTAAAAAATTTGTAAAGTTATAGTAAGTGAAAGGGATCACCCATTGAAACCCTTGTAAAGCTTTGTACATTAACCGATTGTGCTGAAATTTGTGGGCGGCACCAGATTCGCAATTTACCTGGTTCTCGATTTACCATGTTCTGAATTGACAGATTCTCAAATCAGAAACTGGTGTATCGTTAAAATAGGTGGTCTGTGAAAACTATTTTTCAATTCAGAGATCCGTTTGCGTAACATTAAGCTTTAAATGGCAATTGTTAAGAGTTAAGTTGCCCCGTCCCCCTCCCCTGTCAGCTAAATAGTTGCTTTTGGATATGTGTAAAAATCACGGCAGTATTATATATAGCGAAATTAAAAGGAAAACTATCACAGCTAACAGGCAGGCTTTACAAGTTTATGAGTAGTCGACCATACTTATCCATACTTATAAAATGTACTTGGAAAAGTAATAAAAAATTGTAGTTCTAAAAACTAACTAAAAAACACGCTTTAATGGTAAATTGAACTAAAAAGTCGCTAATACTGAAGATCTTGGTAAGGCAAAACAAACAACAAACAAACTATTTAAACGCGCCCGGTAGAATCAACTTTCATTATTTGTAAATTTTAATTTTTGTTTGACGTTCAAAAGTGCCGCTTAATGGCCTAGTTGAATAAACATATTTGACTTTGACTTTGACTAAATTATTGCATTTTCATCGGTCCATGATAAGTGTGCAAAGTTTCAAATCAATCCCACGTTTTGAAGGGGGTGAAAATCACGTTCAAAGATTCCGTTACATTGATACATAGATACATACCAAGCTAATAAAAGCGTGTTAAAAAAAACATGTATATTGATGTATGGAGACAACAGTTTTCAAACGGCAAAGTTAATTTTGTCCTTTCGTTAGAGTAATGTTGTAGTAACCTATTTATTTTGGTGAATATAGCTGTTTATACGGAACCTCTCTGCGCGAGTCAGACGTGCACTTAGCCGTTTTTCCTACGACTTCTACTAAATCTCATCAAAAGTTTTTCAATTACGGTTGGGAGTTTGGGACACTCAATCCTTACGCACATCACCAGAATGGCATGCAAGCTACTTGCTCACTTTTTTGCAAGTTACAGTAGTGCTATTCTGTGAAAATATCATTGTGAAAACTTAGGTGAAGTGAATATGAAGAGGGCTGTCAATCTGTTCAATCAATGAGGAATGACAATTTACTTCGTGCTACCTTCACCTATAATCGTGATGACGTTTCTCATTTTACAAGTCGCGATAACTTTGTACATGGCTAGTATACACAGTGCGAGCTAGCGTACGAGTCTACACCACTAACTCTCTTTAATTTTTACTCGCCTGCTCGCCCGACAGCAACTCGCACATGGCAGCAGCTCGGTCATCACTCGCATCGTTTGGACGCGTTCGGCAGTAGCTCGTCAGTGCTAGCCGGACAATTGTAAGCGGCGCCTATGTTTTTTGTGTGCTGCGCCTACGTTTTTATAGGCGTTTTCCAATTCCTGACATAATATTGTTGTCATGGACCTTATCACCGTTTGTTTAATTAAAACACGATATTGATAGTGTCGCGAGTCTATCAATAATAAAAAAGAACACGTCCACTCAACATCGCGACAACTCGCAAGACTGAGTAGCAGTTACTATGTATTGTGTAGACAGCTAAGAGAGCTACTGGCGTACGAGTAGACAAGCCGAGCAGCTGTCTACTGGCTCGCACTGTATAAACGAGGAATAAGAAGTTGAAAAAGCAAATTCATATTTCGTGAACATCAAGTTTAATTATTATTAAGTATTTTTATAGCTCTCAAATCCGACTTTTTAGATTGTCACGACTATAGGTCATCACGGTGAGATTTTTACAGAATATACCACGTTATACGTATATATATTCAGGTCCTAGCATGTTCCCGGTTCTGCTTGAACCACGCCACAGTATCGTGTATGGCGGTCTCGAACGGCGTGAACTTGAAATCTTTGTACAGCGTCCTAAGTTTAGCGTTTGAAGCAGTCTTCTTGTGCTGGCCGTCTGCCTTCGTGGTGTCATACACTATCTCTCCAGGGAAGCTGTGCGCCTTCTTTATCATCTCGGCCACTGTACTTATGGTTACTTCGTCTTCTTCGTCAACTGTAATGAAAGTAGGGCAATATTAAAGATCATCATTATCATCATTTCAGCCGAAAGACGTCCACTGCTGGACATGGGCCTCTCCACAGCGTCGCCACATTGATCGGTCCTGTGCATCTCGCATCCATCGGATTCCGCAGCCTTAACCAGTTCACCAGTCCACCTAGTGGGAGGTCTGCCAACATGGCATCTTCCGGTTCGCGGTCACCACTCCAGAACTTTTCGGCCCCATAGGCCATCCGTTCTGCTAAGTTTGGACTCACCTGACAGTATGATGGGCTCCACGCTCTCGTAGCGCCGCAGCACCCAATTGAACAGGCGCGCCAGGTCCAGCGAGTATATGAACTGACGCAACGCATCACCGTGAGTGACTCACCTGACAGTATGATGGGCTCCACGCTCTCGTAGCGCCGCAGCACCCATATGAACAGGCGCGCCAGGTCCAGCGAGTATATGAACTGACGCAACGCATCACCGTGAGTGACTCACCTGACAGTATGATGGGCTCCACGCTCTCGTAGCGCCGCAGCACCCATATGAACAGGCGCGCCAGGTCCAGCGAGTATATGAACTGACGCAACGGCTTGCCGCTGCCCATCACCGTGAATGTTTGGTCACCTGTAATAGGATAGTTGACTTACAAATTACATCTGTAACAAGGCTTGAAAGTGTTTGTACTGGTAAGTTTTAAAAACAATACACGGACATGTTTAAGGGTCAGCTCACACCGAGACGCGACGATGCAAAAACTTGTTATATCTTTACTATATGTATACTATTATTTATTTTATAGAAATTGAATAACCTACTACACAAAATGGCTCTTTCGTTGCGTCGGCGTCGGATCTCGGTACGCGCTGATCCTTATAAGGCAACATACATGCATAAAAAGATAATTTAGAACCAGAGTGCACACTCTGAATACGGAAAAGGCATGAAAACATTTTTACCAGTTTATCAGTGAAAATACTATCAATAATAGAATACTAATAGTGAAAACAGAATCAAAATTAATTGAATAACGAACGAGATACGAATACGTCGTTTTCTATGGCAGCTGTATAGGCGTCGTCGTGCTATATGACGTCAGAAGACACGTCGGATTTCTCTTTCTAATTCTCAACTTTAACGCTTTGTAACTTCGTAATCGTCTCTGATAAGATATTTAAAAAATCTTTCAAATTTGTTTACTATAGTTGAAATAAAAAGATTACACGCATATTCCCTGTTGGATATTCTATTACCGTCTTATTAATAAACGTGGACTAAGGTAAGAATAACTTTATTCCAAGCATTAGGTTGGTACTAATAAAAATCCGTATTAATAAACATGGAATAAGGAGGGATTATACTAATCTGACACTAGTCTCGGACTAAAAGTTAAACCATGGTGCCAGCTAGTTTAAGGTCGGAATAAGAGTAGTGTAACTATGGCAACCACAATTTTTTTTAATTTTTTTGCATCGCCCTATTCGGGCAGGCTAAGGTCTTAGACCATACCGCCTCGTGTTCAGTGCATAATATCCTTCTTGAATTCTTTAGTAGGTATGCATTAGAATGCGGATGCAACAGATTCTAATGTTTTTTGGAGTATTTGGCAGAAAATTGTATCAAGTCAGCCTTCCCAGTAAGCCTTCCCAGTAAGCTTTGCGGGAGTTAGTCAATACTACAATAAAATTCTCCGCTCCACTATCCCGAGATTGCTTCTGTCAATGCTTTCACAGATTGACCAGTTGCGTAGACAGTTGAGACATAAAACTACACCAATTTAATATCACAATATCCACTAGGAATCAATTTGCAAATAATATTAACAGCCGCTGAACTACATTCGAAAAAATTCCGCCAAAAACTCTCGCAACCACAATTATTACATAGACTCTGAATTTTTATTTCGTAGATGTGGAACATTAAAAAAAATGAGGTCATTGGCAGCTGTTTAGCTTTAGTCAAAGAAATTACAAATTAATTAATTAATTAATCATCATTTTATGTAATTTTTAAGTTTAAAGGTAATACGATAATTTGAAAAGGAGGGATCCTTCACCTTTACTGTCAAATCTCTATGGCAGATGTCATTTTTAGTTTTTTTTTTCCACATAATGTCTTCAACTTGCAAATTTTTCATTCACTAGTTCATTCTTTTTACTTTTAAAGTCAACTGGGTTGCCAGAGCTTACGCGTAAATCCAAGACTAAGAAATGAATAGTTAGTCCGAGGTTATTCCATGTTTATTAATAACATTGCTAGATCTATGTTAATCCTTAGTTACTCCGGGATTAGCTAGTCCAAGAGTAACTTCGGAGTAAGCTGGGAATACGCCATTTTTATTAATAAGACTGTTAGAGTTAGTTATTCAAACCCCGCTTGAATGCCAATAGACTGAAGTAGAGGCATCAAAAGTTAGTCTGTAACACATAGATTATTGGTAAAAGCGGTTACCTTTCTGCATAGCGTCGTCCATTCTCCTGATAAGTGCCGGAATGACATGGCTGGACTCCAGGTTGAAGTTGTCATGGGGACCGAACACGTTGCACGGTATTACTGATGTGAACGTGCAGCCGTGCATCTCGTGGTAGCCTCTGAGAAAAAGACAAATTAAGGTAAAAAAATATATGTTTTCCTACTACTCCGTTATTCTTTTCTGATTAATTTCGTTGCGGGATCCAAGACAGTTAAATTCATTCTCCGGGACTTCGTCGAGCTTCATTGCCTCGGCGCTTTTCTGGTGGTCGCCACTGTTGATTCTGGCTTTCAGGAGTTGCAGTGGTTTGGGAATAGTGCGCTGGGATTGCACCAAAAAAAAAAAAGAACTATTTATTTCCACATACATTCATAATATAATTCTTACATAAAAAGTAACGCTCAATCTTTTTGAGGCAAGATTATGAGCGCTGACAATCATGCTGTGCAGTCGGAGGATACATATTCGCGAACTGGCTGACCAAAACCAGATGTATCCTCCGACTGCACGGCATGATTTTCTTCTTGCATCTTTGATCTTTTTAGTTCAAAGATTTTCTAGACCAAACGCGTTGGCCGATTTTGATGATTCTTACGTTAATCGATTCGTCTTAACCCTGCGAGTGTTACTGGCTACATTAAAATTGAAAAAGAAAAAATTACGGATTTTGGGCGCTATTTTGTGAAGGATTTTTTTTTTCTTCCTTACCCATCGTGTGGGGTATCAAAATAATTAGTATTAAGAGGTGCTTTCAAAAAAATTTAACACTTATAATATGTTGAAATGTATTTAATAAAAAAAAAATACTGCAAAGTTGTAAATAAAAAAAGTTAATAAAAAAATCCGACTACTTTAAAAGCGAATTAAAAAGACGTGAACAAGAAGAAAATCATGCTGTGCAGTCGGAGGATACATCTGGTTTTGGTCAGCCAGCTCGCGAATATGTATCCACCGACTGCACAGCATGATTATCTTCTTGTTTACGTCTTTTTCGTTCGCTTTTAAAGCAGTCGAGTTTTTGTTTTTTTAATTAACTTTTTTTATTTGCTTATCGAAAAGTATCGATGTATTTGATATTTAATTAAGAAGAATAAAATAATGTTGTTAAAATTGATTATTTAAAAGTGAACAATTTAGTTAATTTTTACTTTGAACTGTTTGAATTAATTATGCTCTACTCATAACAAGCGCACAGTGTGGCCCTGTTTACATAGGATTACAATTAAATTAAATCACTTTTGGCCAAAATCAAAATCTTTTCTCAATCGATGTTTTTCTTTATTATTATTCAAGTAATTATAAAATCGCCTTAGAAATTTTACATAAAATACTATTCTGTTTGAAAAATATAGATATTTTTATCGACATTTAATGCGCATGTCCCATCACTACGACAGGTACCGTGACCAATCACGGCGCACTTGTCACTCCCCGCGCAACTCGTGCCTTCCGCCAAATTTGGTGAACTCGGAATGAAACAAAACAGTAGGCAAGCGGTATCTATTGGGAGGTAATCTGTGTAATAGATTTCACAAAATGAGGTGTTGTTGCATCAACTTTTTAGAACCAGGGAGAATATTATTAAGTGGTAGAAGACATTATTAAATTATCTAATCGCCATATCTAACTAGTCAAGAAGATAGTTTTTATTGATAAGTGATAAGAGTACATTACCTGTTTAGTACATCAATCATCCTTTTAGCATAGCTGTATCCATAGTTAGATGTGTGTGGAGGGCCGTTGTGGACCTGAAATAAATAATTTTGATATCTTTAGTACGAGTATAATAATACATTCAAAACCGTTTACAGCAAAACTTTTTTCGTATCGAAAAACTTAAATTTTGAGTCAACTATTTTCAAATTTTGTCTGACTAGTAAGTAGCCACCTGGACAGCTCTTTGATTTGCCACGTTCAGGTCCTGAAAGGTGCAGGCGACTGGGTACGAAGGGTAGACAAGGAGGTGGGGCATATCCTGCGACAGCGCCTTACTGAAAGCACTGGCACTGTGTTTGAGATGGGTCTATGAGACTCAATTTGGCCTTTTTCCAATCTCATAATTATGAGATTGGAAAAAGAAATTGCGGAGGTTTGGACAGCCAATTTAATTTGATAGTGGACTTTGGACAGAACTAGAGCAGTTTATCATTAACAAAATTTACTATCGCAATGTTCCTTTATCAAAATGCATAAAAGCAGCTTGCTGTTTGGTTTAGTGCAGTGAAACCGAAGCCTCATATTCATTAGGCAACATTTACAGTGTTACATCATCTTTTTACCCGACTGCAGAAGGAGGGTAATGTGTTTATCGGTCTATGTATGTATGTTTGTATGTGGCGTTCTAGGTAACAAATGCGTTGGCCGATTTTGATTATTCTTACGTCAATCGATTAGTCTTAACCCTGCGAGTGTCACTGGCTACATTAAAATTGGAAAAGAAAAAATGGCGGCTTTTGGGTGCCATTTTGTGGGTGAAAAATAAACTCCCAAACCCCATCGTGTGGGGTATCAAAATAAAGGGTTATAAGAAGTTATTTCAAAAATATATAACACTTATATGTTTAAATGTACCTAATACTAAAAAAATATAACTAAAAAGTTGTAAATAAAAAAAGTTAATAAAAAAATCAAAAAACCCGGCTGCTTAAAAAGCGAACTAAAAAGACGTAAACAAGAAGAAAATTATGCTGTGCAGTCGGAGGATACATCTAGTTTTGGTCAGACAGCTCGCGATTAATTATCCTCCGACTGCACAGCATGGTTTTCTTCTTGTTTACGTCTTTTTAGTTCGCTTTATAAGCAGTCGGGTTTTTTGTTTTTTTAAACAGTTTATAAACTAAGATAATAAAACTTTGTTTCAGTAACATGTTGCGGTGCTCCCCACTCTGAGTGGAGAGCAAGGTGAAACATTTAGTTTACTAACAAAAGTTGACAGGTGACGTGTGTTGCGGTATTTATAACCATGGAAGTAGTGTGGTCCAACAACTAAGTTTCGATGCTCATACATTAGTAGGGTAGAATTGGGGGTTCTGGATCACTTGCTCTCGCTTTGCTCGAGCGCATGATCCAGAAGCCCCAATTCTCCACACATGATTAATACAATGCGTTTAGTAATCTGATTGCATCGACGCAGATGCGCGATGATGTAATGATTATTTACACTTGCTCTCGCTTTGCTCGAGCGCATGATCCAGAACACCCAATTCTCCACACATAAACAAATATCATCGCACATCTGAATCTGATTGCATCGACTCAGATGTGCGATGATGATTAAATTAATTATTATTTAATTGTTAGCAGTTATAGTTCAAAGCGTGTCTGCTTACAACGACTGATCATAATAAATGTTTTGGGGTGGTATGGGATCTACCTCCTAGTGGTCCACCCCGGGCAACGGCACCACGGGCTTGCCTGTGGTACGGCTGAAAGATCCCACTTAAGCGGTGGTAGGCTCCGCAAGGGGCCGCCTGGCTCGCGACCACCATCCCACCGGAGTCCGGCGCCAAGCAGCTTGCTGTATTCCGTCGGTGTGTGGGAGTGCCAGTGCCTTTGGGGGAGAAGGAGGTTGTCAGTTGCGCTGTTCAGAACCGGTCGTGGTCTCTGAGAATAACTTGCCGGGTAGCTCATTCTGGAGGGTAGCGGGATCCGAAGCACGGTGCCAGCCGTTGGCCGACCGCAGTCAGTAGGGGGCCCAAGTAGCACGCCAGCCACGTGCCAAAGGCTGCCCCGCCAACTCGCGAAAAATCCCGGTATGCTCCACCGTGCCAGCTGGCGACTGGATGGGAGGACCCGGTGGCCATATCCGGGGGGGTTCGGGCGTCCCCGCAGTCTCCAAATGAGTTCCCCATAGGTTGAGTTAGTTTTAGTGGTCCACTTGGTTATCTGAGCAGCGCCTCGACAGTTCAACTTTTTCCCCAGCAACTCTAACAATATCAATGACCAAAGCAAAGAAGAGAAATAAGGTTAAACAACGGCTGCACTTCCTCCCACTTAAAGTGCACCTCATTAACATCAGGGGGTTGCACTCCAACCTTGATCCGGTCCACCACCACCTAGAGACCGAGAAGCCGCACCTGTTCTTCCTAACGGAGACGAAGATAACAACTCCGTCGGACGTGGCGTACCTCAACTACCCGGGTTACTCTCTTGAACACAAGTTCAAGAAGCAAGCTGGGGTCTGTGTGTACGTCCGCGATGACATCTGTTGTCGTCGTCTCCGTTGCTTTGAGAAATCGGGTTTTTCTGCCATATGGCTGCTTGTGGACACAGGCGTGGAGAAGTCTATCTACGTCGGCGTATACCGATCCCATAGCGGTGACCAGGAGTCAACAGCGCTCTTTAATAGCCTTGTAGAGTCGACTGATGTAGCCCAGCAACGATACCCAACAGCGAAGCTTGTTTTTCTGGGGGACTTCAACGCCCATCATAAGGAGTGGCTGTTCCCGTACCAGAAAACCGACCATGCCGGGTTGGAGGCGCGCAAGTTTGCTTTAACGCTAGATCTTACCCAGCTGGTGAATGTGGCAACGCGGGTACCGGATGTAGACGGCCATACACCCAATTGTTTGGACCTTCTGCTGACAACTGATCCGGGCAGTCATTCGGTGTCGGTCTCAGCCCCGCTGGGAACGTCTGACCACTGTCTGGTGAAATCCGTTTCGACCTGCTCTCCTCCAGATGAGAGTCCTAGAGGCACGAGGCGAGTATGGCAATACGAGTCAGCAGACTGGGATGAGATGCGGCACTTTTTTGCGTCCTATCCTTGGCGGCATGTGTGCTTCTCCTCGGGTGACCCCTCGTGCTGTGCTGACGTGGTTGCGGACGTGATTCGGCAGGGAATGGAGTATTTTATTCCATTCTCCGACATCCCGCTCGGTTACAAAGCCCGGCCTTGGTATAATGCAGAATGCGCCCACGCTGAGGCCCGAAAAGAGTCTGCCTACCAAGCCTGGGTCAAGGCCCGCGACCGCAAAATTAGAGCGCGTAGGGTTCGCGCGAGGAAAAGAGCCTTTAATTCTGCCGCCAAGCTCTGCAAGCGGGTTCTGCGTCGGGCACGTTTTGACCATATTGGACGTATCGGGGCCAAGCTGGCATCGCACCCCCCGGGTAGTAAACAGTTTTGGTCCCTGTCTAAAGCGGTTGAAACTAATTTCTGTCGACCCACTTTACCTCCAATGCTGAAACCTGATGGCTCGCTGGCTCACTCTGCAAGTGAGAAAGCAAATTTATTTGCATCTCTCTTTGCAAGCAATTCACGTCTGGATGCTGGCTCTAAGCTACCACCTAATATACCTCAATGTGACTCTTCGATGCCGGAGATCGCAGTTCACACTAAAGAGGTTCGGAGAGTACTGTGCAGCCTAGACGTGAACAAGGCCAGCGGGCCTGACGGCATTCCAGCGAGAGTATTGAGGCAGTGTGCGCCTGAACTATCTCCTGTATTGACACGCTTGTTCCGCCTCTCTCTTAAAAAAAGAAAGGTGCCGAAATCCTGGAAGCTTGCAAATGTACAACCAGTACACAAGAAGGGCGACCGTGCAGACCCTGCCCACTACCGTCCGATAGCCATTACCTCCATACTATGTAAGGTTATGGAAAGGGTACTTAACAGTAAGTTGCTGACCTACCTTGAAGACAATGAGCTCCTCAGTGACCGTCAATATGGCTTTCGCCGGGGACGGTCAACTGGAGATCTTCTTGTGTTTGTCACGCACTGCTGGGGCGAAGCCATCGAGAATCACGGCGAAGCACTTGCCGTATCGCTCGATATCTCGAAGGCCTTTGACAGGGTCTGGCACGCTAGTCTACTCAGCAAGCTTCCTGCTTATGGCATCCCAGCCGGTTTTTGTAGCTGGATATCTGACTTCCTCAGTGAACGGTCGATCCGAGTAGTCGTTGACGGCTGCTCCTCTGACCTTAAGGCTATTAATGCCGGTGTTCCTCAGGGGTCTGTTCTCTCTGCAACTCTTTTCCTGCTGCACATCAATGACCTACTTCTGCCTGGTATTGTTGGGTACGCAGATGACAGTACTGTTTCCGAGAGATACTTCTCCAGCGCAAGAACCGGCGGGGATGAAGTTCGTTCCTTGAGAGAGGCTATGGTGGAGCGTACTGATTTGACCTTAAGTCTTGTCTCCCGTTGGGGTGATGACAATCTGGTCTCTTTTAACGCCACCAAAACACAGGCATGTCTTTTTACCGCAAAGAGGACTCATTTCATCAGAACGCCTACTTTTCGGGGTGCATCTGTTCCTATAACTGACCGGCTCGAGCTCCTTGGCATGGAGTTGACATCCAGTCTCAACTTCGGCGCCACCATCGAGTACAAAGCCCAAATTGCGGCAAAGAAACTGGGCGTCCTAAACAGAGTGAAGCGATACTTTATGCCTGGACAGCTATTAACTCTTTACAAAGCGCAAGTCCGATCCTGCATGGAGTATTGCAGCCACCTCTGGGATGGCTCAGCTAAATATCAGCTTGCCGCGCTTGACTCGGTGGAACGCAGAGCCAAGAGACTAATTGGCGACGTCAAACTGGTGGATGCCAAGCTTCACAGCTTAGCTCATCGCCGTAAGGTTGCCTGCTTGTCGGTCTTCTACAGACTGTATTTTGGCGAGTGTGCTCATGAACTCCACGACCTCATCCCACCGGCCCCCTTCTACCATCGGACATCTAGACGCACTGCAAGTTACCATCCACACCTAGTTGCTATTCCACCAATTCGCACCAAGCGCTTCCAAACATCCTTCATAATGCGCACTGCAAAAGAGTGGAACTCACTGCCTGCGTCTGTGTTTCCGAACGCATATAACCCAAATCTCTTCAAAGTTAGAGTGAACAGGCTTCTTCTGGGTAAGCTCACTCCATCGTCGACTTTGTCTCTGTCACCTCTGACCTAGACTAGAGTCAAGAGCAAACCCATCTCGAATAAAAAAAAAAAAAAAAAAAAAAAAATGTCGCATCGAGACAATTGTCGAACGTGTCTTATTCGTTTGATGTCTGTTATATAAAATTAGCTCACTTTATACAAAATTATGTGATATTATCTGCTTAAAATTATTGGTCATATTATACTTTTTATTATTCACCACAGTACGAATAAAAATAAGATTATAATTACTCTCTTAATTTCTTGTTAATTATTACACGTAAAAGAATGTCAAGAATTCTCATACCATTTACAACCAATTTATAAAACTGCGAGAAGTCCCGATTCTAAACATATTCCTCCCTTTCTCCACACAAATTTACCAAGTGATAGGTATCAATCTTATTGTTCTGAGAGAGTACATAGCACTTCCTTTTTAGAAAATCATCTCAGGTATACGCGACAGAGCGGCGCCGTCGACAAATAGGGAAAGTAAGGATGCGATCATATTGAGTAAGTAACAATCAATGAATTTTAGACCCTATTTGCTGATGACATAGAACTAATCTTTTAGCACACATGTCGAAAACGCTTTCTCACTTTACTAGCGATTTGTAACTGTAATCACAGCTTTAAATCGTGTAATCTATAAATATGACTGCATTCAATAATTTCATTTTAATTAGCACTCATCCCGAGTACTCGTGGTTTTTGCTTTTTTCAATATTATTGTGATCAATAGAACTTCAAGTATGTGCGTATAACTCAAATAATATTAATATCGAATAATAAATTCGATATATTATAATATGTAATAGTTAATTGAATTTATGAGTGACTTTATTTATGGTGTTCTTAATTTTAGGTCGACAAATCCCTTCGATTCTGACTGTGAAATACCAGCATCTCAGCCAGCACCATCGGTAGAGAAAAAGAAGTCAAGGAAAAAGGTTTCCGGCAAAACAAATAAACCTGCAATAAAGAAGATTTCCAGTGCTCCAGTGGTAAAATCTAGCTTTTTTGGGTCCGACACGGAGTCGGATGTTGATTTGCCGGCGCCATCGACATCGGCCAAAAAAAGGAAGCTGTCGGATTCAGAGGTATGCTAAAGTTTATTTATTTTTTAAGGAACCTCCCACTGCAGGGCAAACCATTCTTCTCATACAGAGAAGGCCCGAGCATTGATCACCGCGCTTGCTCAAGACGGGTTTGCGATTTCAAACTTATAGGTATTAACTATAAAGTCCCGGTTTTCCTCACGATGTTTTCCTTCACCGTTGTCAGAGCCATCCAAGATAAACTTAGAAAATACAAATGAATTTGATAAATTCGCATAGGAACTTGCCCGTTTTTGAAACCACGACCTCAAGCATGAGAATCAAGGTCTTTGCCACTAGGTCACTAATGATAATCATTTTTAATTTCAGAACGAACAAGAACTTGGTGGTGAACCCATCCGCGCGGCTGCACTGCGGAGCTTCTTGTCAAGACGTAGCGGTTCTGGTTATACACTCCAGCGGGATCCCACCCGGCAGGGCAACTACTACGTGGAACTGCGTGTTTACAACGCTCGGGAAGCGGAGGCGCTCGGCACCGACCGCTGGAAACGAGCACTAGTTACCTTCAAATCGGCTGTTGATGACAGCAGTTCGGTATGGAAAGCAGTCACAAAACTTGTGAATTCTGCTAAAGAAGATTATCGGAAGATACAACCGATAGTCTATCAGTCTAACTTATTTTAAAAAATAGGTAGGTAAGCGTCTCTTACCACAATTTTTTAAAGACAGAAAAAGTTGTAACGATCACTTTATCAGTCTAATATTAAACAGTAATAAACAGTCCAAACTTACAATTTAAGTAAGTACATATCCATGAAGTCTATAATTGATATTTCTTTTTAATTTTTTTTTGCCGTAGATTAAGTAGATTAGTATAAGTACTTACTTGTATATCATTATTTGTATGTTTTCTTTCAGTAAACCAAAAAACTAAAAACCAAAAGCCAAAAAACTAAAAACCAAAAGCCAATAAACTCGAAATAATGAATCTCAAAGCTTAAAATACTAGACCAGTAATTATGGCCTTGAAATCTGATGCTTTAAGTACTTACTTGTATATAATTATATGTATGTTTTCTTTCAGTAAACCAAAAAACTAAAAACCAAAAGCCAAAAAACTAAAAACCAAAAGCCAATATACTCGAAATAATTAATCTCAAAGCTTAAAATACTAGACCAGTAATTATGGCCTTGAATCTGATGCTTTAAATATTTAAAAAAACCAGATCAGTAATTGTGACCTTGAAACTTAATTTTGAAGAAGTTATAAATTCTAGACTAGTAATTTTGACCTTGAAGAACAAAACTTGAAACAACTTTAATTTTGGTGAATATAGTTAAGGTTAAATTAATGGACTATTGTTTTACTGTTTTTTATTCAATATAATCAAACATGAAGTTTTGCCCAGATTGTAAGGTTTATACCCAAAAATATTCATCACATAAGAAAAGTAATATACATAAATCAAACTGTTTGTTGAGTACTGATTTTGATAATGTACAAATGATAGCTACTGCTTTCAAAAACAGAATTGCTAGTTACAGATTTAATCCAATAAGTTTAGATAACATATCACCAGAGATATTTTTATCAGATATTTCTAGCATGATTTACAAGATTATTGATACATTGAGATTAAAACATCGAGCGATTAAAATACAATTTGAGCTTTTTGTATTATACAAGTTACCTAAAAACGACGAATTGTCTTTAAAATCTTTCAATACAAAGTATTATGTGATAATTCAGAATACTAATATAAAATTAGTTTTTGAAGAATGTGTACAAAAAATACTGTGTAAGTGCACAGAATTTGAATTATCAGAATCTGGTTGGGCTATAGAGTTGATTAATCATTTGGAAATGAATATTGTAAAGTATAATCCCTTAAAAGCTGGCAGTTACATATCTTTACCGATAAAAATTATTAAAACAAAGTCATGTCTTAATATTTGCAATAAAGATAGACATTGCTTTCTCTGGTGTATTGTAGCTCATATGTATCCAGCACACTATAACAGTAATAGAGTTTCATCATATCCACATTACTCTAAATTATTAAATATAAATGGTATATCTTTCCCACCATCATTTGATGACATAAAACAATTCGAAAAAATAAATCCTCATATAAGTGTAAATGTTTATGGTTTAGAAAAAAAAAACACTATTACTGGACCATTATACAAAACTTTACAGCGGAAACTTGCTCACGTAAATTTATTATTGATTCAAAGAGGAGACAAAAATCATTTCTGTTTAATAAAGAATTTTGCGCGACTAGTTCATCATCAATTAACAAAACACAAATCTAAAATTCACTTATGTGACGAATGTTTTATATACTTTGATTCAGAGGCAAAATTAGATAATCATAATTGTGCACGAATGCAAACAGTGCTCCCAGAAGAGAATAGCAAGCTTCGGTTTTCTAATTATATAAGGACTCAAAGAATTCCTATTGTTATTTATGGAGACTTTGAAAGCTTACTTCGAGAATATTCAGATAAAAATAAAAGTCAGTTTGTTGAAAACATACAAATTCATGAAGCAACATGTTTTGCCTATTATATATGCTGCGAGACTAATCCAGAACTTAATAATTTAGTATCTTATCGAGGTCCAAATTGTTCAAAAAAATTTGTAGAATCTATTGCTAAGGATTTAGAAAGTTTATATGATATTTTATCTTTGCCTAGAGACATGTCCCCGCTGAATGATGAAGAGCTTCTTTCATTTAAGACTGCTGCAGTTTGTCATATTTGTAAAGAAAAATTTTCTAGTAATGATCGTATCGTTCATGACCATGATCATTTCACCGGTAAATATCGTGGTCCAGCTCATAATTCATGCAACTTAAATAATAAGTCTGTAAAGTTTATTCCCATAATATTTCATAATCTTTCAGGATATGACTGCCATTTATTTATAAAAGAACTTTCAAGTGTTTGCGGTCGAATCAATTTAATTCCAAGAACCAAGGAAAAATATATTTCTTTTACTAAATTTTTCCCATTTAATCCTCAGAAAGTAGTCCAATTAAAATTTATAGATTCTTTTAATTTCTTAAGTTCGAGTTTAGACAACTTAGTAAAGACGCTGGACTCCAATGATTTAAAGCATTTACGATCATTTTTCACTAATGAAAATTTATTTCGACTATGCCTCAGGAAAGGTGTGTATTGCTATGATTATATAGACTCCTGGGAACGATATGCGGAAACTCGGTTACCAGATCGCTCAATTTTTTTTAATAAACTCACATCCGATACAGTGTCTACTGACGATTACAACCACGCTTTAAATGTGTGGTCTAAATTTGGTATTAAGAATTTAGGTGAATATACTGATTTATATTTGAAATGTGATGTCTTACTATTGTGTGACATATTTGAGAAATTCCGATCTATGAGTTTACGTCATTATGAGCTTGACCCTTGCCATTATGTTTCATCACCATCATTAAGCTGGGATGCCATGCTCTTGTTAACTAAATTAGAATTAGATTTAATATCTGATATAGAAATATATCAAATGCTAGAAAAAGGTATCAGAGGAGGTCTTGCTCAATGCTCACTGCGGTATGCAAAGGCTAATAATAAATATTTGTCAGACTATAACGAAAAAGAATCAAGCACTTTTTTAGTTTACTTAGATTGTGTCAATTTATATGGGCATGCTATGAAACAAAGACTTCCCACTGGCAATTTTAGATTTTTAACAAAATCTGAAATAGCTTTATTTGAAATTGCATCCGTTTCTGCTGATAGTGACGAAGGGTACATACTTGAAGTTGATATTCATTATCCTCCTGATTTACATGACACGCATTCTGATTTGCCATTTGCGCCAGAAAAATTATCCGTTCCTATTCCATCTGGTAGCAAAAACACAAAACTAATTGCTAATCTGTATGATAAATATAGATATGTCATCCACTATGCTCACTTACAAGAATGTTTAAAGAATGGTCTTATATTATTAAATATCCACAAAATTCTAGCATTTACTCAAAAAAATATCTTAGAACCATACATAAATCTTAATACAGTACTCAGACAAAAAGCTAACTCAGATTTCGAAAGAGATTTTTTCAAGAAGCAAAATAATTCAATATTTGGTAAAACAATTGAAAACAAAAGGAAACAAGTAGATGTTAAATTAGTTAATGTGTGGAAAGATAGCTTTAATAAGACAAATAAAATAAAGGGAGCAGAAAAATATGTAAGTGCCCCTAATTTTAAAAATATGGCTATTATTTCAGAGAACCTTGTTGCTATTCAATTAGAGCCTGCTAAAGTTGTTTTAGATAGACCAATATACATTGGTTTTACAATACTGGAATTAGCAAAGTGTCATTTATATAAATTTCACTATTCTGTTATGAAGAAAATATATAAAGATGGCATAAAACTTTGTTATACTGATACTGATAGTCTCTTGTATTTAATACATACAGAAGATTTTTATAAAGACATGATACAAAATATAAAATATTTTGATACTAGCAACTTTGAAGAAAATAATATTTATGGTATTCCGAAAGTGAATAAACAAATACCTGGCTATTTTAAGGATGAGATGGGTGGAGATGTCATTACTGAGTTTATTGGTTTGAGGGCTAAACTATATTGTATAAATAGTTTAAACAACACAATTAAAAAAGCTAAAGGAGTTAAAAAATCTGTTTCTAATAAACTCACAATTGAGAAATATAAAAAAACTTTGAATAATGACATAAATCTCAGAGATACTATGTATGTCATTCGATCTAAAAATCATAAGTTGTATACACAGAAAATTAATAAATTAGTACTTAATGGAAATGATGACAAACGTCAAATAAGAAAAAATAAAAATGATACTGTACCTTGGGGTCATCATCGTACTATGTTCTAAGATGTTTATTTTGGACTATGTACCTGCTTAATTTTATTATCTTCTATTTACTTTATTTTATTTTATAATGTTACAATAATATATCATTGTATGAACAATAAAATCTCATGTATTATAATATTTCTTGTTTTATTTCTCATTTTATGTAATAAATATACTCATTTGTCTAAAGTACCTTTAACCTGAGTCTGAGTTCAATTCTCAGTTCAAATAAATGTTTTAAACTTTACTCTGAAATCCTTAGTAAAGTTATTATTTTATCAGAGGAAATGACAATAGGCTAGACTTTTATTATAATGTGATAATGTTTTACTGTAGTGAGCCATCTAGTTACTAAGTGATGAACTTGATAGTTAGTCAAGTCCAACTTAATTTCACGTTTAAATTATAGATGGCATGCATTATGAGGCTCGTTCTCATCGATTAATGTATTTTTCAATTTGCATCCAAAACTTCAAAATATGGGCGCAATGCGAATGACATTTACAAAGGATGGATGAATATGAATGTACGAATGAACTCTAGGAATGAATGAGTATTGTGTGATGTGTTTTATTATGTTATTTTACTACCCATGCAGTCTAACACAAAATGAAACTAGTTAAGTTGGAAATCATAATATTTATTAAACTTTCAGATTCATATATTTACATGAGACAAAAAGAAAGACTTAAATATTACAAAAACAAAATACATAATTTAACATTCAAATAATCAAAACACGCACTTAGGTAAATGTTCACAATCACAAACAAACTCTTTATATTACACACATTTAAAACTGCTTATTACTTAATTTTTTCACTACTTTGCCGACTAGATGTTCAGTTTCATCTAAAATGTCATCATAATCATCTTTTACAAGGTATTGGATGTTTACGTCAGCGCTGTCACCCAAATCATAGTCAATTTCACAATTTTGTTTATTGTCTTTAACACATCTGGTAAGATCATATATAAGTATTTTAATCAAATGATGAGGTATTCCTGGCTCCTTCCGAATAACGTAAGATGAAGTCTGTGTAGGATACTTTTTCATGACCTTCTTGTTAATATTTGATTTCTTTCTTTTATGGTCTTTAGTTTCCACAGATATCTGTTCTTCTTTTTTTTCATTTAGATACTCTTGATGTGCTAGTTCTGCTTCTGTGTTATAAAAGTTTCCCTGTCTTGCGCAAAAAGAAACGGATTTCCAAGAGAGTAGGTGTCGTCTGGACAAAGATTATTCGTTTCCTGTAATAACATAAAATAATTATAACATAAGTAAATTACAAATGGCTCAAATAACGATAAATTAAATACCCACCGCAAGAAAATCACTCTCCACAGGACTATACGATGGGGAGACAGACATAATTCTGTAAAAACGAAAAAAAAAGGTTAGACATAAATTCTAATAATTAATTATTGAGATATCATAATTATAAGAAATATAGAATTATAGAAATACTTGCCTTGAAGATTTAATTCTGAATAGGTCCTACTTATTGGAAGAATAGTAATAAACTGAATTATGAGCTTTGTTGCTTCACTATATTGAAACTGGTACAGGAATTAAGTTACACTTACCATATTTAATATTATCTTTTACGATGCAAATAATCAAGTCTAAACTTGTTGTAGGATTGAGATAAAGTTACTTACCATATAAGTCGTGTATATAAATATGAAGGTCTGTAAAGAATTGAAGTAATTAGCAAGATGAAGTTGATTAAACAACCCATATCTCTGAACGTTAATAATAATATAAATTTTAGTGACTCTGCTCACCAAATCAAACACAGCATTTTACTGCCTAATACGATTCGTTGTATAATATGCGGCCCTTCGAACTGTGGTAAAACAAACGTGATGATCAGTTTGCTTCTGCATGAAAATGGACTAAAATTTCAGAATCTTTATCTTTACTCAAAAACAAGTTTTCAGCCAAAATATCGTTTTTTAAGCGAAGTATTAAGAAGAGTACCTCAAATAAAGTTCTACGAGTTTAATGATGACAAAGATGTAATATCTCCGAGTGAAGCTTTAACTAACTCGGTATTTATTTTTGATGATGTAGCATGTGAAAATCAAATTAATATCCGCAATTATTTTTCTATGGGTAGACATAAGCAAATCGATTGCTTCTACCTATCACAAACCTATTCCAAAATTCCGAAACAATTGTTACGTGATAATGTAAATTTTCTTATAATATTTAAACAAGACGATGTAAATTTAAAGCATATTTATGAAGAGCATGTAAGTTCTGATTTAGAATGGAAAGAGTTTAAAAATATTTGTCAAACTGTTTGGAGTAAACCTTATAATTTTCTACTTATTAACAAAGAATCGTCATTAAATAATGGAAGGTACAGGCAGAACTTCGATACTTTTTTTAAATTTGATTGATTGTTCCTATATACTTCATGTCTGTAATCCTCGAAGGGTTATGCAGAGGCATACCCTAATAGTACACCCACTTAAAGCCAGTTATGTTTAAGCCCCATGTTATTGTTTATACATATAAGTAATTAACATGCGAAAACAAATTCAGTATGATTTGTTCACTAGCTGAACGCAGTTGATAATTAAATATGGAGAAAAATATTAAGATAGAATTAATAAAGTCCGTAGACTCCATAAAGAATAAAATAAAACATATGAAGAACCAGGAACACACAATGAACTTGTCACTCGATAAAATGCTTAAACCTGTCACAGATCCTCTTAAAACGCTAGCTGATTCCAACACAAATATGGAAAAAATATTTTTGTTACAAAATACAACCCCCACATGTTCTGGAGATATTAAATTGGATGAAATTAATAGTAGGTCGACTACAAAATTTGAGGATTGTTACGAACCAAATCAAAATTCCACACACTTACACGTTAAAAAGTCTCCTAAAATGGAAGATGATTTAGAGATTTCATTAGAGGATTATGATATTTATGATGGTGTAAATATACCGTTTGGAATAAGAAGTGAAAACAAAACTTTATTTATGGGTAATTCGATAGTATCATTTTCTAAAATTGATAGTTTGAACAACGATAGCGTCATTTTGATTAAAATCGGTGATAAATCTTACAATTTAACTCCTGGCCTGAAAGAACTTTTACTTCGACAAAAACCTGATTTACAATTAGTATCCCCTAAAGATAAACTTGTCTACAAGGATATATTGCATTACACAAATGCTCACAAAAGAGACTTTAATCCTAAAGGCCAAATAAAAGGTGATAAAGGAATAAAATATCGTGAAATAATCAGACCATTTTTTACTGACACGTTAAATGATAACATTCACGCCAAACTTGGAGGCAACTTGCCAAAGTTAAAGAAGTACAAAAACAATACCGACTTGGTATATTGGGATGATCCCAATGAATTGGTTGAGAGATTAAAGTTATTAGTCGCTTCAAGAGATGCTGGCAATACAAATCATGATAATGAAATTTTATCGATAATTGAAGAATTAAAAGAAGCTGATATAATTAGAGAATAAATAGTGGAGATAGTATGCTTTTCATTCAGTATTATTGGTGGGTTCAAGACAAATGTTGATATACTGAATTAAAAATATGAGTAAAGCCGACGTAGTCAACGAAATACATAAAAATGCAAGACTAAACTTTCCACGAAGACACGTTATTATGAAAGATATAGATGACCTTTGGCAAGCAGACTTAATTGATATGCAATCAATTTCCAAAGAAAATAAAAATTTCAAGTTTATTCTTGCTGTTATTGACACATTTTCGAAATACGCCTGGGCCTTTCCTTTGAAAAGTAAGACAAAGGATAGTGTATGCAATTCTTTCAAGATTTTGTTGGTTAGTGGGCGTGTTCCCAAAAATCTGCAAACGGATAATGGAACAGAATTTTATAATAACATATTTCAAAACCTTATGAAATCTTATAACATAAACCATTATTCAACCTTCTCAACAAAAAAGGCGTCAATAGTCGAGCGATTTATTAGAACATTGAAATCGAAACTGTACAAGGAATTTAGTTTAAAAGGTAACTATAATTGGATAGACAGTACTCTTAATAATGTTATTTATGAATACAATCACACCTATCATCGTACAATTGATGAAATCCCAGCAAACGTGGATAACACTAATAAAAAACACATATTACAAAGATATTTCAGTCTAGTAAAAACTATTAGCCTAAAAAGCAAGTTTAAAGAGGGTGATTATGTACGCATTAGTAAGTATAAGGGGACATTTGAAAAAGGATATACTCCCAACTGGTCGACAGAAATATTTAAAGTTCGAAAAAAACAAAATACAACTCCTATCACCTACTTAATTGAAGATGCAATCAGAGGCCAACCCATTTTAGGAGCATTTTATGTACAAGAGCTTCAAAAGACAAAAAATCCTCACATGTATCTGGTTGAAAAAGTTCTTAGAAGGAAGGGAAACAGGGTTTTGGTAAAATGGTTAGGTTTGCCTTCTTCTGAAAACAGTTGGATTGATAAATCGAATATTTATTAAGTGTTCAGTCCAAATGTGTCAGTCTTATGATGTGTATTGAAGAGAGTAGTCTTCTCAATTGGATTATAAATCATTTACCATTTGAATTACATTTACCGGGATACAATTATTGTGGGCCTGGCACTAAATTAATTAAAAGGCTTACACGTGGAGATAAAGGTGTTAACAAGTTAGATGAATATTGCAAACAACACGACATTGCTTATCACGAGTCTTCAAACTTAAAGGATCGTCACAAGGCAGATTTAGTTTTGTTAAATATGGCTAAAGAGCGCGCACTTGCCTCAGATGCGACTGTAGGGGAAAAACTGGCAGCACGCTTAGTAAGCAGTGCTATGACAGCAAAAATTAAAACTGGATTTGGTCTAAAAAAAGACGACAAAAAGAGTTCTCCTAAAATTAAATGTGGAAAAGGATTAAAAAATAAATTTAAAAATGTTATTAGAAAAACGGGGAAACATATAAAAAAATTAAAACCGAAATGCAAGAAAGTGGCAATAGAATTAGCTATGGCCGCTGCCAGAGAATTAGCTGGTGATTCATCCATTAAACTTCCTCGTGTTATTCCTATACCAAAAACTGGTGGAGTATTGCCGTTGATTCCGATTTTTGCGGGATTATCTGCGGCGGGAGCTTTAGCAGGCGGTGCAGCTGGTATTGCTAAAACCATAAATGAATTCAAGATGGCGAAAAAGTTATGGGCTGAATCGAAGAGACACAATGAAAAGATGGAAGCTCTCTGCATCGGAAAAGGAATACACCTTAAACCGCATAAAGATGGACTCGGTATTTTTGTATCAAAAGAAAAAAACTAAGATATCGGCTACCCAAACGAGCCTTGAGTAATTTAGACATTTTGAAGTATGGAAATAATATTCCCTATTTCAGAGGTGTCTTTATGAGAGATAAGCTCCCTAAACATCCTTTTAAAAAAGAATGTGGAGTAATAAATTTAGATAGCTCTAAAAATCCTGGTTCTCATTGGGTAGCCTATGCAAAATACAACGATTATATTGAGTATTTTGATAGTTACGGAAATCTCAAGCCTCCTAAGGAATTTATAAAATACTTGGGATCCAAAGTTCACTATAATTATGATAATATTCAGCGTGATCACCCTTTTAATTGTGGACATCTTTGTTTAAACTTTTTGAAGAATTTTTGGTGCAGTGAAGGAATAAAATAAGCAGGATCTGCCGAAAGTTGTCAGTATAGAAGTATGTCTACTACGATTACCATCTCTGGGAAAAAATCGGAACTAGTTTCATACTTTCAACCACCATTGCATTTGTCAGATCAATATGAGTGCGGTTTGATATACTTTTTTTCAGTATTAAAATCAAGACCAAATATTCCCATTATTAACAAAGGTCTGTCTGTAATCAGAATCGAATGTGATCTTGTTCAGGGTTCGTACTGCAACGGATTACCAACTCATTTTATTCATGAATTTGTGTCTGATACTACTCCAGGTCAACAGTGCATGGAAATACCACAAAATGTTATTTACTTTCCAGTAAATAAAAATATAATTTCATCGGTATCTGTTAAGATTGTAGATCAATTTGGACACTGTATTAATTTTGGAGAGGAACAAGTTCAGTTACGTCTTCACTTAAGGAAAACAAAATGATAGTACATTATAAAAACACTCAAGCGAATGAAAAACGTCTTAGTTCTTCTGCGATTGTTAAGGTGCAAAGACGCAAGGAAAAAGTTAAGAAATTGACTAAAGCAAATAAGGATTTTCTAAAAGCGCTAGGATTTAAAGTATGAATATACTACAGATTACTGAATTACCACACTTCGACACTTCGATCGAAAGTTATGAAGTCCATTCGTACAATCCCTACAATAACAGCTTTAGAGAAAACGATGAAATCAGAATTCCCATCCACCAGCAAGACATATACGTGCTACCATCAGCCAGTTCAATTTACATCGAAGGAAAAGCGAAGCTCTTCGGTAAAGATGGGAATCCAATCAAGAAAAATGTTACGTTCACTAATAACTCTGTTATGTTTTTGTTTCAAGACATCAGATACGAAATGAATGGTATTGAAATAGACCGCATAAAAAATTCTGGAATAACATCAACAATAAAATCATACATTTCATTAAATGAAGCAGAAAATAAAGTTGCTGCCCTATGGGGTTGGAGTTTAGAGGGATTTGAAAGTGATGGGCATTTTAGTGCGGTGATACCATTAAATAAGGTATTAGGATTTGCAGAGGATTATAATAAAATTGTGATAAATTGTAAACATGAACTTATATTGAACAGAAGTAACACTAATTTAAATAGCGTTATCCTTACTGATGATATTGTTAATTTTCAAATAGATGTACAAAGAGTTCAGTGGAGGGTGCCGCATATAAAAGTATCAGACCGAGAACGACTGTCACTTTTAAAACATTTAGAAAGAGATAAACCTATTCAGTTGGCGTTTAGAAATTGGGATTTATATGAGTATCCGTTACTACCTAAAACAACAAAGCATTCTTGGTCAGTTAAAACTGCTTCACAATTGGAAAAACCTAGATATGTAATTTTTTGTTTACAAACTAATCGAAAAAATAATAAAACTAAAGACGGTTCAGTATTCGATCATTGTGAAGTAACAAACGTTACGCTCTTTTTGAATTCTCAATATTATCCATATGAACCTTTAGGTTTAAAGTTTTCTGAGAACAAATATAGTATATTATACGAAATGTTTGTGAAATTTCGTCAGTCGTATTACAACTGTCCAATAGACCCGTTGCTTGATCTAAAGGAGTTCAAAGAAAAAGCTCCTCTCTTTATCTTAGACTGCTCAAGACAAAACGATAGCCTGAAAACAGGTCCAGTGGACGTGAGGTTGGAAATTGAATGTTCTACGGCAATACCAGATAAGACGACTGCATATTGTTTGATTATAAACGATCGACTTGTGGAATACAAACCTCTCAGCAACATTGTGCGCAGGTTATCATGATTGCTATTGTGGATATTCAAGGCTTTAAAACAGAGACAAATGAATTTATAATAAAAGAAATCGCTATATTGTATGATAAAAAATTACAAGTGTTTTTAATAAAGCCACCATTTCCATTTTCAAAATTAACGAAACTAGAAAAAAAACAAGTTTGTTGGATTGAACGTAACAGAAAGATACACTGGTGTGAAGGATTTTTACCCTATTCTAATTATCAGAATTTGGTTATAGATATTTTAAGAGATAAATGTATCTACGTTAAAGGTTCAGAAAAAGTGTTGTGGTTAAAGCATATTTTAGAAAATAGTAATTGTAATATATTTAATTTAGAAGATAAAGGTTGTTCTAGTTTGATAAGTTTATACGATCTTTATAAACATTCTCAAGATTTATATAACTGTATTTATCATGACTCTGTATGTGCTTTAAAAAATGTATTATGTTTAAATAAGTGGTGCTTTGATAATAAAATTCTAAAATAAATATTGTTTTTGTTTTATTTTTATAGTTAGGTAAAACGCATCTTAGTTTTATACCCCCCCCCCCCCCCCCTCCACATACCGCTGTCCGGTCTTTATAAGTTGTTGACAAAAGGTAGATAATATCATTATACGTTTATAATTGAATTAGAAAGTGAATAGAACATGTCTCAAAATGAATACAAACCTCGATATGACATGTATAACAAGTTTAAAATGCGTGAATTTTCATTTAATTATTACTGGGGGGTGTTTAATAAAAAGAAAAGATTAGTGATGGAAATGGCTGACGCGGGATTCTTTTACTATGGAAATAGTATAAATGATATTGCAGCATGTTTCTCATGCGGAGGTGTTATCGAAGATTGGGAGATTTATGACGATCCTTGGATGCAACATGCTATACATTATCCTGATTGTGTTTATTTGAACGCTGTGAAAGGGAGAGAATATATAATGAAATATGCATATCTCCACACAGCATTAAACTCTTAGCATTGTAATGTGATGGTTCCATCTTATCAAGAAAAATAATAAATTAATATTATTCACAATATGTTTCATTCATCGAAATTTGATTTGGAAGGCATTTCTAAAGTTATTTTCAAGAATACTAGTGGTGAGATTCTATTTACTCAAGACATGAGTGACCAAAAAATAATGAACACCAGTTCATCAAAACTTCAGGACAATACAAGCAAGACAGAGCAAAACTCAGTAAAATCCACCATTGAAAATACGACATATCTAACACTCAAGAGAGGTCGCAATGAGCTCCTTACATTTGGTCGAGTTGGCAACATACATCCTGGTCCTGAAAAACTGGCTGCAAGGTCACCAAATGCTGTGCCTGACACTAAATTAATAACAAGAAGTATAGTGCGTGATATAGTGTTTCCTGATTCAGAAGACATTCTATGCTACCAGATACTGCCAGAAGATGAAATACCTTCTTTAATTAATAATATAAATAACTGTCCTATAACTACTAAAAATGTTTAAGGTTAAAATGATATTGTGTTTATGTGTGGAGAATTGGGGGTTCTGGATCATGCGCTCGAGCAAAGCGAGAGCAAGTGATCCAGAACCCCCAATTCTACCCTACTTACATTTTAGAATAGCACTGTAAATTATTATGTAAACACACAATACTACCTCCTCGGGCGACATCCTAGCAACAACTGACAAGTGTGGACGGCAGTCTCCGAAACAGTATTTACGGTAAACTTATTTATAAACATGATGATCAAGTTTAAATTTACTGTAATAGAGCAGTCTTCATACATTTTAATCAGATGTATTCTCGAGTTAAAATCTTGTAGAGTGCTTCCTCCAGCGAGGACAGCTACTCATCAGTACAACATATCTCCCATCTGTTGTGCAGCTTCATTATATCATGCCTTTTGAGATGGTTGGAGTAATTTGGGGTAGACTCAACATGGAATCTAGATTTGTGCCCGCTTAATGGCAAACAGCTTCCATCAGCCCCCTACCAAATATATGCAAAAATGATACATCACTGGCTATTCCATGTTGATGTTGGAGTTTATCAAAAATAATTCAATACTATTCAACACTATATCCTTCTCTCTCTAACCATTAATTTTAAAGTTATTATTTGAGCCCCTGTCAACACTTCAAAGTCAAATATATTTATTTCAACTAGGTCAATAAACGGCACTTTTGAACGTCAAACAATTCAAAATTAAAATTTACAAGTAATAAAAATTGATTCTACCGTGCATTCGGAAAAGTAGCTTGTTATGGAGAAGAACAGACAAGAAACTCCATGCCACTCCACTCCAACTTGAAACTGAAATGCTAGCTGGTCACGGTACTGTACTCCGTCAAGATTAGTAGGAGCAACATGTGCTACACACACCTTTCCGATATATAAAACATAGGGTAATTAAACTGTTATTAATCAAACCTTTAAACCGTTATTTTCTTTGGTGTCCCTTATTAACCCCAACAGTTGAAATACAGTTAGTAAACATTTTATTGCTATTTGAACTTACCATAGCCTCATCTATTGGGTACGTGGTCTTGTCTGGAAATATACATGTAGACAGACAGGACACTACCTTCTTGACGTTATTCTTTTGGCTGGCACTCAGCACATTGTCATTAATTGCCATATTTTCTCTCTGCAACAAATAAATGCCAAATTAGATTTTGAGGATATTCACACATAGGTACTTATGCAACATCAGGTCGACCGCGCGGCAGCCACGCGTACTCCGGCGAAAGCGTCGTGTTGGCGCAAACGAATTCGTCTCATCTAGACACGCCCTAAGTGCGGATAGTGGAGTCGACTAAGGCGATTATCACACTGCCACGCATCACGCTATATGTTGCTTGAACACGCACCTACGCGCGTACTTGCGTGCGTTTTGTTATACAAACGGAGACTTACTAGCAACGTTAAAACACACATTCACGCGCTACGCTGCGTAGCAGTGTGTTAACCGCCTAATACATAGCAAAGTTTAGCCAAATGGACAATTAATACTTGCTTGTAACAGGGCAAAAGCCTCTTCTCGTAAAACTAAGGTGGTGAAGGTGAAATTGTGCTGAATTAACCCCTTGAGTACCTAAAACGTGGATCCACGCGAAACACGATGGCTTTCTCATTGTTTCGGTAATAACGGCACACAACCGGTTCAAGCATACTAAAGATGTTGGGATGGTTAGGGGGTTTCAAACTTTTATCAATCAAGATGTCTTTGTTTAAACTAATCAACAAACATTAACTTTAGATAAGACCAACTAATGGAAAGTGTTTGTAACTCAACAAAAACACTTAATATCTTATCAAAACCTTAACCATTTATGTTAATTTTGTTTCTTGTCTGAACAGGAAATTGATAAAGTATGTACTTATAAGGAATACTGCCTATTGACACTGAAACTAATAGTATTACAAAACAAATATTTTGCATATACAACATGATTTTTATAACACCATCCAATTTTTTTTCAGACGTAAGGTAGGTATCAATTAAAGATTTATGCAAAAATTTACACTGTTGAAAGAAAACGAAAATCGTTCGCATTGTTGTACCCTGAATTTTGTCATGTTTTGTGAACAAAAATTTATAGAACAATGTTTCTTTTTGTGGTCCTTATTTTTGCATAATTAGCGACTTTTAATTTATTTCGTTAGGTCATCATTCATCATCATTTCAGCCGAAAGCCGTCCACTGCTGGACATTGGCCTTCCCCCCGAGCGTCGCCACATTGACCGATCCCGTGCGTCTCGCATCCAGCGCCTTTCCGCAACCTTAACCAGGTCTTCGGTCCACCTAGTGGGAGGCCGTCCAACGCTCGTCTTCCGGTTCACGGTCGCCATTCCAGAACTTTTCGGCCCCATCGGCCATCCGTTCTGCGAGCAATGTGCCCTGCCCACTGCCATTTAAGTTTCGCAATTCTTTAGGCTATATAAATGGTTCTCCTGCGGATATCCTCATTTCTGACGTTATCACGCAAGGAAACGCCGAGCATAGCCCTCTCCATTGCCCTTTGGGTGACTTTAAGCTTTCTGATAAGGCCCATTGTGAGCGACCACGTCTCGGTCCCATAGGTGATCACTGGCAACACACACTGATCATAGACTTTTGTCTTGAGATACTGCGGTAAATTGGACGAGAAAATACCACGCAACTTCCCGAACGCCGCCCAGCCGAGTCGGATTCGAAGTTTGAACTCTTTCTCGAAGTTACACCTACCCATCGACCACACAGCCTCTAGACGCCTAACAACAGGCGAGCGATGTCTGTCAACACATATGACTAAAATAATCATATACTGGTAATATAGGTCGCCACTCGACAATTTCGAATTAGTAGCGACCACTTCCGTGAGCCGTAAACACTGCCGCGTCAGGCAATTACAAATTAGTAAAATAAATATTATAATGGCCCCTTGTACCGTACGTTGGTGTGGTAACAACAGCCAGAACTCGAGTTGCCCGAAAAATGGCATAACATTTCATCGGTAAGTTAATAGTTACATAATCATAATCAGATTTATTTTCTGATATTATTTATCGGAGTTCATTTTGTACTGGTCATTTTTGTAGGTGTAAACTGCAACAGCACAAATTTTGTCGCGCTCGTTGATGTCTTTTGTGTTTTCGTCTCTTTCTTTTTAATGTACTTTTTTATCTATCTCTTTTCCTCTATAATTTGGTACGCAAAACTAGTGATGCACCATATTCTATGACCAAATCTGTTATGGATAAAACTAGAAACCTACATACAATTATACAAAAAGAGACATTAAATTAAATAGTTTATTATTTGTTAAATTAATTGTGAAACGAATATTGATTTGTATAGTGGTTGAAAATGATTAGTATAGTGGTGATTTTTATTGCACAAAAAATAGGTGAATTCTCTTAGAAAATTTTTCTCTTACGGAGAAAAGGCCTCTGTTCCAGCAGTGGAAATATTGTAGACTGATTTTTGTATTTTATAGTTAATTATTTTGATTTTAGAATTTAGGTATTTTTTCTATTGATTGTTTTTTTACTAATATTTAATATTATGAAACAACCGCCGAAAATTTAAGTTATCTTTAGAATTTTGTTTTTAGTTTTTGCATTTTATGTTATTACTGTATAATTAATAATAAAAGTAGCTATCATTAATAAATAAAAATATTAAGTACACTAACAATTTAAAAAAATATTGATACCTTCGTGGTTTTATTTAAACCTCTCCCATCCCTAGTTCGGCGAAATGACGTTGGTAAGGACCAATCAGAGCGCAGTCGTCCCGTGCCTCATACCTCAGCTAGTTGACAGAATTATTTTGATGTATTCGATCAAGCATTAGGCGTCTAGAGGCTGTATAGTCGATGCACCTACCCAACTGGACCGTATGTCCCAGGTAGACATGTGTGTGTGTGAGTGTAGAGTCTCCGATTTTGATAGGAGTGGGTGTTACATGGGCATTCACCATGACATTGGTTTTGTCCACGTTAATTTTAATACCCACTCTTTTGGAAGCTCTACTGAGGTCATCGAGCATTGTATGTATTGCATTGTTGTGGCCATAGAAATATAAAATACAGGTTGTGGCTCTCCATGATCTCAGCCATGACCACTATGTCGTCGGAAAACCGAAGCTGAGTGATGTACTCGCCATTAACTTTGATGCCAAGCCCCTTCCAGTCCAGAACCTTAAAGATACACTCCAGCGCAGCAGTGAACATTTTCTGAGAAATAACGTCTCCTGTCTCACGCCGCGCTCGAGTATGATTGGTTTCGAGGTCTGATCCTGAAGACGGACTGACATGGTGGCGTTTTTGTACAAACACTTCAACACCTCAATGTACCGGTAGTCGATCTGGCACCGTTGGAGAGACTGTAATAGCCGAATAGTAGGCTTTCTCGTAGTCCATAAACGCTAACCAGAGAGGCAAGTTATACTCTTTGGTCTTCTGTAAAATCTGCCGCAGCATATATGTATGTGGTTACGGTGCTAAAGCCTTTTCGGAATCCGGCTTGTTCGGGAGGCTGGAAATCGTCAAACCTGCGCGCGAGACGATTCGTGATGACCCTTGAAAAAAACTTGTAGACATGGCTAAGAAGTGAGATGGGCTATAGTGCTTCAGTCGGGCATTGTCGCCCTTCTTGAAAAAGAGAACCACCACACCCCTGCACCATGCCTGCGGCGTTTTCCCCTCGAGTATGACGGAATCAAACAGCTTCTGAAGGGCTTTAAGGACCTGTTTCCCACCGGCCTTTACGAGTTCGGCCGTGATTCCGTCGTCAGCCAGCGCCTTGTTATTTTTAAGCTGTTTCAGAGCCATCCTAATTTCGTACAGGCTGACGTCGGGGATATCTTAGGTATACTGTCGGGTCAATCTAGCTCTTGGGACGTTTGCTAGACACGCAACGGGATTTCTGATTGATGTGCCCATAGGATGTCTCGATCTCCCTCAGAAGCTCCGGTTTATACGATCGTGTCATTGGCTCTGCCCAATAGCCAGATCTCTTTAAAACACCTTGGAGCACCTTGCACCTTTATTTCGCTGAATCGCGTCTTTAATACGCTCAGTATTAAAGCGGCGGAGGTCTCTTTTCAAGTATTTAGAGATATGTCTATTGAGCTGCCGGTATTTGCACGCATCTGAACACTGCAGGATCATCTCACGCCTCTCCTTCATAAGCTTAAGAGTAGGACCAGAGCTTTTTGTTCCTATCTGTACGACGGGTCTTGAAAAACTTAGACCCGACCGTATGGACAGCTTCCACGAACCCATGTATTCGTCCACGGAGCTCCCTAGGCACTTTTTTGCCTAGAACATACCGTTTTCGAGATACCATTTTGGAAATATAGAGCTTTTTATGCAAAATAAAATAAGATTCGGAGGCCCATAATTTGGAAACAGTCAGTCGTAGGGCTATGCTTCTCAGAACCGAAATGGTTTCTATGGCCAAGGTTAAACCGAAACTGCAATAAAATTGGAAAATTTCCGAAAAAGATAAAAAATAAACGTCAAGAAGTTATGCCACAAGTTAAGAAATATCTCACGGCGCCGTGCTAGCATTTAAGAGAAAATGGCTTTATCGCCCAAACTGTGATAAAAAGTGTGACTTAAGCCATGTCACAGTAGGCCGTGCTCGCCGGGCTGGTCGACACACTCTCGATCTTCACCACGTTATTCACAAGGGACTTGTGGACGATAAACCCGACTCCACCTTGGGACTGCCGGTCACACTCTCGGCAATAAAGCAAGTTACCGGATTTGAGGATTATCGAGTCCTCCCCCTCTATTCGGACTTCAGATAACCCAACAATACTCCATCGTAACCTACTCAATTCTACCGTTACCCATACGAGTATCATTTGTAAACATCAAGTTTATTTATTGATAACTATTTAATAGCTGTCAAATCAGACTTCTTAGATTTTCACAACCATAGATGTAGAGTTGCGGATACCAGCAAATGCGCAACTAGCGTTATCTTTTTGACCGGCCGACTGTTTGACAATTCAAAAGTACCTTTATATGGTATATAATATAATAATAATACCAGCCTGTAACTATCCCACTGCAGTGCAAAGACCTCTTCTCATACAGAGAAGACACGAGCATTGATCACCACGCTTGTTCAATGCGTGTTGGCGATTTCAGACTTACATTAACTATAAGTCAAGTCAGCTGTTTCGTCACGATGTTTTCCTTCACCATTGTCTGTGATGTCAAAGGTAAACTTAGAAAATACTCAAGAATTTGAAAATGTCACATTGGTACTTGCCCAGATTTGAACCCACGACCTAAAAGCACGAGAGAGATCTTAGCCACTGAGCCACCACAACTCATATGGTATAATAAAATATATGAGTTTGAGTTTGCGTTCAGCCTGATATACAATACTTACAAAGAAGTCTAAGTTGTTTGCCATATTATGGAAGAGCCCTCCGACCATAGCTGCTAAATGTATCACGTGTGTGGGCCGATGTCGCTCAAATAAAGCTTCCGTTTGAGCCTTATCTCTGAAAGTAACCACAACATTACATTGTACTACAAATGTTAACTTTTTGCTATCATCATTTACTAAGCTTTCCCATTATTCTCACAGCGAGGAAGGCTGTGTCCCAGCAGTGGGAACATTAAAAGGATGATGATGAAAACATTGTCTAATTTAAATATTAAATCTATGAATAATTATTTCAAATTTTCTGATACGAGTAGGATAGGAAAATTTAAAATAATTATTCAAGCATTAGGGTTGTGATGACAACTCGTCACACTAGCTATCTCGTCGCTATCTCTAATAGGTTTCTTTCACTAATACGTCACTTTGTACATGTAGTCAGTTTCTCAACGCCGTTTTGCCTCTTGCCCAACTCGTCTCAAGCCGTGTTTTGTCTCTTGCCCAACTCGTCCGACGCATATGTTCAATATACAGTAACGTACAAAATTATAAAGTGAATAGGTCCCCGATGCAATACGAGGTCAGATCAACTGGATATTAATGCAGGGATCCTTCAGGGGTCGGTACTCTCAGCAACATTGTGCTTACTCCACATAAACGTTTTGCTAATACCCTTTGGGTATGCAGACGACAGACACTGTAGCTAAGAGATACATGTCCGACGCACGGACTACTGGGCCTCAGATCCGATCTCTCCGGGTCGGGAGGCCACGGTTGAACGCTTGAACCTGTCCTTAAAGGCAGTCTCCGAATTTTCCTAAATATTTTATTTACATATTTTGTGCTTAATTGTACATAAGCGTCGGACGAGTTGGGAATGAGACGAAATACGGCTTGAGACGAGTTGGGAAACTGACCACAAGTACAAAGTGACGTATTAGTGAAAGATACCTATTAGAGATAGCGACGAGATAGCAAGTGTGACGAGTTGTCATCACAACCAACATTAGATTGTTTTTAATGTTATCATACCAGGTTATTTTTTTTAATATTATTAAACCAACTTATTATTGTCTCAGGGCTGGGAAAAGGGCTAGACAGTTTTCTCAAAGACCTCTGTTTATTAATAGAAGGCATGAGGCTCGGTTGCCATAAGCACTTAATGATAAAGGCAGGTTGGTTATGACACTCAATAAATTATGAGTCCATGATTCATTACAATGCCGCATTGCATTCTTCACGGATATGAGTGATAGTAAAATCTGAATACAAAATATTGAATAGTTCTTCAATAACAGTTATGTAAGGCATTGTTAGTCAAATGCCTGTACATAATATGCTATCGGTAGCAGCCGGCGATCAGCTCAATTAGAGTTCCTGCATTGCATGCCTGGGTCATCTTACAAGCAAATGATGGAATCTGTGACAAATATATATAAACCAGATACCAAACATTGATCACTGTATTTGTTGGTAATAGTATAAAAAGATGACATCACTGAGTGTGTAAAAGGATGTTAAGGTTACACTAGTCGATCATTCTTCCATAAAAACGTAGTCTGGCAATTGCTCCACTGTTTGACAATGTACGTTCAAAATTAAAAATGATATGAATTTGTCTCATCATTATCTAGCCCTGTATGGAACAAAAAAGTAAAAAAATATATATCGCAAATAGGAGGGGTATCTTGGATAAACACTCGATCTTGTGGGCTTTCGTGGGTATATGCATGCTACAAAGCAGGTAACTTATGCCGATTTGGAGATAGTCCTTGTTCCAATCTTATCAAAGCAGCGAATTCGGCCACCTATTCGATTCGCTTTCTCTCAACAAAACACACTTTCAAGTTTATAACGCCACACTTTAGGCTACTTCTCAATTATTTCTCTCACAACTCTGTTTTTAACTTTTTGCAAACGCGCTCCCGCGCGTTCCTTTTTCTAACTTTTTCCGACCAAATATGGCGGGCGACTTCGCTCAGGTCGCCATATTGGCTACCCTGCTTTCATTGGTTTAAGAACACCTCGGGCAAAGTTCACAGCTTTTAACATCCAATCAAAATCGAGTATTTTGACATAAGCCAAATAAAGTGTTGTCAATCGAATAAAATCGAACTGAGATTGAATCGTAGGCTACATGTTGCCAATTAAACAAAACTGAATTAATAAGTTTAAATGCGTCATACTTCTTTGTTCTAGATTGTTATTAGTAATATACCTTCCTCCTACATATATATATTTGAAAGTTATGAGCGTCGAAAGTTCCACATTTCGACACAAATTTTAACGCATTTTTGGGCGCAAATGAATACCATAAGATGACGGAAAATTGCAAAACGGCCACCATACAGGGATAGATTAGTAGTTCAACAATGCAGGTAATTTTATTTTGAACAGATATGTTTAGTCGTTTTTTCATGATTTCCAGACTCCCAAAGGTCTGTTTATAAAATTACGCGCGCTCGGTTTCGTCCTAAATCATCATCCATTTCGCTACAAATTTGCAAAAGTGTGTATTCGTACGCGAACTAGCTTCCTACTGCTCATCACAACATCTATCTATACCGCACGTGTTGTCGGTTGATATAGCATGCATTTTAACCCCGCGCACAGAATAGTTCGTGCCGTCGACTAGTGTAACCTAAAAGTTAAATTGCAATAAAATAATTTTGTATGCCTGGATAAATTGTCAAATAGACAAAATAGTTGCATGCTTAATAAGCATCTGCACCTCCTTGTAAGTCACTATAGTGACAAACTATACTATACGTACGCAAAAAACGCGCTTGGTCGTGGAGTTGCGGAAACCAGTCCATTTTAACCTAACCTAACCTAGTTGTAGTGTTTGCATCTATGCAATAGATACAGTACATTGTCTCATGTACACCAGTAGAGGGGGTAGCTGGCAATCTGTCAACTGGCATTAGAGGAGGCGGGACAGGTTGGACGTGCGCCTGCGCTCGGAGCTGGCTGTAGCGGTGAGCCAGTGTGACACGTATACATAAATATCTAGTTAGTGTTGTGATAGTGATCACTACACTAATGACAAACTACTTTTTTTGACATCAACATTTTTGTTAATAAATTGAAGTCGACAGGCGATACTCTGTACCTGCCTATTAGTGTAGTGTACGTTACCCCAACAGGAAAGTGGCTCCTGGAGTGATATGAGTGGAACGTATAATTAGAGCGTAATCTGCTGTGAATGTGCGCTACATAAAAAACATGTGCGTGTCGTTGTTTTTGAGAAAAACGGAAAAAACGTTTCCTGCTAGGGTAACGTTGTTCCAGCAGGAAAATTCTAAACGAATGATCGGAGTGAGAAATATTGTGCATGGGCAGAGAGCTTATAGTTGTGCAAGAATGTGCGCTGAAAATATAATAAGTGCGTAATCAGGTTTTCGAGATATTGCATTTCCTGCTGGGGTAACGTTTTGCAGAATCGTGTATCTCTGAAACTATTGTATGTGCGCCTGTAGAATAAACGTACACGAGTAGCTCTTGATTTGTGCGTATTTGTGCCGGAATTAGATTTAAGAAAATATTTATAGTTTTAAAGAAATCGCACTTTTTTGAAAACCCGAAAAAAAATCACAGCGCCTATATGAGAAAACTTATAAGCTCGCTGAAAACTGTAATCAGTCCATCTTGACGCTGGTATTAACCATAAAAAGTTTCAAAAGTATACATGCTTGCGTTATCGAATAATATTGCTAAAAGTCAAAACGACGGTGTCATAACTTTGACGGCTAAATACGAAAAACCGGCTCAATCCAAGATGGTAGGTGTAAAGCACAAATAAGAGAGTTTAGTCAAAAATATATAGTGAAAATATTCAGCTTGGAATGTTTCGCATTAAGTAGATTTAAACACAAAACTAAACATGTAAACAACGGCTGGTTATCCGACCAAATTCGAATGTCTACAAAAAAGCGACGGATTCATACATAACGATGACCTTCTTAATTGGACGTATTAAACCTAAGCTGTTGTCCGTACAGTCGCGTTCAAACGTTTGGTGATTTGACCAAATTTTGGGGGCTAGTTAAAAAATACATTAAATGCACCTTGTGACCATAACAAATGAAAGAGCTTGTTGATGTAGAAATTATTATTATTATTTTTCTTCTCTAAATTATGTTTCTTAAAGTAATAATGGCATCAAATTACAGATCAAATTACAAACCTATTAATCTCAAATTAATTATCTCAAACAATATTTAGGGTTCCGTACTCAAAGGGTAAAAACGGGACCCTATTACTAAGACTCCGCGATCCGTCTGTCTGTCTGTCACCAGGCTGTATCTCATGAACCGCGATAGTTAGACAGTTGAAATTTTCACAGATGATGTATTTCTGTTGCCACTATAACAACAAATACTAAAAACAGAAATAAAATAGTATATTATGCAACTAGTGAATAAAGGACGGTTTTAAAGCGAGGGCCATAGATGAATCACGAACTAGTAAAGGATTCTATCAACTGAATCACGACCGCAGGGAGTCTTAGAATCCTGAGCGACGCGAGTGACTCATGGCCCTCGATATAAATCCGTGTTATTCAAGAGTTGCATAATTTTATACCATGACTACGAGAAAAAGAAAGATTTAAGTGAAAATCACAATGAGTAATAATAAATAAATGTTTTATTACCTTCAAAATTTACAAAAAATTTGAAAACTCAGGGTTTCACATTTTTTGTAAATTAAAGCTGAGCTAGGTAACAGTATCTGTTTTTCAGGGACTAGTGACTACCTCCGTTACGTTACATAATTGTAATTAATTATACCCCAATACAATTAATATTAGAATTACAATCCAAATAAGTATTCACTAAACATCCCAAACTAAAATCAAAATCATGAAAATCATTATTGTAATCCTAAATATTAACAAACTGAAAATTAAATCGATGAAGAAGTATGAAAGTCGAATATTCTTTGCACAAGGAGTTTGTATCGATCTGTTGTTGTTTTTGCATTGAGATGGACGTCGAATATATATTGGTGTATTCTAAATTCAAACACTAAAACAGTGAGTAAAAGTGCTTTTTATTCACTGTTTTCAGTGTATAAAATAAGCTTTTTAGAGGTGGAATGGTATAAAAATATTTAAGTGGTGCGCCCATACAACAAACGTGATTTTTTTGTCGTTTTTTGCGATAATGGTACGGAACCCATCGTGCGCGAGTGCGACTCGACTCGCACTTGGTTTTTATTAAAAACAACCACCATCAAATTTTTGGTCTTTAAATTACTTTTTTTTACTAATATTATAAAGGCAAATTAAAATGTCTGGATGTGTCCACAAAATTCTGAATGTATTTTAATGAAAGGCGGAATAAAGAAGATAGCTTATACCTTGGCACTACTTTCCTAATGTTCTTACGTAATCAAGTGCCAAGTCACGGAAACAGCTAGTAGAATGTAATCCAATAATAAGTTAATTATTTTAATACTTTTCTACCTCAGTGTACTCAGGCACAACACGTTTCAACCGATTCGTGAGTAAAGTTAAGAAGGTCATCGTTATGTATGAATCCGTCGCTTTTTTGTAGTCATTCGAATTTGGTCGGATAACCAGCCGTTGTTTACATGTTTAGTTTTGTGTTTAAATCTACTTAATGCGAAACATTCCAAGCTGAACATTTTCACTATATATTTTTGACTAAACTCTCTTATTTGTGCTTTACACCTACCATCTTGGGTTGAGCTGGTTTCTCGTATTTTGCCGTCAAAGTTATGACACCGTCGTTTTGACTTTTAGCAATATTATTCGATAACGCAAGCATGTATACTTTTGAAACTTTTTATGGTTAATACAAGGGTCAAGATGGACTAATTACAGTTTTCAGCGAGCTTATAAGTTTTCTCAACTAGGCGCTGTGATTTTTTTTCGGGTTTTCAAAAAAGTGCGATTTCTTTAAAACTATAAATATTTTCTTAAATCTAATTCCGGCACAAATACGCACAAATCAAGAGCTAATCGTGTATGTTTGTTCTACAGGCGCACATACAATAGTTTCAGAGATACACGATTCTGCAAAACGTTACCCCAGCAGAAAATGCAATATCTCGAAAACCTGATTACGCACTTATTACATTTGCAGCGCACATTCTTGCACAACTATAAGCTCTCTGCCCATGCACAATATTTCTCACTCCGGTCATTCGTTTAGAATTTTCCTGCTGGAACAACGTTACCCTAGCAGGAAACGTTTTTCCGTTTTTCTCAAAAACGACGACACGCACATGTTTTTTATGTAGCACACATTCATAGCAGATTACGCTCTAATTATACGTTCCACTCATATCACTCCAGGAGCCACTTTCCTGTTGGGGTAACGTACACATTAGTGTAAGACATGAAATAACTCAGCTATTATTGTATACAATAAACTCAGACACAAGTAGTATGTCGAAGTATCCAACTGTTATTGATATTAATTATAGTACTAATTTAAAGGTGGTCAATGCCTTGAATAATGTTAGCAAAAATTCTATTAATATTTATTCTTTAAACTAGTTGATAGGACAAGGGAAGGTAGGGGGCGTCCATAAATTACGTGAGGTGTTTAAGGGGGTCGAGTCAAATCTCATCTAATCTTACGTTGGAGAGAGGGGGGGTCTCGGCAAATGTCCCGCAATATTTTTCTGATTGAAATAAAAAAAAATATACTACTTTGGTCCATTTAATCCAGATTGTACATGCTTATGATTTAATCTTAGGCGTAATCGTAATACGATTAAGATCATTCACTAATTCGTTCGAAAGAAAATTTCCAAACGTGGAATGTGCAGGTCAGGTTCAGATCAACGATCATAATATTCAACTCGCGGAATCTGCGGTTCAGGATGAGATTAATGAAGAAACCCACATTATGAAAAATCTCACGTGAGATTGGGGGATGGGGGAGGGGGTTAAATAAAATCTCACGATATCTCACTGGGGGGGAGGGAGGGACAGAAAATTTAAATAATCACCTCACGTAATTTATGGACGCCCCCGTACCAATAACGGAATAGTTATGAGTATATCCACCATCAAGAAGGCACCTTCTTGCTTGCAAAAATTAGATTTCAAAATAAAAGGTCTGAGCAGAATTCCTTGAAATTATTCCATCAGAATATTCAGGGTTTTTCTTCAAAGCAATTGGAAATCAAACTGTTTTTTGCAGAAAACCCAATGCTGAAAGCTTTTTGTTCAAACTTTCAGCTTTGGCTGAAAGATTATGCAATGCTAATCAATTGTGAAAATTATACTGTGGGCAGGCACTTATATTAATTAATAAAAAACCAGCAAAGTGCGTGTCGGGCCACAAGCAGTAATAGGGTTCCATAGTTGCATAATAATGCAGACTAAGAAGTTTTTTTGTTTTTACATGAACATTAAAACGGTTTCAGCAGCTCACAACATCTAAAAACAGGGGCATTTGTAAAATTTTTTACTGTTCCAAGTACATTTTATAAGTTGGTTGACTATTACTGTTGGACCTGCTGGAGACTGTATAAATATATTTGTATAGTATAAAGTCAATTTCTTTTGTTATTATATAACTGCACAGCATGTGTGTGAGTACTATTTAACCAACTGTAAATCTACCATTTACTGTACCTATGTATTGTTTGTTGACTTGTGTGTGCCCTTGCAGTTGAGTGTGTCATGCTCTCTCAAATGTCTCTCTGATGGTGGCATGTGAATTGGATCATTTGGTTCCCTTCATGACAGTTGGGCTGGGTGGTGCCGATTCATGTGTCATGTACGTGAAAGAGCACCGTTGGTTCGCATTGGTCACAACTTAACTGCTTCGGATATAAATGTTTTTCTAGTATCTATTATAACTGCACATAGTACATAGTAGTGTGTAGTGCTATTTTGGATGCATCGTCTCACATATATGAATTTATTAATGTATGTTCTTATGTAAATATTGTAAAAACCTATTTTTTAAAAGAGTAAGAAAGAGTAAGGAGTTTGTTGTTCATTCTTCTCCATATCAAGCTACTTTTCTGAATGGATGGTGGAATCAATTTTTATTACTTGTAAATTTTAATTGTTTACGTTCAAAAGCGCCGCTGGCCTAGTTGAAATAAATATATTTGACTTTTTTGACCTGATCCTTACAAAACGATATTTATATGTACCTGAGATCTCCATCTTTGGACCCACAGAATATCCACATTTCATCTTTTGTACTACCATCTTTCTGCGACTTTTCTTCATCGATTATCGTTTTAATCGCTTGGCCAACCAGGCCTGAACCTCCAGTCACCAATATCACACATTTTTCCTCACTCATCTGAAATTATTTGTAAACAGGAATTAATAATTTTTCAAATGTATTTGAGTAAAAGTAATTTCTTTATCTAATAGAAGCTGCACAAAGTTAACAAACATGCTTACTTTACAAGAAAATTTATTGTTACGGACTAGGTGGCACAATTTTCAAAATATTTTAGCGACATAAACACGTCAACGCAATTTTAGTTACTCTCTTGTGTCAATGTGTCAACGTCAACACTCAACAGCTGTCAACTGACTGACGCACGTCGCACCGCAATGAGGTAGGAAAACTATGGAGACGGCATATTCTACTATATGAAGAATAGTTATACAAATATCTATAATATCGACACACGCATGTCAAAAAGCGTTTTGTCTCTTTTTAACTAACCAAGAGCTGCATATGAAAAGAGAGACATCTAAATGTTTGTCAAGGACTAAACTTGGTAACACTTTTGAGTGACGTCAAAATCATGTCTATGCGTGACCGGTCGCCATGTTGATTGCCGAGTAAAATTGGTAGTTGTGTGCTGTATATGTACGTTTATCTGTGTAGTTGTGCTGTCAAACAGTTGCAAATGGCCTACCTCATTGGCCAATGGGCAGCCATCTTAATTGCCCGATTTATGTAGGTATACACGCTAATTTCGTAGGTATGGCAAGTCCATAGGTTTATAAGTCAGTGTCGCACCGAGTCGCAAGAGTTCACTCTCCTGTCACTTGACCAATGAGATAGGTAAACTATGGAGACGGCTTATTCTACCATGATTCTACCCTATGAAGAATAGTTATACAAATATCTATAATATTGACACACGCATGTCAAAAAGCGTTTTGTCTCTTTTTAACTAACCAAAACCTGCATATGAAAAGAGAGACATCTAAATGTTTGTCAAGGACTAAACTTGGCTACACTTTTGAGCGTAGACAGAGAGACACTGACTTATAAACCTATAGACTTGCCATACTTACGAAATTAGCGTCCATACCTACATACATCGGGCAATTAAGATGGCTGCCCATTGGCCAATGAGATAGGCCATTTGCAACTGTTTGACAGCACAACTACACAGATAAACGTACATATACGGCACACAACTACCACTTTTACTCGGCAATCAACATGGCGACCGGTCACGCATAGACATGATTTTGACGTCACTCAAAAGTGTTACCAAGTTTAGTCCTTGACAAACATTTAGATGTCTCTCTTTTCATATGCAGCTCTTGGTTAGTTAAAAAGAGACAAAACGCTTTTTGACATGCGTGTGTCGATATTATAGATATTTGTATAACTATTCTTCATATAGTAGAATATGCCGTCTCCATAGTTTTCCTACCTTATTGCAGAGAGACGAGTAGTAGAAAAAAAAAGAGTTTCTGTGTCTACGCTTTCGAGTGACGTCAAAATCATGTCTATTAGTTTAATAATATTAACACACGTTCGAAGTTCGCGAGCATATCCGTAAGAAGTTGGCAGTAGTATCGTAACAGCGATAATGTTATTCAATTATTTATCTATTACTACTAATGTTTAAGTATACATGTATTTAGTTTATTATTTTGAATATATATGGTAAAATTATATTGTATTTATAGTTTATAGGTATATTTAAATAATCGATATAACTTTCAATATTGCACCTACCACTGTTTATCTCTCCATCACCCAAAGGTCGACTGGTAGAAAATGCCTAAGGCATTAAGTCCGCCTCTGTACTTGTGTGTGCATGAAGTATTAAACAAATAAATAAATTTGGTCCGGCCGGACCACGGATTTGTGGATGGGGTTAGTACAGCCGGACCATATCCGAGCGTGTGTAGAGTAGTCCGCTGGACATTATTATTATTAATTGAGTCCGTCTCGCTCCACACAAGCGTGTGTAAGCTAGAAAGAATTTTTGGGAGGAGTTAGTCCGGCCGGACCAAATCCGTACGTGTGTTAACACTATATGCGTGACCGGTCGCCATGTTGAGTGCCGAAAGTATTATGCGGTTTTGTGGTAGTTGTGTGCCGTATATATAAGTTTATCTGTGTAGTTGTGCTGTCAAACGGTTGCTTGCTATTTTTTTTTGTATTTGTTCCTGACGGAACAGGCTAAGGTCTGAGACCTTCTGCCTAGTCTTCAGTGCAATTTTAACATTCTTTAGTATGCATTAGAATACGGATGTAACAGATTCTAATGTTTTATGGAGTATTTGGAAGCAAATTGTATTGAGTCAGCCTTCCCAGTAAGCTTAGCGGAGGTAGTCAATACTACAATAAAATTCTCCGCTCCACTATCCTGAGATCGCAATATCCACTAGGAATCAATTTGCAAACAATATTAACAGCCGCTGAACTTCACTCGAAAAAATCCCGCCAAAAACTCACAGCTGCATAAAATCAGCAGCGAGTCACCAGCGACTTTAGTCATGTAAATTTGCATTCTACTAAGGGCCGATTTCACCAATGAAACTAATCGCGATTAGTTCAACTAAACTCAGTTTAGACAAATACACCGTTCTGATTGGAGTGATTGGTTGAGTTCGCTGAGAAACTACCAATCAGAATGCTGTATTTGCATAAACTGAGTTTAGTTGAACTAATCGCAATTAGTTTCATTGGTGAAAGCCGCCCTAAATAGCATAGTTCAACTAGTGGACTGAATCCAATGATATTCTAGTAAACAGATACATGTATGTTATGAGCGCGCGCATGGTGAAGTCTCGAATACGTCCTAATTGGGACGTATAATCTTTTTTCTATGTCACGCATGGCGAAGAGCGATACGCTTTGTGGAAACAAAAACAAAATTAAAAATATGCCATCAAATGTGTATTTAGAAAGTGTACCAAATATGATACCAAAGTACATAAAACAGAAGGGATATTCTGATGTTTGGAGGTTAGAAAAAGAAAAAAACGTTGGTGGTCAGAATAATGTTTGTTTACATTCACACGCAAGTGACAAACGCAATATTCCATTTAAATAACATTAGACACGTTTCCAAATCTTATTACAGTCCGTTCAACCGATTTTGAGTTCTATTCCGTAAACATAAGGATGACATAAAAAGCATAATCCTGTTACCAAAACCAACTGTTTATTACAGCTACCATTTGTCGTATCATCAACGCAATACGTCAAAATCGGTTGAACGGGCTGTAAAATGGGCTAATTTAAACGTCTAATGTTATCGCAAATGGAGTTTAGCTGTCTCTTTTTTCTTGTTGGTTTTATCAAACCATCCCTTTCGACTAAAATGACAGGCGAATGAAAGTGTGTATGTGTGCTGCCGCTGCTGTGCGGAACACTTTTTTCGGTTGTTTTCAAAGATTACTATTATTGGCTGTTTTGTGAGTGTATAACATATCTGTTTACTAGAATATCATTTACTGAATTATATTCAGCCGATAGGTATATTACATAATATTTTTAAACAACTGGCTAGTTGATGCATAAACCATTTATTCAATAGGCAATTCATAATATATATACTTGACCATGTGATGAAAATCTTCGATTGAGGTATAATATACACTCAAAGTAATATTCTTAGTTAAAAAAAAAATTGTTCGTATTTTCTAAGATTTCTTTTGACTGCAACAGACATTCCAATAATAATTTAATCATTTGAGATCATCATGATGTCGATAAGCATAAAGTTTTCCCAATTAAGTTGGGGTCGTCTGCCAGTCTAACCGGATGCAGCTGAGTCATGAGCTGAGTATACCAGTATTTACTAGAAGCAACTGCATAACTGACTTCCACCGTTAACAGTCCAGATCATAGAGAGTACTATATTCCTTGGTCCAGATGGTCTAGAATTAAGGCAAGTACAAACACGGTTTCTGTGTCAGATTTTCTGTTTTCGTTCAACAGCCAAAGGTCAAAGTTACCGCCATTTTATTGGAGCCTAACTAGGACATTGGACTAAAATCTTAAGAAACTAGAAAATCTATTCTTAACGTGACACTGGCTAAATGAACAAACCGTGCGAAGCCAAAACATAAAAGGGAGTTGCCAGATGTCTCTTGGAGTTGCGGTATCACAGAATAAATAATAGTACCTACAGTCGGTATCCCACTTTAGGGTTCTGCTCGGGTGAAAATAGATAAAACGACGTTTTATGAAAATTAAACCTAGCCAGATCGATTTATCGCCCCCGAAATCCCCTGCATACAAAATTTCATGAAAATCGTTTCTTAAACTTAAACTAAAAAAAAAACTTTTCCACACGGTACCTATGAAGTTCTTTTTTTTTTTAAATGTGCAACTTTCGATTATCGACTTTCAGTTGTTTTTTTAATTCATCTTAGACAAGAAAGATGGATACTTCGAAAGTTCGAGTGATTTTTGAATATGAGTTCCGACGCGGAACTAACGCGAACGCGGCAGAAACAGCTCGCAATATCAATGTTGCGTTTGGAGAGGGGACTGCTAATGAACGCACCGTGCCATTTTGGTTTAAACGCTTTCGTGATGGAAACTTTGATTTGAAGAACCACGTGGAAGACCGCCCACACAGGTGAATAACAATGAATTTAAAGAGATGGTGGAAGTCGATCCGACCCAAACTACCCAGGAATTAGTGGCATGGTTCAACGTTAGGAGGCAGTACAAAATGCTTTCACACAGTTTGTCGAATCTAGATCACCAGAGTTCTATCACAAAGGCTTATAAGACCTTCCTATTAAATGGCTGCAATGTATAGATAATAATGGTAATTATTTTGATTAAATAAATATGTTGAATTAAAAAATAATAATTTCAATTTTTCAGTACAAATCGGCAATTTCATACTTATTTAGATTACCTACCTCCCAAATGAACTCCAAAACCGTTATCGTAACTATAAAATAGAAACTAAACCTTATTGCCAGTACAGTAAGATATATTATTACGCATGCTATTAACCATGCAAACTGGCTAAAGTTACCTCATGTTCGCGTATAAAAGACTACTGAGAGAATACTTATAAAGAGAGGTAGCGCATATTACTCATATTGTTTGTGAAGTTTGCGTTTTGTTCGTACGTGTTTGCTTAGTTACAGTTTTAACTTATTTGTTCTCGCACGGTAGTAGAGTTTTGGAGTGAGGAGCTCGTGGCTAAATAATAACAGCCGCACGGGACGATGTGATGTGATGTGACCATTTCAATATACCGAGTTTCCTCCGTGCCTCGGAAAGCACGTTCAGCCGTTGGTCCCGGCTGTCATTTGAAGATCTTTGACAGTCGTTACGGGTAGTCAGAAGATTGAGATCTGACACCAGTCTTGCCAAGGGGTGCCGTGTTACCCAGTTACTGGGTTGTGGAGGTCAGATAGGCAGTCGCTCCATGTAAAACACTGATACTTAGCTAAATCCGGTAAGACTGGAAGCCGACCCCAATAAAGTTGGGCAAAGGCTAGGCAGATGACGGTAGTAGAGTTTTGATTCGATAAATTTTTGTGTTATTGTGATATCGGTTATATTTACATAGATATCGATATGGTAGGTATGTTAAATCTAACACATATCCGATATAAACTACGTTTTTTGTGATATCGAAGTCAAACCTAGTAGATGGTCACCCATCCGCGGAACAACCTCGGCAAGCAAAACGTAACCTGGAAAATCTAAACGTGTGGCTGGCTGAAAATTGCTACGAAATCCTTTATGATTACTTTAATTCCAAATATTTCGCCAACGCGGCATTTTAGTAGTTTCAACAAAAATCTAAACGATTCATGTTAATTATTTTTTTAGCAGATGATTCAAGGGGATTCCAAATTCAAAAATGTCGATGACTCACAAAAGCAATTTATAGCATAGCAGCACTTTTTAAAAACAAAAGTGATCTTGTCTATGCGGAAATACTGTGTAACGATTGGCCAGTCGATTCTCTACGAACATTCGTTCTCGCTCCGCTCCGAAAACGCCAAATACGCTTTCAAACCAAAATGGAGGATTTGTCGGTCGAGGTGTACGGTGATAATGGTGCTTATTATAAGGTTTGTAAATTGTGAAGTACGTTAAAAATCCACACAACAAGTATTATTTCGATTAGTGTAATGTTTATTCAATTATTTGTAATGATCATTACCTAGGTAATTCTTATACTTACAAAAATATTTTTCCGGGAAGATCATCACGGCTGGAATGGACGCCATGTCCGCCTGTCAGGGCGTGATTTTTCCATGTGTTGTAATAATTGTGCTGCATTCTGTAATTTAAGCGGCGATTTAGGTGTTATGAAATGCGAACGACTCACGACGCATTTTTATATTTGCGCATATACACATAAATGACCTAGATATCTTATTTCTAGCGCATCACGAAGTTGGTGAATAGTCGGAATGTTCTAAAAATCTCTTTATTTTTAGGCCATTGTCACCGACGTGCTCGACAACGAGGTTCTCGTAGCCTTTGAAAATGAGTAAGTATGAAAGATTGTTGATGTAAGTAATTTTGGAATAAAAAAGTGCGGGTATTTTTATTTACATTAATATTTTGCTTTTTAGCTGGCAGCCAGAGTCAAAATTCCCGTTCTCCCAAGTGTTCTTACCTCCGAAAGACACCGGCAAACACACTGAGTTCGTGGAAAACCAAGAGGTGGAGGTATACGCAAGGTCCAATGAGAAGGAAGCATGTGGGTGGTGGACAGCAAACATCAAGGTATTGAATTACATATATACCACATCTTATGTGCACTCTTCCTAGCTCAATTATTATTCAGAATATTATTTTCCCCTTAACCTCAAGTGTTATAATAACTGAGGTACTTACCTATGTCAAGAGGTGTAATAGATGTGCATAACATTGTGCAAAAAAACACAATATAAATAATTGGTGCAAAATAGTGCATTGTGACTTTCTCTTCAAGCAATTTAGTAGCTGCATCATAACCGTAAACCAGTAAGTTTAAATATTTTATTACTGCTATTAATTAAGAAGAAAGTGCTTATACTTAACTTGTTATTGAATAAAGAAATACCCTCATAATCAATTTATAAATAATACACAGTGTGTCAACCTGAACCTGGGACCATAATTTTAACTCAGTCTGGATGTTTATTAAACAGCTATTTATAATCTTTTGTTGTTTGAAACAGCTACAACTCAATATTTTTATCAGAAATATCAATCTACAATGTTTATTTGACAACTTCTGTTTAATAAGATAACAAAATTGACTGTCTGTATTATTGATTAAACATCAAATTCTGTGCCAAGCTTGGGGTGTGTGAGGGTTCTATCTAGTATTATATTACATCCCCTTGTGGTGTGAAATTGGCTTCTCATCAGATCTTAACACTGTATAGCTGTATTTTTTTTATTATTTCAGTCTTTTGTGATACTGGTTATCCTGGCTTCTATTTTTGGGTGTTAAATTTATAAACTATCAGTTCTAAAAATGAGTAAGTAGGTATGTGGGATCTTAATTAGGGTTGAAATATTCCCATTGCAACCGCATACTCCCACTGCTTGGCAATATCAATTATTTTTACTTTTAAATATTTTTTTTTTTGACATTCAAAAGTGCCGCTTAATTGCTTAATTGAATAAAGAAATTTTGATTTTCAAAAATGGTCACCAACTAAAGTGCCCAGCAATTTCGGTCCTATTGTAATGTTTTAGATATATTTTTACTCTTTTCTTGTAACTTTTTGTTTTCACCATTTAATATTTAAATTTAGGTTCATAAAGGTGACTGGAGGGATAAAAAAATTAATGTAATAACATAAAAATGGAAATTAATCATCATTGGGTTGCAATGACATGCAATTTTCAGCACTGTACCCTACTTTGGTGCACTTTCACTCAAGCATAACATGCATGCTGAGGCTTATAGCAATTATTGAGCCGTGTTAAAAAGTAATATAATTGAATTTGTACAGGGACTTTTTATGATAAAGTTTTATATTTAAAATCAGATTGACTTGGTACTGTTTGGCAATTACTACTGCATTGGGGCATTTGAAATTATTTACTACCGGTTTAATCAACTAATTTTCAGCAGCATCTTTTTAACAACTACTTATCTCGTTATCTTATTATGTTTTATCCTTATAATCTCGAAATAAATTTCTACTAAATTTCTTTCTGTATTGTTGATATTTGAAAACTTGCCTTTTTTCAAATCTATTTGATAAATGTAAGCCAAAACACGTTGATTTTGTTTTACAGCTAAAATAAGTTGTAAAGTCTATATGTAGTTCATGTTTGTCACAAGTACCTTTTCTGTTCTTAATGCTTAAAAGATTATACTAAAATTAATAATTTATTACATATTCAAACAAGAACACCTCTCCCTCCTTTACTGGAGCTTCCTGATATCTTTAATAAATAATTATTTCCACTTCTTACTTATTATTATAAATGCGAAAGTTTGGATGGATGGATGATTTTCTTACTCAATCGCGCCAGAACGGCTGAACGGATCTGAATGAAATTTGGTACAGTATAGCATGGAATAGCACATAGGATATTTTTTCCCAATATTATGTTGTCTTGGGATGATTATACGTTTTTCATGCAGGCGAAGCCGCGGGTGGCAGTTAGTGTGGAATGTTTCTATTAAATTAAAGAATTCTAAATAATATCGTATTATGGCGCATTGCGCATTTCTTACGTATAGAAAATAAGATCTATAGTGCATATAATGCTTCAATGCCGTCAATACGCTTCCGGGTATTAACGCTCTTTTTCTTGCTTCAGCTGTTAGAAGTACTAAAAGTTAAATTACTCTATGATAACCAAAGTAATTAAAAAGGAGATAAAGTTGGCATGAAAGATTAGGGGAGAACTTTGCCCAGCTGTGGGACAACATTGCCTAACTATAATAGAAAACAAAAGTAAATTGTGCTACTTACGTAGCGAATAGCCTAATTTATTATATCGCGCAATAATTATTGTAGGTGTGTGGGCTGCCTTACTTGAGAAATTATTAGACCACATAAGTATGATTTCTGGGATAAAAATTATCCTATGTCCTTCCCAGTGTCTCAAACTATATACCAAATTTAATCTAAATTGGTTCTGCATTTGAAGGTGAAAAGGTAACAGACAGACAGACAGACAAAGTTACTTTCGTATTTATAATATTAGTATGGATTTTAACTTTTGGGGATCTAAGTCAAATCATTTATTGTATTCCTTAAGGTCACGAGATTACAAAAAAAAAAAGAATTTAATGCAAGTAAGTTTTCGACACAGCCTTTTAGCAGTTAACTGCTAATAATTTTTTGTTTTTGTGTCAACACAAGTTGCGATTTGGTTGTGCCAGTTACTATCAGGAGTAGAACTGAAAAGTTTCAAATACGCTACTGCCTAAGCTATCTAGTAATTTAGCAGTCTCCATTCCATGGTATTTTTAGGATTCAGTTATTATGATGTGGGCAAAAGATGCATGTTATTTTTTTTTAAAGCAATCTGTTGCTGAACAACCATACCAATTTACAAAACAAGGTGTAAAATAAACATTTTGAATATAGACATGTGTTACAAGTACAACACAAGCTAATTGGAAATATGTTTAGTCATTAAAATGTCATCCCAAAAGTCATTAAAATGTAATCAGTTATCACATCAATCTATTACTTGAACATTGTCATTATTTCCAGATGATGAGGGGCGACTTTCTGGTGATAGAATACCTGGAGTGGGACAACTGTTACACAGAAATAGTGCCAAAAGACCGTCTCCGGGTGAAGACGCCTAAGACACCCATTGACAAGACCACCTTCCACAAGTTCGAAATCCCCGTACCTGATGATCTCAAGGACTAGTAAGTTTTATTCACCACCTAAACATCCTTCCTGATGGCTCGAAGTGATTCGATTTATCATCATCATCAGCCTTTTAATGTTCCCACTGCTGGGCAACAGGCCTCCTCTCTGTGAGACAGAATGAGGCGTAATCCACCACGCGGGCCCAATGTGGGTTGGTGGATGTCACATGTATTCGAATTTTTGATTCTAGGACATGTGGGTTTCCTCACGATGTTTTCCTTCACCGTTTTGAGAGCAGTGGTGGTGTAATAATTTACACAAAGTAAAGTGCCTGCCTACGACCTACTACTTATAAGTCGCGTGCTGATACCACTAAGCCACCCGTACACCAAGCCACTAAGCACGTACAACAGACCAAATCAACCAAAATCAACTGTTATTATCTAGGATACTAAGAAATCAGCTTCTGCCGCGAGCACAAGGCGATACTGAATTAAATACGAAACACTAACTGTACAAAAAAAATCTACAAAATTTTAAATGTAGTTTTGTAGAAAGACGCACTTACGACCGTGTAGTGCGTAGGATGAGACATGGAAGTTGTGAGTTTTATGACTCAAGAAAACATGAATAAAACAATTTGGGTTTAGAAGTCTTCCTTGATTTATCGAAAATTGCGGTTTTTCTTTGTTACCCCGTAATTCTTAATTTTTACTACAGTTGGTTGTTTTTTTTTGTATTGTGAACATTTAATTTTTCAGTCTAGCTGCTTATCTTCATGTGCATACTAAAAAAACGGCCAAGTGCGAGTCAGACTCGCGCACGAAGTGTTCCGTACCATTATCGCAAATAACAGCAATAAAATCATGTTTTTTGAATGGGTGCCCCACTTAAATATTTATTTTATTCTGTTTTTAGTATTTGTTGCTATAGCGGCAACAGAAATACATCATCTGTGAAAATTTCAACTGTCTAGCTATCACAGTTCATGAGATACAGCCTGGTGACAGACAGACAGACTGCAAAGTCTTAGTAATATGGTCCCGTTTTTACCCTTTGGGTACGGAAACCTAAAAAGTAAGAAGAATACGATGGCGAAAATAAAAGACTGTTAACTCACACTTATGTGGTCAAGTGATTTCCTGCATAAAATTACTAGGCTATTGTGAGTTAAATTTATCCTAGATGGTGTCCACGGCGACTGAATATTTTGTGAAAGAGCAGTGCTTATTTTATCAAAAACAACATTCTGCAGTCAAAAAAGTTTGACGACACGGTTGGCGAAGTGGTTGAGCGATCAGCTGCGTGTCGCAGGTTCGATGCCCGCACTGTACACATATATTTATGGCCTACAGATAGTTGTTCCGGATCTGGGTGTTTCTGTATATGAGTTTAAAATACACGATTCAAGCAAAATTCCTGGTGTGGGCTACATTTATACCTTAATTGCACACCAAAATAACAATAATAAATACATAAACTCACTTCTTTTTCCCATGGGAGTAGGCAGAAACTAAGGAATTCCACTTGCTACGATCATAAGATGTTCATTTTGCTTCTTTTACATCTAGTCATAAATCAATAAATAAACAATGGTAACAACTCCGACTTACGTTTGTTAAGTCGTGGGTTCTAAGCCTAATCCAAGCAGACACTTTGTGTAAATTATTGCATCACCACTGCTCTAAAAGCGGTAAAAGAAAACATAGTAACCAAACATGTCATGTGGCATATGGCATGTCCCAGAACCAAAAATTCTAAGACATGTAACATCCACCAACCCGCTCTGGGCCAGCGTGGTGATATCCTAGCATTGTTAACATTAAAAGGCTGGTTACATACCTACATACACTCACGGTTTTATCCAATGCGTGGGAGACAGAAAAGTACAGAACTACGCCTGCTACGATCCTTATATACTCCTTTTTACCGACTTAAAAAAAGGAGTTAATGAATTCGATACATATGTATTGTTGGAATTGCACAATATTCACATATTTATGTTATTTTTATGGGCTTCTAATCTAAACACGTGCCAAATTTCATAAGTGTATGTATCTCCACGCATTTCTCCGAAACTGCTTATCGGATCGTGATCATTCTTTTGGATTGAGATCTCTCAACTTTGGGTATATTGCAAGTTTCATCAAAATTGGTTCAGCAGTTTTCAATTTAAAGATATGGTGCATACAACCGAACTCATAACGACAAACAGCACGAATGTTCAAATTGAGAATTTCATTTCGGAAGTTTGTGTTGACAAATGATAAAAACAAGAGGTACCAAAGACACTGACTGCCGAAACGAAAGTTATTTTGAACTTTTTAGTGTTTTGCTTTTGAAGTTGGTGTATTTTTTATGTGAATAAGTTTTTTTGCTTCATTTATGTTCACACATAAATGAAGCAAAAAACTTGCCTTGCTTGCACTGGCCTTTCTAAGATCTACGCTAACATGTAGTTGTGTCCCCACAGCGCGAAGGTGGAGAACGCTCACAAGGAGTTCCAGAAAGCGATAGGCGCGGCGCTCGTGTGGTACGTGGCGGAGCGCGGCGTGCTGGCCGTCGTGTCGCGCTGCGAGACCTCGCAGAAACGGGCGCAGATGCTACAGGAGATGCACTTTAGGTAAGGTTACACAAACCGATAGGCGCGGCGCTCGTGTGGTACGTGGCACAATATCCACTGGGAATAAATTTGCGAATAATTAAAAAGCCCCTGAACTTCACTCGAAAAACTCCCGCCAAAAAATCACGACAGTAGCAAAGTGCAAGGCGCAGCGTGCGATGCCCCCGACAAGCTGGAGCAATGACCTCGTGAAGGTCGCGGGAATCCACTGAACGCGAGAAGCTAAGGGCTGCTCTTTGTGATGATGCTTGGCGTGTGTCCATCAGTGGACTTCTCCTGGCTGGATTTATGATGATGTATATTACTCCAGAGTTGTGTTGATTTGATTTTGCTATTTAATGGTGCACCTATACCGCTGTTATGTTTTTTTTATAAACATTTTATAACACTTATACGTCATTTAATATAACAAATGTTAGGAATTGTTACATTCTGTTAGGAATTGTTAGATGTTTTGAGTGCTCCTACACTGATGGAAAATGTTTACAAAAGAAAAAGCGCTTTAACTTTTTGGATGTAAGCACTTGTTACAATTTGTTAACTAACAATTTTGTGTTTGCTAACATTACCCATCATAAAACATTTTCTTAACATTGTGATCAAATGTTTGTTTAGAAAATGTTTACTAATGTTTGTAAACATTTATTACAGCTGTGTGGGAGCAACCATATTATTTCCAATGTAGTAGGGGCAAGAATTTTGCCAGCTAGTTCTCCATGACAAGATCTGCTACTGACTATTTCCTAGTGATAAACCTAACCTAATCTAAAAACACTGTTAGACCAGGAAATCGATGCCGACCATGCACCCAGCATTCGTACTTGCAAACACTAAAACAAATTGGGTTTAAACTTGCACATTATAATATTTAGTATTTTAACATCTATGCTTATGTTTGCGGTGAATCATAAAAGCCGAAGATTCACGAGTGAGAGATCGTGGGTTCGATTGCGACCTATTGCACTGCTGATGACGTGCATCTCCGCATGTTCAGATGTAGATAGATGACGACGTCTTTAGAGAATATTGAAATCGTGTGAGGAATGTAATTGTAAGAAAAGGAAATGTATTTAGTCGTGACAATCTAAGAAGTCGGATTTGACAGCTATAAAATGCTTAATATTAATTTTATTAAACTTTGTGTTTAGGAATGACACTCGTTGTTATAGTTTATGGGTAACATAGTAAATACCTAAAGTGTCCGCCAATAAAAAAAAAAACATATGTCTTTGACATTGATCCGACTTGTTCATTTATGGGTCAAAAGTGCACCATAATAGTACATTGTGATACAAGGGTGGGAAGTAGGTTATTGCAAACGAGCTGTCATTAACAAGCCCGAGCCGAAAGCGAGGGTTTTTAATGACACGAGTTTGCAATAACCTACACACCCGTGTATCACACGACGTTTTTCAATACAGTTGTGAGAAACAGTAAAAACAAATCAAAGAATTAGATTTGTTTATTCACAAAAAATAAAATTTTCAATATGGCGCGTTTTTGCAACTGGACATATTTTTTTACAAAGAAAACAGCCGATACAGCCTATTCAATGTTTGACAAACGTTAATGTGAAAATAATTAACTTAAAACTGTTAATTAAACATATTAAACAACTTTAAAAAAAAAAATGAGAATTCAATGCTAAAACTTACGGAATCATTAATTTTTCCTCGTATAAAATCGTATCCCATTTTATTCTATGTATGAAAACTCCTTGCTACTAAACTTTTTTTAAATTGACTTATGGTGCGTTTTTGCAACTGGACTTATTTTTAACCGACTTCGCAAAAAGGAGGAGGTTATCAATTCGATTGTATTTTTTTTTTATGTGTGTTACCTCAGAACTTTTCATTGGGTGAACCGATTTTGATGATTCTTTTTTTATTCGAAAGCTGGTGTTTGTCATGTGGTCCCATTTAATTTTCATCAAAATTTGATGAAGAACTTCAGAGATATACATCAGAACTCTTCAATAAATGACGGCAAATCACTCGGGATAGCTGCAATCGCATGTCTGTTTATTGTTTACACCATTTTATAACATAACATCACACATCACACTGGTACGCTTTAAAGGGGTACGCAGGTGTGAACAGTTCACCCTGGTATACTCTCATTCCACCGGTTTTGTTTATTTAAGTTTCATGTTATTGGGTTAATCTATTCTGGCTTCACTTTGGGCGTTATAGGTACCTAGCCTATAGAACTGGTCAACTAAAAAGTGAAAAATAAAAATCTTTTTTACAAAAATTAAAACCGACTTCCAAACAAAAACACTACAAAGTGAAAAATAACTTTCAATTTCGGAAGTCGGTGTTCCTGTTTTCATTTCTTCGTTTTTTGACACCGACTTCCGAAATTGAAGTTATTTTTCACTTTGTAGTGTTTTTTTACAACGATATCAGCCTATACAGCTGTACAGCCTATTCGATTTTTGACAAATTTTGATGTGAAAATAATTAAATTAAAACTGGTAATTAAATATATTAAACAACCATTTATAAGACTTTTGAGAATTCAATGCTAAAACGTACGGAATCATTCATTTTTCCTCTTAGAAAATCTATCCCATTTTATTCTATGTTTGAAAACTCCTTCCTCCTAAATTTTTTTAAATTGACTTATAAATTTAAAACCAAACTGCAAACATAATGATCGAGCTCGTAAACAAAAGTCACGACCGCGTAACAGAAAGATGCCTATGCGTAAGATTTAACTTTCGAATCAAATGTTTTCAAGTTACGTTGGTATAATTACCAACGTAACTTGAAAACATTATTTTTTGGTTATTGACATATTTTGATAATTTTGGTCTCAAATTAAATGTATAGGCGTGGAACCATTTTATCATGTAAATCATTCCACCCGTTTATGAGATACAAGGTGGGCCAAAAGGAATCATCCGATGTTATTTGGCTCGCTTTTTTTTTATAAATGAAAAACTTCGATTCTGTTTTTTGATTATGTTTATTTGAACCTTTAGAATTTTATTGGTCCAGTCGAGAAGATTATATCGGCCAAATGGGCGCCGTCACTATTGATTGCCATACGGGCTCGTTTTAAGGCATTTTTCATAACTTCGGCGAGAACTTCGGGCGACAGATTCTCGCACTCGTGTTGAATGTTGTCCTTGAGGGAACGAGAGATGAGGCAACCCGTGAACGCTGCCTTCAGAATATCGGTTGTGGCTCGCGCAGTGTGTGCCGTTGCTCCGTCCTGTTGGAACCACATGTCCCTCACTCCTAATTCGTCCAATAGCGGCACCGTCCACTGTCGTCGTTTGGCCAGCGGCATTCTCGAAAAAAAATGGCCCGATGACTCTTCCAGCGTGAACAGCGCACCATGCAGTCACTTTGAGCGGATGTAATGGCTCCTCGTGCATCACTCGTGAATTTTAGGTGCCCCAGAAGCGATAGCTTTGCTTGTTCACGTACCCGCTGAGGTGGACGTAAGCCTCATCGCTCATTATGATTTAGGTCAAAAAATCGACACGATTATGCCGCGTTCGTGGGGAGTGTATCGCTCCATGGCCTGTTCACTTGTATTCTGCATCTGTCTAGTCCACAAATGTCAAAACAGATTTGACATTGGCGGCCATTTGCAAAAATGAGAGCATCTTCCAATAGGGTGATTTCTTTTGGCCCACCTTGTATTAACTCTTTACTGAATGCCAAGTGAAAGGGTCAAGGACGTCCCTTACCGCGATACGTTTGTTTTGATCGTGTTAGCGACGCCTTTACTTTTTTTCGTATCGTTTTGAATTATTGGAATACATTTGTAGGTGTTGGCGACTTTTTTTTTTGGTATCTGGCGGTGATTTTAGTGAGGTTTATGCATTTGATTTTTCAATTTCTTACGTACAAAGTTATCGCGGCATGTAAAATGAGAAACGTCATCGGACTTCTTATATTGTCACGTCACGATTATAATAGTGTTATGATTGAGAAGCAAGAATGAAAAAAGGTAAAACGTTAATTTGAATTTTCTTGTACTCTATGAAAAGCTATGAATAAAACATTTTCAACAGCACTTAACTGGGATCTCATTTATTAAGTTTTAATTTGAGGTCCTATTTGTACGGGCAGTCGACTCACTAGCCCTACAAATTTGTGCTAACAGTAACATATAAGCCACAGGGCCGACGGTACTAAGGTTCGTGCCGAATTGGTAGTATTAGGCTTATGACATTCAAATTAAATAAGAAATTAACTTGTACAATTGTTGATATAAGTTGATGTGACTTTTCGCCCTCGGCTGCCAATCTCAACTCACTATAGTGTCATCACGGGATGAACAGGATTTTAACTGCGATGCCAGTTAATTGGTTTCAAACGAAGCATCGTTTTTTTAAATAATTATTTAATACATATATTGGAGTACCTACAAAAAAGCTGCAAACAATTTTTAAATAAAGTGAAAATTCTCTTAGTTTTGTTTCTATTCACCCCCTACGTTCCTGTTCACCCCGTTTGACGGTATGTGTTTTGGAAGTTGGCGGTGTGAAAACTCACTCTTCCATCACTCGCAAATTCTGACAATCTGAGGCTCCCGGAGCGAGATGAGGCGCCGACGTCCAACGGCTTAACGTGCGCACCGAGGCACCGTGAGTGCGGATGTCGCACCGCCTTCTTCCAAACTCCTGGGTTCGTTTCCCAAGCTAGGCAAACATTGTGTTTTACCATTAGGAACTGATTGATTGCTGTTCTTTTTCATCCATTGCGCCATTTTGGTTATCATTATATCTGTGAAATGTTTAACAATGTCATATTGTTTCCAGGAATCTAACGCAAAAGCTGTTATTGATGAAAAAGACTGAAGAGGCAGCCAGACAGTTGGAGTCCACCAAAATACATAATCAGGGCGGGTGAGTTCATATTTACATATTTCTAGAAGTTTATTACCAGAGATTGCCTAAATCCTGAATTCTTCAGTCGGTCGACGCACATGATGTATTATCAGACGAACAAAAAATTTGCATCAAAGTAACATTTTTATTATAGACTAGCTGACCCCCGCGGCTTCGCTCCCGTCGTCTGGCTACCTACCTACCCTACCCTGCCTACCTTGCCTACCCTGCCTATCCTGTCTACCCTGCCTATCCTGTCTACCCTGCCTAATCCGTCTACCCTGCCTACCCTGCCTATCCTGCCTACCTTGCCTACCTTTCCTACCCTGCCTATCCTGCCTAACCTGCCTATCCGGCCTACCCTGCCCACTCTGCCTACCCTGCCAACATTGCCTATCCTTCCTACCCTGCCAACATTGCCTATCCTTCCTACCCTGCCTACCTTGCCTATCCTGCCTACCCTACCTACCCAACCCTACCTACCTACCTAATATTTTTTATCTATCATCAATAGTTTTCTTAGCGCACTCCAAAGAATTAATTTTATAGACAACATTTTGCTACCTTGGGTTACATTATTGCAATTTTCATAAGGATCTCTAATTTTTTTAAAATTTTATTGTAGCGTATGACACTCGGGCATAATGTAGCTTTCTACTGGTGAAAGAATTTTTAAAATCGGTTCAGTAGATCCAGAGATTACCCCTTACAACGTCACAAACTCACAAACTTTACCTCTTTGTAATATTCGTATAGATGGCTCGCACTTGATCACTATCTCACCTGGTGGTAAGAGATGATGTGGTCGACGGTGTAAATTTGGTTACATATACTGTATTTTCATACGAGAGTAAATGTTATTGATATAATTGTGTCAGTGGAAAAAATGCATCAAAGGAGTTCTGTAGAAGAGGCATTTGTCAAGCAGCCAGCATTAATTATAACTGAAACAGTACAGCCTCATCCAGAGTAAGCACTTGCTAAGTGCAAGGGTAGGTAGTACTTTTTATTTAACGATAGGCTCGCGTTTGACCACTATCTCGCCTGATAGTAAGCGATGGCTGATGAAGATGGATAGGTAAGATGATGGGTTCCACTAGGTAAAAAAATTGGACGGTGATAGATGAGCGTATCCTGAAATAACCTCCAAACGACCACCATGGCCCACGCACAATGGTCCACCTGAAGGACTAAGTGCGGAAACCAAACCCTGTAACAAATAACATAGATGGGCCTGTCTGTGGCCGCAAAACTGTCATTTATTTCACTGTAGATGTATATCAGCGGACTCATTAATCCCTAACTATTATTAGTAATAAAAGTCCCTTTCGAATGAAATGGATGTCTTAATTACATTACTAAAGTAACTGAGGTTAAATAGTTCAACCAGGTGTGACTTAAGTTCAATAATACCTCATGAACTGTCTGCATTTTAACCGCTGTTAGTTGGCGAGAATAAATTTTACTAAACTAAAAAAACATTAAAATAAATAAATTTATCTGCATAATTATTTTAAGGTTTCTCGTGACATTTCTTTTTGTTTTGACAACCTGTGTGTTTTACGCAACGCTCAGAAGCAAGTTTTTGTAACAATAAAAGGAATGTTTCCGATAGCCTTATCAGTAGCGGACGGACGGTAACGCCTTTCGCACTTGAACCGCCAAAATTCTTCACCATTCGCCTTGCATTCTACAACGCACTAAACCAATAAACGATCACGCATAATATTACTCGATAATGCAATCGTTAGCAAAAGTAATTACTAATTACAAACTGATTAGCGTGCGAACGACGTCATAAGCATAAGCATAAGCGAAAATATGGTTTATTGTCACAGTTGCTTTCGTTACTCATAGATTGTGATGCGCCGTGTGATCGAGTGACGCTACGCTTTCTCTGTCTGCGATGTGCGGATGAGTTTTTATAAGTAACTAGCTTCTACCAGAGGCTTTGCCCGCACAAGGGAGCATACTCCTTGGGTAAAAATAATCCTAGTTCCAAGTTTCACCAAGAGTTGAAAGGGTAACAAACAAACAAACAGACAGCTGATCCGCGCGGCTAAAAACCGCAATGCGTACTAAGCCTAAGAGTGGATATGGATGCTTAAACGCCAATGAAATACCATGGTTCCTTAAGCATAATAGACACGACTGGTCAACTACATGTCTCAGATAGGAGTATTGGGTAATTGGGTATTCCCCGTAAATGAACAACTTTGATAACGTTATCATTATATTATCACAATACATGGTTCCTTTGGCATAATAGAAACGACTGTTCAATTACGTGTTTCTATTAGAAGTCTCGGGTATTCCCCGTAGTTATAAACAGCTTCTATCTTGATGACTGCATCATTATGTCACCACTTATCATTTCCGGAAACTTCAAACAGTCACTACGAATCTTCGTCGTTCGAACTCCCAAAAATTCCTTACACAGTTCTTCAGCGACAAAATTAGTGGACCACATTTTTTCAAGCTATTTTCGGCAACACGGTTTCCGCATGCCGCACCGACTCGTGGACTCGTGGTTATGTGGCACGCCGCACGCATGCAATGTGTTAAAGCTTCGCGGACGCATTCTTGCGTGGTGCCGTACCCTACTTCGTGTGATTGCGATCGCTGTGGTTACTTTTATAATGATCAATCAATGTGTTGAAGAAAAACGTTGTCAGTCACTTGTCAGGCCGCGCGTTGCGAGCTAATCTAGGGGAGTAAATTATTCTGCGGCGATGACTTTATCTTGAATTGGATATTCTCACGCCTTGGATAGAATGCAGTTTAATACCTGATCATAATTTATTACTGTAGGTATAGGTATTGATGATAGAAGGGCTAATTAGTGTGATTTTTTTAAGGGGTTTTCTCTGGATCTTCCGAAACGATTTGAAAAATTCTTTCACCGGTAGAAAGCTACATTATTCCCGAGTGTCATAGGCTATAATGTATTTTCAAAAAAATTAAGAGACCCTTATGAAAATTGCAATAATGTAACCCAAGGTAGGTTAAAATGTTGCCTATAAAATTCATTCTTTGGCATGCGCTGAGAAAACTATTGATGATAGATAAAAAATATTAGGTAGGTAGGGTACGAAGCGTAGGCAGGGTAGTTAGGTAGCCAGTTGACGGGAGCGAAGCCGCGGGGGTCAGCTTGTTAATAATAAAACTGAACAAGTTTGTATCATTAACATAACATCTCGCACTTTAAGTACCATTAGATAAGGGAGCGGACGAATTATAGCAAGCATAATGCTATTAATGGTCAAAATTCCGAACTCGGGGCTACTGAGAATGTTCAATGTATAAAGAAAAACTCAAAAATATTTCCCGATACGGATAAGGAATACAGAACCATTAAGTTCAGCACTCGCGCTTTGCAATCGCTATACCAACGCGGCAATCGTAATAAAGTAATTAATATCAACACAATTATTTACATTTGTTGATATTAGTAATTTACGATCTCGCCTCTAATGTATCCAACGATATATTCCATATAACTATGAATGTATGAATTAAATAGGGATGTTTCCTGGGTAGAAAAATTACAATTTTATGTAGTTCCATCAGTGAGATTATCAAATATATTGGACACATATTTTTTGCTTTATCAAATAAATAAAAATTGAGAAAATTAAATTTGAAATTGATTGATTAAAATCAGGAGTGGGGGCTTGTGACGTCAATTTGTCAGTAATAAAGTGTCACACGATATTTCAACGCGCTGTAACTTCGTAATTTTTTGTTTACGAGGCAAAAGAAAAATACGTGTCTATTATTTTTTTACTGACCGTCTAAATAGTTTTTAGGGTTCCATACCCAAAGGGTAAAAACGGGACCCTATTACTAAGACTCCACGATCCCTCTGTCTGTCTGTCACCAGGCTGTATCTCATGAACCGTGATAGCTAGAGAGCTGAAATTTTCGCAGATGATGTATTTCCGTTGCCGCTATAACAACAAATACTAAAAACAGAATAAAATAAATATTTAAGAGTCCCTACAAGTTTCACGAACTAAAAACAGAAAACAGCTACTTTTTCAGTGCAAATTTCTCAATAACTACAAGATATATGATAAAAAACATAATGACAATAAAAACGACACAGGTCTGTCGACTACCAACCCTTGAGCGAGACTGAAATCTGAATGCCTCGCGCGATCGCAACGGTTTATAAGGCATTATTTGGACAATTTATTACAATAAAATAAGTATAGTATAGTGTCTTTGGCTCGTGAAACTTGTAGGGACTCTGTGGGGCTTCCATATCATACAACAGACATGTATTTTTTGCTATAATGGTTCGGACCGTTCGTGCGCGAGTCCGACTTGGGCATTTTTTTTGTCATCATCCCTATTCCAGGGTAAAAAACTCAATAAAACTGCCCGACCCGGGAATCGAACCCAGGACCACATGATCAGCAGTAGCGCTTGCCAACCAAGCAGTCTAAACAAAACTAAATACACTTATTAAACATATTATTATTGTTCCAGCTACACAGACGAGTTCTCGGTACGTGAAGATCTGATGGGGCTAGCGATCGGGACACACGGAGCGAACATTCAACAAGCACGGAAGGTAGCGGGCGTCACCAACATTGAGCTGGAGGAGGTGTCCTGCACTTTTAAAATCTGCGGAGAGGTAAGTGTTTTACCTACTTGTCAATTAAGCTGTTTGGTAATAATTATGGATAGCAGTTTGACTTAATTTTTTTAAATTTTAATATTTCTTGATAAAGGATTTAATCATAAACTGTTCATTAGATGGCTTAATCGGTATAGAAAATAGTTATTTATGCGACTCGTGTCGATTTACCACTCATCGGAAATCGCCTACTTTCCGCACTCAACCTGTATATAGATATGGGGGTTACTTTGCACACAAAATAAAATTTAGAGCGTTTTCCAAGCAGCCAAACTGTGCGGAAAGTGTCACTTTTTTTTTCTAGTGCTTTTTACTTTCCTGTACTTTTTTAATTTTTAACTCCAACGTCAGCCCGCCGCATAGTTTTATTATTTAAGAAAAGTTTTAAATTTATAAAATACATATATTAAAAAATACCACTCATCGGAAATCACCTACTTTCCGCACTTGTAGTATAAATAACTATTTTAATACGAAACTATAACCCTGAACCCCAAAATCGGTTCACCTAGTAAAAAAGAGGTGACACACGTAAAAAAACTACAGTCGAATTGAAAACCTCCTTTTTAACCGACTTTCGAAAAAGGAGGTTCTATGTTCGACTTCTTGTTTTTTTTTATGTATGTTTACCGATATCTCCGTCAATTGTGGACCGATTTTGAAAATTATTTTTTTATTTGAAAGATTTTGTTCCGAAATAGGTCCAAAATGGTACCTACGAAAGACACCGACTTCCAAAAATAAAGTTATTTTTCACTTTGTAGTTTTCTTATTTGGAAGTCTGTAGTATTTTTTTGTAAAAAAGTTTATTTTTACTTTTGAAGTCAGTTAAAAATATATAAAACATCTGGTAACAGTGCCCAGATTTTTATAAATAAGGCCCAATGTGTCAGTCCCTCTCGTATAGTTCTCGCCAAATTTCTTGGCTACCCTGAAGTTTGCTACAATGGCTGCGCAGTAGTAAATTTCATAAAAAAAAACAGTACCGTTTCGTGCCTCCCGCATGCGGAAAGCCGACTTCAGGCGTACCAGAAGTTTGGCGAGAGCCATGGGGTCTCAATTCAAACAAATTATAATTAGTATTAAAAAAAGATCATAGATGGCAGCATAGGTAACGAATGTGAAAGTAACAATCACTTATAAATGTTAAACAGCAGATTTAGGCTGAAATAATTTTAGTAAAAATCAAAACTTGCTTCTTTAATGTTAATTTATCCATTTACACTCATTAATCAGGGTTTTTGAACAAAAAAGATAAGTTGAAGACTTTGTATGTTAAATTAGTTGAAAGTAGCTATAGACTTTTCGTTTTGTTTTGAGTTCTTTGCAATAGATGGCGTTTTTCACAATTTGTCCTAAACTATATATCCATCGTCAGAATCATTTTGTAAGACAGTTATTATTTATTATAGGCGTAACTTAAAATATTAAAGTCTTGGTCTATTACTTAAAATCATTTTTTTGTGAAGCTTGTTTACACGTCGAATTGACTAGATAACTCGCTGGAACAGGACTCGTATTGCACTAGGGCCTACTCAAATCGCACGGGTTATAAAATAAGAGATAACGCGACGTGAGTCCCGCTTGCCGTCCGAGTTTACGCGTCGCCTAGTAGGTACAGTTTGATTCAAACTTAATGACGGCTCGAAACACTTCGTGAGCTACTACGAGCTAGCAATTACATGTGACAGTGGAGTTGAGGGGTAGGGTAGGTACTGCGCAGCGAGTAGGGTTTTTTTAGAAACATCACTAAGTTTGAATCGACGCGCGTCACGTTAGTAAATACGTAAATAATAACATAAAGTATTTTTTGTGCTTGTGATTACACGGCTCCACTACTCGTACAGTTCGATTCAAATTTAATGGCGGCTTGGAACACTCGTATGAGTTGCTGCGCACCCCTAACCAGCGCTGGCACAATTAATTTTACCTGACTGCCGAAGGTGGGTAATGTGTTTATCAGTCTATGTATGTATGTATATTTGTTCCTATGTGGTGTTTCAGAGACCAAACGCGTTGGCCGATTTTGATGAGTCAATCGATTCGTCTTAACCCTGCAAGTGTCACTAGCTACATTAAAATTGAAAAATAGAGAAATGGCGGCTTTTGGGCGCCATATTGTCGGGGCCCAATTATTTTTTCTTCTAATGCCATCTTGTGTGGTATCAAAGAAAAGGGTTTTATGAGGCAATTTCAAAAATATATAACACTTATATGTTTAAATGTACAAAATTCGAAAAAAATGTTAACTAAAAAGTGTTAAGGCGCCTTCCCGAGCAAAACGCCGTGCTAGTCGTTTTTGTGCAGTTTTTTAAAGCTATCTACTCTTTATTTAAAAAGAAATATTAATTAATAAAAATACATTAATTTTCTACATAATGTTGATTCTAAAATTGTAGTACACTTTTTTTTTAAAGAGGTATATGTTTCACTAATCTCCTTCCAACAAAACCATAAAAATGTGAAATAATTATTGATAGCATGCATCTCCCCTTATAGTGTTCATTAATTATTTTTTATACTAACACTAATGGATAGACAATCTGATAACGAACATTTTGTAAGTTTTATTTTTTTCAAAAGATCAATATTCTATTTTATAAAGATTTTATTCTAAAATCTGGGCGTATTCACTACCGTAATTCATGCGCCAACAGTGCCGCTAGGCCAATAGGAATGTTCATATCTCATGCTGATTTTTTGGTCAGGGTACGGCCTTAAATAAAAAAACAAAAAATCCTAAGATCCGACTGCTTAAAAAGCGAACTAAAAAGACAAAAACAAGTTTTTTTTTTGTATAATCATTCTGTTCTTTCTAAGTACCTACCGAAAATAAAAAAGGGTAACCCGCCTTATAGTGAATAATAAAATGACATGAAGTAGGTAACTATATCATGTCATTCCGTTGCCGCGGAAGCAAGCTACCTACCTACATTTAATTTTACAAGGAATTCTATAGTTTTGATTGATTTGGAATATTCGTGAATATTGTGAAATTCGCTACACAATGCGACCACTATTAAGAAGTTACCGCGGTCTGAGCGGAGTGAGGAGTCTGTCCCGATCATACCTAATGTTATTATTACGAATACGAAATAAGCGTTCAAGGACAACTGGCAAATAACGTCTCTGAGTACCTACATGATGCGATTCCTCGCTCAAATTGCCATATGATTTAGTATCTACGCAAACTTCTAGATGGCGTTAAAAAACCACAGCCTCGGGCTATTAATAAGTCACTGGTGCTGCCACCTGTTAAAAATATGGAGAAAGAAAAAATAGCCCGACGAATAGCCCGACTTAAGGAGGTGACATTTCTTTGTATGGGATTGGGTATCTGTACTGTAGTATTATATAATCTGTGGCGAGAGCTATACAGTCCTAATAAAAACATTGAAATTATTATTACCTTTTTATGTTGCTAGCTAATCAAGTAATAGTACATTTCCATCCACACTCGTATGTGGCTTTCGACGTTCGCTTTCGGCTCACGTCGAAATTGCCTACATCGCTCGTGTTAAAATCTTGACTTTTTATGTGAGACACGAACGATTCTTTTTCCCACTACCTGATCTTAATTAAATGCTAATAAGTTCCAATCACAATTTATTAGAAACGTTGAGACTAAAAACCACAGACTATATACACACAATCAACGCGCGCTTTTTCGAAAGGTAACAGGTTCAGTATCATTCTGCCAGTTACATAATGATATCAAAAATCAGTCATTTCGTAACTGTTATTATGTAAAATTCTTTATTTTTTATTTTTATTTCATAATCTTGTCTAAATGTTCATATTTCGAAACGAATTTCTTAGGCAATGTGTTAGACAAGGTAGTGGAAAAAAAATAGTATCACAGTCTGCTATGTCCCACTAGGGCTGCCCTTCCTTCCATCTTTCCTTTGTATTAGCCTATAGCAATATCTGACCAAGCCTTTCAACAATCAAGTAGCACAAAAACTAAACAATGTAATTTCTATTGTCCACCAGTCAGTAGACGCAGTCCGCGCGGCGCGGTCACTGCTGGAATACGCGGAGGAGTCCATCAAGGTGCCTCGCGCGCTGGTCGGCAAGGTCATCGGCAAGAACGGGAAGGTCATACAGGAGATCGTGGACAAGAGCGGCGTTGTGCGCGTGAGTTAACTGCTGAGCTACACGCTCTAACCTGCTGGCCGCTGACGTGCTGGACTGGACTGGCCGGCAGCTTAGAGCACAGGGGCCGTACACGAAAGTGTTCAAGTCATCATAGGCGGATATTCATGCCGCAGTCACGTTACTGTGTTATGCCTTTTAAAGCATTGTTAGTTAATCAAAACCCGTTGCAATAACGTAGGCCTGCCCCCGTACCATGACATGTCAAAAGTAGTAGTAGGGACTCCCCTTTCCGCACTTAAAACTCCCATTCGGTCCGTTGTGCGTGGGGGTACTGGCTAACACAAAAGCACAGAAGCTTCCTGGGGGCTTCACAGGCTTCACGGAGTGACCTCACTGTTCCGAGGATATCCTCACGTTGTGATGCCACGGCCTCGCATTCTAGGATTACGTGGGCGGCTGATTCTTCGGCGTTAAAACAGCCCCTGCAAAGTAGACTGTTTTTTGTGGCGCTTATGTTGAAAAGATGTTTGTGTGTATACAAGTTATATACATCTATCCCTTACGCACACTGAAAATAACCTTGATCTAAGAGGTTATGGTCACCGCCCTGAACAGAATCTGTACAGGCTTACGTTATGTTGTATACTTTACTTGTATGTACATCAACTAATGATGTTTGATTACTTTGACACGGTACAGTAATGTGCCTGCAGTAAGATTAATAAACGTAACTTACACGTATTTTGGTTTAGCTATGTTCCTATGTACATCTCTCACTCGGAGTGTAAGAGTTCTGCGACTTATTGGAATATTATGCTTGACCAAAGGATGTTCTAATTTATGTTTATTAATAATTACAGCCTTTATCATCCTAGTTCAATTTTGAAAAAGCGATAAAGCAAGGCGGGTTTAACAGCACCGTCACTTTCTTGCATTGGAAATATTAAAATGATGACTTCTACACTTCTCTTTACGGCCCCTGAACATTGAGCCTTTTTATTTCTAATTTTAAGGTTAAATTCAGACTGAGATCTATAAACGTTACTTAGCATGTACTTTGGCTAGGTGTTATTACTGTTATTGTTGTGCGAATATTACACTACAAGAGCTAAACAGCCGGGAGAGCACGGTCTCTGTGATAGGTTTGAGTCACGCATTTTACCACGGGTTTACCAAACTGTAATAAACATGTGTGATTTTAGCCTGTCACAGTAGGCCGTGCTCTCCCCGCAGATGGGATCAAGTCTTAGTCAAAGTATTAGGCCAGTAATACTTTTAGATCTCGGTCCCAGTCCCCAGGTAAATATCACGCAGTTTTAACTCTGTGGATGCTGTTTTCACTACAGCTTTGTTGTGATGTAGTCACGAACATAATAGAACTACGGGACGCGTGTTTCTAAAAACTACGATTTATACATTCATACGCGCGCCGCCCCCGTTTCTAGGATAAAAGCTAAAACTTCTTCGCGTCCAGTGGTTCATTTATGTCCATAAAAGCCCAAGACTAACCTGATTTTGAATTTCTGATTTTGTTTAATCTTCTAGACCGCTCTGAGCACAAAAAATTGCAAAAATGAGAATAAATATTGTTTTTTTTTTCTAAATTTAAGATTGGTATTCCGAAATATTCGTTTCATGGTGTGCATGCTGTTTGTTGGTAACCCATGTGAATTATGATTTCGAATATCTTAGATTGGCTGTGTACAATAAATTTGCTGTGTTGCTTGAAGTGTGCACTAATCTACGCAATGCGCTGATATGCCGCAAACACACGACTTGGTGCCAAGTTCAGAGCGTGTTTAGAATACTCGGTTTCTGTAAGCCTGGTCAAGACTACATGAGTTTTGACGTCAGTCTAGCAAAAATATGCAGCGCGACGAATTTCTGTGTATCTAATCAACCCGCACTGAAAATATATGGACCTAAATATGTGGACGTATATACTAAATATGTGGACGCAAAAAGTTACTGCCAGATAACAAAAAAATAAAAGTCGTTAACACCTGTCTTACCTGTCTACCAATGTATTCTAATATTTCAAAACGATACGGAAAAAATGTAAGAGCAGTGTCGTTAACATGATCATAACAAACGTATCGCGGTAAGAGGCGTCCGTCACCTTTTCACTTGGCAAGCAGTAATGAGTTAATATTTCATAAACGTGTGGACAGATTTACATGATTTAAACGGATAACATGGTTCCACGCCTGTACCTTTCATTTGAGACCAAAATATCTCAATAAACAATAATTGATGTTTTGAAGTTACTTACGTAATTATACTTTTTGGTACAAGTCGTATCAGTGAGTTCTATTTTTTGTTATATGGCGGCGACTTTAGTCATGTCCCGCTTCTTCGCAAGACAGTGCGAGTGCAAGACGAATGTCCTAAATCCACTAATTTACAAATATATTGGTGGTCTCTTGATGGTGCTAATTGACAGATTTTGCATAATAAAATATGTCATAAACGCATAATCGAGAGATGACTGGGACATTTGTTAATTGATAGACTTGGTCGCGTTGCCACCTGCAAGTAATTCGCATGCAAGTTTAATTATTTGAATTGCGTGGCACGATCGATTGGTTGATCAGATTATAACTCGGTAGACCGCAAAGTTATGCAACTTGCTTGTGTGTTGGTTGCAGTTGGAAACGAGGCCTCAGGGCTCTTATCCCGCGTTTTTAATCCCGGCTTTACGAACTGGAACAGGCTTTCAAATCCCGGGCGTGTACGTGTATATCGTGCTTAGTTAGTAGTTGCCGCAGTAGTTAAGTGTAGTGTACCCAGTTGGTTGCGGCGCAGGTGAAGGTGGAGGGCGACAACGAGCCGGCGCCCAGCGCGCCGCGCGAGGAGGGCATGGTGCCCTTCGTGTTCGTGGGCACGAGGGAGAACATCGCCAACGCCAAGGTGCTGGTGGAGTACCACGTGGCGCACCTCAAGGTATGCAGCGCTCTACAGTGTCATGTGGGCGACCACCCTAGTTGTCGGCACGTAACTTGGCAAGTGTCGTTAGATGCGCACAAGTAGTTTTTAAGTCTTTTTGGTTACCAAGTGGGACGCGAGGGCCGTTTAGCATCGTTCCGAGCGCGCGATTGGTTGATCGATTGACCATTCGCGTCGCATCCACGTTCCGTTCTCTCTATATGGTGGTTACCCCCACTACGCCAAAACCTTGCCGAATTACGTGCCGATAACTATATCTATACAATGGTCGCTAATTATCTCATTGTATTTTTAATTTGTTACCGTGCACTAAAACATGCATGCATCTAGGCGTACAGTCGTCATTAGAATTGTATGCCAAGATGCATGCTGGTTGTGTCCGGCTGTCATTTCTGCCGGTTGCCAATTTCGATGCAGCGGAACCAAAACTGATCGCATCCGAACTGCAACTTCGCCTAAAAAGACGTATAATAGAGTATGTGTGGCGCCCTACTTGACGTGTGTGTTATGGTCCCTGGCAGGAAGTCGAGCAGCTGCGCGCGGAGAAGCTGGAGATCGACCAGCAGCTGCGCGTGGTGATGGGCGGCGGCACCATGTCGTACCCGCCGCCGCGCGGCCAGCCCGCCTCGCGCGCGCGCCGCACGCGGCCGCCGCACCACCGGTACCCCACCGGTACGTGAACCTGTCATCCTCATCGTCCACTAATCACACATTAACCGGGCTTATGGATCTCACATCCAGAGGATTCCTGCAGTGCATGGTCCGCCTAGTGGGAGGCCTAATAATGCTGCGTCTTCCGGAACGCCGTCGCCACTTTAGAACTTTACGCCCCCAATGAACTATTCATCATCATATCAACCGAAAGACGTCCACTGCTGAACATAGACTTCCTCCAAGTGTCGTCATATTGACCGGTCCCGTACGTCTCGCAACCCGCGGATCTCCGCAACCTTCACCAGGTCATCGGTCCATCTGGTGGGAGGCCTTCCAACGCAACGTCTTCCGATTCGCGGTAACCATTCGTTCTGTGAGAAATTGTGCTACCAAACGCCACTTAAGTTTGGGGGTTTTGGTTTAAAGAATTGTCTTTGGAGTGATTGTCATCCTCTGGAGGATATCTTTATTAATGTGTTACGTGTTGTATTGCAGCGGGCGGGCGGCGCATGACGCCGGAGCTGGGCGACGAGCGCAGCGACAGCGCCGGCTACCGCGGCGGCCGCGGGGGCCGCGCGCCCCGCACCAACAGGTACGTTACTGTGGCAACTGTCAGCTCTCGGCGACAGCGGGCGGGCGGCGCATGACGCCGGAGCTGGGCGACGAGCGCAGCGACAGCGCCGGCTACCGCGGCGGCCGCGGGGGCCGCGCGCCCCGCACCAACAGGTACGTTACTGTGGCAACTGTCAGCTCTCGGCGACAGCGGGCGGGCGGCGCATGACGCCGGAGCTGGGCGACGAGCGCAGCGACAGCGCCGGCTACCGCGGCGGCCGCGGGGGCCGCGCGCCCCGCACCAACAGGTACGTTACTGTGGCAACTGTCAGCTCTCGGCGACAGCGGGCGGGCGGCGCATGACGCCGGAGCTGGGCGACGAGCGCAGCGACAGCGCCGGCTACCGCGGCGGCCGCGGGGGCCGCGCGCCCCGCACCAACAGGTACGTTACTGTGGCAACTGTCAGCTCTCGGCGACAGCGGGCGGGCGGCGCATGACGCCGGAGCTGGGCGACGAGCGCAGCGACAGCGCCGGCTACCGCGGCGGCCGCGGGGGCCGCGCGCCCCGCACCAACAGGTACGTTACTGTGGCAACTGTCAGCTCTCGGCGACAGCGGGCGGGCGGCGCATGACGCCGGAGCTGGGCGACGAGCGCAGCGACAGCGCCGGCTACCGCGGCGGCCGCGGGGGCCGCGCGCCCCGCACCAACAGGTACGTTACTGTGGCAACTGTCAGCTCTCGGCGACAGCGGGCGGGCGGCGCATGACGCCGGAGCTGGGCGACGAGCGCAGCGACAGCGCCGGCTACCGCGGCGGCCGCGGGGGCCGCGCGCCCCGCACCAACAGGTACGTTACTGTGGCAACTGTCAGCTCTCGGCGACAGCGGGCGGGCGGCGCATGACGCCGGAGCTGGGCGACGAGCGCAGCGACAGCGCCGGCTACCGCGGCGGCCGCGGGGGCCGCGCGCCCCGCACCAACAGGTACGTTACTGTGGCAACTGTCAGCTCTCGGCGACAGCGGGCGGGCGGCGCATGACGCCGGAGCTGGGCGACGAGCGCAGCGACAGCGCCGGCTACCGCGGCGGCCGCGGGGGCCGCGCGCCCCGCACCAACAGGTACGTTACTGTGGCAACTGTCAGCTCTCGGCGACAGCGGGCGGGCGGCGCATGACGCCGGAGCTGGGCGACGAGCGCAGCGACAGCGCCGGCTACCGCGGCGGCCGCGGGGGCCGCGCGCCCCGCACCAACAGGTACGTTACTGTGGCAACTGTCAGCTCTCGGCGACAGCGGGCGGGCGGCGCATGACGCCGGAGCTGGGCGACGAGCGCAGCGACAGCGCCGGCTACCGCGGCGGCCGCGGGGGCCGCGCGCCCCGCACCAACAGGTACGTTACTGTGGCAACTGTCAGCTCTCGGCGACAGCGGGCGGGCGGCGCATGACGCCGGAGCTGGGCGACGAGCGCAGCGACAGCGCCGGCTACCGCGGCGGCCGCGGGGGCCGCGCGCCCCGCACCAACAGGTACGTTACTGTGGCAACTGTCAGCTCTCGGCGACAGCGGGCGGGCGGCGCATGACGCCGGAGCTGGGCGACGAGCGCAGCGACAGCGCCGGCTACCGCGGCGGCCGCGGGGGCCGCGCGCCCCGCACCAACAGGTACGTTACTGTGGCAACTGTCAGCTCTCGGCGACAGCGGGCGGGCGGCGCATGACGCCGGAGCTGGGCGACGAGCGCAGCGACAGCGCCGGCTACCGCGGCGGCCGCGGGGGCCGCGCGCCCCGCACCAACAGGTACGTTACTGTGGCAACTGTCAGCTCTCGGCGACAGCGGGCGGGCGGCGCATGACGCCGGAGCTGGGCGACGAGCGCAGCGACAGCGCCGGCTACCGCGGCGGCCGCGGGGGCCGCGCGCCCCGCACCAACAGGTACGTTACTGTGGCAACTGTCAGCTCTCGGCGACAGCGGGCGGGCGGCGCATGACGCCGGAGCTGGGCGACGAGCGCAGCGACAGCGCCGGCTACCGCGGCGGCCGCGGGGGCCGCGCGCCCCGCACCAACAGGTACGTTACTGTGGCAACTGTCAGCTCTCGGCGACAGCGCCAGTTGTGCGCCGCGAGGCACATCGCGAAACTCTAGATTTATTTGAATTCTTCAGGCGCAGTTTGCTGCGTCAGGCAGTGTGGGTTGCAATCGGAACTTCTTATTGAAATATTCAGTTATTATGTACTTAATCAATTTCTAAATTGTATCGTTATCTCAAAAGGTGCTAGTAGTATTCATATTTTGAGTAGTTCCTCCTTTAGGATATAATTCCACTTTTCGCTTTAAGTATTTGTCCTTGGCGGATTATATGATTCGTCTTTAATGTATAAAGCCCATGTACCATAGGTATGTACTTATGGTGCCATCTGGCATACAATCGTTATAAAACATCTATCAACATGTGTCCATATCTTGAGAATGGGCTTACGAGTACGCTGCCGTGTACATGTGATTCAAATCGCTTCTTTATTCGCTACTCAGTTGCATACGGGTAGCGCATACATTGCGCGCGAATAGATCTCGTTATGTAGATGCACGTGTATAGTTTGCGAACTTTTCGCAAACAGGCAGATGTGGACGCACCGTCAGTAGCAGTGTTCGTAGAATGGTAGTTAATGTGTGTTAATGGTACAGATCCAGCGAGCGTGGCGAACGTGGCGAGCGCGGCGAGCGGCGCGGCGGGGAGGAGCGCGCGGACAGGCGCGTGCCGCTGGAGAACGGACGCGCGCACGTGGCCGCGCCGCGCCAGCCCCGCGCCAGCGACGCGCGCGCGCCGGTACGTACTGCCTAGTGCCCACTACATGCTCTACCATAGGAACCCCACGCACAACGGACCGAACCCGGTGGACTCGGTACTCTATGTATCATAGCTCACACAAGGGGCTATCTAAATAACAACAACACGGGTGATCATAGCGTACTGAGATGCCTCCATGCCCTGAAATAGTACATTTCGTGTCGAGCATAAAAAGTCGAGATTTTAACTGGTGATGACAGTGATGTAGCAAATTTCGAAAGCTACATGCAAGTGTTTTAACACTTGCATGTAGCTTTCGAAATTTGCCATGTTTAACAACTGCTTTTTCAATACAGTTGTTAAACATGGCGTACTTTCAGAGGCTATAATTATGATTCGAAAGTTAAATCTTACGCATAGGCATCTTTCTGTTACGCGGTCGTGACTTTTGTTTACGAGCTCGATCATTATGTTTGCAGTTTAGTTTTAAATTTATAAGTAAATTTAAAAAAGTTTAGTAGCAAGGAGTTTTCATACATAGAATAAAATGGGATAGATTTTCTACGAGGAAAAATGAATGATTCCGTACGTTTTAGCATTGTATTTTCAAAAGTCTTTTAAATGGTTGTTTAATATATTTAATTACCAGTTTTGATTTAATTATTTTCACATCAACATTTGTCAAAAATCGAATAGGCTGTATAAACTGTTTTCGAAAAATGTCCAGTTGCAAAAACGCGCCATTATTTATAAGTAAATTTAAAAAAGTTTAGTATCAAGGAGTTTTCATACATAGAATAAAATGGGATAGATTTTATACAAGGAAAAAAAAAAAAAAAAATCCTCACCTTCGGCTCGGGCTTGTTAATGACAGCTCGTTTACAATAACCTACTTTCCACCCTTATATCACAATGATAACTAATAATAATAACTTATAATTCTTGCTTGGTTTATATATATTTTTTTATTTCCTCGCACAATGCGTAGTAAAATGTTGTATGATACACGTACGTAAGATGATTTCAGACTCGTGTCGATTTATCCACTCACTCGCTTCGCTCGCTCGTGAATTAAAATACCACTCATCGGAAATCACCTACTTTCCGCACTTGTAGCATAAATAACTATTTTCGTTCAGACTGAAAATCACATAAACACAATCAACGCGCGCTTTTTCGAGAAGTAACTGGTTCAGTATTATTCTGCCGGATGGGGCGTTGAAAAAAGCGCAGGCGTAGCGGCAGAATGCGTCTACCAACAGTAGCCTATTCAGTTGCGTATTTTTTTTTCTTTAAATTGCAAATTGTTTCACTCGTACTTGGCCGCCAAAAAGAAATGTAATTACGTTGTAGTTACATAATGATATGAAAACTCCATACAAAAGTCATTTCGTAACTGTTATCATGTAATTTTGTTTTTTTTTTTTATTTTATAATCTTTTGTATAAATGTTCATATTTCGAAACAATTTTTTCAGGCAATGTGTTACATAATAGACAAGGATGTGGAAAAAGCACGTTAAACTGTTAGTCCCGGCTGTCATTACATCTTTGACAGTCGTTAAGGGTAGTCAGTAGGCTAGAAGCCAGAATATCTGACCCCAGTCTTACCCAATGAATTAATGTTGCCAAGGATAGGATAGATAGACCCCCTTTTCCGCACTTCTCCCATTTAGTCCGTTGTGCGTGCTGGCCTCCTCTCTGTGAGAGGGTTTAGGCCATAATCCACCCCACGCAGGCCCAGTGCGGGTTAGTGCGTATCACAAACATGTGTTCGAATTTTTGGTTTCATGCCAGTTTCCTCACGATATTTTCTTTCACCATTTTGAGAACAGTGCTGATAAAATAATTGACGGAAAGTAAAGCGCCTACCTAGGCTCGAAGCCACAACCAACAACTTTTAAGTCGTGGCCGTTACCACTGGGCCACCACTATCTTAGTGTTATCTAGTTAATGGTTTGTAAAGACCAGATAGGCAATCACTCCAAATACTGGTTCGCAGGTGCATCAGGTTAGACTGGAAACTGACCCCAACTACTTTGGGAAAAAGCTATGCAGACTAATAAAACAACAACAATTGTCTTTTATTAAAGGTACGATATGATCTGATTCAGATTCTTTATTTGTGTAAGGGAAATACCTATTCCTAAATCTATAGCAGCAGCCACACAGCGTTGTCCAATGGTGTGGCTGCTGGAGTAATTTAAGTCGAGTTAAAATTCATCTGATACTTTGGTATAGCAGACTCAGAAGATGTTCAGAGGCGGCAGAACCACTTAACCAGGACCATCGATTTGTTTGCCATCCAATAGAAATATAATAATTTTTTGATAGGAACCATTTTATGCATCTTAGAATTTTCAAAATGTAACCAATGATAAAAGTATGTATATCTAAACATGTCATCGTACTCTTACAGAGCGGCAGACGACGCGAAGACAGACGAAGGCAAACTGACGACGAGAGCAGTGTGCTAGACAGCCAGGACGTGTCCAGTGCGGACAGAGGTACGACATAGACGCGTTTGTTCTTAGACTATTGTGTGTGCGGGTACGTAGGCGCTCGACAAACTCGCGGCCGGGCAGACAGCCAGCAAGCCACATGTAACTTGTAGGGCAAAGGCCTCTTCTCATACAGAGAAGGCTCGCTCAAGACGGGTTGGCCACCATAGGCTCTAGACACAGTGTCATTCGATGTCAGCGATGGCAGTATAGATAGTTCAAGACATCTTTGCGCGCGTCGCTATGTGTGGGTAAGCATGTGTGGGTGGTTGTTTGCTCGGACGACGACTGCCGCGTCACTGCCACACAAATGCATAATGTATAAAGCGTACGCACACATGGGGCCGCGCGCACAGAGAGTTGAACTATCTATAGTCGAAATGCCAAAATGTAAGGGGATTGATCATGGGATATTTCGCTAGCGCTTGACAATCCCAAACATTTTCCCATTCACTATAGCGACGTTTTCGTTGATTGAATCTCACTTGTCTAGATCCTCATGCCCCATACTACCGTACGTACGTACAGTCAATCGCGCAATACTGAACAACGAAAAGCGGCACCGATGCTACAATAAGGACGACGACAATATAGTACATTTCGTGTCGAGCATAAAAAGTCGAGATTTTAACACGAGCGATGTAGCCAATTTCGAAAGCTACATGCTAGTGTTTAGATAAAGCCTTTTTATGTGAGACACGAACGATTCTTTTTCCACTACCTGATGAGCTTACTTAATTAAATGCAAATGAGTTCCAATCACAATTTATTAGAAACGTTCAGACTAAAAACCACAGACTACACACAATCAACGCGCGCTTTTTCGAAAGGTAACAGGTTCAGTATCATTCTGCCAGTTACATAATGATATCAAAACTCAGTCATTTCGTAACTGTTATTATGTAATTTCTTTTTTTTTTTTTATAATCTTGTGTCTAAATATTCATATTTCGAAACGAATTTCTTAGGCAACGTGTTACATAATAGACAAGGAAGTGGAAAAAAAAATTGTGCTCCGGTTGATAAAAATATGGGACAGGTATTTTTTCTTTTGTCACGGTAAACTAAAAATGACGACGATATAGTAACTTGAAATTTAGTGTGACGTTTTAGTACACTTTTTGCTCAAAAGTGACGTCACAAACCTCCACTTCTGAACTTTGATGTGCTTTATCTTCGTAAACTTTTATTCTTTTGATAAGTCAAATAATACATGTCCAATATTATTAGGTATTCTCACTGATGGAATAAATAGAATTACCTATCATTTTTCTACCTAGGACTTATCTCTATTGCAATATACAAATGTAATAGGTTAGCCACGAAACCATTGTACTCATTATGAACAACTTTTTTTTATTAAGCCTTTGTAAATATTATACATTTTTATACATAGCAACAAACTGTATTAAATTATAATCTAGCGCATCGGATTGCCCGGTTTAGTAGTCCCGGTTCAGAGTGTCCTCTGACACAGGCCTCTTCGAGCTGCTTCAATTCTTCTCTATTGATAGTTTTCTTGACCAACAACTTTTACTATGGGACAGTTCCTGAAATCGCGAATAAAATATTTATTTCGGAGTTGGTCCTATAATAAAACTTATTCATAACGATGAGTGCAATAACCCCCTTTTGAGGTTTTGCGTTTTTTCTATTACACATTGTATAGGCGGTCTCGATGTCATTTATTACCAAACACGTGCGATTGTCTGTACATACTAGCCTATCATAGGTGTATCAGGGGTCGTACCATAACGTGTCAACGCCATCATGATTCCGCTGTGGAAAAGGGATAGTGTTCTTCGCTGACAGTGCTATATCGCTCCGTCTCTCTCTGACAGTGGAACCATGATAGTTTTGACACGTCTGAGTAAGGCTTCTTACGTCCTTATTTGCATACATTTTTTATTTTCGAGGAGAGTCTGCTATGTATATTCTAAAGATATTCGTCTCATTCAGAAACGAGGTCTTGAAAGCACTCCCAAGCTTTTGGGTATGTTGTTCTTAGAAATAAATGAGCTATAAGTTGGATAGTCTTAAATGTTGAAATAAAATATTATCGGACTATATGCGTTTGAATTTTTAATAGTTAGTTTTACATGTAGATACGAGAATAAATTGATTTGTGTATGAAACACTAAATTAATCTCACATAGTTGTAAGCTTGAAGTTGTCATTTTAATTACTAAAGCTAACAGTTAACAGAGAAATATCTTAAAGAAGAAAATATATTTGTAGGCCGCGTGAAAAAATCACTTTTCAAAGACATCAATAATGTTCTATAAGACAAAAAGAGGAGCTGAACAAGCATCCATAATATAAAATCAACAAACACTGAATTTGTGTTACTATACCAATCAGATGCCTTTTTATGGATAACTATAAAAATAAGTAGTTATATTATTGGCTATTATTTAATATTTAATCAGAATTCGTACATAGAAAATATCAATCGTTACATAACGTCAAAGACTACTACAATAACCCCGAAGTTTGTCGACCGCCTACAATACATTCTGAGCTATTTGTTCCTATTCTGTTTAAAATCAAGTTTGCTAATGCAATCGTAAAGCTATGCCATCACGACAAATCTGAAAATATTACTGAATGTGCTAGTTAAAATGTAGTTGTAGTGTTTATCTTACCTCATAAGTGTATTTATATGCATTATAATGTTTATATGTTTATTTTTTCTGTGCACCCCGTTTTACATTTTAATTAGTACATAAACTGTAGAAGGATGAATGGGAAGTTTTAGCTATATTCTCCTACCAGTTAGATGCGCGGGGTGAATAGTTGTTTGCTATCTATGGACGATGCGTTTCCTTCTCTCGCTTTGTGCTGCGGTTACTAATCCTTCGGTGTGGGCTGCTCGAATACAGCATCTGTCCCCTGATTTTTGCATTAAGCATTTGAAGTTGAGTATTTGTCAAACAGTTCTTTAGTCTAAAATTACGGTTTGATACGTTCTGAACTCCAAAAATTCAATCCAGAAATCGGCCCTATGATTCGTACCATCTCGTACGTAGTTGCTGTGTTATGGTTCTGTTATCTATGTAATGTGGTTATCATTTGGAATGATGTTAGAAGTTTAATTTACCGCGCACGTGTCATGAATATTGCTTCGTTAATGTTACCGAGTAGACATTGGTCCCCGTGGCGGGCGCAGCAAACGACTAGTCCCCCGCACGACGGGCACTAGCTCGGTGCAGTCGCGGTAGTGGCGCTGGCTGGCAATGTGTAGGCACTTGGCATGTGTTGTTCAGAGTCGGCGACGTCCGAGGAGGGGCGCGGCGCGGGCGAGGCGGCCAGCGCCAGGCGCCGGCGCCGGAGGAGGGCAGGTACACACGCACACACACACACACACTGTTGCACCAACGAGCTGCTCTATAAACAACATACACACTCCTTTTTAATACTCACCACCGTGGACAATATCGGCCATAAAGTGACACCACAGATTGGTTCAGTGAATAATAGTAAAATCAATTTGATGTATTGCACCTATAGTACTTCATCCAGTGCTTCTCACTTGATTGATTTAAAAAAAAACTAATTTTTGACACAAATGTACTTACACATATGCACAACAGTATAACTGTGTAAACATGCATGATTTGATTTTAATTTGTGTTTTCGCACTAAAAGTTTCTAGTCTCCTTCTAGTTTATGGCTTTGTCATTATTTCTCAATGTAGTAGACGCGCTATAGACGTAGCGGTCGCATGACTTAGGACCGCTCGCCGACATGATGTAAGATTTTCAGATTTTTGACTCGAAGAGTCTTGAAGCGTTCGACAACAATCGTATCAGCATCTTACACAACGTTCTACATAACGACATACACGACGGTGCGATGCGATGCTACACAATATCAAACAAGTATTACTACTATGTAGAAATGCAATTGCAGGATGTTACTTTGAATTGTTGAGTGAAAAGATCTGTAGATTTTTTTTCAAGCTAGATTGTAGTTTGAACAATATCGGACAGGGTATAGATCGCGTTTAGTGTAGTGCTGCATCGCAGTTTGTCGTGTCGGTCGTCGACGTAGGGCTCTGTGTAGGTGCGCACGGCGGATGCGGCTTGACTTGTGGCTGTTGCAGGAGGCGGGTGGAAGAACGGGCTGAGCACCAGCACTGGCGCTCAGGCTGCGGCCGGCGCGGGCGCTGGCGCAGGCGCGGCCGCCGCCAGCGCGGGCGCGGCGGGCGAGGGGGGCCGGGAGGCGCGCGCGGCCGGCCCGGGCGGCCCGGGCGGCCCAGGCGCCCCGGCCGCCTCCAAGCGCCGCTCGCCGCTGGCCAAGGCGAAGGCCGAGCCGCTGCTCAACGGCACGGCCTGAGCGCTCGCCGGCCGGCCGCCGGCTGACTACGACTCGCCGCCGCCTGCGCGTGCACAGCATATTATTATCCTAACGTAACGTAACATGTATGGCGCCCCCCGCCGCCCGCCGCCGCCGGGGGTGAGCCGTCCCTAGACTTACTCGTATTATGCTTTTGTAAGAGATTCGTGATTTGTATTCCTGATTACTCGATATGAAAATTAAAGATGTGTACGTCGCTCCCCGGACGATACGCGCCGATCGCGGCCTTTCGGTACCTTTATGGGAGATCGGACATAGCGCAGTACATACGTGTTCGTAGCCTGTACTCTGTGGTTATGTGATTTCCTATAAAATAAACATTTCTGTACATATTTTCAATCGTATTTTTATTTGTACGAATAGTTCGTTCGTCTTCTCCTCCCTGTCTAAATTACAGAGCGAGAACCTTACAAATTTTACAATATACATACATTACGATGTTGAAATACAATTAATACTTTATAAAAATAGTATGACTAATTGGAATGTTACAATTGATACTTATATTAGTAATACTATAAACTCGAAAGGTACCTCGGTAGGGAAGGGGGCGGGATACATACATTTAATTTGGTGACACTAAGAATTTAAAATTCTAAATGTGATTCTGATGACACAGATCTATAATTAACAAATATTTACAGAACTAGACTAAAATATCAGTCATATAACAGTACCGTGATATGCATTATTGCCGGGATATCACTAGGAAGTATTTACAAAGATATGACGTCAGGTAAGAGGCAGGAGTACTCCCTAACGTGAAGCGAAGAGAAATGGCGTGTTCACAAAAGTAGAGGATTTATACAAAAAGGAGACACATACTATTCAAATTTGAGGACAAAAATTACTTTTACTTACTACTTTTACAATTGTTAATTTACTAGTTTTGTGAACAAGCTTTCTAGTTTCATTAAAAAATTACATCAAATCTTAACTTACCTACTCTTGTCACTATTTAACTCTAACACGGAACTTCCAAGAATACTAGACATCAAAAGCAAATGTTCTATTGAGATTCAGCTCCAAATTATGTGACATTCAAATTATTACGAATCGTAACCAAAACATCGTTACACTGCTACGTTACCCGCCAAAAATGTTTTACTTGATTTTCGGGCTAGTAATATTATATCCTCTATGCTATCTTTATTATCAATCGATTTATGCAAAGGAAAAAAACTAAGAAAATGACAAAAAAAAGTACACGGATTTATTCTAATAACTAAATGATTACGTAGACATTCGTAGTCGAATGTTTGTAAACGAAATTGACGAACACGAACTGGAACGAATATTTTATTGTCCAGTTCTATTCACCCAAACATAATAATGTACCTATGTATAACAGTGTAGAAAAGCCATAATTAGAAAGTTGCTTTTTGGTAAAAAAAAACATAATTTGCATTATGTGCAATAATACTAAATTAAAAACCCAAGTCTTCTACGAAATGGTTGTCTTTGATTTTAAGTACTTAGACTTAATAATGTTTGTAGTTATTCTTAGACAATTCATGGAAATCACAAGATTATGAATTAATATTTATATTTCTATTCACTTCACATCGTTCGTTCTCCTTTACGTAGTAGGTACGTATGCTTGTACAAAATGATATGTGTCTACACTGTACAATAATTAGGCTTCAGTATATATAGTATTATATACTTAGGAATACTGTAATATTCTTTCCTATTATAAACATTATTTTTGAAAAGTCACAATGGTGACTAATATTATGAGAAAAATCATTGTTTTTGTAAATTCATTAACATTGTATACTTTTAAGTAAACACTGAAGTCTTTAAGACCCAGATATAATTTTGATTCATGGCATAAAAATATATGCGTTTTTTACTGATCTGTTTGAGTTTTAATACCTTTACATACAGCCTATCTATCGGATGAAGTCGATGTCTAATGACACAGTACTTACATTTATATAAGGATCTTTAGACCATTGTTTAAGACATCGAACAGAATAGTTACAGTCAAGTCAAGCGTGTAGCTAGTAAAGTAAATCGCTAAACATTACACAAATATATTGGTGGTGAAGCATCGGTTATAACACTACTGCGGGACTGGAGTTGATAATGGGTAAATTATTTACTAACAGCTCGAAAAGCTAACCAGTATGAGATTGTTCGTTTAGGCAATTTAGATCCTATAGAGAACATTTAGTTTTGGACATTGCCAACAAAATCGACAGCAGTACGTGTTGGTGGATTTATATTATGGTGAATTGGTGACACATTGGCCATAAATTTTATTTTATAAAATACGATCCCAGTGTCTGGGAGTAAACCCATCTCCAGATACAGCAGACTAATTTATCAAAATATGGGTGTTGTACTTCGTAGCACAACCATGAACGCATTCATTATAACTTTAGATGGTACTAAAATGCTTTTAATTTGTACTATTTTATACCACTAATTGGAAATTTTACACCTCTCAATTATCGCAGATATAAAGGTCTTGCTAGCAAGATTCATTCCCAGCACGACCACGCAAAAATTGCAGCTGGCGTAGAAGTGATGAAACGGGAGCATACCTAAAAATTTGTACTCATTTTGTACTCCTCTATTTAATTACTGGTAAATTGTTAGAAAAGCGAAAAAAACATTTAACACCATCTAGTGTCAAGTATACAAATCACATACTAATAGGCAGAAAATGTTTTTTTCGCTTTTCTAAGAATTTACGACAATTTATCAGTAATGAAATAGGAGATCATGGTCGTGCTACGAAGTACAACACAAATATGGTACTGATTTGACAGAATGACCCATGTTGGCGGCGGGATAGGTTGCCGATTTGATTAGTTACTGGGTTTAGGGTAAGATTTGTGGTTGATCCTTTGTGATAAATACCTTACAAAAAATAACTAGCTACACGCTTGCCTATTCCAGAAGAATTGTACAGAGCCTTTCAGACAAAAGTGCCCAGCTTAGTGGGTTTCTCCCCGGCAATAATGAGGTGGTGGCATTAGAGAAGTCGATGCTTGTCTTCGTGGCAGGTGTCGAGGTCGCTATCGTCAGAATCGGAGTGTGAGCAGTAGGATGAGTCGCTCCAGTGCTGGAACTCTTCCTTGTGGTGCTCCAGTGCCATCAGCGACGGGAACAGGCTGTCGCACGCGCTGCATCTGTGGAGGAGAAGTTGGCAGTTAGTGAGGACGTAAGTATTAAAAGCATAACATTATTATGATCTAAAAATTGCTTAAGCTAGTGTTCCAGAGTGAAAAACCCTGACTTCTAAACTAGGTTTATATACCTGTATCGTAGAAGCCAGTGTACCTTCAATGTGATGTGCTTAAAGAAAATAGGACACACATTATACACAATAATCCATTAGGGCATTAAGTTCAAGAGAAACAAAATAAAAGTAATAATAATAAAAATAACAAAGCATTAAATGAAAGTGTAGTGTATGTCTCTTGGTGTATTTGTCTGAAGTTATGTGTGTGTGGGTGTTTGAGAGTGTGTGTATGTTTGAGAAAGAGTGTGCGTGACTGCGAGTGTAAGTATGAGTGATTGTGCGAGCTTATGCGAAAGTATAATAATTATCATAAAACTTTAAAAAAAGAAGAACCTCCACTATATATTTATATGACAAATATTTCCCAAAAGAAGATCCTCAGTATTGCGATAAGTTAGTTTTAGAAGATATGCCTGTAACTTGGATTTCAACTGATATTTATTATTGGGATAAATTTTTAGCACTTTATTGAGCTGGTTATAAAGTTTCGTGCTGGTGACATAATAGTGTCTCTTGGCAAACGAAGTTCTATGCGACTCCTGAGGAAAAACCATGTATTTAATTCTGCCTGTTGGCTCTGAGGACGGACGAGTATGGTGCTTGCGGAGCATTGACTGGAGGACATACAGCTGCCTGACAGTTAAAACATTAGATTCCGCATATAGCTGTACTGTGGAATATCTTAGCGGACTAGAGAGCAGAACCTTCAGAACAGCTCTATGTGCTCGTTCAAGTCGGATAAAATGGCTCTCAGTAGCTCCACCCCAGATTGGAATACAATAAGCTAAGATCGATTGGCATAAAGCAAAATAAACCATCCTCAAAGTATCCCTATCAGCAGACTTTCGTAATTTTTTAAAAACGTAAATCAGTTTTCGAGTTCTACCAGAAAGTACATCCAGGTGTTTATGCCAATTGAGATGTTGGTCAATATGTACGCCTAGGTATTTGACACTAGTGGACTGAGATACTGCAAGACAATCACAAATGGTGGAAGGCGTACATATGTGGGCTCTAAGATTAAGGGAAGGTGAAGGGCATAAATTTGACCTTATAGCAAATGGCATATAAACCGTTTTACTGACATTTAGAGTGAGTAGGTTGTTACTCAACCATTCCATTACACATGTAAGCGCATTCTCGGCATTCTGATAGCACTGGGCCCAGTCCACTCCATCTATAAGCAGGGAGGTATCATCGGCGTATGTGATGATTTTACAATTTTGAATGGGAAGTTTACAGAGATCATTTATATAGATAAGGAATAGAGTGGGACCCAATATGCTACCTTGAGGCACACCGTATGTAATGGGAAGCTCTTCACTCACATTTTGTCCAATTTTAACCACCTGAGTGCGATTCCTCAGGTAGTCCCTAAAGATATCTAGCACCAAGCCTCGAATTCCAATGCCCTCCATCTTATTCAGTAAGGCCGGCGCAGAAACAGTATCAAAGGCCTTAGATAAATCAAGAAAGATACCAAGACACTTTCGCTTGTTGTCAACAGTCCTAACTGCGTAGTCAGACAGAGCCATGATAGCATCTTCAGTACTCATACCCTTCCGAAAACCAAATTGGTTGGGGGCTAAAATATTATTTACATCGAGGAAGCTGACGAGACACTTGTTTAAAATTCGTTCCAAGATCTTTGACATGGCAGAAAGAACCGAGATAGGTCTGTAGTTGTTAATGTCGTCTCGGCGACCGGCCTTATGAACTGGGTGAACTACGGCTTTTTTAAAGACTACTGGGAAGACACCAGACGAAATGGCAAGATTACAGACATGTGTAATGACTGGGATCAATACACTTCTCGTGGACTTGATGATGTTAATGGGAATGCCGTCCCAACCGGTAGCGGAGTCTGACTTTAGACTCAGAATGATGTCTTCAACATCCATTTCCGTAGACTCAAGGAGAACCATAGAGCCACTTGAATTTGTTGGCGAAATTGAATGCGTGGCGGACACAGGTTTTATTTTAGTGGCAAGGCTTTCACCAATACCAGCAAAGTAGTTATTGACCTGATTAAGAGAGGACCCTGGAGTGTCAGAAAGATGTAACAGTTCAATAGGGGGAGGACAGTGTGAACGAAGGTCAGATACTTTTTTCACCACATCCCAAGTTGCTCTAATATTATTTTTTGCCTTAGAAAATTCTTCCTTTTCATACGCACGCTTAAGTTTCCTTAATAATGAGTTGCAGAAGTTACGGTAGCGAGTATACGTTATTCTTAGAATTTCACTATTAGCATGTTTTTTTAATTCGACGTGCATGCGGTCACGGTTCCGGATACAGCGTAACAGGCCAGGAGTTATCCACGGCTTAAGAGATCTATGTTTCCTGGGGACTGTATATTCATGTGTGTTATTCTTTATGATAGAAGATAGACCACCTATTAAGTCTTCCGCCGCTCTATTTGGATCAAACACCGCCAAGATAGGAGACCAGTCTTTACTATTGATAGTTTCTACAACTGCATTGTGGTTAATTTTACATTTAGTACGGGGTAAATTACGATACTTATTGTTAGTTTGCAAAAATAGTAGCAGAGGTTCGTGATCAGTTACAGACGACTCAATGACAATAGCTGTGGCTGATAAATTCGTTTTTAAGAGGATGTGATCCAAACAATTGGAGATACGTGTGGGAAACAGGTGAGCAGGGAGAAGCCCGTGCGCAGCAGCACACGATAAATACTCGTCCGAGTGCGTATCGTTGTTGCCAATCTTGATATCGATATTAATATCTCCAATCAAGACAACAGTCTGTGTGGATGGGATGAGCACCCTATCCAAACTTTCAATGAAATTGTTGATGTTTTTATAGGAAGGGGAGCGATACAGAGCAACAATTGAAACGCTGTCTATATTACAGATAAGACAATTGGCATCAACAAAATCGGGTTCTATAACATCGTGTTTCATAGAGGATTTAATATACACAGCGCATCCATCATTTTGATTGAAAGTATTTTTCGTAAAATAGGAAGTATAACCATCTAAAGTTGGTAGGTGACTTATTTTACTTAACCAACATTCGGACAAGACAATAACATCACACTGAAAGCCCAGAAGTTCCGTTAGCACAGAGATTTCGCCAAAGTTTTTATTTATACTCCGAATGTTGAGATGCAGGACTTTCAACCCCCTGTTTGGATTTTTAATATACCGTATGCAGCTTTCAGGTTGACATTTATAAGATTTAGCTACAGATAGTGAGTCTAATTCGTGGTCTACTTTATTTAGGTTAGCCATTTATAAAATAAAAATAAAAATATAAGATAACCCAAAACTTGTCACAGAAAGAACAGAAATCATGAGAATAAGGAATAAGGAAATTCCTTATTCTCATGATTTCTGTTCTTTATGTATGATGCCACAATAAAAATTGTGCGAGTAATCTGCAGCCTAATTGCGTAAGTGAATTCGGCAAGGCGAAGGATTTAACCCCGTCAATCGACCAATCACATAGAAGGAAATCCACAACGCGTCTTTTATCTCGCATGTGATTGGTAGATTTTTCATACTCTTTGCCTTGCCGAACTCATTACGCAATAAAGCTGTTGTCTTCTGTCAAGGTTTTGTAAAATTGTGTCTCATCAGACCAAGTGAGTGTAATTTTACACTATTAACCCCCATTTTCTTTTGATACAGGTAAATAGATAAATGCAAAGTTTATATTAGGTTACCATTGAGAGACATTTAACATCATAATACTAGTTTACTGTAAAGCAATATGGATCATATGGTTATAAACTTCATTACGTAACACCATCTACGAACGGTGTTAGCCAGAGTTGCAAATATAGTATAAACCTACATTTTGCCAGTTGTGTCCCATGTAATAGAGGGCGTGCCTGTTGCTGTTGCCAACAACCAGGCATAAGGGCACAAGTCGAGACTCCGAGCTGCTACTGAGAAATCGCAAAAGGAAAACTAATAACACCGCCCGACATGGGAATCGAATAATGCTGACCAGTAGCGCTTGCGACCACTACACCAACGAGAAAAATAGTATGGTTCATCATCATCATCAGCCTTTTAATGTTCCCACTGCGGGACACAGGCCTCTTCTCTGTGAGAGGGAATGGGCCGTAACCCACCACGCGGGCCCAGTGCGGGTTGGACATGTCGTTTTCCTTCACCGTTTTGAGAGATGTGACCGTGATGATGAAATAATTTACACAAAGTAAAGCGCCTGCCTGGGTTCGAACCCACGACCTACAACTTGTAAGCCGCGGCCGTTGCCACTGGGCCACCACTGCTCGTGGTTTTAGTTTAGTTATAGGTAATTATTTGCAGGGTAGGATTGACTGCTGAATTAACAGCAACTCTGTAATCTATTACTGCTGAAGAATTTCCTACCTATCAATGTCCTTGTAAGACATAGGCGCTTAGGTAGATATTTCTACTCACCCGAAATGTCGCTTCTTTTGTTGGTGATCGCCGAGCTGGCGACGCGTCGGGAATGACCGGTCGCAGACGTTGCAAGTTAGAGCTTCGTCTGCAATGTAAGTACAACGTTCTTTTATTATTTAGTACATAGGATATCGTATATTAAGTGCCTATAAATTACACAAAAGTATATCACAACTATTGGTATTCGTTCCAAGGTTTGGGCAGAGGCAGAGGTCGAGGAGCCATTAACCGGGCAACAAATGCAGACTTGACGGGCTGTTAGAAGTTTCTTATTGCCTAATCAGGACCTATTGCACTAAGTAAGAAGGACCCCAGTGTTCGAGCTCTATTATCTGTGCCACTAGTGACCACTCACCCCCTCACAAACGAAGCGCGTAGGTACGTAATAAGTGGGTAGGTATAACTACACAGGGTAGAAAGTTGGAAAAGTTCTTTAATTTTGTATATGAATAGACAATTGACCATTGAGTACCTATTTGACGTAAAGTGCTTGCTAATTTCGATATAAGTATACATTTGCGCTAAATTCCTGACCTTTTTTTAAAAAAACTTCTTAAATGTTGATACTCAAAATTTTACTCAAAGAAATCAAAAGTTAGTAACATACACATTGAATAATCGCTTGCCTCTTCTTTTCCAATTTAATATGCATGTTATGAGTTATATAGATACTCTAAAGTTAAAAATTCGAATGGTGTTACATATCTCTATCTTGGGTCGGGATGGTAGCGTACATCGAAGGGAGATTACGTGGGGTTCCGCAGGGGTCGGTTTTCCTGCTGCTGGAGTAACGTTGTTCCAGCAGGAAAATTCTAAACGAATGATCGGAGTGAGAAATATTGTGCATGGGCAGAGAGCTTATAGTTGCACAAAAATGTTCGCCGAAAATATAAATGGTGCGTAATCAGGTTTTCGTGATATTGCTTTTCCTGCTGCAGTAACGTTTCGCAAAATACATGATTCTCGTTAACCATTGTATGTGCGCCTGTAGAATATTCATACACGAGTAGCTCTTGATAAGTGCGTATTTGTGCCGGAATTAGATTTAAGAAAATATTTTTAACTAGCTGTGCGCGCGGCTTCGCTCCCGTAATCTGTCTGGCAACCCTAACCTGCTAACCCTCCTGCCCTTACCAACCTAGACCTACCAATTTTTTTTCTATAGTCATCATTCTTTCGCGGCGAATCTTAACACCGCCATTCAGAAAATGACTGCAATTGCACAACGCCATCTATCGAATATCGAGATCAACTCTCGGAGTATCTGAATCGCGTGTGTTGTGATACTTCTTCAATACTTCAAATAATTCATTTAACTTTTGATAGAGTGAACCGATTGCGATGAAACAAACACTAAGTAATTCTTCAAGTTACGCACAATTTTTATATATAAAAGTTATACATTGGTTTCGTACATTTCACGTGATGCGTGCACAAATAAACAGACAAAAATTCCAAAAATGCTGGAAATAGGTTCTGTTGGTTATCCTTTACACCCTGGCTATTTTTTTGGAAATATTTTCGATGTACAAAAATTACTTTTCTACAGATTTACTATATGTATTGATGATGATGATGATTTTCAAGTAATCGCGCTTTTTTGAAAACACTCCCACCGGGTAAAGTCCCGGCACTCCATGGGGCCAGTCCGATCCTGGAGTGACATGACAGCGCCAAGTGCACAATTATTTTGATCTAGACTAACCATCTCGAAGGCTAATTTCGACAGGGTCTGGCACGAGGGCCTTATTGGTAAGCTTCCTTCATTCGGTCTGCCCGGTGGACTGTGCGATTGGATCGCAGACTTCCTGAAGGACCGGTCTATACGAGTGGTTATTGATGGCCACTCATCTGACCAACTGGATATCAACGCCGGAGTCCCTCAGGGGTCGGTACTCTCAGCAACAATGTTTTTGTTGCACATAAATGATCTGCTAAAAACTTTGGGTAAGTAGACGACAGCACTGTTGCTGAGAGATACTTGTCGAACGCTCTTGCTACCGGGCCTCACATCCAGTCTCTCCGGGAGGCCATGGTAGAGCGCTTGAACCTGTCCTTGCAGGCAGTCTCCGAATGGGACGATGCCAATCTGGTCAGGTTTAATGCTGCTAAAACCAAGGCGTGTCTTTTTTACGCTAAAAGGAGCAAATTCCACCCGGCTCCTTCTTGCCGTGGTGTGACCGTACCGATAACGTACCATCTTGAGCTTCTTGGCGTTACTTTGACGTCGACCCTTAATTTTGGTACATTCATTGAAGCAAAAGCTCAACTGGCTCCCAAAAAGTTGGGCATACTTGCAAAGGTGAGACTTACTTCACGCCAGAACAGTTGCTTAACTTGTACCAAGCGCAAGTTCGGTCATGCATGGAGTACTGCTCTCATCTCTGGGACGGATCTGCCAAGTACCAGCTGGATGCACTAGAGTCGACCGAAAAACGGGCCAAGAGGCTCATCGACAACGAGATACTGGTTGACTCTAGGCTCCAGAGCCTTGAACATCGGCGCCAAGTTGCCAGTCTGTCGGTTTTTTATCGGTTACATTTCGGGGAGTGTGCGATGGATTTGCATGAACTAATTCCTCCTAGCCCGTTCCATCATCGGACTACAAGACGTACGGTGATGCGTCATCGGTACATGGTGGACATCCCACCCATACGCACCAAACGTTTTGGGAATACTTTCATTATGCGTACAGCTAAGGAGTGGAATTCCCTGCCAGAGTCTATTTCCTGATAGCTACAACCTGGGAGTCTTTATGTCAAGAGTGAATAGGTTTCTTCTAGGTAAGCGTGCTACATCGTCGACCACATCATCGCTTACCATCAGGTGAGATAGTGGTCAAGCGCGAGCCTATAAATTATTAAAAAAAAACAGTAAAAGTTTGGATTAGTACCTCTCACTATGGTCCTGTCGTAACCATTTATGTAGGTACCTAGTTATCAGAGATGTAGTAAGTTATGAATTTATGAATCACTTGGGTTTTTGCGATTGCTCATCACTACCTACGAACCTACCGCAAAACGACCTTTATCCTCTTAGCTAATAAAAATCAGAGATAATGGTAAAACCAGTTTAGACGGGATAGCCAGCAAAAGCAAATTTAGGATTCATTACTCATACTTACCTATGTTTTTATTTAAAAATTAGGATCTTATTTTAATTAGTTTGTGTAACATTACCTACTAAAAAAATCTATTATAGGTAGGAACAGGTACTGTAGTCAGGTACTCAGGGTGGGTATAAAATAATAGACGAATTAAAATTCCCAAGTTTAATTGAATACATAATTATACAAAAAATATTTTTGTTGTAATTAGTTACAATAAGTTTGAGCATAATTATTTTATTGATAAAAAGCTTTTCGTTTGCAAGGCAGTTAGAAAGATTCAATTAATAATAATCCTACCTACACTAAACATTGAATGATCAATATTTACAAGAGTTTTTGTGAATTATTATATAATAGACATAATTTAGAATTTGTTCAGCTAGATGTTAATATCAATAATTTTCTATTTAGATAGGTACTCTGTGTGATATGTTTTAGCTATAGATATAAATGCAATACAAATAATAATAAGTTAGACATTAGTGTAAAAAGAACAATCCTTACGGCAAGATAACTAACACCTTAAAATAGGTTTAAATAAAAAATCACATTAAGAATTATCTTAAATATGGAGGATTCTTACAAAATCGATTAATTCTATATTAGGAACGAAATATAGAAAATATACGTGCAATCGAACTAGTTGTAACAAGTACTATGTTGAGAAATTCTAGCTCATGGGAATTCTCATACAGCTGCTAATGGTCCTGCTAATTTCACGCTAATACGTCCTCGTTTATAGGGCAATGTAGTACATTGACCTAATGAACTGATAGACTAGAAATTCATAATTTCTATAAATTCATAAGTTCAGTTCTAATTTCTGTTTTATTCTATTGAAGCTGGATACAATGTAATCAGTTATTGCATAAAATCCAGATCCACTCGGCAATGGAGTATACAAATATAAAACATTCCAACTTCACCACTTTATCTCCTATTATAAAAATAACAATCTTAATTACTCATATCAAAACTTATATCAAAGTGTTTTTATATAAGAATAGTAAACTGTTCCAGTCCATACACATATATAATGTTATATCGGTAATGTATTAGATACGGATGACTTGAACATGCTGCCGAAGAACCTCATTCCTGAGGAGCCTCCGGGGATGGAGCCCATCATCATCCAGAGCAGGGCTACCACCTGCAGGACGGCACACACGATGGTCCACGGAGTACTTTGTAAGTGTAGTGCACAGTAAAGGGTTGCGATGAGTGACAGCATGTAAAGGGAAGTTGTGAGAGCTCTCTCTTTGCTAAACATTGACTTCAGGTGATTCCAGGGGCCGTACAGGAAACTGAAACTGTTTTAGAATATGGTTAGAACCTTCATTTAGAATATTAAAATTTTTCTGAGGTTGTGGTCATGCATGTAAATAACTATAAATTATTCATTTTATTACAATGCCACCAGTAAAAACATTAGAATGTCAACTCTTGAATAATTTTTATGTTCTTAGAACAATAGATGGTAGAGAAACATTTACATTATATAATAATAACATTTATAATTACATTATTATGCAAAAAAGTAGCTTGAGTACCAAAACATAGTATACAACTGTGTTTATTTTGCTATACTGACTACTGGACTCTTTAGCAATGTGTGTACTTCAACTGTATAAATAGCATTCTTACTGCAATACAATGTTAAATGTTTGTGTGTCATCAGGATGGTGGATATTATATTACAAATAAACATCCAGAGAATATGAAAGCAATTAATTGTTTTATACTTTTATAATAACTGCATGTGCACCTGCAATATAACACCTTCCTTCCTGATATTCACAAAATATTGAAATAGTATCACGAAAGCTAAGCTGACCCGAACTTTTTGACAAGATATTATCAATACACCAGTCTTGCCAAGGGAATTGTGTTACCCAGTTAGTGGATTGTGGAGGTCAGTTAGGCAGTTGCTCCATGTAAAACACTGGTACTCAGCTGAATCCAGTTAGACTGGAAGCCGACCCCAATCATCATCATCATCAGCCTTTTAATGTTCCCACTGCTGGGACACAGGCTTACTAGTTAGTCCCCAATATAGTTGGGAAAAGGCTAGGCAGACTGATTACATTTTAAACACAAGTCAAGTGATATGATTATCTGTTGGTTATTCATAAAACCAATAACATTTTCTTTCCTTAGCTCAAATGAATATTCTTCTTACCTGATAATAAAGAACATGCTCCCTAGAGTAAATAGTAGTGCGAACTTCCTTGCTTGCAGTAGTAACACTGGTATGTAGATGAACGACAGGATGAAGCACAGGAATCCGAAGAACAAACATATTCCGAAGCCCATGAACCGCTGTGTCCTGCTCTGAAATATAGAACATTTTATGTTAATACTCATACTTAGTAGTAAAGTGGGTAATGTTTATAATGCCTAAGGCATTAAGAACGCTTCTGTACATGTGTGTGTGTAAAGTATTAAATAAATAACGGGCGCACGGTTGGCGCAGTGGTTAAGCGATTGACTGCTGCGCTGCGTGTCGCGGGTTCGATTCCCGCACGGAACAAATATTTGTATGACCTACAGATAGTTGCTCCAGCTCTGGGTGTTTGTGTATGTGAGTTTATATGTTTGTAAATGCACCCATGATACAGGAAGAAATTCCTAGTGTGGGGCAACGTTTTATTTATTTAAGAAGAAACTGGGCAGTTATAATCTAGTTTTAATAAGAAAACTACATGACACAGCTTTCATAACAGCACTTTACATCTAAATATAAACAACAACCTTTATTGTAGAGATTTCTTTGTTTTAGAGACAACAAATCAAACTACTTATTAGAATAAGCTTGTATAAACAATCTGTGTATCTAAGATATGTATGATGACCCTGTAATTAGTTAAATGCCTGTAAGCCCCTTCCTAAAAATAAATAAACAAACAATCATTGCAGTGTGAATCTTTTGTTTGAAAGGCAAGCAGGTAGTGTGTTGACCCCAATTTAAGGATGGAATATAGTTCTGCACAGACCAGTTATAGAGTGATGTAATTGATAGCAATACAAATTGATACAATAGTATTGCATTGGACAATGATTCATGCGCAAATTAATTAATTAATCTAACTACTTACCAAGGTGCAGTACTCCTTCTGTACATTTTCAAACCAAGTAGCAGTACTGCTAGTACTTGTAGGGGTTTCCTCAGTACTCCGTGTCATAAAACTCGGGGTAGAAAATGATGGTAAACTGAAATTATAGCTCCGACGACTTTCATTTTTCAGTAAATATTGATCCAAGTCGGTCTTTAGGTTTGCCATTTTTGGTTACACACTTTGGTCCCGTTTTGTTGGTTTTCGCACGTAAATTATCAGTTTATTACAATTTCGTTAGAGTATTCACGAAATGAATAACACTGCCCACTTCCTGATGAGCAACAAACGTCAAATCATAAAATCATATGACAACACAACACTGTCACACTGACACAACTTGGGAAACAAAACCACAGACAAAATTTTTTTCGCTATGCCAGTTGCGCTAGTGACGCGCATGCTCTAACTTGGTATTTTCTTGAAATTCCATTGACAATAAGAAAAATAAACTTAACTTTTATTAAAAAAGGCGCTAATTCGAGAGAGATTAATTCACTGACCTCTATCATACAAGTACGCTGGACTTCATATTATCGATGACAAAATTAAGACATTTGATTTTCGCCATTTTGGCGCTGATAGCAACGTGACTTAACGTGAGATTCCATGGAACTAATATTAGAGATGGGACATAGCCTTCGGTATAAAAATACGTGAGAATAATTTAATACGTAAGAGAAAAAGAAACCAAATTATTTTAATTGAGATTCATTTCTAAGTAATAGAAAACTTGCTGTAAAGGTTAACTGAAAAATACTTTCAATCAGATCGCAAGCTATAAACTAGTGGTTATCGTGCTACTAAAGTTATAGCGCATTACTGTCAGATCAGTGAGATTTTAAATATGGGGATAGGCTAACAACTTATCCTTAAAACTAGTATATTTGAGCAAGTATCTGCTCGCTCAAGTATACTAGTTAGTTAATAGTTACATTTACAATAGTTTGGATTGACTCGGTTGTAACATCATTCATACAAATATTTGCGTACGAATGAGATGGATAACAATTTACAACGGACATATTTCTCGCTCTCATCGGTGAGATCCTGTCTCTGTAGTGTTAAGGTGCAAATAAGAGTGACATCGCATTCCAGCGACTTATATCAGTTTTCAACTCTGTTTCAGATGCAGATATAAATTGTTTGACTTAAAAACATTTGTTAATACAATTATAATTATCATGATATTATTCCAGAATTCATTCCAGACAGGAACGAGGTGATTGATAGGTACAAGAAGAGAGAGACCTGTGCTCAGCAGTGGGCGAAGTCGGACTGTGGATGATCATGGTGATGATTCCAGAATTTAGTATTACACATTGCTTTTTAACATATTATTACTGATTATTAGGCATTCATATAACATTCATCACTAATACCAATAAGAGATATTTAGTTGCAACATATTATGAGAAGTCAATACAGTAGATAAGTGATAAGTCTACTATTTTGATATTAGTGTAATTTAAAAATATTACTAATACTCATATACTCGTATTAGTTAAAATAATATAATATTTCCAGGCGAATAGATTAGTATTACCTAATCTTGAGAAATATCGGGATTAACCTATCTCTAAATGTGTCAATTTTAGTTCCTGAGAACCTTGAGTGGGGCGCTTTGATTCGGCACAAAAATCAACTGTCATTTCATCTAATATATTTAGTCCAGCGTACTTGTATGATAGAGGTCAGTGGATTAATTGATTACATTTTTAAACTCACCATAATCTGTATCATCGCTGAAGTCATCATGTGCATGCCGGCGGACGTTGTTGTTGTATCGGTCATGCGCACAAGGTGGGCAGACTCCGCCGGTATCACGGTCATCCAAGTCAGTGCTGCTAGCATCAGATTCCACTTCCGCTTCCTCGATGTGAACATCATCCGATTCTGTCTTTCTGTTATCAAGCTTCTCGTTTGATGACAGTTGATTGTAATTCTTCCGCGGTGGTCTTGACTCTGTAAACATGGGAAAAGGGACTTCAATTTCTAATCTCATTTTACTAACTTCGGTTTGATTTGGATTTCTAATTTCAAATAAACATTACATTTAAAAAGGCATGTTATTCTTCTTTAAGAATTAGTTATTCATTTGTTTCTTTGGGATTTGGTTTTTCTGTAAAATCGATTCAATAAACAAACAATAGGATCTTATAAGAATAAATCTCACTAAAAACCTGTGTAAGCGCGCTTTGTGGCCCTTTTTTTGCACGGCAAAAGTGAGACAATTTCGCCCGAAAGCTTGACGGAGTAACTACGTTTGTTCTATGCCACAGTGTTTAAAAATTGGAAGTTTTAATATTATAATTATAGTTATAATTATTATTGTTTAATTGCCAATTTTTTTCATAAATCGAGCAGTAATATAACTTTACGTGGAAGGCAAATTTTATACACAAAATATTTTAGATACACTTGAGTTAATAGTAGACATTCAAAAAAAGTTCCGCATAGTTCCATTATAATTTATGGTTGCTTAGAAACTAAAAACCCTGAGGATTCTAAAACAAGCAAAGACCTCACCTCGTATAGACCCCTTTGATAGATTGGGCCCTTTATTTCCAGATAGTCGCGATGATCCTGTTTCACAGCAGAGGAAGTTGTATAGACACGAATTGTTTTTATTGATAAGAGATGAACGTTTTTATAGTTTTTTAAGACATAACGAACCAAACATAACTGGTGGACCCTTCTGAGACTTTGATAAAACAGATAAAAGATATTGTTAAAGTGTTTGTTTCAAAGCTTTTAACTAAACACATCAACACGGTCTAGGGATATTTCATACTCAATTAAATAACTCGAAAAGTACTGGCCGCATTGGAATCTTTTATACACCGATTTGTGTGTAATTTATCTCAGACTAATCCCAAATTAAAATTTTTGAAAATTCTTTTGTTTCGGTGGCATAAAAATGTCTTGATGTGTAGGAGAGGGAATTTTCATTTGTGCGAAATTTAGAAAACAATACGAATTACGTTTTGTTACAGTTTTTTTCATTTTTAAACGAAAGATAAAGTTAAAATTGAGGTATTGTAGCCATGCAACGCCAACATTTGACGAGGGCGGAGATGTTACGAGCTGTGGGAATGCTGGAAGCTAGGTCTGTTCAGCGTAATGTTGCTGAGGCCATAGGGACCCACCAAAATGTAATTTCAAGATTGTGGACACGCTATCGTGCCACAGGTGAAGTAGCGGAGAGGCACCGGGGGCCAAGTCGCATCACTACCCCCAGGCAAGACCGATTTTTGCAAATTACTGCGCGAGCTCAACCAAATGCAACGGCGACTCAATTGGTCCAAAGGCTGCGAGTGGAACACCAAGTGCTTGTGAGTGACCAAACTGTAAGAAGGCGACTGCTTGAAAGCAATCTACGCTCTCGTAGACCACTCCGGGTCCCACCTTTACGGAGAGGCAATCGTGGACGACGATTAGAATGGGTTCGGAACCACGTGGACTGGGGCCGTGAGCAATGGTCCAATGTGCTGTTCACGGATGAATCCAGGCTTCCATCCAGATTCACGAAGGACGCGTGTTTGGCGAGTTCCTGGACGATGGAGCCGTCTTCAGAACCCTCAGGCAGTTCACCCATACCAAGGAGGAACAATTATGGTTTGGGCAGGAATTCGTGTTGGAGGACGGACGGATCTCGTTTGGGTGCGGGGCAATATGACGGCAGAACGATACGTCCAACAGGTGCTGGGGCCCGTAATCTTGTCCCACAGAACACAAAAGGGTCAAGATTTCCTGCTCATGCACGACAATGCCCGGGCACACACGGCGAGAACGGTAGCAGCTTGGTTACATACACACAATGTTAGGGCCTTAGACTGGCCTGCTCAATCGCCAGATCTAAATCCCATTGAGCATGCGTGGGATATGCTGCAAAGAAGAGCTCTGAAGGAAGTTCCTGAAAATCTGGCTACAGAAGATCAACTTTTTGCGCACCTCAGAAGGACATGGGACAATATTCCGCAGCAAGACATTGACAACCTTGTTCTGAGCATGCCGAATCGTTGCCGATGTGTTATGAACATCATGGGCGCTTTCTCAGACTACTAACTTCAAGTTTATAAACACAAATTAACAGATTTTTCTATTTTTTTCAGTTTTTACTCATAAATTACAAGTTAATTCATATACGGTTTCCGTCTATGCTTAATTTTTTTTCCATAAAATCCTGAAATTTTAATCGAAGTACCTTAACCATTATTAAAATATGGTAGAATATTAAATAACGTATCTTTTAAATATATACATGTCATATAAATAATTAACACATTGATAGTAATTCGCTTTTTTAAAAATATCCCTAAACCGTGTTGATGTGTGTAAATGGGCTGAATGTAAATTCATGTTCGACCGTTTTAAAGTCAAGCATGCCAATTGGCAAGTGAAGAATTTAAGCTCCCGGAGATACAGTCAACACCTTTCACAACAACCTATTTCTTCGGAGAAAAGCGAGGTAGAGCAAAAGAATTGTTTGAAGTCAGCTCTGAACGCAGCAGAAAGAGAAAACTTAGGTCTCTTGTCTCACGCTACTCTTGAAAAGCTTTGTTTAGCGACTGAAACAAGTCTGGTTAAATAAATTAAAAAAATTAAACTAAAGGGGAATGCCAATTTTGTAAGGGAACTTGGACCCCTTTGAAAAAATGGTTGTATCTTGATGAATTTGGTTCTTTAATGTAGAAAAAACACGTTATATTAATAAATTAGAAAACATTTTTTATTTATTTTGCGGGGTTCACGAGAATAGCGATGTTCCTGTTTTTGAAATAAACCCTTATTACAATGCAATAAGGTGCATACAAATGTCCAAGTGAAGAAACCTGATCTGTTGTTGTCTGTACATAAAAAATAAAGGACACGGATGGAAAAAAACACAAAATATAAATCCTATTTTAATTTAACAATTAACGACTTTGAAAATCAAGGCCAGTTATTACTCGTAAAATTTACTAAAACAAAAACAAATATTGAGCGCACGTTTGTTGTACGAGAAGAGTTTACACAAATAGTAAAAAAATATAAAAAAATTAGCCCTAATGACATAAAACGAATCGTTTTTTTCTCAACTACCAAAAAGGAAAATGCTATAAACAAGTGATCGGTAAAAATAAAATCTCAGGTGCAACATATTTGCCAAACTGTGAAGGTGACCATAAGCTCTTAGAGCGGTATCAATTTGAGATCGAATAAGGGACAGATGTATGTGACGTGTATACATCTGTCACTTACTCGATGACACATTACCACATACGTGCACACACATACACAACCACACACACAAATACACTCGCTCACACACTCACACACAAACACATTCACGCTGGAATTTGATTTTTATTTTTATTATTAGTTTGATATGTACCTTAGTTTTAATTTTACACTATTCGCATAAGAATTAACTGTAATTCCTCCTCGGAAGAGGGTACTGGCTCCTGTAACACAGGTCTATCACCTAGCACAGGAGTCAGAGAATCCATGTATTTGAATGTTTCTTATGTAAATAAAGTTATTTATTATTATTATTATGTCAAATTGATACCGCTCTAGAGCTTATGGTCACCCCCCTCTGTATACTGGACAGTGTTATAGAAGAACGTCAGCGACACTGTTAGCCGATTCTGGGGCGAACTTGACAATATTAAAAAGACATGGAGGATGGAAATCCAGCAAAGTTGCGGAAGGCTACATCGAGGATTCTGTCCAAAATAAAACTAAAATTTCAAACAAATTAAATGAGACTATAAATTTACGCACCACTTCGCCTCAACCAATTACTTTAAGGGAATCTGCGCCATGGATTCCAAATCTGCGCCATGGATTCCACCGTCTATTCAAATACTGGACCAAATTTGTCATAACATATCAAACAGCGTAAATATTCCGAACAAAAATGTAACTTTAAATTTCACAAATTGTTCTAACTTCTCAATTAATTTTAAATAGGTAGGTACTCATGTTACTATTATCAATAAATATATACAAAAAACTAATATTTTTTACTTTCCTTATATTCAAAATGAAAAGTAGAGTCCCGAACACGGGTGAAAGACATCAATTCCTTTCGACCCTCGTGTAACAATCTACTATACCTCCACAAAAATCTCCCAAAACAAAAGAACACGATAATACTTTTCGTCCAACAAAATCTCCCGAAATATGACGTGAAATAAAGAAGGTGTAATCAAAACAAGTGTGCAGCATGTATCATCGCTATAATTACGACAGCTCAGGCTCTTCTTGCCGACGCCATTACTCCGCGTTCTCGCGAGCGTCGACAACTTAATAACTTATTTTATTAGCTAATTTACACTGCTTGTTCGTTGTACTACAGCTATTCTCAGGGCCGTATTTAAAGGTGCGGAGGTCCTGCCTGGGGTAACCAAGAAGTGGAGGCCCAGAAACATTTTTTGTATTATCTTATCTTATCTTATGGAGGGGCCGAGAAATAACTCGGACACTTCGACTCATTGGGATCTATTGTGGTCAACAATAGATTAACAATATTAACATTTTTGTATTAATAGAAAACAGTTTTATTTCACAGTTTACAATCATTTATTTATATTTAAAAAATAACTTAAATGAAAATATATGTAAATGTTAGGTGAATGGAACTTATCGAGCTTTTTCGTTAGTAAATAATTTCGGTGAAATCTAGCTCTCAAAGCAAAACAATAAATTTCTGGAGGCCCCTGGGCTAGAGCCCCTGTTGCCCTGCCTTATATGCGGCCCTGTCTGATTCATATTCCAATTATTCTAGTGAAATTTTAGCAAGATTGGACGCAAGTTTGGTTGTTTAGTTACGTTACGGTCTTGTTATTAAACCTCAAAGTTTGTGAGTTTGTGGTAATTGTTCTGGATTTTCGTCTTCTTTACTTAATTGCCATGTTATGGACATCTGGGTACTTACTAGATACTTGTTATCATTTGGATTTTCAAAAGAAGAGTGAACATGCATCATCTGAACTCGTACCTACAGGTCGACAACAACCGTAGACTCATTCCATAAAAACCGGCCAAGTGCAAGTAGGACTCGCTCACAGAGGGTGCCGTAAAAATAGCTACTACATTCAACAAATTAATTAGGTAACATTACTGAAGTTTATAAACCATGAAACGACGAACATTATTCTAATGAAAAGATAAACTGAATTTGAGGGTCAAGATTAACTATGCCATTGGTAAACTGTTTTTTAGTAGAGACAATCAACTGCAAATAAATTAAATTCTTTAATGAAATAAGTTACTTAATCGTTTTTACGATAACATTGTTCCCTGTATCTATACAGGCTGAGGTTTCCAAGTGGGCGTGGATGGGCAAATCAGAAACTATGAATAATGGCGCAAAACACTCAAAGCAGTCACGAGGCCGATTTTAATGAAAACTCAAACTGCATCATTGGATTTTTCTCAACTTGTATATCGACAACCAGAATTGATTGACAAAATCTATATTAACGCGGCGAAGCCGCGGGTAACAGCTATTATGCGACATAAACGGTTACATATTTAGATTGCGATGATTTAAAAGGTTTTTTTTCACAGATCTTAAGTTTTTTGTCACAGCTCTAAAGGATTGCAGACTTGAGTACATATATGATGTTAATTTCAACTGAATATCTACATCCAGGCGTTCCAGAGAAAAAGGTAGATACACGGACAGTTCATATTTTACCTTTTAAGGAATAAAACCCAAAAAAATGGAGTTACTGCAACGAAATGAAATCGATGCCTTTGATGCGATAGGCGCCAAGACGGTTACTTTGCAGGGGCTATTTTAACGCCGAGGAATCAGCCACATGGATGACGTGCATCCTGGAATGCGTGGCCGTGGCATCTCAACGCAAAGAAAACCTCGGAACAATGAGGTCGCTCCGTGAAGCCAGTGAAGCCCCCAGGAAGTATCTGTGCTTTTGGACGCAGCTAGGCTGGCTATGTTAGCCAGTACCCACCCCTACGCGAAACGGACCAAATGGGGGTCTAAGTGCGGGCATGGGGGTCTAAGTGCGGGAACGGGAGTCCCTACCTACTTTTTTTTTTTTTTTGTTTGCGGTGGGGAACCTTCAAAAGGCGCCTGGAAATTTGGGGAAAAGACCAGGGAGTGTGGGATTTTTGCCTCACTATAACCACCCCGGTGATCACCATCAGCACGTAGAAGGGACCCCGTGACCTCCCAAAAGACCACCCGGAACCCCCTCTGTGCAACGCCTGTTTGGGCACGTCCCTGGAGAGATTAATAATGCACCTCCCCTGAGCCTCGCTGTGCACGGCAGCACGTGACCACTGTGCCACCGTCTTTCCTGGAGTCACTTGGTGGGCGAACAGAGTCACCAATCTGTCCGCCCATGACCCCGGCGTCCCGCCTGTCTATGGAGCAGGCGTGGTTTCGGCATTTTAGGCATCGAGGCGGTTGCCTCAACGACGCCTTCTTCTCCGAGTGGGATCTTCCGATCAGGCCCTACTAATTTAGGAATTTTAGGGAATCACCTATAAAGTGTCGTAAACACCTAGTAGGTATTCCTTTCATTACTGTTTAAACCAGTAGGTAAACACTAAAGATCAGACAGCTCCTATTGTCTCATAATTAATAACATTTTCACGATCGCTGTGACGTTAACTCAAACATGCGCCGTTCATTTTGTGTGACACGGTGACAACGGAGCAGTAATTACATGTTATTTTTCGGATGTGCGGTGATGTGGCTTCTCTGAGCCGTTTACTGTTGCTTCTGATAATTAACTTTAACGTCAATTGTTCGGCGGCGGGCTATTATGAACGAAACAAAGTAGGTATTTAAATATATAATTTTTATGGCAGTTCTTATTAGTGCTTGTTTCTACAAGCTTTTATTGAGTGTCACCTTTCCCTGTGTCACACAGACTCTGGTACAAGCTTTGATTAAATACACACGTATGTAATCAAAGCTTGCAAGTTAAATATATTATTATAATAAATGATTAAGCTGAAATTTTGCACATACGTTAGTTTATCCAAACATTTTTTTTTATAAAAACTTTTATTTTTCTGATAATATAAAAGCGTTTCATCTTAGGTCGTTTGTCTCCTGGTTGCATAAAGCTAATAATCAGTAAAGCGCTATTACGCACTAGCGATAGCGGTTGGCCGCTTAGGCGGGTCATTTGTCCTCTTACGCACTCTTAACCGCGGGGGCGTCAAACCGCGCGGCAAGCCGCTTTTCCATTTTAATGTGCAACCGCTTGTTTTCGAACGCACTTAACCACCACAAAATTTCAACCGCGGCGGTTGAATAAGGGCCGCAGTCCGCTTCCAGGCTGGCCGCCATCTCGTTTATACGCACTGGCGGTTCATGGGCGGTTTACTTTGCCGCGAGCCGCCTTTGATGTATAATGTATGTACGCAGTGCGGGACCCTCGACTCGACCCTAGAGCTTTGCACACCACCTAATTTTTTGTTCTCATTTTGTGCTTCTCGAATTTAGGGATAGGAAACCTAAAAATCCCATTTGTGGTCGAGATCGATCAACCGCTTGACGCGGTTGGACCGCTCATGTACGTAGGCGAGCGGAACCCTCGACTTATGATATTAAATTATGTTGTTAATTGTGCTGTTTATAGAAACTCAGAAACAGTTACAAGTTAGTTTATTTTATGACAGTTTAACAAATAAAAAAGTTAGTAGTAGTAGTTAGCAGGTACTTAATTACGAATCACACAACAAACAGCCACAACAGCTAACAGTCAGTATAGTGTGTGGTTTGTTAAGTATAACCTATGTCTCGTAACTATGTCTAGTTTATTGCTTATTATTTCCATAAAGAACACCAAGAACAAGCTTTAATAGTACGGAATACGGAGTACCTACTTTGAAGAATTAAAGCTTCTAAAACTGAGTACCTACATTATTAAAGTTATATGCCAAGATCTAGGTATTTTACGCGAGCGCCGCGCGACGTTCATTAATTACTTATGTATGTCTTACAGGTGTAGATTATATCGCTGAAGGAATGGGTGGTGATGTGCTGCCGCTCTAGAGCTAGTGTCACTATCTGACAAAACCATATTTTGAGTTATAGAAGAAAAAAAAACCGTCAAATAATAAAAGGCGATGCTGTATAACAACTACAAGTCATATGCGTGAGTTTCTTGTGTCAAAAAATTGATCTTATTGCGTAGTTTCAAATAGGCACCAGTTTAAATAAATTAAAAACTAAATCTTCATCGTTAAAAATACATTTTTAAACATAGAAATTTGTGACGTTGGGTTTAGAAAAATACTGCTTACAGAGATCTATAGATTTTTTTTTGCTGATTACGGAGGTGTTAAAGAGTTAAAAACGACCAAATGTTAGATAATGACACCATAGTTATAGACCGGCAGCGTGGTTTGACTTGTAGAATACGTGACGTCACCGTGCTAAGTGGCCCTCTCTAAGGTAAGATATTCAGAGAAGGAATTAATTATTAATTTTGTGAAGTTGTCTCAAGTTATGAGTGGGGCAACAGCCATCTGACCTCAATTTAAACTTTCTGGGTTCTGGTTAATAACGGTATTAGATATTATTTCAAATTGTTAATAAATGTGTTTTGAATGTAGGTTGTTGGGCGTAAACCCAACAAATAAATAGTAAAACACGTATGGTTAAATTATGGTATATTGGTTTGGTAAAATGGTAATGGTTAATGGTATGAGCAAACGCGGCTTGGTTGGTGACCGATCGTTAACTAACTTTTTAATGATTTTAATACTAAAACTAAATATTTGGGTCAGCGTGGAACTGCTGACTGCGCGCGCGATTGACATCAATGAACTGTACTTTGTACATATTCCCGAGGGACTGGATGATGAGGGTGCATGGTGATACAAGGTGATAAAACAATAATATGGTGCAATAAACAAGATGATAGTAACATACAACTCTTAAAAATTCAATTTATTACAGTCTCTATTCCACTACACTAAAACTGAATGAGTTTGGGAATTTCACTTTATTCACTCGGGCATATAAATGGTCAGTCGCCCTCGTACAGGGATGGTTATTCACTCTCTTGTATTCATCACTAACACTAAAACACTGATTAGTTTCACTCTGGCACTGGTGATCAGCTACGCGGCGGGTTCTCGGTTGCGGTTGGGGCGGTGGCAGCGTCCGGGACGTTGGCGTCGCTTCCGCGCGCCGCTGCATTCGTGCGCGGATCCTCCGCACTCCGTACGCCAAACATGTTAATAGAATAGCTCCAGCTATTATGTAAATTGCGATGTAGTGGTGAACATCGTGGTAGTTTAAAGATGTTTCGTCTTCTAAATCTGTTTTGGTGTTATTTTTTACTTGATTAATTTTATCGCCGATCATTTTTAATTCCCAGCGGATGTCTGTTTGGTTAGTGTCTATCTCATAAACATGTAAGGGCATGGTCACATTTACAATATTGTTAATGGTAGGTATATCAATGTTTATGATATCTGGTTTCAACCTTAAGTCATTGTTCGACTGTCTGCGCGAAAGTAATGTGATCCCGTCGTCTTTGATGACGCATCCACTTGCTAATGCGAGTATCCCGACCTTGTCTAATCGCTCAATGGTAATTTGATCGTCACATATGACTTGTATGGAGCATTGCCCGCAACATGAATACAAGTAATTGTTTACCTTGTTTAATTGTACCCAGGTATTCTTGCACTTTCTACTTTCCGTCTTACAACTTAAGGACTCAATTTCTCTTGCACAATAAATTGGTTCTGTTTTGGTTATTGAAATAGGTATTTGATGGGCACAGAGCAAGATGTCTAAATCATAATGAACGCATTGTTGTAGTTGTAGACTAGATAGTGGTATTTGTAAGTCCTTTTGATAGTTGATGGCCAATAGATCAGATGCAATAATTATTTGTCGCATTTTGTCGCCGATTGCTATTGGAATTGGTGTCAATTTGTATATTTCAAAGGTGTCTCTGCCTACTAACGGTAATTTTATTTCGAATATCAAATTGTCCCCTGTAAATCTTGTTTTAACCGTTAATAAATGGTAAAGTTTGGTTAAGTCAGTCTGAATGTTATCGATTGGTAGCGATAATTCCTTAGAGATGTGGGCTGAGATGATATGAAGTTCTTTGGTTAATTGTTCTGGTTGTAGTAGATGTATGTTGAATGTACCATGGAAGATGTCAGTGATTGTGTTTAATAACATTTGTTGTATATCCTTCAGATTCATAAGTATACCGTTGGCTGATATTGAAGACAAGGTAAATTCATTGATATATGCGTTTTCAGATATTTGTTTTTGCATACTATTAGTTAAGTTATCTATTTTATTAAGATGCTGGTTAAAATTCTTATGTTGTTGTCTTACGGTTTTTTCCATTCTCTTTATAACATTAAACTCTGACTCAATTATCGATGTTTGATTTTGCAGTAATTGGTTAAAATATTTCTGGTTGCCTCGAAGCTTAGTCAGATCTTGCTGGTATTGTTGTGCGAAGTCATCGTCGAGTACTCCAAATAAACTGTGAGCTATAGACCCCACAGCATTGACTAAGCCACGACGACGAAGATGGTGCCGTTCTGGTAACTGTCCATGGTTGGTCAAAATTTCATTATAATGGTCTAATTCATCTTGACAATGGCGCAGATGTAACAGAACTAGTTGACAGTGAGATATGGTTTGTATTTTTTGACAACAATTATCTAAATGGTCTATATACTTTGTGGCTAATGATACGCCTTCCCAATAAGCAGTCATATCATAAAATACTACTAGTTTCCATTCGTCTCTAATCAGTCTCATGTTACTGATTTTATCGAAGTAGATGGTTTGGTTATCTGGCAGCTTTTTTGTGTGGAGAGTACAATGTGATGGCGACACTAACAGCATAAGCACCATAAGTGCCATGGTTAAAATGCTACATTTCGTTGAAATGCTCGTTCTTCGACGTGGTGGTGTCTCATAGCATTTTTCGGGGTCCACTTCAGTTGTGGTTCTTTGTTGATTTATTTCGGTCGGTACATTTGGTTGGTTCTCCTCTTGGTGGATTGGAAGGATTGACAGTTTGGTGATTGGTCTTTTTAATATGCCTCCTTTGGTTTTGAGCGTGACTACTCTAACAAGACCGTCATCGCCAGGATGAATTTCTAAAATTCTTCCGAGGGCCCACCTCCCTGGAGACACGTGTACGTCTTGAATAATCACTATGTCATTGATTTTAACATTTTTATGAGAATGGTGCCACTTGGATCGCGTATTTAGTTGGGTTAAATACTCAGATTGCCAACGTTTCCAAATATCTTGGTTAATTTTCTGGACGAGTTGCCATCTGGTACGTTCGTCTTTCTCGGTCTCTATTATGGTTAATAATGGTCCACTGGCCAGAAAATGCCAAGGTGTCAAAAAATTTAAATCGTCTGGATCTTCAGAAATAGCACACAGAGGTCGTGTATTCAAGCAGCCTTCTAACTGTGACAATAGGGTCGAAAATTCTTCGTAGGTTAGCCTTTGGTTACCTAGCACTCGACGTAGATGGTATTTAAGGCTTTTGACGGCGGCCTCCCACAGACCTCCTGCGCTTGGCCATGATGGTGCATTAAAATGCCACTCTATTTGCATTTCTGCCAGATGTTGATGAGCAATTTGGTCCATGGTTTGAGTCAAATTAAAATACTCCTTTTGTATGGTGTTGTTAGCTCCAACAAAATTGGTTCCGTTGTCGCTATATATGTGTCGAGGAGCTCCTCGTCGAGCTGACATTCTTCGAAGTGCAGCTATAAATGTTGATGACGTGAGGTCCGACACAAGCTCAAGATGAACTGCTTTTGTTGCTAAACATACAAAAACAGCTATATATCCTTTACTGCATTTTATGCCGCGGCCCTTGTTACTTTTTACTTCTACATAGCCGGTAAAATCAACGCCCGTATGAAAAAAGGGTCGTGTCTGATTTATCCGCGCAGCTGGTAAGTCTGCCATTAACTGGTTTTGGTTTTCAAATTTAGCTCGTCGGCATATCACACAGTTACGTAAACGCTTCTTTACGGCATTATTGCCACCTATGATCCAAAATTTCCTCCTCAACCAAGTTAACGTAAGTCGAGGTCCTCCATGGAATGTCATTTTATGTCATTTTAGGTCAATAAGCATATCAGTAAGCTGATTATTGTGTGGTAATATCATCGGATGCTTCATGTCTTCACTGAGATTGGCATGTTTTATTCTCCCGCCAACTCGTAAAACATCTTCAGAGTCAATGTAAGGGTGTAATGGTAATAAACGACCTTTTGAACTCAAATTAGTCTGGGTTTTAAGATTGGTAATTTCTTCATAAAATTCTGTTCTTTGTACGTGCATTACTAATTGGTTAGCAGCTCTATTCAATTCTCCAATGGTTAGGTATGTTGGTTTGTTATTGTTATGTGAGAACACGCGTAATATCCACGCGAGTACTCGACACGTTCGTAAATAAGTACTGTTGTTGGTTATCAAGTTACCTATGACGTCATTTTCATATGGTTTAGTGATGACATTGGTTTGGTATTGTTTTCTAGTTTCTTCGTGCGTGTAGTATTTTGGTTTCTTGGTACTAGGATTTGGTTTCGACGTTAGAAGCCAGTTAGGACCACTCCACCAAATGGGATGTTTTAACAGTTGCGCAGCGGTTATCCCTCGGCTTGCGCAATCGGCAGGATTTTCGTCTGATTTGACGTAACTCCAACGTTCAGGTGGTATACATTTGACGATTTGGTCAACTCTATTGGCTACGAATGGTTTCCAACGGTTTGGGTTACCGTTAATCCACCCTAGTACCGCTGTGGAGTCTGACCATCCGAATGTTTTAATATGGTGTTCTGTGAGACACAATTGCATCTTGTTCATTAACTTGGTCATTAATTGCGCAGCACATAATTCTAATCTCGGTAACGTCACATCTTTTGTCAACGGTACGAGCCGGGACTTTGCAGCTACGAGCACCACTGAATTATGCGCCTTACAGTAGATGACACAGGCGTAGGCCTTGGTTGAAGCGTCGCAAAATCCATGCAGCTCGATGTTATCGTTTTCATGGCATTGCAACCATCTTGGTATTCGTATGTCATTTAGCTGTTGTAGGTCTAGTTTATTTTGGTTCCATTCATTGTGTATATTTTCTGGTAATATATCACTCCAGTTGAGGTTTAGTTGCCAAATTGACTGAAATAGGAGTTTTAATTTTGTGGTTACAGGGGAGAGCCATCCTAGAGGGTCGAATACTTTCGATATCTCTGAGAGAAGCTCTCTTTTGGTTATGCGTTTATCATGCACAAATGGTAACATTTTTATTTCAAAACTAAATTGGTCAGTGGATGGTGTCCATTTCAATCCTAGAGTCTTAGTTGATTCCTGCTGTTTGAACTGAAATGAGTTTTCATTATCGTTTGGAGTGGTTTCTAATAAGGCTGTTTCATTTGATTTCCATTTACGCAGATTAAACCCACCGGCCTTAAATAATTCGATTAATTGACCCTTAATCTTTTTGGCAGAGTCGAGGTTGTGTTGCCCATGTAAAACATCATCCATGTACAGGTTATTTTCCAGAACCTTCGTTGCTTCTGGATATTTGTGAGCTTCATCTTTCGCTAACTGCTTCATAGTCATAAGTGCTAAAAATGGTGCCGCTTTGGTTCCATAGGTAACAGTTGTTAATTGGTATTGACCTAATGGCTTACTCGGAGAATCTCTCCATATGATTTTCTGGTACTGTTGGTCATCTTCATTTAAAAACTCTTCGATCGAAATGAATAATTCTATGTTACGTTACTGAAAAGCAGCTCTGTAAACTTGTAATATAATTCCTGATAAAGGCAGGTACATAAGCAATCACTTAACAGCAATAAAAGAAAAGCACCTCAATCTTCACACGGCGCAACTTTCAAAAACTATGCACCATAAAGCGAAGATGATATTACGCAAAGGTCGTAACTCATTCAGTCTATAATGCTCCAAAAGATTTACGAGTTAAAAACTCTTTTTGTGGCATCTAGTTTGGGTATTGTGTTTCTTAATGATTATTTCTCTTTGTTCTGAAATAAATTAACTAGTCGGGGTCTGTTGGCGACAGCCGGCAGAACATTTGTTGTCTGTGGAACCAGAAGCTGTTATTCATTAGGCCCATTAATTATCCTGTGACCTTTCTAATTAAGACTTACGAGCGTTAATAAGGCCAACCATACATTAGAGTGAGGGGAATTGGTTTTGGTTTAATAATGGTTTTTGTGCGTTGTTTATGGTTTTATTTCTGAAAGTTTATTTTCTGTAGAAGCAAGTCAGTTTAAGGTCTCTGCCCACTACAGCGTATCATACCACGACCGAGCTAGGAACGTATCGCACACGAAAAGCAACTCGATACGCTCTACTATGCCCACTGAAACAGTTCGACGGTGTTTTGTGCCCGTATATGTAGTAGTATGTAGCCTGCAAAGAGCGTGTTAGCAACGGTACAATATTCTCGCCGAAAATTTTTGGACGTTCCGTGCATGGTACGCGATGGCGTGGGTCGATGTCGGAACAGTCTAGTGGGAATAATGTCATACTTTTTAATACAAAGAATATTTTGTTGCCCGACACGTTCGTAGTACGGTCATGGTATGATACGCTGTAGTGGAGGACCTTAATATAAAAAATCTGAATTATTTTACATCATTATGCTTAAAGAAAAGTGTGTAGCCGATCTGCTACGGTACGTCAGGCAGACTGTTGCTACGGCGAATGCTACGTAGCTCTCCGTAGCAATGTGTCATTGCAGTACGGTTTTAATTATTTTAAAATTGGAAAAAAATGCATAAGTCCCTGGTGGGGCAAAAGTAATGTAATTATGGAAATGTGCCACAATTCTTGCAAATGGCTTCATATGTCATCGTCATTACAAAGTTATGTTGTAGATAGATAGAAAATTAATTATTTACAATAAGCAATGGAGCAATACACTTTCCATTACACAAAGTCAAAAGTCAAAGTCAAAGTCAAAGCACTTTATTTCAAGTAGGCCAGTTACAGGCACTTTTGAATTGTCAAAAGACAAAATAAAATATTACAAAATGATGGTGCTACAGTCCCAGTCACAAGACATAATAACTGTGAAAGTACCGTAGATGCCCATTCCAAGGCGTAGATCTCTATGGAGAAGAACGGGCAAGAAATTCCATGGACACTCTTTTTCAATTAGGTAATTATTACAAATCATTTGTTACATCATTCATGTTGAGATTACACATTATGTGAGAACGATGTAGAAAGTTAAAAGTGTCCATAGTAAATATAAAAAGACAATTCAGAAATAAAATTAGAATCAATTAAAATAAACCATGGCAGCTAAGAGATGACCAGTCCCAACCGACAGCGCCCGTTCACGAACATGACACATGTATCAGCACCATTCAGCTCAACCATTTTGAAGGGAGCTAAATGATCCGACACACGCGCCACCATCGGCGAGACATTTGAGTGGGCATGACATACTCTCAACCACCGGAGTCATTCAAGTCAATAGAAGACGTAGGTATCTAGACAATGATAGCTCTGAAGTACATGGTACTCACACAATGCTGGCTATGCTGCTATATAATACTAGAAAGATTAACTCTATATAATGCAAAGATAGTAGCAATCTTCATCAGCTCCGACAATAACAGTAAACGATACCTACGACAGTCTTACCAAAAAATAAAATTTAAAAAATACACATAAAAACGAAATTAAAAAATAATAATATTTAACCTGACAGCAAGCTAATTTTGGTAAAAGAACACGAACATTGTCTTGAGTTCAACACAGCGACCAACTATGCTTATCATCTAAATAATCATTAATAGAATAGTATGCCTTAGAATAGAGGTTAGCTTTTACTTTTGCTTTAAATGCGTTAAATGGCAAATCTAGAAAAGAAGACGGTAACTTGTTGTAAAAAGTTATACCAACCCCAACGAATGAACTATGCACCTTATGAAGTCGATGAAAGGGAGCTCGTAATTTGTCCTTATTTCTGGTGTTAAAGTTGTGAATATCACTATTGTTACTGTACAAATGAATGTTCTGCCTAATATATAAAATGTTGGCGAATATGTACTGTGAAGCCGCTGTGAGAATACCAAACTCTTTAAAAAAATCTCTTAGAGAAACACGCGCACCTAATTGGTAAATGGCACGAACAGCTCGTTTTTGAAGCACAAATATATTTTGAATATCAGCGGCTCTGCCCCACAGTAGAATACCGTAGAACATGATACTGTGAAAATAACTAAAGTAGACCAACCTTGCTGTATCAACGTCAGTGTATTGTCTAACCTTTCTGACGGCGTAGGCGGCCGAGCTAAGCCTACCCGCTAGGCTTGATATATGTGGCCCCCATTGAATTTTTGAGTCTACTGTTATACCCAGAAACACAGCTGAATCAACAGTTTCGAGCTTCTCATTGCCGAGCACAATGTTGGGACCCAGATTTCTAACATTGGGCAAAGCGAACTTTATGCATTTAGTCTTCTTGGCATTAAGAACAAGATTATTTGTTGTGAACCAATCTGTGACCATTGATAGTGCGTTATTCACGTCATCAAAAACTTGTCTATTCCTATCTACTTTAAAGATCAGAGAAGTATCATCTGCAAACAGTACAACGTCGCAAATATCCTTTAAATAGAATGGCAGATCGTTAATATAAACCAGGAATAAAAACGGACCCAGTATTGAGCCTTGAGGTACACCCAGCTCAACAGGTAACCTGGAAGATTTAGCGCCATTAACGTCTACGCATTGGTATCTATTAAGTAAATATGACTCAATTACATTTAGGGCTTCGTTTTGAACACCGTAATGACGTAGTTTACGCAAAAGCGTATCATGGTGAACGCAATCGAAGGCTTTAGAAAGATCGCAGAAAACACCAATTGCATTTCGCGACTTCTCCCATGCGTCAAATATGTGTTTCAACAAAGCAACACCCGCATCTGTAGCCGAGCGACCCTTCGTAAACCCATATTGGTCATTGTGAAGGAGGCTATGTAAGTTAAAATGTCTGAGTAACTGCTTAAGAATTAACTTTTCAAATATTTTGCTGAATGCAGGCAAAATAGAGATTGGTCTGAAATTACCAATATCATTTTTGCTACCGGATTTAAATAGAGGGATGACTTTACTGCTCTTCATGAGATCAGGAAAAGTACCCAAATCAATGCATTTGTTAAACGTAACAGCAAGATAGGGGGCCACAATGTCTATTATATTGCCCAAAAGTTTGGTAGATATGCCCCAGTAATCACCCGTGTTTTTAGATTTAAGAGAATTAAAAACATTAACTACATCACGAGGCGCTACATGCTCGAATCTCAATACATAACTACATTTAGGGACGCTACTATGCAATAGGTTTTCAGCCTTAGACGGCGACGAACTTAAGGAGCAAGTCGTCGTTGCAGGTATGCTCGTAAAAAACTCATTAAACGCCTCAGCTACGTCAGCTGGTTTATTAACTAATTTGTTATCAACCATGATCTCGAGTTGATTTTCTTTTTTAACCGATTTACCCGTTTCGTTGTTTATGATTTTCCAAGTGGCTTTTACTTTGTTATTAGAATTTTTAATAGTCTCACTTAGAAATTTTGATTTTGCAACACGACAAATCTTTTTAAATAATTTTGAATAATTTTTAACATATTCTAAAAAATTGTTATCAGTCTTGTACTGTCTCAGACCATACAACTCATACAATCTCGCTCGGCTTTTATAAATGCCTGGTGTAGCCCATTGGTTGAAACCAGCGGAAGTCCCAGTAATGTTGATAGTTTTAGTTTTAAAAACGGATTTGTACTCATTTTGCACAACATCAAAAAGGGCCTCGTACATTTCATTTGGGTTCTCGTACTCTATTATTGACGGTATAACTTTAAGAGCTATATTATTTTTAAACTTACTGCAACGACTAACAGTATAAGGCCTGCATTCTACTTTGCGCGGCTTTTTACTTAATGGCATAGGGAAGCTAGCCATTAATCCACAGTGATCTGATGATAAATCACTTAACACCAATTTATTGTCGGCATCAAAATCACAAAATATATTATCAAGGCAAGTCGACGAAGACGCCGTGATCCTAGTTGGTTCGAAAAACAAATTAACTAACCCACCACACACTCGTTAACATACCATAGAGGCCAATAAAGACCAGAGGAAGGGTTTACTTTATTAATACCTGAAAACCAGGAATTATTGTTTGTTAGGCACTGCTCAATTTACCAATTTTAGTCATTTTTTTTTACGCAACGTTGAAAATTATAATACAAAATTTAAATGGTTCTGTAAACAAACAAAATTTGCGTTTCTGAGGCGTGAAGAATCCCATGAACCGGGTATTTCAACTCACATCTGCCCTGTGCCATTTTCACAGTGCTTAATGTCATTAACGTAACACCTTTAAATAAGCTTTCCGCGTAAACAGAGAATAATATTTACGCCTTTAGCCTGTGGGGGTAGGCAGGAACTCCAATAAAAGACGTGCTACAAAATACAAACACTTAAAAGAATTATTATAGAGATACAGTGCGATATTTAACTAAGATTTACTTAATATTATGTAGTACATACATTTTACCCTTCAAATGTTTGATGAATTGAGTATCTAAGCCGTGAATGGTTACCTTTGTCTAACCGCGATAAATCTTCATTTTCTTAGTTTGCTTGGTAGGCGTAGCTAAATTCGTCAAATGTTAACTGACTGACGCATCTTAACGATCTGAATCGGGGCACCTACTACCCTTAACCTTTATTATTTAATGGAATACATCTAATAAACTTAGTGCAATTTACATAGTAGGATTCCGACATATTCTACCCGGCGGGGCAATTGCATAACATGCAAATCCTCGCATGTAAACGATCGCAAACTACCACTACTGCTACTGTCGATTGCTATCGAGCTCTCAACAAAAATCTTAATATACATGGTGAATATTCCGAAACAAATATTAATTCTAATGATCGCAAACTCTTTCATTTTGTCCATTTAACATTATTTATTGCGTGTTTTACGCTTTAGATGGATTTATAAACATATGTAGCAATGGATTAGGACCGAACTTCTTTCGGTTGTTATAGAAACTGTGATTTAGGCCCAGTTTTTGGATCCGCAGTTAACTCAATCATTCGTTAAATCATGCTAACCAATGGTTTAAAATTTCGGTAAAACGCGTTTATTTCTCAATTGTTAGTCTTACAAATGGTCAAATACTCTCCAACAGACTATATGTGAGGCTAACAACTAAAGAAAAATGGTGTATTACCGAAATTTGCAAATAAAACTCTAAATGCTATGAATAAATCAATTCTTTATTTGCACCTAGAAATTCTTACAGAAATTGATGGGATTTGAACCCAACACGCGCGGCCCACGCGGCGTTGACGTGTGGGTGAATGGCGCGACATCAACGCAGCGCAGCGCGGGTCGAGGAAAATTCGCTACCACGGACTCCACCGCACCAGTCGATAACTCTTCCTAAATTCGCGTTTAGTTGTTTGTCCGGGACAGTTTAAATTTGTAAATTATAACGTCATTAAACCATTCGTCTAAAATACAGTCCACTCATTTTTTTAATGTTTTATTTAAATAAAAGTAGGGGTTGATGTCATCGCTGCTGTTGCAAATTACCTACATGCTAAATTTTAGCTTGTAGGTAATTTTTTTTTTTAGCTTGTCCAAAATATATTGTTGTGCTCGTGTGCCACCACAGGCACGCGTGCCATTGGTTCGATATCCCTGTACTATACTATAGTGTACACCAACATATATTGTCGTGCTCGTGTGCCACCACAGGCACGCGTGCCATTGGTTCGACATCCCTGTACTATACTATAGTGTACACCAACATATATTGTCGTGCTCGTGTGCCACCACAGGCACGCGTGCCATTGGTTCGACATCCCTGTACTATACTATAGTGTACACCAACATATATTGTCGTGCTCGTGTGCCACCACAGGCACGCGTGCCATTGGTTCGACATCCCTGTACTATACTATAGTGTACACCAACATATATTGTCGTGCTCGTGTGCCACCACAGGCACGCGTGCCATTGGTTCGACATCCCTGTACTATACTATATAGTGTACACCAACATATATTGTCGTGCTCGTGTGCCACCACAGGCACGCGTGCCATTGGTTCGACATCCCTGTACTATACTATAGTGTACACCAAAAAAGTTACACATTTCAGGTACGTTTTTACAAAATTTAAATGAATCTATACTTAATATTAAAAAGCTGAAGAGTTTGTTTGATTGAACGCGCTAATCTCAGGCACTACTGGTTGGAATTGAATAATTCTTTTTGTGTTGGATAGTCCATTTATGGAGGAAGGTTATAGGCTATATAACATCACGCTACGACCAATAGGAGCGAAACATAAATGAAAAATCTTGCAAAAACGGGAAACATTTTTCCTTTTTGAGAGCTTCCGTTGCGTGCGCTGCGTAGACGGTTTAAGTTACGCAACAATAATGTATGTGGGGTAGGTAGGGTAGATGGGTAGGCAGGTAGCCAGTTGACGGGAGCGAAGCCGCGTGGGACAGCTAGTTAAAAATAAAACTTTTAAATTCATTTACATAAATTTATTGACAGCTATCCCAACTTCAAATCCAATCTACGCGTACAAAAGACATAAGTACTTGTAATAAGTATTGTTCGTACTTAGCGGCACTCGATCACAGTTGGTATTGTTTAGCGAGGGCCCACAAAGGCTTATGAAGTTAGCTAGTTCGCTGAACTTTGATAATATCACCGATATTATAATTTATGTATAGTATTTGTTTGTTATATTGTGTTGTATTTAGACGAACATTTATAGACAAATAGAATAGGCGTTTAATTAATGGTAGAATATAGCCCTTAAGTCCCACTCCTAGGCTACAGCCTTCATCTTTTGCCCAGGTGTGGGACTATTGCCTGTCTAACTTTTTCCTAGTCTAACCCTTAGTAGAATTCTCTTAATAGAAATAAAGTTTTTTTTTATTACGTATACCATAAAAAAAATACTTTTTTTGCTTTGACTTTACTTGTGACTTGATTTATAATTACTTTATGTTTTGACCGTTATTTATCTGATATTATTTGTATTTTTATTATTCTGATGTTGACATTGAATGTAAAATGGGTTTTGAAAAGTTACCTGAATAAAGAAATTTTATTATTATTATTAACAATCTTTAAATTATAACTTTCTTCGCCGAAGTCGGTGTTTTTAGAACCTATTGTTTTTCGACACTGTCTGCCGAAAAGTCGGGTAATTTTTTTGTTAAAAGGTTTGGTATTATTCCCTTTAAGTTATGGAAAGTACCTATAATTACAAATAACATTAATATATTACCAATTTAGCCAATAAAATTATAGCATGACGATTCTAATAAGCCCAAACACGACTAGGATTCATTGTTTTACATCGGAGTTCCAGTGCCTACCTTCCGGCTTCAGATCAGTTCGATTGTACCATTTATTTATAAGTATTAGTTTTTCTTCATAGTCAGTTAACTATTCGAGATATTTTATACCCGTGACATATTTAGCATTTTGGAGTTCCAGTGGCCATCTGACTTCTTCATAAGTGCCACTTCACCAAATTGTTTTACTTTCTGAGTGCAAATGATTGCATTGTTGATCAAAATACCAAAATCGTTATATATATGTCTGTAATATTTGAGAATTTCCCTTGATTTCGCCAGAATCCCATTATCATATCCTGACTTGATGACCATAGGACCACCTGGAAAGTAAACCCTTTCAAATAAAAGAAGAATTTTCCAAATAGGTACAGGCGTCTTTGAGTAATCGGGTAACATACATTAAAAAAAAGCCGATGAATTGAGAACCTCCTCTTTTTTTTAATTCGGTTAAAAATAACGGAATAAAAATAATAAAGGAATAGGGAAAATATGCGTCACAACCACGCAAAAAAGGCCGATAAAAATATAACTACATAATATATACTTCTACAAAGTTTATATTAATATAACTTTTAATACCAAACAGCTTTTTGATTAATCAGCTATTTTGATCAGAATTCTAGAAAAGAACGAGGATGATTTATTATAAAATTAATATTATAAGTAGTTTGTTATTGTTATGGACAAACAAATTCAATTTAAAAAAAAATAAAAAAGCTACTGACATATTTTTATTTTATGCTACCCTAATATCTAGTAGTAGACACGCTTCGATCGACAATCTATTTAACACGTAATTATGACACAATATCTTGCGAAAACACCCCGGTTCAAATAGTAAAACGCCCATAACTTTTGAACGGCTGAACCGATTTTCATCAAACATAGCTAAGACACTTTCGATAAAGTCACCTTTCAAACAAAAAAAAAACGAAAACAAAATCGGTTCATCTATAAAGCTATGATGCAACAGGCAGATACACAAATACACAAACACAGGAATACACGTCAAACTTATAACACTTCTCTTTTTCCGTCGTGGGGGTTAAAAACAGAAATTCAAAAGTGAAGATAATGTAGTTTTAATTTAAATATAATATTTATATACCTTACCACATAATAATAATATAATTTACCACAGTGTCTCAAGACGAAAGTCTATGACCAGTGTGTGTTGCCAGTGATGACATATGGCTCTGAGACGTGGTCGCTTACAATGGGCCTTATCAGGCAACTTACAGTCACTCAAAGGGCAATGGAGAGGCCTATGCTCGGAGTTTCCTAGCGTGATCGAATCAGAAATGTGGAGATCCGAAAAAAAACCAGGGTGGTGTGGATGTGGGCAGGGCACATTGCTCTCATAACGGATGGCCGATGGGGCTGAAAAGTTCTGGAATGGCGACCGCGAACCGGAAGACGATGCGTTGGAAGGCCTCCTACTAGGTGGACCGATGACCTGGTTAAGGTTGCGGGAAGGTGCTGGATGCGAGACGCACGGGATTGATCAATGTGGCGACGCGTGGGGGTGGCCTATGTCCAGCAGTGGACGTCTTTCGGCTGAAATGATGATGAATGATGATGGTGAATTTAAATATTCTTTTATAAAACGCCGATCGTCTAGTATGCCTGCATAAATCAAAACCATGTTTATAATATCCGATGGTTGCATACAGAAATCTTTGGCACATACCAGCTAAATATAATCACGGATGGGGCTGGAGGCGGGCAAACACGCGGCGCAAACATCAGCCGCTCGTGTTGGCTTACTTAGGTTGGATTAAACCGCGTTGATTCTATTAATATGATCGCGACATATGTATATGTGTGTGTGAGAGAGAGATGATGTGTGACGGTGTTTTGTTTTTCTTATAAATAGGGCGAAACTACACAAGCCCGCCGGTCGACTCCGTAAAAAAACCCACCGTGAAATGAAATGTGATTGTTGTGTTGATTGTTTTAGAATACTCACTTAGTACTACTGTAACTTGCATAAAAGTGGGCAAGCAGCTTGCATGCGAACATCTTATTGTTGAACTAGCTCTTCGCCCACGACTTCATTCGCGTGATCCGTGTTTTATCCTACAGATGAAATTTTAATTTCACCCCCTTAAAGGTTGAATTTCCAAAAATCCCTTGTTAGTGGTCCCCTACATTATAAATAGTAATTTTACAGTAAATTTCAACAAAAATCTTAAACATAATTGTCTTTTAGGAGTAGTTTTGAAAAACTAATAATGAAAACCTTTACTATTTACTTAGAGTATTTATGCCAAGTTTCAAATATAAGCCCAACAAATTTCCACCTTTTCACCTCCTTAGTGGTAGAATTTCCAAAAACCATGAATTCTTTTTATCAACCAAAAGCGTAAATCTTTAGTTTCACGTGTCACACTTTAAAGCGTAGAAGTTTCACACAACCTATCAACCGACTTTTTACTCCCTTAGGTTTAGAACCTCCAAAATTAAAAAAAAAACTCATTGTTGTTTTATTGACCAAGAGCGTAAACCAACAATTTCAGATGTTTTACCTTCCAAACCGAAGAAATTTCTCATAAAGTTTTATCCCCTTAGGGGTAGAATTTCCAAAAACCAATAAATACATGAATCCTTTTCATGAACCAAGAGCGAAATCAATAATTTCATGTTTCCTATTTACATTATAGTTTGTAAATAGGAAACATGAAATTATTGATTTTCATACAAACTTTCAACCCTTTTTTACCACTTTAGAGGTAGATTTTCCGAAAAGCAATAAAAGCATAAATTATAAAAGTATTGAAGAACTCTTAAATATGAATTAATTTATTTTCATAAGGATTAATACCAAGATAACAAATAAAGAGCCTTTTCTAGCGGCGGCATTTCAATTAAATTTTAAAATAAAAGAACACTTATTGTGGCATAATTATAACAGTTAGACATATGCAGTCGCGACACTTTTTGTAAATAATGATATGTTCTGCAAAGTCGTAGTACATTATTTTATTCTATCGTCAATAGTTTCCGCATCGCAAGCGATGTAAGAATATTTTAGATAATTTGTTTACACCTTGGGTTACATTATTGGAGTTTTAGTAAGGATCCCTATTTTTTTTGAAAATATGATATAGCCTATGTCACCCGGGGATAGTGTAGTTTCCCAACAGTGAAATAATTTTTCTAATCGGTTCAGTCGTTTCGGAGCCTATTCAATGCAAACAAACAAACAAACAATCAAATCTTTCCTCTTTATAATATTAATATATTATTAGTATAGATTTACTGTTTTTTTTCAAATACTTTTATGTAAGTTACATGTGTATGTGTATGTTCACCCTTATACTAAGGTAACATTTTGTCTTAAGCTTTCACAAGTTTTCAGGTTAAGTAGAGTTTGACAAATACTTAACTTCTAATTCTTAATTCAGAAATTAGGAGGTTAATAAGACTCATATTGGTACAATGGACAAAGTTATATCAAACAATTCGTCTTGTGGATAACGGAGAGGCCGAGCAAGTTTACAAGTTGCTTTCCTGTTGCAAGATCCGTCAACATTACTCGTAAATCTACCTAATGAGTGAAACCAAACTAAGAACAAACCAAGTGTAGTATCTCTATCTAAATATCTTTAACTTAAAAAAAGAACGGTGCCTAAGTCTAGTAATTTTCTCTATATCATGGGATCGTTTAAAAACATTGAAACTCAAATACATAAACAGCCGGACTCGGAAAATATAACTGTAGGCTATATAAATATTTCTTCCGTGCGGGAATCGAGCCCACGACAAAACTGCGCAGCCGATCGCTCAACCCTGTCGCCGTCTTCGTTGGTTTGTGGAATATCAATCTCTATCTTGGCACGTCTCGTTCCTAGAATTTATAGTAGGAATACACAACGCAATACTGAATCAATGTCAGCTTGACATCCAATCAAATTACTCACGAATAATAAATTGGAAACAATAGGATCGTGTCTGTTGCTAATGGCGGCATGACATTCAATTATATTGAAAAACAAGAACACATTTTTAAAATGTTTAACACATTTTAACTTGTTTGCAGCATGTCTGTTTCAGCAGCTTGGTAACTTGTAATTACAATTGAAAAATAAAATCGGAAAAGCTGAAAGAACTGTCAACCTTTTTAAACAAAAATGGAGCTTTGAAAATCGTGTAAAACATTATTGTGTTCATAACCAAACGTCTATTATTCTCTTGATACCATTTAAGCCTGCCTGCGTTATTGAGATAACAGAAAAAAATACTTAAAGACAAATAACTCTTATAAAAGGAACGCCGAGGGCAAACAAGGAGGTCCTATTAAATTAACTCCGACTCACACCTGCGCCGGGGACATTCTCTTATAACTTCATGAGGAAAATTGCCCTAATTCAGTTATTTGTCGGCATCAAAAAGGCCTTTCTTTTCCATTTAATACCAGCTTTTTTATTACGCGAAGAGAATTTCAAGGGGATCGTAATGGCGATAATATTTATTAAATTTTACCGGCATTGGCATTGTTGGCTCGGGGCTCAGGGCCCAAGATCAACAGAGAATTTGCTTGTTCAAATTTGAAATTAGAATTTAGGTATATTCTAGGTACCTTTATTATTTTGGAGTTTGTTTTGGTTCATAAACCGTATTGGAGTGATTTTTTAGTAATTTTTATCTAAACAGATTTAGAAGTTTGTTTAGTAAGTCCATTATTTAAAACGATGTCCAAAGCTTTCAAAAATTTACCTATTCTCCCGGAAGCTCCATAATCTATGACAATATCTTCCATAGACAAGAGGAGCCTAAGCTGTTAGTGTCACGTCAGGCCGTGCGATGATAAATTATTCAGCAGGTCCCTCTCAAAGGCGTCACTCAAACGCCGCTTATATTGAGATTGTCAGGATAATCCGAATTCTTATCAGGACAACGTGGAATTACAAACGAATTTAATATAAGTTAGTATGTTCTGTTGGACCGTAAACGTCTAATATTAAATAAAGGCTTTCTTTTGTCGTAGTGAAGGATATTTATTACAATGATTGGCAAAGAGATTTTTGTGTTTATATTGGACTATTCCAACTGAAGTTGCCACAATGCGTTTTATGTCCTCAGAAGAAGGATAAGATTGAACGAGCTGCTTCAGTAGTTATTGATTTATGAACATGAAGAACAATCAAACTTTTTTCTCTTGATCAGAACGCACAACGTCGTGGTATGCGGTACCCGACATAAAATCATGAAAAACGGCTAGAATATTATATTCTTCCATCGTAGTATGCATCAGCGGTGAGGAGGATTAGGTGTCTAGCATCGCACACCACATACCGAAGTGTTGTGCGATCTACCCAAGAGACCAAAGCGTTTGAGAGAAAAGTAAATTAGGTTAATAAAAAAACATGCTCGTGCATTTGTTCTAGATCTTTCTTTAACACACATCCTATATCAACATGTTCCCTATATCCGTCTTAGTAGGAACAATACACCTACACTACATATCAATAATCCGCTATCAGCTGATAGGGCAGTAATCTCGGTGAGGTGTCGCCGATCCAATCACTTTACACTCACTGGAAGAGATGTGTATATCTATTTTGAGACGAAAATTGCACACGGGGGAAATTGTATGTAACTATGTTGTTTTTTTCTTTTTTTTTGTGATAAAAATGCAATTTATTTGTCTCGCGCTCCCGAGCGCTACTGCTGAGCGTGGAGTCCTGGGTTTAATTACAAGATGGGTAAAGTGAGATTTTTTCAGTGGTAGCCCTGGTGGTTAATGGTGTGACACCCCCGTGCCTTGGAAAGCACGTAAAGCCGTTGGTCTTGCTCCTGCTGTCTCCCCGCTCGTACCGGATTGCCGTCTGTCGGACTATGAGAGATAAGGAACAAAATCGTGCATCTGTGTTTGTGCTCACACTTATGCACTATAGTATCTCATGCGTGCTTGGCTAATCTCCATCGAGATTGGCTACCGTGACCGATATTCGGTTGGGAGGATTATAAATATTAACAAAAGCGGTATACCTAAATAGTGACTAGCATATGTATTAAATACGGGTACCAAGGTGGACATCCCACCCATACGCACCAAACGTTTTGGGCATACTTTCATTATGCGTACAGCTAAGGAGTGGAATTCCCTGCCGGAGTCTGTGTTTCCTGATAGCTACAACCTGGGTGTCTTTAAGTCAAGAGTGAATAGGTTTCTTCTAGGTAAGCTTGCTACATCGTCGACCACATCATCGCTTATCATCAGGTGAGATAGTGGTCAAGCGCGACCCAATCAATTATAAAGAAAAAAGTTTAGCATTCTAGAGGCAATAATATTATTGTGTAGGTTACCGTTTCACAAGCTTTTTGCTTTTTAAATACGGTTTAAAATTCTTTATTTCTCAAAGATTACAAATCACTTACGAGGAGAAATAAAATATAAAACAAAACTTAAGCAATTTAAAGTATAGATACGCATAGACGGTAGGTATTCTAAAACAATAAAATTAAAATAAGAAAATTACATTTCTGGGTTAGTGGATAATTTGAATTTACTTTGTCATTCGTGTTAACTAAAAACATATACAGGCTATCTGTAAGTTATCACATATCGCTACTAGCAACTAATTCAATGATTTGCTTACTGAGAAAATAAATCAGTAGTTGCCTACCTGATGCACGTAAATAGTTTGTGTGGAGTGCTACAACACTGTTCAGCGCACATGTTCGCGGATGACCTGTGCATACTGCGTGCTGGCTCTGACTTGGCTGAGACGTGTCGACTCGTGCAGCTAGATGTGGACGCTATCGTCAAATGGTCTCACGATAACGGCATAGTAATAAACTCGGACAAAACTAAACTATTAATTATACATTCGCCTTATTTGCCTCTGAATGGTGTGTCTTTCTCATTATTTGCCCATTCCTATAATTGCTTTCATAATAATGTTGCTAATTGTAATTGTAAATCAATAGAAAGAGTTAACTGTGTGATATACTTGGGGGTAAAAGTTGATGAGCACTTCTCCTGGGCTGAACATATAAATTTCATCTGTAATAAACTTAGAATAATTTTAGGTAAATTTTATCATTTAAGTTTCAAAGTTCCTATTAGTACGTTAAGACTTTTGTATAGTGCTTTGGTAGACTCGATTTTGAGTTATGCACTCGATTGCTATGGACTAACATTTAAATCATACATTGATAAATTAGAAAACATTCAACTAAGATTTTTAAAACTACTTGTGGATAAGAAAATTAAGAATAAGTTTCAAAATGACTACAGTAAATTGTTTAAAGTTTGTAAAATTCTCCCGGTAAGTCTGAAACATAAATACCTTCTTGCAGTTAATAACCATTGCAATCGAGATCATAAGTCTTCGTTAGTTAAAGTCGTTAACAGCTATAATACTAGGTCGATGACTGCGGGTAAATTTGTTGTTCCTAGAGTCAATAATTATTACGGGGACAGAACTTTAAAAAAACGTATTCCATACCTACTCAACAGTTTGCCCGCCGACATTGCCAAAGAACCAAAAAAGAAATTATTTAAGCGTAAATTATTTAAGCACTACCTTAATTGTTTGCATTAAGTACCTACTTACTTACCTACAATTCTAATTTTAAGCACTTGCGTAATTATGTACCTACCTAAGTAAGCGAGTATGATTGATCCCGCAGTCAAACTGTATGTGCAGTTTTGCGGGAGTGTGCGTAGCTTATAAGTCTACTCTGTATTTTTAATAAAATTAATAAATAAATAATAATAATAACCAATCGGTTTTGTCAAATGTACAGTACACACACACAAAGTATGGATAAAAGAGATGTAAGTATGTATAACAAAAGTATATCAGGTAGAATATAATACATAATAATGATATCATGTAAAATGTATCTCATATAATGTTAATAAATCGTATATTCATAACGAAAACATGGGTTATTATTTCTGTCTAAAACAATAGGTATAATGTTATGTTAGAGAATTCGGGAAGATTTCGACATTGCAATAATATATTATTGTATGAACGGCAATATCAAGTAGCGACTATCCTACATCCTACTATTATAATAAATATGGAAATCACTCTGTCAGTTTGTTTGTTGCCTATTCGACTCCTAAGCTTTAGCATCGGCGTCTATGAAGTTTTACGTGGTCTAGGACCTGGCGATGGACATAGGATATTTTTATCAACACACCACGTGGGCGAAGCCACTGGCAGAAGCCAGTTTATTATAAAAGATACAATCGTAGCAGTGCTACGGTTACGATGGCGTCGTAGCTCTCGTAGCTCTGACCTCTGCTACGCCGTAGCAGTCTCGTAGACAATTTATTTCTAAAGCCGTAGTAAGATGAATCGCAAACCACGCTCGTTGTGACATAATTTCTTTGTAACATCATATTTTATTGTTTTATATTGGAATGGAGCTGGGCAGTTAGACAGAAAGTTGAAGTTTACTTCTGTGTAGAAGATCTGGGAACAAATTCTATTGGACATTCTTTTAAAATCAAGTTTTTACAAAATCCTAGTTTTATACCTGATAGTCAAGTTTCGCTCTACGCTTTACATATTTTTGCTAAAGTGATAGTGATGATGCATAGTGTCTGCTTATACCAAATTAATTAGCAAGGACACAGATTGTAGCTACATGCCTGTCCTGACCTAGATATAGTAAAGTATTGCGAGACCACAGAGCACCGACACTGCCTCGGCGGCCATTGCTAGTTTTACGTATAAATTCAGCTCTGCTATGACAGTCAAGTCTATGCTTAGCGCAAATTCCACCGGCACGAAATTTGTAATAATAAGTAGCTTCTGACCACGGCTTCACCCGCCTTGAAAGTGTTATATAAACTTAATACCGGGATGAAAAGTATCCTATGTTGTATTCCAGGTCATAGTCTATCCGTGTGCCTCAAAATTCAGTCACACACACAACATGCACGGATCTTATTGGTGATTTTCTTGTATGACCAGATGTATGACCGTAAACGGAGCAAAAATATTGTAAGTAGCGTGCGGTGTGTTCTGGGCGTGAAAAACGTAAGAGTGAACAGACAGACATATAATATTAGCTTCTGCCCACTGCTTCCCCCATTTAAAAGTTTTTAAGTCCCCATTTAGTGTTTTATAATCCCAAAGGAACACACTACCTGGGTAAAAACTCTAAATACTATGTCCTTCGCTGGGTTTCAAACTATCTCCATACCAAAAATCATCTAAATCGGTTCAGCGGTTTATGCCTGAAAAGGTAACACAAGAAAAGGTGACAAAGTACAGACAGACACTGTTAATTCGCATTTTCAATATTTTAGTATGGATGAATTAGTTTTGACGTCACAGCCGAAAGTCGCAACCAGCAGTGATTCCTTGCTCTATCTAGGAACTCACCATAGGATGATTGACGAGTTCCAATCTTCCGGCGGCTGCTGCTGAGATGGAGGCGTTGAGTGATTGACGGTCTCTTTTGATTGATGTAGGAATCTCACATCATAGGAAACTTGTATGTTTGTTTGTACGTACCTATAAAATGAGTCACTTGGTATGGATAGACGGGCGGTGTCTCAAGTCACAGCTTGCGGTGATTCCGTGCTCTATCTTTTTTTTTTCTTTTTTGGGTGGGAAATCATCCAATGACTTCTCCCGCTCTGGCTGAAGCGGGAGGGCGTGTCAGACTTTTACTGACTAAAACCCACCCATGTTCCTTCAGTTGCTTGTGCCAGGGCCACGGTAACTCTCTTTCAAATTTATCCGCGAACCCACTATAGGATGATTGACGAGTTCCAATCTTCCGGCGGCTGCTGCTGAGAAGATGGCGGTGAGTGATTGACGGCCTCCCTTGGTTGACGCGGGAATCTCACATCATAGGAAACTTATGCCTGTTTTTTTGTACGTACATGTTTAACGAAACCCCTGTATAATATTATAAAAGGCCAAGCAGGACTGTAACAATAATTACTACGTAATGAACGATTAAATAAAAAAGTGGTCTGTTTGGTTTTCAACGATTTGCTGAGAGACGAGAGAGAGAAATTGAGCCTTTACGTGTTTTCTAGTCTTACGATAAGGCGGCACCTATGAGTATACTTGCAAATAATATTTTTTTGTTAGTATATTTATTTATTTAAACTTCATGCACAAAAGTACAATGGAGGACTTAATGCCTTCGGCATTCTCTACCAGTCAACCAAGAGTGGTGAAGAGACAACATGGCCGGTGCATTGTTTAAAACGTAACAACAATTTTTTTTTATAATTAATTATATTAATAATATATTTGAGATAGTAAAACCGCAATTGTCGCGTGAAAGCATACCGACTGATAGCCATCCTCATTTCGAGAGGAAGCGCGTTCCAAAGAAGAATAGACTGAATATGAAAGGAAGAATAAACAAAATCTGTAGTATGAGAAGGACAGAGTAGGAGATGATTATTGGAAGAACGTAGATGCCTATTGTGAGAAAAACTTAAATATTGAAAGTGAAACATAAGGTAAGAAGGTGGGATGGGAGAGTTAAGTAGGGGAAAAGCGTAGTTAGAGCGCGCAAACATCTTCTCTGGCGAACGGGCATCCATTTGAGCTCAGACCTGTAGCTCGAAACATGTTCATATTTTCTCAAGTTAATATATGAACTGAATGCAGTTATTAAGGTGTCTATCAAGCTTATCCAGCAGAACCGCACTCAAGTCAAAATAGCACACGTCACCATAGTCGAATATGGAGAAAATTAAAGACTGCACAAGCATACGCTTCGTCTTGCGGGCAAAAAGTTCTTCAGACGATACAGTATCGCAAAGTGCCGTTGACTCTTTGACTGACACTAGTAACCTGACTATGCCAGGCAAGTGTCGAATCTAGCTGCAAACCGAGATCTTTTACGCTAGAGCTAATGGGAATAACGTTACCATCGAAAATAAGGGGAGGAAGAGAGCTAACGGCCAATCTGCCCATCGTGCGCGAGCTTTCTATTAAAATCTATCAGACCCAATTTTAATGGCATTCAAGAATATGACACGTACAGTACCTACACATGACCCGATATCGCACAAAACAGAGAAGTTTGGATAGAGTAGGCCTTTGCCCAGGCAGTGGGAGAGAATAACGGTTTATGTATAATTTATTTCTCAAAAGACTACCATAATAATCGCTTAACAAGAAACAAAGTTTTGATTTAATATTAACTAATTATTAGAAGGGTTCAATGAGGGCTCACAACGTATTTAAACCCTTAGATACATTTAAAAGAGGTTTAAGATTATTATAGGATCAAAGCAACATTGTACTTTTCTTCAAAAAGAAAGACTTTTCCATCGAATAACACATATTTTCTCAACAATAGCCTCTACATCATTAGGCAGGCCACTATCGGGCGTGTTGTCACCGCCACACAATACCTATGTATCGACGACAACTCATCTGTCTATGGTCTGACAGTCATCCCTGTCTGCCTGACAGTTGGCGCTGTACATTATCATGCCATTGTGTTGCTATTCTAAAGACAAAATTGTGTGTGTATTGTTTACTTTTTATGGTTGTCTGCCATGTTAAAGATTTGTAACAAAGATTGAAATTAAACTTTAAGCCTTTCAGAAAAAAGTAGTAGCATCATTGTCGTATTATCGCGGTGCACCTGTCTGCATAGAATACTTAGTATTAATTTGTTTTGTCTTATCGTGTGGTACCACAAATTACTTAATTAAATTACATAACTATTTTAATTAACATTTGAGTGAAGTCTGCTTTATTAAAGGGTGCAACTTTTAACAATCGCTCTGGGAGACTCGACACAATATTCTAATATCAATAAACTCGGAGACATCTAAATTATTGCTTGTCTTGGAAAGTTCTGTTTCGTCATTCAAACTGTTCAAAAGCAATTTCTTTGTCATTTATATGAACATATCTTGTTTTATTTAGGAAAATTACTCGAGTTCACATGAAACCAGGTTTGTTTTTTGATATATGAATATGATCGCCTTTTTTGAAGTGAATACAAAGTTTTTGCTGAAATATACGCGATGTGTTTGCTGTTTATTGTATTTCAGAGTCAACTTTTGAGTTTCAGCTTGAATAAATACAATGTTTTCTATACATAAGAGACTTTTCATAGTAGAATTTTATTTTTATTAGATTGTTCAGGGATCCATGAGGAGCGCGTGGGTAAATAATAACAGACGCACGAGTATATCTTCATGGTTAAGCAAGGCTTGCCGAGGTCGTTCCGTGGATGGGTGAAATTATACCAAATTTTCTTATTGCCTCGAAAAGAAAGAAAGAAAACATTTATTGCCACTAAGAAATGTTACAACATAAACAAAACACAGTTTTATAGCACAGTATTTCCAGTATGTCAAAAGCACGTTAAGACTTTGGTACCAACTTTCGTTTGTATATTTTTACACAAAGTCATTACAGATAGCTAGAATCTGACACCAGTCTTGCCAAAGGAGTATCGTATTACCCAGTTATGGAGGTCAGATAGGCAGTCGCTCCTTGTAAAACACTGGTGCTCAGCTGAATCCGGTAAGACTGAAATAGGCTAGGTAGATCGATTGTATACGAAATACAATATAAGTAACATGTTGTGTATCTTGGTAGAGACTAAGGCTTTTGTTACACGCACTATCTTATTTGCCCAAATTCTTGTGTGCGTTAAGACGGCAAAACGGTATACGGCACAAATGGCTTGCACAAAACGCTACTTGGAACAAAATATATTTGCACAATTAATGGTACAATATAAATGCACAAAAGTTTGCACCATCTAGCAAACAAGCAACAAGCATGCAATTCACTATTGTGTGGATGTGTTACAGTTTTTGCGCCAATTTTTTCACAAGCCGTTTACGCATGCAAGTCGCTATCATGTAGACACCACGCAGTTTTGCGCCAATCTTTGCACTGTCTGTTTGTGCATGCAAGATTGAGCGAGTAGCCCCGAAAAAATTGGTAAACTTCACTTTCTTTCAGGAAATCTTAAGTTAGCCCAGTAGCATTCCCTCCTACCAGTTTAATAATCTCCAACAATATCCCTACAATGTTCGTCATAGTAAGCGGGCTGGTATTAATATTTGAAAGGAGATCGAAATTTGTAATTCTGACAAGGTGTCGCTTCATACTGCCACTGAAACAAGGTATTTGCATAACACAGGGACGGACTCTTAAATGTCTCGTTTTTATAGACGCGATTTTATGCGAAGGGAAATATTAATTTTGGAGGAAATGAGGTGTAGTAGCAATGAAAGAGAGCAGGTGATCAAATGAGCAAGAATATTATTGACTGAGTCAATGGTACACATACACTGTTAGTTCGTGGATGAGAAATAAGTGGACTGTATATTTTAGGCGAATGGATTTAATGCCGTTATATTTGATGGTGTTTTCTTCAGAAAGGTCAGGTGCGCAGTACTATAACCGGCGTGCGTGTATGATTAGATGTGTGAACGTGAGTGAAGCAAAAGAAGTATGTAAGGATCGTAGCAGGTGGCGTTCTGTAGTTTCTACCTATCCTCATGGGAAAAAGGCGTGATCTTATGTACGTATGTATGTTGGATAGAAAGGTATTGACTGTCCCGGTGGAGTCCGTGGAAGTGAGTGTTTGTCGTCCTGCGCTGCGTAGAGGTCGCGCTGCTCGTCCACACACCGAAGCCATGAGGGTCGCGCAGCTGTGTGCTAATTGCAGACGGTGCGCGCTGGCCGCGAGTCAAGTTCTAAGATACACCATTGACTCAACTCAATAAAGAATATTCTATCTACCAAATATTCTTGCTCATTTGATCACGTGCTCTCCATTCTTTTCAGAATTTGAACGTGGCGAATGACACAGCTGTCCAAGTAGCTACATAAGTACATACTGGTCGGACAAAATCAAAATGGTTGAATGACACTGTTGCTTGAGTTAATTGACAGGAAATAAGAAGATTGCACACCATAACAAATGACCATCCACGGTATTTGCTGAAGTGAGAATATTAATACTTAGTTAAGTACCAAAATGTCACGTTTATGAGAGGGTCAATGCCCGTGGTTTTAAGGACTTTCACATTCTAATACCAGTCTCAAATTAGTTTAGTGTTTTGTTTTTTTTTTAGATAGGCCAAATTAATAAATAAAATAAATAAGTTTGTTAAACACAATTTACCGATATTTTTTTAAATTTTGCAACGGATTTGAGATTGAACGTTTGATATAACTGCCTCGTTTGTTGGTTTAGTGGTTGGAAGTAGTAGCACTTCCAACCACTAAAGTTTAGTGCCGTAAAACGGTTTATTTCTAAAGAGTATGCTTTAGAAAGAAACCGTTTTACGGCACTAAAGCGTTGTAAGCGGCTTAACATCATACTCATAAGCCGAGATTTTCTGCTTGTGCAAACATCAGCCAAAAAAACATCATGTAGCATATACACTATAATAGTTTTACAATGCATGTCCTCGAAAAGAGCGTTTTCCAAGCAGCCAAACTGAGCGGAACGTGTCACTTTTTACTACTACTGCTTTTTACTTTCCTGTACTTTTTTAATTTTTAACTCCAACGTCAGCCCGCCGCATAGTTTTCATTATTTGAGAAAAAATTAGTTAAGTACAGATATCATTCATTTAAAAGGTAAAACGAAAGTAATACTTCATTTAAGGCGTTTTTAAATATATCTGAACCAAGCAAGAAATTAATAAAATGGCGCTTTTTTTTTATTAATTTCTTGCTTGGTTCAGATATATTTTTTTATTTCCACGCACAATGCATAGTAAAATGTTGTATGATACACGTGCGTAAGATGATTTCGGACTCATGTCAATTTATCCAATTTATCCACTCACTCGCTTCGCTCGCTCGTGAATAAAAATACCACTCATAGGAAATCACCTACTTTCCGCACTTGTAGCATAAATAACTATTCTAGTGCGTCCCTGTAGGCTTGCTATTATAGGTCGACTTCGATTGCGTCGTCACAAAGCATGTTTCGGACAGCCGGTAAACTGACTCTGCTCACTATGAAGTAAGAGTATGCTGCACGCGTATGATATATGTCGTGCCTACACATATTATCGTACTACAGCTCACTGATCGGATTATGTGTCCACTGGGTCACTGGAAACATGTCTTTGTCTTACTTGATACCTTTACCTGTCTTGCTACATATAAGCTAGCATTTTTGCTATGGGATTCTCTAGAGCGTGGAGTTTCTTTTCGGTTGTTTTTCATAGGAAACTATTGCATTGTATCTATTACAGCAATTCTGTAACAATTTTTCTGTTTAAAAGAGTTCCCATGAAGTTTTTTGCACGTTATCCATAGAGATCTACGCTTTGGAACGTGCAATAGGTTTCATCATTCTGACTGGTCGATTTCTTTTTACTGTTGAATAAAATACCTTGTGTATGAGTTTTGTGTTAACAAATATTTTGCCCAATAAAAAAGCCTAGAATGTTTCGGGTGAAAAATACCAAAGCCATTATCAGTCCTGAAAAACACGTTCATCAAAACGTAACTCCACCCTAAATTAAGTGTTTAATTCTCTATCCAGAGACAATAGAATCTTATTACTGTTAATGATTGTGCCGTTGTCTATAATCACGTGGTGTAGTAACATTTTTATGAGAACTGTACGAGACAGATAGACATATTCTTAGCCCGTCATAGACATACCTTTTTGATGGACAATAAAGTAGGTTTATTCTATTTTATTCTACCTTACGGTAATTATTCTCTTAGGAAAGTTTTTTCTTTTAGTTTCCAAAGTTTTTTAATTGATGTACCTATTTCATTAGATAAATTGTATACAATTTATCTAATGAAATGCGGTGACCATGTGGTGAAGATTGTCGTAAAGTCAAAATTTAAGGGCTTTCGAAAGCACGTGTCATTTTAGGCTTTTTAAACATCTTGAGAATGAATGTCACAATGTCTATGCCTATGCTTTCATGATCTGAATTGTTTTTTTAAAGTAATTAAGGACCGTTTATATCTACAGACATTGAGCGTGTCAGACACGTTCCAGGGCAGACACCGACAGACACCGTTTATTTACATCTGAGCGTGCCGTGTCAGACATAGACAGACACCGTTGTCAGTGTCGCGGCCGCTCTATAAGCAGTTTATGAACAGTTTTCACAATGTTCAGACAATTCTCTGTGGAAGATTAATTCATAATTGCGTTGTTGCTGCGGATTCCGACAGGTAAAGGAAGCAAAAGACGTCTGCCCGGTTCCGATGCTCTTTTCACACTGCCCGGTCCGGTAGGTAGCTACAGACACGTACAGACATGAACCGTACAGACAAAAAAATATTTCCGCGAATACTGGCCGCGCACGGCCAGTGTCTGTTGGTGTCTGCGCAGCCGTGTAACGATATATATAAATACGTTAATAGACACTGTATAAAAAAAATCTTGCCACAGATAAAAATACTAGATTCCTTGATGATAAATGAAATTATTACTGCAAATCAATTTCAACAATAGATGCTCACTATTCCTTTTATAAAACAAGCCATTTTCTCATTTCTTACAGTTGATTGCTGCCGATAGCGGAGGCGTAGGGCAGACCATTAGTGATCTACTACAATTTCCGACGGAGAAAAAGAAACTAAGTAACTTGAAAATGAGGGCGAACCATGTACTTATCTCTTATGTCTATCTATATAAATACAGGAAAGGCTAAAGATTGCTATGGTTCCGCATACAATAAACAAAAAAAATTAAATAGTTTTATTCTGATTCGTTTTAGTATTCTATCTTCTGTTTTGCTATAAATTAATACAGACCCCATAAATTAGTTCCTTCCAATCAATTTTACTTATCAGTTTAGGACGGATTGTTTTTATTTTTAACAAGGTACCTCAAATCTCCTCTGCTAAATATGGCTCACATGTTTAAATGCCAATCCCAACTGCACTGCCTGCATTTTTAACCGACTTACCAAAAAGGAGGAGGTTCTATGTTCGACTACATGTATGTTTTTTTTTGTGTATGTTCACCGATATCTCCGTCAATTGTGGACCGATTTTGAAAATTCTTTTTTGTTTGAAAGAATATATGGCGAAATTGGTCCTATTTTAATTTGGTGAAGATCTGATGAAGAACTTCGGAGATATACAACAGAACTCTTCAATAAATAACGGAAAATCTCTCGGGATTACTGCAATCGCTTGTATGTTTATTGTTTATACAATTTCATAACATAACATCACGCCAGTACGCTCGAAAGAGGTACGCAGATCTTTCATTTCACCGATTATGTTAAAGTTTCATGTTATTCGGGTAATCTATTCTGTCGTTATAGGTACTTACTTACTAAAGAACTTGCCTATTAGGTAGATACAACTAAAAGGTAGTATTTTTTTGCAAAAAATACTTTTTTTGAGGAAACTATTTGAAAAGTTAATCATCAACCCGAAAAGAAGTAATAAAGAATAGGTGTTTTTATTTGTGTTTAAAGAAGCAGAAGAAGACTAGGTACCTCAAATATTTAAAAACAGTAAGAATATTGTTACTAAACCACCTCCATATCTATAAAACTGTACCGAGAGTTTTAGTAGGTAGACATTTTGCCTTGAGATATAATTTCTCTCTTTAATCCAAGAAAAACAAATTTAAGGATAAACAGTAATTACCTAGAATTTTAATAAGCCACAATTTCATTAAAAAAATCATTTATGTTTGAGATGAATTCTCTTGCCTAAGGTTCCGTATCTAAGAAACAAGAGACCCCATAGGCCTTGTACTGGAAATCATTTATTTTTGACCATATCGTTTTATTTTTATGACTAATATCTAAGTTATAAGTAACCGCGATTGAGCGGATAATACATTCAATCATAGGTTTTTTTTTATTTTATTTTTATTTGTGATGGGTTTGCTCTTGATTCTAGTCTAGGTCAAAGGTGACAGAGACAGAGTCGACGATGGAGCGAGCTTACCCAGAAGAAGCCTGTTTCTTCGTTAAAAGAATACGTGACAGAAATGGTTAATGTCACTGCGTTAGAAGAATTACTTTTGTGTTGTTTGAGAAAGAAAGGTTTTGGCAAGTTAAAGGAGAACAGATCTTGTGTAGGTTGTTTCACTGTTACGTACGGAACCCTAAACGTACCTACACATAATCACAGTATTTTATAATTCTCGTTTCTCCTCCTTTTTGCTCTGTTATTACTGCGTAAATTAACTCCTGACCTCTGGGAATAATCTTACATTAGCTTAGCTAACAGATACAACATTAACATTTTGTTATTCAAAAACGTATAAATAATATATTCTTATACATATATAACAGCTTTTTAATCTTGCCTTTGATTACGCTATCTATCTGATGTTCAAAGAGAAAAGAAAACGTAAATATTCCATTTTGCTACACAGTTTTCTTTTTATCGGAGTTCCAATTTCAATGTGTATGTTTTTTTTTTAATTAAAGATTTTTCAACCGTTTTTTTGTGCCATTGTCCGCTCTATTAAAAAGAAAAGATAATTGGAACATGGACACTGAATAGACACAATATTAAAAAAACATTGTTTTCTGTTTTTCCACTTTTCTACCGTATTCGCTTGTATTTTTCCTGTATCTATTTACGAACAACAAACACTCCAGTTTTTAATCAAATAATTTGTTCCGTTCTGTACTGTAACTGTTTTATTTACTTTTGGAAAGTCTTCTAAAAATTTACTGACTTAAGAATTTGAAGTTGAGTAATTTTCCAACGGCCAACTCGACAATAAACGGTGAACTCCCAATACGGTGATGGCAAACATAATGAGCAAGTTCAATAGTAAGTTACCTATAATGCCCAAAGTTATGCCTGAATTGATTACCCGAATAACTTATAACTAACATAACCGGTGAAATGAGAGTGTACCAGGGTGAACTGTATATCATCATATCTGTGTACCCCTTTAGAGCGTACTGGCGTGATGTTATGTTATGAATTGGCGTAAACAATAAACAGACATGTGGTTGTAGCAATCCCGAGAGATTTGCTGTTGTTTATTAAAGAGTTCTGTTGTATATCTCCGAAGTTCTTCATCAGATCTTGATCAAATTTAAATGGGTCTACACGAGAAGCACCAGCTTTCAAATAAAAAAAACACCAAACTCGGTTTACCTAGTGAACAGTTTAGAGGGCGAAACAGATAAAAAAACAGTCGATTTGAGTACCTCCTCCTTTTTGTAGTTGGTTAAAAATTCGAAGACTTATCTCATCATAACATCTAACAACCCGCACTGAGCCCGCGTGGTGGATTACAGCCCATTCCCTTTCACTGAGAGAAGGCTTGTGTTCAAGTAGTGGCACCGTTAAAATGCTGACTGTTATGCTAATTGATGATAAGAATAAATCTTGAAATTAAAACATTTATAAATACGCCCGGTAACAAACTCAGTACCGTCAGAGCTTTACAAAGGCTTTACAGCGAAACGATTCTTCCTATATTCCTTGTACAACAGACATTGATAACGAAAACATAAAAATACAAGTATAATATTGGTGTGCAATTGACCCCACAAACGAGCTTTGTTCCTCGTAATATTTTTCTAGCCGCGACCTTTGTTTCCAACGAGTGACTTTCCTGTAAAAAATAATGGAAAACTCATTATTCGGGGGAAAGGTCCGGGCCCGAACAAACTATTGCTTTGAGCTTTAGTTTCCAAGTTATTAAAGTGCGCCCAAGTTGGATAAACAAATCCTGCGGTAGGGGCTGGAGTAACATTTGTATGCGTTAAGCAAAAGTCTTAAAGCTCTTGGGAATGTCCTTCGTGTTAACACTTGAACATTTGTATTTTCTTTCGAAGTTTAAACTACAGCATTACAATATTTTCCCTGTTTTACTTATACCTACTCCTTTAACAGCCGCACGGCAGGCTTGTTACGTATCTTGCAAGAGCAAAACAATAGCGATTTTTGCGCAATAGTTGCTCTTTAATCGCGAATCCGAATTATGTATCAGCAATACTATTGCAATGTTATTCATCACCATCAGCCTTTTAATGTTCCCACTGCTGGGACACAGGCCTCCTCTCTGTGAGAGGGAATGGGTCGTAATCCACCACGCGGGCCAATGTGGGTTGGTGGATGTCACATGTCCTCGAATTTTTGGTCCTAGAACATGCCGGTTTCCTCACGATTTTTTCCTTCACCGTTTTGAGAGCATAATACCACTGGGCCATCATTGCTAATGCAATGCTGTTGCTGACACATAATTCGGATTCGCGATTGAAAAGCAATTATTGCGCAAAAATCGCTTTCGTCTTGCTCTTGGAATCATCGATCTTCTAGAGGTCAGTCTATGGATGGGTGGCTATCTTAACATATCCAGCGTCCGCCGTGCCTCGGCAAGCACGTTAAGCCGTTGTTCCCGCCCTTCGATCAACAATACCTGTTGATCGAAGGTCCCTGCTGTCATTTGTGGATCTCTGGCAGTCACTACGGGTAGTCAGAAGCCAGGATATCTGAAATAAGTCTGTCCGAAGGGAACTATGTAACCGGGTTATATAGGCAGTCGCTCCTTGTAAAGGACGGGTACTCAGCTGTAGCTGCTGTTGGAAAAAGTCTGGGCAGGTTGATTGATTGACTCCTCTAACGATGAAACACACGTGAGCCAAGATCTAGGGTGGGGAGGAATTAATCAGAAACGCCAAAACAAAAACTCTCTAAGAGAAATGATTGAACAGTCTAGCTTATCACAACTTAATTAATTAGAAAGGAAAATTGGAGAAGTGTGCCTCGTCTAGTTTTTATTTACACGTGTTTTAGATTAAACAGAATAATTAAAACACTGAGTTTTACCTCATTGTTATTGTTATTTCGCAAGCTATAGAATATTTTTGCCAGTATATAAAGACGGTCCCTTATTTACAGAAACTTTCTTATTTTCTTATTTTAATTTAATCCAATATTTATTATTTAACATGAATCATTGCCACGTTAATTTAAAATTTAGTTTAATCCATCAACTAGTGTGCCTATTTCTAGGTTTGCTGGATGGCTCGGGATTTCGGGTTGGCTGGATGTGATAGGCCAGTTGTGTCTATGCCACACTGTATTTATTTTATTTTTATGGGTTTGCTCTTGACTCTAGGAATACCTAAACCTTCTCTCATTTGGGGTTTTTTGAGACAATTTTAACCATCAAATTTTAGCACTTTATATACATTATATTATATTACATTAAATATTTTTCTAATACTTTATATTATCTATTTTACATATTTTTTCAATTTATAATTTAAGCACCTACATATTCACATTATGACATTATTTTAAGTATCTATTTTATTTACCCACGTCCGTGTGTCACTAGCGGGGTGCCAACTGAAAATCAGCGCTGGGTGTCTGACGCCCAGCAAATGATGAGTTGTTAACCCTTTCGGTGTGGGCACGCTCGGCGCAATAATTCTTAAATCCTGTTTGTACTTTTCTTCTCTGTAACTTTGTGATTATTGTTGTTGTATTTTGTCTGTGTCGAATGAATGTTTTCTATCCTATTCTATTTAATCTACCTGCACTAAATCCGGAACCAAGTTAATTAAAAGCTAGAATCAGTAAACTAAGAAACCGAAGCCATTTTAAGACCGCAGATACCTCTTTCATTTCATTCCATTTTCAAGGAAAAGAACTCCGAAACTAAAACAGATAACTCACTGAAACCACAGATAATATAATACTACAGTCCGGAACTTAAAAGAAATATAAAACCTTCCTATTCAAATTTCGAACCACAAAAACGACTGCTGTTTTAATCTAACCCTCAAACATCCAATTCCGTTTCGAATAACCCTCCAAAAAAGGATTCCGCAAACAAGTTATTAAACAGACCTTTTTGCCAGTTCCATTGGCAACGGGTTGAGTTTCTAGCTAAGTTTCGCCCGGCGTGGATTGGAAACGGTCCAAAGGGAGTACTTTGCGCTGATTAAACTTGCCTTCAGTTTTTCGAAGCTTCTCGTATATCAAATAGAAAAAGTTGTTGTTTTATGAAGTAATGGAAGAGGTGCTTTTTCAGTCAAATTTAGAAACTTTTTCGTTTTTGCGAAGGTGAACTTGAAATGGTGGGCTTGGGAGTAAGGACTTTGATAGCTATGTAGTTATATATACAATATGTTTTGGAACGGGTTGGAAACTTATTCACTACATTATAGAGTTTTGCTCAAGTATATTAAAACATCAATGAGAAACGAGGAGCTCGTGACTCAAGGATAACAACCGCATATCTTCTAGGTATTACAAATAAAAAAAGAAAAAAAAGAAGGTAAAGCAAAGTTTGCCAAAGTCGATAATTAGCGTTTTTCTCCTACTAATAGCAGGAGCTCTTGGCTAAATATATTTTCTTAGTGCCTCGAAATCACGTTAAGTCCCCACTCGAAGTCCCGACTGTCATTTGTAGATCTTTATCACTCGTTACGGGTAGTCAGAAAAGTTTGACAACCAGCCTGGCCAAAGGCACAGATACAGGCGCAGATCCAGGATTTCGCTCAGGGAGATGCAAATGTCTTTCTAAGGGGAGAAGAGATTATTAAATGCTGTTCCTGTATTAAATAACCTCCTGCCAGACTCAGCTTGGTCGAGGCCCAGGGTATGGCGTTGCCACCCCTGCCTGTGTCCACGCCTGCACAGAAAAGGGGTATTTTGTTACCCAGTTACTGGGTTGTGGATGTCAGATAGCAAGTGCTCTATGTAAAATTCTGGTAGTAGGACTGAAAGCCGTCCCAACATAGGCATAGGCATTGGGAAAAGGCTAAGCAGATTGTTTTACATCAAAACCCTCAATATTATACAGTTTACTTTAAACTAGCGTAATAATGTAACGGAAAATTGCGTGAGAAGAACTTATAAATCAATAAAATTACTCAAAAAAGCACGTTAACTTAACATAAATGAAGCTCAATTACGTTAAACCGCCGTTCAACGTTTATGACCCCTGTCTACGAATGTCTGCGGCGTACTATGAAAGTTAACGGTAAATACCGCAACCATTGCCGATTTTATGAGTAAACTTGATGTGTCACGAGTGGGGAACGAGCCATGAAATGCTAATGCTTGTGATACAGACATTGGAAATTTTAAGTGGTATACGTATTTGTGGGTTAAAAACTTCTGCCTATTTAAAAGAAAGTAGGACTCAACGTCAACAATTAGTAGAAAATCAATAAATTAGAATAATATAAAACAGGAACACAGATAATATAAAACAAAAACAGGATTATCAATATAAATTAATAATAATTCAACAATAAATTAACATTAATTCGTCACAAATAATTTAATAAATATAATTTAACAATAAGATACTTAGTTCAATAATGAAATAATAAAAAAATAAGTGTGTTTAAAAACTTCGTTTTTAATTCAATGCTGAATTTATAATATTGTGTGCTTCGACCAGAAGTCAGCCACGTCGACAGGCGATTCTTAGCCACAAGTGTTTCCAAGCTAACTCACCCAATTGGTGGGCTTCAGAAAGTTAGCTAAAAATGGACAAGTTATAACCCTCATTTAGAAAACGGCAGAATGTTTGATGGCGATGTTTTAAACTTTTTAAGTACAGAAGTTTTGTTTTGAAGTAATAAATAAACCGATGTTTAAACCGTACGAGCTAAGCGTAGGCCATTTTTTATTTTATTTTTTTCTACATAAACAGTACCTACATAAGTCATTCATCGGTAAAAAATAAAACATATTATTATAAAAACAAAAAACCCGACAGCTAAAAAAGAATTAACTGAAAAGAGAAAAACAAGTATCTACTATTAAAATAGACATTAAATATTATGAGGCCAGCGATGACAAACGAAGTTTTGATAGGTTTCTCTATAAATTATGTTTGTGCCCGCCTGCAGCACCTCATAATATTTAATGATAGTTTAATAGTAGATAATTGTTTTTCTCTTTTCAGTTAATTCTTTTTTAGCTATCGGGTTTTTTGTGTTTATAATAATTAATTTGTTTTTCAACACACTTGCTCATAAAGTGGCTCTAATTTCACCGCAATTAGGCACATAATGATGCCTGTTATCAAACTGTGACTTTTTCATTACTTTTATTCACAAAGTGAGTTATACAGTTTTTTTTTAATTTATTGGTTGAGTTGCTTTGTTCTTAAAAAAGTTTCGAAACAAAAAAGGTCGTGCTCAATAGTACAAATAAATTAATGTACCTATTGCTTGCTCATTTCATGCAACTTCGTATTAATTTCAACTTGTACGTGCTTAATAAATAAAACTTTCACTCAAATATAAATTTTATTTGCTCTGTAATTAAGAAAAATTTAAATTTCCTAAAAAACTCTATCCACGATAAGCCAAAATAAAAAGAAATTTTATTATTTTAGTCTATGGCCGATCGCCATTGTAAGATGCGCGCGCATAGGAAAATTAATTAATTTTGCCCGCCATTTTGAAACATTTCACAACTCGTTTTTCTGTTCAAAATATTTTTTTGTATTATTTTCTTCACAAGTGTGTTGAAAAACGTCGTATGATACACGTGTGTATTGATGATTACCGTCCTCGGCTCTCTTAAGACCCTCACCTACGGCTCGGGTCTCAATGACGCCTCAGCGGTAATCACCAACATTGCACACTTGTACCATAATGTACTATTATTTCAGGTAATAAGTTATGTGGTAAAAGATTATGAATACTTAATAACATGGTTTTAGTGAATAAAGTGACTGTTTCACTTATGATTTTGCTATCAAAGTTACGCTTATCTTGAATTTGTGCCTAGAAATGTGAAATGTAACATAAAAGTTTTACTATGTACATATTTTTGGAATGTTAGCGAAAAAAAATGGTATCACTCCTTTTTTCGGGGGGAGGCAACATCTTTGAAAATTATAAAGCCTATGTCACTCCCACAATTGAGACGAATCCAACGACACCTCATATGCCATAATCCGACAAGTCATTTTGGTTGTAGAGCGTGCCATAGAAATGCCCATACATACATACGCTCGAAAAACATTACTCGCCTGCAGTCGGGTAAAAAGACTTTGGTATACCATGTTATTATACTATGTTACCAAGATAGCCTGAAGAATTGCCAAACTAAACTGGCAGTGAGCAGGGCACATGGTTCGTAGAAAGGACGGTCGATGGAGCCGAAAAGTTCTGGAGTGGCCGGAAGACGCAATGTTGTAATGCCTTCCTCTGGGTGGACCGACGACCTGCAAACTAATTGTGTAAATTCAAAGAGTAGGGTACGGATTGTTTCCATTGCATTTATTGCTACATATGTTCAAAAATCCGTCTACTCGATAGCGACACGCAATGAATATTATTGATTTACCAAAATGAAGGGAAGAAGTATGCTTTGTGCTGTTAAAACAGATACGCAATCAGGGTGCTGGTTAGGGCTGCGGGAGTCCGGTGGATGCGAGGCGCACAGGACCGATTAATGTGGCGGTGGAAAGGGATACTTACAACTATACACTTATCCTTGTCCTCGTGGTGGTCTCCTTGTCCCGTGTCCAATCCCGCGTGTGGTCGGGGAGTGTAGGGTAAAATATATATAATAAAGGAAGAGACAACAAACGTGAGCTGGTGGTATTCCTGCCAGACTGCGATACACGTTCCCGACACAAAAATACCTCGTTGCGTGCGAAATATACCCAAATACCAATGTATGGGCGAAGCACAATACCACCCGCGGATGGCGAACGTGATTCCAAATAACGATCGGCTGGCTAACACTCAATTTCAAACAAAACCAGGTTCAAGTCCGAATCGACACGTCTCACGCTGGCAAATCCATTTTTACGAGTCCTCTGTCAACGTCAAGCTCAGTCGAAAACTGTAAATTTTTGGGCGCACGGTTGGCGCAGTGGTTGAGCGATTGGCTGCTGCGCTGCGTGTCGCGGGTTCGATTCCCGCACGGAACAAATATTTGTATGATCTACAAATAGTTGTTCCGGCTCTGGGTGTTTGTGTATGTGAGTTTATATGTTTGTAAACGCACCCACGATACAGGTGAAATTCCTAGTGAGGGACAAAGTTTAAAAAAAAAAAAAAAACAAATGACAGCGAGCTGACGTTGTGTTGCAAAAAAATAACATAGGGGAGCGAAACGTTTCGTTCGCAACAGCATAGAAAGACTAGTCGACAGATTTTCGAGAATCTTACTACCAGTAACGGCTGTCAAAGATCAACTAATGACAAACGCGACCAGCGCAGCGGTTCTAAAAAAAGAGTCTCCCAGTAAAGGCGATGGTCGACATGCCAACATGTAAGGAATTGGTCCCGTGACATGTCGATGGCGCTCGGCTTAACATTGCCATACATTTTTGACATTTTTCAAATCGCTATCGCAAGGCTTTCGTTGATAAAATGGAACCAACGATTTATAGATAGTTCAACTCATATTTGCGCACGACGCTATGTGTGGGTCAGCGTGTGTGGGTGGTTGTTTGCTTGGAAGACGACTGCAGCTTTAATGCCACACAAATGCATAATGTATAATTACACGCGCACGCACAGCGGATACACACATGGCGCCGCGCGCAAAGATGAGTTGAACTATCTGTACCGAAAAAGTGCTCAAAATCAAAGACCCGTATTAAACTTTACATAGTAAGAATTATTTTATCAATTTCGAGACAATTCTATTTTATTCAATGTTGATTCTATATAATCCGCTCAGCATTACGCTCGCCTATTTACAGTTTCGCTGTAAACTTCAAAACTCGCAAACTATTGTTTCAACGTGTTCCAATATTTGTTCTGGTAACTCGCAAAACCAGCTAATTGAATTCTGTCGCTGTTTCCACAACTAACCTAGGGCGAGCAGACAAAAAGAGCAGTTTGAAATTGTGGAAACTGAATTGAGTTAGACAAATAATTAAATACGTGAATTTTACCTAAATATAAAATGAGAGTGAATATTATTAGGTGATTTATATTTAAATTTTCTTCTTTTTCGTGTGAGATTGTGGCCACCTCTGGTGTGAGAGTTAATTAAGCCGCCTCTGGGAACCCCACAGGCCTCTGACTTGGCTATTTCAGACTTACATTAACAGTTTATAACTCCAGGATTCCTCACGATGTTTTCATTCACCGTTGCCTGCGATGTCCAAGATAAACTTAGAAAGTACATTTGAATTTGAAAAAGTCACATTGGTACTTGCCCGGCTTTGAACCTTCGACCTCAAGCACCACAAGTGAGGTCTTAGCCACTGGGGCATCACGACCTGTATTTCGATTAAGTACGTGTTTTATCTTATTTTTTTTCTGATAAAAAAGAGGTATGCAGTCAGGGATTTATCTTACGATTAAATTTCACTTGCGGTCTAATAAGCCCACTGTCTTAAAAAAAATAAGACGAATCAGAAATGAGTTGCTAAAAACCTTTTTAACGAAAAAAAATACCGACGAAATAAGGAACTGAAATGCAAAAAATAAAAACTTTTAGTCTGGCATTTTGAGTTGGCGCCGTTTAAATAAATTTAATTATTTAGTTTACAGCTAAAGCGCATTGGATATAACAAAAGATAAGTACCTACTTGATATTTTAGCCTTCATTATATGGAGCTGCTTTATAAAGCAGAAAACAGCATCAGAAATAACCTTTCGTCTCATGTAACCACGGCTTTAATGTCATAGATACGGATAAAACATAGTGTGAAAAAAGAAAAAGACCATTTGTTACAAAAAAGTAAAAAAATACTGAAAAAAGTAGGGGTTGCAATGGAATTTGAACTTTATCTTGTATGCCATAGAGTTTGTTATTCCAAAATTTTATAATTATCTCACATTCTTAATTCAAATATACCTTGTGGATTTAAGTGGGCGTTACTTTTCTTAATGAAAAGCTCGTAGTAACACAAATTACTCGCTGATATAAGTCCGCCATTTTCTTTGAGGAAACTTTTCAAACCTTACTAGTGAGACTTTATAGGAATGATCCATCAACCAACTACCTATGTTTCAAAACCAATCCCGTAATGTACTTCAAGGGCGCCGTAAAACGTGCCCTGTATTTTATGTAACCATTTATGTTTTAGTGTTTAGCGGTTAATCAATTTAGTTTGGTGGCTATTCACCAAGGTTTGTGTTTCGGTAATTTAATAGTGGACTTTTAGATTTTGTAATGTTAGAAACAGTTTTAAAGTCACCCAAAGGGCAATGGAGAGGGCTATGCTCGGAGATTCTTAGCGCGATCACACTAATATTAAAAAGGCGAAAGATTGTGAGTGTGTGTTTGTATGTTTGTTACTTCTTCACGTTCAAATGGCTGGGTGGATCTGGATGAAATTTGGCAAAGATATATATTACGAAGAGGGATCAAAAAGTAGTGAGAATGAGATAGAATATAATGACTAATGATAACTTAATAATTTATTTTTCAACATTGTTTCCGAGTCTCTCTACACACCGAGTCCAGCGCTTTTCCAAGGCTTCAATCCCTTTCACAAAAAATGTTTTGTCTTGGTCCTGCAAAAAGCTCTCTACGGCATCCATCACCTCGTTATCGTCTTCGTACGTGTTTACCCTTAAGTATTTTTTCAATTTAGAGAACAGATAAAAATCGCTAGCCGCCAGATCTGGTGAATAAGGGGGGTGGTCAACCAATTCGAAGCCAACTTGCCGAATGGCAGCCATCGCAACTGTCGACTTGTGCGCGGGTGTGTTTCGTGATGAAACAGCACGCCCCTTCGAAGTTTCCCTCTCCTTTTCTCTTTGATGGCATGCCTCAACTTGGGAATTAAAGCTGTATAATATTGGCCTGTAATAGTGGTTCCACGCTCCAGGTAATCAGTCAACAATATCCCTTCTGAGTCCCAAGCTATTGAGGCCATAACCTTGCCAGCCGATGCCACGACACGAAACTTCTTCGGGGTCGGTGATGATGGCCGTTTCCATTGCGAAGATTGCTGTTTTGTCTCGGGATCAAAATGATGGACCCATGTTTCGTCCATTGTTACGAAACGAGACAAAAAGTTTTCAGAATCTTCTTGAAACTTGTCCAACAATATCTTCGAAATGTCAAGTCGATTTTGTTTCTGACTGTCGGTAAACATTCTCGGCACCCATCTTGCGCAGACTTTTCTCATAGTCAAAGATTGTTTCAATATGTATTGAATACTTCCATATGAAATGCCCGTTTCTTAAATTAAGTAACGGATGGTAACTCTTCGATCGCTCAATACAATTTTATCGACTTTCGCAACATTTTCTTGGGTGACTGACGTCGATGGACGGCCGCAACGATGTTCGTCTTCCGTGCTCGTTCTCCCTACTCGAAATTGAGAAGCCCACCTTGTGACAGTGGAATACGGCGGAGCAGATTCTCCTAATGTTGCGTCCAAATCGCAATGAATCTCTTGCGTCGTTAACTTTTTAAAACAGAGGTATTTAATAACGGCTCGCACTTCGTTTTTCTCGATTTTCGAGAACACGTTCCAACACGAAGCAAACAAATGACTACATTTAGAAAAAAACGAAAGAGAATCGAAGATTTTTTTCTTTATTAATATTACAAATATGTATCTGAGCTATGCCTGCCAGTACTTTTTTTTTCTTACCAAGGAGTATGTCGTTCTCACTACTTTTTGATCCCTCCTAGTATAGTCAGTAATAGCACACATGATAATTTTATTCCAGGAATATGTTCCCTCGGCATTTCACGCGGGCGAAGCCGCTGGCAGAAGCTAGCCGAATCATAAATTAAAACAACTGCAGGAGAACTAGGGTTATCGAACAAGTTCTGGATTGCCGACCGCGTACTATAAGACCCAGAGTTGGAAGGTGCTGCGGGAATCCGCTTAGTGGCACAGGACGATCGATGTGGCGACACATGAGGGAGGCCTATGCGCAGCAGTGAACGTCTTACGACTGAAATGATGATGATGAAGAAACATTGCCCTATCCTGTCTGTTTATATTATATGAGGTTTATTTTTTTTTTTTCTTTCTTTCTGTTATTTAACTTTAAAATGTTATCCCTGAAAAAGTTTGTGAGGATGCATGGAAGGATGTGTGTTGCTGTTTCGCGGCAAAACTAAGAAAAGGCTTTTGATAAAACTTTATAGGTCTTTTTTAGCTTAGACATCCAAATAATACATAGGCTATTTATTTATAAAGATAGACTACTAATTTCACGGTACGACGCGCGACAGTTATACATTATTCATCAATTATTTTTATTAGTTCAACGAACTTTAATAACTTCTACGCGGTCAATCGCGAACTTACCAATAACTAAATTCTTGTGGAGACTTAATTAATGCACACCCATGTTAATCCATGATAATAGTAACTTTGTTCGTCTGTTTGTTACGCTTTCTCGCCTAAACCGCTGAATAAATTTTGGTATAAAGATGAGAAGAGAAGGACATAGACCATTTTTCCTTTGAAATAATTTCCGAAATACACGTGGGCGAAGCTAGAAACAGTGTTACATAAAACATCAATGTAGATTTACCTAAAAGAGCAATTTGATTAATTTGGTTCCAACCCAGGCACATGCAAATAACCTCTCTTGTACAGCAGAGGTAATTAAAGGCACATGCATATTCTAACATCGGTCAAAGGGACTCAATTTTTTCGCACTTGTTAAAAGAGATTGGATACTGGTAAGAGCCAGCTTTTATGTTTACTGTGTTGAAAACAGTACTGACTTTTAAATTAAGCTTCGACCTTCCTTGAGCTGGTACGAGGTGGTGTGGGAAGAGAGACAAGAGGCTCTCAGGGAAGGCCTTTGTCAAGAGTAGTGGAACAGCAAAAAAAAACTACTCGTAGGGTTTATCCTAGGGTGGTTTACCACCCTATCGCACCCCTCCTGTTATTGGCACTTCTCGAGTTTCATCATCATCATCATATCAGCCGAAAGACGTCCACTGCTGGACATAGGCCTCCCCCAAGCGTCTCCACATTGACCGGTCCCGTGCGTCTCGTAACCAGCGGATCTCCGCAACCTTCACCATGTCATCGGTTCACCTGGTGGGAGGCCTTCCAACGCAACGTCTTCCGGTTCACGGTCGCGGTCGCGGTCGGTATCCGTTCTGCGAGCAATGTGCCCTGCCCACTGCCACTTACGTTTGGCAATTCTTCGGGCTATGTCGGTAATCCTGGTTCTCTTTCGGATCTCTACATTTCTAAAACGATCACGCAAGGAAATTCCGAGCATAGCCCTCTTCAGTGCCGTTTGAGTGACTGTAAGCTTTCTGTAAAGGCCCATTGTAAGCGACCACGTCTCAGAGCCATAATGTCATCACTGGCAACACACACTGAGTTTATAGGCTAAAATAGGAAGACCATAGATTACGCAATATTGGAATTATCTAATAATAGGATGTTAGATAGCTTTTTTATAATTTAGTGTAAATATATGTATTACTGTTGCACTGCAAGAAACATTTCCTTCGATGTCATTATAATTTTTGTGTGCTAGTGCATTTCAATATGATTTCCTTTATGATTACGGAGCTAGGTGAGGCACTTTCTCAAAGTGCCACTAACTGGTTTTATCTTCCCCTACCTATAAACTAGTTGTATTTACACGCTTCTCTGCTCCCACAGACTAGCAGATATACCTACATAATTATAATGTCTGCTTGTTACAAATATAATAATATAAAAAATCAGAAGAATTTAGAAGCCTTTTTTTAAGTCGGTAAAATTTGGTGATGACTGAAATACCTACAATAAAAATCATTGTAACTATAATCCGCGACAACACTTTATATTCGCAGATTACACTAAATACCTTCGTGTTAGCAAACTAATTAAATAAACCACAAATCTGTGACAAACCCTCACACCAGAAAAACATTCAACACAATTATATCATAAAGCGAGCGCCCCTATAAACACTAATTCCTTTCCTGATTACCTCACTAACCTCCAACCTAAACAGAACTGATTAGACAATAAAAACGGACCTTAACACCTCCACTTAAAGCACAATATAATTTCGAGAGGTATCTTGTTAAAACAGTCTTTACCACGGAGCTGTAATGAAGTCTTCCACTATTAAGTAATAGGTGCCAGGCAATTTTCCTCCTTTTGTCCGGTTGCTTAGGATCCAAATTGTTTTGGCTGCGGTTAGATAAGATTAATTAGAACAAAACAGCTCCTACCACGTCCTGTCCTCCTGGTACCTAGTTAGAGAAGTGTCCAACTAATTGGAAAAAGAAAATGCTCTTGATTAAAATTTAAATAAAAGGATGTTTTATTTAAATTTTAACCAATCATTTCATCAATGACGATTAATTTTCATGTTGTTTTTGTTTTCAAGAACAAATAAGGATAAACACCGGAACTTTCACGTAAAGTATTATATATTTTGTAAGTCATTATACAACCTTGACCGACATTTTGTATCATCCTCTGCTGTCAAGATAAGCATGATCGATTACGACAGTGATTTTATTTATTTCACATTCTTAAATAAAAACAACTTCCTAAAGCTTCAATAAGCTGTAATCATCTTAAAATGTTATTTCCTGCGATACGAATAAACTTTGACGGGTCTGAAACAAAAGGTGAAATAAATATGAATGGACACATTATGGCAGGGAAGATTACGGCTTCCATACTCCATCAATCAACAACTTTATCCTCCAAGAAACCGCGAGATCTACACGTGTTCAACAAATATCTTTTCCCAGTGGCGGACTTAGGGGTCGCGAGCAGTGGAATCGCCCGGAGTCTTGCAGGGGCCTCGAACAACCCAAAAAGCTTACAATTGAGACTTTTTATTTATCCTTATTCTTTTTTAGAACCAAAAATTAAAAACCATGAGACATCCACCATCCCGCACCCGCGTGGTGTATTAAGGCCCATTGCTACTCACAGAGTGCCTGTGTCTCAGCAGTGAAAACGTTAAAAGGCTTTTGTTAATTTTATCCTTAGCAAACAGTTATTCGTAACAATAAAATAAAGTAGGTAAAGTATTTCATAGTTAACTATTAAAGTATGAGTAAGTGGAAAATTTTGCATTTCTCGCTTATAATCACATACATTCTAAAAAGGACTAGGGCCTCGCAAATATCTGTCACCCAATCGAAACGTCGCAGTGGTTAAGGCCGCCCCTGCTTTCCCCTTTATATGATGTATCCCTTGCTTATCGTAATGTATTAGTTAATAATCTCGAGAGAGATCGCTAGGGATTCTCGTGTATTTCGGTTAAGTAAATAAACAGGTAGCTAAAAACATAAATCCTACGTCAATAAATTGAGATTAAAGGAAAGCTTCGGCACTTATTTTGAAACTGTTTTGATACGATTAAGCAATTTTCTCTAATGGTTATTTGAGTAGGACTTCTCTTGATCTGTGCTTCACGATTTTTTTCTATTTGTCTGTTCTGCCAAGTTTTACTTTGGTACTGATATTTATATAATATACTAGCTTCTGCCCGCGGCTTCGCCCGCGTTGTAAGTGTTTTATCGTCCCAAGGGAATAAAAACTATCCTTTGTCCTTCCCAGGGTCTCAAACAATTTCCATGCCAAATTTTATCTAAATCGGTTCAGTAGATCCAGAGATTATCCCCTACAACCTCACAATCTTTAACTCTTTATAATATTATTAGTATAGATATTGTATAGGTAATAGTATAGATAAGAGATATTACTATATTTATTATTAATCCCTTTAAAAAAACCTTTTTTAAACAAGCTTTTTAGCTTACCGTGCATTGCCATCCAAACCAAACGTGTATGCAAAATTTCATCTTAATCGTTTGAGGATCAATAAATAAGATTTGACCCGAACACACTTACATTTATTCATACATTGCAAGGTAATAAAACCGGTAATAGACCTATCCATAGATACGCCACACGTATGGATTTGATGATAAAAAAAAATTGAGTTTCAGTTCTAAGTATGGGGAACCCCCAAAATGTATTATATTTTTTCTATTTCTGTGTAAAATTCTTAATGCGGTTCACAGAATACATCTACTTACCAAGTTTCAACAGCAAGTTCTTATAGTTTCGGAAAAAAGTGGCTGTGACATACGGACGGACAGACATACAGACAGACATGACGAATCCATAAAGGTTCCGTTTTTTGCCATTTGGCTACGGAACCCTGAAAAGCTTGTAAAAATGAATCCCTATTTCCCTTGGACACGCCATAACTTAGGAACGACAATGGTTTATGAAGACAACATTACTTTCTATATGAGCAAAAAGCCTCCATGCCAAGTTTTAAAAACTACGCCTCGATATTGGTAAAGTTACGAGTAGCATATCAGATAATACCAGTAACAGGCAATATACCTACGTCGTTACAAAAAGGTGAACCTTGAAAGATAAAAGAGTTGTTTATTTACGAAAAGATGGAAGTAGATAGATCCCAGCCGTTGATTACACGGTACTTTTCCCCAGAGCATAAAACTCCACGTTAATCTGCTTTTTGCGCACTCAAAATGGCGAATGTCGATGAACGGGCAATTAGCACGCCACTTAATGGATTAAAAAAATTCTGTAGCGAATGTACGATGTGCTTTATGTAGTAAATACTCGTCTGTACTATACAGAGTACATAAAAAAAATTGTTTAGTCTCGTACAGCCCATTAGGTATAGGTATAGTAAATATACATTTACCCTTTATAGCCGGGCTGGTCGCACGGGACAAATTATGTACACAAACCCGGTTGTCGTTCTTTCTACGAGAGAAAAACGTGTCGAAGTCCGTCGCGTGGTTAAGAAGAGGAGAATCAGACAGAGCCCAACAACGACTTTGTTTTGTATTGTTTAGAGAGTCCCATGTAAGCCTATTAGGGAGAGACTTATGCATGAAGCATTAAATTAATAAATTAGTTTCAAATGACCCCGACGATTTTCAAATTTTGCGTTGTGCCTAGTACACTCTGTATAGTTGGGCCTGCTTGGTGAAGTACAAAATTATCATTCATCATGTCAGCCGTGTGTTGTCCACTGCTGGACGCAGGCATACCCCAAGTGTTGCCACTCTGATCAATTCTGTGCGTCTCGACTGGTACCACTTTATATTAAATAAATTTAATAAAATATCGTGCAGGGACCACTTTACTAGACTTCAAATTTTGACAGTGCCATGCCTCTATATTCTGGTGTTGCTATCCAATTTTGTCAAGAATCTGCACACATTTGAAACCAATGAGCAAAGATTAGCTAGAGATAACACCCGACGGAAAGAGTTAGCTTACATGATCCAACCGAAATTAAACGTGGTTCATCACAGTCCCAGATATCAATCAGTCTTCCTATATAATAAGTTACCCTTAGAATTTAAAAGTATAAATAGCGCTAACTTGTTTAAAAACAAGCTCAAAACATATTTATTTAGAAAGGGCTATTACAGTGTGAATGAGTTCCTGGATGATAAATGACAACTATAGTGATAATCATAATTAATTGAAATTGAATACATACATACATACATAAACTCACGCCTTTTTCCCATGGGGGTAGGCAGAAACTACAGAACGCCACCTGCTACGATCCTAACATACTTCTTTTGCTTCACTCACATTCATACATCTTGTCATACACACACGCCGGTTATGAGTACTGCGCACCTTGCCTTTCTGAAGAACATCACCTATAAGGTCTATGTATGTCTTCCTAGGGCGTCCCCTCCCGGCGTTTCCATTCACGTCTGCCTTGTTGAAATTGAATATGGATTATTATAATTGTATTAATTGAATTTAAATTTGTTATTGTGTGTAATGAACACGCTTTTATTAGCTTAGCATGTATCTATGTAACTATATATCAATGTAACGGAATCTTTGAACGTGATTTTTACCCCCTTCAAAACGTGGGATTGATTTATAACTTTGCTCACTTATCACGGACCGATGACAGTGCAATAATTTAGTCAAAGTCAAAGCCAAAGTCAAAGTCAAATATTTTTATCCAACAAGGCCAATAAGCGGCACTTTTGAACGACAAACAAAAATTAAAATTTACAAATAATTAAAGTTGATTCTACCGGGCGCGTTTAAATTGTTTGTTTGTGTGTTTGTTGTTTGTTTTGCCTTACCAAGATCTTCAGGATTAGCGACTTTTTAGTTCAATTTACCATTAAAGCGTGTTTTTTAGTTTTTAGAACTACAATTTATTTTAGCTCTGACATTGTATTTTAATTTTTTTTTATTTGATGAGAATTGATTTACCATGGATTATTATTTTGTACTAGCTGTGCCCGCGGCTTCGCTCCCGTCATCTGCCTGGCAACCCTACCATACTTACCAGCCAGCCTGCCTACTCCACATACTCAAAAAAACTTTTTACAAAAAAATACTACCGTCTTCCAAATAAAACTACAAAGTGAAAAATAACTTTATTTTTGGAAGTCGGTGGCTTTCGTAGGTACCAATTTATTGCGTTATGGACACCGAATTCCAAAAATAAAGTTATTTTTAACTTTGTAGTTTTATTTGGAAGTCGGTAGTACTTTTTTGTAAAAAGTTTTTTTATTTTTCACTTTTTAGTTGTACCTACCTAATAGGCAAGTTGTTTAGTAAGTTACCTACTCGTATAACGCCAGAATATATTACCCAAATATCATGAAACTTGAACGTAACCGGTGAAATGAGAGATCTGCGTACCCCTTAAGAGCGTACTGGCGTGATGTTATGTTATGAAATGGTATAAACAACAAACAGACATGCGATTGCAGCAATTCCGAGAGATTTGCCGCTATTTATTGAAGAGTTCTGTTGTATATCTTCGAATTGCTTCGTCAGTCCTACACCAAATTAAAATGGGACCAATTTCGGAACATACTCTTTCAAACAAAAAAAGATTTTTTGGAATCGGTCTACAATTGACGGAGATATCGGCGAATTCGGTGAACATACACAAAAAAAAAAACAAAGCATACATAATGTCGAACATAGAACCTCCTCCTTTTTGGGAAGTCGGTTAAAAAATATACATACTACATACAATTTTTTTTTCTAGGGTCATTCTTTCGCGTAAAATCTTAACACCGCGATTCAGAAAATGACTTTAAATGCACAACGCCATCTATCGAATACCGAGTTCAACTGTCAAAGTATCTGAATTGCGTGTGTTGTGTTAATTTAACTTCTTGAACACTTTAAATTCATCTAACTTTTGATAGAGTGAACCGATTGCGATGAAACAAAAACTAAGTAATTCTTAAAGATACGCACAATTTTTATGTATAAAAGTTATCTACATTGGTTTCGTACATTTCACGTGATGCGTGCACAAATAAACAGACAAACAGACAAACAGATAAACAAACAAACAGACAAAAATTCCAAAAATGCTAGAAATGGGTTCTGTTGGTTATCCTTTAACACCCTGGCTATTTTTTTTGGAATTTTTTTCGATGTACAAAAAATATTTTTCTACAGATTTATTATATGTATTGATGATGATGATGATGATTTATTTTTAATTTTATCCGTAACATTAACTTTTTTTCGTTGACTGAATTGTAAACGTTATTTTAAGGATTATAATTTTTTAATTTGTTTTTGTGTATGTGACGTATTTATTGATCTTTTATAATTGTCATTGATTTTTTTTATCTCATTTGTCTATCTATAATTATTATTGAATTTCCATCCTTGACATTCTATTAAATTATTCATAAATTATATAAATTATTATTGTTATTGAAAGTTATTGTTATTTTTTTTTTTTTTTTTAAATTTGATCTTTTGTAATGTTTTGGTGGTGTTTATACTTGCCACAAATTTCGACACAATGTATTTTGTTACGAAATAAATGACTTATGACTTAATATTTTTAAACGATTGTACGGATTTAAATAAAAAAAAAATCGACTACGTATAACGCTGGTAAAGCCACAGGCTAAGGTAAGGTGCTCCACAGTTTCTCTGTCCCATCATGCAAAGATTGTGGCAGCCATATTTTAGCGATAAGTGTCATAAAAGTGTCTCCTGTGTTCTAATTACCATTAAATGTGAGCATTACATCTCTGCCAGGTGGTAATTATGGCAATTTTGATGTTCGTTGCCTTTAACAACCTGTTATTCAATGTTCTTTCAGAAGGGTAAATGTAGGCAAAGGCGAAAGCACAGATAAATAATTCTAGCAAGGCCAAGGCTAGATTCCTTTTAATATTATTGATGTTTGGCGATGTTCATTAAAAAACCGGCCAAGTGCGAGTCGGACTCGCGCACGAAGGGGAAACCCTTCGTGCGCGAGTCCGACTCGAATACCACTATCGCAAAAAACAGCAAAAAAATCACATTTGTTGTATGAGAGTCCCACTTAAACATTTATTTTATTCTCATTTTATTTGTTGTTATAGCGGCAAAAGAAATACATCATCTGTGAAAAATTCAACTGTCTAGCTATCACGGTTCATGAGATACAGCCTGGTGACAGACGGACATACAGATAGACAGACGGATCGTGGAGTCTTGGTAATAGGGTCCCGTTTTTACCCTTTGGGTACGGAACTCTGAAAATAGGTGTCCAATATTTTTATTAATCTACCTGAAGAATAAAATACTAATTTTCAGTAAACTACCCTATTCCCTGCTGGTGTCTGTGTTTCTTGATAGCTACAACCTGAAGTTCTTTAAGTCAAAAGTGAATAGGTTACTTCTAGGCAGGTGTGCTTCACCGTCGACCACATCATCGCTTACCATCAAGTATTATAGTGGTCAAGAGCGAGCGCAGAGAAAAAAAATTGGTATTAAAACCAAGGCAAGCTTTCTTTTGATATTATTGACCGCATTGACAAGGTTCTTCAAGAATGTCATAGAAAATGGCGTATGAGACCATGAGCAGCAAGAAAAAGGCGTAAGTACGAAAGGATGGAAGCAGATAGCGTTCAGTAGTTTCTGCCTAATCCAATGGAGAATCGGCGTGAGTTCATGTATGTATGTTGAAGTTTAACAAAAACAAATCTACAATACTCTATGTCTGTCTCTGTCTAACCATAAATTATAAGGGTTATGACTCCGAACCCTAGTTAGGTAGTTGAGACCGAAAACGTAGCTGGTCACATAACACAATCGCGTCAGCCTTGCTAGGAACACATGAATCACAAAATATTACGGAAACACACCTTCCAATTTAACAAGTAAAGGGTAATTAAACTATATTATTCTTTTGTTTAAGGGTTTTTTTTGGTGAACCAAACCACCAAAAAAATCACAAAAAAAAAAAAAAAAAATTGTATTTTCAGTACCTTAGACATTTAGGAATCTTTGAAATTGTATAATATAGTTAGGTAAAAGTCGTTATTATATTTAGAAGCACACCTAATCTTTCCAAGTCTTGCTCAAGTAATTAGACAGTACCTGGCCGACCGAGCTCTGCTCGGGTGAAAATAGAGAAAACGACGTTTTCTAAAAATGAAACCTAGTTAGATCGATTTAACCCCCTGCATACTAAATTTCATGAAAATCGTTGCAGTCGTTGCCGAGATTCAGATTATATATATATACAAGAAGAGAACTTTTAAAGGTACTAGATTAGATAGACTAAGGAATCTTTCAAGTTATTTAGTTAGGTAAAAGTCGTTATTATATTTAGTAGCACTCATTATCTTTCAAAGTCTTGTTCGAAAAAAAATCTTTTCACACGGTTCTGAGAAAATTTCAAGCGCTACCTACAATTAATCGCTTAAATGAAGACGAAACTAACATAATAATACATAACCGTGTATTTACATAACCCTTTAAAGGGTAAGGTAGAACCATGTTTCGTTATAAAGCAGTATTTTCACAAGCTCCGTCTCATATTTCACTTGATAATAGTTCTTTTATAGTTCGTCGTTTATAACGCGTTTAAGTTTTGCTGTTTTTTCGATAATGTATTTTTATTTCTTAGCCCTGTTTATTAACGAGACTTTTTCTTCTCTTTTTAACTTTTCAGTAGTTTCCTGTCGAGTTTATGTAACAACAAAGTATATTTTTTTTACGGGAGAAACGTTAACCAAGATTCCTCAAAAGGACAGATAACAGACTACCTACGTCCGACAGACGTCATGTCCGTCGTCCGTACGTCCCACAGACGTAACCTCATAACCCGTGCACGTTCGAGCCCGGGCATCGAATAACATACCTGACGGGTAACATGTCTGGCTGGCTGGCTGTTCCACGTTCTAGGAATGGAACATTATATCTTTGTAGAATTATATGTTCTGAAGTTTCAGTTTGATGTAACGGATTCTGACATGCACCTACAGAATATAACATCACGCCTGTGTCCCCGAAGGGTTGTGCAGAGGTATAGTACATTCGCATTTCACCGTACCAAATGTGGGGATGTTTGTTGATCATTCACGTCTTAACGGCTAAACTGATTTACATGAAACTTCACACACGGGTAGACCATGGCCTGGATTACAACATAGAATATACCGCATAATTTATACCGCAACAATACGTTCTCTTGTGATAATTATTGAATTTCACATGGGTGAAACCGTTAATTGGCAAATGCTTGTATGAAATAAGTAGTATTATATAAGCCTGAAGAGCCCCTACAAGTTTCACGAGCTAAAAAAAGCTACTTTTTCAGCGCAATTTTCTCAATAACTACAAGATATATGATAAAAAAATAGAAACGACACAGATCCGTCGTCTACAAGCCCTTGAGCTATACTGAATCTGAATGCCTCGCGCGAGCGCAACGGTTTATAAAGCATTATTTAGAAAATTTATTACAACAAAATAAGTACTCAAAAATATAATATAAAAATTGGATTTTGCAAAACACTCGGTTTTGTAAACTAAAATGCCGGAATACTCATTAATAACTTCTGCAAATGGTTTCACCCGCGTGAAAACGGTTTCATTATCCCAAGAGAACATATTACCGAGATGAAAAATCTCCTATATCCTAATCCACGTTCTGGTCTATCCTATATGCCAAGTTTCATAGTATGGATTGTATAGAGATTTCAACATTCAACAAAATAGATAATATTTAGGTGGCAAACTGGTTCATAGTAAGAATGTAGGAACAGAATCGATTCTCGATTAACAAAATGACCGCTCGAGATATTAAGTTGTATCTGTAAAATATGCACATTTATCAATATTAATAGTCGACTCGCCAACGCACCACCGCACAGGCCAACAGACCGATAACGACTGATCGCCCCACTACTCGGACCGGTATTTATAACCGAGCAACGTATGCGTACGAGACAACATTACAATACTGTTATCGGCTTGTAGCGCGATCTATTGACATCTACATACACTACATTCCCTTCCTTGTTTTAACCAGTTGTATGTAACCAGAATTATTAATAAGACATTTAGCATATTCTTATTTTTATTATTAATGAACTGGCATCTCTGGCATAACAAAATGAGAGCACAATAATATTTAAAAATCATTTACTGGTTTAATTTAGTGCTTCCTTTGACCCTTCCTCTTCTTCTTCTATTCCATTTTCTGATACCCATTTCAGGCCTTCTGATGAAGGTTCCCCCTCTCCATCAAATTGCTCTAACGTTAGTTGAGAACTCATGTTGTTAATTAGTTACCTGGCACTAATGAATTAATACACGAATCGTCTCGCGCGCAGGCCCGACGACTTCGAGCCTCCGAACAGACTCCAGCACCGTAGACCACACACGTACGCTGCGGCAGGCTATACAGAGAGCCGAAGACAACAACCTGCCTTTCCGCTCAGCGTCTATGAAACACGTAAAAGTCCTCGACTTGATCGAGACTTGGGCTGCACTGCAGTCCCTCCAACGGCGCCAAATCGACCACCGGTACATCGAAGTGCCGAAGCGCCTGCACAAAAATGCCATTACGCTAGTCCAACCTTGCGACCTGGCTCCGGAACCCATCCCTCCGCAGCGAGGTGTGGTACAGGGAGACGCCACCTCCGAAACCTTCCACCGCTACACTGGAGGACGCCTTCAAGGTTCCGGACCGGAGAGGGCCAGGCACCGAAATCAACGGCGAGCACTTCACTCGCCTTCGGTTCACCGATGATATACCTGTCATGGCTGAGACCATGGAGGACCCCAGTACAACGCTTGATGACCTCAGTAGAGCTGCCGAAAGAGTGGGTCCAAAAATTAATTTGGATAAAACCAAAGTGAGGTTAAACACCCATGTCGCACCCATTCCCGTCAAGATCGGAGACTCCACACCCGCAGCCGTGGACGACCATGCCTACCTGGGACGAATAGTCCAGCTAGGCATGCCCAGCCTCGAGAAAGAGGTCAACTGTCGAATCTCACTCGGCCAGGCAGCGTCCGGGAAGCTGCACGGCATCCTCTCATCCAGGTTTGACGGGGACGGCCACGCTTTCTTTTGCCTTGGGGATTCCAATCCAGCGCTTTCTTAGGTATATGATCAGAATCCCTTCGCAGCGTGTGGCCGATCCAACTCCATTTACGACGCTTGATCTGGCGGTCAATCGGGCTCTCGTGGCATTGCCCCAAAAGCTCTACGTTGGTGATGGTCTCGGGCCAGTAAATGCCGAGTATGCGACGAAGACAGCGGTTGACGACGACTTGGATCTGGCGTGAGATGTCTTTTGTGACCGTTCACCGTAAAGCAGCACGGATTTGAGTTGAGAAAGTTTTAAGTTTGATCCTTCAGGTCAGTTGCCGCGATTGCCAAACAGGTCTCAGCTGTGCGAAGGTAGCTGATCGTGCTTTAGCAATCCATGATGCGATGTCCTCTTCACTACCTCCAGTCTATGACACGACGCTCCCGCGGTAAGTGAATTTGCGGACGCGTGCCACTGCCTCTGTTCCAATCAGCAACGGTGAAGTATTCTACACACCAGATCTCATCTCTTGGGTCTTCCGGGTGTGACCAGTATGTACATATAAAGTACCACTACTGCTGACTTCTCTCTTTTTTTTCTTTGATAACTGTCAATTTAATGACCAGTAGGCATAATCTACTGCTATTATTGTCATTCTCTGATGACTGTCAATTTAATGACCAGTAGGCATAATCTACTGCTATTGTTGTCATTCTCTGATGACTGTCAATTGAATGACCAGTAGGCATAATCTACTGCTATTACTGGCATTCTCTGATGACTGTCAATTTAATGACCAGTAGGCATAATCTACTGCTAAAACTGTCATTCTCTGATGACTGTCAATTGAATGACCAGTAGGCATAATCTACTGCTATTACTGTCATTCTCTGATGACTGTCAATTTAATGACCAGTAGGCATAATCTACTGCTATTACTGTCATTCTCTGATGACTGTCAATTTAATGACCAGTAGGCATAATCTACTGCTATTACTGTCATTATCTGATGACTGTCAATTTAATGACCAGTAGCTATATTCTACTGCCTGTCAATTTAATGCCCAGTAGCTATATTCTACTGTCTGTCAATTTAATGACTAGTAGCTATATTCTACTGCCTGTCAATTTAATGACCAGTAGCTATATTCTACTGCCTGTCAATTTAATGACCAGTAGTTATTTTCTACTGCCTGTCATTTTAATGACCAGTAGCTATATTCTACTGCCTGTCAATTTAATGACCAGTAGGTACGTTCTACTGCATTTGTGTGCTCTTTGATTTATTATTTTAGAACTAATCATGTAGCTCAAATCAAATAACTAATCATGAGGTCACGGATTCGACTCCCAGGTCGGCAGTGTCACTCGGTTTCTCCATCAGGAACTGCCCAATAATAAACCACATGCGTGATTTTATGTTATGCCAGCGGTTGCCACCTAGGCTCACAGTTGCCACAAAGGCCAACTAGGCTATTCTTAACCAATTCAATTCAACTCTTTTAGAATTTGATTGAACACAGTCACAGTCGTTCCAAAGAAACTTCGAAACTCTACTGCAGCTAATCTGCCAAGTCAACAGAAACCCTCGAGTAAAGCCTCTAACGCCACGGCTCTCAAACCGTCCAGCAATCGTATTGCCCTCACACAACGGTCTATCTAGACCCAGACCTCCAAAAGAGCTAAACGCAATATCGCGAACCTACGGACTACTTGTGTTGCCTCAATTATACCGATTTACGGCCAAGATTAGGCTTAACCACTGGTACGGTACATGCTACGGCTGCTAGACTGAATTACTCGACCTTCTACAGCTTGCTCATCAAATATCATTATCGAAATCAACATCGACTGGAACGTGAGTACGTGATCCACTATCATCTTCCTAAACCTATCGTGTGTATACTTCCAAGTTCTAAGCGTGCCTATTTAAAGCTTTCAGTGTCTAACGATCACCGATAGCGAAAAGTTCCTCTAAGCCTTAGTAGTAATTGATCAGAAACCGTATCAGCTTAGATCATATACAACGCTCATGGCACGACTGCCGCAGCAGCTAGTGACACTCATGCCACCCATATCGTCACAACCTCAAGTGATCATCACACATCACTTCACATAGAGTCTACGACTTCTAGGTTATTACAAAACCAATACAACGAATCTCCTATGAGACCCGTGTCCCCGCTACACCACCAGCTGCCCATCGCCCCCTGAACAACTCACAAGTGAATTGCAGGTACGACTACAGAAAAGTGCGTACAGTGTGAGCTACGGTATGTGCTCTCCTGCTCGGTGGAGGAAGCCTCCTCACTGTTTTCTACGTTTAACTCGTTAGGGCACAACTTAGAGGCATCCTTTGTATGCGATCGTGAGCGTCATTATTCATTCTATAATATTTACAGATTTCAAAAGATAGCGATCGTGGGATCTAATACTATCATCATGTTACTTTAAAAGTAAGCAAGTGAATTAAGATCTGAAGACAAAAATCGATCGATCGATCCATCGATCGATCGATTTTTGAAAATGAATGAAACCGACTCACCAGATTGGCATAAAGAGCCGTGTGTATGGATCCACACATACACACGCTCCTCATTGACCTGTCCAGCTCCTTGTTTGTTGCTAGCTTTCTTGTTGCTCCACTCTGGACTTATTTTTCAGTATTCGAGATTCTGAGGGTAGTCGTAGAAAACTAGACGACTCCTTAAATTAGTCCCACATTGTTCCTGCCATGTAGACGCGAAGCAGAAGGGCTTACTTCTACTGCATTCAGTTTTGGTGGGACATAAACAATACGACGCAGACGGTGTTGTGTGCCAACAGTGTGCACAGTGTGTGTTTACGAGGTTGAATTCCACAGCACTACTCAGCAAGTGCACTACTTATCGTATACATTTGATGCGCTTCAAAACGAACCGCCACTGATTTTAACTGTCACCGTCACACACATTTTTTTTCCTGTTTTATTTTTTTTATTATTATAGAATAGAATGGAATATAATGCATTGTAACCAAAGTCTTCATGTTCCTTTTAGAGAAAAACAACTTTATTTTACTCTACGGTTTTATCCTCGTCGCCAATGTAAAATATGCACATTTATCAATATTAATAGTCGACTCGCCAACGCACCACCGCACAGGCCAACAGACCGATAACGACTGATCGCCCCACTACTCGGACCGGTATTTATAACCGAGCAACGTATGCGTACGAGACAACATTACAATACTGTTATCGGCTTGTAGCGCGATCTATTGACATCTACATACACTACAGTATCGATATTATATCAAGGCTCGTTTGAATGGTTATCAGTTTATGGAATTTGTTAGTGACCTATTTATAAAGGCCCACAGTGTCACCATTGCCGGAGAGGCCATAGAGTGAGGAGACAATATGATAGCTTGGCAGTACTTCTGGAAAAGTCATGTCTTCTACAAAACCGTCTAATATTTCTCTGAAAACGCTATTAGTAATAATAGTTAACCTTTAAAGTTATAGGCAGATAATTTTAAGTATTCTGGCTAGTCAGTACAACTCAAATACACAAATACCTACTATCTATTGTAGGTACCTTCCTACTTATCTGAACATCAGAATCTGAACAAGGAAAGGTCAGTAAATCACAAACGGGATACAGCTGATACGATTGGTTGACTAAAATAGGTATTTGAAAATAGTAAAAGATATCTATTTGATATTAAATATCATGAATGTATTGTTAGCGATCTTTATATTTAATTGAGCACACTAAGTGATTTTTCTATGTTGGCAATAATTTGTTTGATATTTTTATGCTTGCTACAAAGATGGACTGTTTTTTGTCAGGTTGGTAAACGACAAGCTTGCGCTTATCGTTTCCCGCCCATTTCGAGAATATAAATATTGTAGCTCTTGCCATCAAAGGCAGTCTATTTTTGATCGAGGCTACATTAATAAGTATTAGGGTAAGTGCTTTATAAACTGTATTCTATAAACTGTGTTCTATAAACTATGTTCTATAAACCATGTTCTATAAATTATTTTCCATAAACTGTGTTCTGTGTGACTGTGTATTTGATATGAGAATACACTGGGTGAGTGAACCCTTTCTAAGCATTTTTATTTACATCGCCATCCCCGCCAAAATACCCACACAAGATTTTAGTCTTTTATGTAAAAGCTGACATTTCAGAAGTTGGATGAGCCCAATTATTTTTTTTGTGTTTTGTACATAACACGTTTGCTAAACGCTCACTTTCAAGGATTTATAATGAGGAATATGAGTACGAATAGAGATAATTTGTTTGATATTGTTATGTTGGTTGCATGACATTGCACATTGGTTCAGGATACTCCCTGATAGTGTGTAGTTTTGTGTAGATAGTGTGTAATTCTGTGTGGGTACGTGGCCGGAGCTACTCTCCGGTAGTACTATAACTCAGATCATTGCACATTCTAGGCGAATATATTCTGTGCTTTATTGGGGCTACCCTCCAATATCGCAGAATGTTTAGTCTGGCCAAGCTCAATCGATAAATATGATTTCTCGGTACTGATGTGGGTGCCGCATATTAAGTCAGGGTAACTCCCTGAAGATGTGCAGTAAAATACACAGGTGTATAGCGTTTTGTGTGAGTGCTTGGCTGAGGCTACTCTTTGGCAATACCATAGCGCGAAATGATGTACACTACGACTGGACAAAGACAAAGACAAAGACAAAGATATTTTATTTCAAGTAGGCCACCAAGCGGCACTTTTGAACGTTAAAATAATAATAATTGATTCTACCGTGCATTCGGAAAGTAGCTTGTAATGGAGAAGAATGCACAAGAAACTCTATACTTACTCTTTTAAAAAAAAAAAAATACAATATTTAGGTACATAAGTACATACCTTGATGAATGAAATTGAGTTTATACAATTACAAATATACTTATACAATCTTCAGAAGGTCCAACAATAATTCAAAACAATAATGTGCCGCATATCACTTGTTTTTGCGGCCTAGTGGCTGTGGAGCTGGACTAGCATTTAGCCAAGCATTTTTATCAGTGATGTAATCCCCCAACTTATAATATGCCAGCCTGCATAGTGTGCGTTTTATGCAAGTTTTAAATTTCGTCTCATTCAGTTCAAGAATGTGAGGAGGAATTTTATTGTAACATTTTGTACAGTACCCCATGAAAGATGAGGCTACTTTAGCCAGTCTGAAACCTGGTTGAACTAATTGGTCCCTATTTCTAGTAACATAATCATGTCTGTCGCCGTTTTTACTAAAAAGGTGTAAATTCTTTCTCACGTACATGATGTTTTCATAAATATATTGACAAGGAACCGTCATGATGTTAATGTCCTTAAACAGTTCCCTTAGAGAATCGCGCCGGCGAAGATTGTATATCGCTCTGATGGCTCGTTTTTGCAGAATAAAAATTGACTCAATGTCTGCAGCCCTTCCCCATAGTAAGATACCGTAAGACATTATACTATGAAAATAACTAAAATAGACTAGTCTGGCGGTATCCACATCCGTTAACCGACGAATCTTTCCAACAGCATAAGCCGCCGAACTCAGCCGCCCCGCAAGGGATACCAAATGAGGACCCCATTGCAACCCCGAGTCTAGCGTGATCCCCAGGAAAACCGTTTTATCGACGAATTCTAGCTTCTCCTTGTTTAATATAATGTCACAATCAGTACTTTTGACATTCGGCAAGGAAAATTTTACGCACTTGGTTTTTTTACCATTTAAAACTAAATTATTGGCAGTGAACCAATCCTGAACCTGCCGTAGCGCGTTATTTACGTCGTCAACCTGACAAGTACGTCTATTTATTTTAAAAATTAAAGATGTGTCATCAGCAAATAACACCATGTTAAGTTTGTTTTCCAATAAACGGGGTAAATCGTTAATGTACACTAAAAATAAGAAAGGACCTAAAATTGAGCCCTGGGGTACACCCATTTTAACGTTTAACCCGGACGAATTCACACCGTTTATTTGAACTAATTGCTGTCTATCATTCAAATAAGATTTAACCAAACTTAACGCTGATTGACCTAGCCCGTAATGCTCAAGTTTCAGAAGTAATGTTTCATGATTAACGCAATCAAACGCCTTCGACAGGTCGCAGAAGATACCTATGGCATCCTGCGAATCTTCCCACGCATCAAAGATGTGTTTTAATAGAGCGACACCAGCGTCAGTTGTACAACGTCCTCTGGTGAAACCATACTGTCTATCATGCAAGATGTTATTCGTATTAAAATGAATGAGCATTTGATTTAGCATTATCCTCTCAAAAACCTTGCTGAAAACCGGCAACACGGATACTGGTCTATAATTATTTGTGTCTTTACTGTCCCCGGATTTAAAAAGTGGTATAACCTTACTATATTTCATTAGATCCGGAAAAACGCCTTGATCCACACACAAATTGAAAATCAACGCTAAGTACGGCGCTATAGTCTGAATTATGGAGGTACAAGCTTTGATGGACATTCCCCACAGATCTTCAGTCGGTTTGATCTTGATTTGCTTAAAAGCTTTTATTACTGTCATGGGGTTTATATGTGAAAAGTTAAATACAATCGGGCAGGCTGAAACGTTCGCGTTTAATAATCCAAAAGCAAGCGAGGGCGAAGAATTTAAAGTTTCAGTAGTTTTAATTGGGATGTTGGTAAAGAAATTAACAAATTCTTGCGCAACTTTTTTGTTATCTCTAATAAGTCCGTGTGTGGTCTCAAGCGTGTAATCACTACTATTTCTTTTATTCCTATTCGTTTCATTGTTTATAATCTTCCAAACCGTCTTGATTTTATTTTCTGCTAATTTAACCTTATTGCTAATGTACAAGACCTTAGCTGCCTTGCAAGTATTTTTAAAAATTCTTGAGTAAGTAGCAACATACTTATTAAACGTTTCAGTGTTAATACAGGGCTTAAGGCCATATAGCTCGTAAAGTCTTTCCCTACTTTTTCTAAGTCCTGTAGTCGCCCAGTCACTGAATAAAAACTTAGGGCATATAGTTTTAGTTTTCTTCTTAAAAGTGTACTGGATTTATCGTGTGCTTGATCGGGGCTGCCCTCTAATGGCGCGGGATATATCTTAGTCGTATTGTATCTTTGAAATCATATCTAAATTTTCAATTTTTGCTACAAGTATGGTTACGTACTCATAAGCTTCTATAAGGTATTTGAAGGTGCAAAACTTTGACTATCTAGTAAATTAAAAAGTAAGAATCTGTGCGGGTATGGTGATGACATGTACTCATCTTTACTCTTAGGCTCATGTTAGAAAATACTTATTGAAGTAGGGTACCTCAATAAAATTAGAGAATAAAACTTGTTGGTAAGTACCGTCTACTGCTAAATATTCGTGTGAAATAAGATATTCGTTGTTTTTAAGTTTATATTTTAACAAGCCAAGTATTTTAGTTTTTGTGTTTCGTGTACAATAAAAAAATAAAAATGAGCTTTACCCTGTTAGTTTCGTAAACGAAATAGCGATTTGAATTGACAAAAAAAATTAGAGAATTAATTCTTTTTATGGCCGGGCTTTACGCTTCGCAGTTGTAAGCTGCACCAGCAGCCATAGCTTACTATGCTACTAGCGTATGATGAGATACAAAGCTAGTTGGAATTTGTTTTTACTTCTTGTTGATTTTTTTTAATGAGAATGCAGGTGTAATATGTGTAAAGTTGTGTGAGATTTAGCAGGTTCGTTTTTTCGTATAGTTTTTTTTGTTGGATATAGATAGTGGTAGTGAGATAATACTTTAATAATTTTGTTTTGTGTTCTTTGTAGTGTGTTTAGATTAGATTTAGCGGCTGATCCCCACACTTCGATTAGGTATTCGATTTTAAGAATGTGGGTCATGCTACATTGTAAGAACACCTTAGAAATATTAATGTATATCATAAATCAAAAATTAGAGTTAATTTTACAAGAAATGAAGTTTCAAATTAACTGTCGTTCAACGTTGTATAGTTATGGAAGGAAGTACAGAACCTAATTTCGGTTACAGAAGCTTATTATTAAGTAAGTAAGTAAGTAAGTAATTCTTTATTTTGCAAATATGGGTACAGTACATGGTGATAAACAGATAAAAAGTAGGTTCGGCCATATTTTACCAAGAGGCATGCAAAAGTTAATAGTTTGACGCTAAAAATATAAATAAAGGCAATTAACTGACACAACGAATAGTTTTAAATTACAACTTACTATATCTAGGTCACTGCAACACAATTTATATGGGTACAATTATACATTTAATTTAAGTTATTTATTCACAAACAATTAACATTGTGTAGAATATTGGATACATTATTACAGGAATAGCTGTAACATAATTACAGTAAAATTATCGCTTGAAGATTAATTAAATTATTGTAGCAAATTGTTTTTTTTTTTTCAATTATTATGTCAAATCAATCAATAGGTCACGAACAATTAGAATGTCAAAATAATCAATTATTAAGTCAAATTTATTAATATGTAACAAACATTAATGTCAAATAAATCCTATGTATTCCCCAAGAACTATAATGTCAAATAAATAAAAAAATAAATATATATGTCACAAACAAGTTAGAATGTCAAATTAGAATATCAAATTAGAATGTCAAATTAGAATGTCAAATTAGAATGTCAAATTAGAATGTCAAATTAATCCAATATTACAATTTATATAATAGACACAAATCATTATTACGAGTATATACAGTACTTGTTCAAAATTCTTTCTCAGTGAGGAATTCGCTGGTAGTATAGTATGCTTTATGCGCTAAAAAGCTTCGGAGTCTGTTTTTGAATAATGAAAGTGGCAATTCTTTCCATTGCTTAGGTAATTTATTATAAATGACCGGAGCCATGCAGTAGACACTCTTTCGCATTAGTGCCGTTTTGGCGGGATGGGAACACAGTAGGCTATTGTCGCGTCTGTTACGTGGTATTACGTCAGCCAGTTTCTTAAAACGATTTGGGTTCGATTTCACAAACACAGCTACTTCCATTATGTACAGACTAGGTAGTGTTAATATTTTGTGCTGTTTAAAGTATGGCATGCAACTATCAGTGGATTTAAGCTTAAACATCGCTCGTATACATCTTTTCTGGGCTTTAAAAACTGTTTCTCTTTCGGTTGAATTTCCCCAGAATATTAAACCGTAACGTAAGTGGGATTCTACTATGCCATAATAAGCAGTAAGAAGTGCCTCCGTGTATACTATTGGGGATAGTGAATATAGAGCATATGCGGACTTACTAATTTTCTTACATAAAGTTTCAGTATGTGCTTTCCAATTTAGGTTTTTATCTATTACCAGTCCCAGAAATTTTGTATTTTCTACTTCTTCTACTGCTTCATTGTTGTAGTTTATATTAGGGCTAATTCTAGAAAGCCGCTGACTAAAATGCACTACTTTTGTTTTTTTCAAGTTAATTTTTAAATTATTTTCCTCTAACCAATTAACAACATTTTTTAAACAATTATTAATGTCCGTTTCATATGTCTCCTCACTTTTACATGGGATTGTCATAGTACTATCGTCCGCAAACAGTGTTATTGGTTGTTCAACGCAATCAGGTAAATCGTTTATGTACAGTATGAATTCAAAAGGACCCAACACGGTCCCCTGTGGTACTCCAAACATAACTACACGCTCTGAGGATCGAAATATCTCTTCGCGCTTGCTAACCGGATTAATTTGACAAATTTCGGTTACTTGTTTTCGGTCTTTAAGGTAAGACTCAAGAAGACTAAGTAAATTGCCTCTAATACCGTACGCTTCAAGTTTTCTTAAGAGAATATCATAATCTACGTGGTCAAAGGCCTGTGTCATGTCACAAAATATGCCACATACAGGTATTCGTTTGTCGACATTCTGAATAACATTATAAATAAAGTCATATATGGCCATATTGATAGTTCTATGTTGTCTAAACCCTTTCTGTTCGTCACATAGAACGTTATTTTTTTCAATGAATTTATTCAGTTCGTTATAAATGTATTTCTCAAATATTTTGGCAATCACAGGTATAAGTGCGATTGGCCGGTAATATTCCATTAATTCTCTATTCTCTTTCTTAAACATTGGTTTTATTATTGAAGTTTTTAAGGCATCGGGGAAGATGCCTGCGCTGATACTAAGATTAATTATATGACTTAAGTGACCACATATTTCTATTGACACTTGTTTGAGTATTTTTGTACTAACACCATCATATCCTACGCTACTTGTATTATTCAAGGTCATTATAATTTTATGTATTTCTAAAGGTACACTAGGTGACATGAACATTGATTTAGTACTCGTGTTTATTTTGCAGCGTTTGGGTTGCCCGGTGTCATTCTGTTTCGGCTGAATTTTATCGACAAAGTAATTATTGAACGCTTCAGCAATGCTCTTGGGATTTGATAGAATGGTGTTTCCAACCTTAATTTTATAAATGTTTTGTTTGGGTAAATTATGTTTTGCGCGATTAATAATTAGATATTGAAAAGTAATTAGATATTGAAAACATTAAAATAAAAAAAGATATTTATTATATCGATTTTTCTTGCTAATGGAATGTCTGTAGGAAAAATTTGCTTATGGTGGGTCATAAATTAATCCAACCGTACCTATCGATCCTTGACATTTCGTTCGTAGAGGTTTATAGCCCAGCCCTACTTTCGAGGATGTGTATAGATTATGTCGATTTGCTAAGGTTCTCATCTTGGTTATTAGTTTAAAATATCAATTAACATAAACTTTATAACCTTGCCATTTCTTGGATACTGTTAGAACTATTTCAATATTTAGTTACGGGGTGTTTATATAAATAAGGCCAAAAAGTAGGTACCTTTTAGATGGTCTGATTGGAATGGATTATTGCGTTTGGATTTGGTTTCGGATTCGGATTCGTATTTGAATTCTTATGCAGAGTTTGATGATGGGTTTGATGATGGGTTTGATGATGGTATTGATGATGGGTTTGATGATGGGTTTGGTGATGGTATTGATGATGGGTTTGATGATGGGTTTGATGATGCGTTTGATGATGAGTTAGAAGAGTTCGAAACAGAGTTGAAAGAGTTTGATATTTGATGTTGAGTTGGTTGGAAACAGACTTGAAAGAGTTTGATTTTTGATGTTGAGTTAGAAGAGTTGGAAACAGCGTTAGAGTTAGAAGAGATGGAACAAGTATAATAAAAAAAATAAAATTGTTTGTTTGATATATATAAATAGTGAATTTGATAAATATAGATTGAGATTGATGAATATAGATTGAGATTGATGAATATATATTGAGATTGATGAGTATAGATTGAGATTGATGAATATAGATTGAGATTGATGAATATAGATTGAGATTGATGAATATAGATTGAGATTGATGAATATAGATTGAGATTGATGAATATATATTGAGATTGATGAGTATAGATTGAGATTGATGAATATAGATTGAGATTGATGAATATAGATTGAGATTGATGAATATAGATTGAGATTGATGAATATAGATTGAGATTGATGAATATAGATTGAGATTGATGAATATAGATTGAGATTGATGAATATAGATTGAGATTGATGAATATAGATTGAGATTGATGAATATAGATTGAGATTGATGAATATAGATTGAGATTGATGAATATAGATTGAGATTGATGAATATAGATTGAGATTGATGAATATAGATTGAGATTGATGAATATAGATTGAGATTGATGAATATAGATTGAGATTGATGAATATAGATTGAGATTGATGAATATAGATTGAGATTGATGAATATAGATTGAGATTGATGAATATAGATTGAGATTGATGAACATAGATTGAGTTTGATAAACATAGATTGAGTTTGATAAACATAGATTGAGTTGGATAAACATAGATTGAGTTGGATAAACATAGATTGAGTTGGATAAACATAGATTGAGTTGGATAAACATAGATTGAGTTTGATAAACTTAGATTGAGTTTGATAAACTTAGATTGAGTTTGATAAGCTTAGATTGAGTTTGATATTGATTGAGATATATAGGGATAAAGAGATTGATAGATAGAGATTGATAGATAGAGATTGATCGATAGAGAGATTGATAGATAGAGATGGAGAGATTGATAGATGGAGAGATTGATAGATGGAGATATTGATAGATAGAGATAGAGAGATTGATAGATGAAGATAGAGAGACTGATAGATGAAGATAGAGAGATTGATAGATTGATAGATGAAGATAGAGAGATTGATAGAGATAAATAGAGGTAGTTTGATACATAGAGGTAGTTTGATACATAGAGGTAGTTTGATACATAGAGGTAGTTTGATACATAGAGGTAGTTTGATACATAGAGGTAGTTTGATGCATAGAGGTAGTTTGATACATAGAGGTAGTTTGATACATAGAGGTAGTTTGATACATAGAGGTAGTTTGATACATAGAGGTAGTTTGATACATAGAGGTAGTTTGATACATAGAGGTAGTTTGATGCATAGAGGTAGTTTGATACATAGAGGTAGTTTGATACATAGAGGTAGTTTGATACATAGAGGTAGTTTGATACATAGAGGTAGTTTGATACATACAGGTAGTTTGATACATAGATATAGTTTGATACATAGAGATAGTTTGATACATAGAGATAGTTTGACACATAGAGATGGTTTGACACATAGAGATCGTTTGACACATAGAGATGGTTTGACACATAGAGATGGTTTGACACATAGAGATGGTTTGACACATAGAGATGGTTTGACACATAGAGATGGGGGTTTGATACATAGAGATAGGGGGTTTGATACATAGAGATAGGGGGTTTGATACATAGATATAGGGGGTTTGATACATAGAGATAGGGGGTTTGATACATAGATATAGGGGGTTTGATACATAGATATAGGGGGTTTGATACATAGAGATAGGGGGTTTGATACATAGAGATAGGGGGTTTGATACATAGAGATAGGGGGTTTGATACATAGAGATAGGGGGTTTGATAGATAGTTTGATTTATATAGATAGCGTTTGGTGAATGAATATAGCGAGTTTGATTTATTTATATAGATAATATGTAGAGAGTTTATTATACCTACCTATACAGTTTGATACAGATTATAATATACAGATGGTTTGACACATAGAGATGGTTTGACACATAGAGTTGGTTTGACACATAGAGATGGTTTGACACATAGAGATGGTTTGACACATAGAGATCGTTTGACACATAGAGATGGGGGTTTGATACATAGAGATGGGGGTTTGATACATAGAGATAGGGGGTTTGATACATAGATATAGGGGGTTTGATACATAGAGATAGGGGGTTTGATACATAGATATAGGGGGTTTGATACATAGATATAGGGGGTTTGATACATAGAGATAGGGGGTTTGATACATAGAGATAGGGGGTTTGATACATAGAGATAGGGGGTTTGATAGATAGTTTGATTTATATAGATAGCGTTTGGTGAATGAATATAGCGAGTTTGATTTATTTATATAGATAATATGTAGAGAGTTTATTATACCTACCTATACAGTTTGATACAGATTATAATATACAGAGTTAGATTTAAGGGATAAAGAGAATGAAAAATGTAAAATAAAGCATATAATAAATAAATGTGTGTATGTTAGAATCAGTTAGAATTATGACCAGGTTTCAGATGTTAGGGTTTTAATGACCAGCTACTAGATATTGGTTTAAGTCTCAAGACTATTTTTATACAGCAGTTTAATAAATACCACTTTGGTGTTTATGTATTGTTGTGTGTTTAAAAGCTAGATGGCGGAAGGACAGAGGATACCTAATGTCAGTTACTATCAGAATGGTATACAAGAAATGATTTTACCTTTGGTCATATCGTTGAGATTATTTTAGTTTATTAGAGAAAAGTTAATTTGATAAAAAATTACAGCACTCTGAATGAGGCTTGTCATTACAATGCAATAGTTGATAACGATGCAACTTGAAATTCTAGTGATCCTGAATTCTAATTTACAAAGACTTAATTTAGTTCTGAATGAAAGTCTAAATGAATCGTTGGTATTTTGTTTATTGCCATAGATAATTTTAATATATTATCTCAGTTGATCTGATTTAAGTCGGAGAAATTTGCTACAGTGAGCCATTGCATGCTCGAATTGCAATGAAATAATAGTGAGCAATAGATTGCCATTTATAAAAAAATAAAAATAAACATTTAGAGATTCTTTATATTAGTATTTCTTTATTTAAATATATTGTCTTAGCAGGTGTAAAGATGCCTATCGAATTATATAAAATTGATTATTCTGTAACTTGCTGTGTGTGATAAGTTTTATCTTACCGCAATGAAATTAGCATGCGCAGCTAGATTTTATTTGGTGTCCGATATCACCAGCAGTTGATGAATTTGACTGAAATTTTAAAGAATCTGGTAGACAATTTTGATTATGACTGATGGTGACCACGATGTCTTGCAAGTCGCATTGTATATATACCTGATTATAATTGGATGCTACATTTTATAAACATTAAATTTTAATAAAAGTGACAGAAGTAGTCTTGAGACACTGCTGAGCTGGGATCTAAGCTCTTAAGTAAATTTTGGAATGGGAGACCGTTCTCCGCAGTTGTGGCAAATGCAAAATGAAACCTTGAAAATCCTCACAAAGAGGACATAGTCTAGTTCTAGTGAATATATTGATCGTTAGTTTCGAAACTGGATATGTACGGTTGACATTTTGTATTGGTAGAATTTGAATTAGAATTGACATTGTATTTTTTAACTTTGACATTTGTATTACCTAGTGGAATATGAATTGAATTATATTTTTTGTTTAATCTTGACATTTGTATTAATGAAATCTAAATTGAATTTGTATTGGTAGAATCTGCATTGAATTGAATTATATTTTTACTCTTGACATTTGTGTTGATGTAATCCAAATTGAATTGATTTGATTTTGTATTTCTCTTTCTTCACATTTTTAATTGAATATTATAAAAGTAATAAATAGTTGAGATAGTAATTTGGTTGATTAATCAATATATGTTGATTGTTTTGTAATATATAATATTTTTTGGAAATAAATAAATGAAATGAATAGTCGGGCCAAAAGAGGTTTCAGGCCTTTAAAGTATAATCTATAAAGATTTGTTAAATGTGTTCTATGTGTGTAGATTATAATGTTGTTTACATGTTATAACTATTATGCTTATATTTAGTTTTTCTTTCTTGTTGTTGTTTGTCACGTACGAGGTCGTACTTAATAAACGGATGGCCGACTGTTAGCGATCTTTATATTTAATTGAGCACACTAAGTGATTTTTCTATGTTGGCAATAATTTGTTTGATATTTTTATGCTTGCTACAAAGATGGACTGTTTTTTGTCAGGTTGGTAAACGACAAGCTTGCGCTTATCGTTTCCCGCCCATTTCGAGAATATAAATATTGTAGCTCTTGCCATCAAAGGCAGTCTATTTTTGATCGAGGCTACATTAATAAGTATTAGGGTAAGTGCTTTATAAACTGTATTCTATAAACTGTGTTCTATAAACTATGTTCTATAAACCATGTTCTATAAATTATTTTCCATAAACTGTGTTCTGTGTGACTGTGTATTTGATATGAGAATACACTGGGTGAGTGAACCCTTTCTAAGCATTTTTATTTACATCGCCATCCCCGCCAAAATACCCACACAAGATTTTAGTCTTTTAAGTAAAAGCTGACAGTATGTTGTCATGTTTGATCACAATAAGGAAGACCGTATACAGTAAAGAAAAGAAAGAAAACAAAATTGTTTATCAGGCAAACACAATGGATACACACAATGTAGGTACAAATATACGAAAATAGTTCGAAGCCAATAACGTTGTGTGGTGAGGCACACAACGTTATTGGCTTTGAACATATACATATTAGGCTGCGCCTAATATATATATCCAGTTCAGCAAAATCCCAGAAATCTATATAGCAGTTGCCTGAACCTGGTTTACCGCTGAACTTTATGCGTTGAGTAAGTGTTCATAAAATTTATAAAACCAGTAAATTGGTACGCGTAGGTATGTGAGTAGAAACTAAAGGCAATGTCCCGACTGACATATCAACGCACAGCCTAAAGTACTAACGATAGAAGTTTGAAATTTTTAGAGGATGTTGATTTTATACAGTAGGCGTTTAAGAAAGGATTTTTGGAAATTCATCCTCTAAAGGGGTGAAATAGGGGATGAGAGTTTGTATGAAACTCTGTCATTTTTAATTTGAAATGAATGAAATTTGGTATTTAGCCTCTAAATATAAAATACGTCTATAAGCTATTTTTGAATTTCATCTCCTAAAGGGATAATATGGGATGTTAAAATTTGTATGAAAACTAAATTAATTATTTAATGATTATATAAATAAACACGTATTTAAGGATTTTTTGAATTTCATCCCTTAAAGGGGTAAAAAGGGATGTTAAAATTTTAATGAAAAATAAATTATTCATTATAAAAATTGATTGAAATTTAGTCATTCTGCTCTTCAACACAATTAAAGAAACAAGAATTGGAGGATTTTCGAATTTCATCCCTTAAAAAGGGTAAAAAGGGGTGTTAAAATTTGTATAAAAACTAAATTGTTTATTATCAAAATTACTTGGAATTCAGTATTTATGCTCTTCAATACAATTAAAGAAACATGAATTTAAGGATTTTTAGAATTTCATTCCTTAAAGGGGTAAAACCCCTTTTTACCCTGTTTAAATTTGAATGAAAACTTAATTGTTTATTATCAAAAGTACTTGGGATTTAGTATTTATCCTCTTCAATACAATTAAAGAAACACATGTTTAAGGCTTTTTTATTTTATCCCTAAAAGGGGTTAAAAGGGTTGTTAAAGTTTGAATGAAAATAAATTGTTCATTATAAAAAATAATTGAAATTTAGTCATTCTGCTCTTCAACACAATTAAAGAAACATGAATTTAAGGATTTTTAGAATTTCATTCCTTAAAGGAGTAAAACCCCTTTTTACCCTGTTTAAATTTGAATGAAAACTTAATTGTTTATTATCAAAATTACTTGGGATTTAGTATTTATCCTCTTCAATACAATTAAAGAAACACATATTTAAGGCTTTTTTTATTTTATCCCTAAAAAGGATTAAAAGGGTTGTTAAAGTTTTAATGAAAATAAATTGTTCACTATAAAAAATAATTGAAATTTAGTCATTCTGCTCTTCAACACAATTAAAGAAACATGAATTTAAGGATTTTTAGAATTTCATTCCTTTAAGGGGTAAAAAGGGGTGTTTAAATTTGAATGAAAACTTAATTGTTTATTATCAATATTACTTGGGATTTAGTATTTATCCTCTTCAATACAATTAAAGAAACACATATTTAAGGATTTTTTATTTTATCCCTAAAAGAGGCAAAAAGGGTTGTTAAAGTTTGAATAAAAATAAATTGTTCATTTAAAAAAATAATTGAAATTTAGTCATTCTGCTCTTCAACACAATTAAAGAAACATGAATTTAAGGATTTACTGAATATCTTGCTTAAAGGGGTAAACAGGGATGTTCAAGTTTGTGTGAGAACTAAATTGTGTATTATAAAAATTACTTGGAATTTAGTATTTATGCTCTTCAATACAATTAAAGAAACACTTATTTAAGACTTTTTTGAATTTTATTCCTTAAAGGGGAAAATATATTTATTTACATATGTACATTATTATTTACAAACTAATATTAGAACTAAAATAAGAATAAACATATGTACAATTACGGAGCGTCAAAAAATTCGTCCACATCGCTGTCAACAGGAAAAGTGCCTAGAAGGCTGGCAGCATTGCCACGTTGGATGGCAATGCTGATTCTTTGGCCAAAGAAAAGGCCAGCCCTCTGGTCTCGTGAAGAGTCGACCAACCGCTTGGCGAAGGGGTAAAGAAAAGGGGAAAGGGGTGTTTAGATTTGAATGAAAAATACATTTTTTATTATTAAAATGACTTGGAATTTAGTATTTATGCTCTTCAATAAAATTAAAGAAACATGAATTTAAAAGGAGGTAAAAGGGGTAAAAAGGCATTTAGTTTTCATACAAACGTATGAAAACTAAATTCTTTATTATTAAAATAACTTGAAATTTAGTATTTCTGCTCTTCTATACAATTAAACACACAATAATTCAAGGGTTATTTGAATTTAATCCCTTAAAGGGGTAAAACGGGGTTTTAAAGTTTATGTGAATGATTACTGGATGTGTTCGGGGGGAAACAGTTTTCATAACTCGAGTACCACTGATACCCTCTATGTCTTTGAGTTTAAACGATTACAATTCCTCTTAAGGTCTGCTTTGCAATGACCATAAATAAATCTCAAGGTCAATCATTAAGGGTGGCGGCAAGATTGCTTCCGACACGGGCAATTTTACGTTGCCTGTCCCAGAGTCAGCACTAGCAACCTGGTCATTTTGACACCGAAAAAACACCAATGTGATATACAAAGAAGAGTTTAATTAAATTCTAACTTCTTGATGATGACTTTGTTAGTTTAAGCTGGATGGAGTGAAGCAGGATGGCGCAAAACTCATCACTCCATCGGAAGATGCTTTAATTTTTGCAAATGGCGGCAAATATCAATTCTGCTTCGATATATGTGAAGTAAAAAGGTGGAAAATATAGCTGGTGACCTCCAAACGGGTGTAACCTATGTCAAGCCATTCTAAATCTCGACCACGAGGAAGACAACTTTTCATCGAAAATCATTACATCCGCTCAAAGTTGCAGTAGCATGGTGTGTTTTTTTACGCTGGAGGCGTCATCAGGCCGCCAAACCACTACTGTGGTCAACGAGGTCACAGAGTCATGAACAACATATTTCTCTATCCTTAAAAGCAATAAATTTGAACTAGAGTACATAATGGTTCCAACAGGATAGTGCAACGGCGCTTACTGCACGAGCCGCTACCGAAATTCTGAGGGTGCCATAACCTGGACTTGCACTGGCCAGTAAGATCGCCTGATGTAACTAACTGTTCCAGACTTCTTTCTGTGGGTATTTTTAAGTCACGAGACTAAGTCAACAAGCCTCAGACTCTTGAAAGATAATATCCGCCGGAAGTTCTGGCAAGAGTAATGGCAAATGCCATAAACGGGCCCGAAGCGACGGCCACTTAGCCGTATAATTTTCTCGACTAAATGGAAAACAAATTAAGACACCAAATAAATATTATATAAAAGCAGAAACATAGAATTTTTGATACATAAAAAAACAGCCAAAGAACATCTGGTGATAAGTTTTGCGACACCCTGTATTAATTTTCTATCGTGTCTGTAGAGGATTCAGAAATTGAAAGCAAAGTGGTCTTCCAATATTGTATCTCCCCGTGGAAATCGATCCTACGAGACCTCCGGAATGCAACTAGCTCTAGCTATTAGAACAGGAAGGCAAGCAGTTTATGCTCATTTTAGTCATTTTATATCAATTTTTTAACTAATTTTTACAATTCGATAAAATAATAATGTTGAACAAATTTTGTGGTCTACGCAGACAAAGACGCGGGCGGAAAACTATGTTAAGATAATAATTTGCAATATCTCACCAGAACTGAAAAAAAAACGAAACCGCCAATATCGTGTAGTCCACGCAGGCGAAGCTGCGGGCGGAAAGCTAGTATTATATAATTGCTTAGGTACTTCCACAAGTTTTTGACAGTTGTCATGAATTCGGTAACATCTCGAATGGAATGAAAAAGAATTGGAATTTACCGAAAACTTAATTGAAAAAATATTCTTCTTTGATGTGGGTGAGACTGAATTTAATATCAATTCGGTTAATATTGAGAGTTTCTAAGAAGTCCGCAAAACGCGAAATTAATATCCCCAATCCACATACTTTTGACTTTCCTTCTCAAATCGTTCCGAGCAGACTCCCCAATTACAGGCAACTGGTGGCAGAGACATGCTCAGCTTACGTCACGACAATTTCTATGTATTTTTAACACGCTTTTATTAGCTTGGTATGTATGGATATATGAATGAAAAAAAATGTAACGGAATCTTTGAACATGCTTTTAACCCTCTTCAAAACGTCGGCTTGATTTGAAACTTTGCACACTTATCAAGGACCGATGACAATGCAATAATTTCATTATCCTTATGCTCATTATCCTTACCAGAATCTTCAGGATTAGCGATTGAACTAAAATGAATAATAGTTTAAATTAATAGTTAAAAAAAACTAAAAAACACGCTTTAATGGAAAACCAAACTAAAAAGCTTATACTTATCAATAAATTTAAATTAAGAACAGTGTGATTAACAAAAAATACATGTGATTATAAAAAATCGTGGGGTTCTTTTTAAGATATTTTCAAAATTACTGTAGTTTTTTATTTCATTATCATATCGTATATTGTCAAAAAAATTATATAACAATTGACATCAAGCACCCCACGCTTTTTTACAATAAAACTTTTTTTTTGTTAATCACACTATTTGTTACCACGGGACCGGTCAATGTGACGAATGGGGGAGGCCTAGGTCTTTCGGCTGATATGGTGATGATGAATCACACTATTCCTTAAATATTATTTTCACCGTTTAGTTTGGTTTTCTTTTTAAGCGTGTTTTTTAGTTTTTTTATACTACTATATTTTACCCGACTGCCGAAGGAGGGTAAAATATCTGATATCTGGTTTTGGTCAGCCAGCTCGCAAATATGTATCCTCCGACTGCACAGCATGATTTTCTTTTTAGTTCGCTTCTCAAAGCATTTGGGTTTTTTTGTTATTTATTGAATTATTATTTTTTTAGGTCGACACGATTCTCCTTCATTCTTTTTCCGTTGAAATGGCGTGGTTCGACACATGAAATTTTAGAATGTTTAAATTATTTGTGGATGGCGTTTAAATGAATTGTTGTTTAATGAGTTGTTACTTATCTATTTCTAATACTGGGTCTAGATTTTATAGCAGAACTTTTTATGTCATAATATTATTATGCTTAACAACGGATAGCATAACTTCATTTCACAGAAAATCGTTTAGTACACTCTTTTGTCATACATACAAACTCATAATTTTGTAAGTTAGAATCATCTTTAGGCATACATTTCATATCGATAGTCATTAAAAGGCAGAACCATCATATCGCAGAAACTTCACAGTCAGAATCGTCTTTTAGCATACCTACATTTCATATCAATATTAATTGAAATACTCATTTATCACATTACAGCAAATTCATAGTTAGAGTAATTTTGTATTTTTTACCATAATAAAAGATTGATAGAACACATTTTTTTGTGTTTTGTTTTGCTGTATGAAGCATGTAAACAAGCATACGCCATGCATAAAGCAAGCATGCAGCATTCAAACAAGCATACACCATGCATGCAGCAAGCATGCAGCCTGAAACATGCAAAGAAGCATACACCATGCATGCAGCTAGCATGCAACATGCAAGCAAGTGAGCATGCAGCAAGCGTGCAAGCAAGCATGCAAGTGAGCAGGCACCAAGCGTGCAACATCCAAGCAAGAATGCAAGTGAGCATGCAGCATGCAGCAGGCATGGTTTCTGTCACGGCTCTGGCGCTGCGGGTTTCCGGCGGTCCCAAGCGAGCTTATCGTCGTACGCTCACCACCACAGCTTCGGCTTACTGGATGGCTTCACCGGCAAGCCTCAGCTACGGCGGCGACCGTTATTAAACCACCTCCTCCTCAGCATGCTCACAGGCCGCCTCGCCCCTACGCGCCTACGCGGGCTTAAATTACACTCTAGGGGTAGGGCAGACAAGACTACTTGGAGTCGGTTTCGCAGCTATCGTTTCTGTCACTAACTTTTGTAACACAATATATTGACTTTTTAAGACAGTATTTTAATTTAAGGTTAAAAATGCAATTTTATAGAAATGCTTACTAAAATTATTCCAATTGAATTTCTGCCATCTTCATAATATGCCAAGTGAAATTATGCCAATAAAAAAAAAAAAAGCCATTGTAAATTCGGACATACAAACATTCGGCCAAACAATAATTAAATAAAATAATTGTTATGCCTTATGAATATTCGTTTAAAGAAGATTATGCCAAGTGTGTTATGCCAAATTAATTTCGGAGTATCCAGATTCTGCCAGATAGTGGGAACCCAAGCCTGTGTTGTGCCTACCTTCCGTTTCTTTCAATCTATAAATGTCTATCTCTTTCTGGGGCTATATCTACTAGCCAATAATTAAAACCAATTCACCGTGACGTGACGCTAGCTAAGCGTATAATAAACGAAAACGATTACTCTGAATATTATTGAGAATTAAATTTTTGTTTATATTTTCATAATACATTTTTCCTTGTTCTTGTTTTCTCGTTTCCATGAATTTATGACGACATTTAGAATCCAATTACTGAAGCTAAATGTGTTGTCCTGATATCTATTTAATAGCCATCCAGAGTGAATTAGGGGTTCGTTTATTTAGGAGTTCGTTGAGAACGAGCTTTTTAAGTAATAAGGATATCTCTCACCTGTTGCTGGAGTTAGGAGTTGTTCCCTATAAAAAAAAGGCTTGTCCTCATTTTTTTATTTAGTTTTGCACTTTGTGTTTCACTGCTGAGCAAAGACCACCCTCAAATCCTTCTAGGATTCTTTTTCTGATTCACCGCGAACCAGCCCTTAGGTAGGCGATCAAATCGTGTCTCCGTCTTGGCCTTATGTGGTTGAAAAATAACTAGAGAGCAGTGGGTGTACGTTTTCTATACGCCTCTGCTTACCGTTTTCAATTATGTAAAGGAGGAGTATAAAAAAAATCAAATTTTTTCCCATCTTTTTTAAAGGTACTTATAGTCTACTAATACCATCCAAATATGAATACGATATAATTGTTGCATACATTATTTTATTTTCAACATAACATCACACAAACATATACCCACTTTCTTTTCATCGCCTACTTATCCCTTACATAAAGTAACATAAAAATACGCACAATGTACTAAGGTTATAGTTACGAGTAAGTTGCGAGAAGATAGGCCTAAAGATACGACGGTTTGGGCAAGTAAACTTTAGGCCGGTGGGCCGTATTTTTTGGCCGAACTTGACCCGCCTCTACCGTGTGTCGTAATAAATTAGATGGAACATTTTAGTGATCCCCAGCGGGTTGTACAAACGATAGTGGCCGGTAATAATTTAGGATAGTATACTGTCATGGGGAATTTATTTTATAGATTTAGTTAGCTTGGTTTTATTGTTGGAATGTGTCATTAAGGTAGTCGTTATTTGTTTCGTTGTATCGATCGGTAAACTTTGTGGACATAGGCCTCTCAATGTCATCATCATCATCATATCAGCCGAAAGACGTTCACTGTTGGACATAGGCCTCCCCCAAGCGTCGCCACATTGACCGGTCTCGTGCGTCCCGCAACCAGCGGATCCCCGCAACCTTCACCAAGTCATCGGTCCACCTGATGGGAGGCCTTCCAACGCAACGTCTTCCGGTTCACGGTCGCCACTCCAGAACCTTTCTACCCCATCGGCCATCCGTTCTGCGAGCAATGTGCCCTGCCCACTGCCACTTCAGTTTGGCAATTCTTCGGGCTATGTCGGTAACCCTGGTTCTCTTGCGGATCTCTAAATTTCTGATTCGATCACGCGAGGACACGCCATAGCCCACTCCATTGCCCTTTGGGTGACTTTAAGCTTTCTGATGAGGCCCATTGTAAGCGACCACGTCTCAGAGCCATATGTCATCACTGGCAACACACACTGGTCATAGACTTTCGTCTTGAGACACTGTGGTAAGTTGGACGAGAAGATACCGCGCAACTTCCGAACGCTGCCCAGCCGAGTCGGATTCGACGGTTGATCTCTTTCTCGAAGTTGGCCCTACCCAACTGGATCGTTTGTCCCAGGTAGATATAGTCGTCCACAACTTCAAGTGTAGAGTCTCCGACCTTGATAGGAGTGGGTGTAACATGGGCATTTAACATCACCTTGGTTTTGTCCATGTTCATTCTAAGACCCACTCTTTCGGAAGCTCTACTGAGGTCATCGAGCATTGTACTGAGGTCCTCCATGGTCTCAGCCATAACCACTATATCGTCGGCAAACCGAAGGTGAGTGATGTACTCGCCATTGACGTTGATGCCTAGTCCTCTCCAGTCCAGAACCTTGAAGACATCCTCCAGTGCAGCGGTAAACAGTTTCGGAGAAATGACGTCTCCCTGTGTCATACTCGCTGCAGAAATACTAGTTCCGAGGTCTGATCCTGAAGTCGAACTGACATTGTGGCGTTTTTGTACAAACACTTCAACACTTCGATGTACCGGTAGTCAATTTGGCACCGTTGTAGAAACTGTAGTACAGCCCAAGTCTCGATCGAATCGAAGGCTTTCTCGTAGTCCACAAACGCCAAACAGAGAGGCAGGTTGTACTCTTCAGTCTTATGTATAACCTGCCGCAGCGTATGTATGTGGTCTACGGTGCTGAAGCCTTTACGAAATCCGGCTTGTTCGGGAGGCTGGAAATCGTCAAATCTGCGCGCGAGGCGATTCGTGATGACTCTTGAAAACAGCTTGTAAACATGGATAAGAAGTGTGATGGGCCTATAGTTCTTCAGTAGGGCATTGTCACCCTTCTTGAAGAAGAGTACCACCACACCCCTGCACCATGCCTGTGGCGTTTTCCCTTCGAGTATGACGGAATCAAACAGCTTCTGAAGGGCCTTAAGTATTGGTTTTCCACCCGCCTTCAGGAGTTCGGCCGTAATTCCGTCGTCACCCGGTGCCTTGTTGTTCTTAAGCTGTTTCAGAGCCATCCTAATCTCATACAGGCTGACGTCGGGAATGTCTTCGGTATAGTGTCGGGTCAATCTAGCTCTAGGGTCATTCGCTAGATTCGCGACGGGTTTACTGGTTGACGTGTACAACTGCCCATAGAATCTCTCGATCTCCCTCAGAAGCTCCGGTTTGGCGGAAACGATCCTGCCATTATCGGTCTTCAGTTTCGTGAGCTGGCTCTGCCCAATAGACAGATCTCTTGCAAAGACCTTGGAGCCTTTATTCCGCTCAATCGCGTCTTTAATACGCTTGGTATTAAAGCGGCGGAGGTCGCTTTTCAAGGACTTTGAGATCCGTCTATTTAGCTGCCGGTATTTCAACGCATCGTCTGAAGACTGCAGGATCAATTCACGCCTCTCCTCCATGAGCTTGAGAGTAGGACGCCTCTCAATGTATGCTACAAGAATCATTTATAGGACGTAGGTATTGCCGTAAGTATATAGATGAATAGTTCTTTTATGTATTTAACTGATTCACTTTAGATACAGTCCCTTCTAGCACACGTCTTTATCATCGTCGTCCGCAGCCTGACTTCGCCTATTGCTGGGATCTAGATAGAACTCTCTTTATTGTGCCATGCCCACCCATATCCAGGTTCGAACCGCAATAGCAACAATATCGTCTGCCCATCTCGGTGCTGGACAGCCAAGATTCCTTCTGCCAGTCCTTGGACGCCACCACTCGGTCACTGCCTGACTCTCCACGTCTTGCCATATGTCCTGCTCAACAACATGTTTTCTGATATCGAAGGCTTCGTATGTCTTTAGATTTCGACGTTTAGAACTCAGTCTAATAATCTTATGACAAACATGAACGCACGCGTCTTAGTATAAATTAATTATTATCAGAATGCATGCTACAATAAGCTACAGTGGAATCAGATTACCTGAATCAATCTATGTGCTGTGTCTAAATTATAGTTAATTAAATTATCTCCTATGATGGATACGTGACTCCAGTCAGTGCCAATGGAAAACAGACACTAATTGACGTAATTACTAAATACTTGTTAGGTTATATTAATTGGAGACTATTGTTGCGAGAATGTCGTGATGGTACCTAATAATATCCTGATATTAAGAGAATTATATATAGGATAATCGACTTATAACGTTCCCGCAGTTGAAACACAAACTAGCACTCTGTGAGTGGGAGTGGGCTCTTATACACCACGCGGGCTCAGTGCGGGTTTCGAATTTTGAAAACATTTGTTAGCATATTTAAATAATGGTTGAGTTAATTAGCGATCCAAAAACTGGGCCTTAGTGGATGTCACAGATGACTGTGACATAAACATCATATCTTTGAATTTTCGGTTCTAGAACATTTTTTTCGTTTCCTCGGGCATTTATAAGAAAGCTCGTGGTTAAATTGTAGTGAGTTGTAGATGGATAATATTTTTTCATAAAAAATGATATCAGCAATTGTGGCCCAGTGGTTACGACCCCAACTTACGAGTTGTAGGTCGTGGGTTCGAACCCTAGCAGGCGGTTTACTTTGTGTAATTTATTTCACCGCCACTGCTTTTAAAATGGTGAAGGAAACATCGTGAGGAAAACGGCATGTCCTTGAACCAAAAATTCGAAGACATGTGACATCTACCAATCCGCACTGGGCTCGCGTGGTGGATTAGAGCCCACTCCCTCTCTTTGAGTATGAGGCCTGAGTCCCGTCTGATGATGATGAATGATATCAAGAAGTAGACGTTTTTTCTATGCAGGACTGCAAAGGCTAAAATCATAAAGTTACTTCCGTGTCTTCGGCGTCTCGGTGCGAGGTAAGTAATAGATACTGGAAATTCTGGTAGTCAACAATTTGACTTCGACAGCAGCCAATCACAGATTTAATGGACTATCCAGTTATTCGTTACAAAAATACTTTAGTGTCATTCATTATCATCGTCATTTCAGCCGACAGACGTCCAATGTTGAACATAGGACTCCACCAAGCGTCGCCACATTGACCGATCCCGTGCGACTCACATCCAGCGGATCTCCGCAACCTTCACCAGGTTATAGGACCACCTAGTAAGAGGCCTTCCAACGTTGCGTCCGATTAGTGGTCGCCACTAGCATCTTTTCAAAATCTGTTTGAGAATCATTTCCTTTCGCTTTAATGCTTTTCTTTTTCTATCTAATTTCTTCTAATATTGTTCAACCCTTTTGTGAAATTTTGTAACACGTAATATTATGTACGAGTATGTAAGTTTATTTGTAAGTTTTTATGTATAGTATTTTATATAGCTAAATTTTTATGTAGCAATACAACATAGGCTGCCCCTTGTTAATATTTTATTTTAAGTTCTTTAAATCCATCCAAAAGTTGTCTGGTAGATATCGCTTTTAGTGATAAGACCGCCTATATCTATACCCGATGTACCCATAGTATTAAGTTGTAAAGATATTTGTAATTTATTTTGTTGTTGTACCATAAAGTATATATTCTATTTCTCTATTTTTCAGCCGCCTCGGCCATCCGTTCTGTGAGCAATGTGCCCTTCCTACTTCCATTTAATTTAATTATTATTGTTAAAAAGTATAAAAAAAAGCTTATTTTATTTATTTGTGGTTTTTCCATCATAATTAAACAATGTCTCCGTGTTCCAGGGCCAGGGTTCCCAAGTGGTCAACTGCGTCAACTGTAATGCAACGTTACATTCCTTTACACTGTCTGGTTTGCCGCCACAACACGGATTCGGTGTGCGGACTAGATTAAAATTGCACGAGACGTTTCTATCAGAGCAGTTGTCTAGCAGACATTCAGGAAAATGTCTGCCGCACGTTCGCATACATTTTCTGAATTTCGCATTTCATTTATATTACATGTTCTTGAGTATAGGTTAACAAAATACCTACACTAGTTTGGTGTAAGTAAGCAGAATAACAAGATAATGTTCAGCAATTATTTGAAAATGTTTGAACATTTTTCAGACAAGAAACTAAAAAGGTTTTCCGTCATCTTTTACTAAATAATGTTCGTTCGTGTCGAAAAACTCAACAATGTTGAGTTTTTCCATTAAATAAAAGGGTACAAATTACGTTAAAATGATATTAAAATTAAAAGCCTGTTCAATAGCTTTTGCGTCAAAAGTGGCCCAATAATTAAATGCCAACTGGTCGGTAATTATTAATTTTGATTCAAGTTTAATCAAGTAAGTTAATCAGGCATAGTTTGAGTTGATTGTGAAATAATCAAAAATATAAATACCTGGAATTAGGAGTACTGTTAACTGGTTTAGACCTAATTGATGGCACGTGTATTACAAAGTATCATAACCAGTGGCGGCTGGTGGATCATAGTAGTAGTTGTTCACTCTATCAGCTGACAGCTCATTGGGTATTCGGGTGAGGAGATCGGGTATTCGGGCGAGGAGTCGTGTTAAATTAACTAAAATTCACAGGAACCTATGTAAATCGGCAAACAATCTCGCAAGCGACTTTTAATTCGACGCCAACGCCATCTAGTTACGTCGTTGTGGAACTTGACAAAAAATTAAAAAATTTGTTGACCTGATGAGCGACTGTTGAACGTTGTATTTACAAGTTGTATTATAAATAACATTTTGTCTATACTAAGTATTTTTATATTATATAAATTAAATAGATACGCCGATTTTTTTCCGCAGCGGAATGTTCGATGACCTTTTTTTAAAATCTGGTATTGACTGAGTAATTTTTTTTTCAATGGTGAGCACAGAAAGTGTATTTTACCTGTCCTGGGACATGGTGTTTCTGAGAAACGTTTTAATTCACTTTAGTGTCGAAATGGCACACACACTGTACCACAACACAGTTAGTATATTTAAATAAATTATAGTTCTAAAAACTAAAAAACACGCTTTAATGGTAAATTGAACTAAAAAGTCGCTAATCCTGAAGATCTTGGTAAGGCAAAACAAACTACAAACACACAAACTATTTAAACGCGCCCGGTAGAATCAACTTTCATTATTTGTAAATTTTAATTTTTGCTTGACGTTCAAAAGTACCGCTTATTGGCCTAGTTGAATAAACATATTTGACTTTGACTTTGGCTTTGACTTTGACTAAATTATTGCATTGTCATCGGTCCTTGATATGTGTGCAAAGTTTCAAATCAATCCCACGTTTTGAAGGGGGTGAAAATCTCGTTACATTGATTATGTATCAATACATACCAAGCTAATAAAAGCGTGTTAAAAACAATAGAAATTAGAATATAGAAGAAACTAAAAGCCGCGATCAACAGAAAAATTGCAAGCAGCGCACTGTGTCCAAAAAGTAAACAAACCCCGTTCGTCATGCCTCGCCCACTCTCGGTAATCTTCGGTTCGCCGGGGCGGCGCACGAGAGTGGTCATATTTTGCCGTACATTTTCTATTGAACTATCTCTGTCTCACGCGCCAGGCGTTTTCGCTCGTATCTCGTAGAAGTTGTATGAGCATTCGCCGTGCGCTCTGGCAGCGCACGGGAAATATTTTAATTACAGCAAAATACGTGGTGGACTTTAGCATAGAGCTTAAATTGGTTCGTCATAATTTTGTTAATATTGAATAGATCTTTTTATCGATTGTTTATTTCACATTTTTGTGTTTTTTCTAAATCTATTAAAATCTGGTAGTTCAGCGCACGAGTGAACTAAAAGTACAGCCGCCCCTGATCATAACCCCTCTTTTGGTTTCACTTTAGTCGGGTAAAAAGTCTGGTTTACTTTAAATGTTTTAACAGCGGTACTGGTGAGCGAGATGTTCTGGGTTTGTTTGTGAGTTGGATGATTCGTTAACGTGTTTGATTTTGCTTGAAAGCCATACATGTATAGCATTGTACCTAACACAATGTATATTATGCTATTCTCTTCTAGCAGATATTGAGATTTTCGTCGCGATTTGAATATATTATTATACAACATTCTGAAAACAACCATCGGCAAGTTGCCCGGACCAGACAGAACAGACATCTGGTCGAAGGATCGTTCCTTTTCAATGAAAGAAAAGAAAAGAAAGAAAAACCGTTTATTTGTGACAGGCACGACGCATACGATAAAAAAAAGGGAAAACTAAATACAAATACAGAGTATGCGTTTAAACGACGCAAAACGGTCATCGCTCAGCATAATGATAGGACTCGCGTGCAAGACAGAGCCACAGTGTTGGTATTTAGCGATAGCCGGTGTCGACTGGGTGACGCCGAACCAATGAAATCCTAAGGGCAATTAGTGACGGAGCAGACATGTTTTATTTATAAATAAAATAAATAAATAAATGAGTAAAAACAAATACGAAAAACAAGTGTCCAAAACAAAAGTTCAGAATAGTCTTATGCCGCCTCTACACGCTTGGCGAACAATGGCAAACAGCAAACACAAAACAACAAACACGAATGTGTGGATGGGTGTTCGTTTGTGTTTGCCTGTTTTTGTTTGTGTTCGCCCGTGTTCGGCATTGGTGTCGGTTTTTATACAAAAATCATAGGGTGTTTGACAAACGTGTTTGCGATGTATCCAGACGCTTGTTCAGTTCAATAGTACGCGCGAGCTTGCGGGTGGCGGACGGAGTTAATAGTGGTAGTAAAATTTACGAATTGTGACATTTTGTGTATCCTAAAACTGTCTGATTGGTCGCAGGTTAACCCGAAAGTTATCACTGCCACAACAAGCTTGTCGTCCGCCATGTTTGCCAATCCGGAATATACAAGCACGTTCGCCAAGCCTGTGGATGCCGTGTTTGTGTTGGGTGATTGTGGTCAGTGTTCGGCACGTGTTTGTTGTTCGCCATTGTTAGTTATTACTTATACGAGTATATAGTAAATATACATAGAGGAATGGAGATTGCGGGACGCTGTTGTGCATACCTCCAAAGGTTTGCACATAATAGGACCAAAAACCATCGGCGATTATTTGATAAAATATAAGTAGTATCATTCTGACACATACACGTTTAAATTTGTTAGTCAACAGTACCACAGCATAGGTATACTTACTAAAATACATTAAGGACGAGTTCCCAACTTGTTGTGTTAATTTTGAGGTAGGTTTAGTACAAAGCAGCGTCAATTTCCGCTTGCACTAAACCTAAGCATCCCCTAAATTGCCACTTAGAAAGTTTGGCATCCCCTAATACCTGTGCTGCAACAACTTTAGGAACTGCCATTGCCTTACAAATAACGGCAAAGAGATTTACAGTAGCTAATGTCCTTCGTTTATTCGAACTTCCAAACTAATAGAGGAATGGAAGGAACAAGAGCGCACTCATGCGATGCTCCGACCAGATTAAGTTTGCAGTAGGCAATCCATTGCATTGCCGACAGAGAGGGAAAGCGTCTTATCGTAAGGCGAATCATGTTAGGCCACAATCTCAATGCGACTTGATAGCCACAAACGCTCTACAAAGAATGAACCGACGAAGAAGAAACTAATATTATAAATGCGAAAGTGTGTGCGTCTGTCTGTTACATTTTTACAGCTGAACGAAATTTTTATCCAACTTGGCACACGGATAGATTATGACCTGGATTAGAAATGAGGATAGTTTTCATCCCGGTAGCCAAGTGGCTACTACGAAAACTATCCTCATTTCTAGGTTACTTAACCTCGGGATAATTAAACACTTTTCACGTGGGTAAAGCCTCAAACGGAAGCTTGTCAAGTATGAAATGGTATAAAATTACATTAGCTCGTACAGAAAACGGCGAAACAACTGAAAACACATTGCACGAGTCGAAAATTGTATGTATGCGACAATACTGCTGTAGATGGAAGAGAAAACATTTTGGGTTTATGATATACGAGCGAACTGGTAAACAATTTCGTAGAAAAGTTCGATTGAGTTCACGTCAAACTTGATGCCGAAACAAAATGACTGCTCAATACATGGATTGAGTTTACAGCTATAGCGGCTGTATTTTAGTATTGCAATGCGATGTCCATAACGCAAAAAATTGGTACCTACGAAAGACACCGACTTCCAAAAATAAAGTTTTTTTCACTTTGTAGTTTTTTATTTGGAAGTCGGTAGTATTTTTTTGCAAAAAAGTTTTTTCTTATGTCATGATTCTTGCCAATAATGCCGTCTGCCCATTTTCTTTATTACTCTACTATTTAATATTAATACGAAATTTAAAAAGGGAGGGTTTTGGAATGTTGTGGTGAATAAGATAGGCTGTAAGAGTGAAAGGGCAATGACCAATTTTGCCACGCTAAAACGAAACGACACTAGAAACAAACAATGCTATCCACGTTTTCCATTAGCAAAAGTAGGATTGTAATCGAATGCTGCGCTTGTGAGAAGTATCCCGGAGTATTTCGCGCGTGTGAACTGTGTGAGCAGATGCGATGAGCTAGTTTCAATCTGCTTTTTAGGGTTCCGTACCCAAAGGGTAAAAACGGGACCCTATTACTGAGACTTCACGATCCGTCTGTCTGTCTGTCTGTCTGTCTGTCCGTCTGTCACCAGGCTGTATCTCATGAACCGTGATAGCTAGACAGTTGAAATTTTCACAGATGATGTATTTCTATTGCCGCTATAACAACAAATACTAAAAACAGAATAAAATTAATATTTAAGGGGGGCTCCCATACAACAAACGTGTTTTTTTTTGCCGTTTTTTGCTCGATATTAATAACGGCAACAGTTTAGTTTAGTAGTTTAGTAGCAACAGTTTAGTATTTAGTTGTATATTCACTTCAAAAAATAATAATTATTAAATTAAAATAAAATAAATTAAGGGGGGGCTCCCATACAACAAGCGTGATTTTTGTGCCGTTTTTTGCGATAATGGTGCGGAACCCTTCGAGCGCGAGTCCGACTCGCACTTGGCCAGTTTTTTTTACTTTACGTGTATTCGGAGGAATTGTGTGAATTGCGACGAAACTGTTTAAGGGTATGATATGATTAAGTCTTTCCCTCCACTCGACTCAATAAAATATATCGTTATAAATTGTAATTTATTGACAGTCTTTGAGAACCTCGAAGACTGTCTCAAACTGAATTTGAATACAGACTTAGAAAAAGTCGATGACATATTTTGGAGGTATTTCAACCACCTATCAAATGTTAGAATTAGAACGATCGTACAGCAAAGTACCTATTTTTCTGTTCGCTGTGATAATTTTATTATTTGCCGGATTTTGATAAATGAACCTCTGAAATGTGCATTATATTCACGAAATACGTTTAATTTTTTTGTGAAAAGGTTTGTGCGTCTTTTTTACTTTGATAGAGTTGTGGCGATAGAGGTCAATTATGCTATGTTAATTTTAAAACTCTATCAGTAATGCTGCGCCAATGTGTCTTGCACAGAGAAACTTATATATACGGACAGCGTCTTGCTTGACCCTCAGCGACGTGCTCTGCGTATTACGCCCCGCGCGGTATCGACTGCCTTTGATCAGTTCTTAAATTTGATACTTATCGGTACCTCACGACCGACGTCAGCGCACTATTTACAGCCTTATAATATGTATTTATCTTGATTGAGTATTATCATGATGTATAATCGAACAATTAGTGCTTCTTGCAAAACACAAGAAATAAAAAGATTAAGCAATGTAAGAAATAGCCCTTCTTTTTTTACAAAGATTTTGATGACCTACATTTTGATTGTACGTGACACTCAAAGTATATAGCCATGTACGTTAGCTTTCACACGGACCGGCGTGCATGACTATACACTTCGCCAGCGGGTACCCGGCAACCGGGAGGCACTAATCCTTTGAGGTAAAGGTGTAACCATGCTATTGTTGATGTACTACAAAATAAAATCAAATAAAACACAACTTCATAAAGTTAACTGTGTAGCTTCCCCATCTGTTACTGATAGTATCTATGTAGATACTAAGTGTAGTCTGTGACCTAATTTGCATGCAAACTTCTGCTTCTCATTCGACTCAAGGTTGATATTCCGAGAGAATCTTTCCACGCTTTCGCAGAAACTCATCTAATAAATGCGATGCTTCTGAACGTTCTTCAAACTGTTTTGTTTTAATGAAAGTATAATAGATGTAGAATAAAGTGCAATACTTTTAACTTTTTTATACTTTTTTTTCTGATAGTACTTACTATGCACAGTTACTGGGATGTGAAGATCAGATAGGCAGTCGCTCTTTGTGAAATACTGGTTATCAGCACCATATAGCAAAAATTATGTATACTTATACAGTTAGTTTTTTTTTTTGGATTGAGGAATCATCCAATGACTTCTCCCGCTCTGGGTGAAGCGGGAGGGCGTGTCAGACTTTTACTGACTAAAACCCACCCGTGTTCCTTCAGTTGCTTGTGCCAGGGCCGCGGTAATTCTCTTTCAAATTTAACCGCGACCCTTGGGCAGAAGCTAGGCAAGAAATGTTGATTTTTTGACACCCTAATACCTGTCACGCCCGATTTTAGAATTAAGATTTTGAAGTTGAATATTTCGCAAATTCTACTATAACCTGAAAACCTGTCAAACTTTGCCTTTAAAATAGGGTTTGACACGTTCTTAATTCCAAATTCTCAACACAGTAATCAGGCCCTTATTTTATGTAACAAGATTAAATAAAACCTCTTAAAGTAATCTGTTAATGACGTCACAAGGCAATCGAAGCGTGATCAGTGATCGGTGATTAGACGGAGACGTTGTTCGAGTAGCCTGCGAATGTAAATAATGGAAAATACTCCCGACGAGAAATAAAAGGTGTTTCCGAGTCTCTGAGGACGTGTTTATTTAGTGGTGAAAGCCTGATTGTAGGAGCGGGATTAGATTAGAGGAATTTGTTAGTAGATAAGTAAACAAAGTAGAAAGAAAGAAAAGATATTTATTTGTGAAGTAGGATAGTAAGATTTGTAAAAGAGAGATATTAAGGTGGTTAAAACCTTTTGGTCTGTTTTCGCTAATACTACGCGATACCTAATGAAATAAAGCAGTTTTTGCAAAATTTACAAGCGCACTATGTTTACTATATTTAGGCATGTCATTAAGGTATCAACTAGAGATAGTGAAACGCACATTACAGCTCAGTCATAACATCACTTCGTCTCACTACGAAAATACTATATAAAACATGTGGTAGCTACGATCTTTGCTACGCCGACTGCTACGGCGTAGCACGTTGCCGGGCAACTGCTACTCGTACGCTCGTAGAGCTGCGTAGCAATGCATCCTGCAAATTTGAACCTGATATTTATAACAATGTCTGTTATAACTTCAAACAGCGCTTGGTTAGACTAGGACGGTCTCAAATACATCAACCGAAAATTACGGAGTAAGGTGCTCTCAAAATTCAACTTAAAACAGGAGGAGTCCTTAAAAATTGCACTCGTGAATAATAATACAAGGCATACAATGGGATAATAATGAGTTTCCACTTCTAGCAGATAAGCAGGCCTAATTTTACATTTGAAGGTAATTTCCACAGAGTACCGAGATTCCTGGGCGGCCGCTGCTAGGGACGGCATTGTTAAAAAAACGTTCGTTCGTTTGTTTTCCTTTGTTTAGTGATGGAAAAGAGTGTCCGTGGAGTTTCTCGCACGTTCGTCTCCATAGAAACCTATTGACGCTTGCGAATGTGCATCTAGCTTCATCTCTTGCTTGACAATTCAGAAGTATCCCTAAATGGTTTAATTGAAATAAAGGTAATGATAAGATTAATAAAATTTTGAGAAATTTAAATTTAAATTTTCACTTTTATTTCAGATTTTCCTTTAAGATTTTGAGTTTGAGTTTGATTAAAACATAAATTATAAGCAGCCTTTAATGTTCCTCTTTCTACTGTTGGGACACAGACTTGCTCTGCGTGAGAGGAAGTGGGCTGTAATCCACCAAGGTACGGGTTGGTGGATGTCACACATCTTCGAAGTTTTAGTTTTAGGACGTGAAGGTTTCTTCACGATATTTTTCATCACCGCTTTGAGAGAATGCCACCAATTTATTTCGTATATTCTGCTCGATGCGCGGGCATGAATGCTGTTAGTCTTTTGTACCTGCCAAGATTCTCTATATATCTTCCCATATTTATTTTCCATTCTCCAGTGTCGCAGCCAGTATTATGTTGAAACAGTCGCGTTTATTGCTCGTCTCTGCCCGTGAAGCACGACGCTTTATTTTCCGAGCGGGTTCACTCGCGGTAGATATATTTTTCTTTCTTCTATTTGCTGTGCTTGTGTCAACAGAATCGTCTGTGATCGGTGGCTCGTGAACGCTGATTACTCGCCGTACTTTTTAAATATTTCTGTTATTACGTAAGAATTTTTTGTTCAAAATTATTTGAGGTTTGATGAAGCAGTAATGCATAAATGAGTAATTAATGGTTAGTTAGTAATATGCATAAAGTGTTGAAGTGTATTAATTCTCTGATTAAAATAGTTCAATTTACATACCTACATAAGCGGACGCCTTTTTCCATCGCCGCCGCTACTGAAAAGCTCTAGATGGAAAAACTTATATCACTGTGCCCGACCTGGTATTCAAACCCAGATCATCATCTTCATGATCAGCAGTAGCGCTCGCAACCACTAAACCAACCTGGCAGTATATCCTACATATAAAGCCGTAAATACACATGCCTGTAACTTTTATAAAAGGTTTACTAATGATAAACATACAATATATTTCCATAATTTACATTGCCATTACGAAATTCAGCATATTGATCATTATACATAATTTTATTAGGCATAAAAGTTTTGCCTTAATGTATATTGCCATAAATACTGTTGAAATAAAACATGTTTTCGGCTCAAGTGTGACCCAAGGGCCACCCAAGCCGCACATTAACCTAATTCAATTGCGTCCCAATATTTTAATTAATAAAAAAAATATTATCAAAATATTGAAGTACAGAGTATCGTATGTCCAAAATATCGATAATAAAACACTCTTAAGTTGCTTCTGACACTTTAAAGTTTTCGACATGTTTAATCATTCGATATTTAAATCACTCGGCATTTCAATCTTAGAAATTTTAAGCTTAGGTAACTTTTGTATTATGCCAAATTATTATTATACCACATATTATATTCTATTAAATAATAATAATAATCGTTTATTGCAGGCAAAACACCCATATACAAAAATAGCATTACAATACAAAATAAATAAATTAAAACCAAATTAAAATTTACACATATGAAGGTATGTAGGTAACCACAGTCTTATAAAACTATAATATAGTCTATCGTCATTTTTTGTTCTCGTTCAGGTGTACAGAAATCCAGTTTTTAAATATGGGACTAGCTAGGTTGCACGAGACAGACCTCAATATACTATTACTGGAACGTCTCAAACTTTGCCAAAAAGACGCAATTCTCGACCTCATGATTGCGTAGAAATCCGGGACTCTCGCTTCGGCAAACATGCTCGAAGCACTGCAGTATCTCGGTAGTTTCATAAGAGTTCGGTAAGCATTATTGTACTGAACCCTTAATGTACTGAAATTGCACCAAATGTTTTGTGAAATTGCACCAAAGTTGGCAAGTGTACATTGACAGGCAATAAGCTTTAAAAAGAGTGTTCTTGACATCATTGGTGCACCTCACAAATCTGCGTGCGAGCATGTTACTCCTCACTGAGAGGGCCCTCCGCTCTCGTTCTATATCGCAGTCATCCTGGAGTCTGTCCGTCAATATGTGCCCTAAATATTTGAACTGCTTTACGACTTTATGCCAAACAATATTATGCCTAATAGCCTATGCCAAACAATATTATGCCTAATAGCCTATGCCAAACAATATTATGCCTAATAGCCTACAGGGGGATTCCCTTCATAAAATTGTGCAAATAGCTTGCATGCCAATGACATAATGACGTTCACCATTCAGAAATGTTTATGGCACAATCGCATTCAAATTACTTGCACGCTGCTTATAGCTTGTTAGATTGTACGTAGATCTAAATACGTACAATCAGATTACATCATCAAGTAATCAGTGTCCTCAATCAAGTGTATCAGCGTGCAAGTGTAGCACCATATACAGACGTGTTCAAACGTGTTCAGGCGTGTTGAGACGTGTTTGCGCACGCTGCATAGGTACGTCTTTGTGCCGCACTAACTAACATTGGCTCAGTAATTACAGTGGTTTGAGGCTTTGTAGGTGCCTAATGCTGTTGGCACACTTAGGGGAGGCCCATGCTCCTTTGGGCTGAAATGATTATTATGATAAAGATGGATGCTGTTGCTATGGTTCTTTTAGCTTACCTTTAGAGCCATAACTACAGCCATACCTACGAATCTACAAGGAATTAGAGAAGAAATATTAAAAAGGACCAATCTCAGTTCTTGTGCACATTCTTCTGTCCGAGACGGATAGAATATATCTATTTAATTAGTAATGCAGGAAAATAATTACAAATAATTTAGGTAATCTTTACACTAATTAATAACTTAACATTATAATAACTCTGAAGTAATTTTGTTAATTCTTTACTTAAGCGCGAGCCTAAAGACAAAAAAAAGTATTTGCGTAAATACAAAAGGCGCTCTTAGTTTTTTAAATATACGCCTTTTCAATAATATTGTTATTAGGAATAGGATATGATTAAATTCTCAAAAACTCACCTTGTGTATTAAATCGTTACCTTAAAAGGTTCCCCCAGTCGACGACGACCATTTTTCATAGTTTTTTTTTCGACGGGTAGTGTTTTCTATGAAGAATGGTCTTCGCATCGTTGTCACATTGTCACGTCGCGTCTGTCTATCTTGGCTTGTCTGAGAGGCTCTAGACAAGTGAAATTCTATAGACGAAAGCGATGCCATAAAATATTAGAATTTTTCGGTATGCTAAGAGCTATCGAAAAGTCAAGTGATCAATTCCTTATATTTTGATATTTCGAGCATCACCGCCGCTTATGGGATGTCTAGAGTCTCAGAGACTCTCTCTGTAGCGTCTCATCTTGTAAACAAACACCTAAGACATTCATAGAACTTACGCAACGTTCACAAACAGACGTAGTACTAAACTGATCGTATTTACCTCTGCGTCATGAGAAACGTTCCTAAATTTTGACAGATTGATTGATCTTCAGTAAATAAATACAATTTACAGAAATGAAAGGAGATTGGATGTAAAGTATATTGAACATGTCGTAGGGAAACCTATAATTAGCCATAAAAAACTGTAACACACATTTTTTCTATACTGGAATTTTTTTTTGTTTGTTTGTTTGAAAGAAAGAAATAATATTTATTTGTGACCCGCACAGGAGACACGAGATAAGCAAAACAAAGTTTGTTTGTTTGTACCGAATAGGATCCGAAACTACTGGACCGATTTAAAAAAATCTTTCACCAATAGAAAGCTACATTATTTCCGAGTGACATAGGCTATTTTTAATCCCGAAAATGGGTCCTGTGGGTTGGTCCACGGGAGTGAAGCCGCGGGCAACAGCTAGTGTAAAATATTTTTAGGTATCGCTGTTGGTTACCTAAATAAAAAAACAAAAAAAAAATGTGGTAGGTACATACCTTATACAAAAGATCAAATAATTCTATGGGAATAATGGCGATCTTCTATCAGAGATCTACTAGATAACCTTCGAATGAACTGAAAGAATTTAAAAATAAAATATAGAAAATTGAAATAGAAACTACAGACCTCCAAACCCGATGTTTTTATGTCATTAATGATCAAAATATAATGTTTCACGCTAGAATTATCTGCAAATATTTAACGAGGCTTTAAAGATATTTTAAAACTGTTAAATTGGAACCATTATGTACACTCATTTTGTACAATAATATTGTGTTACGTTGATAAATTGATGGGATTTTTAAATAGTATTTTACCTTTGCCATTATAATAAAACTGCGTAAACTGTTAAATTGGCGACAACGAAACAAACAAACAGAACCAGATTCTAAGAGTCCTTAAAAGAAAAAATAATTAAACACATACATGCATATACATACTTTTACAAATGCATAACACCTTTTTTTTAGCTACGCGTTAATCGAGTAAATGCATCTGCGGCGTTACAAAAAATCTGTAGTTATTATTTAATGGATATAGTGTAACTTTTCACGAAAGTTGTGCTCAAAAACTACAACAATTTCACGTTTTTGGGAATTACGATTAAAGTTATAGGTAAATTAGCGAAAGAAGTACTTGGGAATAATATCGAAGATCTATCTTATTCTTTAATTTAAAATGATTTGGAAAATTATAAACATTATCCTTCAAAATATGCGCATGAAAGTTTCTTGACCAAGACTACTTGAAAATATTAAGAGATTATCTTATCTCGTATCTGTTTGGTTTAGAAAGCGCTTGCGCAGCTAAAACGTGTAGCGATAAGTTGGCGCTCTTGGAAGATAGGTCCAGATAAAATTAATATTCTTTGGTAATTATGATGCATAGTTAAACACGACTAATTTGATGTATTACATTATATGCTGATGAATGGTATACATAAGTTATCAAAGTTTGCCGTGAGCGCCAACAGAGTGTGACGCGCGAAGAACACCGATTTTGCTCCTGTTTTCGACATTGGATATTTTTTATGATTATAATTTTAAATATTCAATGTTGCAATTATACATGTATTTAGATAAAGCGTAACCTGTATTTGGTCCTAAGACTGAATGTTTAATAGGTTAGGAATGAAGGCCGTGTGACTGCGTTTTGAGGGACTTCAAAGATATACCTACACAACAGATAATGCTAAAAATCAATCTGCCCAGCCTTTTTCCTAACTATTTTGGGGTCGGTACCTAGTCTAGCCAGATGCAGCTGAGTACAAGTATTTTACATGCAGCGACCGCCTATATAACCTGTATAACCACAGCCCAGTAACTGGATGAAAAGATATCCCTTGGCAAGACTGCTGTCTGATTTTATCGCTTCTGACTACGATAGTCCGTAACGATTGTCAAACATTTTTTACAAGCTTGATTTTTAACTTGCAATGTATGTGTATAAGTGTGTTTGGGTCAAATTTTGCAACTGAATTTTGAAGCAGTTATCCTCCACCGATTGAGATGACATTTTGCATACACGTTTAATTTGGATGACAATGCATGGTTAGCTAAGTGACGTCATTCTAAATCCAATATGACGGACGGCCCAAGATGACGGACTAGTTATTTTTTGTGCACTACCATGATATGGGTTTTAAATGAAAGAAATCCTTTCATTTGATACCCATATCATGGCTAAGAAGAATACGAAAAAAGCTTGTTATAAAAAATAATTTTATTGCTTGTGACTAACGTAACGACTGTCAAACATTTTTTCAAATGACAGCCTGAACTAAAGGCTTAACATGTTTTCCGAATAGATGATCACCCATCTACGGACCGACCTCAGCAGCCTTTAACCTTAAAGATAAACCCGTCCGACTGTTATTATTAAACCACAAGCCAAAAACCCAAACCATACATAAATAATTATGTAAACACTTGCTCAAAAAACAGTAGTTTGTACTCGTACACAAGGTTTCCAGTGTACAGTACCAAAACAGTTAGTAATAACACGGTGAACAAAAGCGAGCGTTCAACTTGTGAACGTGGACCGACGTAATTGTTTGCTTCGAGTTCTGTGTGCGCTCACAAGTCAGCTAAGTTGGATGTAACTACTACCTTTTATGAGAGGAATGTGTGATTAGTTTTACAGGATGACTTTTTATGCATTGTCAATATTTCAGCGGGGCAATCTGCTTGGCCTTTACTCAAACCATGTTGAGATCGGGTTCCAGGTTCCAGCCTAATCAGGTACCAGTATTTTACAAAGAAAGACTTGACCTCCAAACCCCTGTAACTGAATAACTGGTAAGACTCAGATTCTACGGCTTCAGACTATCGTATACGATTTCCTAATGACAGTCAGGACTAAAGCGCTTTCCGCTGCACGGTATGTATTGGATGGTCACCCATCCACGGACCGACCTCGGCAAGCGTTGCTTAACCTTGAAGATCGACCCGTGCGGCTATTATTACTTTAGCCACGAGCCATAAACCCAAAACATATATAAATAATAACGTAATCACTTTCTCAAAAACAGTATTTGTAGACGTACACAAAGTTTATAGTGTTAACGTATCCAAAACAGTAATAACACGGTGAATAAAAACGAGCGTTCATCTTATGAGCGTGGAGCCGTGGACCGACGGTGATGTCATCGTTTGTTTCGAGTTCTGTGTGCGCTCGCAAGTCAGCAAAGTTGGATGTACAAACTACCGTTAGTAAGAGGAGTGCTTATATGTGCAAGTTTTACAGGATGACTCATGCATTTGCAATATTTCTAGGGGTGCCAATAGATTGTTTTTGCGATACTATTAAACGAGCAATATTTGTATATAGAATAGAATAGAATGTACTTTATTGTACACCATAAAATTATACACATTTTCAAGAAAAACTGATTTCTGAGGGTACAAAGGCGGTCTTATCGCTGACAGCGATATCTACCAGACAACCTTTGGATGGACTAAAAAAACTTAGAATAAAAAGGGGGTAGTCTGCGGTGTACTGCTATTAGATTAAAACATAAATATATAAAAGATTACATTGCTATAATAAATACTTTACATAAACCTATATATATATAAACATACATACATAATATGATATGAATATTATATAAAGAGAGAGAAACAAAATGAAAAAGGGTTAAATAATGATGACAGAGATTACATCTAAATAGAAAAGCGTTATAGAGAAAGGAAATGGTTTTTAACCAGGTTTTTAAAAGAAACCATTGACTGGGCTTGTCTAACTGACAACGGCAACTCATTCCACAATCGCACAGCCTGGACTGTAAACGATTTGTCGTAAAACTTAGTGGAATGAGCAGGCATCAATAGTTTCAAATTCTCCGATGATCTCAAGTGTCTAGGATGTTTGTCATGAAGGAACTTAAAGCGTTCTTTGAGATAAGTGGGGGTTGTAGGAATAAACAGAATACTGTAGAGTAATGTTAAAATATGGGCATTCCGGCGAAATCGGATTGGCAGCCACTTGAGCTTAATTCGAAATTGGAAACATGGTCATATTTGCGTAAACCAAATGTGAATCTCATACAAAAGTTCTGGAGTCGCTCAAGCTTATCTAGCTGCACTTCAGTTAGGTCTAAATAGCTGCCATCGGCATAATCGAGGATTGGGAGAAGGAGGGATTGGGCAAGCGCAGTTTTGGTGGCAGTCGGAAGGAAATTGCGCAGTCTGCGCAAAGACCCCGCAGATGCAAACATCTTGCGGCTAACTTCCTGCAGCTGAGGACCCCACGAAAAGTCTTTGTCAACTAAAATACCCAGATCTTTTACTGAGTCGCTGTATGGAATAGCTGAGCCATCAAAGTCAATGCGGGGGAGCTGCGAACAGTTAATTTTCAAGCGCAACCTAGGACTACCGACAACAATGACTTGAGTCTTCGTGGGATTTATCTTCAGACCATGAGCCAAACTCCACTCAGAAATACGAGCCAAATTTTTATTTACCATTCCTATATATATATATATAATCAGTTTCTCGAAAGATTCGATAAAATTTGCAATATAGATATTTTTTGGGAGCGATCTACCTAGGTTTTTTATCTATCTGGGAAAAATCGTTTTTTTATTTTTTTTTTTTTTTTTTATTTGTGATGGGTTTGCTCTTGACTCTAGTCTAGGTCAAAGGTGACAGAGACAGAGTCTACGATGGAGTGAGCTTACCCAGAAGAAGCCTGTTCACTCTAACTTTGAAGAGATTCGGGTTGAATGCGTTCGGAAACACTGACGCAGGTAGCGAGTTCCATTCATTCGCTGTGCGCATTATGAAGGATGTTTGGAAGCGTTTGGTGCGAATTGGTGGAATGGCAACAAGGTAAGGATGATAACTTGCAGTACGTCTAGATGTCCGATGGTAGAAGGGGGCTGGTGGGATGAGGTCGTGGAGTTCTTCAGCACACTCACCGAAGTACAGTCTGTAGAAGACCGACAAGCAGGCAACCTTGCGGCGATGAGCCAAGCTGTGAAGCCTGGCACCCGCCAGGTCAACGTCGCCAATGAGCCTCCTGGCTCTGCGTTCCACCGAGTCAAGCGCGGCAAGCTGATATTTAGCTGAGCCATCCCAAAGGTGGCTGCAATACTCCATGCAGGATCGGACTTGCGCTTTGTATAGGGTTAAAAGCTGTCCAGGCGTAAAGTATCGCTTCACTTTATTTAGGATGCCTAGTTTTTTGGCCGCAATTTGGGCTTTGTACTCAATGGAGGCGCCAAAGTTGAGACTGGATGTCAACTCCATGCCTAGGAGCTCGAGCCGATCAGTCACAGGAACAGACGCACCCCGAAAAGTAGGAGTTTGATCGAAAAGACTCCTTTTAGCGGTAAAAAGACACGCCTGTGTTTTGGAGGCGTTAAAAGAGACCAGATTGTCATCACCCCACCGGGAGACAAGGCTTAAGGTCAAATCTGTCCGCTCCACCATAGCCTCTCTCAAGGAACGAACTTCATCCACGCTGGTTTTTGCGCTGGACAAGTATCTCTCTGAAACAGTACTGTCATCTGCGTACCCAACAATACCAGGCTGAAGAAGGTCATTGATGTGCAGCAGGAAAAGAGTTGCAGAGAGAACAGACCCCTGAGGAACTCCGGCATCAATAGCCATAAGGTCAGAGGAGCAGCCGTCAACGACTACTCGGATCGACCGTTCACTGAGGAAGTCTGATATCCAGCTACAAAAACCAGCAGGGATGCCATAAGCAGGAAGCTTACTAAGTAGACTCGCGTGCCAGACCCTGTCAAAGGCCTTCGAGATATCAAGCGATACAGCAAGTGCTTCGCCGTGTCTCTCGATGGCTTCGCCCCAGCAGTGCGTGACATACACAAGAAGATCGCCAGTTGACCGTCCCCGGCGAAAGCCATATTGACGGTCACTGAGGAGATTATTGTCTTCAAGGTAGGTCAGCAACTTGCTGTTCAGTACCCTTTCCATAACTTTGCACAGAATGGAGGTAATGGCGATCGGACGGTAATGGGCAGGGTCTGCACGGTTGCCTTTTTTGGGCACTGGTTGCACATTTGCAAGCTTCCAGGATTTCGGCACCGTTCTTTTTACAAGAGAGAGGCGGAACAAGCGTGTCAATACAGGAGACAGTTCAGGCGCACACTGCCTCAGCACTCTCGCTGGAATGCCATCAGGCCCGCTGGTCTTATTCACGTCTAGACTGGACAATACTCTCCGGACCTCTTTAGTGTGCACAGCGATCTCCGGCATCGAAGAGTCACAGTGAGGTATAGTAGGTGGTTGCTTGGAGCCAGCCTCCAGACGCGAATTGCTAGCAAAGAGAGATGCAAATAAATTTGCTTTCTCACTCGCAGAGTGAGCCAGCGACCCATCAGGTTTCAGCATTGGAGGTAAAGTGGGTCGACAGAAATTCGCTTCAACCGCTTTAGACAGGGACCAGAACTGTTTACTACCCGGAGGGTGCGATGCCAGCTTGGCCCCAATACGTCCAATGTGGTCAAAACGTGCCCGACGCAGAACCCGCTTGCAGAACTTGGTGGCAGAATTAAAGGCTCTTTTCCTCGCGCGAACCCTACGCGCTCTTACTTTGCGGTCACGGGCCCCGACCCAGGCTTGGTAGGCAGATTCTTTTCGGGCCTCAGCGTGGGCGCATTCTGCATTATACCAAGGGCGGGATTTGTGACCGAGCGGAATGTCAGAAAATGGAATGAAATATTCCATTCCCTGCCGAATCACATCCGCAACCGCGTCGGCACAGCTCGAGGGGTCACTCGAGGAGAAGCACACATGCCGCCAAGGATAAGACGCAAAAAAGTGCCGCATCTCGTCCCAGTCAGCTGACTCGTATCGCCATACTCGCCTCGTGCCTCTAGGGCTCTCATCTGGAGGAGAGCAAGTCGACACGGATTTCACCAGACAGTGGTCAGACGTTCCCAGCGGGGCTGAGACCGACACCGAATGACTGTCCGGATCAGTTGTCAGGAGAAGGTCTAAACAGTTGGGTGTATGGCCGTCAACATCCGGTACCCGCGTTGCCACATTCACCAGCTGGGTTAGATCTAGCGATAGAGAAAACTTGCGCGCCTCTAACCCGGCATGGTCAGTTTTCCGGTACGGGTACAGCCACTCTTTATGATGGGCGTTAAAGTCCCCCAGAAAATTAAGCTTCGCTGTTGGGTACCTTTGCTGGGCTAAGTCAGCCGACTCCACGAGGCAATTAAAGAGCGCTGTCGTCTCCTGGTCACCGGCATGCGATCGGTAGACGCCGATGTAGAGAGATTTCTCCACGCCAGTGTCCACAAGCAGCCATATAGCAGAAAAACCCGATTTCTCAAAGCAACGGAGACGACGACAACAAATGTCATCGCGGACGTACACACAGACCCCAGCTTGCTTCTTGAACTTGTGTTCAAGAGAGTAACCCGGGTAGTTGAGGTACGCCACGTCCGACGGGGTTGTTATCTTCGTCTCCGTTAGGAAAAACAGGTGCGGCTTCTCGGTCTCAAGGTGGTGGTGGACCGGATCGAGATTAGAGTGCAACCCCCTGATGTTAGTGAGGTGCACTTTTAGTGGGAGGAAGTGCAGCCGTTGTTTCACCATATTCTTCTTTTTTGCTTTGGTCATTTGTTCAAGAGTTTGCTGGGGAAGAAGTCGAACTGTCGAGGCGCTGCTCAGTGAACCAAGTGGAACACTAGAGATAACCCAACCTATGGGGAACTCATTTGGAGACTGCGGGGACGCCCGAACCCCCCCGGATATGGCCACCGGGTCCTCCCATCCAGTCGCCAGCTGGCACGGTGGAGCATACCGGGATTTTTCGCGAGTTGGCGGGGCAGCCTTTGGCACGTGGCTGGCGTGCTACTTGGGCCCCCTACTGACTGCGGTCGGCCAACGGCTGGCACCGTGCTTCGGATCCCGCTACCCTCCAAAATGAGTTATCCGGCAAGTTTTTCCCAGAGACCAAGACCGGTTCTGAACAGCGCAACTGACATCCTCCTTCTCCCCCAAAGGCACTGGCAGTCCCACACACCGACGGAACACAGCAAGCTGCTTGGCGCCGGACTCCGGTGGGATGGTGGTCGCGAGCCAGGCGGCCCCTTGCGGAGCCTACCACCGCTTAAGTGGGATCGTTCAGCCGTACCACAGGCAAGCCTGTGGTGCCGTTGCCCGGGATGGACCGCTAGGAGGTAGATCCCATACCCATCCCAAAACTTTTAAAAGTTTTCTCCTTATTTTCACGCAAAAAGAAACAGTCCATGCAATGAGGTTCGTAATTTCACCGCTGCCACTGCCGTCTGATAAAGGCAGTGGTCCCATTACGCCCAAGGTTGCAGGTTCGACTCCCAGGTTTATTTTATTCTGTTTTTAGTATTTGTTGTTATAGCGGCAACAGAAATACATCAAATGTGAAAATTTCAACTGTCTAGCTATCACGGTTCATGAAATACAGCCTGGTGACAGACGGACAGTCAGACAGACAGACAGACGGATCGTGGAGTCTTCCTAATAGGGTCCCGTTTTTACCCTTTGGGCACGGAACCCTAAAAAAGGGGTTTCCTATGTTTTCACCCGAGCAGAGCTCGGTCCCCCAGGTACTGTTACATTAAAACTTAATCAACATCAACATCAGCCTATATCAGTCCAACTTAATGATACATTTTTTTATTTATTAGCAGACCAAGGCATAGATGGCGGTACGAGCTGGACTCCTAACGAAAGGACTGTTCCGTACTAGCAGAAAACAGAATTGAGTGAAAATGGGAGTGGCGGAATATATAGGCTAGCAACTATTAGAACAACTTTGAAATATGAGCAAAAATACTTCCATTTAGTAGATATATATTTATGTCCGCGTTACCAATGAATTAAAAGCCAACCTGTATAAATGTATGGCGTAGTGATGCTTATTCAATCAAATGTAGCTTAACATTGAAGATCGCCTCGTGCCGGTGATATAACTTAACCATGATATTCTGGGCGAAATGAATAAATGTATAGTAACACAAATATAACGACGTTGAACTTAAATACAAACCGAGACGTTTACTAAATAATCACAATGGTCCGCTTCAACAAATCAATAATTTGCCGACCCATTGTTCGAACCAAACCAGTTTAATTAGTTTTAAGATAACAAGCTGCCGATATGACGATTACTTGGGCACAGTTTTTTTATTCGTGGTTAATTCAACAATGGTTAAATATGGTAAACAAACTAAACTAACCTCTTTGTAAATATGGTTTCAAATTTCGGTAAAATTCAACCATTGTTGCCACACAAATGCTCAAATAAATTTCAAAGGTGGCGCGGTTTTCACCCGAATGAAATGGAAAAAGAAAAAATGGGTTCTGCTTTTGGATTATGTTTATTTAGTGTCTTAATTATTTTTTCCAATAATCGAGAAAATTATATCGGCTACATGGCCGCCGCCAGAGTTGATAAACACTTGGGCCCGATTAAAGGCATTTCACGTCACTCTTGCCATAACTTCCGGCGGATATTAATTATCTTTGAGGGCTTCATGAGTTGAGGCTTGTTGACATAGACTCGTGATTTAAAAAAACCTTACAAAAAGAAGTCTGGAACAGTTAAATCGGTGATCTTACCAGTCAGTGCATGTCTGAGTAATGCAGCTCTCAGAATTTCGGATGTGGCTCGTGTAGTATTACCACCAACCACAACAGTCGTTTGGCGGCCCGATGACGCCTCTACCATAAATGACACTCCATACAGTAATTTTAAGCGGGTGTAAATTGTAATGAATCTTCGTGGGTTATACACGGATTTTCAGTGCCCCATGTGCTAATTTTTACAAATCCACAGAGAAAGACATGGGCCGCCTTGCTCATGATAATTTTCGCTGAAAAGTTATCTTCCTCGTGGTTGCGATTTAGGATGGCTAGATGTAGGTCACCAGCTATATTTTGTATCTGTTAACTTCACAAATGTCGAAGCAAAATTGATATTTGCCGCCATTTGCAAAAAATATCTCATCTTCCGATAGGGTGATGAGTTTTGCGCTAACCTGTATGTATAGTCACCAACTCGGTAAATGCCAGATGGAAAAGTCCAATATCTCTTTGCACCACCCGGGAATCAAACTAAGTAGTCAGCTCGGTAGTAGCGCTGGCGATCTCTTGACCAACGAGGTGATGAAGTACCTGTCTTTGATAATATATTGAGCCCAAAATTGTCCGAATTAAGGTGACGGGCACCTGTTAATGTCGACCAGACTGTGGTTGGCAGGCCAATACCCTGGAGTTCTCAGAAGCTAGATATTTTATAAAAAAAAAACTGAGTAAAACGTTTTATCATCTTTGATAGAAAATGTTCATTTAATTAAGCTTTTGACTTAGTTGAGTCGGCAATAATGCAATAATAGTGTTATTTTTGGGCGGTAGAAAATGGCTAGATTTATCTTTAGTTAGTTAGCCTCTAAGTTTGTGTAATTTAATTTATTTTCTTTCTTTTCTTTCTTGATTCGTCGAACCCTTTTAAAAATCCAATAAAAATATACTCTTGCTGGTAGGTATACAGACATTTTTATAGATATTTCATATTTACTCATCTAACTATTTAGTGGGATGGAATCATGTACATGTTTTTTTTGAGATAAGACAAAACTGGTTTATGTCAATCTATTGAAAGTAGCACTTTACACGCTGGTGACGATTAAAGTTAATATTTTTATTATATAAGCTACCGACACAGCTCAAAGAATTGCCTAAACTAATTGTAAGTAGCAGTGGGCAGGGCACATTATTCACAGAACGGATGGTCGATGGGTCGAAAAGTTCTGGCGTGGCGATCACGTACCGAAAGACGTTGCGATGGAAGGCTTCCCACTAGGTATGAATAGGTGGATTGGTGAAGGCCGCCGAAATCCGCTAGATGCGCGGCGCATAGGACCGGTCGATGTGGCAACGGTTAAGCGGTTGGGGGACACCTTAGTCCAGCAGTGAACGTCTTTCGGCTGAAATGATGATGAGGACTTATTATATCGCATTTTATTTGTTTAAATCGACTAGATTCATTAATCAATCCCTCCTTGCGCGGGGTTTTTTGGTACTCTTGCCTTTTTCTAAGTTGACCGGTAACCTCAAAGCCTCGTCTGTATCTACCGTCAATGGCTTGAAGCTGGCTGATCGGAAGCTAACCACTGAGCCGACTGTATAGCAATTATTCGGGTATTTAGTTTTTTTCTGAAAAATTTATGCTTGATCATTAACATTAATTTTGTAAACGTCAAAAAGTATTCCAAGAAATGTAGGTAATAGCGTCGGTATCTAAGACAAAATTATTTTAGTTTAACATGGAGCTGATTTTGGTGAAAAGTTTTTTCATAATAACGAACATGAACCAAAGAGACTTTTCTTGGAAATCGAATCTTGTTGCTACATAACAGTAACACTGAGCGATCTAATCTTAACCATATTTCTGCGTTTTTTAACACGCTTTTATTAGCTTGGTATGTATGTATCTATGTATCAATGTATCAATGTAACAATGTATCAATGTATCAATGTAACGGAATCTTTGAACGTGATTTTCACCCACTTCAAAACGTTGGATTGATTTGAAACTTTGCACACTTATCAAGGACCGATGACAATGCAATAATTTAAACAGTTTGTCCCATTATCCTTACCATTAAAGCGTGTTTTTTAGTTTTTAGAACTACAATTTTTATATATATATATTTACGCTGGGTAATCGTCCAATGACAGGGCGTGTCAGACTTTTACTGACTAAAACCCACCCGGGTTCCTTCAGTTGCTTGTGCCAGGGCCGCGGTAACTCTCTTTCAAATTTATCCGCGACCCAGACAGGCATCGGCCCTAGCGGATCCCATCAGCCATATTTATGCCCTTGACCCATGTTATTTTGGAGTCGTTGCAACACGTTTACTTCTTTCATTCCGTTCTGACAACCATCTCCCTATAACTGAGTCACTTTTCTTTCATATCTCCCCTAGTTATCAAACTGAGCGATTTGATATAATATGCAAAGAAGATCACTAGGTATACAAAAAGAGAAGTCAACTGTGCAAATTCCTAGACGTGTAAATATTTTGATTACACAACATTCCTTGAGAAATGAAGGGACCTACTTCGATATAAAAATACAGGTGTCTTTTTAAAAGGTCATCATACAAAAAGAGAAGTCAACCGCGCAAATTCGTAGACGTGTAAATATTTGAATACACAACACCCCTTAAGAAATGAAGGTACCTACTTCAATATAAAAATACAGGTGTCTTTTTAAAAGGACAACCACAATGGAGCTTCACAAACGACTTTCAAACTCATCAGCTCAAAGTATGTTACTTCGAATAATGCTGTCAAGCCCTCAAAGCTGCCACCATTCGGGAAAAGTTCACGAACGAAGACATTTAATAACTGGGTCGGAAAATTCGACCTCGGGAAGTTGAAAAGGCGATACCGCTGGTAGCCTAAGATCCCGCTGCTAAAATCTGCATGTATTTTTGTTATTGATTAAATTAAATTTTCATTAATGATACTTGATAGTAGAATAGATTTATGAAGGATTGCCTAGAAATATCTAGCTACAATTACCATAATTAAATAAATTAAACATGTTTGATCGTTAACCCCCAATATATTTTCAAATGAATCCAGCATTTGAAAGAAAGTGGTGTAGAAAATAGGAAAAAATAAGGTTGCCAGCTCTCATCATCATCAACCTTTTAATGTTCCCCCTGCTGGGATTCAGGTCTCCTCTCTTTGTGAGGGAGTGGGCTATAAACCACCACGCGTGCCCAGTGCAGGTTGGTGGAAGCCACATGTCTTCGAATGCCAGCTCTAAGTTAGACGCAATCTGTGGGTAGCCACCTGCTAAACCTGGCAATCCATGAATGACGGCTACCTGAGGGCTAGATGATGTTGTATATGCATCCACCACACAGAATAAATACATAGTGTAGGACAAACTTAAAAAATATATAAAAACGAATAAATACAAAAAAAAATCTAGTTGCGGTTAGATGCGGCCCTGCAGTAATCTATTCTACGATCAAGTATTCATTCATAAAAACCAAACAAAATACATAAACTCACGCTTTTCTCCCATAGGGGTAGGCAGAATTGTTCTTAGAACCTGTGCGTCTGAATTGTCTACGATCATGACACGCCTGTTTCGCCTATCGTACGAGACTGGAAAAGTGCCGAATGCTTGGAAGCAAGCCAACGTACAGCCCGTGCCCAAGAAGGGCAGTCGAGCTGTCCCGGCCAGCTACAGACCCATCTCTGTAACGTCTATACTCTGTAAGAGTATGGAACACGTGCTTAATAGCAAGCTCCTGGCTTACCTAGAAGCTAACGACATCCTTAGTGACCGCCAATACGGGTTTCGCCGTAATCGGTCTACTGGGGATCTTCTTGCGTATGCCATTCACATATGGAGTGAGGCCATCGAGAGACACGGAGAAGCGCTTGCCGTCTCCCTCGACATCTCGAAGGATTTTGATAGGGTCTGGCATGAAAGCCTTATTGGTAAGCTTCCTTCATTCGGTCTGGCCGGTGGTCTGTCTGATTGTGTTGTAGACTTCCTAAGGGATCGTTCCATTCGAGTAGTTATAGATAGCTGCTCATCGGACCAATTGAATATTAATGCCGGGGTCCCTCAGGGGTCGGTACTCTCAGCAACATTATTATTGCTGCATATAAATGAGCTGCTAAAACCCGTACCTTTTGGTATGTAGACGACAGCACTGTTACTGAAAGATACTTGTCCAACGCACGGGCTATTGGGCCTGAGGTCCTGTCTCTTCGGAGCGGTTGAGCTTGTCCTTGGAGGCAGTCCGAATGGGGCAATGCCAATCTGGTCAGTTCAATGCCGCTAAAACACAGGCGTGTATTTTCTCCGCTAAAAAGAGCCAATTTCATCTGGCTCCATCTTTCCGAGGTGTAACCGTGTCGATAACGGAACATCTTGAGCTTCTTGGTGTAACGTTGACATCGACACTCAATTTTGGCCAATACATTGAGGCAATGGCTTAACTGGCTGCCAAAAAGTTGGGGATCCTTGCGAAGGTGAGACGGTATTTCAAGCCAGAACAGCTGCTTAAGTTGTACCAAGAGCAAGTCCGGTCTTGCATGGAGTACTGTTCTCATCTCTGGGACGGATCTGCCAAATATCAGTTTGATGCACTAGAGTCGATCGAAAAACGTGCCAAGAGACTCATTGGCAATGAGGCACTGGTTGAGTCAAACCTCCAGAGCCTTGAACATCGTCGCCGAGTTTCCAGCTGGTCGGTCTTTTATCGGTTGCATTTCGGGGAGTGTGCGATGGAATTGCATGATCTAATTCCGCCAAGCCCGTTTCATCATCGGACTAGAAGAAGTAAGGTGATGCGCCATCGGTATATGGTGGACATTCCACCCATACGCACTAAACGTTCTGGAAATACTTTCATAATGCGTACAGCTAAAGAGTGGAATTCCCTGCCGGAGTCTGTATTTTCAGATAGCTACAATCTCGGGATCTTTAAGTCAAGAGTGAATAGGTTACTTCTAGGCAAGCGTGCTACACCTTCGACCACATCATCGCTTACCATCAAGTGAGATAGTGATCAAGCGCAAGCCTATCTACGATAAAAAAAAGAAACTACAAAACGCCAAAACAAAAATCAAGTTTGACTGAAACCGGAATACCTGCAGATTTTTGCAGTGGGATCTCGGGTTATGCGTCCGCTGCTCCTTACGACGCGATTTAGGGACATTTTGTGTACAAAAAGATTATTTGTTGTCACGACGCGAGAGAACGGCTTTGTGTGAACAGCCCGACATACCGACACTTGAGTATTTGCATATTAATATGATATTATAAAATATTATTAAACGGCACAGGACGGGGCTGACAGGTTATTATGTTGACGCTGCTGGTTTGGGGTCGTCACAACATTAATTAAAGTGTCCTGGGTTTGGGATGAGGATCTGAATAAATACTTCAATGACGATATAATATCACGCCTGTATCGCAAAAAGGTTAGGCAGAGTGCACCTCTACAGTATTCTCATATTTAACCAGTTATGTTGAACTTCCTTGTAACAGAGGACGAGCCTATTACCATCACAAGTCCAGACTCGGGGTTGCTATTGATAAATTCCAGGTGGAAAATCCCAATTACACTTTCAGTCCTACCTCAGAATCGAACCCTGGACCTCATGGTCAGCAGTAGCGCTAGTTATAACTAGACGAGGCAGTCTTCGAAACTTCAAAAACTTGATTTTGTTTAAAAAAATCTCTTCAAATATTTGTTTCTGTTTTAATTGGAATCGAAAGTCGATAAAAAATTTGTATTTTGAGTTCTTCTTTCTTTTTCGTGTGAAGATTGCCCACCTCTGGTGTCAGAGGTTACCTGATTATAACCTATTAAATATTTCCACCACCTGGTATCCGTAGCAATGTATAACTATATTGAAATTTGGTGAAATTTTGTGTTTGAATTCCTTCCTTCTGGTGCTTTCTCTAATTTTACGTTCCTCTTATGATTCATACTGATAAATATACTTAGCAAAGTGAGATAGGACTACTAACCAACAGAAACAAAGCATTTACCGGGACATACAGTAGGCTATTTTTTTCATGGCTTCAATCCCGTAGTCTATCCAACAGAAACATAATTTTCCCTTGTTTTCGCTCTCGTAGTCTATCCAATAGAAACAGAATTTTCCCTTGGTTTCGCTCTCGTAGTCTATCCAACAGAAACAGAATTTTCACGTGGTTTCACTCCCGTAGTCTATCCAACAGAAACAGAATTTTCCCTTGGTTTCGCTCTCGTAGTCTATCCAAAAGAAACAGAATTTTCACGTGGTTTCACTCCCGTAGTCTATCTAACAGAAACAGAATTTTCCCTTGGTTTCGCTCTCGTAGTCTATCCAACAGAAACAGAATTTTCACGTGGTTTCACTCCCGTAGTCTATCTAACAGTAACAGAATTTTCCCTTGATTTTGCTCTCGTAGTCTATCCAACAGAAACAGAATTTTCCCTTGGTTTCGCTCTCGTAGTCTATCCAACAGAAACAGAATTTTCCCTTGGTTTCGCTCTCGTAGTCTATCCAACAGAAACAGAATTTTCACGTGGTTTCACTCCCGTAGTCTATCTAACAGAAACAGAATTTTCCCTTGGTTTCGCTCTCGTAGTCTATCCAACAGAAACAGAATTTTCACGTGGTTTCACTCCCGTAGTCTATCTAACAGAAACAGAATTTTCCCTTGGTTTCGCTCTCGTAGTCTATCCAACAGAAACAGAATTTTCCCATGGTTTTGCTCCCGACAAAGCACTTGCCGAGACATAAAGAAGCCTATGTAGCTTTCCATCAGTGGCAGAATTTTTGTAATCAGTAGTTTTAGAAATTATCTTTTACAAATACACGTACAAAAAATATAATACCTTTTTATTAATAGTTTAGAATGTTTACATAATCGGGTTTCTGTTGTAATAATTCGACAAGAAACCGTTTAATTCAAGTCAATGCCATCCTAACTTATAAGAAAGTGAAAGTGACTTTGTTTGTTTGTTTGTTACGCCTTGACACCTTAATCGCAGAACCAATTTTGATGAATTTTGGTACAGAGATAGATGGGGAACTCACAAAATACCAGGAGACCGGAATTACGAATAATCTTTTTATTTTTATCGATAACCAAAATTGATTAACAAAATCTATATTAACGAGAGCGAAGCCGCGGTCAAAAGTAAGTTTTAAATAAATGAATAATGGTTACAATAAATAACTACAGAATCATCCACTAGATGGTGCTGTACACTGATCACTAATTACGAGGTGTCAACCGGACAATGATAAGAGAGATGAATTACATGAATACAGATCGGCAGGCGGCCAAGTTAATATTCATGCAAATGTGAATAATTGGAGAATTTAACCGGGATTGGATTCACTCAATTATTGGTGATATTGTTTATATTTACATATTTATTAGTACCTTCTGCCCGCGGCTTCGCTCGCGTGAAAAGTGTTTTAATATCTCAAGGGAAAATATACCAAGTTGAAAAGGTATCAACTGTGTTAATCCAGGTTGTAAACTATCTTTACCATCACTGCAACTGCAGCGGCACAGCATACCATTGAGCTGTACCCAGCCTGGGTGGATTGGTGGAGCAGAATCACCCTAGTTGCCGAAGTGGAGAGTGATCTCTCGTGAGTGACCATAATCAAATCTATGGTCGAAAGTGCAAGCTCATGCATGGCAAGCAGTGGCTGCCTTCGCCCTACATGTAATGGCAACGAAAGAGGATGCTGAAATGCAGAGGGATATGTCCTCCACTCTGCCAATACAAAACAAAAAAACGGAAAAATTTCAGTGTTTTGATTAGTATAGATAAATTGTACCCATTTCTGATGAGTACATATTAAAAGTTGCCTGACTGCTTATGAAGTGAACTAAAAGGATTGTAGACAAGAAGAAACTCATGATGTACAGACGGAGGATCAGGTGGACAGCCAGCTCGCGAATATTGTTTTTTTTATTTTTAAATGAACAACGAATCATATCATTTTGATACCCCACTCGATGGGCTTGGAAGAAAAAAAATATTGGGACCCGCACAATATGGCGTCAAACTAAGAACACTTAGGCGGTTAAGACGCATCTAATGATGTCTTTTATTCTTCTTTTTTTACATACAAATATACAAGATACGTGCGAAAAACATTACCCTCTCACTGCAGTCGGGTAAAAAGATGAATTATTCTACGCTCATGACAATTTGTTTCTAATATCAGTTTATGAGTACCTTCACTTGCTAGAGTGTCGAATATTTATTGCATACACGTGTAGATATTGTACTGACCTACTTATTGTCATTGTATCATTTTTTCTTATTCAATATTGTGACAGTTCCACATAAAACTATATTGTTTTAGAGCTGTTATTGAGTTAGTATTTTATTACTTTTCCAATAGGTCTAGCCACGGTTGCCAAAGAAGACAGGGTGGTACAGTCTGCTCTGAGACCCTAGACAAGTGACACTATCAACCAAAGCGTGACGATAGCTATTAGAAAAATGTCAAAACTGTATGGGAATCTCAAACGTTTTCGAAATGTGACGTGATCAGTCCCTTACATTTTGAAATGTGACGTGATACATTTTGGCATTTCAAGCATCGCCACCGCTAATGTCGAATGACACTTGTCTAGAGCCTCTGATCATGATCAGAGTCTTCAATGATGAGCATCATTATCGTCACGCAAGTACCCATAGTTTGATAATGTTCGTCGGTTCGTTGATATCCCTTAGATGAGTATATAGACTAGAGCATTTATTTGTAACAAAAATTGGTTGTCTGTAAAGTCGGTTTACGGACGATAGTTTAACGTGACAACGTCATAACAAAACATTGATTGATGAAGTCGGTGTCTTTGGTAGGTACCATTTTTTTTGTGTTATGGACACCGACATCCAAAAATAAAGTTATTTTTCACTTTGCAGTTTACTTATTTGCAAGTCGGTAGTATTTTTTTTTTTTTTATTAATTTTCACTTTTTAGTTGTACCTACCTAATAAGCAATTAGTTAAATAAGATACCTATAATGCCAGAATAGATTACCGAATATCATGAAACTGAACATAACCGGTGAAATGAGAGTGTACCAAGGTAATCTGTACACATCTGCGTACCCCTTTAGAGCGTACTGGCTTGATTTTATGTTATTTAATAACATAAAATCAAGCCAGTTATTAACAGACATGCGATTGCAGCAGTCCCGAGATATTTGCCGTTATTGATTGAAGAGTTATTTTGTCTATCTCCGAAGTTCTTCATCAGATCTTCACCAAATTAAAATGGGATCAATTTCGGCACATACTCTTTCAAACAAAAAAAGAATTTTCAAATACGGTCTACAATTGACGGATATCGGGGAACATAAATAAATAAAAAACACATAAAGTCGAACATAGAACCTCCTCCTTTTTGGTAAGTCGGTTAAAAACAGAAAACATCGAGCACTCATCGTTTTCGATTCGAAGTGCGGTTAAAATCGGCGAATGCTCGATGATGTGTTACAAGTAAATGCTCCATGCAGTCTATATTCACCTTTATTGTTCTAAATAATCTGAATTGAGCTACACTATAACTGACAAATGCTTGCATTCTCTGGACAGGTCCACTCAAATCCGAATGGTGATCATCTAAATAGACCACCTCAGTCACCTCAATTAATTGTATGGGCTACAAAAGAGATTTTGACCTATGATTTCGTTTCAGTGTTACTTCTTAGAGTATATAGTCAGTAAAAGCCTTCTTGTTGGCAAAATGTTTATACTCGGTGTCAGAATTTATCGCAGGTAATGGAAAATCATGAATTTTATTTTAATTATGACGTGCAGTGTATTATCTTGACAATATAATAATTACTTGACATATATTGGATTAATTTGAATTGTATATTTATTTTTTATTACTTGCTTTGTAAAACAACTTGACATTATAATTTATTACTTTTTGACATGGTATTGGATTAATTTTAATTGTATTATTATTATTTCATTTTTATGACATGCATTGTATTACCATGACTTTATAATTTGTTACTTGTGACATGTATTGGAATAATCCGAATTTTTTTTTTTTTATTTATATGACATGCATTGAATCTACTTGACATTTTATTATTATTTGTGACATTATACTGGATGAAGTTCAAATCACAAGGGTTTTTGTAACATATTTTGTATTAACTTGACATTGGAATTTTTACTTTTGACATTATTGGATTAATTAGTTTTTTTTTTCTTACATTTAATATTATATAATAACTGGACATTATAATTATTATTTGTGATGCACATATATTGGATTAATTTTAAATTGTATTTTCCTGAAACTATTGTAATAACTTGACAAAATAATTCATTTTTGATAGGTATATTTTAATGTTACTCAATTTTCTTTTTGCAATTTTAATTATTTAATGTTCGACACAATGTAATTGTTTGAGAATAAATAAATGAAAAATGAAAATGAAAACGACGGCCTCATGTAAAGCCTCATAAATCCTACCGCTAAAATCTGACGGCATTTGTTTTTCGATACAATTCTATTTTCAGAAATGCTACTTGACAGTAGAATATATTGCTCCAGGGTTGCCTGGAACAGTATACGGAGTATATTCTTATACCATGCCTGGAACTATCTAATCCTCTCCCTGTCTAATATTGCTCCTTGTAACAACAATATTGAGGGCTAAAACAGCCATGTCACTTGTCTAGTCGGTACATGGTGGACATCCCTCCCATACGCACAAAGCGTTTTGCTAATACTTTCATTGTGCGTACAGCTAAGGAGTGGAATTCCCTTCCGGGGTCTTTGTTCCCTGATAGCTACAACCTTGGGGTCTTTAAGTCAAGAGTGAATAGGTTTCTTCTAGGCAAGCGTGCTTCACCGTAGACCACGTCATCGCTTAACATCAGGCGAGATAGTAGTCAAACGCGAGCCTATAGATTATTAAAAAAAAAAAAGTCAATAAGAGTACAAGTCATGTGCGTGAAGTTAGTAACTTTCTAACGAAAAAATCGCATATTTCTTTTAAACCTGCCAAAGATCACAGCGGGTCAGTGAAACTATTAAACTGAAACTTCTATAAAAATATCACTAGAGAAACAAAAGGGATTCTCGTTTACTCGATATTTCGTAAACAATCGATTGTGTCGAGAATTCTATTAACCCGACGCTTTTGTTCCCTGCTCGGCGGAGCGAGACGGGGTAAGTGAAAAACTGGGGGCTTCAAATAACCAAAAGTGTCGGCATTTTGTTTTAAATCTGTTTATTATTACTACTTCAGGCTTTTAAAGGTTTTCATCTTTTGTTTGGCTGTTAAAATGGGTTCCGTTTAATCAAAACACCACGCTAGAATATTAGGTAACTATAATAATTCTCTGAGACGCCTTCGTAATTTTCTTCCCATGACCACTAAAATTGCGATAGCCCAATCCCTACTTCTCCCTATTCTGGACTATGCTGATGCCAGCTATCTTGATCTCACCCAAGACCAATTGGATAAGCTTGAGCGACTTCAAAATCTCTGTGTCAGGTTCATATTTGGCTTGCGCAAGTATGATCATGTTTCTGAATTTCGAACCAAGCTCAAATGGCTTCCTGGAGAAAGAAAGTATGTGGGCTTCGCCTTCGCCGGAATGCCCACATACTTTCTTTGCTATATAATGTGCTCTTTAATCCATCTAGTCCCTTTTATCTTAAAGAACGCTTTCAGTTCCTTTGTGACACACATTCTAGGTCCTTGAGATCATCGGGAATCTAAAATTAAGTATACACATGCATTCCACATCCTTCTTCGACAAATCCTTTACAGTTCAAGCAGCTCGTTTGTGGAATGCATTACCTATTGAAGTGAGACGTGCTCAATCCTTACCAACATTTAAAAAAATGGTGAAGGAGCATTTCCTTTCGCTATGATTAGTCTTCTCCTTTCTCTGTGATATTTTTGTTATTTATTAGTATATTATGTATTATTGTATGTATGTATTTTATGTTATTATGTCTAAGTATGAAAGATATGAAGAGGAACGGAATTTAGGGTTGTCAGTGTACAATAATATGTACACTGACAACCCTAAATTCCGTTCCTCTCGTTCAGTCCATCCAAAGGTTGTCTGTAAGAGATTGCCCTGTGCGATAAGGCCGCCCATTGTACACTTGCTTTTATACTTGTTTGTCCTGTATATATATTTTTGTGGTGTACACTAAAGAATATAATAAATAAATAAAATAATTATGAACTATATTTTATACGTGTTTGAATCTTCATTATTACATGTACAAGCGTGTATAAAAATGGAAGAGAGAAATAAAAGTCATTGGGCATCAAAAAATTCGTCCACATCACGCTTGTAACCTCCGAAAGGTATGACATAGTTGTACCTCAACGGGTGTGGTAAACTCACTGATCACGGTTTTTAACACGCTTTTATTAGCTTGGTATTTATGTGTCTATGTAACGGAATCTTTGAACGTAATTTTCTCCCCCTTCAAAACGTCGGATTAATATGAAACTTTGCACACTAATCAAGGACCGATGACAATGCAATAATTGAAGTAGTTTGTCCCATTGTCCTTACAAGGATCTTTAAATTAAGAATAGTGATTATAATATTTTTTTTTTTGTAAAAAAGCGTGGGGTGCTTGATGTCAATTTTTATAATAATATATTGACAGATATTGGTAGTTATTTTGAAAATATCTTAAAAACCGGCCAAGTGCGAGTCGGACTCGCGCATTCCGTACCATTATCGCAAAAAACTCCAAACAAATTTATTTTATTCTGTTTTTAGTATTCGTTGCTATAGCGGTAACAGAATTTCAACTGTCTAGCTATCCCGGTTCATGAGATTCAGCCTGGTGACTGACGGACAGACAGACAGACAGATGGATCGCGGAGTCTTAGTAATAGGGTCCCGTTTTTAACCTTTGGGTACGGAACCCTAAAAAGCACCCCACGCTTTTTTACAATAAAATTTCTTTTTTTTTGTTAGTCACACTATTCTTAATTAAAATTTATTATTTTCTACTTTTTATTTAGGTTTTCTATTAAAGCGTGTTTTTTAAACAATTTATTTGTTGGTTATTTGCTTAAATAAAGGGATATAAATTTCAAAGCAGTGAAGAATATCCAAAAAGAACATGGACCACTTCAGCTACACTGAAGCTGTCCATGTTTCTGATTGCTTAAAACTTAAGTCTATAGAAACTTTCTTACGTTTATAAAGGCTTTCTGGAGATAACCTACGGCTGAATCTATAGACAGAGGATTGACTCTACCCTACTTACGAAAGTTTCGACTTTACAGCTGACCGATTCGCCTTTGGGCGATGTTGGTGGGTGTTACGATGAAAAATTTTGAGACTAAACGCAGGCGAAAATAAGGATAATATTTCGAAAATCCAAATTTGTGTTACTTTGCTTTAATGAATGTAACGGTAAAATCAATTTTATGTTATAATCGAAGCTGTTGTCTTGGGCTGTTTGTTCAGCATTGAAAATAAAACGGGTCCCTCGATATTATAAAGACTAAATTAGATAAGCAGTAACAATATTTACCTTTGTAATTGCTTTGAAAACACAATCAAGTTGTCAACGAGGCGTTAATGGCGAAATAACAGTTTAAACATTTTTGATGTTATTTTGTTGGACGAGTTACCGATTTTTTGAGGCTTAACCAGCCTTGGAAAAATGGGGTTTATGTAGGTAATTCATTGTGTGTTTACGTAATCATTGGAAAGTAGCGCTACGCAGAGATGTTTCTAGTCATGTCCTCCAACTTGACTCCACCTCAAATCATCAAATTGACAATTATTGTTATTTATTGACTAAGTCAAGTGGAGGTTCTTCAAACTGAGTTGGAACATGGGCCTTAGGGTCTGTTTCTGATTTGGAAATTTGGAGTTGAAGTTTGAAAGAGCGTGCTGACTCCTGCTTTAAAGTCAAAATTTGACATAAATCGGGGGTTAGCTATAACCTGAGGGCCTTTAGGTCAAGAGTGAATACTACTAGGTAAGCACGCTTCACCGTTGACCACATCATCACTTACCATCAGGCGAGATAGTGGTCAAACGCGAGGAAATCTATTCATAAAAAAACTACACTTTGTGAGTCATGCCTAAGTCTTAGTACCATGAGGCACCCAAGGTGGAAGTTATAGACTACTAGCTGAAAAGTGTTTTCTTATCCCAAGGGAACGTTATGCAAATATATTACTCGAAAGGATTATAGACTATAAAACCAGGCATAAATCTAGATTTGCTCATAACTTAACATAACATCATGCCTGTATTTCTCGAAGGGCTGGCACAGGTTGTGCGCCGGTGAGGAGGTAGTCGCAGCCCTCTTCCCGGCGAGAGCGGAGTACATGCCGCCGCCGATGGCTTTGCCCACGGCCGCAGAGTCTACAGAGGAGGACGCCATCAGCGTCCCAGAGTTGATACAGGCAGAGATGGGGGCGGCCGTGATGCGGTTCTAGGCCAAGAACGTGGCTTCGTGGCCCGACGGGATCCACGGCCACGTATTAGCTCTCGCTCTGAAGGAGCTTGAGCCCTGGCTGAGAGGACTCTTCACAGCGTGCCTTGAGCGGGGCCAGTTTCCCACTTTATGGAAATCTGGTCCTGCTCAGGAAGGCGGAATCGCCGTCCGCGTACCGGCCCATAGTGCTGCTAGACGAGGTGGGTAAGCTGTACGAGCGGATTATCGCTGCCCGCCTCGTCAGCCACTTGTGAAGAGAGGGGATGGATGAACGGTCTCGGGGACGTCCGTCGCTCCCCACACATCAGGAACCGAGCTGGCGGTGCGTAGTGTTCCACGCGCGCCCTTCTTAGACGTCACGGTGGGAGTCAAACACCTCACTCCCCTCAACCCGAGGTCGAGGCCCGCAGGGGCGGGCCGGCACTAGCCGGGGGTTGCCGTAGTATCGTTGTTCCCGCGACCACCGGCGTAGGTGTGAGATGGAACACCGGTGTGGTTTTTAGTCAGTAGGAGTATGACAGACCCCCAGGGCGGAGGACATCCAACCCGAAACAAAAAAAGAAATTTTCACCTATAGTACGCCCACATTTCACTAGTTATGTTAAAGTCTCATGTAAAAGACGGCGATCCTATTGCCATCAACCGGACACAAGTTCAGACTCCGGGCTGCTATTGAGAAATTCCAGATGGAAAAACTCAATAACACTTTTATGACCCGGGAATTGAATCCAGGACCTCATACTCTGCAGTAACGCTTGCGACCACTACACCAACAGCTGAAAGAGGTACTGAGAAATAAGAGAAGTTCCTAATACTCCACAACCTGATCCTACCGGCCCCCTTCACAAGTTACCATACTTCCATAGTTGCCATTCCACCAATCCGCACCAAGCGCATTCAACATCCTGCATAATGCGCACAGCGAATGATTGGAACTCACTACCTGCGTCTGTGTTGCCGAACGCATTCAATCCGAATCTCTTCAAAGATAGAGTGAACAGAGAGCCTGGGTAAGCCTACTCCACGTCGACTTTGTCTCTGTCACCTCTGACCTACACTAGAGTCAGGAGCAAACCCATCTCAAATAAATAAAACATAGTAAAACCTATTAACACTTAGACAGTATGTTCAGTAGTTTACGGCCAAATCTCAGCAACATTCATTATGAAATCCAGATAGCTTCACGAACAGTTAGTGCTTAAACACATATTAATACAGCACAAAGTTCCATGAAACTCATTTGAACTTGCAACACAACTATCGAATCGAGTTTAGTCGTAAATTGGACGACGGAATGAAGATTCCAACAGGCGTGAGTCCCATGGGGACTATAAAGATAACGTACAGAAGGCACACTTACACAAATCACTGTCGCCTCTCTCGACTGTTTACATTATTTATACAGTGTTGTGCGGCGTTTTAACAAAATAGTAAGAATGAAGGCCAAGTATCTGAAACGATTATAATTATAGTCCTTGACATTTTGTTAATTACATAATTATATTTCGGATATTTTGTTTTTGACTATGATGATCAATTGTCAGTCTCTTGTATTTTAGTCCAGGAAATAAAGCTGTAAAGAAAAACTTAGTTAAGCGCTTTCAGCGGGATTGTGGTCTTTATGGTGGTAGCAAATGTAGAAATGTTGCCTGAAAAGTCTATGAAAATCCAATAAAAGCAAAAAAAAATATTAGCTGTCAAAGGGCCCAAAAATCAGTATTTTCCTCAATTCTCGTAAAGTTTTGTGCAGGGACAAGTTTTTTCCTTATTCAATTGTGCACAAAAAAGTCCATCATAAGATTCACTAACGTTCATTAGTTTTCGAGATATGAGCCAAATGTTTTTCTTAATAAATCTTTGCCTATGGTAATTTAGGCTAGTTAAATTGTGTTTTTATGCTCAAGAGAGCCGTTTAACATTGAAATTGACGTTTTCTGGTATGTTTTCATATTTAACCAACAATATTGTCTGTTTTGGGTAGGTACTTAAAATACGGCAAAAGTGAAAGTTAAACCCAAATACTACCCCTGTTACTGAAATATACCCCATAGCAGAGTTTTCCACAGATAAAAACATTTTTATTTTGGTTTAACTGTAAATGGCTTTCTTTTAATTAATTTAATTTTACATGCCTTTTGGGCAGAATGTATGGTTCATCTCACGATCTTATTTTAAATGCATTCTGGCAAATAAATAATTTGGTTTGATTGGGTTTGAACCAAATAATTTTGTAATGGAGGTCTGCGCTTTTATAAATATTTTTCCCGTAACGATTAAGTTAGATAAACACAGGAGAATGAATAAGCCTTCTGCAGTATATATTTTATTACCACATATCCCCTGGAGGTGCCCACGGATTGAACGCGTCAAAGTTTCCTCCGGGAAAGTTTATATATAATGACATTCTGACGCCCTTAGGGACCAATCAGACTGTTTCCCAAGCGATTCGGGCGAAACGGCGCGGACTTAATGTATTGACGCGTCTACGGCTTAATCTTTGACGAGTTCTGTCGAGAAACTGCCAATAGACAAGGATTAGGAAGTTGAGAACAGGCGATAGTGAACCTTATAGGCTTTACAGGTGAGTATGTAAGTACTTAAGACGACGACTAACGCCAACGACCTTGATGGAACAAAACGCGCACTCGTTTCACACCCGCGCGACCCAAAATTTAGTAGTTTTTTGTACTTTCCTTATTATTCTAGGACTTTAAAAAAAAAGCCTCAGATCAAAATGTAGATAATTAAATTGTCTTTGAGATGGTGTCGATTTCATTAAAATACGCCTAGCGGTTTTAGTGTGATTGTCGTGTTTTTGTCCGTTTTAGACATAACTTTACAAATTAATTACACTATGTTATACGAATAAAACTCAAAATTTGCTCAGATCAAATTATTAAGAAAATAGTCTAATACAACATATATTTTTTTCAAAAAATTACGACTAGCCATTTTGACGTGATTCTCATTTGAAAATCAGCTACTCAAGGGAATCGGCGCCTTAAGTGTTTTATTGCACAGCGTTTCTTTGGCGGGTCCTATGAAATATTTTCAAACTAACGTGACTCATTTACCTACAACACACATTGTGCATTCAGTCTCAAGATCTTTTTTATACCATAACGTGTAAGTATCATGTAGTACCGTTGGGCTAGGATTACGTACAGTCTTTGCATGTACTTTAAGAAGTGACATCAGCCTTCAAGGCCTAATACAGGGTGCAAGGTGTGGTCATATTTTAAAAACTGCTTGTGCCCATATAAATAAACAACTTACTCCAAAGAAATCATAGCCAATTCTCAAAAAAAAAAGTATTTCCCATACAAATTATTTTAGCTCAGCTAACGTCAGCTTCGTTAATACCATTCCGTTACTCCCTGTATATGCATAAAATTATACGAGAAAGAAAGAGCTTACATACTAAAGATCTCTCGAAATGTTTTCGTTTTGTCAAGGACGGACACCGAGTGTTGTCAGTCAGTTACACTTTCCTTTCACGGAAAGTTTCATGAAGTAATGACCTAATATATACTTACCACCATCATCATCGAACTTAGTGTTGTTCAGAATTATTAAAAAAACTTAATTCTTCATTTAAATTATCGATTGGAAATTTGAATTAAGAATCTACAATGCATAAACTAATCATAATCTAGGTTTATAAAGATTACACAGCATATGTTCTCGAAAATAGCGTTTTCCAAGCAGCCAAACTGTGCGAAAAGTGTCACTTTTTTCACTAAGTGCTTTTACTTTTCTGTATTTTTTAGGGTTCCGTAGCCAAATGGCAAACAACGGAATCGTCATGTCTGTCTGTCTGTCAGTCCGTATATCACAGCCACTTTTGCCGAAACTATAACAACTATGCTGTTGAAACTTGGTAAGTAGATGTATTCTGTGAACCAGGATATGCTGAGCGCGGTTGTATAAGCTCGCCATTTTATTAATTTCTTGCTTGGTTCAGATATATATTTTTTTATTTCCTCGCACAATGCATAGTAAAATGTTGTATGATACACGTACGTAAGATGATGCCCGCTTCAATCAATCAATCAGTTTATTTGTGAAACATAGGCGATTACATAATATGTGTTTACATAATGTATGTGTATGTTTTGTCATAATTAAGACATACACATCTAAACACATAAAGTGTCATTAGATTTTATGTGGCTTAGAAAAAAATATATTTTAAATCAATTAAATACATGAAAAATAAGGAAAAACATCAAATACAACAAAATCAAACAATAGTCATGAGGTAAAAAAAATATTTAAAAAATGCATCATTATAATAATTGGTCGTTAAAAAATTCGTCTACAGTATAATAACATTTGTCAATTATTTATTTAGTAAGAGCTTTTTTAGGTTTACATAATTTCATGTTTTTTTATGTCATCACGTTTTCACGCTCTAAGAGCTTATGGCCACCCAGGCCATAAGCTCTTAGGTTATTATGGCACGATATATTGCGAAAACATCGTATACACTCGTGTCGTAGTGACAGATGTATACATCTGTCCCTTTTTCGATCTCAAATTGATACCGCTCTAAGGGCTTATGGTCACCCCCCAGACATTTTATTTAACACCTTAGGTGCCATACCAAAAAAACTTTTTCCCATCAATGAGGTCCTACATTTTTAACCCCCGACGGAAAAAGAGGGGTGTTAAAAGTTTGACGTGTGTTGCTGTATCTATGTATTTGTGTGTCTGTCTGTGGCATCATAGCGTCCAAACGGGTCAACCGATTTTAATTTAGTTTTTTTTGCAAGTTAATTTTGTCGAAAGTGTTCTTAGTCATGTTTGAATAAAATTGGTTAAGCCGTTCAAAAGTTATGGGCGTTTTACTGATTGAACCGGGATGTTTTCGCAATATATCGTACCATAATAACGATTTCAATCGATTGCCGATCGAAGCGTATCTACTATGTATTAGATAAATTATGTAGCATGAAGTAAAATGATTCGGAGGTTTTTTAAATTTTGAAATTTTACTTGTAGGTGACATAGTTTATTTACGTATTGGGCACGTAATGGCTTTTTAGTTGAAGATATTTTTTCAAATAATTGTGGGATTCTTTTCACAAACAACGCTATTTCCAAAATGTATAATGCTGGAAGGGTCGGTATTTTTAAAGACTTAAAATATGGTCTACAGCTATCCTTTGTTTTTATATTACACATTGCTCTGACACATCTTTTTTGCAACCTAAATATAAGCTCACGGTCAGTCGACTACCCCCAAAAAATTACGTCATATTGCAACACAGATACTACAAGTCCATGGTATGCTACCAGTAACGTATCTTTATTTACCTTTTTTGATAACTGAAAGAGTGCATAAGCAGATTTACTCAGGCGTTTACAAAATTTTTCTATCATGGGTTTCCAAGTAAGCTTACTGTCGATGGTAATACCTAAAAAGCATTATTAACTTCTTCTATTCTATGGTTTTTATAAGTTACATCAATATTTGGATGTGGTTGCCGTTGATGAAAGTGCATCACCTTAGTTTTATTCAAATTAATTACGAGATTATTATTATTCATCCGTTGGATGATATTAAGAAGGGATTTATTAATATCATTTTGATAAGTGGTCACATTACTACATTTTATAATAGCACATAATTTTGTGTCGTATTACTTTTGGCAGATCATTAATATATATCAGAAACAATAACGGCCTCAACACGCTACCTTGGGGCACGCCATATCTTACGTGTCTTGGTTTTGATCTATATATGGTCTGCATTTTTATCTTATGACATATTCTAGATATTTACGTGTATTGATATCTGTCACTGAGGTATGATTTAATAAGTTTCAGACGCGTGTCGCCATCGGCCACTCATCGGGAATCACCTACCTTGCGCACTTGTAGCATAAATAACTAATTAATTAAAGCTCACAGTTGTCTGTTCTGGAACATACCTGAAAATAGAAAAACAAAAAGAATTTAGAAAAAAATGTAAACTCGTTTTACGTCAAGTTTTCTTTCATTGGTATAAACATCTCAACCCACTTCATATCTTGAAATATAAAAGAAAAGCAAGAATTTTTCTAAAGTTTCTTTACAAACTCTTAAAAAGGCTTTCTTATTTTAGGAAACTTAAATATTCTTAAATGTTAAGTCGGGCGAGACTGCTGAATGAGCTAGACGCCGACTAACGATGTTTTAAAAACGTCTCATTTAGAATTTTAATAAAGAACTATATTTTATCTGAGGTTTTACTTGGACGGAGTGCCTAAAATTTATACTTTTGACGTTAAAAGTGTGAAGAAAGAGTAACCTTTTACAGCAGTGAGAAGCGTAAAAGACGGCAAAGGTTTTGTTAAAAGAAATGTCTTATATTTTACTTATCTATACTTATATCTATACTAATATTATAAAGCTGAAGAGTTTGTTTGTTTGTTTGAACGCGCTAATCTCAGGAACTACTGGTTGGAATTGAATAATTCTTTTTGTGTTGGATAGTCCATTTATCGAGGAAGGTTATAGGCTATATAACATCACGCTACAACCAATAGGAGCCGAGCATAAATGAAAAATGTTGCAAAAACGGGCAAAAATATTCCTATTTGAGAGCTTTTGTTGCGTGCGCTGCGTAAACGGTTTAAGTTACGCAAATATAATGTATGATGGCATTGTTCTTCTTTAAAACTTCTAAAAAGAAGTCCGCGACAGCATATGTCTATCTTTTAAGATTTACTCACAATAGCAGCTTTTACGTTCTAAATTTTAATTAGATCGCCGCCGCCGGTAGAAACAAAAGTTTACAGGTTACATTCGTATCGTACTAAGGGTAGGTAGGGTAGGGTAGGTGTAGGGTAGGTGTAGGGTAGGTGTAGGGTAGGTGTAGGGTAGGTGTAGGGTAGGTGTAGGGTAGGTGTAGGGTAGGTGTAGGGTAGGTGTAGGGTAGGTGTAGGGTAGGTGTAGGGTAGGTGTAGGGAAGGTGTAGGGTAGGTGTAGGGTAGGTCTAGGGTAGGTGTAGGGTAGGTGTAGGGAAGGTGTAGGGTAGGTGTAGGGTAGATGTAGGGTAGGTGTAGGGTTGGGGTAGGGTAGGTTTAGGGTAGGTGTAGGTGTAGGGTAGGTGTAGGGAAGGTGTAGGGTTGGGGTAGGGTAGGTTTAGGGTAGGTGTAGGTGTAGGGTAGGTGTAGGGTAGGTGTAGGGTAGGTGTAGGGTAGGTGTAGGGTAGGTGTAGGGTAGGTGTAGGGTAGGTGTAGGGTAGGTGTAGGGTAGGTGTAGGGTAGGTGTAGGGTAGGTGTAGGGTAGGTGTAGGGTAGGTGTAGGGTAGGTGTAGGGTAGGTGTAGGGTAGGTGTAGGGTAGGTGTAGGGTAGGTGTAGGGTGGGTGTAGGGTAGGTGTAGGGTAGGTGTAGGGTAGGTGTAGGGTGGGTGTAGGGTAGGTGTAGGGTAGGTAGGATAGGGTAGGTACGTAGCCAGTTGACGGGAGCGAAGCCGCGTGGGACAGCTAGTAATATTATAAAGCTGAAGAGTTTGTTTCTTTGTTTGCTTGCGCAGCTAATCTCTCTAGTACATTTATCGAGGAAGGTGTTATAGGCTATATAACATCCCGCTACGACCAATAGTAGCGTAGCATAAATGAAAAATATTGCAATAACGGGCAAAATTATTCCTTTTTGAGAGCTTCCGTTGCGAGCGCTGCGTAAGCGATTAAAGTTACGCAACAATCATGTATGTAGGGTAGGTAAGTTAGGGTAGGTAGGTAGCCAGTTGAAGGGAGCGAAGCCGCGTGGGACAGCTAGTCTATACTAATATTGTAAAGCTGAAGAGTTTGTTTGTTTGTTTGAACGCGCTAATCTCAAGAACTACGGGTTGGAATTGAAAAAGTATTTTTGTGTTGGATAGTCCGGTTATCGAATAAAGTTATAGGCTATATAACATCACGCTACAATCAGCGGAGCAGAAGTGAAAAATGTTGCAAAAAATCCTTTTTGAGAGCTTCCGTTGCGTGCGCTGCGTAAGCGGTTAAAGTTACGCAACATTCATGTATGTAGGGTAGGGTAGGTAGGTAGCCAGTTGACGGGAGCGAAGCTGCGTGGGACAGCTAGTTAATGATAAAGTTTAAAGTACAGATGTTTCACTTCATCACGTATCATCATTTCGTTCGAAAGTCGTCCAGTGCTGGAAATAGGCCTCCCCCAAGCGTCGCATCCACCGGACGCCCGCAGCCTTGACTAGATCATCGCTCCACCTAGTGGGAAGCCTTCCAACGCTGCGTCTTCCGGTACGCCGTCGTGATTCTAGAACTTTTTGGCCCCAACGGCCATCTGTTCTGCGAGCAATGTGCCCTGCCCACTGCCACTTAAGTTTGGCAATTCATCGGGCTATGTCGGGCACAAATGAGTGAAAAGTATGTGTATCATACAAATAACCATGTGTCGATCTCTCGCGCCATCCCATCTTCCTAACTCTTCCTGTGCTGGCGCTGCCGCTACGGCATCAGAGAAACTTAAGCGGCGGAAATATAATAACCTCATTGGAAGGCATATTTTTGAGCCGTTTGGGGTTGAAACTCTTTGTCCGTGGGATCCGAGTTTTCTCGCTTTATTTTAAGAACTATCCAAACGACCCTAGTTGAGACTTCGCGTGACCAAAGGGCTGGGTTTTACCGTGATCAGATCAGAGGATAAGCATTGCCATACAACGTGGCAATTCTGCCAGTATTTTGAGCATATTTTAGAGTAGGTGGACATATTTTAGTGCAGTCTTGGTAAAATACTACTACAAAATACTGCCTCTAGAATGACAGTCAAACCGATAACAGCATTTACTTACTTTACAACAATAAACTACAAAAATACTATTATACTTTACAAAGTATAAACTAGACCCGACAGAACTGAATTCGTATAAAATCCCATAGACAACACTTTCAATTTCACTCGAATTTTCCAATTTAATAAGTGAGCTTATTTTTTTTCCCTGCTAGAAAACCTAAAATGGATCTTACGAACATTAAAACAAAAAAAAACGGTCTAGAGCGTGTCGGGTTACGACAGTATAGAATTCTGTAGATAACCGTCTCTAAAAAACCTTGAAAATGATATCCATGACTAAAATAAACTACAAGCATTGAACATTGCCCTAAAGAAAATATAAACTGGATTGAGAGCCAAACATAACTTTGCCGTTGGAAAACTGTTGCTTTTTACATCAAAATAATTGTGCTCTGTTTACCAAATGCATATAAGTTCATAATCGTTATTTTTGTTTAAAAACGCTATGTACAAACATCACCCATTTTATTATATAGATATAGATAGATGTAAAGATGTCTAGATTGATGACATGTATAGATTATTAATAGGATTAATAGAATGAAATATTAAAATGATGAGAAACTTTAATTTTGAATTAGCAGACATTTGAACTGCATAAATCGTTGATGATGATTCGTCAGCTCATCGTCGCCAGGATAAAAAGTCAACGACGACAGGTCGTCGTCATCATTAAAAGGGATTATTATTTACTTGAACTCTTAATAGATCATTGTTCACACTGCCGTTGTGGCCCATAAGTTTTCTGTCTCCAACAGAATCCATATATAGATCCAATTTGAGTCTTTTACCATTGACCACACTATTTATTATAGAATTAAATTAATTTAATATAGAATACCAGCTCAGATTTAATAATAAAAAAACCAGCCAGGTGCGAGTTGGACTCGCCCACGAAGGGTTCCGTACCCAGGGTGGCGTAACTATGTATGTATGGGGACACCCTTTAATTTTCAAGATTTTTTTATTTTTTGGCATTTTTCCTTTATTTGTTCTGTAAGAACTTACTTTTTGCCAAATTTCGTGATTCTAGGTCAACGGGAATTACCATATAGGTTTGACCGGTTGACTCAGAATTGTCAATTTTGGTTAAAAGCAAGGTCTTACAACACAAGTAAAGGGATAATTCTGAAAAATTAAAAAAGTTGAAAATCAAGGTAAATTTTGGTACTCACAAGTTTTCGTGAAAATCAAAATTTGCTCATATCTTTTTATCGTGTTGACTCAGGGCCTTGATTTTACACTACTTAAACACTCAATGGCAAAATTAGCGGCACAATATATATATATATTTTTTTAAATACGTCGTTATTATAAAAATATATTATTCTAGACACTTTTCTTTACTTAAATATACACCTTTTAAAATAAATACGAGATCGCATTTATTACAATTTTGTGAGTAACATGATTTTATGGGCAAACTACATATTGTTGATTTTTGAAGGTTATCAAGGAAAGTTAGTTTTTTTTATTTAAAAAACCAATTTTACAATAAAAATAATATTGTAAAAGATTGAGTGGTTCCTCTACGTGCTCTTATTAAAGTTTTCATCCGCCTTGAAATATTGAGAATAATTTTATTCATTGTTTCCGCTACCATTTCTAAACAATGACGTTTTCAGTTCACCCACATTGATAGGTAGGTGGGTAGGTAGGATAATGATTTTTTATCTTTGTTTTAGCAGGTCCTAGGCGAGTTCTATCGGATGCATATCTGGTGTCCTCGCTGACGATTCCAAAACTGCGATATTGACATTATTAAGAGGGGCTGGCGTAAAAAAGTGTTATTCGGTCGAGCATTAACCTTGATTAATACGAAATGATAAAGGGGCAAATGGCACCACATTTTAATCTTAAATTGCTCTTCTATAGCAATCTGCATGAACATTCTTTCCATCTATCACGACTAAGTCCGTACGAGCTCCCAAACATATCCAATCTGAATCCAATATTGGTCTTCTACCATATGCTACTGTAGGTTAAAATATTGAATGATAATATTGTTTTTGTTCATGTTAACACATTCATTACAGTTCGTCGATTCGATTTAAATTAATTCCATACTCATCACTAAACAATATTTTACTGCACTTGTCCGTGGATCAAAGTCGATGTTGCAAAAGTTATTCTTTTTCTATGGTGTTTACCTCAAGTTGTGGACCTTCGGCGAGTACTTAAAAGCTAAAACCAGCTTCTTTCAACCTCCTTCGTACCATAAGCTCACTTAGTCTGGCACCTCGAATTTCCTCCAGGTCATTTTTGCCTTGAACGACCTTTAAATGCGGGTTTTTGCGAACGCGAAATTGAATGAAACGATATTCCTGTTAGAAGTACATGGTATTTTGCCTTGCACTGATCTCTTCTCACAAGCATTAGTGTCTCTTAATCATTGGAAACTGCGATAAATGGTTGGGACAGGGTAACGCTGTTTCCCCCCCGGTGGGTTCCCGCATTGTCGAGGCGGGGGGGCTCAGTAGCCGTGGCTTGGACAACCACGGTGAAGCGAAGAGGAACCCGAGGAGGGGCCGCTCGTCAGGGCTTTTGCCAACAAGCCGACGACGTAGCGGCCAATAAGTAGGTTGCGGTGCCGTATGGGCGCCACCGCAACTGAGGCGGGCCGCGATGTTGTATGGTAGAGGCATCGAGGCTGCGGCGGGAGAGGAGTGCCGGTATTGCGGTGCGCCGCTATCCCTATCCGCCGCGGCCTGCACGGGGTCGCCACCGTCTGATGGCGGACGCGGTGCGGCCGCAGGGGAGGAGGAGTGTCGGTATAGCGTTGGTCGCTCTCCCTATCCTCTGCGGCCGAAAAGTGGTAGGTGGCGGGGCCACTGTCCTGTCCCGTCACAGAGGGACCAAGGGTGCCACACACGGGGTCGTCTGGCACCCATGTGCCGGTTTGGTCCCTGGGGTGGTCACGGCGTGCAGCGTGTTCTGGTGCGCCGGTGACGGGGGTTACTCCCCAAAGGAGGGTCCGGTGACGGACAACCGCGGCGGGTTCGCGGATGTATGCTTACGCGTTCCCGTGTTCCCGCCAGAAGCGGCAGAGGAGGACACCGTGGAGTTTTAGTGGGTTAGAGTCTCACATAACTGCACTATCTCCCCGTGGTAGTGCAGTATGCATGAGCATTTCTCCACGAAAAAAAAAAAAAAAAAGGGTAACGCTGTTTGATCATTCGTATTTCGTGTTTTGTTTACCACTTATCGTGCACTTAGACGTTTTCAATAATGTAAATATTGTAGCGATACGGGCATAGAGTTAAATTTTGACCATTGTGCTCAATGCAATAGTTTTTTTTTTATGAAGCGTAAATTAATTTTTGAATTTGGAAATTAACTGTGGTCCAGCATTGTTTGCTTTTAGAATAAGGTATAGAACAATAGTTATTATTCTAAGATAATAATATTAGATTTAAAAAACGTATTACGAACAATTTCGGTTACAGGTGCTTATTTTTAATTAAAACAAAAATGCCAAATATTTAATTTCAAGTGAATATTATAATGGTCATTGAAATGACAGCGGGTTAATTGTCACTGACTTACGGAATCTATGACAAGTTTTTTGCTAAGAATATATATTTTAAGCTACTTCTACAGATATTCTAAAACAATTTTGAAAAATTACCTTTTAGTGGGTCAGGTTTAAATATCGTTGATTGACATACACATTTCGCATATTACATTATTCTTCTAAAATATTTCTCGTTTATGTACTTATGTCGTAACATATAATATGTACCTACATATTACCAACTTTTATTTTGAATGTAAAACTGAACATAAGAAAGCAACTGGCGGAAACAGAAAAACGTAAAAAAAACATGTCTAGTAATTAAAGGGCCAAGATCTTAACAAATGATACCAAAGTACGCCGCCCAGTTAACGATTACTTTTATCTGCCTGTCTGATAAATAAGAAAGAACAAGATCAGCAGCTTGTCCACGAATTCCGCTGTGCTATCATTAACAAATCAGTCAACGGAATCAAATGCTTTGGACAGGTCTCAAAATGCCAATTGCAGTAAAAGCTTGTCAGACTCATGTGTTTCTTAACTTTCGCCCCTCAAAGATTGCTTCGGAATTAAAAGTCAACTCATTTAACAAATTAAGAGATTTCAATTAACCCGTTACGATTGTCAAAGATCTACCAACTGCTTAACGTACTTTCTGAGGTACGGAGGAGTTTCGGTATCTCAAGAATGGTCACCCATCCACTGACCGACCTTAGCAAGCGTTGCTTAACTTTGAAGACCGGCCCGTGCGGCTGTTATTATTATGCTCCTCGTAGATAGAAATAGTATAAAAAGTATTTTTAATCACATAATGTCTTATGTGCTGTCAACTCCACGACACAGTAAGTAAGTGTAGACGCGAGTTCATTACTGAACCCCACATTATACGACCGCACCACGCAAGCATTTTTATTAAAACCTTCACGCCACCTGCGAATAAATTGATTAAAATGATCGAATGATGAAGATCCAGTGAGGATCTACTCGCATTTTATGGTGATAAATAATAATATAGCTCTATTTGTTTATAGCTGAGTAGGTACACATTAACTTATTGATTTTGATCTTTTAGAAATGTAGACGATTAGTAGGTACTAGTTCGTGGTAGCAGCATTATTGTTTTGGTATAACCCTTGACAACTTTAACAGTCCGCAAAACCGTCAAAATGTCTAAATTCGTGGTTAAATTATGTACTCTTGTGTACTCTATCAATAATCAAACTAAAGTGTCTATAGCTTAGAATCTATAGCATCAGCAGAAAAGAAAACACACTCAAACAAGCCAGAGCACGCAACACAAACATAAAAAAGAAAACTTAGCCTAAACAACAATAAAAAAAATATAATCAAACAATATAAAAGTAACATTGTGTGTTCCACGGCATCATAGAATCGGTGAATCGGTATCGGTGGCATAGAATCTATAGCATAGAATCAAAAGTATATAGTACACCCGATTTTGGCTGATAACCTTCTTCTAGAAAAAGCTTTAGACACCTTAGTTTTGGAAGAGTACGACTGCAGTTTTGACCTTTGACTCTAAAAACTATTTTATTTTTCGAGTAACAGGTGCAACAGTTATAATAATAATAATGAGACGCGAATACAACATTCGATATAAATATCTGCCTATTTTTTTAAATATCAAATACTTCTTCGAATTTCTATCCGAAAAAAGTCTCGTTATTTGACACATAACATTAATTACTTACTAACATCTACGTTTCTAAAGGATCGCTGACATAAATTAATGATAACGGGGCACGAAGATTGTGGGGCTCTTCAAATAACTAAGTTTCAAGGAAAGGTCGGCGATCGCGATATGACTTGAGACGTGAGAATTGCAGGCTTCCAGGGAGGGGGGCGAGGGGGGTTATATTGCCTCCATCCCCTCTCCATCATCACGGGTAAGGGACGAGCGTGAAGTCTGATACAGCAAGCTATTGTTGTTTTTAAAATTAGAAGGTTTTTCTCTGTTTAATAGCGATCGTCCTTTAAGTTCTAAGAACGCTAAACTTGATGTAGCCGTAGATAATGAAATGCGGTATAAGTTATGAAGTTACTGCAAAAAATGATCGATTATGTGAAACATGGAAATAAACAAGGTTCTACACTACTTGGTGTTGTATTGCATTCCGAGACTCCTCCGTGCCTCGGAAAGTGCCGGCTGTTATTTGCTCATCTCTGGTAGACGTTACGGGTAGTTAGAAGCCTGAAAGTATCAGTACCAGTATTGCCAAGGGTATCATGCTTCCCGTTAGTTACCAGGTTGTGGAGGTCCTTAGTCGGAGCTCCTTAGCCGTACGCACAATTAAAGTATTACCAAGACGTTTAGTGCTCATGGGTTTGAAGTCCACCTTGTCCACCGATGGTGCATCGCCGTACGTCTTGTAGACCGATGTTGGAAAGGTTGAATTAAATCATGCAATTCCATCGCACACTCTCCGAAAAGCAACCGATAAAAACCGACAGGCTGGCAACTCGGCGTCGACGCCCAAGGCTCTGGAGCTTTGAAATTTGCTTTGGTATGCACCTAAAATTGATTTACATTCGTACGGCGTACACTCAATGTAAGGTTCAGTTGAAAACCAGCGTCAGGCAATTACGTACTTAATAGTTGTCTGACATTTTGCTGGAGCGCAACCGTGAGGCACACTTTCTCTCATGTCTTATTTATTTTACTATTTTTTTTTTTCGTTTGTTCAGTAAACTTTGTTTGCCTCTAAGTGCTAAATAAATGTATTTTCCTTCTTTCACCTTACTATTTTGTTCCCTTTCTAAACCGCCATTTAATTAAAGCAACAGCAGAGATATTGTCGTCACCAACAAATGTCTATAGCGATACCAGTTTCAACTGTTTTGAACCAATTGAAACTGCCTGTAACCGGTGCGGACCGAATCAAGCGACGTTTTAATTAAACTTTATGTCAAAATATTGCAGTGTCGGCTTTTATTAGACCTTTGTTCCGTTAGCATGTCAGTCGGTTTGTGGGTGTTTGCGTTGGACAAAATATTATGTTGAGATTAAATGGAAACTGGGTTTAGAAAGTTCCCTAACTAATACCTGTTGAAGATGAATTTAATTCTTTAAATAATATTTGTAAGTAATGGTCTCGTATCAATTTTATTCATTTGTTTTAAGTCATAATATTCACGTTTTTCTCAAAAATTATTATGATTTCTACCTGAGAAAATATCCTTTCATTCTTAACTAAACTGTCTACCATTATTTTCAGACGGAAAGCTTAATATTTTCCGTTCTTACTTCAAGAAGGTTGTTAGGTATACAAAGAGTTTCCACGTAGACCACTTCAGTTGTAATAGGCTGTATTTTTCTCAGTGTAATTAAAACTTTTATCTTGTTTAATTAACTTCAAGTCCTTAATATTTACTGCTTAGATATTCATTACTGAAGGCCAAACTTTTTAGATTCTTATTTTGATGACGAAGTTTTTTAAAGTAGGTCTAGTTGGTTATTTTTATATATTTTTAAATGTTGTATGATTAGTATAAATGAGATTCATCAATATATTATGTGCTACTAAAACTATGTATCATTTTCCCGCGGCTTCGCTCCCATTGCCTATCGCAACCTACAATTTTCCAGGAAAAAATGTAGCCTATGAAACTCAGTGATAGTGTATTCGTAGCTTTTTCTCAAACTCAGTGATAGCGTACTCGTAGTTTTCTTTCAAACTCAGTGATAGTGTACTCGTTGCTTTTATTCTAACTCAGTGTTAGTCTACTCGTAGCTTTCTTTCAAACTCAGTGTTAGTCTAGTCGTAGCTTTCTTTCGAACTCAGTGATAGTGTACTCATAGCGTTCTTTCAAACTCAGTGAAAATCTACTCGTAGCTTTCTTTCAAACTCAGTGTTAGTGTACTCGTTGCTTTTATTCTAACTCAGTGATAGAGTACTCGTACCTTTCTTTCAAACTCAGTGATAGTATACTTGTTGCTTTTATTCTAACTCAGTGATAGTCTACTCGTAGCTTTCTTTCAAACTCAGTGATAGTGTACTCATAGCTTTCTTTCAAACTCAGTGAAAATCTACTCGTAGCTTTCTTTCAAACTCAGTGATAGTGTACTCGTTGCTTTTATTCTAACTCAGTGATAGAGTACTCGTAGCTTTCTTTCAAACTCAGTGATAGTATACTCGTTGCTTTCGTCCAGTGAAAGAACTTCGTAATCGGAACAGTAGTTACCTTGTTTATTAGTCTCGCATTTGACCACTACGATGTTAAGTGATGATGTGGTCGACGTTGAAGCACGCTTGCCTAGAAGTAACGTAATCACTCTTGACTTAAAGACTCCTAGGCTTCAGTTATCAAACAATTTCACCTTTTCAAAATATTCTCAGCAAAATCTTATATTTACATGGATGCATGAAAGTGTAGAAAAAATACATAGAATTTTAGTGACACCACACATTTCACTAAAGTGAAGGTTCAACTTTTGCTCATACGTTTATTCTTGTCAACATAGGATAAGCCTAAACACTCTTGGGAGATCCTTAACAAACAAACCTCCCTTTTAATAAGTACAGGAAAATTCTGGAGCTTTTCAGTTCACTACCCACTTTGATTAACGAAAAAATAAATTGCTTCACAAAATAATAAGAGCGAGTATCCACCACCCGCTTGTCTTAATTATTTAGGGATGAATACCTAGTAGATACCTGCACGTGGTTAAATTATAAAAGCCGCACTGGTCAATCTTCAAGGTTAAGCAACGCTTGTCGAGTTCATGCAGAGATTCGTCTGAGCATCGAATGGCTGAAATGAAATTCCCTAGGCAACTGGGCTTATCCCAGTTGTGAACGACTCTGTGTGCCTATTGGCCTTGTTTGTTCTGTCTCCTGCTTGATACGGAGGGAAGTAGAAATTATGTTTTTTTTCGTACTCCTTCGTTATTCTGTTCTGATTAATTTCGGTGCGGCATCCAGGACAGTTAAATTCATTCTCCGGGACTTCGTCGAGCTTAATTGCCTCTGCGCTTTGATGATGGTCGTCACTGTTGATTCTGGCTTTATAGAATTGCAGTGGTTTGGGAATAGTGCGGTGGGATTGTCCTAAAAAAGTCGTTACGGATAGTCAGAAAATCTGAGAATCAGTCTTTCCAAAGGATATGGTGTTACTCAGTTACTGGGTTGCAGAGGTAAACTGACGGTCGACTGCCTCTCTTCCAGGTTTCAGTCTTATTTTTTTGTAGGGTAAAAACGGGACCCTATTACTAAGACTCCGCGATTCGTCTGTCTGTCTGTCTGTCCGTCTATCTCCAGGCTGTATCTCATGAACAGTGATAGCTAGGTTGAAAATTTCACAGATGATGTATTTCTGTTGCCGCTATGACAATAAATACAAAAAACAGAATAAAATAAATATTTAAGTGGGGCTTCCTATACAACAAACGTGTTTTTTTGCCGTTTTTGCGATAATGGTACGGAATTCTCCGGCCGGTTTTTTATCTGTTCTTTACATACAAGGAAATTAAGAGAGTTTTGTTAAATAAGTTTGTAAAATAACTCATTAGGAAGAAAGCTTAGGCTCTACCAACAAATGCCATACTACCCACTAAAGTATAGCTCATGTTGGAAGAACGTGCGCTATTTATTATAGCTCTTGTTTCTTTTTGTTGCCCAATCACGTCGCAGTAATTAATTTTTCGAGGGTAGCACAACAAAAGGTTGGAAATATAATCGGAATTATTACTATGTGAATGTAATGTAGGTAATTCTTATTGTTTTGATTCCATGTAGAGTTTAACGTGTGTATGTTTTCAACTTAAGTAGGTATTAAAATCAAATAGTACAGGAATAGTTGAAATTTTCACAGATGATGTATTTCTGTTGCCGCTATAACAACAAATACAAAAAACAGAATACAATAAATATTTAAGTGGGGCTCCCATACAAGAAACGTGTTTTTTTCCGTTTTTTGCGATACGTGTTTTTTTACCGTACCATTGGGTATGATACCCTTCGCGCGCGAGTCCGACTCGTACCTGGCCGGTTTTTTTGTTAATTTTCTTTTATTTCACTTCGTTTTAATGTACACTCGAATTATCTTTGTCAAGTAGAACCAAAGTAGAACAAGCAGTATGCGATAAATGTCATTTTGACAATGACATTTGATTGACGTGTCATCGCAATATCTGCGAAAAAAAACAAGAGGAATTCAATTGCAACAGTAAATAAATGAATCAATGTCCGTAGTAGTAAACTGGGTTGCAAAACTAAAACAATCACTAAAAACGCCGAAACATAATTATCCAATTCAAAGTCAAAGCAAAGAAAGACACAAAGATCATCTTTGTTCTTAAAACTGTCAAAGTCGTTCGTCGTTCTTATAAAAAAACTTTTCAAGTGATCATTTTTGTATGCCTTTTCTTCAAGTTAATTGTTGTAATTGTTAGTATTTTTATGAATTCCCCTATTTTTTTCCTATTTATCTATGTATTGTACATAATGAGGGCCTAAAATCAAACATCTCCTTTGCAACAATTTAAGCTCAACCGCAGTTCTTTAAACCCTACAGGGACCAAGCTATGGCTTTTCAAAGATGGACCATTTTGCCCAAAAATTTTAAAATATTGTTTTGCTCCCCGTCCGTACCAAGTTATTGGCAAAATCACTCGTCCCATGAGAAAAATCATTAAAATAAAGTTGTAGTATGTTGTACCAGACTAACTATAAACGCCAAGCACCTAACCATAGATGGGATACAAGCCAACTTTTTTTTCCTACTTAATTCAGTGAGACACCTAGCGGGAGAAATTGACAGTAAGGTTCCCTATCCGTTGATTGCTCTTTTATAAATGACGTGCTCTAGGATAGAAGCACTGAGACATTAGTACCAGGCAACTTTCAAATCGCTTGTTCTTCGAAAAAGTTAAATTGACGTCGATGTCATGTAGAAGTCATAGGTGCGTTTTTCAAGTGGCAGACCTCTCGACAATGTGGCACCAACTGGACCATAATTGAGGCAGTCTTGTACCTACCGTGTTAATCAATCAACTACTGATTCTTTTGCAACATATAGGTAAGTAGGAAGGTGCAAAAAACATTAGATTACCGAGGCAATCTCTTCGTGGCGACGATTTTTATCGCCATCAATCAGTTAACTCGATCTGTCTTCGTAAGTACAATTTATTCATTACTTTTCTTGGCAAGACCATTTTTTACAGGGTGGCTAACAGGTATCCAGCCATTTGATGGCAGCAACACTGCTTGGCGACAATAATACTGGTATTCAGATGAATCCGGTCAGACTGTAAGCTGACCCCAACATTGTTAATGACTAGGCAGATAATGATTAAGTACTTACTCAAATGAGTTTCACCACAAATAATTTACTACTAGCATTTTTCCTGAATTAACGTAAGCTAAAATTACCTTTATACCTCCATTTTAAAAACAGCCCGCATCCATTGCCCGTAGCGACCACATCAGTATCCTTCTGTCGAATTTATGGCAGGTATCAAAATGTATTTGATGTCAGTGAATATTGGCGGAGTTCTGTAGTTTCGACGCTACGACGGTATCGGTCGGAAGGCAACTTTGTGGCAGTGCGACTTCAATCACTAATAACGTGCCGTGTGTTTGGGGCGTGGAATTCGGTAAAGTAAGTTGGAGAAGCTGGAAGTTTTTATGGAAGATTCTGCCATCTAAAGGCGCGGTCCCATCGAGAGCCCATCCCATATAATTGGGTTTGAGTCAGGCAGATGATAGTGGAGTGCTTCCACAAATGAGCTCTTCCACATATAATCTATACCATAATTTTTTTAAGGATTACCTGCAGAAACATACCTGTGCACATATGCTGTGCAGATATGTTGCAGTGCTATTTGAATATGTCGCATCAAGGCTGGCCGATAGATGTAAACCATCGGGAAGTCAGGATGTATTCCCTTAGGTTAAGACATCGTGTGTGGGCAGGTCGGTGGGTATAATCGTGCAAATGAAATCACACAAATTATTCGATACACTGAGTATATTCAAAAAGACACAAGTTACAGTTACAATCCTGCTTACTAATATTACGGGTTGACACTGATTCTACGACGTCTTAGCTCTACGGCTGTCGGTACTCAACTGCTCTATTTCGCACCACGCAAGTGCTTATAAAAGCGCGCCAATGCGTAGTTGCTCTTGATTACCGCTAGGGGCGTGCTTGTGATTTGTTTTGACGTCCGTACTATTGACTAAACCCGACATATATATATACGTAACTGTAACGTAGCATGCACATCTCTGGTAGAAAAGCAGCCATAACTTCCATATTGAAACCAGCCACCGTTCATTACCCGCGACAGTAATGTCAGTATCATTTGGACGAAGTTATGGCAAGTATCAAAATGAATTTGTCGTCAGTGAATCTTGGCGGAGTTCTGTGGTTTAGACGCCACGACCGTGTCGGTCGGAAGGCAACTTTGTGGACGTGCGGTTTGGACGCGGAATTCGGTAAAGCTAGTTGGCGAACTGTGTGGGATGGAAGTACCTGCTATTTAAGGGCGCGGTCCCATCAAGAGCTGTTAGATAGTTTTCTCTACTACCAAATTAGTTGACTATTATATTTGTGATGATTTAATTGCAGTGTGAACTTAAGTAGCAGTGGGCAGGGCACATTGCACGCAGAACGGATGGCTTCTCGTGTGGTGATAGGCTCTGGTGTGGCGACCGCGTACCGGAAGACGCAGCGTTAAAAGGCCTCCCTCTAAGTACACCGACGACCTGCAGCCTTATTGCGTAAGTGAATTAGGCAAGGCAAAGACCAAAGAGTACGAACAATTCACGTCAATCCGGCGGATGCGAAACGCACAGGTCCGATCAGTGTGGCGACGGAGGCCTATGTCCAGCAGTGGACGTCTTTCGTCTAAAATGATGATGATGATGATGAATTGCAGTGTTCAACTACAAATTTAGAACTGGAATACATTATATGAGTTTATATTCGAAACAGTTGGATGATTACGTTTTTACTCAATTCGTTGTCAGTTTGTCTGTCAAGAACATTTTTCTCAGGAACGCGTGGAGGTATCTGAAATTAATACGAAATACTGATGTCTGCAATCCCTTGTTTTCTAATAATAACGGTTGTGTGAACTTGAGTACTTCGATTCTTATTTTTAACGTAATCGTGATTTTTACTGAACATTTTAGAATCTGGTCTGAATATATCCTTGTAGTATCTAAATAAGCACGAATAGGAGTGTTTTTTTTCTTGTCGTATAACATTTCAAAATAATTATTTGATTCTTAGAACATATTAAACGGCACACTTTTTGTTTGCGTAGTCGCACTATATAAACGACGTTCATTTTCCGCGCGGTTACGGACGGTAACTTTCTGATCGGGATCACTCGGCCCAATCTCCGACGATTGCCGATCGCGCTATCAAATACTCTTGGCGATATTACGGTAAAACTCTTACGAAAGCGTACAGTCAACCTCATGGAAAGCTAACCGTTTAACCCCGAAAGCGATTTGATTTCGTTGCAGTAAGGACGGTTTTCCTAGTTGGGTGAACGTATTGAAGCGCGGTCACTGTACGACATTGCAGCCGAGGCGAGTAAACTTCGCCTGAACGACTTCTTATCACGCTTTAGGTAAGTTTTTATGTAATTGCTCTTGAAGTTTGTGAGTTTGTAGGGAATGTGGATAAGATAGTGTTGTGATAGGATAGTTGGTTTATGTAGTCGATTCGGAAACCGTGTCCATAGTTCGAGTAATATGTGATTTGTCTGTCTGTTTGTTATGGGTTTATGCCTAAACTCTGAACCATTTTTGATGAAATTTGGTATAGAGATATATTGGACCTTGGAGATGTACATAGGATGCGCATTATCCCTGAAATGCTTTCCCTTGAAATAATTTCCGACTATAACGCGGGCTAAACTACTAAACGGATTTTGATAAAACTTTACAGTAATAAAGCTTATACATCAGACATAACATAAAGTCTATAATTTATAAAAGTTATAAATATATCAAGTACTAATTCCCATCAGGCGTCAAGCTAGTCATTCTTAAATGCGTTTACATCTTCCGCCACCCAAGTTCTCCGGAATGATATTGCATATTCAAAGCGTGCCCACATTATCTAAATGCCGTGATAGCTCGGTACCGGCGACGTAGTAACCTAAGATCATACTGCAAAAATCTGCATGTATGTTGTTTTTGATAAAACTTTATTTTTATGAATGATACTTGATCGTAGATAGATTACTGCATAGTTGCTAGGCCGTATCTGGCCGCAACTAGTTTTTAGTTCTTTTTTTTATTTCACTAACACACTAGGAATTTTGCCTGTATCGTGGGTAGAACATCATCTAACTGATCTCATTTATCCTCCATTCATAGGTGGCCAGGTTTAGCAGGTAAACTGGTACCTAACCCAAAGATTGCGGCTAACTGAGAACTGGAATCATTATTTTTTCTATTCTCTGCACCAATTTATTTATTTATTTATTTATTTATTTATTAAAACTTCATGCAACATAAAAGTACATAGGCGGACTTAATGCCTGAGGCATTCTCTACCAGTCAACCATGGGCGGTGAAGAGATAGCATGGCAGGTGCATAACAAAAAAAAAGAAATAATAAACACAAAATGAGTATATAGTTAAAATAAACATACATAAATAGGTACTATAATAAATACTATATATATATATATACATAAATTAATAGAAAGGCGCGTATTGAGACGACTCTGCTATTCGTTTAGAAAATAATGCCGCAACTTCCGCTTAAATGCATACTGACTGGTGGCCGTCCTGATATCGAGAGGAAGCGCATTCCAGAGAAGAATGGATTGAATGTGAAAGGATGAATGAACAAAATCAGAAGTATGAGAAGGACAGAGCAAGAGAAGATTGTTAGATGAACGCAGATCCCTAGCGTGTGAAGTACATAGGTATTGAAAGTGAGGAATGAGATAAGAAGGAGGTGTATGAGAGTTGAGTAGAGAGAAAAGCGCAGTCAAAGCACGAAAATTTCTTCTCTGCCGAATGGGCATCCATTTGAGTTCAGTTCTGCAGCTCGACACATGGTCATATTTCCGGAGGTTGAATATGAACCGGATGCAGTTGTTTAAGAGCCTATCCAGCTTATCCAGGAATACCGCGTTTAGGTCAAAGCAGCACACGTCACCATAGTCGATCAAAGGAAAAATTAAAGTCTGCACAAGCATGGTCTTCGTTTTTGCAGGTAGAAAGTTTCTCAGACGATACAGGCATCGCAAAGTCCCATTGACCCTTTGACTGACACTAGAAACCTGACTTTGCCAGCTTAGCGTCGAATCAAGATGTAGACCGAGATCTCTTACACTAGGGCTGATGGGGATGACAGTACCATTAAAAATTATAGGAGGAAGAGAGCTAATCCCCAATCGACCCATCATGCGCGAGCTTCCAATCACAATGGCCTGACATTTTGAGGGGTTTACAGACACCCCAAATCTACCAGACCAGTCCCTGACAGCGTCCAAGTCCCGGTTCACATCGTCTATAGCGTCTGACAAACTCTCTACCCGCGCAGCTGCATAAAGTTGAAGGTCATCGGCATAAAGATGATACGAACACCGAAGACAATGTGTTATAAAATTTATGAAGATGGAGAATAACAATGGAGAAAGAATACCGCCTTGTGGAACACCAGCAGCCAGGTCACACCAACTTGACGATCTCTCGTCAACGCGAACAGACTGCTGTCGTCCCCGAAGATAGGAAGAGAACCACTCCAGTGCCTCGGAAGAAACCATAAGATGTGAAAGGATAGAAAGGAGTATATCGTGACTGACGGCATTAAAGGCATTGGAGAAATCAATTAAGACCAAAACAGTAACCTTGGTATCCTGCATCGCTTCTCTAATGTCGCCAGTCACTTTAAGGAGAGCAGAGGCAGTACTGTGCCCCGGCCTGAATCCAGACTGGAATGAGCTAACAAGATTATTCCGATGAATATACCCTGAAAACTGCTTGTGGACGCAGGCCTCGAGCACTTTGGATAGGAAAGGGAGAATGGAGATTGGCCGATAATGACTAGGTAGGACAATTTCATTAAAACGACGTTGAATTCATTTGAAAAACTTCTATATTGGGGGTAAACGATCAAACATGAATTGTAATTTATGTAATTAAGGTAATTCCGGTAAGATATTTATAGGCAATTCTTCATAAATCTATTCTAATATCATGTCTCATTCTTGAAAATTAAGTTTTATTAAAAACTGATTTTTGCGGTGGGATCTTAGGCTACAGGCGGTGGGTATAAGTGCGGAGTCACGACCGCGCAGAAATGGGGCGAGACGGATAAATATGAAAGGGTAGGTATGCCTATCGTTAGGGTGTCAGTTGTCATGAAATATTATAGGCATACTTGAATTCATTGTAAGAGCCCTGAAAAAATCTATTTAGTCCGTCAGTTAAATTAACAAAAAGTAAAGGACATATATTTTTACTTTTGTAAACGAAAAATTATGACGACGCGTAATTCTAATGCACTGCGCGTTAAAATTACGCTTCTCGTCACTTCTTGGTACACTTTTTACCTAGATAAGTGACGTTCTCAACTTTGATGCGCTTTATCTATTTCCGATTTTACCGCAATACGATTTCTTTGAATTTGTATGGGATTTTAGCACAATACAACTAACATTTTCCACGAAAATGGGACTGGTTCTTATACCCTTAGCTATCACACTGAGCTCAAGGGACGGACGCTGTCATACTGTAATAACGCCATCAAATAAAAACACATCACAGAATAAAACAATTTGGCAAGAAAATAAATAACCACAAATATGTGAGAATAGGGACACAATATTGTCGTCCACTCGGATATTCACTTACTTTTTATATCTCACGTTGAGCACAAAATTGGAGACGCAGAACACACAATCTTTTTTATTTCGCCTGGCGAACATAATCCGGCGGGTACTGTTACAAAGAATACACGTGGAGAGGTAGGGGAATGTTTCATATAGGTGTGAAAACTAGTCACGGCAAAAGCCTGAACAAAACGAAGGTTATCGACAAAAGCGTGACACTATAACGGGACGCTTTGTCGCCAAAGGTTCAATGCCGCTGTTTGGCACAAAGGGAACCGTTCAAATCCGGAATAAAGCATAAACTCCAATTATTTACACGTTTTCAAGGGCTTTGCGAGTGACGATAACTCAGTTATGGTTGAGTTGTGATTTACATGATTCAGAATTTGGGTGACGACTCATATAGGTATACTGTACTGTACAGTATGTACCTACTTATTTTCAAATAAATGTTATATTGTTTGAAGTGCTCTAATATTACTTTTACTTAAAAGGGCACTTCAAATACCAGACATACTTAGTACGCAATATAATATGAATGAAAAATAAATTATTTGTATTTGTATTATTTACAAAAGATCATATAATTACAGAAAATTCATTAATAGAGTTTGACTCATTTTGATCAGTGTACATTTTAAACTTTAAATATTTCTATCCGATGGGGCAGAAAGGTTCTGGAGTGGCGACCGCGAACCGGCAGACGTTGTGTTGTAAGGCCTCCCACCAGGTGGACCGATGACCTGGTGAAGGTTGCAGGGATCCGCTGGTTGCGGGACGCACGGGACCGGTCAGTGTGGCGACGCTTGGGGGAGGCCTATGTCCAGCAGTGGACGTCTTTCGGCTGATATGATGATGATGATGAAATATTTCTGTACTATATATATAATATTATAAAGAGGAATGATTTTTTGTTTGTTTGTTTGTTTGTACCGAATAGGCTCCGAAACTACTGGACCGATTTGAAAAATTCTTTCACCAATAGAAAGCTACATTATTCCTGAGTGACATAAGCTATTTTTTATCCCGAAAATGGGTCATGGCATGGCTTACATAATACAAAAGAAAGGTACACTTATGCGTAGAAGTACTCCTCCACATCGATGTCATCCGGGCACGTGCCCGTGCATTGCCAAGATGAATGATAATTCTGATTCTTTGCGCAAAGAACGAACCAGCCCTCTGGTCACGCACAGTCGATCAGCCGGCGAAAGATCTCCTTAAAAAGGAGACGTGCACTCGAACCCCACGACCGGACCAAAAGTGAAATGAACGACATTTCATTGTTTTCCGTTTTGCTTCGCTTACCAGTTTAAATTCGTCTAAAGCTCTGTAATCAGTTTCCTGAACATAAGGTCTGAAAAATAACATGTTTCGATGCTGTCTACTGCAGCGATTCTAAGGTTCTCTAGACAAGTAACATTATGTTCGCTGACATCGAATGGCACTAGGGTCTCAGAAATCATAACAGCTTGCGATAAGATACCTATTAATTGATTTATTCGAGGTGCCTCCTAAACAATCCATATTCAATTAGGAAAAAAAGTGTAATTACTTTGTTCCGTAGGGTACCTAATTGAGTCCAATAAATGCCGATAAGGCTAGCCTTATCTCGTGGGATCAAATCAACGGCTGTGTGCGTCTGCCTTTCAGGGATTACTACGATAACACCACTATTGCGACTAGCAAGAAACACACGAACACACACATCATCATCTCACTCGTCTAATATCCATGTCTCAGGCGTGTAATTTCTAAAGATGCAGAACTCTTATTTCGCATTTTGCCGGATTTATCAAAGTTTCAATGTTTTTGGAGAGTATATTGAATTAACTCGGCCGTAAACCGAGACACCAGGGTGCTCCTGTGAATTTCCTGACAAAACCTATAGCTAAATACTTGGTTCGAAAATTCTGCTATATTAAACAGAAACGACCTGTCGGATTTTTACCAGTCACCAACTGCACCTGTCGAGTTTATTAAAGAGGGCACTGGAGATCGAAGTCAGAGCCATACGCTCAGCCGTCGCATGGCCGTCGCGCTTACAAGCACTAGAGCAGCTCAAGGCGTCTGTATTATTCACTAGCAGCGAAGCAGTCTGTATTAGCAGACGATGTTTTGGCTATGTGTTTTGGTTTGTATAAACAAGAAGCACGTTGTTTAATGTAATCAATTCAACTAACTAACCTTAAGAGAGATAGATGACGACCGCCGATCTGACTACGTGGTGCACTGGCATTATGAAGATCCTACTGGAGGAGGAATTGCCCGACCCGACAACCTATGTAGAACAGGTTTTCCTGGCGCCATAGAATTAGGAGAGCCGACCCCACCTAAAGTAGTATACTGCTAGAAGAGCGAAGCAGTCTGTATTATTTACTTGTATTTTCAAGGGCAAACACAAAGCCGGCCTCGTCCTAATCTTGCTCGTAATTCTGGTCGCGGCCCTCTCCTTAATTCGGCCGACGCCAACGCTAGACCGTTATAACGTTTCACTAAAGCTTATCCTTCACTGAAATAAACATCTTTTCTCTTGAAAAGATATTATGAAAATCAGAGACAATTCTCTCAGATCGATTTATATTAAATCAGAGACAAGTTTAAGGAAACTTTCGCATAAGCATCTTAGTCGTAACTTGTTAACAATAACTCTAATTCCCTATGATTAAGGCAGCTTTGCGAAAATTGGCCCTCAGAGTTTAGTTTTCAAACGCGGCATAAGACTTTGCAGAAATAGTTCTACCGAGTCTTATTCTGGAAAATCATAAAAACGTTTACTTTGTCATATTTTTTGTTGCATGCTAGATATAAAAAAAACTGGTACTGGAAAATGTTATAATAATGAGAAATGCACGATGAGAATAATCTAAATACTTTTTCTTTATCATGTTACAAAATAATTAATTCATATCTATTACCAAACAATAGTTCAGAATTTGTTACAAGAAAAAAAACTTAGCAAAAATATCTATTGTAGGTCTTCAAAATAACAGTAAAATTACTGCCAAAACAAGCTTTATAAATTATATTTTCGAATAATTTCATCCGATAAGAACGTGATGGGAAATAAAAAGATTCTAATTTTTTATTGGAAATATTCTGAAGACGTCTTTTAACACGATTAGGTCAACAAAGCCCAAGGACTGGAAAATATAAATCATCGTAATTTTCATAAGCCTGTAGCACTATTTGGTACGAGTAGGTACTGTGATCGATCTCGGAGGAACTCGTGGCTAAATAATAACAGCCGCACGGGTCGATCATCAAGCAACGCTTGACGAGGTCGGTCAGTGGATGGGTGACCATTTTCAACATACCGAGTTTCCTCCGTGCCTCGGAAAGCATGTTAAGCCGTTGGTCCCGGCTTACTGGGTTGTGGAGGTCAGATAGGCAGTCGCTCCATGTAAAACACAGGTACTTAGCTGAATCCGGTAAGACTGGAAGCCGACCCCAATATAGTTGGGAAAAAGGCTAGGCAGATGATGATGTGATCGATAGAGAATATTTATTATAAGCCCGAGATTTGGAAACCGTTTTCGTAATACCAACACCCTCAGCCTCACCTCTTTGTTAAAATCCTTACCTCCTATTTCTGAATTAAGAATACTAGTAGTAGTAGTTGACTATTTGTAGAACTTCAGACTAAAAACTGGAAGAAAAATAAGGTTTAACTTGTACTTAACCCGAAATACTTACTGAATTCAGAACCCGCCCCTTAGCTATTTTATACACTTTTAACATCTTCTATCGCCACAATGGTAGGTAGGTATTGTACATTAATTTATTTCTAAAACAAATTAATTTTGCAATCAACTTGAAACACCAAAAAGGCACTCAAAAAAGAACCGCTCAACGCACAAACGCCCACGACAAAATCCAGCGTAACGCAATAACCATATATCACAAATTACACGCGAGTAGCGACGACATACCCAGGGAATTTCTGAACGTACCTCGACGCGGGAAAATACGTATAAAAAGCAATCACGCTGTATCGTCGGTCGTAGATTGATTTCATTAGTTGGCTATCGGGAGAAGTCCCAGCGGAAGGTGGCAGAGTGAAAAAATACCTTTGCGCCACAAGTCGAGAATATCTCGCATGTTTAAAAAGTAAAAGAATGTGGCGTTTTTTATCAGACTTCCCAAAAAGGAGGTTTCTGAATTCGACCATATATATTTTTTTATGTGTATTCGCGGATAACTTCGTCGTTTATAAACAGTTTTTGATGATTCTTGTTTTGTTGGAAAGGAGATATCCAAGGGTGGTACCATGATAAGGAAATCAGGGTCTGATAATGGGATCCTAGAGAAATAGAGGGAATACCTTAGATATTATAGGGAATATTTTTATTTATTTTTTATTTTTATTTTAGCCACTGTAACTCCGAAATAAAACAATGTATCCTAGTCGTGTTTGAGCTTATTAGAATCGTCATGGCTATACATGATTTTCATGTTAATTGGAGATACCTACCAAAACTAAATAAGGAAAAAAATAACAAAAAATCAAACTGACTGACAAAATAAAACACTAAAAACCGTGAAATAACTTTCTTTTCCGAAGTCGGTGTCGAATAACGGAAAACAATGGGTACAAAAGACAGAACCATAGGAAAATATTCTAAAATATGGCCCATAAAGTTCAAAACCTTTTTTAAATTAATTAATTTTTAAGACGTAAGTATTTTTTTAAATAATTATTTTCTGTGGTCAAAATTGGTATCCGTTCAAAGTCAAAGTCAAATATATTTATTCCAACTAACCGCCACCAAGCGGCACTTTTGAACGTTACACAATTAAAATTTACAAGTAATAAAAACTTTATTCTACCGTGCATTCGGAAAAGTAGCTTGTTATGGAGAAGAACGCACAAGAAACTCCATATTTACTCTTTTATAAAAATGGTTGAGTTTTTGGGTAGTGGTTCTTTTTTGTATGAAAATCAGTAGTTAGCGTTTCTAGGTTCATTTTCGTCTAGCGATTAAAATCTTTGAAAGATTTCGAGGCCGTCAATAATGTCATTATTTTCCATAAGCAAAAAACGTTGTATAGTCAGAAAAACATTTTCAGATCGATTAAAAAATCTGCTTGCTTATCTCTAGACAGCTCAACAAGTCTTCAGTTCCAACAACTTTTTACAATATATATTTTTCTCCAATTCTGTATTTCTTTAAATTATTGTAATTCAATTCATATTACAAAAGCTACGTAACTATCAAAGAATAAAATGGCCTAGACAAGAAGACTGCTTTTCATGCGTATAATTTATTATTAATCTAAAAGATAAATTGTACCTGCGTTGCTAAAAACAGATTGTAGGCTTTGATGTATAAAATTAAATATTATAATGAAAAAGAAACCTAAGAAAAGCAATTTTATGTTCTACTTCGAATATAAATAGTTATTTATGCATCTGTTGTATTGTATAATAAGGGGATTAAAACACGAAAGTAGGTTTTATCACACTCGGCTTCGCCTCGTGTGTTAATAGTATCACATGAGTGTTTTAATACCTAATTATATACAGTTGCTTACAAAAATTTATCTACACCCATGATATGAATCACACTAAAATTATAAAGGCGAAAGTTTGTGAGTGTGTGTGTGTATTTGTATTTTTGTTAATTCTTCACGCTCAAATGGCTGGTCGGATTTGGACGAAATTTAGTACAGCGATAGATTATAGTCTGGAATAGCACATAGAATACTTAATATCCCGGGTATATGTTCCCCGATCCCTTCCTTAGGTACTCATCAAGCAGTCACAATCACACTAATCAATTCGTGGTATCTTTATGAATTAAAGAAAAGAACATTGTCATGCACGCGCGTTTCACTACCACAGCGCCGTAATAAAAAATACTTATAGGTTATTCGAATTTACGTCGTATCCCACACCGTACAAAATCCTATGGTTTATGATTTATTTATATTATGATTCATATCATGGGTGTAGATAAAATATTGTATGTACATAGTTAGGTATTAAAACACTCATGTGATACTATTAGCACACGAGGCGAAGTCGAGTGTGATAAGCCCACTTTCGTGTTTTAATAGCCCTATTGTACAACAGTTGCTTAAATAACTACTAGTTAGGTTTTGCCACAAATAAAAATACGGAAAATAAACTTATCAGAAAAATAACAAAGTTCATTCACATTCGTATCCCGGACTAAGGAACAGATTTGAACGAAAATTGCAGGTAGATTACTTACCTACTGCTCTTTAAAAAAAAAGACTTTCCACAAAAGTTTCTAATTTTAAATCAGCTAAAAAAGATCTGTGCCAATCGTAATTGTAAGTATTCCTTTTGGTAAGATAAAGGCTTCATTAATAATGCAATTTATGTTACGGACTGTACTCGTTCCAGCTGGTTTAGGGCGGTTATGCACTACATCCGATCCGTGTCTATGAAATTTCGGTTCCGAAGTAGCCGTAGTACTTCTAGTAGGGAAGCTTACGCACTAAATCCGAACATTTTGAACTCGGCACTCAAATCACGGACACGGATCACGGACATGGACGTGCAGTGCGTAACCACCCTTATTCTGTAGGCTTATTCCGAGTTTTTACTCGTGCTCGATCGCGTTATCTTAAACGATCTCTTATGTCAATTTTTATACAGTAAAAGAGGTTTCTCCTAACTGTCACTAGACGGCGCTTATCCAGTTTCAATAAAAATTAAAGGTTATCGTACTAAGCCCCCTGTAAACATCTCACTGTGAAATCTTAGGTGGAGTAAGCTTGTAGTGAACCTTCATTCCACCATGATTGGATAGTTTGACAGCTGACTTTTTTTTGTCGCTGAAGGCTCGCGCTTGACCACTATCTCACCTGATGGTAAGCGAAGATGTGGTCGACGGTGACACACGCTTGCCTAGAAATAACCTATTCACTCTTGACTTAAAGACCCTTAGATTGTAGCTATTGGGCAACACCGACCCCGGCAAGGAATTCCACTCCTTAGCTGTACGCATAATAAATGTGTTCCCAAAACGTTTTGTGCGCTTTGTCACTTGCGTTTTGTCACTTCATATTCACTCTACCTAAGTTTTTACGATGAGATTTTATAGAATAACGCTACTGATTCTTTTGTATGTTTTAATTGAGTGCTTGGCTTTCAACCCTCGGTCCCTGCTGACATATGAGCAGTGTTGAGTACGGCCACTCAGCCAGTCAACCCGGAGACCGGACGTGTTGCTCAATTCATGTCTCGTGGTTCACTTCGTTAATGAGTTTTGGCTGGGTTAGTAATTAAGAGGATACTTTTAGGATTCTAGCTTTTTAAGGTTGTTGAGAGTTCCATTGATAAAAATACTATGTTACAAAAAAATACTACTGACTTTCATATAAAAAAACTACAAAGTGAAATATAACTTTCTTTTTGGAAGTCGGTGTTTTTGGTAGGTACCATTTTTTTTCGTTATGGACACCGACAAAGTTTTTTTTTTTACTTTTAGTTGTACCTAATAGCCAAGTTCTTAGTAAGGTACTTAAAATGCCAGAATAGATTACCCGAATATCATGAAACTTGAACATAACCGTTAAAATGAGAGTGTACTAAGGTGAACTGTACACATTTGCGTACCCCTTTAGTGCGTACTGGCGTGGTGTTATGTTATGAAATGGTATAAACAATATACAGACATGCGATTGTAGCAATACCGAGAGATTTGCCGTTATTTATTGAAGAGTTCTGTTGTATATCTCCGAAGTTCTTCATCAGATCTTCACCAAATTAAAATGGGACTAATTTGGGAACATACTCTTTCAAATAAAAATAAGAATGTTTAAAATCAGTCCACAATTGACGGAGAAATCGTTGAAAATACTCAAAACAAGCATTAAGTCGAACATAGAACCTCCTCTTTTTTTGGAGATTCGGTTAAAAAATAAAGGGCGTTCTGTTAATTTGCAATAATAAACATACATACATGTATGAAACCAATGTTAACTTATCTCTAAGCGACCTTCCTGGTGGCTCGGAGCGATTCGATTTACATCATACCGATAAGCGATTTTACTAAGCGTAATTGTATGTACTACTTCACACGATCGAAATGCTCGTCCGACTTCTTCTTCTTCTTCTTCTACCTAGCGTTTATCCCGGTTGCTCATCCCGCCCAGCGCGGGAGAACCCAGGGTCCGCTTTCCTACTCTTCCTCCTCCACTTTGCCCGGTCTTCGGCATCCCTCGCAACTAGCCCATTGGCGCGCATGTCATCCTGCGCGACATCAAGCCAGCGTTTCTTGGGCCGTCCTCTGCTCCTGGTGCCAGGTAGGGTCATGTCCAGGCATTTGTTTCCCACGTAGCTTGCCGGTCGTCGTAAGACGTGGCCGTACCAGTGGAGGCGACTTGCCTGCAGCTTGTCAGCAATGTCACGGACATGGAGGCTGCCACGGATGTATGTATTCCGTACACGGTCTTTCCGCGTGACGCCACACATCCACCGGAGCATGTTCATCTCCGTGACATGCAACAACTGCCGGTGTCGCTCCAACACCGGCCACGCCTCACTGCCGTACGTAAGGACAGGCCTTATGATGGTCTTATAGACCTGTCCCTTCAGCTTGCGTCCGACTTGCACTTGGCAAATTAAATTACACCACGCCATCATTTCAGATCCCTAAATATGTATGTATCTAGTTAATCTTACAATTGTTAGGTTGGTTAATTTTGTTGGAGTTGTCAAAAACTTACAAAACCTCTACTACTATGAGATATGCCTCTGCTTTATGGTATACCGACCCAAAGCGTTTCATTGCTTAATATATCACAGGTCAAATGTAACTTGTGAGTGAGCAATCAGCAACTAAGTAAGCAAGCCACCCCTTCCAGGAAGCCTAGCTTACCGGCTCAATAACATAAATGTTGACATTATACGGATCGTATCCGGCGACCAAGGGTCTATTTACTCGGTTACGGTTAGGGAATACGGCGGTACAAGTATCCGGTGCGCTTTACTCCGGCTCCACACGTTAGTCCCAGTGCTGGTACCAACATTGGTCGGTTAATTTGGTGAGGCGTACACACATTGGCTATTAAATAACCGGCCAAGTGCGAGTCGGATTCGCGCATGAGGGGCTCCGTACCGATTGTATTGATTGCCCGATTGTAGCTATCGGGAAACACAGACTCTGCCGGAGTCTGTGTTTCCCGATAGCTACAATCGGGCAAATCCCCTAGATTGTTAAGATTTATAAAGTCAAGAGTGAATAGTTTACTTCAAGGCAAGCGAGCTCCATCATCGACCACATCATCGCTTACCTTCAGGTGAGATAGTGGTCAAGCGCGAGCCTATATCAGATTTAAAAAAAAAGTGTATACAAATCAAGGTCCCCTGAGTCAACACGATAAAAAGAAATGGGCAAATTTAGATTTTCGCGAAAACTTGTGAGTACCAAAATTTACCTTTACTTTCAACTTTTTTATTTTTCCGAATTTTCTCTTTTGTGCTGTTAAGACCTTTCTTTTTACCAAAATTGACAATCCAGGTCAACCGGAAGTACCCTATAGGTTTTGGGTCGAAAACCGATATGGTAGTTCCCCTTGACCGAGAATCACGATATTTGGCAAAAAGTAAGGTCTTACAACACAAATTCCAAAAAAAAAAGTTGAAAGTTATGGTAAATTTTAGTACTTACAAGTTTTCGCGAAAATCTAAATTTGTCCAAATCTTTTCGTTTTTTTTTTGTCAAATAGTAATTTTCTTTCTTTAGTTTTGGTACCTTATTAAGTATCATGAAAATACGTATTATAAAGGATAATTAAAAAACTACTCGCCAGATCTTGATCAAATTTTAATGGGACCACATGAGTTTACAATTAAAAAAAAGAATCATCAAAATCGTTGCACCTAGTAAAAAGTTTACACATATAAAAATACAGTCGAAATATTCGTAATCGACTGTATTTTTTTCGCCTGTTTTTTTACCTAATCCTTTTTGAAGTCGGTTGAAAACGTAGCCAACAAAATGCACTTGCTCATCTTCTTCCTTTCCTTATCCTGTGTTACTTACGGCGCAACAAGTTTTCTTCTCCCATCCCGTTCTGTTAACCGTCACGCTAACACTGACTTAACTCCTTCTCCTTTATTTCACTTCTCACACGACCTATCCATCTTGTTTTTGGTCTTCCTTTACATCCATTCTCGATCCACAGATATTTTCCTGCTGTAAGAGACCATTGGCAAGCGCTCTAATATTATCATTATTTCGACACCGTTTACTGCACAATTTCTTCTTGATACACTGCTTCAGAATAAATCGTTTGGAGATGCTTATGATACAGTACGTATTTATCGTGAATGTGCCTGAGTTCCTTTAAAATGATTGATGTTCGTAATTCATCAGTTTCGAAGTGAGAAAAAAGAGAAGATACCTAAATTACCTTGGTTCAAGACGTTTGGCAGCAGTGTCCTCTTGTGTATTATTTAGAGATCATTTTGATACCCAATGTAAGTGTGGCCCCTGTGCAGTATATGACATACATACTCAAGTGCCCACCTGCAGTTTAGAGGTCCTTATACTCCCCAATGACGCCACAAAATTTTAAGTTTTCCATCAACTCAAAAAGAAGAGATCATTTTTCCCTAACCTAAAATAAAATGTTAAGTTGGTATCAAAAAAACAAATTCGGCAGTGTTCGTTAGATGTTATTTGAAACAAAGGAGCTTACAATTTTAGGAACATCGTTTACAGTGTGAAACATAAATGAAAAGCATGTTCGGTTCAAAGTTTGCAAAGTGGGTTTTCACAAATTACCGGTTGCCTTAAAATTATATTATTAGTTCGTTTTAAATTCTCACACACTTTGGTTGGATCACCTTTGGTAGGATAGACCTTATAATAAGAAAAGAATGAAATATATTAAGTAAAGTAACTTATGAATTATGGATCTTCATACAAACATCCTGTGTGACAGGGAGATGTTCAGACGTCATATCGCCGAAACTGTTCTCTGCTGCACTGCAGGATGTCTTCAAGGTTCTGGACTGGAGAGGGCTAGGCATCAACGTCAATGGCGAGTTCATCACTCACATTCGGTTTGCCGACGATGTAGTGGTCATGGCTGAAACCATGGAGCACCTCAGTACAATGCTAGATGACCTCAGTAGAGCTTCCGAGAGAGTTGGTCTAAAAATGAACATGGACAAAACCAAAGTGATGTTGAATGCCCATGTTGCACTCACTCCTTTCAAAGTCGGAGACCTACACTCCAAGTTGTGGACGATTATGTCTACCTGGGACAAACGGTCCAGTTAGGTAGGTCCAACTTCGAGTCAGACGTCAACCGTCGAATCCGACTCGGCTGGGCAGCGTTCGGGAAGTTGCGCGGTATCTTCTCATCCAACTTACAACAGTGTCTCAAGAAGAAAGTCTATGACAGTGTGTACTTACGGGACAGAGACGTGGTCGCTCACAATGGGCCTCATCAGAAGGCTTAACTTTAAGTCACCCAAAGGACAAGAGGCCGTAATCCATCAAACGAGTCCAATGCGCGTTGGTCAACTACAATCCAAGGCTACGTTCCATTTAGCAATACAACTTAAAAGGTAAAATAAATAGCAGCTGTAATCGAAGTTTCAAAGGCGGAAATTAAACGCCTTTGAGAGCAAGATATTTATTTCACGGCAAATTAAACCGTACCCTTGATGAGTTCAACGCGAAATCCGGTAACAAATTGTAGATGTCTGCTGGGATGTTGGGATCGGGGATCTTTAGTCTTATAGCGATAGGATTACATCTCTAGATGATAAAGACCAGCATATTGGCTCAATTAATCTCAAGCCTGAAAGAATTCGAATCAAATATTATGATCGTAGTGGGTTTCTCGAAAGTTCTCGGTATTGGGCGAATTATTATCAAGTATTCGATTTCAGAATTCGATGTAATTATCAAGTTTTGCAAAAATAAATTCTTTGTCATATGTGACAAAGTTCATAATTCCATTGAACCCGATAGAATAGAATAGAATATACTTTATTGTACATCGATATTTTAGGCGATTCGATTTACATCACACAGACAAGCAATTTTTATTAATTGATAATGCAGCTAAGTTCACATGGACGTAATGCGATGGAATCCAACTTTAAATGTAGAAAATATTTGTGCGATAACGCCTATTGACGCAATTAAAGTTGGATCCATCAGAAAAGTCTCTTACTATATCAAAATTACAAGAAACGGGGCAATTAAGTAGAACTTTAAATTTGAATATGTATGTTGGTTTCTTTAGCACCCTTGTTTGAGCAAAGCTTGATTGTATTCCGGATTAACAGAATGGGCACTTTAGCAAAAACTTTTCGCCCAAGCAGAGTTGTAAATGGTGTTTACTTATATAATAAATGCAAGGCTGTTATTCTCTGCTCCTATTTCAGTAAGAAGATTTCTTACGGTTAAACGACAGAATAAGTATGTTTTCGAAAAGTACACAGATTTGTTTGCTGAAAAAGGGCTTAATTTTATTGTCAGTGTGTGAGATGTAGAGGTATACGGAACAGGGTGGAAAGCGCTACATTCTTGTTTGCTTTGTTTGCCCGATGTAGGATTTGCGTGAAATCTGCACCCGAATTGAATATCTACTTTAACATCACGAAGTACACTCCTTGCCTTACATTTTGATGACTCAACTATATTCATTGGGTGTATTACGCTGTCGAGTAGGCGGATTTTTGAAAATATGAAGCCATGAATGCAAGGCAAGCATGCCACGCTACTTTTTGAACTTACAAAATTAGGGTGCTGGTCTTTTTGTTTTTCGTATCTAAGATAGATGCTGTTATATAAGGACCTAATGGACGCTGATGTTGATATTAACGTGACCATATAGCGAGCACTATTATAAGAACCTAATGGACCCTGTTGTTGATATTAACGTGACCATATAGCGAACTCTATTAAAGTAAAACCAATCAATGAATCTGCCTAGTCAAATACCAACTACATCGTGGTCGGCTTCCAGTCTAACTGGACACAGCTGAGTACCAGTATTTTACATGGAGCGACTACCTATCTTACCTCCAAAACCGAATCGTTATTCGGTAACTCGATACCCCTTGGGAAGAAGGTATCAGAATGCCTGGCTTTTGCTTATACTTAACGAAATAACGACTGTCAAAGATCTACAAAGCTTATCGTGCTTTCTAAAGCACGGAGGAAATTCGCTATGTAAAGATGTTCACCCATCCACTGACCGACCTCGGCAAGCGTTGCTTAATCTTGAAAATCGACCCGTGTGCCTGTTATAATTTAGCTATGAGTTCCTCTGGGAGTTAACCATGTAAGTCAACCATCGAGTAGAAAAAAAGAAGAACTATATTATTACACTTTTTCCCTGTTTGCTGATAAAAATTCCTAGTCTTTCCAAGCGAAAATATTCCAAGAAAAAAACATAATGAAACGTTTCATATTTGAAGGGAAGTGGAGGTTTGCTCGTTTTTTGCAACAATTCCTTCCAGAAAGCGGGCGAATGTTCCTAATAAAAACATAATAAGCTTAGGAAAGGTCGCGGTACCGTGTGAGACGTCAGACGACACCGCGCGCATAACTCATACTCACACCAATAAATAACTCGTGTGTTAGGAACCTTCCTGATAACGCGACGCGATTTAAATTGTGTTGAAATCGACATTAAAATCGCAAAGCTTGGTCCCTATAGGATTTAAAGAGCTGCGGTTGGTCTTGGAATGTTTGCAAATGTTATGAAGAATTCTGTTTGTCGAAAATTCTTTACGACTTTTAGAGCGAAAAGTCGCAAAGGTTCGCAGTTTTTCGCGTAGTGCGCAGCGAGCACAAGTTTGTCAATATTGGGTTCACACTAGTCACTACTACAACTGGTATGGGCCAGTACCACATTGTAATATTTTATTTGCAAACATTATGCTTTGCGATTTTAGCCTTTTTTGGTGTCGATTTCTACTGGGCCAATAGGCGATGGAGGCAGATTATCTATCTAAAGGGGTGCAGTGACCACGATTCTCAGTAATGAGGGACCGACTGAAGAAGAAGAATATATATGAGAAGAATGTAATTTTAAGCGCAAACCGGTTAAATTGCGTCGCATGTCGCATTGCGTCCATGAGAACGCTTGCAAATTCGTTTAGTAAAACGGTGTAGGTAATATAAATCGAATCGCGTTGAGCACACTACTTCTTCTTCTTCTTCTTTTCGTTTCGATGGCACATTTAATTAGATTGTCTGGGACCAGTAGGTGGCCACGCTTATTGCAGCGTCAGAAGCACTGTAAAGGTGCACACTACTATCATGTCATTAAAAATAAAAAACTAGAAAATAAATAGAAATCGACATTAAAATCGCAATGTTTGATGTAGTTCAGTATTTTTAGTATGTTGTATGGGCCAGTTAGGGTAGTGTTAATCCAAATTTGCAACTTCTAAAAACGTGTGCTCACTGCGCACCACGAGAAAAACTGCGAACTTTTGAGACTTTATTCACTTTTTTCCCTCATCATATCAGCCGAAAGACGTCCACTGCTGGACATAGGCCTCCCCCAAGCGTCGCCACATTGACCGGTCCCGTGCGTCCCGCAACCAGCGGATTCCTGCAACCTTCACCAGGTCATCGGTCCACCTGGTGGGAGGCCAACGCAACGTCTTCCGGTTCGCGGTCGCCACTCCAGAACCTTTCTGCCCCATCGGCCATCCGTTCTGCGAGCAATGTGCCCTACCCACTGCCACTTAAGTTTGGCAATTCTTCGGGCTATGTCGGTAACCCTGGTTCTCTTACGGATCTCAACATTTCTGATTCGATCACGCAAGGAAACGCCGAGCATAGCCCTCTCCATTGCCCTTTGAGTGACTGTAAGCTTTCTGATAAGGCCCATTGTTAGCGACCACGTCTCAGAGCCATATGTCATCACTGGCAACACACACTGGTCATAGACTTTTGTCTTGAGACACTGTGGTAGGTTGGACGAGAAGACACCGCGCAACTTCCCGAACGCTGCCCAGCTGAGTCGGATTCGACGGTTGACCTCTTTCTCGAAATTGGCCCTATCCAACTGGATCGTTTGTCCCAGGTAGACATAGTTGCCCACAACTTCGAGTGTAGAGTCTCCAACCTTGATAGGAATGGGTGTGACATGGGCATTCAACATCACCTTGGTTTTGTCCATGTTCATTTTCAGACCCACTCTTTCGGAAGCTCTACTGAGGTCATCGAGCATTGTACTGAGGCTCTCCATGGTCTCAGCCATGACCACTATGTCGTCGGCAAACCGAATGTGAGTGATGTACTTGCCATTAACGTTGATGCCTAGGCCGCTCCAGTCCAGAACCTTGAATACATCCTCCAGCGCAGCAGTGAACAGTTTCGGAGAGATGACGTCTCCCTGTCTCACGCCACGCTGGAGAAGGACTGGTTCCGAGGTCTGATCCTGAAGACGGACTGACATGGTGGCGTTTCTGTACAGACACTTCAACACCTTAATGTACCGGTAGTCGATCTGGCACCGTTGGAGAGACTGCAGTACAGCCCAAGTCTCGATCGAATCGAAGGCTTTCTCGTAGTCCACAAACGCTAAACAGAGAGGCAGGTTGTACTCTTCGGTCTTCTGTATAACCTGCCGCAGCGTATGTATGTGATCTACGGTGCTAAAGCCTTTTCGGAATCCGGCTTGTTCGGGAGGCTGGAAGTCGTCAAACCTGCGCGCGAGACGATTCATGATGACTCTTGAAAACAACTTGTAGACATGGCTAAGAAGTGAGATGGGCCTATAGTTCTTCAGCCGGGCATTGTCGCCCTTCTTGAAGAAGAGTACCACCACACCCCTGCACCATGCCTGTGGCGTTTTGCCCTCGAGTATGACGGAATCAAACAGTTTTTTCCCTAAAAGTCGTAAATTATGCGTTTTTCGACGAGCAAAGTTACTTTTTAGGGTTCATAAAATTTGCAACAATTTAAACTCAATTGCAAATCTATAAATATTATAGGGACTTATGATCTTATCAAAATCATAGCCTGCAAATGTAAGAAGGGATGCAGGGTGGCGTGTACTTGCCTGAGAGCTGGGTTGAAAAGCCTTTTTACCATGATTTTATGCCTTTTTTTTGATACGATGCACATAAATAGGTAACACGATACTCATTTTATGGATATTATTTTTATTTATTAGGTTATCCTCGCACTGGAACGCCTTGCAGCAATTACACCAATGGAGCACAAACTTACAAATATGTCCAGGTTTCCTCACGACGCGACGTTTTCCTTCACCGTTGTCAGCGATCTCCAAGAAGAACTTAGAAAGTACATATGAATTACGCTGTGGTTGTGATAATCTAGCATTTTCCTTAGATAATTATTCATCATCATCATATCAGCCGAAAGATGTCCCCCAAGCGTCGCCACTTTGATCGGTCCCGTGCGTCTCGCGTCCAACGGATCCTCGCAACCTTCAACAGGTTGCCAGATTATTATTGTAAAGTAATTATTCATTACTTATTAAAATCAAACTAAGTGCCGTAGAGCGTGGAACAAGAGTATTAGATAACTAAGTACCTAAGCTATTCGGATCAAAGTAAAGACTTCCCACGCTAAACAAGTGCCCTAAATTAATAGCTCATATTGCGAAAATCTGAGCAACAATTTGCACTTGAATTTCGGAATACACGATAGGAACATACAAGCATTTTCCCGTGGCTTTGCTCTCTTAGCTTATCTGGCAAAAATCGTGCATTACTTCCAGAGATTATTCTTTACTTAAGTTTAAAATTTTACCTCTTTACCCAAGTTTATGTTACCTAAATACATCATCATCATATCAGCCGAAAGACGTCCACTGCTGGACATAGGCCTCCCACAAGCGCCGCCACATTGACCGGTCCCGTGCGTCTCGCAACCAGCGGATCCCCGCAACCTTCACCAGGTCATCGGTTCACCTGGCGGGGGGCCTTCTAACGCAGCGTCTTCCGGTTCGCAGTCGCCACTCCAGAACCTTTCTGCCCCATCGACCATCCGTTCTGCGAGCAATGTGCCCTGCCCACTGCCACTTAAGTTTGGCAATTCTTGGGGCTATGTCGGTAACCCTGGTTCTCTTGCGGATCTCTACTTTTCTGATTCGATAACGCAAGGAAACTCCGAGCATTACACCTAAATACATAATGTTAGATTATTACCTAAGATTTGTGCGCCGTTGACGGCATAAACATAGCATCTCTGTATGTCTATATTTACAACACCTATTTACACCTATGTTTTTATAAATAAATATTTGATTTGATTTTAGATTATTTATAAGCAATTTTAAATGCGAAAAATTACCTATTTTGAAAACGAGAAGAGTTGGTACAGCACTACGGTATATTGAGCTTGGTAGATAAACTGTCGGTTAAGTATAAGTACGTACGGGTGTTACAGTAATGTTTAAGAAAGAAGAAAGAAAGAAAATAATATTTATTTGTGACCCGCATAGGAGACACGAGATAAGCAAAACACAAACAATAATAAAAAATAATTACCCCGTGCGAGACCAAAAAGGCTCCTATCTCAGCATGTGCAACGATATTAAAAAGAAAATATCACTGCGCTGATATTCTGATAGGGCCCAATGTTGATGCCACGGACACACTCACGGAAACGGAACATACAATATATTATGATTAAATAGAATAAAACAAATAACAAAATAGTACAAACACAGAAGGTGAGTTACAGTAATTTATAAAACAAATATGTAAATAAAACACAATAAATATACGACCAAAAACCCGACGGCTCAGTGATCATTTGTCGAAACCGTAGACAAACGAGAGAGCGCGTCAATCTGTGGTTGGCGTCGGCTGTCAAAATGAGAAAAAAAAAAGAAAAGAAAATTAATGGTGTGGTGAGGTCATTTCCTCCACTGGACTCAGCCTCCCTCAAAGAAATAAGCTTGATTTTATTGACCTTAACGTCCTCGACTCGAGAGTTCCGACTCGAAGATGAATAAGAAGAGATAAGAATATATGGGTAAGAGGGGCAAATCCGCTACCTGCATGGGGCTTTTACTGGGCACTTTGGAACCAACGACATCACGCTCATGAAGATGGGTCTAACCGCGACAGCCATGTGCAGGTTGTGTGGGGAACATACGGAACGCATGGAGCACCTTCTGTGCACATGCGATGCACTGGTTGGTAAGCGAATGAGTCTCCTAGGGGTTGGACATCCAAAAACAGACGCTCATAATATCTCCTAGACTCGTTGTAAAACTCATGAAGAGGGTTTTCAACGAGATTGGGGAGGAGTAGGGTATCTAGGGGCCAGTAGATCCCAATGGGTCGAAGTGTCCGAGTTATTTTTCGGCCCCTCCACAAGATAAGATAAATTATTTGATTTGATTTGATTTGATTTGATAAGATACGACGCTCAACAAAGGTAAATCTTGTCCAAGGGCCAGTTTCTGAATTAGGACTGGAACGCGTTATTCTCTACTTTAATGCCAAACGTTTGAGAGGTTTTCTGGCTGAATTTGAGTTTTAAAAAATATGCTCAAGTAAACATTCTTCATTCACTTGACGTGCTATTTTATTGCGTTCTATATTTATATGGGTTTCAAAGTTAATGCTTGGAATCACCCTACTTTCCCATTCATTGTATACGTGCATGTCAAAAGTTGTGTCATTACATAATGTATTAGAGAGCGTGTTGGTTGGAGATAAGCCGGCAATCCCGGCGAAGAATTGCCGGGAAATGAGTCGCGGGATCATGGAGAGCTGCCGGATATTGGCCGGTACAGTTGTTCCATCTCTCGACGGCGGGTTAGTCTTAGTCGTGTGTGTGTGATGCACATGCACTTTGTTTATGTGTGCTCAGGCGATACTGAGCGCTAACGAGCTTACTCACACATAAACAATGTGCATGTGATCACACACACACGTCTAAGGGCCGATTTCACTAATGAAAGTTGTACTAATCGCGATTAGTTTCTTTGGTGAAATTGGCCCTAAGTCCAACCGCCGTCGTGAGATAGAACAACTGTACTTACTTTGTTTAATTAGCACCTTATTAGCCGACAACTGAGGCAATTTTTGTGAAATGTGGGACAGAAAAACCGATAAGGATCACCTCAAACGGGATGCAACGTTGCGCGAACTTTTCAAGATAGAGATACAATTTTAAAAAATATTAACAAGAAAAATTAACCGACTTCTAAAGCAATACACTACAAAGCGAAAAATTATTGTTTTCCGAAGTCGGTGTCAAAAAACGAAAAACAATAAGGTACCAAAGACACCGAATTCGGTAAACAGTTAGAGACCTCGAGAGTATGACCCTTTACTCGTAACACAAAAAAAAAAAAAAAACGAAAATCCGCCTATATATGACGGAGTTATGCCCGCTCAAGATCATACATACATTATAATATATAGAAACATCCGAATTCAGAACCTCCTCCTTTCTGGGAACCGGTAAAAAAAACAAAAAATTAAATACTTAGAACTTTATTCACGAAATAAAAAAGGTGCACATTTCAGAGAAAATTCGAATACCTACAACCCGCGGTATTGCCCTGCATCTCGAAGCGCAGCGCGACGCAGCCCGTGGCCCGTGCTACGTCTCGCGGATTTGAATAAACCCCGCAGCTTTACAAGGCTACTCGCTGCACTGGCGACACGACGCATTTTGCGCAGCGGTACACAATGGAGGCGCTAGACAATTGACGTACTGAAAATTTAAATATAATCCCCCGATTTTATTTTATTTATAAACAACATTTTAGTTCCGTGGATGGGTGACCATTTCAACACACCGAAATTCCTCCGTGCCTCGGAAAATACGTTAAGCCGTTGGTCCTTAACTTTGACAGTCGTTACGGGTAGTCAGAAGGTTGATATCTGACACCAGTCTAGCTAAGGGATATCGTGTTACCCAGTTACTGGGTTGTGGAGGTCAGATAGGCAGTCGCTCCAAGTAAAAAACTGGTACTCAGCTTAATCTGGTTAGACTGGAAGCCGACCCCAACATAGTTGGGATAAGGCTACGCAGATTGATTTATTGCAACATTATTTATCAAGTAGTAGACACGCTTCGATCGACAATCTATTGAACACGAAATTGTAACACGAAATCTAGCAAAAACCCCCCGATTCAAACAGTAAAACGCCTATAACTTTTGAACGGTTGAACCGATTTTCATAAAACATACACAAATACATAAATACACAAACACACAGCACGTCAAACTTATAACACCCTTTTTTTCCGTCTGGGGTTAATGAACGTGTTCAATCGCCATCGCTGATAGTACCTTCATTTGTGGTTTAAATGTAATTATTTAAACACGAGACGCGTTTGTTTATGTTCGTGTTTAATCAATCACGAACGCACCCTCTGGCGTAACTCTCATATTATAGGTAATTATTTTCCCAACAAATACTTTTACATCAAAAACGCCGATGTACATGCCGTAGTCATATCAACATTTTACGATTTGGTTTGCATAAACAACGTGTGAAAATGTGTCGAATAATGAAAATGGAGGGAAACCGACCTCAAAATAAATAAGTAAAACGGAAACTTTGTCTAAACTAACAGGAACAGTGACATGTCATCACACATCACACATCATCGCTTACCACCAGATGAGATGGTGGTCAAGCGCGAGCCTATATAAGATAAAAAAAAATGTGAATATTACGATAAGATCATTAAATGTTTGGTCATACCGTTAGTTTGTCACGTTCATGAAATTACTAATTCAACGACACGGTTACGACATAATTTAAAATATTTACCTACTGAAACGGATAAATAAAAACCGGGCAGAGCTTTGTTCAGATCTTGTATTCACAATCGAAAGAGACAAATAAAATGATGGGCAATCGCTTATATTAACACAATCCTCGTTGCTGACATGGCTTGACTGGAGTGGAGGCTTCAATATGGCGGCTTAGCTTCGGCGGGCTCGGCGCGTATTGGTCGGTTGCACGTAGGCCGACGTCACATCCGTTACACTACCTAACGTTGTTTATTGCAGTTTCTCGTTAGCATGATGACTCTAGAACTCAAAGAGTATGTAACATTTGCTCTAGAACTCTTGAGCGTGGCATCGACGTATTTTTAACAAGATTGTTATGCCTGCACAGATAACAGATATTTGATATTGTTTTTTTGAAATTCCACGTTAGCGAGTTGTCTGGTGGCAATCGTCACGTAACAAAGAAACACTATGGCCCCTCTTGATACGTTGCATTCCGTCCGGCTTAGTTCGAATATAATTTTCAAGCGCTGGACGCCATTCTTTTATTTTTGGGAAGTTATTTGTTTGTGACTTTTTCAAGTACACTTGGCGCTTGAGCGAAGATCCTTTTTAAGTAGATTGCAGCCTTTGTAGGTTACAAATCCACAACCTGCTTTTAAAAACCAATCTGTACCGTCGCAATAGTTAAGATTCATCCTCATAATTTCTATCAGATTATGTTAGCAAATACATGTACATGGAGTATGTTTTCATCCTTGTTAACTGGGTCTCAAGCAAAATGTACTTAAATTATCGACAAGTACATAGGTAGTTACCTAAGTCTTTATTTACATGAAGGTTGCTTACCTGTAATCAGGTTTTATTGGAATAAGTACACAGCTATATCATATGCATGTTTTTTTAAATTAAAGATATGTTCGCGCTTGACCACTATCTCACCTGATGGTAAGCGATGATGTGGTCGACGGTGTAACACGCTTGCCTAGAAGTAACCTATTCGCTCTTGACTTATCTGGAAACACAGACTCCGGCAGGGAATTCCACTCCTTAGCTGTACGCATAATGAAAGTACTGCCAAAACTTTTAGTGCGTATGGGTGGGATGTTCACCATGTACCGATGGCGTATCACCGTACGTCTTGTAATCCGATGATGAAACGGGCTAGGCGGAATTAGATCATGCAATTCCATCGCACACTCCCCGAAATGCAACCTATAAAAAACAGACAAGCTGGCAACTCGACGACGATGTTCAAGGCTCTTATTTTCGGTGGGATAATCTGTTAACTCAATCAGCCTTATTTATAAAACTTTAGCTTAAACATTGATTAGCAAAAAAAAAATAGGGTAGTTTACTGAAAATTAGTTTTTGTCTGTTAGGTAGATTAATAAAAAAATTTGGACACGTATTTTTTTTTTGACACGTAAACATAAAGTGGGGACAATATAATGCGTTAAAATGTCGTGTGGAGTCACGCCGTTAGTACACTTTATACTGCCTCAGTGACGTCACAAGCCCCACGCCTGAACTTTGATGCGCTTTAACTTTGTAATTTTTTATAGATTTGGTAAAGCAAAAAATACGGGTCCACTATTATTTGATAATATCACTGACAGACTTTATAGAATTATCATTTTTGTACCCAGGAAACATCCCTATTGCATTGATTGGTTCCTAATGGTTGGAATGGAATGCTGATAAAAAAACAGGCTGCATATTAGAAGAAGCTGTGTTACTGACTATAACAGACTGATATTTTTTATTCAAAATATGTTGTCCCACAGCTGGGCAAAGACCTCTCCCAAAGCATTCCATCTTCCCGGTATTAACCTTCTCCGGGAAATCTCTCGTTACGCTTCTAAGTTGTCACGCCAGCGTTTCTTAGACCTCCATTGGCGGCGACTGATATAATTAATTATTCCCTTTATTCAATTTATGTACATATTTTTCACATTTTTAAATATTAGCTTATAAATAAAATAAAAAAAAACATTTAATAATATAAAAAATAGTAGCCCACCGGTGTCGGGAACAGATGTCGGGAATTGATGCAGCTGCCCAAAGAAAGCCTCCTCAGATGTTGGTCGAGGCTCTTGGCTATTATGCCATTGGCCGTAATGACTATCGGCACAATTATCGCTGTATTCACATCCCACATGTCGACAACCTCGCAAGCCAGATCAAGATACTTACTTTTCTTATCTCTCTCAGCCTTCACGAATTAATTATTAATTAATTATTATTATTATCTCACCCCTCAGAACCTAATTACGCCCGAAGCCATAATGTGTAAAAGGATTTGGCGGCCAAAGCGTCATCAGGCGTCGTGTTACGTGTACAAGTCTCAAGTGGCCTTTCACTACTACCATAGATTAATACATCCATATAGAAGGGACACTCTATTAATAATAATCTCTATCTATTAATGACAATCCGACACGACCGGATAGAGGAAAATCTATTGTAATATTCTTTCCATGATACTGCGCGAACTTACGAACGAGCTAGTCTTATATTCTAAGGCTATTTGATAGAAACTTCTTCGATAGCCATGACAAAGGTAAGAACCCTTGATCATCATCTTCCTGCCCTTGTTCCATGTTACTTGGGGTCGACGCAACACGTTTTCCTCTTCCATACCGTCCTGTCACCCGTCACGCTATCACTGACTTTGACCTTTTCTTTCATATCACTCCTCACACAGTTCGTTCATCCTTTCTTCGTCCGTCCCCTCCATCTCCATATATCCACGTTTATATTCATAACTCTTTTAGTAACTGAGTTTCATCCCTCCTCATCACATGACCCTCGAACAAGATGAAGTCAATAAATAATAAGCTCTGTCAATTTGATTAAGTCGAGTGGAGAAATTGACAGACGAAGTAGAGTTGCATGTCTTTGTGTCGCTTCTGTACAATCCTATTCTGTGTCGCTCAGCAAGACAGTATAAACACACCATGTTGTCGTGTGTCCATAATTGGTTCAACTCGCCATCTGACGGGTCGTCACGCGTGACGCGAGCCTGTGTCAACAACATTATTATTCATGGTGATCACCCGATTGACTTGATGTTTCCGCGTCATTGTCTATATTAAGTATACAGCGTGAATTATCCAAGTGGGAGTCGATGGCTAAAGCCGAAATTATGAGGGATAGCGAAACACTGAAAATAATCTCGGGCATGATTTCGATGAAAACTAAATGATGCCTTCATTGGATTTTCAAGTGACACTCAGCCTTTGTTAAACATAACTGCAAACCGTACCGAACTGAAAACGTGGAGAATGTGGACTGAAGCGCAGACCTCAAACTAGGTGCAGCGAACCGAAGTCTTGTAGATAGCGAAGTGTTGTTGCGGGACATTAATCACTCGCGGTTCACGACAGAACCTAAGAACTCGTGCTTTTTAATGCATTTTTATAGTCCTAGTGACTGTATACAATATTGGGTATGTTTTGACACATTCTATAAATATTTCTACTTCCATTATAGCCACGTATCGGAATAGTTTTGATTTTTTATTAATAAACACAACTGTCACGCTTCGGTCTCGCTTCACTTCTCGCGCTCGTCTTTGGTTTGTCATGGCGTCTTACGCCTTTACGTATCTACGTACTGATACCGCAGCGAACCGATGTTCGCTTTGGTTCGTTTTCGTTTTCCTATGTGACTAGATTCATACGATACCAATTTGCCTTTTTTTCCACAAAAATCACGACACAATCTTCTTCTTCTTTTCATGTGAAGTGTGGCCACCTCTGGTGTCAGAGTTAGTTGAGCCGCCTCTGGGAAACCCCACCACAGGCCTCTGACATGGCTATTTCAGACTTACATTAACTAATACAAGTCCAGGTTTCCTCACGATGTTTTCCTTCTCCGTTGCCTGTGATATCCAAGATAAACTTAGAAAGTACGTATGAATTTGAAAAAGTCACATTGGTACTTGCCCGGATTTGAACCCACGACCTCCAGCACGACAGGCGAGGGCTTAGCCACTGGGCCACCACGACATATACGACCACGACACAATGTTACAGTAAGTTATTCAATCGGCCTAGCCTTTTCTCAATTATGTTGGGGTTGGCTTCCAGTCTGAGCCGGATGCAGCTGAGTACCAGTATTTTACATGGAGCGACTGCCTATCTGTCCTCCGCAACCCAATAACTGACTAGTGGCTGAAGTCTCCGCCAGATAACAAAAAAAAAAAAACAAAAAAAAGTTATTCTTCGTCGTATCGATGATTCTAAAATTACAGCCACGCCAACAGTGTTGTAATTTGCCTCACAAAGGTCTTTTAAGGTGCAGGTGTTTTTGCATGGAGAGCAAGACAAAAGGTGAGGCATTGTTTGGGACGTGGCTCCGCAATCGCACTGTGGGTCATTGGAGTACCCCCATCTAACTAGGTTGTGCCTGCAGCGACCCACCTGGCTTCGTAGTCGGTTTAGAGATTTCCAGGTGGGCCAAGGCAGTTGGTGGCCCGCAGGGAGCTTTTCTGCAGGTTTAATATAGTTAGCTGGAGAGGGGTGTCTGAGAAGCCATAGATTTTTCTTTGTTTCCCTTAACTCGTTGCCGTCAATTGATTTAGTGAACGACAGGAAGCTGTTTCGACTTTTTAATCTACCCCTTGGCTTCTCCACGGTATATAAAGAATGTCGTTTGTCTGTCTCTTGCTTGTGCTTCTCTGAATAACATGCCACTTCTCTTCGGACATCTGGAGGGGCTATTCCTGCAAGCGGGTATTGGGTGAAATGTTGCGTAATCGGCGGTTTATAGTCCATCTTAATTCAGAAAAACGCAGATAGCGTATTTTAAGGAATGGTCTACCCCAAGGCAGTGTTCTGGCTCCTATTTTGTATAATATTTATACCAACGATCAGCCCAGAACGACGAACACAGAACGATTCCAAAGTTTATAAAGTTATTGATCCGACTTATAAGTACCAAAAATATAATTACGTAACTAGAAAACATGATTTTTTGTTTATTGAGATATTTTGATACTTTTGGTCTCAATTGAAAGCTATAGGCGTAGAACCATTTTATCCGTTTAAATCTTGTAAATCGGTCCACGCGTTTATGAGATATTAACTCATTACTAAATGCCAAGTGAAAGGGTGAATGAATCTTACCGCGATACGACGTTTGTCTTGATCGTGTTAGCGTCACCGCCTTTACATTTTTACAAGCATTTTTTTATGTCAGTGTGTCGGGGTCAAATCTTGCAATTCAATTTTAAAGCAGTTATCCTCAACCGACTAAGATTAAATTTTCATACACGTTTGATTTGAATGACAATGCACGGTACGCTAAAAACAAATTGTAATAAAAACAAAAAACCCGACTGCTAAAAATGTATTAACTGAAAAGAGAAAAACAAGTACTAGATATAATACGTACATTAAATATTATAGGGTGCTGCCAGCGGTGAAAAACGAAGTTTTGGTCGGGTTTTCTAGAATTTTTATTTGTCCCCGCCTAGGACCAAACTGGGGCCCTAGACAAGTGACATTTTATAATCGAAAGCGTGGCGATAGTGATTGGAAAAATGACAAAAATGTATGGGAATGTCCAAAATGTCACGTGATCAACCCCTTACATTTTGGTATTTCAACCGATGCCATCGCCGACATCGAACACGTATTATTTCTTTCTCTTCTGACGACCTGTTACGACGGGGAAAGATCCATAAATGACAGCTGGCACCAACACTTGACGTACTTTCCGAGGCACACATAAGTTTCGATGTAAGGATGATCACCTACCCTCGGACTGACTTATGCAAGCGTTGCTTACAACTTTGAAGATCGACCCGTGCAGCTGTTATTATTAAGTACTAGCTGTCTTATGCGGCTTCACTCCCGTCAACTGGTTACCTACCTACCCACCTACCCTACATACCCTACAAAACATGATTATTGCGTAACAGCTGTCCCCCGCGACTTCGCTCCCTTCAACTGTTTACGTAACTATAACCGTTTACGCAGCGCACGCAACGGAAGCTCTCAAAAAGGAATATTTTTCCCGTTTTTGCTACATTTTTCATTTATGCTCCGCTCCTATTGGTCGTACCGTGATGTTATATATCCTATAGACTTCCTCGATAAATGGGCTGTCCAACAATTTTTCAATTCCAACCAGTAGTTCCTGAGATTATCGGGTTCAAACAAACAAACTCTTCAGCTTTATAATATTAGTATAGATATATAATATATAGTATAGATATAGTATATAGTATAGATTAATTGAGTACTTCAGTATGAATTATATTTTGATTTAAGATTTTACTGTCGAGCCGTTTAGCCGAGAACTTTCGAGAAACTTTGGTTATTAGACCTTTTTAGCGACTGTGGCTGAGGTCAAAGAGAAAGCGAATAGCGGTAAGCGTCGAAGATAGCAATATATTTAGGAGTCTAATTTTAGTGTGCTTCGCTATCGCTTCTATGATCTAAGACAATCTATGATCTAACAGAGATCAAAGTGATTTCTTTTTTTTTTATGTGATTCATGTGTACTAGTGCCGTGTAACCCAATGAACTGCAATAGAAAGAAACACTGTCTACTAGATGTCGATTTAGATATTGCACGTCACTCATCATCATCATCCTGCCCTAATCCTATATTACTTGTGGTCGGCGCAACACGTTTTCTTCTTCCATACCGTCCTGTCCCTCGTCACGCTATCACTGAATCCCTTTTCTTTCATATAACTCCTCACACAGTCCATCCATCTTTTATTTGGCCTTTCTCTCCCTATCTATTGATATTGCACGTCACTGTGTTTTGAAAGTCCGCTCATTACCTATTGATGAATACCACTAACTGCCATTATTTTGTCATATCACCAACGCTATAGAAGTCAAAACTTGTTGAATGGGCTGTAAAAAGAGGATTATTAAAATTTCTAAAGTTATTTCAAATGGAGTATAGGTAAAACCATTTTGTTGATTTACTACATATATTCATCTTACTAATATTATAAATTTTAATGCGAAAGTTTGGATGGATGTATGTTTGTAGCTCAATCAGGCCTGAACGACTGAACGGTTCAGGATGGCCAAATAGATAGATTATAGTCTGCAATAGCACATATGTTTTCATGAGAGCGAAGCCACTGGCAGCAGCTAGTAAAAACAAACTATCATCTGCACTAACCTAACTAATTTGTATTTTTTCCTACTCCTCCGTTATCCTTTACTGATTAATTTCGTTGCGGGATCCAAGACAGTTAAATTCATTCTCCGGGACTTCGTCGAGCTTCATTGCCTCAGCGCTTTTCTGGTGGTCGCCACTGTTGATTCTGGCTTTCAGAAGTTGCAGTGGTTTGGGAATAGTGCGGTGGGATTGTGAAAAACTAACGTTTTTTAGTCAGGAACTTACAGAACGCCATCTGTTACGATCCTTTCATACTCCTGTTACTTAATTTACTAATGCCTTAAATATACCGTGCGTGTTCTTAGTTAACCTAACATATATTCACTCCACCTGTATCTTTTATGGTTACATAGGTAAACTACGTCTAAACCGACCTTCAAGCAGTGCCATTCGGAGCCTGGCACTAACTGTAGGCACCGACAGACACATAGCCTTCGTCTGCGAGTATATTACAAAAGGAAACTTGAATAAAGACTAAATAAATTGTAGTTCTAAAAACTAAAAAACACGCTTTATTGGTAAGGATAATGGGACAAACTGTTTAAATTATTGCATTGTCATCGGTCGTTGATAAGTGTGCAAAGTTTCAAATCAATCCAACGTTTTGAAGTGGGTGAAAATCACGTTCAAAGATTCCGTTACATTGATACATTGATACATTGTTACATTGATACATTGATACATTGATACATAGATACATAGATACATACATACCAAGCTAATAAAAGCGTGTTAAAATATAAGTGATTGAAACAGCTCTATTATACCTTGAAGGTATTCAACCTCTTTTAACTGTTCTGTGGTTTTCAAGATAGTTTTCACTTAATTTTTTTTTGAAAACATTTCTATTATATCGCCTATCGAAGGTGATCAGGGTCCCTTAGACACTAGCTTTTTCCGCGGCTTTGTTCCCGTGCCCCTCAAAAAGTACCGTGCACTTTGCCCGGAGTATCCTTTACTGATCTATCAGAGCTTTTCAAAAATAACCTTCTACAAAATAGAAAATAATATTCTCTCTACAAAATAGAAGATAATATTATACCTCTTTATAATATTAATTAAGGTTACTTGTCAGTAACAGCAAATTCGAAATCAATTTTCAATAAAGCATTAATAGAAGTTGTTGTGTAATAATTAAATCCAAAGGCACATTTATAAGTACCTCTAACTATATAATCCAAATACATATTTTAATTTAAAATCGCTAAATATTTAAGCGCCCCTAAATGTTGACTACGAGACCTAATCTTAATTCCATTATTCCAAGTTCTCGGCTACTTTCGAACAAAATCATGCCTTAAGCTAATACGTTCCAAGTAATACTTTTAATTAGATATCGGCATTAATATTTTAATTAAGCAATCAACTTTTAATGAAATAAAAATCTTTCTTTACTTTCGAAATAAGTTTTGTTTTAAGATAATTAAACTCGTTATTGAATAGGGTTGCGCACAGGCTGACTTGAGATAACACTACTCCATTTGTAATAACATAAGTCATTTAAATAATCTCTTTTACAGCCCGTTCAACCAATTTTGCATTGCTGATAATTATGATAAACTAGCTTCTACCAGCGGCTTCGCCCGCGTGATACTCGAAAATAATCCCGAGGGAACATATTCCCGGGATATAAAGTATATTTATTTTACTGTTTATGCACGCACACATAAAATTAAACAGACAAGAAGAAGGAGCAGAAAAACCCATGATTTGAATACCCGACACGATGGGTGTGGAAAAAAAATTTGGGACCCCACAATATGGCGCCTAAAAGCCGCTATTTTTCTATTTTAAGGTTAAGACGAATCGATTGACGTACGAATCATCAAAATCGGCCAATGCGTTTGGTCTCTGGAACGCCACATAGGAACAAACATACATACATAGACTGATAAACACATCCTTATATTTACTATGGACACTTTTAACTTTCTACATCGTTCTCACATAATGTGTAATCTCAACATGAATGATGTAACAAATGATTTGTAATAATTACCTAATTGAAAAAGAGTGTCCATGGAGTTTCTTGCCCGTTCTTCTCCATAGAGATCTACGCCTTGGAATGGGCATCTACGGTACTTTCACAGTTATTATGTCTTGTGACTGGGACTGTAGCACCATAATTTTGTAATATTTTATTTTGTCTTTTGACAATTCAAAAGTGCCTGTAACTGGCCTACTTGAAATAAAGTGCTTTGACTTTTGACTTTGACTTTTGACTTTGATTACCTTCGGCAGTCGAGTAAAAATAGGTACATAGGTGATGCTTATTTCTATAGAAATCTCTTCCAGCATACCTGCGAAAGGAAAGATTATAAACTATCTCTGTGACAAATTTCATTCAGGTCCGTTCAACCGTTCTTGCATGATTGGGTAACAAACATCCACATATCCAACCAAACTTTCGCATTTGTAATATTAGAAAGATGGCAGTTGTATGTAGTAAAAAATTAGTTTTAGCTGGTTTTGGTAACAGGTTTAATTATTTTTTTTATGCCACACATAAAAAAATTGTACCAGTGTTTTGCATCTGTCCTCCACAACCCAGTAACTGGGTAACACGATACCCCTTGGCTAGACTGGTGTCAAATATCAAGCTTCTGACTACCCGAAACGACTGTCAAAGATCTTCAAATGACAGCAGGCCAACGGCGTTCTAACGTTCTTTCCGAGGCACGGGGGAAACTCGCTAAGTAAAGATGGTTATCCATCCACGGACCGACCTCAACAAGCGTTACTTAAAATCAAAATCAAAGTATCTTTAATTCAACTAAACCACACATAGGTACTTTTGAATTGTCAAATAAAAGATGAATCCAGTTGCACATTCGCAAGCGTCAGTAGGTCTCTATGGAGAAAAACATGCAAGAAACTCCACGGACACCCGTCCTTCCATCAGTTTTAATTAAAATTATTATTAATTATATTTATTTTTAATTATTATTTATTTATTATTTGGTTTAATCATTATTTTCTAGTTGGAAAAATACATATGTAAGAACGATGTAAAAAGACGTGTACGTAAAAGCGTCTAGAGTAAAACAAACAATTCAAAAATAAAATAAGTACGTAATTAAAAGCAGGCCAAAGCAGTTAAGTTAAGCACTTAACCTTGAAAGCCATATACAATTAAAAAAAAAAACATTCATGTACACAATTTTTTTTTGACGTTCGAATGACACGATTTTGGGTCAGTTAACAACTTTGTATAAAAAATCTATGTTTTTTTTTTTGGAAATTGCCAATGACTTCCTTGAAGAAAGTTGTTCATTTACATCCACAGAAGTTTTTAGAATATGAACACACCTTACCCTGATCCTGTATATATCTAGTGTGTACAAGGTTTATTAGTGTGTAGGATTATTTAACTGTAAGGTTAATTACATTACAGTCGAGGGTTAAAACTCAATTACTATTAGTTTGATCCCTGGGCGACTCGCTACGTCTTAGAGACGTAACCACACACCATTTAGATTTGAACTTAACGAGCCAAGAAGTCCCTGAGGCGATAGGCATTTGATAAGATAAGTATGATATCTTAGACACCCTACGGAGTTACAGGAATGGATTTTGCAATTTTAAGTTTAGTCATTGGTTTGGACCCAAGGGTAAGTAATATGTGTGGTCAGTCTATTTACAATTTACTGATTGAGTATTGAGTCTCTAAACTTCGGTTCTAATAAAATGAAATGCCTTGTTGACATTGGAATAAAAAATTGATAGCCTCCGTAATTTCTCCGTATTTAGATATTTTTTAGGGTTCCGTACCCAAAGGGTAAAAACGGGACCCTATTAGGGTCTGTCTGTCTGTCACCAGGCTGTATCTCATGAACCATGATAGCTAGACAGTTGAACTTTTCACAGATGATGTATTTCTGTTGCCGCTATGACAACAAATACTAAAAACTCCCATACAACAAACGTAATTTTTAAATAATGGTATGGATCCCTTCGTGCGCGAGTCCGAATCGCACTTGGCCGGTTTTTAAATTTTTTATGGGTTCGTGTTTGGCCACTATCTCGCCTGATGGTAAGCGATGATGTGGTCGACGGTGAAGCACGTACTTGCCTAGAAGTAACCTATTCACTATTGACTTAGATACCCCCACGTACAATGTATTATATCCCGTTATTTAATTTTAATTTCTCTTATATACAAATCAGCCTCACCCTAATCAGCAGTCCATACAGCTAGACAAAACCTTCTCCCAAATTTCACTACATAACCTATATAAATTATTATGTATATGACAGCTACCCTAATCATTTCATCTCTGTACACATAAAGTCACCGATTGACCTTGAATTCAGATTACTTAATTTCGTATATAGGGCGCAAACATAAGATTAACTCTTCAAAAGGCGATTATAAATTAGAATAACAATTTCGCGTGAAAGATAACGTCTCAAGGAAACGTGATAAGACTGTATTAGTGTGACACGCAACCGGTTCCCGTGTCGCGGTATAATCGTTAAAGCGACGTGACGAGGCATAATAGAATCTCTTTTTAACGTGCTTATGACTGTCTAACGTTGTCGTGAGTTATTCGTGCTCGTTTTAATGTTGTTTTTAATTGTATTTTAATGAGTTCAGACCCGCCGTAGAACAATAAGCCATGTCTAAAGGAAAGTGGGATATGTCTGTTAGGCTGAAGTCAGAAGTGGGATATATTTGTTGAATGCAGAAGGACAGAATCGTCAGAGTCGTCAACATTACATTAATCCTTAAGCCAGATTTTGGATACGATTGCGTCAGGACCAAGGGACCTTATTGTTGGCGTGCATAAATATAAATTGCGTCGATAGGCGATATTACGCACATATTTTCTGTTTGTTACAAAACGTCAAGTGAAAATCGGATGAATTGCATCTCGTTTTGTCGAACCTGAACGTACTTGCAATTTCGCTTAATAAAAATCGCTATGATATAAAATGAATCGCTTCAAGCCATAATAGAAGTCTCTTAGAGTTTATGACAGATTGAAGAAGAAATAGGAACCTTTGCTTTATAAATTAATGCCTACCCTCTTACAAAATAAACAATCATGGTATTAACTTGAATATTAATTGAGCCTTTCAAAGAAGCGGCTTTTCTTTGACCTCCTAAGTAAGAAAGTTAATTCAATGAGCGTTTTCACAAGCTTGTTAGTACAAGTTAGCAACTGACTAATATTGTAAACTTGGTAGTTAATCTCTTCATCAGATTTCAAAAGATTAGAAACTTAATACTTGTAAGTCGTAATCTTGTTTAGGGCAGTTTGTTCATCGGCTATTTATTTACAATTATAGTTGTTATTAGAGATGGACAGACTAGTCTAGAAAAAGACAACTCCGATTTGGAACCTAGTCAGCCAAGTCTATAGTTTGCCCATTTCAAGTTATTATAAAAAACCGGCCAAGTACGTGTCGGATTTCGCACATTTAGGGTACCGTACCAAACTGCAAAAAAAAGTTGGTTATAATAGGAAAAATCCGATTTTTCAATATATTAGTATTTCTTAGTAAAATAAACGTACTAATAAACATTACCACCAAATTTCAAGTTGATAGGTCAATGGAAAGTTAAAAAAATCATCGAAACAAATTTTGTAAAAACTCATTCCTTTTCTTATACAATATTTTAAAAGAAAAAATACAATATCTATCTACTCAACGATATCCAAACAACGATACCCCACTCGACGGGATACATTTTACATTTTTAGGTCAAGATGCTTATACTGTGCAAATTTGAAGACTGTATCGCCAACCGTTTGGCTGTAACTGTGTGACAGACGGCAGACAGACGGACACGTGAGTGATAGCAATAGGGTTCCGTTTAGACCCTTCGGGTGCGGAACCCTAAAAAGTAACTGTTGAATGTATTCGCTAAAAAAAAAAACTCTAAATAAAGTTCCTGTTCGTTGTAGTCACAAGCAATCATGTCTCACAAGAACATTTGCATAGATAGGCAAGAATACGCTGAAAATGACATTATAGGATCGATTAAATGAAGTCGTAACACCCTTCCGTCGATAAATTCGTTTGCATCGATAAAACACGCTCTCGCCAAATCGATTTATGCACAAACGCGCCATGTTGCGAGTTCATCGGGACTGTTTCTGTGAGGCGTTCGATTGCATACCGTCTATGCAATTGAGAGCTGTATTGCCTCTGTGCCATAGAGGTTTTAGCTCAGCTATTCAATTTATTCGAATTTCCTTATGCAACAATGCTCTATATAACTTGTTCAGCTAAATCAGTGGCGATACAATGATGACGATATAAAATCTTTTCTTTAAGTCGAAATAACGTGTGAACTCGAAAAACTATTAAACCTTACTTATGAGTGAAAACCCAAAGTGGTTGACATAAAATAATCAAGCTGAAGTGGCAATAGCCCGGCCATATTAGCTGTAGCATCGGTGACCGTTGCAGTGGACGTGTTCTTGAGGTGGGACGCCCTCTAGCGTGGGCGCCTGGCCTCTCTAGGTGGAGCGACGATCTTCGCAGGGTGGCTGTTGACAGCTGAATGAAAGCTTGCGTGCAATTAGAGAGGCCTGTGGCCAACAGTGGACTGCTGTAGGCTGATGATGTTGAAGATGGATAAAGGAAACAAAATCTTCTTCTTCTTCTTTTCGTGTGAGGTGTGCCCACCTCTGGTGTCAGAGTTAATTAAACCGCCTCTGGGTAACCCCACAGGCCTCTGACTTGGCTATTTCAGACTTACATTAACTATATAAGTCCAGGTTTCCTCACGATGTATTCCTTCACCGTTGCCTGTGATGTCCAAGATAAACTTAGAAAGTACATATCAACTTGAAAAAGTCACATTGGTACTTGCCCGGATTTGAACCCACGACCTCAAGCACGACAGACGAGGTCTTTGCCACTTGGCCACCACGACATCGAAGGAAACAAAATGAAAAATACAGTAGGGCCTCGCTGATTCGGACAGGCAAAAACATGGCCTTTTGCAGTTTCTCGAGGCATCCGGATTATATTATGCAATATTTTAATGCAAAAAAAAAAAATTTTTACGGTTCCGTAGCCAACAAGGGACCTTATAGTTTTGCCATGTCCGTCTTTCCATCCGTCCGTCCATCCGCAGCTTAGCTCAGAGACTCTTAGTACTAGAAAGCTATAATTTGGCATGGATATACATATTAATAACGCCGACAAAGAAATTAAATAAAATAATGAAATGTACACGTAAAGCGTACATGTACATGTAAAGTGAGGATGTTTTTATTTTCTCGTCTATCCCATGGTGCGGGGTAACGATTCAGGTATCCGTTTGCATAAAATTAAGCTGTAAATGGCATTTTATTGTTAGTGTCAAGTGTCCCCCTCTGCCAGCTAAATGGTTGCTTTTGGATATGTGAAAAAAATCACGGCAATAGTATAATAGCGAAATTAAAAGACAAACTATCACAGCTAAGTAGGCTTTACAAGTTTACGAGTAACAGTAGACCAACTTATAAAATATACTTGGAAAAATGAACATTTTGGATATTGATGTATGGAGACAACAGTTTTCGAACGGCAAAGTTAATTTTTTCCCTTCTTTAGAGCAATGTTCGGTGCTTTCATGGTTTATGAACGTTAGGTAATGTCACCTATTTATTTAGGTGAATGTAGCTGTTTATGCGGAACCCTCTGTGCGCGAGTCAGACTCGCACTCGGCCGGTTTTATCTTAATTAATTATCTAAAGGTACAATTAATACAAATAAGACAGAAATATATACACGCACTTGTACTATGGTGCAGTATTCATGTGAAAGAATCAACTGGTACGTTATTACAAGTTTATCAATAGTAGTTTATGCAATGGTCATATAATAGAGGTTATTAAAACACGAGCGTGGGTTTATTACATGAGGCGAAGCCGAATGTGATAATAATAACACGTGAGTGTATATATGCCGTTGCATACACTATTTTATCTTCACTCATACATACATTTGAAATAAAACAAAAGTGGAAACGGAAAAAATATGAGGTATGGTGGGCAATTTAGATTCTCATTGCGCATGTCTGCGCAGTGCATGCCTCCATAGACAATGACACTACTTTTCTACATGAAGTCAATGAGCTCATAAGCGCCAGATAAGCGCCAATAAATTAAAAACTAAATATTTTTTGAATTCATAATTCATACGTTGATAGTGTAGATAGAAGTACTTATGGTTTCACAGATTTTACAATAAGGCACCGTAATTTTACGATTATTTAATAATAACAGTACGAAAGCACTCGCTTATAGGTTTCTCCTCGACTGACTTCTATCTGCGTGTTTGACATGATGTTAATAAAGCAGAAGTTTCATTATTCTTAAGTATTATAGACTTCTTCAGTAATAAGCGGGGATCCGGATTAACGAGGCTCTACTAAATCTAGATTTAATAGTCTGGACTCGTCACACACAATGAGTAAGCATGGTGAAAACTGCTCCAGCTTGAGAAAGCTCGAGCAGAGATTCTCTGTGCGAAAATAAAATGTGTGCTGGCTGTTATTTACATGAAAAGCTAAAAAAAAAAGATCTATGCTAATTTGATATAAGAACTATTTAGTTTCAAAAGGCTCTTTTCACGATAATATTAAAAGCTGAATTAATCTAGCGGGTTATCTGTCTGACCCTCATTTTGTCGCCCACTTTGAACTTATCATGGACATCTTTATGCAAAAGAGGGTTTAGAATAAGTCAAATTGTATAACTTTGTGTAAAATAAGGTTTTGAAGGCTGTTCGAAAGCAAGAGCAATTATTTGTATTTGATTAAATTTATATTTTGTATGTATATTCTGATTTTGTTTTAGTCTCATTTTCAGTTGTGCGTGTATGACTTGATGTAAGAAGGAAATCAAGCAAAAAGAGTATACGAAAGGATCGTAGCACTGCCTGATATTATAAAGCTTAGGAAGATAGACAGCTCGACATGGCGTTTGTACATGCTGTTTCATGGCCACAAAGTTCCATTTAGCTTAAAGCGCTTTATAGCTACGTTAATCTGGAATTTAAATAAATCGTTTGATTGTTACGTGGCGTGACACACAAATTATGAGTATGTGAATCCACTGTGCTGTTTTTTATTTCAAAACTCTGACTTAGTTTAGAGGAAATTGCAATTTTAAACGTGTGGTATTAAGTTCTGAAGGCCTGTGTACGTGAGTAAGTGGAGTTAATTTTTGTTTTTTATAATGCAAAGCTTTTTATTCGTTTCAGCAAAATGGGTTGGTACGAGTATAAGAATTATAAATCGTACTTGGGTGCCAATAACTCCCGCCCACAAATGCAAGACACATCTGGGCGCTTGTAACTGCCGCCCTAAACTCCGAGTCCCACTTGGGCGCCAATAACACCCGCCCTCAATGCCGAGTCCCACTTGGGCGCCAATTAAACCCGCTGTCAAGTTCGAGTCCCACTTGGGCGCCAATAAGGCCCAACCTCGACTCCGAGACCCACTTGGGCGCGAATATTTCCCACCCTCAACTTTGAGTCCCACTTGGGCGCCAATATTGCCCACCCTCAACACCGAGACCCATTTGGGCGCCAATATTTCCGGCCCTCAACTCCAAGTCCCTCTTGGACGTCAATAAGGACTGTCCACAAACCCGGGTCCCATTCGACAATTTAATGAAGGTACTTCGACATTCGGATAAAAACTACTTTCCAAAGATATTGCAAAAAAACGTGCTGCAAATTGAGTATTACCATCAGACAAAACTTTTAAAGGAAAATGATTGACAGTCATATTTATTTTTGTGAAAATACATGAAGAATTTACTACACCAATAAGAAACGTGACAGGGGAAAAGGAAATATTAAGATGAAATTCCATACAACACCTGAATAGTTCGTTCGAGGCACATTTAGATTTTACTGAAAATATATTACATAAACCTAAGAACGTAGATACACAGATCAAGTAATAATCTTGCTTTCCTAGAGGCAGGGCAACGGTTACACATACATAACCAAGAAAAGAATAACCATGGAGTTTCTTGCCGGTTCTTCTCCATAGGAAACGACTAACCCGAACCGTGCACCTTTTGTCGACGTTTTATAAGTGCCCATGTAGGCCTATGTAAAATAAAAAAAAATGATTTTGATTTTTATAACCTTTATTTGATATTAACGGCACTTTGAATCACGGCAGAGAGGTCGACCTCTACCCGAAATTCCAAAACTTTAAGTTCGTTAAAGTACTTTCTGAGAAAACTACATCGTTTTAATTATTAATGTTCATAGTTATACCAAAATGATCCATTTTCATTGTGTGGATTCTAAATTGGTATTGCTTAAATTAAATGAAGCAGTTTAATTTAATTTCACAAGTAAATTCTCTCTATATAATAAAATAGAATATACTTCATTGTACAGAAAAATAGTCACCCATATCTTTTACAAAATAAATAATGCTATGGGTACAATGGCGGTCTTATCGCTGACAACGATATCTACCAGACAACCTTTGGGTGGACTGAAAGAACTTAAAATGAAAAGGGGGTTGTCTGCCGTGTAAAGCTACAATAAAAATATATATGCTTAGTACTATTCTTATATAGATTGAAAGTACACGTAGCAATGTTAAGCATTGTTATAATTTATAGAACTTTGGAGAAGTTCTGACCACGTCTCCAATCAGCACGTTCCCAACTTTCAACATACCTAATTAAGATCGGCTCACGACTCACGAGCCTCTCTCACAGATGCATCTCGATCCTCGACCGCTAGAATGCTTGACCTAGCTATTTATCGCTATGTATTTTCTTGTTTACGTCTTTTTAGTTCGCATCTTAAGCAGTCGGGTTTTTAGATTTTTTGAATTAACTTTTTCTTTTTCTAATCTTAATGTTTATAAAATCACTACATCAACCTTCATAGCCAGCGGCTTCAAGAAACTAACATCAAAGCCTTCACTAGATAAGTTCAACATAAAAGGAACATAACATCAAAGATATATCAAAATAGAACATCAAAGATTTCGAAATCAAACTTCGTGCAAACTGTTCACCGTTAAAACTCTTATCTTTACAATTCTTGCTACCCAAGACCCGAACGCCAGCGTGTAAGAACAACGTGGTTTATAATAAATCCAACATAAAGCGCTTTGCAGCGCTGTAGGATATCGGCGAAAGCCACTTACGACGGCTCACATATCTGAGTGCATTTGCGAGGCCCGTTGCAGCAAAATGCGGATGCGGTTTTAATAGGGATGCCACACAATATCGAGATAGAAAATTCCCTAGTTCCCTTTTTGAAATTCATGCACGTTGAACATGTCTCGTAAGGGATCTGAGGCAGATTCTGTAGCTGAAATATTATTTTTAGAGATATATTTCAGCTACAGAATCGGCTACCATTGAATAAAACTATTCAGATAAAGTTTTCTTTGAACCATTTTCCTAAACGTCTTTCAAGTCATTAATTGTGTTTATCTATGCGTACCTGATATTATTTTAGTTCTACGAATAGGTATTAAATTAGATGGAATATTTTTTAAGTTTATTCCGAAAGGTATATTTCTAATAGGTATATTTCGCCCTTAACATAAAGTTTATTAGAACTTAAAATGCCAAATCAAACCGTAGGTAAATATCACATTTCTAAGTAACCTGTTTCAAAAAACGCCATTTTTATATGTAAGAACCGAATATAAGTTATGTAAGTTCTATTAAAAGATGAGCAATTTAAATTAATATGACAAAAAGGCGACACTTGGCCTATGACGCCTTTTGGCTGAATTTAACACGATGATGATGATGAACAAAAAGAAACGTATAACTTGGAAACTAATTGACAGCCCTAGCCTGTTGAAGATGTCGTGTAGGGTTGCAAACGTGCAACAATTAACATAATGCATTAACAGTATTAGTGAGCTATTAACTGCCAACATGCTCATGATTTGAATTACCTACAATATTCAAATTAAAATATTCGTTAGCGTTTGTTAGCACATTTTAAACGTCAGTTTTTAATATTTCTAGATATGACTGCGACTCGGCCCAAATTAAAGCTTTCAAATTAGGTTTTAATAAAAAATAACCTCTCTTATATCAAAACTGTTTCATAGTTAGTTCAGAAAATAGACGAAGATTCAAACTTAGTTTCGGGTTTTACAGTCGAGTATAATTAAGTTTGGATAGGTTCAAATGAGTTTTGTTCTATAATCTAATAGGACTCGCGGCGTCAGGACTAGGTGGGTTTTTTTTGAAAATAAAGTTTTCATTTTTGTTAAGTACTCCTTGTGTTCAACCAGTCATAATTATATTAAGTGATACAACATATGATCACCGCCTGAGCTGCAGACAACATTCTATCAATAGCCAGGGTGTTAAAGGATAACCAACAGAACCTATTTCCAGCATTTTTGTCTGTTTATTTGTGCACGCATCACGTGAAATGTACGAAACCAATGTAGATAACTTTTATACATAAACATTGTGCGTAAATTGAAGAATTACTTATCAAATCAAATCAAATCAGTTTATTCGCAATAAGTGTTGGTACAATTTTGGTCTTAACATAAAGAATAATATACAGATTCATAACACTTAGTCATAATAATGTGACATGCAAACACTTGGGTTAATATTATTATTATAGTTATAATTAATAAATTACAATTGAGAAATTGAATAAATGAACATTATTAAAAAATAAAAAATAAATTATGCCCGAGGGTAAATGATTTTGGTTGTTATTAATTTTTCAACCCACTATTAAATATGTCGCTTACAGAGTAGAAATTCTTATCCAATAGCCATAATTTAAGATACCTTAAAAATTTATTAAGTGGTAAGATTTTGACAGTGCCAGGTATAGCATTGAATATGCGACCACACATTGCATAGCTATTTTTAGTATATAGTGCTGTCCTAGGGATTATTGGCAAAACTATTCTATTCTTGTGCCTATTACTTTTTGGATACAATTCATGAGCTTTTTTAAATAATTCCGGGTGAATTTTAACAAATTTAGCGCATTCAAAGACATACAGGCTTGAAAGGGTTAGTATCTTGAACTTTTTGAAAATGGGTTTGCAAGATTCCCATGGGCGTATTCCCGCTATGGCGCGGATGCATTTTTTCTGTGCGATGAACACTCTCTGACTTTCTGTTGAGTAACCCCAGGCAATAAGACCATATCTCAACACAGAATCAACGTAGCCATAGTATGCCGATAATACTGTTTTCAATGCTGATGTTTTTGAGAGTTCATAGAGAACGAACACGAATTTATTTATTTTGTTGCATGCTTTATTGACGTGGGCTTTCCAGTTGCAGTGTTTATCAATCGTGATACCGAGAAATGCCGTTTCGTTTACTTCTTTTAGTTTAAGTCCTCTATAGTTGATGTCCAAAGATTTATTTTCTCGTCCATAAGTACTGAATTGAATAAAATTAGTTTTTGTTAGGTTTACACGTAGATTATTTTCGTCAAGCCATGTGATTATCGATTCAATTGTATTATTTATGTCAGTTGTATATTTATTCATGTCAGTATTATTCGATGTCATTATTAATGAAATGTCATCAGCGAACAGAAAACAGGGGTGATTAGTAACTTCAGGAAGGTCATTTATATATAGTAAGAACAATAGGGAGCTAGGCACACCAGACCTGTTATGTTTGTAGTTTATTTTTTAGTTTTTGTTCCATCGCAATCGGTTCACTCTATCAAAAGTTAGATGAATTTAAAGTGTTCAAGAAGTAAAATTATCGCAACACACGCAATTCAGATACTCGGACAGTTAAACTCGATATTTGATAGATGGCGCTGTGCATTTGAAGTCATTTTCTGAATGGCGGTGTTAAGATTCTCCGCGAAGTAATGATGACTATGGAAAAAAAATTGGTAGGTTGGTAAGTTGGGTGGGCAGGCGGGTTAGTAGGGTAGGGTTAGCAGAAAGTTGACGGGAGCGAAGCCGTGGGCACAGCTAGTTAAAAATAATTGACAAGAAAAAGTTATGCGTAGTCGTGTATAAATAATAAAAACAAATATGCGAATCGACTTGAGAACCATCTCTGTTTCTTCGGTTAATAAAATTAAGCGTGTGAGAGCAACATGCGCTACCGAAATGTCAAGTTAGTAATTCCCATGAATATTGACAGTAACTTTTTCTAGAGCCACTAGATAAAAAATGTCTACCTACATCTGCTTCAGCAAAATATTAGGCCCCAACTCTATCTGAAATCGACGAATTCTGTGCGATTTGACTTTTGCCCAAATAGTTATGTAAGGCTGTAACAAATCCAATATAAAATCAATTCCATTCGAATCGAAAACGAAAAGTATTTGTGAACGAATATGTGACATATGATTCGAATATTCTTGACTACATAAGTATCTACTTATTCATCTTGAACATATTTATTACAAATTCAGTGATATACTAAAAGCCATTATATTCTACAACGCTTTAACGTTTTGGTTCTGCTAAAACATTTAGGCACTTTACATGTGGTATAAAGAATTGCTGTCTTCGTCGCATTCTCGGAATTTACTGGCCCGAGACCATCTCCAACGTAGAGCTGTTGGAGAAATGCCACGAGAGCCCGATCGACCGCCAGATCAAGCGTCGCAAGTAGAAATGGATTGGCCACACGCTCCGAAGGGGTCCCGATCACATACCCGAGCAAGCTTTGGACTGGAATCCCCAAGGGAAAAAAATGCATGGTCGTCCCCGTCAAACTTGGCGTCGCACCGTGTTGGCAGAAGCGACGAGCATCGTAATGACATGGAGCGAGGTGAAATGTGAAGCTAAAAATCGATCGCGATGGAGGACATCTGTGGACGCCCTCTGCCCCATCTAGGGGTTATAGCGCATTAAGTAAAAAAATAAAGGATTGCAGAGCAGTGGTGGCCCAGTGATAGCGGCCGCGACTTACAACTTGTAGGTCGTGAGTTCGAACCCAGGCCGGCTCTTTACTTTGTGTAAATTATTTCATCACCACTGCTCTCAAAACGGTGAAGGAAAACATCGCGAGGAAACCGGTATGTCTTAGAACCAGAAATTCGAAGACATGCGAAATCCACCAGCCCGCACTGGGCCCGAATGGTGGATTACGGCTCATTCCCTCTCACAGAGAGGAGGTCTGTGTCACAGCAGTGGGAACATTAATAAAGGCTGATGATGATAAAGAATTACATGTAAGCCGGTCATAACATGCTAAACGAACGGTAGGTGGACATTCACAACTAAGCGATTGAAGGGACCAACAGGAAAAAGACGGGTAGGTAGGCCGAAACGAAGGTGGGCTCATGAAAAAGTAGAAATAGCAGCAAAAGGTAGGTAAAGATAGACACATGGAAGAAGTTGGAGGAGCCTTCACCCAAAGAGAAACAAAAATATTTTTTTATCCCGGCAGTAAGTTCCACTGAGATAAGAGCAAAAACCTCTGGCATAAGCTAAATATACACAAACAGTAGGTAAACAATTTCCTCATCTGTAGTTTTCCATATGATTCAGTAACACACAAACCAACAAACTTATAACTTTACAAATAAGATGGCATTTCTAGAAATAATATATGCCATGCATGTCTTAAAGTTTCAAACCGCCATCCTTGAAGCTTTGACATTGCATGTTCCTCGTTCGTACCATTGGCGTAGCTAGTCATATAGAGGCCCGGTTTCAAAATTTGTTGGGGCCCTTTTTACCCAACTATAGCACAATATTCTACAAAACAAATAAAATTAGAGATTTCTGACTGGGACAGGCTAATTTTTTTATTGTAATTTTGTGAAGTGAGTTATAAATTTGGAATATCCTCAATCGAAAAGGCTGTCATCACAACAAATAAAGTTAATTTAATAAAAACAGACGGATCTGTTATCAAATAGAATTTGAGACATTTTACGATTTGATTCTACACGTCGGAGCCCCTTTAGTTCTGGGGCCTCGACGGTAGCTACGCCCTTGGTAGGTACTGTGATGACGCGCTGTTTTACTCGATTTTCTTTCCCCGAGTCCCAGCTGCTACCGGTGATACTGAATTATGAATACCGCGCCTGGTTAGGGCTCTCAGTTCTTGTAACGCGGTTTGTTGACATCTCTTGGCAATTTTGTGTATGCTGTATGTTGCAGATTTTGTAACGTGTTAGTGGTGTTACGAGGTGTTTTTTGCGGTCACTATGTCATGTAAGATAGATAGTTATTTATGTAGATTTTCATTAGACTTCATTATATCATTATTAACCGACGAAAACAAAAGAGTATGTTCTCTATCTGACATGTATATTTTTATGTATGACGCATGACTTTTTATAGAGGCCCCATGTAAAAAAATAAATATTGGAAAGCGCAGCTTGAAGTTGATCCCATTTCAATATTAAAATCTAGCTGTTGCCTAAACCTATGTTACTCAAGAATAATGTAGCTTTCTATTGGTGAAAGAATTTTTCAAATTGGTCCAGTAGTTTCGGAGCCTATTCGGTACAAAGAAACAAACAAACAAAAAATCTTTTTAATATTATTATAATAGTAATAATGGTATAGATAAAATCCACATCTTAAGGTAGAAAAAGGATTTATTGATAATATTTTCACTTCAAGAACCGATTCTGTTGAAATTAAGTAAAATGAAAATCTAAAAAAAAAACTTATTAACAAAAAAATCAAAATAAGAAAAAATACTTTTAGTCTAGCATTTTGAGGCGGCTCCAAACAAACCATCATCCGAGATCAACCTAGCTACAATCATTCTACGGTTTAGGTCATTAATTTTCATGTTTGTTTGTTTGGCGCTAACTCAAAATGATAGACAAAAAGTTTTTTTTATGTTTTGCTTTTCAGTTCCTAATTTCGTTGTTATAATTTTTTTTTTTAAATATTTTTTTCAGAATACTTCGCGAGTTTCTCAACATGTCTAAAAAGCTTTAGGTTGCTTAAAGCTTAGGGTCAGATGTTTATTAATCCTTGCGGAGTTTATACTCCAACAGTGTTCTTCACCAAGATACACTGTCTGATCTTTTGTAAACTATGTTGGGGGTTCGCTTGGCTTCCAGTCCAACCTGATGCATCCTAATTCCTAATTCCATATTTTACATGGAGCTAATCGCAAATTAAGAGCTTGTAAGGTAGAATTTTCTTCCTTATTCACCAGCGCGATCAGAGGTAGTTATTCTGCATGAGACTATGGCAGGGTTTATTTAACATGAAGTTGATTGAAGTAAAAGGCACACAGTTTGGTCAACTAATTTTATTCATCGAGCATACAGTCCATTATCACCACTTGTAGATGTTCTAAATATAGGAACAAACACATTTTACCATCAATTCACAGATATGATTTCTCAGTACCGTTATCCTGTGTAGCTGTCTTCAAACTTTGATAAATTATATCATCAGGAGTGTTCGAAACCTTGCTGTAGCTGTGGCTAGTTGACCATTATATATTTATATTAATTCTAGAATGTTCCTAAAGAGACATTTGGAGCCCTGCCAAGGAAAAGAAAATTGCATGATAAAATCAAACGCACGTGTCACGAATATGAAAATTCAGGCAAATTCAAGCTAATACTCACAGCGCCTACTGAACGATTGTTCCTTTCATTTTGACGCTAGCCAGCCTTGTCCTTCCCGACATCAAAGATGTTTATTCGGTTTTATTTCTGGATATTAAGTTCACAGGTGCTAGTGACCTCAAGTGCACCCTTGTAAAGGAATTGACAGTCACGTCAACCACAGATCCTGAACGTTTTATTTTAAACCATAGAAGCATTTACTAAAGTATCCTTTAGGTAACTAATTTGAAAAGAATTTAATAATTTATTATTTTGTATGTTGAATTTGTGTGTTTATTGAATTAAATGATTTCACACAAATAGAATATATTTTATTTAAACTTTTATCAATGTCATACATATGTCAGCGCCATCTAGTACCTAACTTACCAAACAATCAAGTAGTGACACTAATAATCGAACTCGTTTGGCAAAAGGAAACCAGATGTCGCTAACATACCTAGTGTGTACAAAATTCATTTGTTACAAGCTAAAAGGTAGATATATATTAGTTCGTTTTTTAGTTATGATGCGTAAACTAATAGTAACAAATACGCAATGTATCTGACGTTGCGATATAATTCCTAGCCGGTTTCATCATCGGACTACAAGACGTACGGCGATGTGCCATCGGTACATGGTGGACATCCCACCCATACGCACTAAATGTACCTTGTTGCCATTCCACCAATTCGCACCAAACGCTTCCAAACATCCTTCATAATGCGCACAGCGAATGAATGGAACTCGCTACCTGCGTCAGTGTTTCCGAACGCATTCAACCCGAATCTCTTCAAAGTTAGAGTGAACAGGTTTCTTCTGGGTAAGCTCACTCCATCGTCGACTCTGTCTCTGTCACCTTTGACCTAGACTAGAGTCAAGAGCAAACCCATCACAAATAAAAAAAATAAATAAAAAAAAAAATGTTTTGAGAATACTTTCATTATGCGAAAAGCTAAGGAGTGGAATTCCCTGCCGGAGTCCGTATTTCCCGATAGCTACAACCTCGGGGTTTTAAGTCAAGAGTGAATAGGTTACTTCTAGGCAAGCGTGCTACACCTTCGACCACATCATCGCTTACTATCAGGTGAGATAGTGGTCAAGCGCGAGCTTAACAATAATTTTTAAGAAATTTGCTTCCTCAAAAAGATCGCTTGCTTCCTCTACAGTACATCACACAGCTGCCCGACTACCCGCACTTTAGTGAAGCCGCACGTTTTAGCGTGCTCCGTTTCGCTCGAGTGTTTAGTTTCGCCAAGTCAAGATCTGTTCATGTACACTCAACAAAATAGTTAGATATAGTATACCTTTGAAACAAAACAGTAAAAAAGAAAAATATTTGAAAATTATGAGCGTCGAAAGTTCCATATTTCAACACTAATTTTTACGCATCTTTGGGCGGAAATAAATACCATAAGAAGAAGGAAAATTGCCAAACGGCCAACATACAGGGATAGATTAGTAGTTCAACAATGCAAATAATTTTATTTTAAAAATATAAATGTAGTCGTTTTTTCATGATATCTAGACTCCCAAAGGTCTGTTTATAAAATTTCGCGCCATCGTTTTCTTCCTAAATCATCATCCATCTCGCTACAAACTTGCAAAAGTGATAATTCGTACGCGAACTAGCTTCTTACTGCTCATCACAGCATCTATCTCTTTTGCACGTGTTGTCGGATGAGATAGCAGTCATTTCAACCCCGCGCACCAAATAGTTCGTGCCGTCGACTAGTGTAACCTTAATATATCTTTTTCATTAAATTAATGGAATATGTTTTGAATTTGTGCGAGAGCCAAACCTCAAATTGTGACTTTTTACTAAGCCAATTCAGTCGGAGCTCTTTGCTCTCATTTCAGTTATGTGTAAATGAAATGTTCATGGCAATTACTGTTAGTGATTTATCTCTCTGTTTGACTGTACTAACTTCCCAGACGGCACTTATTTAGGTCTGTGGAATATTGTGTAACAATGGCGCTCTTTTTATATCAAAAGTTACGTTTATTTGATATTGGATGATTTTTCTTTTAAAAGTTGTTATAAGTTTTGTTGTTTATATGTTATGGACCAAGTGATTAATACGGCATTATTCATAATGCCCGGCCAATTTGTAAAATGCGCAATATGAGTAGGAAATATGATAAAACTATTGAAATAATTAAATTGACCGGGCTTTCTGAATAACGCCCATCACTTATTGGGCTAGGTAATAAAAATATGTTATTTTAATTATTTTAATGTTGACATCGGTTTCAATATAGAAAAGGTAAGTACGATTATTATTAAAGCATCAAAGTCCTCTCCTCCTATTTCTGTCTACAGAGTGTAAAGTAAAGTCTAAAAAGTCGGGGTGCTCTAAGCTCACGAGCTCGCTTCGCTCGCTTTTGGACTTATTCATTGACCATAATTATCGAATTACCCAACCGTTACGTAGCAATATTCATAAAGACTAGACAATGTGATACATATAGAATTCTAAATCAGTATTAATTACTTAGCCCGATTTGACTTGACTAGATTCATAAAAATAAAAATAAATATTTATTAAATATTTTTTCTTTCTTTCTTTCTATAAGGCCCGGGCATTGTACATATTGCCCTGATTGATCACTTAGTCCATGACATATACATTACTATTTTAGTACTTTATTTACCTATGTATTATTATGATGAGTACTTATCTAAAGTAACCAAATTAACTTTGGTATCTGTGACTTTTACAAAGAGCAAGCCTATTTACTGCTTTTTTAAGAAAGTACTCTTCATTGAAAGAAAGAAAAAGTGTTTATTCGCCACAAAAACGACACACAATTTTTTGATTTTTCCGTATATTAAACCCTTAACGATAGTATTAGTAAGTACTTAAATTATGTTAGTAAAGAAAAGTAACATTAAAATAAAATACAAAATGTAAGTACCTAATTTAAATCTACGGCCACACGCTTATGTTTTGAAAAGCAACAAACTTGCCTTGTTTTGGAAAAAGTTTAAAGATTTATCAGGATTAATATATTCTCTGTCTAACATGAATAATTTATGTTTGCAAATGATAGTTGGTTTCTACGTCAGCATGTGTTTTGATTCTGCTTCTAAACATGTGATAGACAAAATTATATCTACTTAGTAATGTCGAGAGACTTGGCACAATTTTATCTTTCCATTTAACATTGTCATTAACCGCCCGTTGGTCTATTTGACGCAAACTAAGTACCTACTGCTGAACGTGAGTCCCGGTTTTGTTTTCCGAGTCGAGCAATGCTGCCCCCGATAGTAAAAAGGAAAATCTATATTTTTTTCCAAAATTGAGTTATATGGAATGAGGAAAAAAGACGAATCAGCTGTTTTTTTATCCGTTTTAATTTCGGATTTACCACAGTGAAGAAGGGCCCGTCTTCACTATCTAAGATGTTATCTATTATTATATTATCTGTGCTTTTACTAAGATGAAAGGCCACATTTTGATGGAAGTAAAATGAAAAGACGTATTTTGCATAGATGATAGACTCATCTTCATCTTTCAATGAATAAGTACTTTGATGGAGAAGTAAAAAGGGCGCATCTATTTATTAAGTTCAGCATGTATTTAAAAATATTTTCTCGCCGTATTAACTTTTAGTTAGATACGTCTTTCTTATTATCGGGGCCAGAATGTGTTTTTGGGTCATTCCGTCTAAGAGTTTCACAGTCACAGCCCATAATTTGCATCTCTCCCGCTATAACACGGGACTTAATCTTATTTTACGAAATGTGGGTTTACTCCTATGGTAATATATGTCGGGTTTAGTCAATAGTACGGACGTCAAAACAAATCACAAGCACGCCCCTAGCGGCAATCAAGAGCAACTACGCATTGGCGCGCTTTTATAAGCACTTGCGTAGAGCTAAGACGTCGTAGAATCAGTGTCGATCCGTAATATTAGTAAGCAAGAATGTAACTTGTGTCTATTTGGATATACTCAGTGTATCGAATAACTTGTGTGATTTCATTTCACCATTGACCCACATACTTGCTCACACACGATGTCTTAACCTAAGGGAATATATCCTGACTTTCCGATGGTTTGTATCTATTCGGCCAGCCTTGATGCGACATACATATTCTTATAGGTAAGGGATACCTTCTACTTCACCCTTTTAAATACAGGCGTGATGTTAGGTAATATAGAAATTACGGTGGTACGGGGAGATAGGGAAATGAATACCGCGCGAAGTTTGAGGTCTGTGTTGTGGAAGTCGGTATTGTTTGAACAGGCGAGCACTTTGATTGATGTTCTCCGACTACTCAGCTGATGGCACTTTGTCCACATCCTGTTTCCGCTCGTGAAGTACATAATAACTCTCCGCACTAGAAATTATGTGCAAAAAAATTAAAAGTTTTTACTTGGCATTATTTTTTTAATTTAATATATGATCTAGTTTGACCACTATCTCACCTGATAGAAAGTGATGATGTGGTCGACGGTGAAGCAAGCTTGGCTCGAAGTAACCTATTCACTCTTGACTATTTTAAATTCACACCGAGGAGTTTTATTATTTATCGTGTTTAATTTATCCAGATGGAATCCAATTATGTAGTTTACTTGTGAATCTAATCATAAGACAATGATCTCAATGAAGGAACATATACCCTGGACCCTGGACTTATAGTTAGTTTATTAGGGTTCCGTACCCAAAGGGTAAAAACGGGACCCTATTACTAAGACCCCGCGATCCGTCTGTCTGTCTGTCTGTCCGTCTGTCACCAGGCTGTATCTCGTGAACCGTGATAGCTAGACAGTTGAAATTTTCACAGATGATGTATTTCTGTTGCCGCTATAACAAAAAATACTACAAACAGAAGAAAATACATATTTAAGGAAGGCTCCCATACAACAAACGTGATTTTTTTGCCGTTTTTTGCTTGATATTAATAACGGCAACAGCAGCCTAATTGCGTAAGTGAATTCTGCAAAGCAAACAAGTCGATTCCTTCCCAAAAACGACTATACGTATTGCATATTAATACGTAAAGTCGTTTTTGGGAAAGAATCGACTTGTTTGCTTTGCAGAATTCACTTACGCAATTAGGCTGCAGGTAGACGCTTGAAATATTCACGGAATATTTAGTTGTATATTCACTTCAAAAAATAGTAATGATTTAATTAAAATAAAATGAATTAAGGGGGCTCCCATACAACAAACGTGATTTTTTTGCCGTTTTTTACGATAATGGTACGGAACCCTTCGTGCGCGAGTCCGACTCGCACTTGGCCGGTTTTATAAGTTTGGGCTGCATTGGTATAATTGCTGCAAGGCTTTCCAGTGCGAGGATAAACAAATAAATAAACACACTAGTACTATTTTATTTAAATATACTCATTGCCTAATGTTTGCTCCTTAAAGCCCACTCGACATAACGACCCATCATGCGTTATAATTGGCAGTGCACCGTGACAGCAACAACGCCAGTTGAACGCCAATTAACTGGCTCATGCATTATTTACTATTTGCCGGTCGCTTGAATCATTGCCAAATGACCTGCAGTAACTGGACATGTTCACGTTCCAACTGCCATGGTTGGTTGACAAATCATTAGGGATGTACCAGAAGAGTAAGGCAGACATTTACAAATAAACACCCACGTTTGACCCCCATAGTGTTTAATAGTTTTGATTGGTTGAGAGGGGAAAGTGGTGGAATTGCCAAGGGAACGTTAAAAAGAAGACTTATAGATGTGTTGCTTGATGCCCGTTGCCTGTGATAGTGCATCAGCACTGTCACATGTAGCAGCATCTGCTTTACGGCGGGATTGACTAGGCATATTAATCATAGTGTGCCTGGTCAATCTTGTTGTAGTACAGTCGTGATTACTAGTGAGTAAGTTTATATCTACTTATAACATTGCGCTGACGCGCGCACGTGTGTTGTGTTGTTGTGAGTTTGTTATGCCTATAATTATCTATATTTACTTACCACCGCACCAGCGAATGTGCGGCGGTAGTGTGTGCGCGTTGCCATATAATTCAGTTGTTTGTATACCTATATTTAAGTGTAAACCAATTGTTATACGAGCGCTAATCCCGCCGATAAACTGCCTCGCAGTTTGGTGGATTTGTAATTTTAAGAAAAATGTATTTTCCAAAAAAACTTTTTTTCTCTAGAGCTTTTTTTATTGGTCTTCTAAACTACGAATCACATTTGATGGTGATTCGACCACAGATTCAAAGTTATCAAGTTTTATGCGGAACTAGCTTTTGTCAGCGGCTTTGCCTGCGTGGAAATTATCTCAAACGCCAATTTTCTATGCCCTCCAGGACATGGTCTATTCGAGTGCCAAGTTTCATCAAAATCCGTTGAGCCCTTTGGACATGAAAAAGTAACAAATAGACAGAGCTACCTTCACACTTATAATATTGGTGTGGATATAATAATAGTATGGATTATGAAATCAAAATCAAAATATTTTATTTTTATTTTACATAGGCCTACATGGGCACTTATAAAACGTCGACAAAAGGTGCACGGTTCGAGTTAGTCGTTTCCCATGGTTACTCTTTTAAAAAAAATTGTGTTTACAATATTTCCATGTTACAGCATTAATACTTGGATATGGGGGGACAACGTTGGCCCGACAATAAGTCGTGCGAAATTAAAAAAACAAACAAAAAAAAATGTAAAACGTAATAAAAAGTTAACAAATGTTAACAATCATCTAGAAAGCCTACAATGTTCACACATACACAATCGGTAAAAGAATCTATAAAAAGGTAAAAAAAAAACAACACTAAATTTAACATGTGACACAAATACTGTTTTCAGTGCTGTATCTATTCTTAGCAAAGGGCTATAATGATGATTGAAAAATATTGTAAAAAGTCTAATTAAAAGAGAAAAAAAATGAGATTGAGAACAGTTAGAGATATCCATATATTTGTGCCGTTTATGAGTTACCAGGGAAGCCGCATGCGCAGAGGGTGCCAAAGCCAAAATTTTTATCTTCAACGTAGTCCTTGATTTTATAATATGCTTTTTTAACAAGAACACGTTTGTGAACTTTCCATCGGTCAGTTCTATAACTGACTTAGGCAAAATATGAAGTCGTTCTCCTAAGATTCTGGTAAAACCGCAGGCAAGACCTATTTGATATGCATGTAAGCAAATTTGGCTCGTAAATATTTTACTAGATATAAATTCAGGTATTCCATAGCGTGTTGGGAATCTGAAGTGATGGAAACGACCCCGGGGTATCGGATATTGAAAGACTTATAGCTACTTTACATCTCATAACTATTTATTGAAACTAGAAAATACTTTGAATATCTGTGAGATAAATTAATAACCATTAACAGGTTATTTTATTTGTGTTTGCTGTTCTGTGCCAAATAAATTTAACATGTTTTCAGATTTAAAAATTAATTTGCACTATAACTTTACCACATGAACCGTGCATTTTCTCGATATCCTATGACACTGAGCGATGACGTAGTTTTCCATCAGTGAAATATTTTTTATAAGTGGAAGGGTTTAAGAAAATTCTTCGAGATTACCTCCAACAAACAATAACAAAACATAAAATCACACCTGCATTCTCCGAAGTAAAGAAAGAAAATTAATTAATTTAGCAATAATCATAGGCACATAATTAATTTAAAAGAAACCTGGAAGATTTTTTTTAAAACAAATTTTGTGCACCTCTACTTTTCCTTCCCAGATACAAACAAACAATTTTATCTCTCATAAAGAAAAAAAAAAGAAAAAAACCTCGATATTGTTTTATATTTATATTATAAATCTATACTAATATTATAAATATTATTATTTTTTTGTTTGTTTGTTTGTACCAAATAGGCTCCAAAACTACTGGACAGATTTGAAAAATTCTTTCAACAAAGCTACATTGTTCCTGAGTGACATAGGCTATTTTTAATCTCGAAAATGGGTCCTGTGAGGTGGTCTACAGGAGCGAAGCCGCGGGCAACAGCTAGTATTAATATAAAACAATTTCGATGATTAATTAATCAAAATTCCTAAAGAACCTATCAGTGAGTATTGTCGCCAAATGTAGCTATCTACTATGACTTTATTATTTCTGAAATGTTTCAAGGACAGTACATAAGTAGACGTGCGGTACAAAGACGCAACCATCTTTTCACAATAGGTACAGTTAATAAGGAAAAGTCGGTACGACACAGGCAAATTGTGAAGAGAATGCTAAAGAGAAAAATAAAATAATTTATTCATTTATTTATACTCCTCTTTTCAGCTATATTTACAGGTCTTACTTAACTGTATGTAAAAGTAATTATGTTCCACTTATGTATAAGCCGGGTACAGAAAGTTTGCCGATGACTTTATGACGTCACTCTGACGTTCGGCGAACAAACAAGGCGAAAGCGGGGCGCCGCGCGTGTAGGCGGGAGGTGTAGTCATCGGCAAACTCACTGCGCCCGGCTAGTAAAATAATACATACATGAAAATAAAAATCAAAACAGCCCGGAAATCGCGTTATTACAGCAAAATCCACTCTATTTATTTAACTGCAAAAAATTAAATGAAAAGAGCAAAGAAACAGTCTCCTCGGCCTCTGATTAGAGACAAAAATATTTTTTTTTTATTAGTACTCGCAAAATATACTGCATTACATAGTTGGAGGTAGCCCTGGTAAGTTAAAAGACGACACGAAAGTTTTCTTGCGGCCGCGCGGTCAGTGTCACTTAGTTAATAAAATCCACATTCACCATTAACATTTCGTGAAGCGACCCCGACATGAAAACTTTCATAATATCATCTAACTGAGGCCTAAGAGGGACCGGACCAAAAACTGAAGAACAATTTTATAAACATGCCCACCTACAGATAACTTCACACTGCAAGGCCAAAGCGATTTTTCAAATGACCCATCCCCGTCTATGTCAATTTGTTGAAAAATTAATTTCTGCACTCCACTCATGCAAAAATGGGCTTTACTGTTTCAGAAATTAAGCTCAATCTTCCGCTGGCAGAACGTAACAGGATAGAAAACATAAAATACTTTTTTTCATCACAATGACAAAGAATACGGCCAGTTAAAGCCTATACAAAAAATTGCTTCATACAATCTGGATGGCGTGTCATTCTGTATTAGACTTTGTTGTATGGAGATAGGATGGTATTTGTTTTGAGATTTAGTGGGCTATGTATTTTTAATGCGTCGTTATAATAAATTGTTTATTTGTTTGTATGTCGGGCGCGTTACTATGCCACATTGTTATGTCACAAATAGTGTTTCCTTTTAAATTCAGTCCATTACTTTATACATAAAAATGTGTTTGCCTTTTTTGGAAAGCAGGAAGATGCATAGAATATGCTTTATATTGTTCTCAAATATTTAATGTCGCTTATTTATGTATTGTTGTGTAAACAACTCGCAGGTGGCCTATATACCCGCACGGTCTCCGGTGAGGCGGCGAGCCTCCTTGCTGGATTGCCGCCATGGGATCTGGAAGCAAAAGTCCTCGCGCAAATATGGGAATGGCGCGAGGAGGAGAAATGCCGGGGCGAAAATCCGCTGCCGCGACAAATCACGGCTCGGCAGACAGAGCTCCGGCAAGATCTCATGGCGACATGGAGAGGGCGACTGTCGCAACCCAGCGCTGGGCACGCCACAATAGTGGCGATAAGGCCCCTCTTTGAGGAGTGGCTTGAGAGGCGTCACGGCGTCCTCACCTTCCGCCTGAGGCAGGTCCTCACCGGACACGGCTGTTTCGGGAGGTTCCTGTTCAGGATAAGGCGGGAGGAAACGCCCGGGTGTCACCATTGTGCGGATCGCCCGGAGGACACGGTAGAACATACGGTGGAGGTCTGCCCCGCTTGGGCGGAGCAACGCCGTGTCCTCGTGGAGGTGATCGGCGGTGGCGACCTCTCGCGTCCGGCCCTGGTTCAGGCCATGGTACGGAGCGAGAGGGCATGGGAAGCTGTCACCTCCTTCTGCGAAGCAGTAATGCTCGCGAAGGAGGAGGCAGAACGCGTGAGGGAGAGGCAACGGAGGCGCCCTCACGCCCCAAGCCACCGCAGGAGACGCCCGGGCGTCGGGGGTCGCATGCCGATGCCCGGCCACCGTAGGCGCGGGCTTGCGGACGGCGAGTAACGGGTAGCTCGCCGCCCGATAAGGACCAGGCCCGAGTCGACGGCGCGTAGTGTTCCACGCGCGCCTCAAAGAGATGTCAGCAAAATTGACGGGGTCCGCTAGGGCCGATGCCTGTCTGGGTCACGGATAAATTTGAAAATAGTTACCGTGGCCCTGGCTCAAGCAACTGAAGGAAAACGGGTGAGTTTTAGTCAGTAAAAGTCTGACACGCCTTCCCGCTTCACCCAGAGCGGGAGAAGTCATTGGATGATTTCCCACCCAAAAAAAAAAAAAAGGTGGCCTATATACGACCACGACTATCCTCCAAGGTCTACTTGCACGAAAAACTTAATTCAGAGTAAGTTGCTAAAACGAGGTTAAGTTAACCTCGGGTTAGCAACTAACTCTTTGTTTGGGCCTAATAATATTTTCTTTTTTCTTAATTTTCAAAGTGCGATTTTATTGTATTCGGGTTTTACTTATTTTTTTATTTGTGATGGGTTTGCTCTTGACTCTAGTCTAGGTCAGACATGACAGAGACAGACTCGACGATGGAATAAGCTTAACCAGAAGAAGCCTGTTCACTCTAACTTTGAAGAGATTCGGGTTGAATGCGTTCGGAAACACAGACGCATGTAGTGAGTTCCATTCATTCGTTGTGCGCATTATGAAGGATGTTTGGAAGCGCTTGGTGCGAATTGATGGAATGGCAACAAGGTAAGGATGGTAACTTGCAGTGCGTCTAGATGTCCAATGGTAAAAGGGGGCTGGTGGTATTAAACTTTCTTTCATAATAAACATTGCATCGACCGAGAAACAAAAACTGTGCTAAATTTCAGCTTAATCAAACACTTGGCAATGGCTCAAAAACTTGCAAGCTTTGATTACATATATACCGAAATCGGGACAGGTAAAACTAAATAAAAGCTTGTAAAATACCGTCAGACGTTTAGTAAGTTACTGGAACCGGCACTTAGGCATGAAGTGGTGACACACAATCACATCGAGTGCCGCTTTACGTCTCTATGTCTCTAACTAAGGTTCTACAGCTCTACGTAGAGAACTAGAGACCATCACGAGAGCTCGTTAGTTCGCGCACCTGGTTCACTGTAGACTCACAGAAAGGAGAGAGCTGTATATTTGTGTCTATGTAAAACTTGTGGAGATATACGGTATGAATATCATGCTGAGTTCCTGACTTGAGAATATAATAAAGTTATGACTTAGATACTGAAAAATGTATATGAACTCAGTTAGAAAATTGCCCATCCACACGGTTTACTTTCGCAATTTGACGTTGTCTTAGGTGTATATTTTCAGCCGCAAAAACACATAATTTATATGTATCTTCTTTATGAAGTCAAATTCAAATATTTTATTGCAACAAGGCTATTAAACGGCTCTTTTGAATTTCAAAAATGTATAGTTTAAAAATAGACCGTTCGCAAAGGTAGTTTGATATATAGAAGAATGGGCAAGAAAATGGATTTTTTCTGGATAGAAATTTAAGTAGGTACTCTTTTCAAAAAAAATGTTTTACAATATTTGGTACCTAAATTAATTTAGTGATCATACGTGAGGACGATACACCGGGTACAAAGTATTACAAGCAAAAACAGGTAAATTTATTCATTGATAGATAGGAACATGGTACTCACATAATTACAAATATTGCAAACAGAGACTTAGGAAAGAAGATTTTTAAGTTCGAACTTAAACTAAATTCAAACTTAATTTTCGACACCAATCCCAACTATGAACAGTACATCTATAAAAGATAGCACGACACCCTCGCGCCTGCGAGCACACGCGACCAGAATGAAATAAACAACAATTCAATGAAGCTCAAGGGATGGCGAGAAATCCGATCCGCACGTGCCACCCCTCATGAGCCGTCAAAGGAAACACGATCGAATCGAATCAATCTTTTATAAAAGATCCGAGAGTTAAAGATACAGAATCGGACGTCTTTCTTTCTCAGGGTGTGGAAAGGATTTTAGATTTAAAAGTTTGTTTTTAACTCGAGGGACTCTGTTTTGTTTTACCCATTTGTTTTGTGGTTTACAAAGCTTACAATACGAAAATAAAATTATTTATTAATTCAAGATAGCTTTTTGGTCAAGAATAGGTGTTAATATAACTTTGCCCTTAGCCAAAAAGCTGAGAAGTCTGCCCAAGTATGTGCCCTAAAAGGCACTGCACAGAGTGGTGGTTTTAGTGAGATAAAAATCACACACTCCCTGATCTTTTACCTAAAAGTCCAAGCGCCTTTTGAAGCTTTCCCCCGAAAACCAAAATAATAGGTGTTCCACTCAGCAGTATGATACAATAACTTTCAATAAATCATCAATACATACATATGTCGGGTTTAGTCAATAGTACGGACGTTAAGTCAAAACACAAGCACGCCCCTAGCGGCAATCAAGAGCAATTACGCATTGGCGCGCTTTTATAAGCACTTGCGTAGCGGGGAACAGGGCAGTTGAGTACTGACAGCCGTAGAGCTAAGACGTCGTAGAATCAGTGTCGATCCGTAATATTAGTAAGCAATAATGTAACTTGAGTCTTATTTGAAAATACACAGTGTATCGAATAACTTATGTGATTTCATTTGCACGATTGACCCACCTACCTGCCCACACACGATGTGTCTTAACCTAAGGGAATACATCCTGTCTTCCCGATGGTTTGCATCTATCGGCCAGCCTTGATGCGACATCAGAATTGGGATTCGATCGTGCTAATGAGATCACACGTAAAAACAAAGCTAGTGAAAATTTCGGTTACATTCTTGCAAAAAAAATACGGTGTCAGTTGCGACTACCCTCGAAAACAAAATAATGAAAAACCAGTCCGGAGCGGAGCGGCAAGGAGGCTAGTAACAACCAAGGAGCTGGAAAGGTCAAGGAGGAGCGTGTGGACGTGTGGAAAGATCCATACACACGGATCTTTATGCCAATCTGGTGAGTCGTTTTCATTTTGTTATGACTATGGCCAAGAGTGTTCATTATTCAAAATTCTGATTTTATGTAGGGTATGGCGGTCAGTGGATCGTAGGGGGGGCCCGTGTCAGGTCATAATTTCACTTGAGTTACAATCAATAGTCAAGTTTTGGTGTTATTGAAGAGTTATTGTTCTACTATCACTGACAGTAGCCCTTGGCTGGCCTTGGCTGACTGTCATTGTTTAGAACGATATGGTGACAGTGACGTACCTACCTTACATTTCAGTCTGGAAATTATGATAATTCCAAATGAAATATTTTGATTAGTTTTGTAGTGTGATAGTTTTATGTAGTGAGTTAACTAAGTTTGAGAAAAAGCATAGTATTCTTCTTTTGTGGTCAGAGGGCCAAGATATCTAAAAGGTGGTAAACCCTACCAGGCCTCGTTATTTGCGACTTAAAATGCCACTGACGCCATGGCATTCATTGGATTCTCTAAAGCCCATATACCTACCTGGACACTTGTCTCCTGTACTGTGTGGTCAGTGCGGTTCATGTTTTGAGCAGGGACTCTGTACCTGCATTCGGTGTCCACAATAACCCATTTTGCTGTGCCGGTTTAGTTTACTACACCGCTGCACCGATTAATTTTCATCTGCTGTGTATGGTTAAAATAACTATGTGAACATGTAATCTCGTAGTGTTTTTCATGTTTCAGAAACAACACAATATTGCGTCGCAATAGAGCCTCTGCTGCAGGCTAGCGGTTCAAATGCTGAATGCGAAAGTTGACGTGTCAACATCTAAGAGGTTGAGACCGACGGCAGGCTAGCAGTTCGCAGTTGGTAGCCGAACGTTACGAACGCGCGCAAGTTTGGAATGAAATACTCGGTGAGTCGCTTCTATTTTATTTCGATAGTGAGGTCGAATGTTCTCTAGTGAAGAGATGCTATTTCAAAATTTAAGAGTGTTCATGTTTGACCACCGAGTTGGTCGTGGGTTACATCTGGCACTATCACTAGGCAATTTAGACACACTTGTAAGTAAGTAGTTAATGAGTTTCCTATTGGCGGTAGTTTCAACATTTGGTTCAGTACGAACTTTAGGATTTAATATCCCATAAGAATATGAGCTCGTGGCTGAATAATGGCAGCCGCGCGGGTCGATCGTCAAGGTTGGGCAGCGCTTGACGGGGTCGGTCCGTGGATGGGTGACCATTTCAACATACCGAGTTTCCTCCGTGCCTCGGAAGGCACGTTGGGCCGTTGGTCCCGGCTGTCGTTTGAGGATCTTTGACAGTCGTTGCGGGTGGTCGGAAGCTTGGGATCTGACAGCAGTCTTGCCGGGGGTTGCCGTGTTGCCCAGTTGCTGGGTTGTGGAGGTCAGATAGGCAGTCGCTCCATGTAAAACACTGGCGCTTAGCTGAATCCGGTAAGACTGGAAGCCGACCCCAATATAGTTGGGAAAAGGCTAGGCAGATGATGAAGAAGATGATCTATCCAAAGTGACTTAACAACTAGGCATTTTCAGTGGCAAAGCGAGTTAGCAAAGTCGTTGGGTGAAGGCAATTGTATCGAGTTAGTTAGTAACGGTACTGGTCATTTACCTGTATTCAGAAAAGATCTTGTTTCGTCTCTTGCTTACTTTCAAAGTAATATTATGATAGCAGTAGATCTCGCGATCGTTTTCCTTACATGAAAACTGAGTTAGTGTGCGATAGTAAAGTGTTACTGTTGATAATAAGATTTTAAGAATATTGATCCGAATTAATTCGTAAAGCTCCTTCACACGAGCTATTAAGACGCAAATAATATCGGGCTTAATTGTTCCCCTGATATGAACAGTCGGTATATTCCGAGATCTTTGAGTAGAAAGTGTGAATCTTGTGAGAAGGATCCCGGATCACCAAGTTCCTCGGGAATTGAATGTCATAGTTGATGACATTGGTAGTGAGACCAAATATGATTGACATGTCTACTCATACTCGAGGCTCCGGACCGCACCTCATGAGTAACATGTGGCGATGGGTTTACGAAGAGGTTTGAGTTGAGTATGCATTGCAAGAATTATGGTAAAGAGTAACAGAATTGTTACGATTACTTTGTTTAGTTGTTGAACTTGTTGATCGTCGGACCTTTTTTCTAATGAATAGTGTTTTGTGGGAGGTTCTAGTTCTAAAACTAAATAGGCCCTGTATTAGGTACGATAGGTGATTATGACAGGACGGTGATCGTTATACACCGAAAGCTTTAAATAGGTACGCTTAGAACCTACAAGTATGCACAAGGTAGGTTAGGACAGATGCCAGCGGGTCATGTACCAGTCGATGTTGATGTCAAAAGGATTTGATGATGATGAGCAAGCTTAAGGTGTCGAGTAATTCAGTCTATCGAACGTATTATGTTTGACCGTACCAGTGGATTCTGGTGGAGGTCGGGGTCTAGAGAGAGACCGAGAGACCATTGTGAGAGCAATATAATTGCTGGTCGGCTAGGGAGCCGTGGCGGAGGTTTTACTCGAGGGTTTCTGTAAGCTTGGCAGTTTATGCTGCAGAATAAGTTTTAAACTTTGTTTGGAGCGACTAGTGGTACATGGCCCAGGGTAATGATTTGGTTAAAGAGTAGAGTTCTCAAATTTCCCTATTTTCACGAACCCAAGGATCTGGTTTGGTCAGGAATAGCCGAGCGTTGAGTGGCAACTATGAGCCTGTGTGGCAACTGTTGGCCTGTGTGGCAACTGTTGGCCTGTGTGGCAACTGTTGACCTTTATGGCAACTGTAGGCCTGTGTGGCAGCTGTTGGCTTTTATGGCAACGGTAGGCCTGTATGGCACCTGTAAGTCTGTGTGACACTGTCTGGTGTGAAAATTCATGTTTGTGTTAGGAACCTTACAGAAAGTTCCTATTGAGTCATGAGGTTAAAGGAAAGTAAACTCGCAGTCACGCTTGTGGTGAGGTCACCATGACGTTGATGACGTTCGAATCGTCAAGCCCTCATTATGAAAATTGAAATAATTTTGGTTTTCCAATTTTGATTGCTATGCGTAGATCGTGTTGGTGAGACACGCAAATTTCAAGTACCAATTGAGATAGTAGATGAATTAGATAATAAATTGACTTCAGACTACATGTCTGTGTGTGAACAGGTTGAGTTCAGAGAATTGAGTTGACTCGACATCGTGCAGATGTGCGAGTAGAGCAATTGTGATTGCTTAGAGAGCTATGATATAGCTAGGAGAGTTATGAGATAGCTAGGAGAGTTATGAGATAGCTAGGACAGCTATGAGATAGCTAAAGATCGTAAATAAGAAACCTAGTTTATTGTTTCTTTTGTTTGATTTAATGTGAGAGTAATGACTATCAGTGGTACTTGGACTTTGTAATCACGAAGATTGGGTGCTTTTAGGTTCCAAATCGATGAAGTTGCTATTTTCCTTAAATTGGAAATAGAATTACTCGTTCCTTGCAATAGTGAACAAAGAGATTTAAATGATCATATTTGATTGTTTCAAAATGTTTCCTCACTCTAGAGTATTAGTCAGGATTGGACGACCGAATACTGTTTGGAAATTTTATGTTTCAGAAAACATTCCTTGTATGATGGGAGATTGCCAGGATGGAGTGGACTAAGTCGACGTGTGGTGCAACACGAGGTGACCATGAGATGGCATGGAGCAAGGACAAGAAGATGATGCCTGCGGGTGATAGATTTGGGGATCTGTCTCCTGAGAGAGGCCCGAGAAGGCGACGTGTGTGTTCCACGTTCGCCTCTCAAGAGCAATAACGGCCTAGAGAACACCATGTGGTTTTAGTCAGTAGGAGTCTGACAGACCCCTCAGCTTTCCCCAAGGGCTGAGGACATCCATTGAGGATTTCCACATGATTCGATACACTGTTAAAACCTGACAATGAGGAACAGACGAGGACGCCTGCCTCGCAGGATGGCCGTGTCGGGTTTAGTCAATAGTACGGACGTTAAGTCAAAACACAAGCACGCCCCTAGCGGCAATCAAGAGCAATTACGCATTGGCGCGCTTTTATAAGCACTTGCGTAGCGGGGAACAGGGCAGTTGAGTACTGACAGCCGTAGAGCTAAGACGTCGTAGAATCAGTGTCGATCCGTAATATTAGTAAGCAATAATGTAACTTGAGTCTTATTTGAAAATACACAGTGTATCGAATAACTTATGTGATTTCATTTGCACGATTGACCCACCTACCTGCCCACACACGATGTGTCTTAACCTAAGGGAATACATCCTGTCTTCCCGATGGTTTGCATCTATCGGCCAGCCTTGATGCGACACATATAATAAATCTGAAGACAAGCAATTTTTGTACATCGAAAATATAAAAAAAAAAATTGCCAGGGTGTTAAAGGATAACCAACAGAACCCATCGCCAGCATTTTTGGATTTTTTGTCTGATTATCTGTTTGTCTGTTTATTTGTGCACGCATCAGGTGAAATGTACGAAACCAATGTAGATAACTTTTATACATACAAATTGTGCGTAATTTGAAGTATTACTAGTTGTTTCATCACAATCGGTTCACTCTATCAAAAGTTAGATGAATTTAAAGTGTTCAAGAAGTAAAATTATCACAACACACGAAATTCAGATACTCAGACAGTTGAACTCGATATTCGATAGATGGCGTTGTGCATTTGAAGTCATTTCCTGAATGGCGGTGTTACCGCGAAAGATGAAGATGAACCCAGAAATAAAATGGTAGGTAGGTAAGTAGGGTAGGGTTGGCAGACAGGTGACGGGGCGGGAGCGAAGCCGCGGGCGCAATTAATATCTAATAATTTAATAGGTGAAGCTTACAATAATGCTTCTTACGCGTGTTTGTGTATAGATCAGAGGCCTTAGTGCGAGTTTTTTAACGTACTCACTCGTGATAACGTAAACGATCTCTTATGTCAAAATGTATACAAAAAAAGAGGTTTCTCGGACTTAAAACTCGCACTAGGGCCTCAGTACTCATTATAATCGCCAACATCGAAAACGATATGTTCTAGTAAGTTATGTAATTGATTTTTTGGACAACACACCAACATACGTTGGATCATGCAATGATAGTAACAAATTACATTAGTTCTTATATAGGTGAACAACGTGACCTACACAATTGAATTGAAAAAGGACACATGACCTGAAAATTCTCTTTCGTGATCCTAATACTAAAATAAGCTTAACAAATGATCTTATCTAAAACTAATCTATTTGTGAAAAGCTTCAACATAATTCCTCAGGATTAACTTACAGTTTTTTTCCATGGGGGTAGGCAGAAACTACAGAACGTCTGCTACGATCCTTACATATTCCTTTTTCTTCATTAACGTTCATACACCTAGTCATACACGCACGCCGTTTATGAGTAGGTACTGCGTTATCTTTCTGAAGAAACATTGTTATAGAGCCCATCTAAAAGTCGTCGAAGAAACAAGATTGATATTTATAAGTCTCCCATAAAATAATCACAAAGCGTTGTTACTTAACAACACATCTCGAAGCCTAAAACGACGTCAAAAAGTCAATTTATTCCCCGAAATTAGGCGCGTATTTATTCCCAAAAGAATGCCAAAGAAACAAGTAATCACTCAATCTTCTACGTCATCGCCTGATTGCCTCTTAGCCTTGAGAGCGTTAAAATAACAGCTATTTTTATCCGACTTCAAGAGAGGAGGAGGTTTGGTAGACGCCCGGGTTGTAAAGGACATTTTAAGATGTCCTTCAAACACTTCTTTCTAAAAAGTTATTACTTATTCTAATTAAATGTGAAGGCTTCCACAGATACGTATAACGTGACATTCTAATAATTCTGCGAATGTTATGACTAGACATCGGATTATATGCATTTGCATGATTGCAATTTGCATAATTATGCAAATGCATAAAATCTTAATTTTATAGCGTTATTGCATGTTTTAATACGTTTTCATTGATAATGCTTATTTCAGTAGTTAAATGTGTTAGCGTGTTGTATTATTAATTAATTGTTGTTCTATATAAAAACCCAGCAGCCTAATTGCGTAAGTGAATTCGGCAAGGCAAAGGATTTGACCGCCATTAATCGACCAGTCACATAGACGGAAATCCACATCGTGTCTTTCATCTCGCAAGTGATTGGTCAAACCCTTTACCATGCCGAATACACTTACGCAATTAGAATGCAAGTCTGGCCTAAACTGTTTCTGCAGTAATGACGCGAAATTTCAAGTTCTTTCTAATAACGTCAGTAGATGACAATGATGTAGAGGTCATTTTCAGCGTACAAATTACACAAGTTTGCTCTAGGAAATCTAGAAAAATATTTGTTTGTATTTTTTCACAGAAATAATAACTGTAATTAAATATATTGTGACAATAAACGTAAATTCTAATGACAAAAGTATTTTTACAGTGCATATTCTGTGCACATTTTGGCCTTTTTTAAGCGCATATTTGCATGCATAATTCGCCATTTTGATAGTGCATAATAAAATATAACCCTGTGTCTAGTTATGAACATTTTTCATAAAAATTGTTTTACGGGTAATATTAAATCCATAGAAAAGCTAAGTTTCAAAGTAAGCTCCTCATAATAAGGATTATGTGGAGCTTACGTCTAAGTGATAACAGCCGCACGGGTCGATCTATAAGATTAAGCAACGCTTATCAAGGCCGATCAATGGATGGGTGACCATCCTTAACGTATCAAAACCTCCGTTCCTCGGTAAGGACGTGAACCCATACATTCAGGCTTACTGGTAATAAGAAATCGGAAAATTAGACAACAACGTTAACGTGTTGCCCAGTTACTGGGTTGTGGAGTCCAGATAGGCAGTTGCTTCATGTAAAATACTGATACTCAGCTCCATCTGGTAAGATTGGAAATCGGCCTCAACATACGTTAGGAAAAAGCTGAGCAATATATAGAAAATTTATTATAAAAAGGGTTGTCGCGTGGGCGAAAGCGTCCTTCAAATACTTTTTCTATACAAGATATTACTCATTCTAATTAAATATCGATCTGAAGCTTCCTAACAAAGCGGATCATAGAATTGAACCTAGGACCGTCCCAAGGATGTATGTAAACATAATTTGCTAAACACAAGTTGATTTTATTGAGAGGGGGCGGTTAAGGGCAGGCAACTAACCCACAGCCTAATTAATAAACACGTCATTTTTAATATACACGTCATTTATTGGTCTAATTGCATAAGTGAATTCAGCAAGGCAAAGTGTTTGACCTCAAGATCTTTATCTTATTTTTTTTTTCTTTTATGACAAATTATCTTTAAGCATGCTCCCACATAACACACAAACAAAAACCCGTACACACACCCACATATCACACAAACAAACACCCTTACACACACCCACACTCACTAACACTCATCCCCCCACTACACAACACACTATTGCTACCGTTACACGTTTTGGTTGCATTGTTTGTAAAATAACCATAACGGACGAATTATTGCCCCTTTAACACAGGATTTTCCTGGCATCCGAGCCAATATTCACAAGATTGAGCAGAAATATGTCATAACATTCGGACTAAAATAAATGATTAATAATTAGAGGTTAATACATTATTGGACGCTTCCATTGGTGAAGATACCTACACTTTTCGAAAGAGTCCAATAATTTTACAATACCTAATTATTTAAAGAGTAGTCATACTCTTTCATGGGCTCAAACCCTTTACCTTGCCGAATTCACTCACGCAATTAGGCTGCCGATATACGTTGGCAAGAAAATCTGTGAATACATTTAGATAGTATATTGAAAAACTTATTGACAGTCTCCCAATAATGTTATCTTCCAGTCTCTAAATGTATTATTATGTCCACCTCCTTGTTGGCCCTTCATACCCAACCACCTGCACACCTGCACCTGCAGTCTAAATAGTTGAGACTATACTTGTGTAAATCAACACGAAATAAGAACAAGAATGTAATAAGTAACAACACAATATTATTTGGCATAAAAAGGCATACTTATTATATTATTAGCACGGCTCGTAACACACACATTCGTGATTGTGGTGAACATAACTCGATCGCATTATTTTCGCTCGAGATTTCTTCTTTTGTATTCTTATTCTGTACTAACGGAATAGGCCATAGAAATATTATATTTATGGAAATTTGAGCATTATTTTGACAACCGTATTTGAGATGAATGGAAATTGCTGTACTGGCCAAATACATGCAAGCAGCGGCCGGCAAAAGTTGTATGAAAATCCATATCTGTCGTGGTTTAGTGGCCAAATAAATTACATAGTAAACTCACATCTGTCGTGTAATTTAAAAATGGAACTATTATTTACTCCGAAACATGGCAACCAAAGGTTTTATTTAAATTTCGAACTGGCTTGTAAATAGAAAACTGTTAATGAAAAAAAAAAACAAATAAACACTTTAACGCGGGCGATATTATTGTTGTTCGTTGTTCGTCATTGATTTTGAAAAGTAATTGTTTTTGACAAAATGAGTTCTAGGTACTACTTAGTTTTAATTCCCGCGCATTATTTGAGAAAAGTACTATACAAGCCTTGGCCACAACTTGGCATTGATGGACTTACGTATGTGTGCCTCGGCTTCGCCTCAGCCCATATTTACAAATTCGTCCATCAATACACTGGCCGCTGCAGTAATGTACTATTGTTAGAGTGTATTGATTGATTACTCTCAATTTTATTTCAGTTCGTTTGATTCAGAAAAATGCGTATTGTTTTAGAGCAGTTATAATTATTAAGAGTTCGTGGCTTTGTAGTGAGAGCGGCATGTGTTGATATTCAAGGTAAGGAACGCTTGCCGACAAAGTCAAAGTCAAAGTCAAAGCACTTAATTTCAAGTAGGCCAGTTACAGGCACTTTTGAATTGTCAAAAGACAAAATAAAATATTACAAAATTATGGTGCTACAGTCCCAGTCACAAGACATAATAACTGTGAAAGTACCGTAGATGCCCATTCCAAGGCGTAGATCTCTATGGAGAAGAACGGGCAAGAAACTCCATGGACACTCTTTTTCAATTAGGTAATTATTACAAATCATTTGTTACATCATTCATGTTGAGATTACACATTACGACACACATTAACACATTATGACATTGGGCCGTGGGTGGATAGATAGAGGTTAACTTGAACCCATAGGTTCAAGTTAAATAGACAGTATTCTACAGGATCAAGTGTAACGTTATACGTACATTATTTGATAATTACCCATATTTAACCATTCTACAAAAATAAAAATATATTAAATCATAACCCTAATTAAAAAAATCATAAATTCATCAATACGAAGCGCCATACTATTTGTGTTCGATGAGTACCCTCGCAAACTCAAAAGTTATTTTGTCTGCGCTCGACGTGATCGTCACAAAGATAACGGTCGCAGGCGAACCGCGCCGCACCTGCATTTCCCCACCTGAGCGACAGACATACGCCACTCGGCTGCTGAGACGAACGCTCGTACCTACTTGACGGTCTCTGCTACGCAACTAAACTAATTTACTTTTTGGCGCGTAACCGTCACGTAAAGTTGTTCGCCTCGCAATATATTGTTAATGGTGATTGTTACTAAGTACCTAGTATTAAGTGATTTTCCAACCCCAGCTTGGGTAAGTGGTGCACAACATTATATTGTATCATCGTAACTTACTGAATTTTAGAGCTTGGGTGTTTTCATTCATTAAAACATGTAATTAGTTTCATTTTCACAGTAGCTACATTTAAACATCTTCGCACATCATTGTTATCTAGCCATCTATTAGCTTACTGTGACATGGCTAAAATATTTTCAACGTCATTTTTCTTTTCTACCCACATCATTTTAAAATAATTTATATTTTTATTCCGTTATTTTATTGTAATCTCCGTGTCTGATTGTGAACATCCACGGCATCACTACTACGGGCCTAGTGCTTCCATCACGCCGTAGTCGTGGATGCTCACAGGAGTTTCTGGAACGCCCTGTAACACACTTATTTGTTGACGCGTTCCAGGGTTCAAGGTCCGGGTTAAGAATACCCCCACGCAGTGGTGCTGCCAGCTGGACACACCAGCGACCACCACCTACGCCCTACTCCAGAAGTCCAGACTACTCGCCGAGCGCCTGCTTCCACCTGCGGCTTGACTCAGGACAGTACTGGACCACTGAGGGATAAATAGAATACAGCACCTAAATGTAGAACGGCCCGAACACCACCATTGTTGCCCCTCCGGCTTGACTATTGCTTTGGGTAATAAATAAATTTGTTAATGGTTTCCGCCTTCTTCTTATTTTACGCCTTATCCCTAGGGACGTTAGAAGAGGGTAGGACAATAAACCGTTACACAAGTCAAACAAGCCTACTACTCAGCAAATGAGTAAAAAATCAATATTCATTTATTAGTGTGATTTTTGGTAAATTTTACATGAGATGTTATTAATAATTAATTAGTTCCTCAAAAATCTACCTTAAAGGTAGATTTTTGAGGAACACATATACGAGGAATACACTCTTCAACATCATTAGTAATTGTCATAAAAAAGAGTAATCAACATATTAAAATAAAATAATTACAACGAAACACAATACAACTTAAGACAGAAAAAACAAGCAAAACATTAACAATTGAGTAAACATATAAATAATTAATGGAAATAAAGATAATAATAAAATAAGACAATATCAAAATTAAATAAATATCAATGTCAAATAACTTAAAATTTATTTTTTTCCAATTATTTTCCAATAATAGATGTCTTAATTTGTTTGTATCTGCAAATACATGGTTATTTTGTATCGATCAGTAAGTGCAATCGATTTATGGAGAATGTTGGTTATTTTGCCAAAAAGATGTGGTGCGAAAGGCAGCAAGGCTAATAAATAATTAGTTCTCAAAAATCTTTAACATTTAAGTCGCAATATTATCTCAATGTCATCATCATCATCAGCCTATAGCAGTCCACTGCTGGACATAGGCCTCTCCAATTGCACGCCATTTGCTTTGATTTTCGGCAACTCTTATCCAGCTGCTACCAGCCACCCTGCGAAGATCGTCACTCCACCTAGCCTGAAGGCGTCCCACCTTATGTTTTCCAATTCGCGGTCTCCACTCAAGAACCCGTCTACCCCAACGGTCATCGGTTCTACGACTTATATGGCCGGCCCATTGCCACTTCAGCTTGCTTATTCTATGAGCTATGTCAACTTTGGTTCTCTGCCGAATCACCTCGTTTCGGAGCATAGCCCTTTCCATAGCTCGTTGAGCAATTTTGAACCGATGAACCAGCCGTATTGTGAGTGTCCATATCTCGGCGCCGTAGGTATAACAGGTAAGACGCACTGGTTGAAGACTTTGGTCTTCAGGCTCTGTGGAATACGTGACGAAAAGACTCGACGAAGTTTTCCAAACGCCGCCCAGCCCAACTGTATTCTTCTATTAGACTCCTTCTCAAAGCTGTTCTTACCAAACTGCAGAGTTTGCGCGAGGTAAACGTGTTCTCGAACAACTCAATGTAAAACCAACGATTGTCAAAAATAGCCAAAACTTCGGAAATAGTTTTTTGACAGTTTGAGATACGAATTTGGAAGTTCCTTAAAACTATTAGACCCACTTTTGCGAAAAACTTAACTCAGAGTTAGTTGGTAACACGCGGTTAAATTGACAGTTGTTGGCTCTTTACCTTTCCAATTATGTGTTGATGGACAACTTAAGCATATATGACAGAGATTCTAATTGTATGTTCCATGTTTGCCTTAATTACAGTAATCTAGCAGTGTTCATGTAACAAATGATTAGGGAATCTCTTTGAGCTTCGCGCCGGCTTATTTTCGAGTGACATACAGCAGGTTTTGCACATAATTACTATTACTACATGAGCTCTACGTGTTACTAGTTTGTATTGTACTGGAATATATTTGATACTATATCTACGTGAAATAAAAACAAGCCTTGTTGGTATTCTGATTGTAGCCACTACGAGAGCCCAGCTACATGTAGCCGATACATACATACGACGCAAGTTCCTGCTACGCTATTTACCTACGACGTAGAAACTTCATGAATACGACATAGCTGCAACATTTACATGACGTAGCCAATTCATGAATACGACATAGCTGCAACTTGCACACGACGTCGCCGCTACGCGAGATACTAGCAACTTACCTACGACGTAGCCACTACATGGATACGACATAGCTGCAACTTGCACACGACGAAACCGCTACGCGAGATACTAGCAGCTTACCTATAACGTAGCCACTACATGAATACGGCATAGCTGCATTATGCACATGACGTAGTCAGTTTATGAATACGACATAGCTGCAACATTTACATGACGTAGCCAATTCATGAATACGACATAGCTGCAACTTGGATACGACATAGCTGCAACTTGAACACGACGTAGCCACTACGCGAGATACTAGCAGCTTACCTACGACGTAGCCACTACATGAATACGACATAGCTGCAATTTGTATACGACGTAGCCGCTACGAGATACTAGCAACTTTCTTTTATTACCTTTTTTTATTTTTTGGGGTGCGGAATCATCCAATGACTTCTCCCGCTCTGGGTAAAGCGGGAGGGAGTGTCAGACATTTACTTACTAAAACTCACCCACCCGTGTTCCTTCAGTTGCTTGTGCCAGGGCCGCGATAAAGTAGCAACTTACCTACGACGTAGCCGCTGCATGACTACGACGTAGCCGTTACATGCCTACGACATAGCTGCTCTGTTTTATTTTTATTTATACTTTACTACCGTTATAGGAATTATAAATAACAGGCTACATCTAGGTCATGTGTTGTGATCGTGACCCTCACCTCCACGAGTTACACAAGAAGTGATCTTGAATTGTGGCATGACGATGAAACTGTAATAGGTAAGTTATTCTTTGAAAGTAATAACAAACCTGATATTGTATTTCACATCATATGGTGTTCCGTTCGCTATATAATAATAAGCACAATTAAATAAAAAATTGAAGAATTGCCCAACTTAAGTGGCAGTGGGCAGGGCACATTGGGTCACAGAAAGGTTCTGGAGTGGCGACCGCGAACCGAAAGACGTTGCGTTGGGAGGACTCCCACCAGGTGGACCGATGACCTGGTGAAGGTTGCGGGGATGCGCTGGTTGCGAGACGCACGGGACCGGTCAATGTGGCGACGCTTGGGGAAGGCCTATGTCCTGCAGTGGACGTCTTTCGGCTAATATGATGAAATAAAAAATGTTCAAAAAAACATTAAAACTGATGATTTTTGATGATGATTAATACGGATGGTATATTCGTTCGTTTAACAACGTTGGTTAAGTAAACGAGAATATCATCCATCTCTTTATCTCATCAAAATCGAGATCTATTAAAACACACTGGCATCTTTGAAATCCGGGACGCAAAATATCAAATACAAAATAACGTTCTATAGCGAAAGTGTCGGTCGGACTTTTTTGCCCGTGTAGCTCCCATCTGCCAAACGTGTGGTAGAGAACTTAGTTCCAATGAACTAACTATTTCAAACCAAGTTAATGGCGAATGATCCTGGCCACTTGGTTATGCCTGTGTAAGTACTCGCCGTTAGCCAGACGGTAACAACCAGATATCATATTTATGACGATCTCACCCAGACCAAGGCATACCCGACACACGTTATACTTCCCATCCTTCATTATTATTGTCTTCGATAGTTATTTTTCCATATACGCACAGACAAAACCTAGTTTCTCCCAAGAGGTAGCCGAATCGAAGCCAGGATACGGACGCTGAGAAATCTACACCGTTCCCGTGAAGAGCCCGATAGAAGCGCCGTAAGGCTTCGTAAGGAAAAAGGAATATTGTGATTAAAAATAAGGCTTAACACGCACTGTGATTTTTATTCGCGCGAATTTTTTCCGCACATTCTGCGACCTATACCTATACCTTCATTGTGTGAAGCAGCACGCATTGCGGAAAAAAAATCGCGCGGAAATAATATCGCAAGAAATCCGTGTTTTGCCACAGAATCCATCGCACCGCGGCGCGGATTAAATTCGCGCGAATATTTTGAACTCTATGAACAGGTAGAAGGAGAAAAAAATCGTGCGAAATTTTATCCGCAGTGCATGTTAGTCAAATTCAGTACGCGGAAAAAAAAAAATATTCGCGCGAATAAAAATCGCAGTGCGTGCTAAGCCTAAGGTATATTATAATCATAGGTTTATTAGTAATTTCAGGCAATTAATAAACAGGTGTAGGGACCTGCTTTGAAATCGATCCCAACTTCTTTCGTCAACATTAAAATAAAGAGTTGTTACATGGACACACTGTATAAAATAGTTCTACACTATTAGCTACAGAGAACCTACTCGCTTCATATGACTACGGCGATAACGTGCTACGCCGTAGACGTGGCTGGAGCTACGCCGTAGCTACGGTGCTACGAAAATACGGAGTTACTATGACTGTGTTTAGGTTTTCCTTTGTTTGTGATTGATTATTGTAATTCTACCATGTCTATCTAATTCTAGCATGCAAATGCTCGTTATAAGACGACGAATTATTTATGATAACCTAGCGTCCGCCTGCGGCTTCGCCCGTCTCTTTGTTTTATAATTCCAAAGTATCACTGTAACGGGTATAAAACTATACGGTATAAAAGCAATTATATGTGTTAACCAAGGTTATAAATTATTGGTGAGCAAAATTTCATCTAAATACGTTCAGTCGTTTTTACGTGATTGAAACACAAACGTACTAACTTTAAAATTTATATGATTAGTAAGATAGTAGGATTCAGATAAACTTGATACAGTTGTATCATGTTCTTGTGAGAAACGAAGGTTGTTTAAACTTTCATGATTCAGTTAACATACTAATGAATAAAGAATGAAAAGAATAGTAATAATTGTAGAGCGTGAGTAATACATTCTTACCTGTTGCTCAGAGATAGTTTACTGAATTGAGAATTTGGAGTTCAAATCGTGGTAACTGTACAACGTTTGAAAGGTTTTCAGAATAAACTAGAGTTAGACAAATACACATAAACTAACTTCGAATTCTTAATTCACAAAATCGGGCAAAACGGGTGTGTAATTGATGTTGTAGTTAGGATTTTAAAACATCTGAAATTATCCCTGGTTCACGTAATCGATGTTCAAGAAAACACTTTATAATTCCATATTTGATCAATAAAGAATAAGGTTACATTAACATTTAAATTTTTTACTTTTATTACTCGTAAATTTAAAATCACTATACCTGCTGAAGAAAATTTCAGTTTCCTATGCTGTTACTTCGACGGCCCACATTGATCTTACCTGAAATAAAATGAGAAATATAAATATTTTACAAGGTAACATCAGCATCAGTACAGACTTTAATGACCCAATGAAGAACAACATGTATATTTTGATTTATAATTCAAGATAATTTACAACTACATATATGGCAAAGTTCAGATTCTATATCAAGTATTATATAAACTAAGAATGGTCCTATTGCTAGGTATTAAACAGTATGTAAACCTATTGAGAGCAGTGGTGGCCTAGTGATATTGGCCGTGACTTACAAGTTGAAGGTTCGATCCAAGGCAGGCGCTTTACTTTGTACAAATTATTTCATCACCACTGCTCTCAAAAACGGTGAAGGAAAACATCGTAAAGAAACCGGCATGTCCTAGAAACAAAATTTCGAAGACATGTGACATCCACCAACCCGCACTGGGCCCGCGTGGTGGATGACGGCCCATCCCCTCTCTCAGATAAGAGGCCTGTATCCCAGCAGTGGGAACATTAATAGGCTGATGATGATGATGAAACCTATTAGGTGTTTCCAGCCAGCCTAGAGTAGTCGTGCCCAGCATACTACAACTACAACTGGCAAAAGGTGGGCGTAAAACCTTATTACGCCTCTGCCAAATTCTTGGAATAAGGCCGTAAAAGCCAGCAGTTAATTACGCCAAGGACGACGGAATAAACATAAAACATTAAAATCCAATCAGAGCTTTGATGTAATATTTAATTAATTTCAACAAATCCCAAACTTAAGTACTCTAAAGGTAGACTGCCGAGCGGAACGGCTCTGCGACCCTGACGCAATACAACAGTAAATTCTCGGACCCGGACCGGTCTTAGCGATCTGCCTGATGACACCGCTAAACGATTTTTACTAAACGAAATTGCAAGTACCTTCACATTACTGCAATACGCAAATAAAAACACTACAAAATGATCGGATGGTCGGTGAACATTGAACATACATACAAAACAAAAAAAGATACAGTCGTACACAGAACCGCCTCCTTTTTAGAAAGTCAATAATGACATCCACGACAAAAAGTAAACAATTTTCGTAGCCCCCATCTTGGATTTTGATGTTAGCCCCATATTCATTAGACCCCAAAACGCGCTTTGCTAGGAAGTGATCCTTCAGTGTGGTAATATATTGAGCAAGCCACACCAAGGTTGTGACCTAGGCCTCCTAGAGCCTCGCTATCGGAGGCTCTTTCTACCTGAGCTTGCAGCGGGACTGATAAGAATAGTTGTACATACAAAAAAAAAAAATACATATAGCCGAACACACAACCTCCTCCTTTTTGGAAAGTCGGTTAAAAATGACATCCATGACGAAAAGTAAGCAATTTTTGTAGCCCCATCTTGGATTTTGATTTTAGCCTCATATTCGTTAGACCCCAAAAGCGCTTTGCCCGGAAGTGAGTCTTTAATGTGGTAACATATTGAGCAAGCCACACCAAGGTTGTGACCTTGGCCTCCTAGAGCCTCGCTATCGGAGGCTCTTTCTACCTGAGCTTGCAGCGGGACTGATAATAATAGTTTGCCCTGTAATGTGGGAAGGTGGGGTGAGATAAGGATGTGGTCTTGGTTCATGCGGGCTCGTTATGTTAGATAATAATATAACTTGTAAGGTAGGTAAGTTTTAAGTAATGGTTTATCTTGGTGTTCGTTTATACTGTATATTTTAGGGTCTAATCAGAGATAACATGTTACGAACGGCAAGTTGTACCGGAGCTGAAGCTGTGACTACTGTGGCCGCAATTAACGCAAGTATTGACACCTTATTGGCAGTTATAGTTTTCAGCCGTGTCGAGTCGAAACGCTTACGTCATGGGGCCCGAGTGAGCTTCTCCTATTCAAAAATATTTTTCGCCGACTGATCGACTTTTTGCGTGAACAGAAGGTTGGCTCGTCTTTTGGCCAAAGAATTAGCATTGCCACTGTGGAAAGTTGCCAGTCTTCCGAGTACCTTTCCGAATGACAGCGACTTGGAGGAGCAGCTTCAACACCTAAGTGTCCTTGAGTTCTATTTAATTGCATGTTTTATATACATAGCAATAGTTGTTTGCCAGAAACATAGCCATTAGTAGTTACCAGTGTCAGATTTGTCATGTTATCAGTCCCTGACTCCTGTCCTAGGTGAGTTACTTGTGTTACAGGAGCCAGTGTCCTCTCCTGGCAGCAAATGCAGTTCAATCTTATGCAATAATTAGCAAAATAAAATAAAAACCAAAGTTATAAAGATAAAGACGAATCGGGTTGTTAGTAATAAACTATAATGGTGAGTGTGTGGTGTGTTGTGTATATGTGCTATGCGGGATGCATTACTCTAGTTGTTATTATTAATTTAACGTTAACCATACCGTCCTGTTACGTAAGGTTAAGTTGAAAACCAGCGTCAGGCAACTCCCAGTTGTCTGGCATTTTGCTGAACTGTTTTGGCGCAGTCGCGGGGCACACTATGTATGTAATTGTTTTAAAATTAAGTTCTCTTTTATTCGTACCTGTACTGTATGTATCTGCGTGTGCCAAATAAACTAGTTTGCTTTCTTTCTTTCTTTATTAAATGTGCATTTCCTTTATCACCATAATTGGCCGTTGGACTGAAGGTCGCTGTAACAGTATTATATTATCTATGGTTGTATAAAACATAAAAGCAACACGTTCCTGTCTACATTTACATAAATAGCCACAAAATCTTATTTGCCTTTTTCTCTAGATACACCCACGAGGTAAACCCACGAACCCACCTGTTTGCCGCCCGCTTAGTACTACAATGTAAATTAAAAAACATTATGTAAAAAGATGCGGCAAATATGCAAATAATATTCTGAAACGAAACACATAAATATTAAAACGTTGTACTAATTATTCACAATCATGGACTTGGTTCGTCTTCATGATAAATAGCAGCTGTTTTGTCTGCATAGAAGAACAGAAGACTATCATATTTTATTAAGAAAGCATTTGGCAAGCGGTTCGCCCGCGTTTTTGTCGAAAATGATCTTACGGGAACATACTTATCAGAGCAGTGGTGGCCCAGTAGTATCGGCCGCGACTCACAAGTTATAGGTCGTGGGTTCGAGCCTAGGCAGGTGCTTTACTTTGTGTAAATTATTTCATCACCACTGCTCTCAAAACGGTGAAGGAAAACATCGTGAGGAAACCGGCATGTCCTAGAACCAAAAATTCGAAAACATGTGACATTCACCAACCCGCACTGGGCCCGCGTGGTGGATAATGGCCCATTCCCTCTCACAGAGAGGAGGCCTGTGTCCCAACAGTGGGGACATTAATGGGCTGATGATGATGAACATACTTATCAATCTCCCTAGCCTTTTTCCAACTATAATGGTGACGTGTACCATGAGGGCTGAAATGGCGCGTTCTAAGAATGTCTGGAGGGACTTGGGAAGGCCCAGCAGTGGGACAGCAGCTTGAAAAAAAAATGCTATATGCAGCTGAATACCAGTAATTTTCAGGAAGCGTCTGCCTATCTGACCTCCACAACCCAGTAACTGGGTAGCACAGATTTTCTGGCTTCTGACTATCCGGAAATACTGCCAAAGATCTAAAAATGACAGCTGGGGCCAACAGCTCAACATGCTTTCCGAGAATTGCATTAAATATATTTGATATACGGACTTAATTTAATTAGGTTAAGGTGCGACTGGGATAGCCCTTGGGCCACCCTTAAGCGGCAAACATGTTTGCAAATATATGTAAATATCTTTATGCGTTTATAAGATTATGCTTTATAAAATTATGCCAACAGTATTTACGGCAATATACATTATGGCAAAACATTTATGCCTAATACTATTATGCGTAATGATCATTATGCTGTATTTAGTTATGCCAATATAAATTTTGCTACATATATTTTATGCTCATCATTAGTAAACCTATCTAAAAATAAAGACTTGATTTTCACACTAAGCGACCTCCCAGATGGCTGGACACGATTCATAAGGGCAAATCACTTGACATTTTCTTAGAAAATACGTGTACGCTATGTGCGACCGATATCGCTTATCGACGCAATTTAAATCGTGTCACACCATCATCGTGTCACACATAATGTTAAAAAGTAGTACCGCAATAAAATGTAAACTCGACGAGTCAACGTGAAACAATTCAACTGTATCTATATATTCTTAGAACTCGCAACGAAACCAATCAGAAAAGAACAGCGAAGGAGTAAGAAGAACATAATTTCCATTCCATCCAAATCAAGCAGAAGTGTAAACGGAACTTTTCTAGGACTGTGGATCTGCCGTCAAAATACCAACGTCTCATGGGGCTCCTACGTGCTGATGGTGATCACGGAGTGGTTTTAGTGAGGTGAAAATCCCACACCCTGGTCTTTTCCTCAAAAATCCAGGCGCCTTTTGAGGGCCTTTACCAAAAAAAATGCTTGTTGGAAAGGTAAAGTTCACTCACTTTTGAGCCTCTAAAACTGACTACAAAAACGAATAATAACTCATTCTCGTAAGACCTTACACCTACGTGAAAAGTATTCCCGAGCCTAAAGTACTCAAGATGATTGATCACACATTCTACAACAAATAAATGATTTATTTTTTATTTTCAAAAACGTTGCCCAATTTCTTTTGTATCGTGGGATTCGTACGTGCATTTACAAACATTTAAACACACTTAAATAAACACCCAGATCCGGAACAACTATCTATAGGACATACAAATAATTGATCCATGCGGGAATCAAACCCGCGACATGCGGCGCAGCAGCCGATTGCTCAACCGCTGCGCCAACCATGTCGTAGGACAGTGCAGACCGCACTATTTTCTGAAGCAACAATTTGATCACACATCGATCATTCGAGATAAAGACCGAAGCTTGCTAGTATTATATTAGGTCATTACATATGAAATTGGCGTTTTGTAAGGGAGGAACATAAAGTCGTTATTTTTTTATAAAGTATATTTATTTAATCAAAGTATGTACATTTACATCTATGCACTTTTGCCATCTAGGTAGTTCATTGATCCCTTTACAAAAAAAAACATTCGGACGGAAAATCAATAAAATCTTTGAAGGGAAAAAAATCAACTCCGATGGGGCAGTCCAAAGTGGACTGCCCCATCGGAGTTGATTTTTTTCTTTTGCAAGAAGTTATCCAAATTTCGAAAAAAAATAGTAATATGTTGGAGCAAGGTCCGGGGAGTACGGTGGATGTCTTAGACATTCCAATTGAAGCTCCTCTAATTTGGTAGCCGTCTGTTGTGCAGTGTGTGGTCTAGCGTTGCCCTGAAGCAGCAGTGGCCTAGAGCGATTGACCAGCCTCGGCTGCTTAGCAGCTAGCTTTTCCATCATGGTTTGCAGTTGCTGACAATAGACATCCGCCGTAATCGTATGGCCAGATTTAAAAAAGCTGTAGTGAACGACACCGGCACTAGTCCACCAAACGCTCACAAGTAATTTTTTTTAGTGAATTTTCGCTCGGGGCAGGATTTGGCTGGTTCGCTAGGGTTCAGCCATTGCGATGAGCATTTCCATTTATTGTACAGGATCCACTTTTCATCACATTGACGCGCGTTTTTCGGTTTGCTGCACTCAATTCATGAGGTCCCCACCCACGTTTCAAGCTTTTTCACCTTCCCAATTTGCTTCAAGTGGATTAAAACAGTTTTATGACTAACACCGCAGCCTGCAGCTAACTCGGACGTGGTTTCGAATGGATCCGCTTCCACAATAGCCCAACAACATTTTTCATTATGAAGTTTGGTCTCCGGCCGTCCACGGGGCTTGTTCTACAGGTCGAAATTTCCAGAACGAAAACGTTGGAACCCAAAACGCACTGTGTTTTCTTTAGCGACACCGTCGCCATATATATCATTAATCCTTCGAGCCGTTTCTGCAGCACTGGTGCCACGATGGAACTCGCACTCGTAAATAACGCGATATTTCAAGTTTTCCATTTTTTAAACTGACTGGCCCAAAGAAAACACCAAAAGAGGAAAAAACTAATGAATTACGGTTTTCCAAACACAAAAGCATGAGTATATAGCTGTATAAATTTAAAATTCCAAACCAAAGAGGAGATATTTGAGATCAAAGTGGCCAGTACAACAAAACGCCAATTTCATAGGTAAGGACCTATGTTATCTGTGCCGAAGCCAACTCACCACGCGGTTGGCTATCTTTGAGAGCGGTTGTGTTGTGTGCGCTATTTAAAAAAAATATTATCTAACTAATAAATCTATGCATAAAAGACAATTTTTTAAACGTAATGCCACAAGTTTTATTGAATTTCCCAAAATTCTGCTAAATGTTTAGGGATATGTCTTTAATTAAATTTTTAGTTAGTCTTTAAGTTGGTCTACACATTGAAAAGAAAAGCATCCCAGGTCTAAGCCAATTAGTTTTAATTTTATTATTGCCTGAAAAGAAGCGCTGCGCATTTTCGCTTCATAATTTTAGGATATGCAATAAAAACGTGTGGGGATTAAACCCAGGATATGCAATAAAAACGTGTGGGGATTAAACCCCTTCTATGGGGTGTTTTTATTGAATAAATTAAGTATATTTTACGGCCTCCAAGTTTTATTACTAGTACGGACACATTGTACATTTATTTAAATAATAAAGATAAGATTTATAAATAAAAATCCTGAACATTATTTATTTATTTTAGGTTAAGGAAACATTTGTGACTAATTAACAATATTTGGTTCCTAAAACAAGAACAGGAAAATCATGGTAATTATTATTTAACGCTCGATTTCGACTCAACATCAATAACATGTATATAATAATATATAAATAACAATAATACATAGAGACTCGATACCATAATGAGTATCGAACGACAACTTGAGGTGAGACTGAACCGAGTCTGTCTTACTAGAAGTCGACCTCTACATAGTAGAAAATACTGAAAATGCGAAGAACATATCGACTTCAATTAATCCACCGGTCTTAAGTTATAGGCATCCAATACTATCTGGAGTATTTCAATTTACGAGAACATGAAAATATTCAAGGGATTTAATGAGACATTTTAATGTCGAATAAATTCCTAGCGCTTTTAGAATCGTTGAAACGAGGTCTTCGGTGAAATATTTTGTGCTGTGAAGAAGAGGAAATAAAACATAAATTCACGCCTTATTCTTATGTGGTATGCAGGAAACCATATGGTATGGGTGGTCCAGTGGTATCGGCCGCGACTTACTAGTTGAGGGTCGTGGGTTTGAACCCAGGTAGGTGCTTTACTTTGTGTAAATTATTTCATCGCCACTGCTCTCAAAACGGTGAAGGAAAACATCGTCAGGAAACCGCCATGTCTTAGAACCAAAAATTCGAAGACATGTGACATCCACCAACCCGCACTGGGCCCACGTGGTTGATTACGGTCCATTTCCTCTCACATAGAGGAGGCCTGTGTCCCAGCCGTGGGAACAATTAATAGGCTGATGATGTGATGTGATGTAGGAAAAACAGAACGCCACCTACGATCCTTGCATACTCATATTGCTTGATTCACGTTCATACAGTTATCATACACGCACGCCGGTTATTAGTACTGCGGCTCCTGATTCTGAGGCTCCAGACCAGTGTTATTGAAGTAAGTGTACCGTAAGTAGGTGACCAGGGAAGGGAAGTTAGGGATTGATCCGTTGAAATTTCGATCGTGCTTGACAATCCGCCGTTATCGCGACGCTTTTATTGATATAATGTCTCTTTTCTAGAGTCCCAGAGTCTCTGAACACGCTCGATGTCAGCGATGCTGATAGTCGAAATACCAAAATGTAACAGAATGATCTCTGAGCTGCAAACAGGGAAATATGGGATACACTTATCTAAAACCTCTGGTCTTTCTGAACATGTGAGAAGCACAGGGGACTGGTCATTGTGGCGACGCATGGGGAGGCCTATGTCCAGCAGAGGTCATCTTTAGATTGATCCAATGATAGTGACAAAATCAAATAAGCAGAGCCATGTTAGACAAAACTAGTCTTATTTTATAAGCTATTATTAAACTTGTTTGTTAATATGTGTGGATAAAATCGTGTGAATGAACTGTTTTAAAATAGTGATACCCAACCGGTTGAGCTGAATGTTTTATACGTTTGGTATGGATAACAATGCACGGTTGTTGTAAAAATGTTTTTTTAATTAGAAAAAATTATATTCATATGTAAGAAAGTATAAAATGTAAAGTATAAAATGAGTACATTAGAAACGGCTTGTCCTGGTCTGGTCATGTGATGAGGAGGGATGAAACGCATTTTATTAAAAGAGTTATAAATTTAAATGTGGATGGAGCGAGAGGGAGAGGAAGGCCAAAGAAAAGATGGATGGACTGTGTGAGGAGTGATATATAAGAAAAGGGAGTCAGTGATAGCGTGACAGCGGACAGGACGGTATGGAGGAAGCAAACTTGTTGCGCCAACCCCAAGTGACATGGGATAAGGGCAGGTAGATGCTGATGTAAGAAAGTACCTACAGTTCAACCGTGAACAGGCCATAGTTACACGCGCCAAGAACAGCATTACAGCGTCAGCGACATACTTTCGGTCCACGCGCCGGCAACACCGGCACGCCGTCAGCGCTAAGAAGTGACCCACAAAGATCTTCGCTTCATCGGCTCAATACACACATGTAAATAGCTATCAATGTGTATTGACCACACAAGCTGTGTATAATTAAGTTAATTATTGTAATAAATAAGTCATCAAGCTGGAGTCGAGTTTGATTCATCTCTCCGTTACTCCTCTTACTGTGGCCAAGACACCCTTAGCCTTCAACGATCCTATGAGTCTGTTGGATCGGCAGTGAGAAAACCATTTGCTGTGTACATTGCACGACGTTACCAAACCCCTATTCCTACCCAAATTCCGTCTGTTACCGTAGGTCTCCTTGTAACAGACTTCCCGCACGTAAAACCAACGTAACCTACGTTTGGTGTGGTTTGTATGATAGGGTAGGGCATTAGGGTAACTAGGGTGCTAGGTAATTGTCATAGGGCTAGGTTTGTAGTCAGTGGAGTCTTGGGTATCTCATAGGTACCTGGCTCAATTGGTGCTAACATAGCCACACTGTACGCATTTGGAATAACGTCCGTACTAAGCTGTAAGTCCCGGTGCGTACACCTACAATAAAGTAATACTTCTATGTTCTATGAAAACCATTCTACATACAAAACAGACGACGCGCCAGATTGCCCGTAAAAAGGTCCGTGCGCATCGTTTTATACATCCTCAGGGTATTTTATTGAGGGTCTAAAAGATTTATTTCGAATTTCCTGCCGTCATAAATACAATATGGCGGATATTATAAGGGCTTTTATGTTATGGTGTTATGTATTGGTGCGCGCAAGGGCGACCTGGGTTCTATCCCAGGTCGAGCATATATAATTATATAATTGTGGGTATGTTACCATTGTGAATTTTTCAGTAATAGACTCACCCCTTATTATACCAGATTAATTGTTTGCCAGGAATTAGGTATCAATCAAAGAACGGTTTATGCAAAAATCAACTCAATGACATATATTATTGCGAGATTTACACCGATTCGAATTACATTTCCATTTTACATAATTATACACGCCTGAGCTCTATGGGCGCCCTGAGAGCAATAAGTTTCTCTGTGCCTGAGAGTTCAGGCGTTAATCTATTTAAATATGACAAATATTACACTTTAGAAGTCCATTCAGCCAACAGTATTAAATACAAGGTACGTTTCTCATGCGACCTTTTTGTTATGCCACAGTACCCGTACAATAAGTAGGTACAATACACAAACCTCCCCCTTTTTTTAGGTTCTTTCAATCCATCCCAATGTTGCCTGGTAAATATCACTGTCAGCGATCAGACCGCCAATTTTGTCATAGAATTAAGAATCTTGCAAGACTTGGGTTCCTATTTTGGAGTAAAACAAGATAAAATGTGTGGGTCAGATGCCCTTTGCTAACTTATTATACTTGAGGAAAGGGGCGTTCTTGACCCTTTCACTTGACATTCAGTAATGAGTTAATATCTCATAAACGCGTGGACAGATTTAAATGATTTAAACGGATAAAATGGTTCTACGCCTATAGCTTTCATTTGAGACCAAAATTATCAAAATATCTCAATAAACAAAAAATATTGTTTTCAAGTTACGTAATAATACTTTTTGGTACAAAACGGATCAATGAATTTTAGTTTTTAAAGTACTTCAAAAAAGGATGAGCTTCTCAATTCGACGGAATCTTTTTTTTTATGTATTTGTTACCCGATTACACAAAGATGCCTAGACCGATTTGTAAAATTCCTCTTTTGTTTTAAAGGGTATAACTTCCCAGGTCATCAAGTCAGGATTTGACGATGGGAACCTAGAGAAATCGAGGGAACTCCTCAAATATTATGGACATACGTATAGCGATTTTGGTACTTCCATCGACAATGCAAGCATTGCACTCAGAAAGTATCATTTGGTGAAGTGGAACTGATGAAGAAGACCGCAGTGGGTCACTGGGACTCCTTAGTGTTAATTAGTAGGTCATTTGTATAAAATGAAAATAAATAAATTCTTTTCCGAAGCCGGAGTCGAAAAAAAAATAGGTCAGGTTAAAACGGGCTGTTTGCCGCAACTCCACGTCCAAGCGCGTATTTTGCGTACTAAAAAAAATAGGACATAAAGATAAATATCTACACTCACAACGTATTGTTCCAAATATGAATTAAAAAAACATTGTATAAACACATACTTTATATTCGTAGACAGATAAAATAAAAATAAACCATTACAGTGCAACATTTTCCTTCGATTTTAAAACAACTGCATCATAAACAGTTGGTCTTATCAGAATATCAGCGCAGCGTTATTTCCTTTTTTGGATATCGCTGCACATGCTGAGATAGGAGCCTTTGTGGTCTCGCACGGGGTTTTTATTTTTAATTTTGCTTAATTTTAAGCTGATTTCTGAGTCTCCTGTGCGGGTCACAAATAAATACTTTTTCTTTCTTTCTTTCTATAAAATAACTTTTTAATTTTTATAGCACACTTTTACTTTTTAATTTATTGACTTAATGTAGAAAAGTAGTGTCATTGTCTATGGAGGCGCACGCTGCGCAGTGATGCGCAATGAGAATCTAAATTGCCCGCCATACCACATATTTTTTCCGTATCCATTTTTGTTTTATTTCAACTTTATGAGCGAAGATAAAATAGTATAAGCAACGGCATATAATTAGGTATTAAAACACTCGCGTGTTATTATTATCACATTCGGCTTCGCCTCATGTGTTAAACCCACGCTCGTGTTTTAATAACCCCTATTATATGACCATTGCATATAACTACTATTTTATCCCGGTATTACGTTTCCGCGGGAAAATTTTGATATTCACGCGGGTGACGCCGCCGTCAAAAATTAGTTCTATATTTTCTAAATCAATACTGAACCCTTCAAAACCACGCATAAGCGATACAATATAAGAATCGAAGTAAATGTTTTACTTGTACGGTCTCAACCTATGTTACAATAGGAAGTAGGGCACAGAAAGGGTCCTTAAGTTTTTTGATATCTCTTGAATTTGTGAAAAAATGGAGTTTACTTGATTGTACACCAAACATTTTTACAAAAAAATATTGATACGTCGGGTACAAGTCTTATCGCTGACAACAATATCTGACTCAATCTTTGTGATGGTCTGAAAAAACTAGAGTGAAAATGCCATTCTAGGGCGAATCGACTTCTTAAATTTTATGAATAGGGTACTGTAGAATCTACTCCATCCAACTGACCATTCACTCTAGTTGACCAGTAGTATTATTCTGTTACAAACACGCCGTGTTAACTTAGGTGAAGAGACCTTGAAGATTCAAGCCCTAGCATTAAATCGAATAACATCTCACTTTATAATTTTTTATAGTTAGTTGTTTTACGTCTCTCCCTGACTAGCTTTTTGCCACAAACCATGCAAACCATGCATTTTCCCAAGACTATAATAAAATTAGGGAATTTCACTTTCTCTGTATTTTCTCCTAATGTATCTATGTTCCCAGCCCGCAGCCCGAAGCTACGCACAGGTACAATTTATATAAATTCTATTCTCTACATTTAGATTATTTATTTTCGACTCTATATTTATGTTGTCAGAATGCAAATTACAATTTATGTTGAACATAATTTCACGAAATGATTGTTACTGACATATTTCACAGTTAAAACTCAGCGCTTCTATTTAAATTCAGAAATATTAGCTAGTTTATTGTTTTGAAGTCGTTACATAGATATAAATTAACTTGTGTTGAAATAATGTTATAGTTTGAATATAATACCTAATCTGTTAGGTGTCTTAGCCAGAACATCTGACACCAGTCTGCCCAAGGGGCGTTTTGTTATCCAGTTACTGGGTCGTGGAGGTCAGATAGGCATCCATGGAAGCCGACCCCGACATAGTTGTGAAGAGGCAGGCAGATTGACTGATATAAGAAGTGTTTCTTTATTACGCCTATCTTTTCTGAGAAGATACTTGTTTTGTCCCGTGTCATCGTTCCCATTCTCCCTCGAATCAGAAACCGGTTCATAGTTCTACAAACCGGTAAAATAGATTCGACATAGATCTTCATACCTAACTACTACTAAACAGTCATCATCATCATCATCATATCAGCCGAAAGACGTCCACTGCTGGACATAGGTCTCTCCCAAGCGTCGCCACATTTATCGGTTCCATGCGTCTCCCCGCAACCTTCACCAGGTCATCGGTTCACCTGGTGGGAGGCCTTCCAACGCAACGTCATCCGGTTCGCCACTCCAGAACCTTTCTGCCCCATCGGTCATCGGTTCTGCGAAAAATCTGCCCTGCCCACTGCCACAAAAGTTTGGCAATTCTTCGGGCTATATGTCGGCAACCCTGGTTCTCTTGCAGATCTCTACATTTCTGATTCGATTAAGCAAGGAAACTCCGAGCATAGTCCTCTTCATTGCCCTTTGGGTGAGTGTAAGCTTTCTGATGAGGCCCATTTTGAGCAAACAAAAAAACACATGCCGTATTGTTACATCATTCGATAGTGTCTCTAATAATAATCATTGGGGAATATTCTAAATGGTATCGAAATTATTGTAATGTAGTACAATGCTTCAGTTGTCGAATTCAGCTATTTATTGAAAATAAAGGCCATCATTTCATCACTTAAGGTTTAATAGGGAGATACATAACGTAGGATTTTTTTTTTGCTATAAATGTGTCTTTTCCTTATATTTGTCATATAATAAAATACATTTTATCCTTATTAGCGACACTATTAAAGTGAGAATATTGAAATAATACAACATGTGTTATGTTTTTCAAAATCAACGGTTTCGATTCCTGGCTAGGAATATTGATTTTTTGAAAAGCCAATAATGCAGTTCTAGTTTTCATCAAAATCGGCCTCGTGACTCCTATGAGTGTTTGTCGCAATTTTCTCATAGTTTCGGATTTGGCCATCCACGCCCACTTAAAAAACTAACATATCTCGAAACACTCGATGAGCATCGGACCCCATGAATATAAAAAAAAAACAAATGAAAAATATCCCCTACTTTTCATAACAGAATTCTTACGGTTTGTTTCACAAATTTGTTTAGATCTTTTTAATGCACATTAATAACACCGTGGTGGTTTTCCAATTTGAAAAAGGTCTCAACATTGATTGGATCGAATTGTCTTGATTGCTATAGGTTGAATAAATAAATTGTTTTTTAGATACCGGCTTGTCAGTTAGTTATTTACTTAAGGCAGCGTCTTGTGACTGAATCTTGTTAAAAGCTGGCCGAACAAGTTCGTTTTGCAAATCGGATTTTCTAATACGGAGACGTTAGGGTTTTTTCAGGTCAAGTTTTTTCAGGTCATCCGGCAAGTATGTGCTGCCTAGAACAATTATTGGTAGGAAATGTCCATATTCAGCTTTCCATATTAAAGGAAGTGTGCGGCCATTTTACAACTACCCCAGATCAATACAAAAATCAATATAGGTATATGTAATTCGTAGTAAACCGAAAATAAAAAGGCCCTACTTAACAACAGACATGTACAATAAATTGTACATAGTACAATAATGTCTGGTCTTATAGCTCAGGGCAATTTGAGCCAGACAACCAAAGAAAAACAGAATTTGTCGGCAAAAAGTAACAAAGGTCATGTCAATAGTCGAGTCGCATCCGCGCGCAATTAATATTTTTTTAATCAAGTTGTTAATTTATAATAATAATAATCGTTTATTGCAGGCAAAACACCCATATACAAAAATAGCATTACAATATAAAAATAAATAAATTAAAACCACAATAAAATTTACATATATGAAGGTATGTAGTTAACCACAGTCTTATAAAACTATAATATAGTCTATCGTCATTTTTTGTTCTCGTTCAGGTGTACAGAAATCCAGTTGTTAAATATGGGACTAGATAGGTTGCACGAGACAGCCCTCAATATACTATTACTGGAACGTCTCAAACTTTGCCAAAAAGACGCAATTCTCGACCTCATAATTGCGTAGAAGTCCGGGACTCTCGCTTCGGCAAACATGCTCGAAGCACTGCAGTATCTCGGTAGTTTCATAAGAGTTCGGTAAGCATTATTGTACTGAACCCCCGTCTTATTAATAAACGTGGACTAAGGTAAGATTAACTTTATTCCAATCATTAGGTTGGTACTAACAAATTTCCGTATTAATAAACACGGAATAAGGAGAGATTATACTAATCCGACTCTAGTCTTGGACTAAAAGTTATTCCATGGTGCTAGCTAGTTTAAGGTCGGAGTAAGGTTGTATTAAGAGTGTATCTATGGCGACTACATTTATTATTTTTGATTGACATTTTGTTCGTTGTGATTTGATGATGACATTTTTTAGTTTAATATATATATATATTGTACTAGACAGGAAACACTATTTCAGGAATTGGCATGAAGATGTGTTTAATACTTAGGTATTTTACTAACATTAGTATGAGAGATACATTCGTCATCAGATGTATCAAACCACTACAAATATTAAATACTAGCTGTTGCCCGTGACTTCGTCTGCATAGCATTAGTACTCCCAATAGCCTATTTTTTATGTAACACTAATTATATTGTGAGGGCCGCCTTACTTCAGAAATTATTAGTTCACCATACAAATTTCTTCCTTGCCAACATTACATTGGATAAAAACTATCGTATGTCCTTCCCAGGGTCCCAAACTAACTCCATTGAGGTAATTATGTAATACATAATATCTCAATGACTAACTCCATCCAAAATCAGTACAGCGGTTTAAGCTTGAAATGGTAATAGACAGACAGACAGAGTTCCTTTCACTTAAATAATATTTTATTATATGCGATTTAAGTATGACAGATGTCACTTTGTCAGCTATTTTTCTTTCTTTTTCTACTTTATGTCATCAAATTTCTTGGTTTCATTCACTGGTTCACTCTTTTTACTTTTAAATTGAACTGGGTTGCCATAGCTTACGCGTAAATCCAAGAGTAACAAATGAATAGTTAGTCCGAGGTTATTCCATGTTTATTAATAACATTGCTAAGCCTATGTTAATCCTTACTTTCTCCGGGATTAGCTAGTCCAAGAGTAACTTCGGAGTAAGCTGGTAATACGTCATTTTTATTAATAAGACTGTTAATGTACTGTACATCTTTTTTGTGAAATTGCACCAAAGTTGGCAAGTGTACATCGACAGGCAATAAGCTTTAAAAAGAGTGTTCTTGACATCATTGGTGCACCTGACAAATCTATGTGCGAGCATGTTACTCCTCACTGAGAATTTAGAACCAAACTTACCCATTATAGGTTTTCCTGTAATCTATATTATATATGAGTAAAGAAATACCTTGTGTATTTTTTTTTATTTCAGGCTTATTAATTTTAGAAATAGGGATAATTGTCAATTTAGATTGTTTTTTTTTAATTAACTTAAAAAAAATATTAATATGTATTCAAATTAAAGTTGAGCGCATGGTTGGCGCAGTGGTTGAGCGATTGACTGCTGCGCTACGTGTCGCGGGATCGATTCCCGCACGGAACAAATATTTTTATGACCTACAGATAGTTGTTCCGGTTCTGGGTGTTGTGTATGTGAGTATATATGCTTGTAAACGCACCCACGATACAGGAAGATTCCTAAAGTGGGGCAAAGAGTTTATAAAAAAAAGAAAAAAAAATAAACACTACAAAAAAAACAATTTTTTTAAAACTCAAATGCGCCTTAATTTTGACAAATTGAGAAAATCTTCCTCTATTTTTTTGAAGTCTTTTAAAAATGTGAAGCAATGAGCAAAAGGATGTTGGTAACCATTCTATCGTCAATAAAGATGTTCACTGGACCAGAATGTGAAGGTCAGATAAGGGTTTACCGCAAAAAGCCACGAAGGGTTCAATAATTTCGAGTAAGCTGTACACATAGGTAGGTGGAGTAGATACCTCTACTTGTGGAGGGCAGCGCAAGGATCAATACGATGAAGGTATTCTCTCATTGAGTGTTAAATGCCCATGCCTTACTAATCTTATATTAATACGAAAATGAGTTTTCGAAGAATGAATACTTTGAAGTTGAGTATTTTGTCAAACTCTACTAAGCTCTACTTTACCCTGAAAACCTGTCAAACTTTGCCATTATATTAGTATTTGATACGTTCTTAACAAATAATCACTTAAAAAATCAACACTTTGTTTGTTTGTGATTATAATAATACTTGAAAACTGGCGATATTGATGAACACACAGATTGAATAATTATTATTCCTTTTTTATATATATAAAAGCGAAAGGTCACTCATTCACCTATCACGAAATATCGAAAACCGCTAGATATATAAAGATGAAATTTGGCAGGAAGGTAGTTTATACTTAGTAGACGTCCACTAAGATCGGATTTTGCGACAGGGCCAGATTTAGGCGGTCTAAGGGCTCCCGCAAGTTTGTATGAAAATCCTTCATTTTTTTAGCAACAAACTTAAAATTTGGCAGGGAGGTAGTTTATACTTAGTAGACGTTCGCTAAGGACGGATTTTGCGACAGGGCCGGCTGTAGGAGGTCTAAGGGCTTCCGCAAGTTTGCATGAAAGTCGTTAATTTTTTGAGCTAAATACTTAATATTTGGCAGGGAAGTATTTTATAGTTAGTAGACCTCCGCTAAGAACGGATTTTGCGACAGGGGCGGATTAAGGGCTCTCGCAAGTTTATATGAAATCCTTGGCTTTTTGTACCTGAAAAATGGTAATGAGATAGAATATAGTTAAGACATGTCAGGAAGGAACAGATTTTACGACAGGGCCGGTTTAAGGGAATATAATCGCTTTTGCAACCCTATGAGTCCAACAAACTTTCTTAATTCTTTATTGTACACAAAAAATTACATATACAACATGAGTGATTATAAAGTTAATAATAACTCAAAGAAGAGTTTTCTACCAGCAAACCTTAGAGTGATAGAGAGAGTTTACAAAAGAAGAGAAGTAGTCCAGTGTACAATTTTAGAATAATATAATATAAATCATAAATATACATACATAAGCACAAAATATACATACATACATAAGTACAAAAAATACATACATACATAAGTACAAAATATACAACATACATATACTAATATTATGTCATTCCGAAAGAAAATGATCCTTGATTTACTTCTTGAAGACATTCAGAGAAGGGCTGTCGCGTAGGGAATGTGGTAGAGAGTTCCAGAGACGCACTGCAGTAACAGAGAAGGAACCATCATAGCGGCTGGAAGTGTGACGTGGGGTACGAAGGAGAAGACAAGTGGAGCGACACGAATGGTGCGACAGGGCTTACCCCTTGGGACAAAATACTCAAAGCGTTCACGAAGGTATTGATGAACATTTATTGATAAACAGAAAAAACAACAAAATGAATTTAAACGAAGATAGGTAATTATGTTTTTTTACAATAACATTTACGTAGGTAAGTAGTTTCATTAAGTTATTGCTTGTTTTTTTTTTGTATTTTCCTCTGGGTACTTCCGTGACGCTTTTCCGTGGTAAAAAGTATCTTATAAAACGTTGAACCTGGTATTCACACATCACCATAATAAATACCAAATTCCAGACAATATTTTATACATGTTTGTGCAGTGGTGGCCCAGTGGTAACGGCCGAGATTTACATAATGTAAGTCTTAGGTTCGAACCCAGGCAGGCGCTTTACTTTGTGTAAATTATTTCATCACCATTGTTCCCAAAACGGTAAAGGAAAACATCGTGAGGAAACCGGCATGACTTAGAACCAAAAATTCGAAGATATGTGACATCCACCAACCCGCACTGGGCCCGCGTGGTGGGTTACGGCCCATTCTCTCTCACAGAGAGGAGGCCTGCACGCACGACGGACCAAATGGGAATCTAACTCCCGGTTTCTTAACACTAGATTATCGGGCTGTTAACGTAATTGACGAATGATCGCCGATTATCTGCAGTGGTTGGCTGTTGAAAATTCATTCAACTAATGACAGCAGATAACGCGTGCTTGACAATTTGTCACATTTATTCTGTGATAATTTAGCACTATCATGAAATATCGAAAACCGCTTGACGTATAAAGATGAAATTTAGCAGGGAAATTCCTCAAGTGACGTAAGTGCGCACTGATGAATTATTTTTGAATATTCCACCCCTACGGGGGAAAAGGGGTGTTGAAAATAGCAGATAACGCGTGCTTGACAATATGTCACATTTATTCTGCGATAATTTAGCACTATCATGAAATATCGAAAACCGCTTGACGTATAAAGATGAAATTTAGCAGGGAAATTCCTCAAGTGACGTAAGTGCGCACTGATGAATTATTTTTGAATATTCCACCCCTACGGGGGAAAAGGGGTGTTGAAAATAGCAGATAACGCGCGCTTGACAAAATGCCACATTTATTCTGCGATAATTTAGCACTATCATGAAATATCGAAAACCGCTTGACGTATAAAGATGAAATTTAGCAGGGAAATTCCTCAAGTGACGTAAGTGCGCACTAATTAATTATTTTTAAAATCATTCCACCCCTACGGGGGAAAAAGGGTGTTGAAAATATGTATGAAATTTCAACAGTTTGTAAATTGGCCACGTGAAATTTTACAGTTATGCTCTTGATTGATAAAAAGAATTGATGTATTTATTGGTTTTTGGCAATTCCACCCGTAAGGGGGTAAAAAAGGGGATGAAAGTTTGTATGGAATTTCTACAGTTTGAAAGTTGGCCACGTGAACTTTTTGATTTACGCTGTTGGTTGATAAATATAATTTATGTATTTATTGGTTTTTGCTAATTTCACCCCTAAAGAGGTAAAATAGGGGTTGAAACTTTAAGTGAAATTTCTTCGGTTTGGAAGGTAAAGCATCTGAAATTGTTAGTTTACGCTCATGGTTAGTAAAAAAATACTAAGTTTTTTTAATTTCGGAAATTCTATCCCTTAGGGGGTAAAATGCATTAAATGCGAATGCAAAAGCGTTGACAGTTTGGAAGTTGTTTGTGTTTTGTGTTAAAGAGTTTTGAAGAATTTTACTGTACAGGTCTTCTTTTTATGATATAGAGGAGCACTAAGAAGGGATTTTTGGAATTTCAACCTTTAAGGGGGTGAACTAAAAAGTCATCTGTAGGATAAAATACGGATGCGAATGAAGTCGCGGGCGAAGTGCTAGTTATTAATATTAGCGCTCTTCATCGTCAACCATATTATCGCTTACCGTCAGGTAAGATAGTGATGGTCAAGCGCGAGCCTAACCTAATAAAAAGCACTACTTAAAAAAATCCTGTCATTTGAATACGATTTTGAATGCGTTCCTACCTAACATATGGTCGGTTTCTGAATTGAGAATTTGAAGGCATTGAATTTGACACATTCAAACCTTCCTTTCAAGCCAAAATATAACAGGTTTTCAAGCTAAAATAGACTTTGACAAATACTCAACTTCAAATTCCTAATTCAGAAACGGGTCATTAATCTCAACAAAAATCCCCTTCCGGAGTCTTTGTTTCCTTATAGCTACAACCACGCTACAACCTTGGGGACTTTAAGTCAAGAGTGAATGGGTTGTTTCTAGGCCAGCGTGCTTCACCGTCAACCACATCATCACTTACCATCGGGCAAGATAGTGGTCAAGCGCGAGCCTATCGATGAATCTATACTTTATTATTATATACAATATTATAAAGCTGAAGAGTTTATTTGTTTGTTTGTTTGAACGCGCTAATCTCAGGAACTACTCGTTGGAATTTAAAATTATTTTTGTATTGGATAATCCATTTATCGAGAAAGGTTATAGGCTATATAACATCACGCTACGACCAATAGGAGCGGAGCATAAATTAAAAATGTTGCAAAAACCGGGCAACATTTCGTTACGCAAATGTATGTAGGGTAGGTAGTGTAGATGGGTAGGTAGGTAGCAAGTTGAAGGGAGCGAAGCCGCGTGGGACAGCTAGTAAATAATATTATAAAAAATAACCACTAAAAATGCCGTAGATATAAAGTTATTTAATTGACAATTTGTATCTGAAATCCATGTACAACACACTCGTAAAATACACGTCAACTTTTATACCGATATAAAACACAAAAGGTAGTTAAACTTGCCGTCAGACCCAGACAAAGGCTTGCACAAGTGGGTCACAGATGTTACTCGTACCGCTGAGACCGTCCCTCTATGTTCAGGATCATTCAAGGATTGGCATCTATTAAAGTGTGACTTAATATCTGGATTATGTGGTATGCCGTCCAACCTGATATATAAAAAAAAAAATAGCATTTTTTTATCCTTTTTAGTTATACCTACCTAATAAGCAAGTTGTTTAGTAAGTACCTTAACGGCAGAATAGATTACCCGAATAACATGAAACTTGAACATAATCGGTGAAATGAGAGATGAATGCATACCCCTTTCGAGCGTGTTTTAAAATGGTGGTTACATTCCGTTGCCACACTAATCCGTGTCAATTAGTAGTGAGGACCATTGTGCTTGTGTGGTTATATTTATACAGTATGTAAATTGAAAATTGAAATAAGTAAACCTGTCTGTATCTGCATACGTATTTATATGCTGTGTTTTGGTTGTCTATCACACGCACATCACACATCGATTGTTAAAAAAATCAAGCAAATCTATAAGCACCTTCAAAACAGCGATTAATTAAATTGTTTTGTTTGGCGGAAATAAAAGTCGGTTAAAAATCATTGCGTACTGCACTCGAAGTAAAATGGAGTACGTCATCATCATCATTATGTCAGCTGAAAGACATCCATTGCCGAACGAAGGCTTTGATCGGTTCTGTGCGTCTCGCATCCAGCGGTTTTATGAAGCTTTAACCAGCTGCAGCCTAATTGAGTAAGTGAATTTGGCAAGGCAAAGGGTTTGAGTCCATGTATTTGTAAAACTCTTTCATGGGGTCAAACCCTTTGCCTTGCCGAATTCACTTACGCAATCAGGTCATCTGTCCACCTAGTGGGAGGCCTTGCAACGCTGTGTCTTCCGGTTCGCGGTTGCCACTTCAGAGCTTTTCTGGGCCATCGACCATCTGTTCTGCGAGCAACTATCTACCTACTTACGTTTAAGTTTAGTTTGGGAAGAAAGAAAATTGATACTAGTGACTACACTCATTCTTCAAAACTACGAAATAGTTCAACTACATAAAACTGGAGCACACATAGGAGCAGTGGTAGCCCAGTGGTAGCGGCCGCGACTTACAAGTTATAGGTCGTGGGTTCGAGCCCAGGCAGGCGCTTTACTTTGTGTAAATTATTTCCTCACCACTGCTCTCAAAACGGTGAAGTAAAACATCTTGAGGAAACCGGCATGTCATAGAACCAATAATTCGAAGACATGTGACATCCACCAACCCGCACTGGGCCCGCGTGGTGGATAACGGCCCATTCCCTCTCACAGAGAGGAGGCCTGTGTCCCAGCAGTGGGAACATTAATAGGCTGATGCTGTGATGTGATGTGCCATAAAACTGTCATGACACAAGGAAAGACAAGAGACGTCAGTAAAACTGACAATCAATACTGCCAGTAAAATCTGTCAGTAACTGCCCGGGTGCAGCTCGCTTAATAATGCGGTCACACATAAAAGAAACGTAATACGAGTACATGTAACTATCGCACGACTGGCGCAGTGGCAGGGCAATTAACTTCTGCGCTACGGGGTCGCGAGGTCGATTCGATTTGTACGGCTTTCAGAACTAATATTCGAGTGTATTTTTATTAAACGCATGATACATCATCTAACATCGTAACTTATGAAGTGGATAATGTAGTAAAAGTAAAAGGTATTGGTCACAGTAAGTGATCTTCCAGATGGCTAGACGCGATTCGATTTAAATCACACCGAAAAGCGATTTTTACTGAGCGAAATTGCAAGTACATTCAGATAGACGCAATTCAACCGATTTGCACTTGAATTTTCACCGGATTTAAGTCCACAACCGCAAACAAGAGAGGCGATGTCCCACGACCATCTACTAAAAACGATTTTGTTTCTTATCTGACTAGAACTTCTGAATTACATTTCATCTGCGTCTGACGTCTGCTAACGGTAATCCCGTGGCTTAGTTCGCCGGACCGCTCGCCTGGCCGCTAGCGTCTTCCTTATAAATTTACTGAAGCTTACCATGTGATACCACAAGATGTATTTGGTTTAACTTTAGGTGCCAAGGGTTTGACCCGTTTCAAAGCAATTTACGAATACTTAGGTTGCTAGATATAATTTATCTCTATATGAAAACCTTACAAAAACAAAAGCATTATAAATTACGTTCTTTTTCTTCTATGCATTTGATGTATAAACCCATTAGCAATTTAATTAATTGACTAATTTTATTGTGAAGTACCTAAAAGCATTTTTCAGTTTTATTTAGACAGGTATTTACAAGCTAATAATAAATAGGTATGAATAGACAGGTGTAAAAGGGACGACGGAAACTATTTGGGCATGAAAAATTGGTCCGCATCAATGACATTGTCACTGGCCAAAAAATGCTGGTTCCTGGGCCAAAAATAATAGATTGCAGATTTTTGAGTGAGGTTCAGTATTCCCTTATAGACCGACTTCAAAAAAGGAAGAGTTCATAATTCGTAGCGCATATATCATCATTTCGGACTGCTGTCGCCACATTGAACAATCTGGTGGATGGTGGTCCACCAGATTCCCACAGCCTTAACTTGGAGATCGGTCCACCTACAGGGAAGCCTTCCAATGCTGTGTGTACTGGTTCGTAGTGGCCACTCCAGAACGCCTATATATAGAGTTACCGCGGCGCTGGCTTAAGCAACTGAAGGAACACGGGTGGGTTTTAGTCAGTCAAAGTCTGACACGCCCTCACCCAGAGCGGCAGAAGTCATTGGATGATTTCCCAACACAATAAAAAAAAAAAAATACGCCTATATATATTTTATTAATAACACTACTCGTACTTGCTCAAGTATTTTGTTTGTCGCTTTTCAATGCCGACCTGTTTTGTTACGCAGGTTCGCGATGCAAATTTTGATAAATCGCTTGTAAGTGATTTTGTCAAACTGAGTAACTGTTGTGTTGACTATAAAAGCTTGGCTTAAATGATGGCCTTTGCCACAGAGTACTCACAGCAGAGCACTTAAACAGTTTCATGCGGTTTGCCCACCTGCGCACCGCGTAATTATTTAGGCTCTAACAACAGTTGGCAACTCTAAAGTGCAAGGCTGTGAAATGTTTTAACACATCATGATAAGAGTTTTTGAACATTCACGATTGGAATTTTTGATGTCTACTTATTACGCTGCATCTGCCTAAAAATTCACAACACAGGAATCAGTAGGTATATACTTCCAGTCTAACTGAATCCGGTTAGAAGCTACACTATCAGACCTATTTAACCCAGTAACTGGGTAACACCATACCCGTTGGCTAGACTGGTGTCAGGTAAAGAATGATGAATGAACGGGGAAAACCTGTTAAATAAAAAATACATATTTAACACAGACACAATAGCAACAAACTTGTTTGTTTTAATGTTTGTAAAAGGTAATCTGTGTTAGTACGTATTTATCAGATTACAACATATCTATCAATGATAAAAAAGTTACTGCACCATCGCTGTAATAGGCAACATTTTATCTATATCGAAAATAAAATTATTCATTAAACAATATTTTTTTAAATTAGCATTTTTCGTATTCTTCTCAGCAAACTCTTTAATTTGATACCCATATCATGGCAGTGCATAAAAATTAACTAGTCCGCCATCTTGGGTCGTCCGCCATATTGGATTTAGAATGACGTCACTTAGGATGCATTGTCATCCAAACTAAAGATGTATGCAAAATTTCATCTTAAACTGTGGAGGATAACTGCTTTAAAATTCAGTTGCAAGATTTGACCCGAACACATTTACATACATACATACATACACTGCAAGTTAAATAAAAGCTTGTAAAAAATATTCGACACAGACACAATAGCAACGAACTTGTTGTTTTAATGTTTGCAAAAGGTAATTTGTGTTAGTACATATTCGATTACAACATATCTATCACTGATTAAAAAGTTACTGCACCATCGCTGAAAGTCTACGTTTTATCGACATCAAAAAATAACCGGTTTCAGCGGAATAGCCAATGAGAGCGAAGTCCGAAGGGCAAAGCTAGTAACGAAATAAAAACACAGTAAAGCAAAGCATACACTAGCTACCTGTATGCACCTGTACTATAAACTGCCCCCGCCGTATTAGCAACGAGTTACAACCCCACCGTTCTGGGCAGTCAGCCAATTTTTCTGATTGGTAATCTTTTAACCACGACTACGCTATTATCGTAAAGCTGCCGACACGAGAGAAGAATAACGACATGTCATCACGACTGATTCTAAAAGAGTAAGCAAAGGTTTCTTGTAAGGAGAGTATCCACGCACAGTATGAGGTATCGTGGCTGCGATTCAAATATTATCCGTGTCTATAACTTTATATGCACGGACAACAACAGATCAGGTTACTTCACTTTCAGCAACACATCAGGTTATTTAACATTTATATGCAAAGTTTTTGTAGCGTTATTCCATTGTAATTAGGGTCAATTTCGAGTACAGAAACATAGTTAAATCTCTTAAACCTTGGTGAATAAATAAAAATTGTTTTCTAATTTATGAATGCAAATTGTTTTTTCTACAATATACAACAAAAACCACCAAGGCACAACGTTTTTTTAAGGGGACCAAGTTCCCTTACAAAAGGCGCAATCTCCTTTAGCATTTCACAATCAAAGAGTCTAGACAAGGAAGATTCTATCACCATTTCATTGTCAAAAAATCTAAAATGTAGAATTGACTCGAGCTACTGAATAGTCGCGAGGTCAATTACTTGACTTTTTGACAGTCGTTATCGCTCGAAATTTTAATGTCACTTGGCGACATCGAATAAAATTTTGTCTAGCTAGACCCTCTGAGAACCGAAGTGCACGAACATCATCTTCCTGCCCTTGTCCCATGTTACTTAGGGTCGGCGCAACACGTTTATCGCTATCGTTGAATCTCTTTTCTTTCATATAACTCCTCTCATATCCATATTTTCTTCGGCCGTCCCCTCCTTCTCCATCCATCCACATTTATATTCATAACTCTTTTCGTAGGTAACATGCGTTTCATCCCTCCTCATCAAATGACCATACCAGGACAAACGGTTTCCGTTCAACTTTTCTGTCACTGGTGCCACTATGAAACTCATTCTAATCTCTGCTACATGCAATCTCTTTTCATCCATCTTTTTTTACAGCCCAACATTCTGATCCATACAGTTCGACAGGTCTAATCACGGACTTGTAGATTTTCCCCTTTAACTTGAAGGGCATCCATTGGTCGCTAGTTGTTCCAGTGATATATCACTATTTCATCCTTCCTGAGTTGACCCGGTGCGTAACGTCGAAGACGTTCCGAAGTGCACAAACAACATTGTTAAATGACACACTACATTCTACCAGCGACTGTGTCCAAAGCCTCAAGGCTTATAATATGTTACAAAACACAAGCCTATAGCCTTTAAAAGTCGGCAAATTAGACTCCAGGCGGCTGCTATTATTACTCACCATATTACCAACAACTTTTACAATCTACATTCATTTAATTTAAATGAAAAGCGCCACGTTCTCGCTCCAGAGTAATATTTTAAGCAATGCGGTTCCTATTAGGTCGGAAACTCGCACGAATTTCTTGAGTTATGAATATATTTTCTACTTGTTAGTCAAAGGTAAGTTTACCTCATTACTTCGAAACACCCTCACCTTATTAACCTGAAAATTCTATGCACTGAGAATTGAAAGGGGAGGTTTTCTTTTCGACCGTCTTTTAACTAGTTTGCTGCATGAATATGAGAGTTTAGGTTCATGTGCAGTGTGCAGGTATTATGTACAGTAAGGGGTCAAAGGTGCAGTCACAATCTACCTAAGTGCCCAGTATGGCTGTGTAGACAAAGATTAAAGATCCACGATAAAGTTTTATGCTGTAGATTAAACCAGTCTTTTTTTTATTCAAATAATTTTTCAATCCTTAGCCAAAGTAGAGTGCAAGTGCACTTTTGACTATAGTTCGTCGTATCGTGCCTTTTAACAAGAAGATACATAATGGACCGTTTTTACTTGAAGATACTTAACGTTTTTTATAATTCAACATTTAGCTCGAAGACAACACTCAGATTTTCGATATGTAATGTCTAAGTTTCAGTTATTATTAAGAAAGATTGGCACTCGAGCGTCAAACAATCCTTAAATATTTCAATCTTAATCTTAAAGTTGAAACAAATGGGATCATCCTTGTGGTTTTGATTGTTGATTTTTCGTCAGTCAAATAACTTTTACCTAAAGAATAAGTAATTGCGGTTTTATATATTTTCTAAGACAAAAGCTGTTTTTATTACCTAGCTGTTCCCCGCGGCTTCACTCCCGTGGACCACCCCAAAGGACCCGTTTTCGGGATTAAAAAATAGCCTATGTCACTCAGGAATAATGTAGCTTTATATTGGTGAAAGCATTTTTTAAATCGGTCCAGTAGTTACGGAGCCTATTTGGTACAAACAAACAAACAAACAAAAAAATCTTTCCTCTTTATAATATTAGTATAAATAGTATAGATTAAGTGTGTGTTCAATAAGGTTAACATTTTAGGCTTATTGACGTGGCTGAATATTGATTGAAGAAAATTTAAATTAAGAGCAAGGAATCATCGAAACGAGGAAAAAGAAGTTTAAAGTTAACTATAACTACATAAAAAATACTTTATATCTTATAATAAGTATTATAGTTTAAAGTTTTATTTGTCTGTTCAGAAATCGGCCCTGAACAGCCGAAACCCGAGCTCACCCGAAAGCGCACGATCGCATGAAACCACCTCAAGCTTTATTTCAAACGAAGTCCGGAATCGGAACAGTCGTTATCCTCAAGCGTTGTTCCCTTTATAGCCGTCATACCGGTTCCGGGAAATCTTATCCGGCTTTGAGGTCTGTCAAATGTCGAAGGGAATTTATACCCGGATGTAATTGCGTTTTAAATTGTCTGCGTCTTATGTTATTTGAGACTTGACGCTGTACTAGATACGTAAGATTTTCCAGCTATCCAATTAGAGCATGAGGGGCTTTTACACAAGAAATGTGTAAGGTAACTAAGTGGTGTAAGGATGTGTGAGCTGTGAAAATGTTTTCAGTATTTTTTTTAGTCTCATTTATTTAAGGGATCTTTGTACACAAATGTGACGATGTCAATCCCATTGTGCTTTTACAGGTATAAACTTACTTCCTAAACTAATCATAATAAATAGTATAAAACTAAATCTAATTATTTATTACCTAACAGAAACGTATACAATATTTTTGCTGCTTCAGATGTTGGTTTAGCTAAAATACCATGGAACATTCCATCATCCATTACCGACAATTTCATTGAAATGAGAAGTGCATTTCTCTTATTTGTATATCGGACACATTCCACCAACACATGCTGTGCATCCTCTATCTTACCACACACCTCACAGTTAGGGGAGTCCGATTTTCGCATGAGATAGGCAAATTAGGCTGTTTAGTGGAATGTGTCCTGGCCGCAAACGATGCGCCGCAACAATTTGACTTCGACTCAGTTTCGACCCGGAGAACCAGGGTATATGAGGAGGCTCACATTGAATACTTTTATACCAGATTCCTTTCGTTTTAGATCTTTCATTAAAATGTTCCATCCAAGATAAATTGTTTAATGTTTTCAGTTCAATTAATATTAAGGTGTGCTGTTTTAAGCACCGTCTCTTTCTTACAAAACAACTATAAGAGTACTGCCAGGTACCCATTGGCATGCCACTATTTATTCTGGTGACTGCAATGAAGCAACATTCTCTAACACTCTTCGATCCGGATTACACAACTCGTAACCACCTTGTAGCGACATCTACCGCACTAAAAACAACCTTTAGCCGCAGATTCTATGTCTTCCTTGGGCCATACTTATATAACAAACTCCATATTGTTATCCATACATAACCTAAATCTTTGTTTAGACAAAACAGGCTTCTTTCGCAATCCTACTCAGAAACAGAAGGCCTTTTGGTGGTCCTCCAGTAATATGTCCTTTCTTTTAAACTATTACATCGTCAATAAAGAAATTTAAGGCTAAGAAATTGCAAGCATAAGCACAATCACCCACATACACCCCAACACACATATACCCCCCAACACCACACATGCACACCCCCCACTAACACACTCACTCATACACAGGTACTTCTTTTCTTCATATTTTTTTTTTAATATTGTTACCTTAGCTTACTCACCAACCGTATTCGGTGTGCTTAGTGCGAGTTTTTTAACGTAATCACTCGTGATAACGTAAACGATCTCTTATGTCAAAATGTATACAAAAAAAGAGGTTTTGCCTTTCCGTCACCAGACGGCGCTTATCCAGTTTCAATACAAATTGGCGTTAACGTTAACGCGATTGAGAGTAAAAACTCGCACTAAGGCCTCTGTGTGCTTAGTGCAAGTTTTTTAACGTACTCACTCGTGATAAAGTAAACGATCTCTTATGTCAAAATGTATAGAAAAAAAGAGGTTTTGCCTTGCCGTCACCAGACGGCGCTTATCCAGTTTCAATACAAATTGGCGTTAACGTTAACGCGATTGAGCGTGAGTAAAAACTCGCACTAAGGCCTCTGATCTCTGATCTTGTCACTGTATACTCGTCTGTGCTGCTTTTATCTGCAATATTAATTGTTCATAAAAAGCGCTGTGAGGTGGAGGCCTGGTGACCTTAACACAGGATTTATTTACCTATCACCAGCGATCCATAGCCAAAGTTGCAAATTACAATTTAGCATAATATTTATTTTGTTTTGTACGTGGTTTGTGGCGAGAAATAAACGATTTATTATTATATTCACTAAAGCTGTGCTAGGATGCGTAGCTAAGCTGTGAAACGGTGAGGATTTGTAGCCCACCCATTACTTGCTCGTGTCCTTCACACACATTCCTTGCTCGCAGGATGCACATGCTCGCACACTTCTGTCGCTTTTTGTATGTACAAATACCTAGCTGCACTAGTATTTTACCATAAGAGCTGCGGTAAGCCAGGCTAAGAAAATGAGGTGATCCCATTGGTAGATTGTTTGATCGCGCATCGCCTAGCTATTTCGCACATCTCGTGGCAAAGCACCCAGATAAGTGACTTTGGCTGTTCGATTCGAAAAACTTTATAATTTTACATCGACATGTAGGCTTTACACACTTAATTATTGTTTAAAATCAGTTAAGGTATTTACTGTAATATCTTAAAGAGGTACTTAACCTGTCTATCTTGCAAAATGATTTGTAGACACTTTAAAAGTTTTTTTTTTGTGATGTGTTTGCTCTTGACTCTAGTCTAGGTCAAAGGTTCTTTAATATTGTTAACTTTTAATGCTCTTTAACATTGTTATTCCTATGTATTTCCTTAGATTTTATTTTTAGTTTTATCTTTTTAATGTGAATTTGATTTTATGTTATTTTTATTATGAATTTTGATTTTGTAACTATTATTTTGACAGTTAATTTAATTTAAATTTTTAATTATTTAAATTTTCTATTTTAATTTAATTTTCTATTTTAATATTAATTTCAGTGATTTATATTTATTGATTTTTAATTTAACTTAATTTTCTATTTGATTGTAATTTTTATTTTATACATTTATATTTTTGACATATATTTTCCTTTAAGTTTTAATTTCATTTGTAGCAAATATTTTATGGGGCATGCGGTGCTAACCTTTAAGAAATTGTAGTACTAACCTTAGACATAAACAAACTTGAAATTTAAATGTATCAGTATATACAATTGTTGGTTGGCCAAATAAATAAATAAAAAAAAAAAAAAAGGTGACAGAGACAGAGTCGACGATGGAGTGAGCTTACCCAGAAGAAGCCTGTTCACTCTAACTTTGAACAGATTCGGGTTGAATGCGTTCGGAAACACAGACGCAGGTAGTGAGTTCAATTCATTCGCTGTGCGCATTGTGAAGGATGTTTGGAAGCGCTTGGTGCGAATTGGTGGAATGGCAACAAGGTAAGGATGATAACTTGCAGTGCGTCTAGATGTCCGATGGTAGAAGGGGGCTCGTGGGATGAGGTCGTGGAGTTCTTCAGCACACTCACCGAAGTACAGTCTGTAGAAGACCGACAAACAGGCAACCTTGCGGCGATGAGCTAAGCTGTGAAGCTTGGCATCCGCCAGTTCAACGTCGCCAATGAGGCTCCTGGCTCTGCGTTCAACCGAGTCTAGTGCGGCAAGCTGATACTTAACTGAGCCATCCCAAAGGTGGCTGCAATACTCCATGCAGGATCGGACTTGCGCTTTGTATAGGGTTAAAAGCTGTCCAGGCGTAAAGTATCGCTTCACTCTATTTAGGATGCCCAGTTTTTTGCCCGCAATTTGGGCTTTGTACTCAATGGAGGCGCCGAAGTTGAGACTGGATGTCAACTCCATGCCTAGGAGCTCGAGCCGATCAGTCACAGGAACAGACAGACACTGTCAAAGGCCTTCGAGATATCAAGCGATACAGCAAGTGCTTCGCCGTGTCTCTCGATGGCTTCACCCCAGCAGTGCGTGACATATACAAGAAGATCGCCAGTTGACCGACCACGGCGAAAGCCATATTGACGGTCACTGAGGAGATTATTGTCTTCAAGGTAGGCTGGCAAAGTTGTTGTAATTGCAAAAAAAAAAATCTTTAAATTTAAGTTCATCTCTGCACAATAATTCATGTTAACAAATAACCCAAAAACAAACTTATAAGAAAGTTTTATGTTTAGGTCCTCATCTCTATTAAATAAAATTTTCATAAAACAAAATTAAATTCTCAATTGTTTTACAAAAGCCTTCACAAAGTTTAAATTACTGTTGCATTTTGAACAAAGACCCGCTGATTGTAGCGAGAGAATTGCTTGTCATAAGAATGTAGGACGGAGAAATTTACAAAAGTATTACTATTTCAATAGTAAATACCAACGTAAGAATACATAACATCTAACTGAAAAACTTAGAGATTTAATTGTATCAAAACAATTTTTTTTTTGCTGCCCGACGCTTTTCTCATCTGTTAAACAGTTAACCATTTTCAAGATTTCGTAAAAGTACCGAAGTGGTTCTTCCCAAACTTTAGTTTATACTCCAACTAGCTTCTGCCAGCGGCTTCTCCCGCATGAATGTCGAAAATTATCCCAAGGGAACATATTCCCGGGATAAGAAGTGTCCTATGTGCTATTTCATACTATAATCTATCTCTGTGCCAAATTTCATCCAGATCCGTCGAGCCGTTTGAGGGTGAAAATGTAGCAAACATACAAACACACACACTCACAAACTTTCACCTTTATAATATTAGTGTGATTTTGTATTTTTTTTTTAATCACCTCACGACAGTTTTCTGAAGTAGAAGACTAAAGTAAAGCTTCAATAGAAAATAATAATGAAATACGAGTGCTGGAAAGTAAGTATGTCTGTAAGTAAGTTGTTATGTATAAGGCACACATATCTACTAGCATTCAATAACTCATACTGTATATGTACCAGTGTATATGCAGGGCTCACACCAAATGAACAACATCATAATTTTGTTGACTTAAATTAATATAATATTAAATTAATACACTTAAATTAATGTAAAATGAATTATACGTGAGGAGGGAGCAGTGGTGGCCCAGTGGTATCGGCCGCGACATACAAGTTGTAGGTCGTGGGTTCGAGCCCAGGCAGGCGCTGTACTTTGTGTAAATTATTTCATCACCACTGCTCTCAAAACTGTGAAGGAAAACATCGTGAGGAAACCGGCATGTCCTAGAACCAAACATTCGAAGACATGTGACATCCACCAACCCGCATGGGCCCGCGTGGTGATTAACGGCCCATTCTCTCTCACAGAGAGGACGTCTGTGTGCCAGCAGTGGGAACATTAATAGGCTGATGATGTGAATATAATATTAGCTTCTGCCACCGACTTCGCCCGCGTGAAGTGTCTTCTTATCCCAAGGGAGCATTATACCGAGATCAAAAGTAGCCTATTCCAGACTATAATCTATCTCTGTACCAAATTTCATCCAGATCTGTGCAGCCGTTCTGGCGTGATTGAGTAACAAACATACATCCATCCATCCAAACTTTCACATTTATAATATTATTATACAATATGAACATACAAAATAATATATTTAGAAAGTTGGTAAGAAAAAATTTTTGGCTCAATTCCGACGTCAAGAAAAGACTAATATGGTACTAACGATCTAAAAAATATCTTCGAAAACGGTGTCTTTTTTTTGAGACCTTTTTCCGTTAAGCCCTGTTGAATTTTCAACAGGTCCCGCTAGTGATGGGCTATTCCCGGGACAAAGGGTTGCAGAGTCCCGTGAGAGTCGCCATATGTTACGATTTCATCAATATTCAAGATGGCACATTAGCCGTATTGGCCATTCGTGTTATTTATTGAACTACCGACCTAGATGAGGTAGTTAGTATGGATCTCGGTGAACCAAATGTGTCGGAAAACTTAATTTATTACTTTTTTTCTGATTACGGGAAAACGTTTTGTAGGTGAATTTTAGTCTAACAAAAATTGCCTTTAAATAAATAATCATAGAGCTGTTACAGCTCTTTGATTTTATTTCTCTTAAATTTACTTCTTGAAAAGTTTTCTGCAAGAATATCTTTTTAGGGTTCCGTAGCCAAATGGAAAAAAACGGAACCCTTATGGATTCGTCATGTCTGTATGTCCGTCCGTATGTCACAGCCACTTTTTTCTGAAACTATACGAACTATGCTGTTGAAACTTGGTAAGTAGATGTATTCTGTGAAACGCATTAAGATTTTCACACAAAAATAGAAAAAAAAACAATAAATTTTGGGGGTTCCCCATACTAACCCATACGTGTGGGATATCTATAGATAGGTCTTAAAAAATGAAATTCAGGTTACTAATATCATTTTTTTCTAAACTGAATAGTTTGCGCGACAGACATTTCCAAAGTCGTAAAATGTGCGTGTGTGTCCCCTGTAATTTCTAAAATAAGAGAATGATAAAACTAAAAAATAATATGATGTACATTACCATGTAAACTTCCACCGAAAATTGGTGTGAACGAGATCTAGTAAGTAGTTATTTTAGTTAATACGTTGTGGTGCATCGACACATTACATGTCGCATGCACAGCAAATATTATAATGGTCAAATAAATAATTATATATAGCAGTTGTGTACTAGTGCTCACCGAAACCAGTTGTTTTATTTACATGACTCATAACACCCAACAACACGTACACAGAAGACACACTTACATCTGGTGACCCCGATTTGAATTAACACGCGCCGCGATTTAAAGTGATTTCCTCGTGTCGTGGTAACTGCACTGCACAACCTTACCAGCCTTCCACAAGCGGATCTCACTGGTTTTGGTTTTCAAGAGGCATATAGTTACCGAAGACATGAGCACAAGTGGAAATTGTGGTGTGTTACCAGCATGCGGAGCGACGGACAGCAGTCAGGCCGAAGTCGCAGCATTAGGAATATCCTCGAAGATCCCGGATTTTTGGATAGAGATGCCCAGGGTGTGGTTCGCGCAGTTTGAGACGATGATGGCTCCCCAAAAACAGGGTGACGAAGTAAAATACGGAGTCGTACTGTCCAAGCTCCACAAAGACGCAGTAAGTCAAGTGGCCGACATAATAATGTCACCCCCCGCCACTAATAAATATGGTGCTATTAAAGAAAGACTCCTAGCCGTGTACGAAGAATCGGAGGAGCGGCAATTTCAAAAGCTGGTCAGTGAAGTGGAATTAGGCGACCAAAAACCGTCGCAACTGTTGAGACGAATGAGGGAATTGGCACGAAAGAGTCAGGTGGCCGAAAAAACCCTCCATGGTTTGTGGATATCAAGACTCCCCGATCACGTTCGAGCAGTGTTAACGGTCAGTCAAGATCAGAAACTTGACAACCTCGCCGCCATAGCAGACAAGATATTGGAAGGACGATCAGGCGAAGTGTCGGAAATATCAAGCGGACAAACACAGCTTATGGTTGAGATGGTCAACCAAATGAAGAAGCTAACCATAGAAATAGCAGCCTTGAAATCCAATGCAAATAATGGTAGACACCGTAGTTACAGGCGCAACCGAAGCCAGCCGCGCACAAGATCACACTCCAGGACGAGGATTACACCCGACAGTCCCAACTGGTTATGTAGGTATCATCATCGGTACAGGAATCGAGCTCGGAACTGTGAAAATCCATGCAATTGGAAGAAACCGTCGGAAAACTAAATTCAGCGTTGACAGAGGCGGTCGTCAGCGCTATCATACCGTCAAACCGCCTATGCGTTACCGACCGAAAAAGTGGGTATCGTTTTTTGGTAGATACAGGCGCTAACATTTCAGCCATACCTAGAAGAGGGAATCGTTTAAAAGCTGACGACACATATAAAATATACGCTGCAAACGGTACACAAATAAAAACATACGGCGACAAAACGCTGACGTTGAATCTGAATATGAGACGCCCGTACCGTTGGACTTTCATCGTAGCTGACATTACGCAACCAATACTTGGAGCCGATTTTCTAGAAAGAAACAACATTTTGGTGGATGTTCGGAATAAACGTTTGATTGATGGTACAACTGGACTTCAGAGTAACGCAAAGTTAATGAAGTCAAGCACGCCTACACTTCGGACCGTAAAATTAACCGAAGACTACGCAGACATTTTAGCAGATTTCCCGAACATTTTGAAACCTCTCGATACAGAGTCACGACCGAAGCACGACGTTGTTCACCAAATCATCACCAATGGACATCCTGTTTACTCCAAGTCAAGACCTTTGCCAGCGGACAAATACCTAAGAGTGAAGAAGGAGATAGAACACATGCTAGAGACAGGGTTATGCAGGCCTTCCAAGAGTCCGTGGGCAAGTCCTTTGCACGTGACATCGAAGAAAAACGGCGAGTTGCGACTATGTGGTGACTACAGGAGATTGAACGCGATCACGGTACCGGACAGATACCCAATTCCGAGACTACTAGATTTCACATACCTACTACCAGGAACCAGTATTTATTCAACGATCGATTTAAAAAGGGCTTACAATCAGATTCCAGTACAAGACGTAGAAAAGACTGCAGTAATAACCCCGTTCGGTCTATTCGAATTTCCAAGAATGCCGTTTGGACTACGAAACGCAGGGCAAACCTTTGTCAGATTCCTAAACACAGTCTTAGCAGGACTTGACTTCGTATTCGTATATATAGACGATATACTAGTGGCGTCATCTTCAACCAGCGAACACCGTCGACATTTACAAGAAACGTTCAAACGGTTAGACGAACATGGCATCGCAATAAATCAAGCCAAATGCAAACTGGGCAAACAGCAAGTAGAGTTCCTCGGATATCAGATCACAAAAGATGGTATCAAACCATTACCAGACAAGGTCGAAGCAATAACCAAATACCCTATACCAAAAACCGTACAAGATTTGCGAAGATTTTTAGGCATGATCAACTTCTACCGGAACAATATACCACAAGCAGCCAAACACCAAGCTCGGTTAAACAAATACCTCATTGGATCGAAGAAAAATGACAAAACCGAAATACAATGGACTCCAGAGGCATTAGAAGCATTCGATCAATGTAACGGCGTCGCTTAGACTTGTTTTACATTGATCGAATGCTTCTAATGCCTCTGGAGTCCATTGTATTTCGGTTTGTACATTGTACATTGTACATTGTACATTGTCTTCACCAACAACGCATTGCCCGTTATCACTAATGACAGACGCATCTCAAACGTGCGTGGGCGCCGTTTTACAACAGTATGAAAACGGAAACTGGAAGCCACTCTCCTTTTTCTCAAAGGGACTGAGTGAAACGCAGTCAAAATACAGCACGTATGATCGGGAATTGCTAGCCATTTACATGGCAGTAACGCATTTTCAACCTTATGTCGAGGGAAGAGAGTTGATAGTTTACACCGATCATAAGCCGTTATGTCATGCTTTCACTACAAAACAAACCTGCACAAGTAAAACGATAGCCCCAAGACGGCTACGTCACCTCGAGTTCATCGCACAGTTCACGACAGACATACGTCACCTATCCGGTAACATGAACCCGGTGGCCGACGCGTTATCGCGACTCGAGCAAATAGATTGCCCCACACCTGTGGATTGGACTGAGTTAGCAGATATGCAACGCAATGACACTGAACTCACTCAGCTGTTAAAAAATTGCAACCTTAACTGGAAAACAACGACATTATCAGGAACAAGACAACTACACTGCGAAAATACAAAACCAAGTTTACGACCGTATGTGCCGAAATCACTTCGAAAACAAGTATTCGACACCATGCACAACATAACACATCCCGGAATAAGATTATCGAAGAAAATGATCTCCGAGCACTATTTCTGGCCCCGCATGAATACTGACGTCGGCATTTGGGCGAAAACATGCCAGGCATGCCAGAAAAGCAAGACACATAGGCACAACTCGGCCCCAATCGGAATTTTTCCACCCACAGCACGATTAGACCACGTGCACGTAGACATTGTCGGACCACTACCAGAATCCAACGGAAACAGATACATCGTGACAATGATCGACAGAGAAACGAGATGGCCGGAAGCTGTACCAGTAGCAGAGATAACAGCAAAAGTAGTAGCGGAAGTTCTCATAAGCACCTGGATAGCGAGATTCGGATGCCCAAACACCATAACAACGGACCAGGGACGACAGTTCGAGTCAGACTTATTTATCACTCTGACCAAGTCACTCGGAATTAAGAAGACCAGAACCACCAGTTATCATCCACAGTCAAATGGTTTGGTTGAACGCTGGCATAGATCAATGAAAACCGCGCTAGTCGCGCGCGGAAATACAACGAACTGGTCAAGCGAACTACCCATAGTGCTACTAGGATTACGAGCAGCACTACGACTGAAAGAGAATACAAGTCCAGCACAGATGTTATACGGAACTAACATACGTCTGCCAGGAATGTTTATCGAGCCGAAAACGCAAGTAACATCACCAGAGACTTTTGCACAGACACTCCAGAGGACAATGGCAAAGCTAAGCCCGTTTAGCAACAACCAACAGGCCAGCAGTCACAAATCGTACATACATCCAGACATGAAAAGCTGTGAATACGTATACGTCAGAACGGATGCTGTGAAGAAACCACTGACCCCAGCCTACGAAGGCCCATATAAAGTGTTAGAGAAGCAAGAGAAACATTTCAAAATTCAATTGCCGAAGAAAACATCAATAGTAACGGTGGACAGATTAAAACCAGCATACATTTTAATGGACGGAAAGGTAAACGAACCTTTAGAACACCAGAAAAGTAGCAGTAGCGAAGTGAACGACGACAAAAATGTTGAGCCAGCAGAAATTAATAAGACCGCACCAAACACAACACGCTCAGGCCGCGTCATACATCCGGTGGTACGATTTACAATACCGCCAGATCAACGAAAGAAAAACACGGAATAAAGAAAAGAATAATTTCGTCCACACAAACTACCAAACTACCGCAGCAGCAACACGCTGGTAAAGCAAGATCAAGACAATTGCAATATTCGGAAACATGGGCAGCTGGGGCTCCAAGGAAGAGATCGTGGTGGCACAAACTGCCGCTGGGTCAGGGGGATCCAGCATCTCAATGACGGAAATCTCTATGGGGGGCATTTTCATCATCGCCGTTGCAGTGCTACTGTACTGCATGTACAGAAAGTGTAGGAAGCGGTTATACAAGAACGTGACACGGCACGTCGACGCCAGGCAAACGCAACCAGCTCAGATTCCAACAGTCTCCATGCGTTGCTGTCAGCACCCAAACGGAGGACAGGGACCACAAAACGTTTAAGACAGCAGCAATCGGGAAAAAGGAAAACAGAAGAAAAGTGTAACCGCGTAGTATTAAGTTCGTTTTTATTTTTGTTCGTGTATGGCTATATTTTGTGTAGAAAGAATACTTCTTTTGTCTTATTTTTTATGTAAACTTTTTAATTATTTTTATGTAAGTGTACTCGATTTGTTTATTTGTTTTTAAAGGGGGAAATAATGTGGTGCATCGACACATTACATGTCGCATGCACAGCAAATATTATAATGGTCAAATAAATAATTATATATAGCAGTTGTGTACTAGTGCTCACCGAAACCAGTTGTTTTATTTACATGACTCATAACACCCAACAACACGTACACAGAAGACACACTTACAACGTCATATATCGTAAACCGCAATTTACCAAGTACGGAACCTTCGTGCGCGAGTCCGACTCGCACTTGGCCGGTTTTTTTTATGCTTTGAAACACAGTACATTAAGTAAATTAAGGTCTAATTATTAAATTGCGATCTAATAGGTTGGGGAAAAAGTCTTTTTGCATTATAGTATGTATGAACTTGTAATAAAATCTCTTTGGCTATACTATTTGTACCTGGCTGGTTTTGGTATCATTAAAAGTTTAAATTTTAATGAACATAATTCCAAATTCAAATTAGGAAAATGTGTGATTTTCATTTGTTTTTCGTACCGTCAAGATAAGTGAATCTAATGAAGAAATTCGATACATTTTAAAATTTTACTACAAAAAAGGTAAAAATGCAACGCAAGCAGCGAAAAAAAATTGCTATGTTTATGGACCTAGTGCAGTGTCTGTGAGAGTAGCACAAATTTGGTTTAAGCGTTTTCAATCCGGAAATTTTGATGTCAAAGATGCACGTCGCTCTGGTCGCCCTATTACGGATAAAATGGATGCCATTTTTGAAAAAGTGGAGCAAGATCGGCATATCAGTAGTTACGACGTAGCTGAAGAACTGGGAATTGACCACAAAACAGTTTTGACGCATTTGAAAAAAACTGGGTACACAAAAAAGCTCGATATTTGGGTACCTCACGAGCTCACTGAAAGAAACCTAATGAACCGTGTACTCATTTGTGATTCTTTATTACGACGTAATGAAACCGAACCATTTTTAAAGAACCTGATAACTGGTGATGAAAAATGGGTTACGTACGACAAGAACGAGCGAAAAAAGTCGTGGTCAAAGGCCGGTCAGGCTTCACAGACTGTGGTGAATCCCGGGTTAACTCGCAACAAAGTGATGCTGTGTGTGTGGTGGGATTGGAAGGGCATTATTCATTATGAGCTGTTACCAACAGGCAGAACCATCGATTCTGAACTCTACTGCGAACAACTGATGAGATTAAAGCAAGAAGTTGAGAGAAAGCGGCCGGAATTAATCAACAGAAGGGGTGTGGTTTTCCATCATGATAACGCTAGACCTCACACATCATTAGCCACTCAGCAAAAATTAAGAGAGTTTGGCTGGGAGGTGTTAATGCATCCGCCGTATAGTCCTGACCTTGCACCTTCAGATTTGCACCTGTTTCGGTCTCTTCAGAATTCTTTAGGCAGTGTCAGGTTAACATCACGAGAGGACTGCCAAAACCACTTGTCGCGGTATTTTGATCAGAAGTTCCATAATTTCTATAGCAATGGGATCATGTCCCTACCTACAAGATGGCAAGAAGTTATCGAACAAAATGGTACCTACATACTTTAGTTAAATGTAAATAAACTATATTAAAAAATGTTTTAAATTTTCTTAAAAAATGCGGAGAAACTTTTTCCCCAACCATGTTGTTTCACCATCTACTGGCATACAAATATTAAAACAATTGTTAAAAACAAAAGACACGTGACATATAGACATATGTGTGTGTGTGTGTATGACCTACAGATAGTTGTTCCGGCTCTGGGTGTTTCGTATGTCATCATCATCATATCAGCCGAAAGACGTCCACTGCTGGACATAGGCCTCCCCCAAGCGTCGCCAAATTGACCGGTCCCGTGCGTCCCGCAACCAGCGGATTCCTGCAACCTTCACCAGGTCGTCGGTCCACCTGGTGGGAGAATTTCCAACGCAACGTCTTCTGTTTTGTATGTGAGTTTATATATTTGTTAACGCACCCGCGATAAAGGAAGAAATTCCTAGTGTGGGGCAGAGTATAAAAAAAACAATAAACCAACCAACCAACCAATAAAACTAATTAGATCTGACTTTAAAACAAACAATATGATCAGTTCGTAGTTCTTGCTTAAAGATTATTAAGTAGAAGAAAGATAATTAAAGAATATATTGTTTTAAAAATACATGATAATATGTCTGACCTATATCAGATTAGAGAAATAACATTTGCTTATAAAATGATTTCGTGCTTTTGTGTTGTTTATTTCCCTAAATCTAAGCACAAAACATTAGAGCTAACGAAAAAAGTAAAAAATTTAATAAACAAAATGTCCCACCCACCTAATTGTTTATAATTGCTACATTCCATCTCTACCTAATATAAACCCAAAAAGATTTACCGCCCATTATTTTTGACTTTCCAATAGAATTTTGTGGCAAGATTGTCCACGAAAAGTGAAGAAAAGATTCGAATTCCATTGTCAGAGTGAAAAATTGAATAGAACTTTTTGTCCATACGAGTCATAATTTGTTTTAAGCACAAGTGTGGTCATCTTAGAAGAGAGAATTTGTTAAATGGATTAATTCTTTCTAAACATCAAATTGTTTAAATAACCCTTTTACTGTTGATGTTACTCAGTTCCGAAAACTTATTACAACTTGGATGTTGGTGGGCCGCCTTTGACCTTCCGGCCTTTTCTTGGATTATCCACTATTTCCGCAGTGTGTTTTTACACAAGTATGTTTTAAGTCGATGTATCCATCTTGAAGAGTTGTTCTTTGTGTTTACATTTAAGTAGGTCCTGAATGATATTCCCAGTTCTTAAAAATACACTCGTACAAGTTTACGAACCACAGAAAATAAAATTCATTTATGATAAATGACGATCCAAAAGTGACGATTCATCGAAGTGTTAAAAAGTTATTGTTATAAATCGCTGTAATAAAGCGATTGATAAAAAAGTTCTCGGGTCTGTTTGCGTAAAGCAACTCTCGACGCAATCGCACAATACAGCAGCGTTCAGAGGCAGCTTTCGTTATGCGGCTTCCAAAGTTTGGAATAACATTCCACCACCGATCAGAACAACCAACACAATAGACACATTTAGAAAACGTTTACGGCAGTATCTGGTGGAAGCGCAATGTAATCTGGTTTTTTTTTTTATTCGTGATGGGTTTGCTCTTGACTCTAGTCTAGGTCAGAGGTCAGAGAGGCCGCACTGAATGCCTCAATAATAAATTCAAATTCAAAAGTCATTTATTCAAACTAGGCTGAGAATCAGCACTTTCCGAACGTCAAAATTACATAAGACAGTCCCCGAAAAACGCCCGCCCTTCACCACTTCCTAATATGACGCATTAGCCTACCTACCCTCACTCACCTCATTTCTTGTCACACTCACCTTATTTTTTCATATGTGGTGTATCTGTTATTTTATATTGTAATTTACACATCTTTTTTATCTTTTATACAAGTAAGTACTTGTTTCACATACAAATTATGTCACTATAAAACTGCTTTACGTCCGTCATGTTCCAGGTCCAGTCGAAAACCAGCGTTGGGCCCTAGTTGCGCGACCTTTTGCTGAACTGGTCCTATTTGGTGCAGCCGTGGGTCACACAATGTCATACTTATATTGTTTTTTATTGTTGTATAGTTTTAAGTTTTGTTTTTGTTTTCATTTTTTATATTGTGGCTTGTGACATATAAATGTATTTTCTTTCTTTCTTTTATTTCTAAAGGTAGACTGCAGAACAAAGCGGCAAGTAGATCCTAAGCGTCTTATTAGCGTCGATTTACACGTTCGATTAAAACCGTTGTTACTGTAGGCACCGGCGCCGCGACAGTTTTGTTGCGCTCGATAGTACCCCATACATTTCCAGTGTAGAACTGCGTTAATAATCGCTGCTATGTTAAAATGCTTTGCTCGGCCGTACCTTAAGGAAGGCACGTACCTCGAAATCGAAAAACCCTCCGGAGATTTAAAAATGTCGTCGTTCCGTTTCAAATGCTCGCACTAAGTAGGCATAGCACACGGTATTGTTCGCGTGAAGTGAGACCCACCTGCCGTTAGGACTCAAGGGGATTGGTGCGACTGATCGCGGAGACAGTTTAATTATTTATTTATTTATTAAAACTTTATGCACAAGTACAAAGGCGGACTTAATCCCTTAGGCATTTTCTACTGGTCGACCTTATGGTGGTGCAGTTCAAGTATAGTCGCAGATATTGTCTGTGAGAGCACAGACAGGCGCGATGCAGGAATGCGACAATAATGCGACGACCATATTTCATAATATTATATCAGTACCTGGGCGACCGAGCTCCGCTAGGGTGTAAATAGAGAAAACGATGTATTCTAAAAATGAAACAATGTAGCTAAAATTAATTTATCGCTCGCGAAACCCCAGCTTACTAAATTTCATGATTATAGTTGGAGTCGTTGCCGAGATTCAGATTATATATATACAAGAATCGCTCGTTTAAAGGTGTTAGAAAAATCAGAAAAATGGAAACTTTAATACCACTGCCTAAGATTTGTTAACTTATTAAAGACCTTCAATATAAGGTCAAACAGCGCATAGAGTCGAGTAGCCAAGGAACCGTAAGATCACAAACCAAGTTAATTTTATAAGATCGCAATAGATGGAAAGGCTTAGTAACGCCACCTTCTACGATCACACACATAACTTTTGCTTTATTCACGTTCATACATCTAGTCATACACACACGCCGGTTATAAGTACTGCGCACATGGCCTTTCTGAAGAACATCACTAAGATCCGTGTATATCCTTCTAACCCAGCGTTAATAAGAAGAAGTATACATAAAAAGTTCGACAGTCATGAATTACCGCTGTGAGAGTTAAATGGCACCACACCCTGAGCCACCCTGGCTACAACGTAATCTGCCGGCTCTGTCCATCGACAAAGGTTAGTTGATTTACGTGCCGAGGCCGAGGGACAATCCCCTTTGCGAGCAGCGGGAACGTGCCATGTTTGGCACACAATGCAATTATGAGTGAAGTTACATGGCGAGAAGAGCTTACCATTCCTAAAGATTTTTAGGAGCTACTACTGAAATAATTTCAATGATTTTAACATAGCCAACGGCCTCGTGGATCTAGAGTGTACTTCGTTCGAAGTTGCATCAAGTCTGCGTAATATAACACGATAGAAGTTTATCTTCCGTCTATTAAGTTGAATAGTTAAATAATTTCAGGCGCTCGCTCGGTTCTTGAAGCTTACATATAATAACAGGTGTTTTGTGTCCGTTTATTGCGCGCCGAAAAAAGGCTACTGTTTTATTTATAAGGCTAAGATAAACATTGCAGCTTTAGAAATATTGAGTCGTCTCAACCTTCAGAAAAAAGTGTAACAAAAATCTATTTCAAAATGAGCCTGCTTTTGTCCTCTATCTCAGATAGAAAGGGATAGTAGAGGTCTACGACGTAACGCACTGGATCAACTCAGGATAGACGAAATGGCGACAGGTTACTGGAACAACTTGCGACCCACGGATGACAGGGGAAAATCTACAAGTCCGTGATTAGACCTGTCATACTGTATGGATCAGAATGTTGGGCTGTGAAAAAGATGGATGAAAGGAGCTTGCATGTAGCAGAGATGAGAATGTTAAGATGGATGTGCGGCGTGACGAGATTGGATTAAGTGAGAAATGAGTATATTAGAGGCAGTTTGAAAGTGGCGCCAGAGGCAGAAAAGTTGAAGGGAAACCGTTTGTCCTGGTATGGTCAGGTGATGAGGAGGAATGAAACGCATGATACTAAAAGAGTTATGAATATAAATGTGGTTGGATGGAGAGGCAGAGGAAAGCCAAAGAAAAGATGGATGGACTGTGTGAGGAGTGATATGAAGGAAAAGGGAGTCGGTAATAATGTGGCAGGGGACAGGACAGTATGGAATGCGTCGACCCCTAGTAACTTGGGATAAGGACAGGAAGATGATGAGTAGAGGTCTACGATAAAACGCACATGCAGTCTTTTGAATCAATTTTTGTTGTTTCCGTAGGTTGTGACGAGTTAATACACTGTGGCATTTTATTCGTCTTACATTAGCAGCTCACTTATACTGCCCCTGTATATAAACAACTTTCTCAATGTATAAAAAAAATCATTGTCAATTCTCAAAAAAAAATAGTGTCTCCCATACAAATTTTGATCAGCTGACGACGGTGAAGGAAAACATCGTGAGGAAACCGGCATGTCCTAGAACCAAAAATTCAAAGAAATGTAACATCCACCAACCGCACTGGGCCCGCGTGGTGGAGAGGAGAGAGAGGAGGCCTGAGTCCCAGCAGTGGGAACATTAATAGGCTGATGATGTGATGTGATGTGTGTGATGTGTTTTAATTTGACCACATCCTATATCTTAACCCAGGTAATGGACTAACCATGCTCCCAACCAAATCCGTTCAGTAGTTAAAACACTCAAACTTCGAAAAATTCTATGGCTGCTCAGATCTGAAAAAAAAAGCTTGGATATAGCTGAGGCTTTCCTACGATTTTTGAATTAAGAATTTGCAGTTAAATATTTGTCAAAGTTTACTTTAGCCTGAAAACCTATCAAAAGTATATTTTGAGAAACTGGCCCTTTATCTAAATCTCTACAAAACAAATACCGTCGGGTTCGTAACCAAAGAGTTATCAACTACACACATCTATATGTAGTGTCTGTATAGGCACATATTATATATGTTGTATATAACGTTTTCATGTAACTGAAAACGTTCTAATCCCTAGGTTCGAGATAATTGGAGGGTCCAGAAAGGTTCTGTCACTTCAGTTACCATCCAATTCATAGGTATTAAACTGATACTAGTTTAATTGTAAACTCTGTTAACTAGCCGGGGGCCTTCTATATATAATAGACGGGGTTTAAATGGGCATGACAGGCATTCATGGCATGGGCATGACAGCTCCGCAGACTGATATCTTAAAGATTTATAGACCAAATATAAGGATAACAAATCAATTAATATAGATTAATCATCTTTGACAATGAGATAATAATTTAAATGATTGTAAAATTGAATTTGAAAACCAGTAATTTTACAACGTTCCATGTAGGCCATTAAAATCGTAGCACGTTGGGCTACGGCGTAGCAAGATTCGTAGCAGGGCACGTAGCGAAGCAATGCTCTTATCTATATTATTTTGATAGTCTCGCGTTCTACCACGATCTCTCCTGTTGGTAAGCGATGATGTGGTCATAGGTGAAGCAACCTATTTGATCTTGACTTACAGACCCCAAGGTTGTACTCCGGCAGGGAATTCCACTCCTTTGCAGTACGCACAATGAAAGTATTCCCAAAAGTGCGTTTGGGCGGCATGTCTACCATATACCGATGGGCTTTGAGTTTAAAACGGATTCTAACACTTGTAATTATTTTAAAACAGTTCTAACATCTTTATAACATACTAGTGACTAGCTACTCGCCCCGGCATCGCACGAGTGGATTTCCCAAAATTTTGTTTAAATCCTTGTCCTGACAATTACGAACACAACCAAAAAACAGCCGTTCTTAAGTAATAATTTTTATTTTTAAAAGCTACTGAAATCTTAAGAATCTCCGTAAAAATATATTTATAAATATAAAAAAACCTGAACAATAAAATAAATAAAATAGCCTTTATTATTGAATTTACAATTATTCTTAAGTATTTTATTCTGGATCGGTACTTTTTTCCCCAGCTTCCTCCTCCAAAGATTGCCACTTATCTCTGTCCCTCGTAATTCTCATCCACTCTGGTTCAGCAGTTCTCTTTAGGTCGTCTTCTCAGCGTTTTGGTTGTCGCCCTTTGTTCCTTTTCCCATCTCTGGGGTACCATTCTGATATTGTTCTTGTTCATTTCCCATTCCTCTCTCTTAACATATGACCTGTCCATTGCCATTTTAATGTTTTACATATTCTTCCTGCATCTTTAAATTTAGTTATTTTTTTTAATATTTTTTAATCTTACCCTTTATTGTCTTTTTACCCCAATCACACTTTCAAACCTGTACACTATTAAATGATAAATACTGTCATCCTATGTCTTATCCACGGCCACACAAAAGCTAATAGCTCAAATATTTAGCTGACCTTTTAAAACTCCGAACTTTTTCCTTTCACTTCTGTGTGCGACTGTGCTCGCAATTTACGGACACCTTTGTCACCTTTTAAAGACAACTTTCGCTTTGTACGACAGAATTTATCAGAACTTCTGAACAACTACCATTCTTCTAGATTTTAACAAATGACTGCTGCCTTCACAAGTTTTGTGTTGCACGTTCTTATTTGACGTTTTGGGTTCAGTTTGGAAATCTAGATACTTAAACAAATGACGATTGGCTATATAAGGACATGTGAACAAAGTTTAAAAAAAAGACAAGAAAAAAAATGTCAAAACATTTGTTATAACAAGAAAAATCAAAAAAAAATATATCCCCGCCACATTTTTATTGCATGCTACCACAAAATAGAAAGTACGCCGCCTTACTTACTTTGTGATGCTACATAATTTATCCAGTAGAAGACGCGCTTCGACTGACAACCTATTGATCACGTAATTATGTCACGATATCTTGCGAAAACACCCCGATTCAAACAGTAAAACGCCCAAAACTTTAACACTTTGAATCGATTTTCATCAAACATAGCTAAGAACACTCTCGTTTATGGGACTCAAATTAGTTGCATCTGTGACAACCCTTCTAGGAAATAAAAAAACTGGCCAAGTGCGAGTCGGACTCGCGCTCTAAGGGTTCCGCACCATTATCGCAAAAAACGGCACAAAAATTACGTTTGTTGTATGGGAGCCCCCCTTAATTTATTTTATTTTACAGACAGAACAAATTTTTTTTTTTTTTTAGACAGACAGACAGACGGATCGTGAAGTCTTAGTAATAGGGTCCCGTTTTCACCCTTTGGGTACGGAACCCTAAAAATAGTTTAAAAACACAAAAAAACACGCTTTAACGGAAACCAAACTTAAAATAAAAAATAATTTTCATTAAATTTTAATTAAGAATAGCGTTTTTTAATTTCGAAAAAAAAGAAAAAGTTTTTTAATTTTTTACTTTTTACATTTACATTACTGTAAATGTAAAAAGTAAAAAATTAAAAAACTTTTTACAAAAAAATACTACCGACTTGCAAATAAGAAAACTACAAAGTGAAAAATAAATTTATTTTTGGAAGTCGGTGTCTTTCGTAGGTACCATTTTTTCGCGGTATGGAAACCGACTTCCAAAAATAAATGAGTAGTAATTATTTTAGTTTTCTTATTTGGAAGTCGGTAGTATTTTTTTGTAAAAAGTTTTTTTTATTTTTCACATTTTAGTTGTACCTACCTAATAGACAAGTTGTTTAGTAAGTTTTCTATAACGCCAGAATAGATTACCCGAATATCATGAAACTTGAACAAAACCGATCAAATGAGAGATCTGCTTACCCTTTAAGAGCGTACTGGCGTGATGTTATGTTATGAAATTGTATAAACAATAAACAGACATGCGATTGCAGCAGTCCCGAGAGATTCGCCGTTATTTATTGAAGAAAGTTCTGTTGTACATCTTCGAAGTTCTTCATCAAATCTTCACCAAATTAAAAAAGCACCAATTTCGGAACATACTCTTTCAAACAAAAAAAGAATTTTCAAAATCGGTCAACAATTGACGGAGATATCGGTGAAAATACATTAAAAAAAAACATACAAGAAGTCGAACATAGAACCTCCTCCTTTTTCGAAAGTCGGTTAAAATAGCGTGGGGTAAGTTGAGTCCCATACGAGTAATAGAGAGTGAACCTACAAACCGGTTACAAAGCCAGACTGTGGGCTGGTTTTTCCACCAGGTAATATGGGTGAACTTCACACCTCTGCACTCTGCTTCTACTCTTTATATCAATCCAATAATAGTTGATTAGTAACCAAGGGCTGTAAGGCATCAATTGCAGCCCGAGATATTTACATGCACCCGGGATCAAAATTTACATGAACCCGAGATATTTACATGCACATACTTACATGCACCCTCGAACTATAGGCGCCCTCGCTGCGCTCGTGCGCCTATAGTTCGAGGGTGCAATTGGTGCTTACACCCGAGCTAACTATTCTGCTTTACGTCCCGATTGTGAGGTAAGTAGAAAAAAACCGGCATTACAAGCATAAAATTGATGACTATTATACTCACACGAAGACAAGGCTGAATAGCAAAGCGACCTCTTTGGTCATTGGGCTGAATGCATGATGTCTGTTGCACGTATGATGGCTTGATGTACGCGAACTTTTTGAAAGAAAGAAGTGTTTTTATTAATTACTTACCGCCCTAGGGCTTTTCTAGCTACATTATTACCCTAGAGCGCTAATTAGTCACCTACAAGCCCCATTTGGAGGTAATAAGAACCTACTTACCCAACATGGGAGATGTAAATTTAATTACTTACCGCCCTAGGGCTTTTCTAGCTACATTATTACCCTAGAGCGCTAATTAGTCACCTACAAGCCCCATTTGGAGGTAATAAGAACCTACTTACCGAACATGAGAGATGTAAAATGTATTAATTATAATTCTCGACTCCTTACTGCAGTGATCTATGCAGGGCGTCTGGTTGGTAATATAACACTTGCATCGTCAAGTATAACTAGGATGGACAGCGACCTTGAGCAGTCTGCAACCTTCCTAAAGATACCTACATATTACCAGGCTACCTGTCCTGGTGCGTTTAATATTTGGGGCCCGACTCCTGCCGAATCCTCCCGACTCCGCCCGACTCCCGCCCGTCAAAGCACTGATATTAAGCGTTCTACTTTGATGTTTGTTTGTTGAAATAAAATGCCTTCGGTCAACAGTGAGCGACTATATTAGCTTGGTGGTGATTGGTTTAGAACCTTTAAGGTAAGTAGATAAAGCTTGTATGTGTGTTTGTCAAAGTCAAAGTTTTATTTATTTATTTCAATAAGGCCAGTTAGCGGCACTTTTGAACGTTATACATATATGAATTAAAATTTACAAGTAGTAAACGTTGATTCTACCGTGCATTCGGAAAAGTAGCTTGTTATGGAGAAGAATGCACAAGAAACTCCATACTTACTCTTTTAAAAAAATTTAGGTGATTTACAATATTTACATAAGTACATACATTAATAAATTCATATATGTGAGGACGATGCTCCCAAAAATAGCACTACACACTATACTACGTACAGGTTTAAAGTAATAAAAGCATTAACAGATAAATTGATAATAAATAGGAACGTGGTTCACACATACTTACAAATATTGCAAACATAGGTAAAATACCTAATTCAACAACAACGGAACAGTGTGTGAGTCAATTTGTTAAGAAAATTAATACAATAACTATTAATATAAATTAACAAATTTGATTTTGTCTACACTAAAGATTGAGCAGGACCAGCATGTTTCCAAGCATTTGTGTATAACATCGTACACCAAACGTATGTTACCTAATTTTATTCTAATTCTGTCCGTCCATCTAAGTTTCTAAACAGACGGGCTGCATTTGGACTGCATTCCGTTTGCAATTGAGTGGACTGCACAGTAAGTTAGTAGTTTCGATGCAGTTGTTCAGATGTGTTATGTACGTCCACTGCATAGAAAATGCATCAAAACTGAAATTTTGCAGCTGGCATGTAATTTAAATGCAGACTGACTGTCTAAACTCTAAAGGTTTTCTGGAAGATATCGCTTTATCGATAAGACCACCATTGTTATTGTACCCGCTGAATTATTATTTCTATGAAATTGTTGTGTCGCTAATTTGGTGTCCAATTTATTTAAGACGGTCAGGATCTAAGATGTTACATCTCGATCCGAACTGTAGTATAGTTCTCGCCAAACATCTTGGCCGCCCTAAATTGGCTACAATGGCTGCGCAGTAGTAATCTTCTTACAAAAACAGCACCGTTTCATGCCTCGCGCATCGGAAAGCCAACTTCAGGGCGGCCCAGAAGTTTGGTGAGCACTATACTGAATGATAAGAAAATCATCGTAAAGAAACTAAACAAACGTATTCTAAAAGCTCCATTACTTCACTCTAAAAAATAAACAACCTCCATAATATTTTGCAAACAAAATTAACATATAAATGAATCGGTCCAAATAAATTCTGGTCCAACCACGGCTCGTCCCTGGAAGGAAGCAACGAAGGAAAAGGAAGGATCTTAAGGTAAATAAATGTTCTCAAGAATGTGCTTTATTCGGTCGAGGTCCACCGTTAACGCAAACGAGGCTGTTTTAATTTTTATTACAGGAATGAAATATGGCGGCAGCGTGATTACAAATGGGTTCCACCTGACCACCACGGCTGTCCTGTTCATGTTTCGGTAATAAGCTTATGGTAAAATTGACTGACGTCCACTGCTGAACATAGTCCTCACAATTACAGAGTGCTAGTCATTAATTATTGAATGAATTTTGGTCTGAATATGCGCCCTAATCATGGACAGAAAACGAAATTAGTTCTTGCCAACATTAATATATACCATCATTCTAATAGTCATTTGTGGCAACTTATAAAACCTCCACACAACCTATTCAACAAATTCATCGACACAAATAAAAAATAACTAACAAATCATCTGGACCTTCCACCACCAGAGTCTTTCGATCAACCTCTAATCTCCAGAAACTACTCGTGTTAATGCAAATAACCCAGTTCTGAGACCAATACCGACACAGTACAGCTAAGTACTTAATTAGCAAACTTTGAGGCAACAGTTTACTCGGTACACTGGTTACACCTCCCACCATTTGCGCCCCCGAGCCCACGGGCCACGATTCGCCAAGCACGTTTAAGCGACTGATCTCTTTTAGACCAGGGATATTAAAGAGCTCCGTAACCGCAACCGAAACTATCGAAAATCCAAAATAAAAATATATCCGTAACCGTAACCGAATCCGATATTAAAGTTTCGTATAGTTCGGGATTGGAGCGGAGTCTAAATGAGACACGTTATGACAGTTTTTGCTGCCCGGCCGAACCGACTAGCCGCGCACTTCACTTGCATGTTTGTTTATTAGAAATTAACTGTTCCCCGCGGCTTCGCTCCCGTGGACCACCCCACAGGAGTCACAGGACCTGTTTTCGGGATAAAAAAGCCTATGTCACTCAGGAATGATGTAGCTTTCTATTGGTGAAAGAATTGTTTTAATCGGTCCAGTATTTTCGTGGCCTATTCGGTACAAACAAATAAACAAAAAAATATCTTTGCTTTTTATAATATAGTATAGCTAAAGTCAAATTATTATTTATTTGTGATTTACTTTAATAATTTCTTCAAAATCTAATATCCGTAACCGAAACTTGCCAAAACTTACAGATAATCCGAAATAATTTTATATCCGTAACATGCCTGCTCTCAACTATCTCTTAATTACTACGTTTCATTGGACTCGTACTATGGATGGTTCCAAGCAGAGTTTATTCAGTTGACAGGTGATTTTCAGAAGGGTATACGATGTTGAAAATCAATCAAGTGGCAACAGATTATTTGAAGGTTTTATTTCAAAATTGTGCTTGACATTTAAAGATCTTGTAGTAAGTTTGTAAGCAGTTATTTAATAAACAGTAGGTATAGTGTTTCTACAATCTCCGTTTGATATTGATTCGAAACTTGACAGTGAAACAGCTAAATGCTTAAATTACAAAGCAAAAATTGGTGTTGAAAGTAACCCAATCTTAGGCGCCACCTAAATTAATGTCTTCATAATATCACAACACTAGGATTTTCAAAGCTCGATTCAGCGCCGAGAGATGAAAATTTAATAGGGTAGTTTACAGAAAATTAGTTTTAGTTTTACAGCGCGTTGAAATATCGTGTGACGTCACGCCGCTAGTACACTTTATACTACCTTAGTGACGTCACAAGCCCCCACTCCTGAACTTTGATGCGCTTTGACTTTGTAATTTTTTATTTATTTGGTATATATAGCAAACAATATTATTTGACAATTTCACTGGCGGACTAAATAGAATTATAATATTTCTACCCAGCAAACATCCCTATTGCGCGCTTTTACGCATTCGAATAGTTGTCGCCTAGTGTTAGTGGAAGCATTCATATCTAACTCACTTTAAAATTTAAATGTTTGCGTAATAATCTACAGTTATGAAACGATTTCCTTAAGGGTACACTAGTCGAAAATTCTTCCATACAAACGTAGTCTTGGGAGTATTCCACTGTTTGACGATGTACGTTCAAAATAAAAAGTGATATCAATTTGTCTCATCATTATCTAGCCCTAAAGTAAAAAAAGAAAATATTTTAAGCAAAAAAGTAAAAAAAGAAAATGTTTGAAAGTTATGAGCGTCGAAAGTTCCACATTTCAACACTAAATTTAACGCATTTTTGAGCGCAAATAAATGCCATAAGAAGACGGAAATTTGAAAAACGGCCACCATACAGGGATAGATTAGTAGTTCGACAATGCAAATAATTTAATTTTGAACAGATACGTTAAGTCGTTTTTTCATGATATCCAGACTCCCAAAGGTCTGATTATAAAATTTCGCGCTCTCGTTTTCGTCCTAAATCATTATCCATTTCGCAAAAAATTTGCAAAAGAGTGTATTCGTACGAGAACTAGCTTCCTACTGCTCATCACAGCATCTATCTCTTCTGCACGTGTTTTCGGTTGATATAAAATGCATTTTAACCCCGCGCTCAAAATAGTTCGTGCCGTCAACTAGTGTAACCTAAACAGATGTTTTCGTTTACCGGTAAAAATATCGAATATTCGAAATTTCAAATTGTAAGGGATTGTTCATGTGACATTTTGATTGCGATTGACAATTTAATCCTTCCCATACATTTTAGTCTTTATTTTTATCTGTATTGCGACGCTTTAGTTGATAGAATCCCACTTGTCTAGAGCCTCTAATAGCTGAAGTAGACAGCATCGAAACACGCGAAAAAATTGCCCAATACAAGGTTTTTTTTAATCTTTGCTCCACACTAGGGATTTCTTCCTGTATCGTGGGAGCGTTCACAAACATTTAAACTCACAAACACAAGACACCCAGATCGCAAACAACTATCTGTAGGCCTTACAAATATTTGTTCCGTGCGGTCATCAAACCCGCGCTGCGTGCGCAGCAGCCGATCGCTCAACCACTACGTCAACAGTGCCGTCAAATTTAAAAAACCCAAGAAACATTTTTATTTCAAGCTACATAATTATTTATTTATCTAGTTGTAGACACACTTCGATCGACAATCTATTTAAAATGTAATTAAGTCATGATATCTTACGAAAACACCCCGATTCAAACAATAAAACGCCTATAACTTAATTTGATCGGCTGAACCAATTTTCATCAAACATATTCGAATTCAAATAAAATTGATTGCATCCACATCATCATCATTTGCCTAGCCTTTTCCCAACTATATTGGGGTTGGCTTCCAGTCTTACCGGATTCAGCTAAGTACCAGTGTTTTACATGGAGCGACTGCCTATCTGACCTCCACAACCCAGTAACTGGGTAACACGATACCTCTTGGCTAGACTGGTGTCAGATCTCAAGCTTCTGACTACCCGTAACGACTGTAAAAGATCTTTAAATGACAGCCGGGACCAGCGGCTTAACGTGCTTTCCGAGGCACCGAGGAAACTCGGTATGTTGAAATGGTCACCCATCCACGGACCGACCTCGTCAAGCGTTGCTTAACCTTGATGATCGACCCGTGGGACTGTTATTATTTAGCCACGAGCTCTAATTGATTGCATCCACATACATGTGGTATATAAGTTACAGAAACAATTATGGGCCCTGTTGGCACAGCAACATTCTAGATACAGTCAGCGTCTAGGAGATAGGAATAGCGCTCAATATTTTCCTAATCTATTAACATTTTAGGTATCGATTCCCTTTCTATCTGTATTATTTCGTTTAATGCACTAATGCCTTTTTATTTTCATGTTAAGTCATATATTTTTCTTACTTATTAATTATTCGTTTGAGTTTTTATATTACGATAAGTATATTTGATTTACATAGTTTATATTTAATAAAATTAATACATTATTAAAATTAAAATATCCATATTATATTTTGAGTCAATTATTTATTAATGTCATTTTACTTATCGAGATAACAGTAATCATTATTATTAATTGAATATATCCGTCAGATACTCGTCAATTGTGTAATAGCTTTTACTTGTTAAGAATTGAATTAGTTTTTTAATTAAAATATTTATTTTACTTACTTTTTTATGTATTCCGTTATTTTTTTATATATATTTTTATTCCGTGTACTACGTCGATAAAAATATATAACAAATTACGAAGAGTGTAATTTGAGGCGAGGGCATAGCTAAGAACACTCTCGATAAAGGGTCAAAATTGGTTCATTCGTTTAGGAGCTATGATGCCACAGACAGATACACAAACACATAGGTACACTACACACGTCAAACTTTTAACACCCCTCTTTTTCCGTCGGAGGCTAAAAACAAGGTCTTACTGGCTACCTAAGTTCATTTCAAAGACCTAAATCTAAAAAGTTGAAATGAAACAAATTGTTCTTAAAATCTTATAGGTATTTATCTTAAATCTCGAGACCATTAAAGAACGTTGTCTACATAAAAGTTGGGACGAGACGGTCTCGCTCCCCGGCGAACAAACACGACATCGCCCAAGTGTTTGTAACTGTCTAATTCAATAAAATAATTTTGTGTTCAAATTGAAGCTTGTTAAGCGACTCTTCAGGATTTCGAGGAAGCTTCACAGGAAAATTTGCTTAAACTGTAATCGCAAAGTGGATTGAGTGCCGTATGTTAGTAGAGGAGAGGATGCCTTAATTAAGTTACCTAACGGGATTTTATTTCGGCACTTAGTTCTCAACCTACAAATACATGACCTATTTTTACTTTATCATCATCATTTCAGCCGAAAGATGTCCACTGCTGGTCATAAGCCTCCCCCAAGCGTGGCTTCACTGATAAGTCTTGTGCGTCTCGCAGCATCGGATTCCCGCAATCTTAACCAGGTCAATGGTCCACGCTACGTCTTCCGGTTCGCAGCCGCCACTCCAGGACTTTTCACCCGCTTTAGTTGGGTAATTCTTCGGGCAATATCGGTAACCCTGGTCTGCCTGCAGATATCTTTATTTCTAATTCAATCGCGCAAGGAAACTCCAAGCATAGCCCTCTTCATTATCCTTTGGGTGAGGGACTTAAAACCTTCTGATGAGGACCATTATAAGCGACTACGTTATGGTTCTTTATCATGTTTTCATCAAAACGCTCAGACATCTAAATCAAAAAGTATATTTTTATGTTGTTTTCCTCGTGGTTCAAGATCGTTGTGAGAATCAGGGTTGCATCTAGAGCCGATGTTCTGCCTCCACATGAATTTGCAGGATGGATTAGATCGGTCCGTCTTGTTGGTGAACGAGCGCGCGATCTTTTGCCTTCAGTGTTCCCAACCACAATCTTCTTTTCCAAATTCTCGTCGCCTCTGCGCATTGTGTGGTTGAAATACGCAAGAATAATGAATTAATTGCATTGTTGGCATATAGTGGACCAGCGAGTTTTTATTTGGAGCTGGGTTTGGATCGATAAATGATAAATGATTTATTTTCTGTAAGTTGGTTTGTACAAACACTTTTACATGTCGATCATATTTTTAAAACTAGGTGAGGTCGGCGTTTCCTATCTGACTACTCTGAGAAGAAAGGCCGAAACAAACTCAGAGGTCACAGTCTCTTTTAAAGTCCAGACAAAAACTTGGTTAGGCCATGTAGACTGATGTCTGAAATGGTCTTTTGAGGAAAGAACCAGCCAGATTGAGTGGACCTGTCCAGTCAGTGCACGCATTTGTCAATAACCGAGCAGCTCAACTCAGAATCTAAGGAGCTCTACGATTCGACGATCAATACCAAAGAAAGGACATTCGGGTAGGCCATATAAACTAATCAAACTGCCAGACCACGATTAAAAACTAAGCTAAATTAAAATTAAAAACAAAAAAACTATCTTAGTTCTCGAGAGATGATTTTACCAAAGATATATTTTAGCTGCAGAATAAAATTGAAGTTCAGTTTTTATTAATTTATGGGGAAAAGACAGTCGTAGGAAAAACAGCCATGAAAACCTAAATAAGAATAATTTTAGTTACCTATTCCTCTTTTATGAAAAATATACAAAGGCCTGGCTATATCACCTTAAATAAAACTTGAGAATATCAGTAGCCCCGAATAACAGGATCGGAACTTCAGAGATTTGATTTAATTATATTTGAGTTTCTGAATAACTTAATATTCTGAATAATTTTGATTAATGCTTAAGGCCAGACCTCAGACGTGGCCACTGGAAAAAAACAAGCGATTACACAATACTTGCAATTTATTGCAAAATATAATTACTGTACTCGGAAAAAGTAAAAACTCTTTTAAAACGAGATTCCAATACTCAATACCTGTTTTTTTTTTTTTTGCTTGGGAAATCATCCAATGACTTCTCCCGCCCTGGGTGAAGCGGTAGGGCGTGTCAGACTTTACTAACTTTACTGACTAAAACCTACCCGTGTTCCTTCAGTTGCTTGTGCCAGGGCCGCGGTAACTCTCTTTCAAATTTATCCGCGACCCAGACAGGCATCGGCCCTAGCGGACCCCTTCAACATTTGCTGACATCTCTTTGAGGCGCGCCTGGAGGCCGACGTCGACGCGCCGTCGAATCGGGCCTGGTCCTTATCGGACGGCGAGCTACCCATTACTCGACGTCCGCCCGCGCCTACGGTGGCCGAGAATCGGCTTGCGACTCCCGACGCCCGGGGCGTCTCCTGCGGTGGCTAGGGGCGTGAGGGCGTCTCCGTTGTGTCTCCCTCACGCATTCCGCCTCCTCCTTCGCGAGCATTACTGCTTCGCTGAAGGAGGTGACAGCTTCCCATGCCCTGTCGCTCCGTACCATGGCCTGAACCAGGGCCGGACGCGAGAGGTCGCCACCGCTGATCGCCTCTACGAGGACACGGCGGTGCTCCGCCCAAGCGGGGCAGAGCTCCACCGTATGTTCCACAGTGTCCTCCAGGCGATCCACACAATGGTGACACCCGGGCGTTTCCTCCCGCCTTATCCTGAACAGGAACCTCCCGAAGCAGCCGTGTCCGGTGAGGACCTGCGTCAGGCGGAAGGTGAGGACGCCGTGGCGCCTCTCGAGCTACTCAATACCCACCTATCCAATGAGACCAAACACGATGGTGCCAACTTGTCTAGTTGAGACGTGGCCACCTCCCAGTTCCATCACGATATCATCACCGTAGAACCAAATTAATTCAATATTTCCAACGTTATATAAGTTCGCCAAGTTTCAGCTTAATTGGATGCCAGGAAGTGTTTGATCGATTTCTAGTTGCCGGAAACACATACGAAAACAAGGTAAAATAAAGCTTGTAATAAATAAAATTATTCATTAAAAAAACATTTTTAAAACAAGATTTTTTCGTATTCTTCTCAGCAAACCCTTTCATTTACGCACCAAACGTTTTGGGAATACATTCATTATGCGTACAGCTAAGGAGTGGAATTCCCTGCCAGAGTCTGTTTCCTGATAGCTACAACCTGGGAGTTTTTAAGTCAAGAGTGAATAGGTTTCTTCTAGGTATGCGTGCTACATCGTCGACCACATCATCGCAGACCATCAGGTGAGATAGTGGTCCAGCGCAAGCCTATCAATAATAAAAAATAAAATGATACCCATATCATGGCAATTAACAAAAAATAACTAGTTCGCCATCTTCGGGCGTCCGCCATATTGGATTTAGAATGACATCACATAGCTTACCCAGCATTGTCATTCAAACTAAACGTGTATGCAAAATTTCATATTAGTCGGTTGAGGATAACTGCTTTAAAATTCAGTTGCAAGATTTGACCGGAACACACTTATATATATACATTACAAGTTAAATAAAAGCTTGTAAACAAAATAAAAAACATCAAATATCTACGTTCTGTATTTAGACAAACTTCGTTACTATTAAAATTAACTTTAAAACTTTCGCGTTTCATAATTCCAAAACAATATACCACGGGAATTTACGCGATGATTTTTTTTTATTTTATTATCGCATTAAATGCCCGTGATATATTCTTTTTCAAACTTCGTTACTGTTTTGAATTTAACCGACGTACTACATTGACAAGTAGGTACCTACATATAACGAGTGATGATAGTATACTAAGACTGTCTTAAATTCCCTCTTGCGGAGTTGGGAGCTCAAGACACAAGATCGTAGAGGTGTAGGCTCACCGGTGACCACATTATCGCATACGATCAGATAAGATAGTGGCCAAACGCGAAGCTATCAATAATAATAAAAAAGTTAGTGCAAAAATGAAAAATAAAGTTAATTCAAAAATAAAAACCCAACTGCTTAAGAAGCGAACTATAAAGACGTAAACAAGAGGAATATGTGCAGTCGGAGGAAGCATCTGGTTTTGGTCAGCCAGCTCGCGAATATGAGTCCTGATTTTCCTCTTGTTTAAGTATTTTTAGTTCGCTTTTTAAGCAGTCGGGTTTTTATTTGTTTTTTTTTATTTATAAGTTTTTAGTTAACATTCCTTTTTACGAATTAGGTTACATGTTTTTGAAATCACCTCTTAAAACCATCTATTTTGATACCTCACACGACAGGTTTGGAAAAAAATATGGGGCTCTCACAATATGGCACCCAAAAGCCGCCATTTTTCTATTTTCCAATTTTAATGTAGCCAATAATACACGCAACGTTAAGACGAATCGATTGACATAAGAATTATCAAAATCGGCCAACGCGTTTGGTCTCTAGAACGCCACATAGGAACAAACATACATACATAGACTGATAAACACATTATCCTCCTCCGGCAATCGGTTAAAAAAGGTTGGTTAAATAGATGTATTTGTTAATAACTTTAGGACCAGCCAGGCAACCATTTTATCTATAATAAACATACAAAAATAAATTTATTATATTTTAAACCAATTAAAAGCTTACATTACCCATTATACATGTTACCATATTGAATAAGGATAAATTATACAAAAGTATAGTGTCGATCTTCTAGGTTAAACAACGCCTGCAGAGGGCGGTCTATGGATGGGTGACCATCTTAACATACCAAGATTCCTTCGTTCCTCGGTAAGCACGTTAAGCCATTGCTCCTGTCTTTCATTTGAAGTTCTTTGACGGTTGTTACGGGTAGTCAGAAGCAAGGAAATCTGGCATCAGTCTTGCTGGATTGTGGAGGTCAGATAGGCAGTCGTTCCAGCTGAAATACTGGTAATGGTCAGGTAAATCCGATTGGCCTAGAAGCTTACACCAAAATACTTGAAAAATATTTAAAAGTGGTGCTAAATGAGCACCGTATATTTCTGCTCACACACATAATTTTAGATGAGACACTTGGCCCAAAAATTTTTTTAGTAGACACTTTTCAAAGCCCGGTTGTTGAAATTCATAAGTGTCTACTTATACAACATCAATTACAATTGGAACAAAGTCGAAGTCCTCAAGATTCAAAAGTCATCTGGGGCTATTGTTCCGTAAGAGAACTCGGGCAGAAACCAAATTAATTTCATAATGTAGTCGTTGCGGAATTAAATACGATAAAACGAGCCACAAGGGAAGCCCCTATAGGGATGTTTCCTGGGTACACAAATTATGATTCTATTTAAGTCCGTCAGTAAGATTATCAAATAATATTGGACACGTATTTTTTGCTTTACCAAATAAATAACAATTAAGGGTACACTAGTCGACGGCACGAACTATTTTGTGCGCGGGGTTAAAATGCATTTTATATCAACCGACAACACCTGTGGAAGAGATAGATGCTGTGATAATTAGTAGGAAGCTAGTTCGCGTACGAATACACACTTTTGCAAATTTGTAGCGAAATGGATAATGATTTAGGACGAAACCGAGCGCGCGAAATTTTATAAACAGACCTTTGGCAGTCTAAATATCATGAAAAAACTACTAAATCTATCTATTCAAAATAAAATTATTTGCATTGTTGAACTACTAATCTATCCCTGTATGGAGGCCGTTTTGCAATTAACCGTCTTCTTATTAGGCATTTATTCGCGCCTAAAAATGCGTTAAAATTTGTGTCGAAATGTGGAACTTTCGACGCTCATAACTTTCAAATATTTACATTTTTACTTTTTTGCTTCCATACAGAGCTAGATAATGATGAGACAAATTGATATCACTTTTATTTTGAACGTACATCGTCAAACAATGGAATAATCCCTAGACTACGTTCGTATGGAAGAATTTTCGACTAGTGTAACCTGAACAAAGATAAAGTGCTTCAAAGTTCAGGAGTGGGGGCTTGTGACGTCACTTTGTCAGTATAAAGTGTAGCACGGCGTGACGTCACATGATATTTCAACGCGCTATATAGTCGTAATTTTTTGTCTACGAAGTAGAAGAAAAAATACGTGGACTAAATAGATATTTTTTCTCATCATCCCTATTATATCATATTGTTTTGAAGGAATTAATTATATTCGAACACTGCAACAAATATCTGGAGGAATACTGAAGACCTCCTTAGTCTAGTGGTCTGAGGAGTATTAGGTCCTGGGTTCGATTTCCGGGTGGGGTAAAAATGTTGTTGGATTTTACCATCAGAATTTTTAGTAGCCGCTTAGAGGCTGAACTTGTGCCTGGTTGATGGAAATAGGCTCGTCCTCATAAATAAAACTGGCGAAATTTGTGTGTTACTATAGGTGAACCTCTTCGAAGTACGGGCGTGTGGTAAAGTGAACACTGAAGGCACGATTCACAGATAGTCATTTACTAAGTCAGTTTCTTAATAATATGAACCTTATTGTTACGAAACAATAATGTGCTTATTTGTATTAGCTGTTGCTCCCAGCAAGTTTTTAAAACAAATATTATAATATTGAATAGCATAAAAATTCGACACAGACACAACACAAGAGCAATTAACACATAGTTAAGGAAGAATATTGTGAAAATTCGACACAGACACAACACAAGAGCAACTAACACAGAGTTAAGGAAGAATATTGTGAAAATTAATACGATAATATATATCGGTATATACGGTTGATATTGTTACTGTGTTTGTTTTGATTGAGTTGCAATTTAAATTTAAGAACTGATTACAGTTTTAATTTAATTCAATTATTTAATTTTTACGAATGTAATATTTTTTTTTTTTTTTTTTTTTTTTTATTATCTATAGGCTTGCGCTTGACCACTATCTCACCTGATGGTAAGCGATGATGTGGTCGACGATAGAGCACGCTTGCCTAGAAGAAACCTATTCACTCTTGACTTAAAGACCCCTAGATTGTAGCTATCGGGAAACACAGATTCCGGCAGGGAATTCCACTCTTTAGCTGTACGCATAATAAAAGTGTCCCCAAAACGTTTTGTGCGTATGGGTGGGATGTCCACCATGTACCGATGACGCATCGCCGTACGTCTGGTAGTCCGATGATGGAACGGGCTGGGCGGAATTAAATCATGTAATTCCATCGCACACTCCCCGAAATGTAACCGATAAAATACCGACAAACTGGCAACTCGGCGACGATGTTCAAGGCTCTGGAGCTTTGACTTGACCAGTGCCTCATTACCGATGAGTTTCTTGGCCCGCTTTTCGATCGACTCTAGTGCATCAAGCTGGTATTTGGCAGATCCATCCCAGAGATGAGAACAGTACTCCATGCACGATCGAACTTGCGCTTGATACAAGTTGAGCAGCTGTTCCGGCGTGAAGTACCTTCTCACCTTCGCAAGGATCCCCAACTTTTTGGCAGCCAGCTGAGCCTTTGCCTCAATGTATGGCCCAAAATTGAGAGTCGATGTCAACGTAACGCCAAGAAGCTCAAGATGGTCCGTTATTGGCACGGTTACATCACGGAAAGTAGGAGCCGGGTGGAATTGGCTCCTTTTAGCGGAAAAAAGACACGCCTGGGTTTTAGCAGCATTAAACCTGACCAGATTGGCATCGCCCCATTCGGAAACTGCCTGCAAGGACAAGTTCAAGCGCTCCACCATGGCCTCCCGGAGAGACCGGACCTGAGGCCCGGTAGCACGCGCGTTGGACAAGTATCTCTCAGCAACAGTGCTGTCGTCTGCATACCCAAAGGTGCCGGGCTTCAGCAGATCGTTAATGTGCAACAAGAACAATGTTTCTGAGAGCACGGACCCCTGAGGTATTAAAACAAGAAGGTGGTTTTGCAACGACTGACATTTATTCGAATAATAAATTCCCTTCACCACATACTAGATGGCGCTAGTAGTTATACAGATACATATAATTTTGTTAACACATATCTATAACTAACATCCTCCCTTAACAAAATAATCAAAACAAAGGAAAACTAATTAAACTTCAGAGATGCCCATTGATTTAAGAAATTTATAATGCTTATTGGCACAAAGACTTTTTGTTAATAAGTCTGCAGGCATGTCAGAAGTTGGTACATATTCAACTTTTATATAATTGTTCGCTACACATTCCCTTACAAAATGATGACGAACATCTACATGTTTTGTCCTTTTATGAAATAATGGGTTTGCAGCTAATTTCAAAGAACTTTGGTTATCAGTAAATAAACTTATTGGAATGCTATTATTCAATACACCCATTTCATTCATTAAATGTTTTAAATAAATAGCTTCTTTACTAGCTTCAGATAAGGCCATGTATTCGGCTTCGGTACTTGACAAAGCCACAGTTCTTTGCTTTCTAGACTCATAGCTTATTACACATCCTGACAGATTAAAGTTATAACCAGTATAAGACCTTCTATCTATAGTACATGATGCCCAGTCAGCATCAACATAACCATGCAAATTACAATTACTTTTCTTATAAACTAGACCATAATTTTTTGTTTTTTGCAAATACTTTAACAACCTTTTTAAGTGTTTCCAATGAGTTTCATTAAAACATGTATTATACTGACTTAAATAACTGACGCTATAAGAAATATCTGGTCTTGTCAATACAGATAAATACATCAAGCTGCCTATTAATCTCTGATAAGGAATAGTTTCACTACACTGATCATTTACACATTTTTCTAATTTTAAATTTGTTTCCATAGGAGTATCTGAAGTTTTACAATGACTCATATTAAATCTAGCCAAAATGTTGTTTACAAAATGTTTTTGGTCAATAGTAATACAATCTTTCTTAACCTTTACATTCATGCCAAGGCATTGGGATATTTGACCTAAATCCTTTATTTTGAACTCACATTCTAATACATTTTTTAAGTTTTTATAAGCAGTTTCACAGTTATAAAACACGAAAAAGTCATCTACAAATAAAGCAATAAAAACTTTTACATTATCATAACATTTAGTGAAAAGACATGGTTCATAACTTGATTTGGAATAACCTAATTTTAACAAACACTCTTCTACCCTAGTATACCAAGCTCGGGCAGATTGTTTTAAACCATAAATTGCTCTTTTTAATTTGAGAACTTTGTTTTCACAATTTACAATATTTGAATTTTCTGGTATTTCTATATAAACACATTCATTTATATGACCATTTAGGAATGCTGTAGGGACATCTAAGTGATTCATTTGTAGATCAAGTTGTACACTTAAGGCAAATAATAGTCTCAAGGTAGAATACCTTAAAACAGGTGAAAATGTCTCATTGAAATCAATACCTTTAATTTGGGTAAACCCTTTTGCAACAAGTCTTGCCCTGTAACGCACTTCACCATCACTATTGTACTTCTTTTTGAAAACCCACCTGTTTTTCACAACTGTACCCACACTTGGTCTGTCCACTAACTCCCATGTATCATTATCACTGAAAGATTGTAGCTCCTCTTCCATTGCCCTCTTCCACTGCTTATTTTCAGAACCATTCATAGCTTCACTCAATGTAATCTGCTCACCTGGTTCGTCTTCTATGCACATGTTGGACATGCCATAGAAATCTGGCTTCTTACGAAGTCTTTTTAACTGACTTACTTGACTGTTAGTATTCTTTTGGGAAACATAATCCACTTCCGATGTAGTGAGAGATTCATGAAAGTCATCTTCTGAGCTTGATGTGTCACTTTGAACATATGTTTCATCATCATTTTTCTTTGTCTGCTCATTCTCACTTGCTTCTGCCACTTCATTATCTGGTCTTTGAAGTAATGGCTTTTCTTCTACTATTATGTCACAATTGTCACTCTTAACACCTTCCATTATTACAACATCTCTTGCAACAGTTACTGCCCGGCTCTCAGGGTTGTACACACGAAAACCCTTTACATTTTCTGAGTATCCAACTAGGTACATCTTCTTAGCTTTTTTATCCCACTTTTTTCTTCGTTCTTTAGGAATGTGAACCATAACTGGGCTACCATACACTCGTAAATGGCTGAGATTTGGTTTCCTGCCAGTCCACATCTCATAAGGGGTAGTACTGGGCTCAAGAGCGGCTACTGGTGATCTGTTCTTTATATACACAGCTGTATTCACAGCCTCTGCCCATAATTGCTTATCAAATTGAGCATCAAACAGGAGACATCGCGCTTTCTCAACAATTGACCTATTATAACGTTCACACAGCCCATTTTGTTCTGGCGTGTAAGCGTTCGTTTTCTGATGCACTATGCCATTTTTCTTTAAATAACTTTCCACTTCCATAGAAGTGAACTCTCCACCATTATCAGATCTTAGTACCTTAATTTTTTTTGACTGCTGGTTCTCTACTAACTCCTTAAATTCTCTGAAGTATTTGAAAGTTTCATTTTTGTTCTTAAGAAAGTACACAAAACACATTCGGCTATAGTCATCTACGAATAACAAATAATATCTGGCCATATTAAGTGATTTATTCTCCATTGGCCCACATAAATCTGTATGAACCAATTCCAGCACGTTTTGAGTTTTGCTTGTACTGAGAGGGAAAGATAATCTTGTTTGTTTGCCCTCACAACATACAACACAACTTGACTTACTCGCATCACTCTTATCTTGGTATGTTACACCATCAACTGCTCCATGTTTCATTTTGTCAAGGTCATTGGCATTTATGTGACCGAGTCGTCTATGCCAAGTTGTACAAGATGTCTGCACTGCAGCTGCCAAGGCTTGCTCAGACTTCACAATGTTTAATCTGTATACATTATTTTCCAAACTAGCTTCACCAATACAGATATTCTGAGCATTGTAAATGTAACAACCACTTTTGTTGAAGTATACTCTGTTACCATTTGCAATAATTCTGCTCACTGACAACAAATTCGTGGTCAAGTTTGGAACACACAAAACATTGTTCACTTCAATTTCATATTCTGTATTCTTAACACATGTAGTTAATCGTAAATTACCAGAACATAGAACTTGTACACTTGTTTGGTTAGCTACTATAATCTCTTTAGTTATCGGCTGATGTGAAATATTTGACAATGAGTTTGCATTTGATACTAAATGATTGCTGGCTCCGGAATCAACATACCAATCGTTAGTGTTGAATTCCTTGGAAAGAAAAACTGCGCTAAACGCATTTGTTTTTGTCATTTTCTCAACTGAAGGACACTGGTTTTTAAAATGACCAATCTTTTTGCACTTATAGCAACGAATCACTTTTTGCGTGGCGGCCGGCTTTTTTAGGTTATTATTATTGACATTGACATTACCGCCGACAGATTGCGTTTCGTTTCTGCTGTACATTTTGCCGCGCTTCTGAGCAATAAATGCACTTTCAGTTTCTGGTTTACCCTCAAAATCTGAACTCATGTCGAGTAACTTGGTTTTAATAGCATCAGCACTGATTTTCATACCCGAATGCTCTATTGCCATTATCATAGGACTAAATTTTTCAGAAAGTCCTGCAAGTAAAAGCGAGCCGATCCATTCGTCATTAATTTCGAATCCGGTACCTTTTAATTTCTGTGCCGTTTCTACCAGCTGGGTTACGTAACTGGTCATGGAATCACTGGTTTCCAAGCGAATAGATATCAAACTTCTCAATAGACTGATCTTGCGCGTGAATCCCGAATCGTCAAACAGCGATTTTAATTTGCTCCATAAACCTCGTACCGTAGCTTCATTCTTGATATGTGTATAGAGAGATGGATCTATCGTCATGATAATTTTTGCACGGGCTCGTTTATCTCCGTCTCCAGAAAGATCAGCGGCGTTATCGCTCAAGTCGACCCCTTCCAAGATCATGTAGTTTTCGACTGCAAACGCCCAATCGTCGTAGTTTTCACGACCTCTAAGTTTAGGCACATTCACAGAATAACTTGCTGACATTTTAAATACTGATTACTACTTCACTTTACCGAAAAACTAATTTAATAGGGGACTGGGCCCATAACCTATTAAAACAAGAAGGTGGTTTTGCAACGACTGACATTTATTCGAATAATAAATTCCCTTCACCACATACTAGATGGCGCTAGTAGTTATACAGATACATATAATTTTGTTAACACATATCTATAACTAACATGAGGGACCCCGGCATTAATATCCAATTGGTCCGACGAGCAGCCATCGATAACCACTCGAATGGACCGATCTCTCAGGAAGTCTGCAATCCAATCACACAGACCACCGGGCAAACCGAATGAAGGAAGCTTACCAATAAGGCTTTCGTGCCAGACCCTATCGAAAGCCTTCGAGATGTCGAGGGAGACGGCAAGCGCTTCCCCATGCCTCTCGATGGCCTCACTCCATATGTGAATGGCATACGCTAGAAGATCCCCAGTAGACCGATTTCGGCGAAAGCCGTATTGGCGGTCGCTAAGGATATCGTTAGTTTCTAGGTATGCCAGGAGCTTAGTGTTGAGTACACGCTCCATACTCTTACAGAGTATGGACGTTACAGAGATGGGTCTGTAGTTGGCCGGGTCAGCTCTACTGCCCTTCTTGGGCACGGGCTGTACGTTGGCTTGCTTCCAAGCATTCGGCACTGTTCCAGTCTCATATGAAAGGCGGAATAGGCGTGTCAAGATCGGAGACAGTTCAGGCGCACAGGTTCTAAGAACTATAGCTGGTATGCCGTCAGGGCCGCTAGCCTTGTTCACGTCGAGGTTGCGCAGCACCCTACGGACGTCCTTTTGATGAATGCGAATGTCCGACATACTCGTCTCGCACCCATCAGGAGAAGGAGGGGGCCGCGAATCACCAGGATTCAGACGTGAAGATTCCGCAAAAAGAGAGGCAAACAAATTTGCCTTCTCCTCAGCGGTGTGAGCCAGTGACCCATCGGGTTTCAGCAGTGGTGGTAGTGAGGGACGGCAGAAGTTCGACTCGACCGACTTAGCCAGGGACCAGAACGCTTTACTACCTGCTGGGTAAGAAGCAAGTTTGGCCCCCATTCGGCCAATGTGGTCGAATCTAGCCCCACGCAACACCTTCTTGCAGGACTTGGCAGCCCTGTTGTAGGCTTTCTTCTTCTGACCCAAGTCACTCGCTTTACGCGATCGAGCGTCGACCCATGCCAGGTACGCCTCATGTTTAAGCGCGTTGGCGCGACGACATTCGGCGCCAAACCATGGCCGGTCAACGCTGGAAATCGTTATGTCAGAGAACGGAATGTAGTACTCCATTCCCTGACGCAACACATCAGTAACGGCGTCCGCGCACGACGAAGGATCAGCCGAAGAAAAGCAAGTAGGCTGCCAAGGATAGCAAGCGAAGAAAGAACGCATGCCATCCCAATCTGCTGACCTGTACCGCCAAACCCGCCGGGTGCCTCTTGGGCTGGGATCGGGCGGGGAATAGACGGACACAGACTTCACCAGACAGTGGTCGGAACTACCCAGGGGTGAACTTATCGACACAGAGTATCTGTCTGGATCTGTTGTCAGCAGAAGGTCCAAGCAATTCGCTGTGTGCGAATCAACATCCGGTACCCTCGTTGCCCCCTGGACCAGCTGGGTGAGGTTTAGCGTTAGCGAAAGCTTACACATCTCCCGTCCAGCATGGTCAGTGCACTGGTATGGGAAGAGCCACTCCTGATGGTGGGCGTTAAAGTCCCCCAGTAACACTAATTGGGCGGAAGGGTACCGTTGCTGTGCCGCATCAGCCGCCTCACTGAGGTACTCTGCGAGCCTGGATGTCTCCTGATCTCCGCTGTGCGAGCGGTAGACACAGGCGTAGATAATTTTATCCAGACCTGTGTCCACTAGAGCCCACAGCGTTGAAAATTTTGAGTCCTCAAGGTTACGCAGACGCCGATAGCAAGTGTCATCACGGGCGTACATACACACACCCGCGCGCGGTTTATAATTGTGCTCCAGGGTAAATCCTGGGTAAGATAGGTACGACGCGTCCGACGGACTCGCTATCTGCGTCTCCGTAAGAAATAACAGCGCTGGTTTCTCAGTCTCCAGGTGGTAGTGGACTGCAGAGAGATTTGAGTGCAGACCTCGAATGTTGGTGAGGTGCACTTTGAGGGGGAGGGAGTGCAGCCGCTGTTCAAATTTATTATTTCTTTTCCTTGGCATTAATATGATGATAAGAGTGAATGGAGGAGAGGAGTTGGAAGTGAGACGAGGTTCCACGCTGCTAACCTTCAGACCCGCACTGAAAGGACAGCATCATTGGGGCACTAGTCCGGAGACTGCGGGGACGCCCGAGCCCCCCCGGAATGTCCATCGGGCCCTCCCCATCTGGTCGCCAACCAGCATGATGGCGCATCCCGGGATTTTTCGACAGTTGGCGGGGCAGCCTTTCATGTGTGGCTGGCACACTACTTGGGCCCCCAACTACCTGCGGTCGGCCAGCGGCGCACCGTGCCTCGGATCCCGCTACCCTCCGCGACCAGTCTCCCGATACGTCCATACCAGCGCGTGTCAGGCTGGTCAGTCTGCAGTGGAACAGCTATCTCGACCCAACTCCTCTTGTGGCTACACCGAGCATCGTACCGGAACACGGCTAAGCCGCTTGGCGGTACGTCTTTGCCCGGTGGGTGGTCGCAAGCCTTCGGCCGAAGCCTACCACCAGTTAGTGTCACCTGATTTGCACCACCCGGGGACCACGTGTAGGGTAACGGAATGGGGTACACTAACTAACATATTATGGGCATATTATGTCTGAATCTGAAATAAATTAATCCTGAATGAAATTATAAACGAAAGTTTGGTAGGATGGATGGATGTACCTATGGATGTTTGTTAACTTTTCACGCAAAGTAGTTTTTGATGAAACTTTACAGAAACATAGCTTATACATCAGAATAACACATAGGATATAATTTACAAAGACATTGGTAGAAGTACGTAGTAGTTGTAAGAAGTAATACGACGCGGGTGGAGCCGCAAATGGCAGCTAGTTATGTACAGTATTATTGCGTTGAGCGTACCCATGCTGAATGTGTTACCGACGCAGCATTTGCTGGGCATCAGACATACAGCCCTATTAAAGTATTACAAATAATCTTAATATTTGTCTAAGACGCTTACTTAGCAAAGTGTAGTCAAAGAATTGTCTATGACTTATGGTAAGTAGGCTTAACTCTCTGCTTCTTCATCGTGTCAATATTCCATTATAAATTATAAATTTAGATGTTGTACTTCGATCAGAAATCAGCCACGTGGACAGCCCTAGGCAGGTGTTTGTGCACAGGACAAACACCTGCACCATGACAACAGATGGGGCATCGTTTGCCCCGATCAGCCACAATGCGACGGAACCCACGGTCGCATTGTGGCTGATCGGAGTACCACCATCTTATGAGGTTATACCTACAGCGGCCCACTTGGTTTCGTAGTCTGTATAGGGATTTCCAGGTTGGCCATGGCAGTTTACGCCCCACTGGAATCTATTCTAAACACTGAAATCCTCTGCATAATAAGATCATCACTCCCTACACTTTGGAAATTATTTCTGCTAAACCTCTGGGCAATACAGACATGATATCAAAACAAATGTTAATTAGCAGCACGTACATCCTGTTAATGCTGTTATCAATACTCTAATTAGACGAAATAGGTACATAATATTGTGGAGTTTTGGACCGAAAAACAAAACAAAGCACAATGGTACGGAGATTCCGAATGGTTAATCATCTTATTTACCAGTCAAGTGCGATCGTAACTAGCACTTTGGTCCCGTATAGTGCAGTAAGCACCAGTAGCGACGGTGAACAAAAATTAACAAAGCCAGTCGATTTCCATAATCTTGTTATAGTACGATAATCGAAAAAGCCGCGAAAATATAAAGTCATTTTGTTGGGATTGACACACACCTTTTGAAGTTGTAATTGAAAAAATCGAATTTCTTTTAGAATCGAAAACTATCGTGATGCTCTTTTATTCCCATAACAAACTAGCACAGTTTACCTGCAAAGCCTGGCAACCCATAAAGGGTGGCTAACTGAGATTTAGTTGATATGGCATACGTACCCACGACACAGGAGCAGTTCCTAGTGTAAGGCAAATTAAAAATAAAAAAAAAACCGGCCAAGTGCGAGTCGGACTCGCGCACGAAGGGTTCCGTACCATTTTCGCAAAAAAACGGCAAAAAAATCACGTTTGTTGTATGGGATCCCCACTTAAATATTGTTTTATTCTGTTTTTAGTATTTGTTGTTATAGCGGCAACAAAGTCAAATGTATTTATTCAAATATGCCATTGAGCGGCACTTTTTAACGTTAACAATTAAAATTTACAAGTAATAAAAATGTATTCTACCGTGCATTCGGGAAAGTAGCTTGTAATGGAGAAGAATGCACAAGAAACTCCATACTTACTCTTTTAAAAAAGAAAAATGTTTTACAATATTAAATTACATACATTAATAAATTCATGTACTTGAGGACGATGCACCCAGCACTATTATACTACATATAGTTATAAAGTATTACAAGCACTAACAGGTAAACCCTTCACTTGATAAATAGGAACATGATTCTCACATACTTACAAATATTGTATACACAGGTAAATTACCTAATTCAACAAAAACGTAACAGTTTGTGAGTCAAGTTTTTTTAAACAAAAATAATAAAAATGAAGCGTTACTATAATTATGAATATAATACAAATTAACCAGATTGATTTTGTCTACACTAAGGATTGCCCTATGGAGCAGGACCAGCTTGTTTTCAAGCATTCTTATCTTGAATATAATCATCTAGTCTGTAATATGTATATAATAATATAATAAAAAGCCTTTTTATTTCCTTAATAAAATTCAATTTACAATGATATTACTATTACAGAACATGCATTTTATGTATTAGTAATATAAAATAACTGATTTCTTAAAAAAATATACAATTGTTCAATTAAACCGTTACCAATAAAAATCATTCAATTCAATTATTATTATTAGTATATAGTTGTTCAATTCAATTATTGTTACAATAAAATTATTAAATTTAAATATTATTATTCATTGCAATTTCATTATTTTACCATTATTCAATTCAATTGCAATTATATAATTATTCAATTCGATTACTATTATTATACATTTATTAAATTTAACTATTCAATTTACAGACTTAGTAAGTCTGTAATATACTTGTTTACAAGGTGTGCTTTTAACTAAAGTTTTTAATTTACTTTCATTTAGTTTTAATATATCACAAGGTATTTTGTTATAGAATTTAACACAGTACCCCATGAAAGATGAGTTTACTTCAGCTAGTCTATAAGATGGTTGATCTAACTTATCTTTATTTCTCGTATTACTATTGTGTCTATCACTGACTTTACTAAAGAGATGTATATTTTTCCTTACACACATAATATTTTCATAAATGAATTGGCAAGAAACTGTCATAATATTAATCTTTTTAAATAGCTCCCTAAGAGATTCTCCTGACTTAACTTATATATATAAGTTCTATATGGCTCTGACAGCTCTCTTTTGCAAAATAAATATTGATTCAGTGTCAGCCGCCAGAAACAGAAATACATCATCTGTAAAAATTTCAACAGTCTAGCTATCACGGTTCATGTGGTACAGCCTGGTGAAAGACAGACAGACAGACGGACCGGGGAGTCTTAGTTATAGGGTCCCGTTTTTACCCTTTGGGTACGGAACCCTAAAAAAAGAAATAATAGTTCCGGCAAAATGTGGCCAGGCAACCCTGCAGTAATCTATTTTACTGTCAAGAAACACTCATATTAAAACTCAAGTATCATCAAAATAAAATACCTGCAGATTTTTAACTTATTTAAATAATCGCCAACAATGCGTAGAAATATCTAGGCACACATCATCAGAGAAGAAAATATATAGATCCACTTATCGTCTAAACTCGTATTTTAGGTCCCTTTTTGTTCTTGTTGTATATCAATGATTTGCCCAACGTAACCCCACACTCTTGCATTCTGTACGCTGACGATACTACTCTTAGCATTAAACTCACCGATGGTAATGTCATCAATTACGTAAAAGAAATTAGCGACACAAAATAATTGAATGGCTTAAAGACAACAATTTACATGTAAATATAAGTTAAACGAAATTAATATAATTCCAAGCTTATAATAGCACACGTCACCAATTGGAAATAAAATATGCAGATAATGCTGTAGAAGAGGTTAAAAGTGCGACTTTCTTGGGTATAACATTGGATAAATATTGTAATTGGAAAGTGCATATAGAAAAACTATGCGCTAAGGTACAAAGATTTGTTTTTGCTTTAAATAGAATAACTCGCGTAGCTGGTATCAGCGCAGCACTTAATGCGTATCATGGTTACGTAGCATCAATTCTTCGATACGTCATAATTATATGGGGAAATTCTGTTGATACTATTAAAGCGTTCCGAGCCCAAAAAAAATGTATTCGTTCAATGACTAAAGCACAACCATTACTAAGCTGTGTCCCAATCTTTAAAAAGCTCAAAATATTACCCCTCCCATCTTTATATATATTTGAACTGTGTATCTTTGTACGTAAAAACATAGCTTTATTTCAGGTATATAATGATGTTTTTGTAAGAAAAAGCAGAATTACTTATAAAATTTGTGCACCTCAACAAATAATTCAACTGTTTTCTAATAATGTCTACTGCATGGCAATTAAAATATATAATAAATTACCCAATGCATTTAAGATTCTTAACTTTATGACATTTAAAAAGAAATTATTTAACTTCCTATTACAAAAGTGTTACTACTCAACGACTGAGTTTTTAAATGAAAGATTTGATTCTAAATTTAAATTAGATGACTACTGACATTTGTGCGAATTGAATAGAATTTGGTTATTTATTTGACATTGTATACCTTTTTATTGTTTTTATTATTGTATTTCATTTTTGACATTATGATTACTAATATAACTCCTGAACGTGCATGTAACGGTAATTATTTTTTCCCTTTTTCATGACATTTGTTTATTTGTTAATGTTTAATTTTGACATTGTCTTCTAATCCTTATCATTTAAATTATTTTCAATATTTGTACGCTGGAAACAGAAGAATATTATGGACATCATATTATAATTTGTAACACCTTGTAAAACAATATTCTGACAAATAAATTATTATTATTATTATAATGACAACGGCCGCATGCAACTTACAAACTACGACTACGAAAGAGAAGCTAGGGTATGTTTTGGTGGGCATCGCTGTTGGTGAGAACAGCATTACCTACAAAATGCCAATAATACCTTCTGCTGTACTCGTGGCGGAGTACCGTATAAAGCAGAGCCCTAGCCAGTCCGAGTCATCCACGTACCCGTCGTTCTCCCTGGGACCTGCTGCAACTGCCGTCGCGCGTCCGCCACCCCGAGTTGCAGCTGAGCTAACGGATGCAGGCCGAAGGGCGAATATTCTGCGCCTTAAAACAGAATCATGTCACTAGGTAGGACACCCGAAATAAAACCGAGCACATCCGAAGGCTCTAAGGCGGCAGCTCCACTATCGGATTAAGGCACAGTGGGCTAATCATCCACTTGGCCTACTTGATGCCGCTACGGACTCATTAGACGAGGAGTGGCACCGCATCAAAGTGGCCTATACAGAGACCAGTGCCGTCGTTTTAGGGCACAAATCGACTCATTCTCAGGAGGACTGGATGTCACAACGCACGTGGAGCCTGATCGAAGATAGAAGGAATCTTCATCTGAGACTTCACCCATAACGACGCCATACGAGCAAACTTTAACACGCAATACCGTCAGAAACGCAAGGAAATCTATCGCAGTACCCGCAGAGATAAGAGACGGTGGGCAAATGGTATTGCTGATCGTGCTCAACAAGCTGCAAACTCTGGTAACTTGAAAGAGTTGTACAAAGCTACCAAAACCTTGGCAGGTAACAGCAAGTCGAAGAAGAAGCCGCTGCAGTCCAAAAATGGTCAGCTGCTCATTGAAAAGATCTGGATCCCCGAAGAACTCCCAGACAAATTGAACAAAGGTCTTCTAATAACTGTTCCTAAGAAAGGTGTTCTTAGCCAGTGCGATAACTGGAGAGGTATAACGTTGCTCTCGATTCCCTCTAAGGTTTTTTGCAAGATCATCACCCTCTTCTACGCAAGGAGCAGGCTGGTTTCCGCTCGAACCACTCCTGTACGGACCAGATCAACACTCTCCTTATCATACTGGAACAGGCATCAGAATGGCAGAGGGAGATTTATCTAACCTTTGTAGACTTCTTAAAGGCCTTTGATACGCTTTAGTGGTCTATTATCTGTTCCCGCCTACTGGACATTGGCGTGCCGCCGAAAATAGTCCGTCTGTTCAGAGTATTTACAAGAATTATTCTTGTAAGGTTACTCATGACGTCCTCATATCGGATGACGTTGCAGTACACGCAAGTGTCCGCCAAGGCTGCCTCCTGTTGCCGTTCTTCTTCCTAGTCTTTCTTGACGGAATTATGCTTCGCATCTATGATAACAGGCGCCGTGGCATAGAGTGGGGATTATCCAACGTCTTAGAAGACTTGGATTATGCCGATGACCTATGCCTGCTCAGTCATACCCACGCAGATATGCAAGCAAAGCTGAACAATCTACGTCAGGAGGCGGCAAAAACGGGGCTCAAAATAAACATACGGAAGACCCAGAAAATGAGAACTGGTGTGAAGCAAAAGAACCACTCACCGTTACTGATTGGCACAGAGGCAGAGGAACACGTCCACAAATTTACATCCCCCAGGAGTGTCGTGTCAGAGACTGGGGGTAGTGAAGAGGACATCGCTTCACGGATCGCCCGAGCTACCTTCGCGCAGCTGAGACCTGTTTGACAATCGCGGCAACTGACCCAAAGGATTAAACTCAAAATCTTGGGGTCCAATTTCAAATCCGTGCTGCTTTACGGGTGCGAAACGAGGAAGGTCACAAAGGAAATCTCACGCCAAATACAAGTCTTCGTCAACCGCTGTCTCCGTCGCATTGTCGGAATTTACTGGCCCAAGACCACCTCCAACGTAGAACTGTTGGAGAAATGCCACGAGAGCTCGATCGACCGCCAGATCAAGCGTCGTAAGTGGAGATGGATTGGCCACACGCTCCGAAGGGGTCCCGATCACATACCCAAGCAAGCTTTGGACTGGAATCCTTAAGGGAAAAGAAAGCGTAGCCGTCCCCGTCAAACCTGGCGTCGCACCGTGTTGGCAGAAGCGACGAGCATCGGAATGCCATGGAGCGAGGTGAAGCGTGAAGCTCAAGATCGATCGCGATGGAGAACATCTGTGGACGCCCTCCACAGATGTTGATGGACATTAAGTCAAAAAAGTAAGCCAAGTGGCTCAATGACAACGGCCGCACGCGACTTACAAATTGTGGGTCATAAGTTCGAACCCAGTCAGATGCTTTACTTTGTTTGCTTTAAAATGGTAAAAGGAAACATGGTGAGGAGACACTGTGATAATTCGAAAAAATGTGACATCCACCAACCCTCATTGGGTCCGCACGGTGAATTACGACCCACTCATTCTCACAAAGTGGAGGCCTGTGTCCCAATAGTGGGCACTTATTATTCTATGCTTGGCCACTGTGACTATGCTTACCTATAATTACGTCAGTTTTCACATATCTACAAAAGCTATCTGTAATGAAATCGACGCAATGACCGTAGCGTTTTAATACTCGTAAATACGGTACCCTAAAATCTATGAAAAGGTATTAATTATTAAATTCTTATCTTACAGTATTCGCAGTTGCCAATTAACCCGAAAACAACAAGTCGTTATAGAAGCAGGAAAACTAGGGTTTTTCGATAAGTCTAGCTTATATAAGAGCACCCTGGCTTACCCAATTAGTCAATGTCGTGAATACTTCAATAGGCACTGTATGCTGCGAAACATCTTAAAAATGTTTCTCGTCCGTTTATTGTTCTTATCCATATTGGTAAGTGACTTTTATACTTTTGAATTCATTTTAGTAATTTTTATTGCATTTTAGCAATCAATAAGCAATCCGAAATTCATTTTTTTCATCAATTTCGGGCGTAACTACGTGAATAGGTATTAGTGAGATATCGCACGGAGCTTTTTTTTTTGTCTCTCCAGTGTCCGTGTTTGTGTGGATCACAAATGATTATTTTTGCTTTTTTTATAAGTATCTTATTTCATTTAATATTTATTGTAATAAAAAGCTGCGATGGGGTTTGGATTGAATCAAGCTGGTCGGTCATATAGAAAAAAATGTTTAGGTATAAGTAGGTGCGTATTCAAAATTATTCGATAAATATTATTGCTACTAAGGTACGGAATCCTCGTTAGCAAGTCCACATGCTTTTTTCATTTTAGTTTTTCATGTATTTATAACTTTTTATTTACTTCCTTAGAAATTTATCAAGTAAACAGAAAATTTATCTATTCACCTAACAAGTTTTTTACTCGAATGGGGATTCTCAATCATGCTCATGAAAAATCAATCAATACTTTTCTAAACCAGTTAAGTTAACATTTCCTAGAAATACGAAACAGAAATAAATGCGTGATTAAACGAGACGAGAGGTTATGACAATGGTTTGTTCTTCGTAATTTCATTTCCAACACACTTGCTCATAAAGTGGCTCTAATTTCACCGCAATTAGGCACATAATGATACCTGTTATCAAACTGTGACTTTTTCATTGCTATTATTCACAAGTGAGTTATAGAGTTTTTTTTTTATTTATTGGTTGAGTTGCTTTTTTCTTAAAAAGTTTCAATACAAAAAAGATCGTGCTCAATAGTACAAATAAATTAATGTACCTATTGCTTGCTCATTTCATGCAACTTCGTATTCAATTAGATAATTTCAACTTGTACGTGCTTAATAAATAAAACTTTCACTCAAATATAAATTTTATTTGCTCTGTAATTAAGAACAATTTGAATTCCCTATTTTGTACGTGGCTAAAACACTATCCACGAAAAGCCAAAAAAAAAGAAACCTCATTCTTTTGTCTATGGCCGATCGCCATTGTTAAATGCGCGCGCATAGGAAAACTGATTAATTTTGGCCTGCCATTGTGAAAAAAAATTCACAAATCGTTTTTACTGTTGAAAATGATTTTTTAGTATTATTTTCTTCACTAGTGTGTTAAAAAACGTCGTATGATACACGTGTGTATTGATGATTACCGTCCTCGGCTCTCTTAAGACCCTCACCTACGGCTCGGGTCTCATTGGCGCCTCAGCGGTAATCACCAACATTGCACACTTGTACCATAATGTACTATTCTAATAATAATATAAACGTAGCCTTACTATAATAAAAATAAAATAAAATAGCCTTTATTGCTGTTTCTTTCTTAAAATTAATTATTACATGCCTACTTACTAAAACTAAATTAAATTAATTTAATCTATTCTACTTGAATTTCCGTGATCGGCAACTGGGTGTTTGTGTGAAACAGCTTGTCTATCGACAAAGGCCTCCTCTAAAGATTTCCACGTACTTCTGTCTCTTGCTAAACGGGTCCACATCGGACCAGCTATTTTCTTCAGGTCATCTTCCCATCTTTTGGTTTGTCTGCCTCTATTTCTTTTGCTATCTCTTGGATGCCATTATATTACTAACTTAGTCCATTTCACTATACTTTCTCTCAACATATGTCTGCCTTACTATAGCATCAGCTAAATACGAGTAATAGTCCCGTCAAAATGACCGGCCGTTTCGGATATTACCCTGAACAAACAGACAGTTAAGGGAGGAGGGGGGGGCTTAAGTCAAGAGTGAATAGGTTACTTCTAGGCCAGCGTGCTTCACCGTCGACCACATTATCAATTAACTAGATAGTGGCCATACGCGAGCCTATCACAAATTACACTATAATTATAAAGGCGAAAGTTTGTTAGTGTGTTTGTATGTTTGTTACTTCTTCACGCAAAATGTACTGAACAGATCTGGATGAAATTTGGCACAGAGATAGATTATAGTCTGGAATAGCACATAGGATACTTTTTATCCCGGGAATATGTTCCCTTAGGATAATTTTCGACATTCACGCGAGCGAAGCCGCTGGCAGAAGCTAGTAAAAAAATAAAACATTTTTTTTTTTTAATTCTTCCAAATGATTTTTAATTTTTTTAAATCAATTTTATTATTATGTTATTTATTGTTGTACCTGGATGTTCGTGTATCTGACTAGCTCATAGCTCCTAAACGGATGAAACGATTTTGTATTAGTTATTTTTATTAAAAGGTGATCGAGAGATGATAGAGTGTTCTTAGCTTGTTAGATGAAATTTGGTTTAGTCGTTCAAACGTTGTGGGCGTTTTACTTTTTGGAATCGGGCGGTTTTCGCAAGATCGTGTCATAATTACATGTTTCGATGGATTGTCGATTGAAGCTAGTCTACAATTAGATAAATTATGTAGTTTAAAAAGCATGGGTTAATAAGCCTGGGGGATTTTTATTTAATCTATTATATGTATATATATATAAAATCATAATAAAAAGAACTGTTCTTTCATACATAATGCAATATTACACCATTTTTTATGTTTAATGATTGGTCTCATGGTTAAATTTGAATATAAACGCGACTACTTTCACCCCAGAAAGGATTAGTGATTTACAAATAATCACATGTATTGCCACATACATACTTTTTGCCTATGGTGTCATGTGGAAAAATTACTTAGCGTACTATGGCAATTGGCATACATTCATGTTATCATCATGATCAATCAATACATATAATAAATCTGTAGAAAAGTCGGTTTTGTACATCGAAAATATATCCAAATAAATTATAGTTCTAAAAACTAAAAAACACGCTTTAATGGTAAGGATAATGGGACAAACTGTTTAAATTATTGCATTGTCATCGGTCCTTGATAAGTGTGCAAAGTTTCAAATCAATCCAACGTTTTGAAGTGGGTAAAAATCACGTTCAAAGATTCCGTTACATTGATACATTGTTACATTGATACATTGTTACATTGATACATAGATACATACATACCAAGCTAATAAAAGCGTGTTAAAAAAGGATTACCAACAGAACCAATTACCAGCATTTTTGGCATTTTTGTCGGTTTATCTGTTTGTCTGTTGTTTGTGCACGCATCACGTAAATTTTACGAAACCAATGTAGATAATATTTTTTTTTCGTAATTTGAAGTATTACTTAGTTTTTATTTCATCGAAATCGGTTAACTCTATCAAAAGTTAGATGAATTTAAAGTGTTCAAGAAGTAAAATTATCACAACACATTATTACAACACTCAATATTCGATAGATGGCGTTGTGCATTTGAAGTAATCTTCTGAATGGCGGTGTTAAGATTCTCCGCGAAAGAATGGCACTAGCAAAAAAAAAGGTAGGTAGGTAAGTAGGGTAAGCAGGAAGGAAAGTAGGGTAGGATAAGCAGTTGACGGGAGCGAAGCCGCAGGCACAGCTAGTTCTAACTAAACGTGTGTCTTGCACTCTTCTCTCTCTCTTGTTCTTTCTAGCTAAAACAATAGGAAGTGGTATTTCGGGAGACTTTCTTTTGTAATTTTTGTCGTTCACAAAATGCAACCTAAATTGTTATTTTTATTTGGTTTTCCAGTTATACTACACAGAAGCCTGGAATTATTATGATTTTCCCGACGACGTTTTCGACATAAAGTAAGTGTTCAAGAAAGGTTTATTATCAAATATAACAGCTTCAGCTAACACAGCAATACAAGTCGCACGGTTGGCGCAGTGGTTGAGCGATTAACTGCTGCGCTGCGTGTCGCGGGTTCGATTCCCGCACGGAACAAATATTTGTATGATGTACAAATAGTTGTTCCGGCTCTGGGTGCTTGTGTATGTGAGTATGTTTGTAAACGCACCCACGATACAGGAGAAATTCCTAGTGTGGGGCAACGATTTTCTTACAAATAAAAAAAAACAAAAAAAAGTAAATATTTTTGTAAGTGATAATACTTGATTGATGGAATGTTGACGAAATTCAATGGGTATTGGGAAATGTTAAATAGATTGACTATTTTTTTTTTATCTTTGCGAATTCTTCGCCTTTTTACTTCTTCTCTTGAATTTATTTTAAGACGATCCGTAAGTTAAGGCGTAGGTATATATTCCACAATGTTAACGCAGTACAGTGCGCCCGTGCGGAGCCAGAATATCAATATTGAACCTCCTTTTGGACAGTTTTGTTTGCAAAATATTCTTTGATATACTTATGCTATTTCAGTTATGAAGAGTTGCTAGCCATCAATTTTTCTGTGTAAAATATTTTTAAACATCAAAGTCATTTTGGAGGAGTTTTCAAAAGTAGCGAAAAAATATAGTATTGTTAATTAATATTTTATAGCAAAACTATTAGTTACAGAAAAAAAACCTCATTTCACAAATAATATACAAGAATCAAAAATGTTTTTTTTTCCTTCGTATTTTTTTTTCCTTTACTAAGGAGTATGCTTTAGAAAGTAACGTAGTCGTTTTACGGCACTAAGGCAATGCTATTAATGCTATTAACGAAAGCGATAGCAATTGCAAAAAAACCGGTCAAGTGCGAGTCGAACTCGTGCGCCGAGGGTTCCGTACCACCCATTATACGGCCATAATAAAATCCATAAAAGATATGGGCAAATTTAGATTTACGCGGAAACTTGTAAGTACCAAAATTTACCATAATTTTCACCATTTTTATGTTTTAATATTTCCTTTATTTGTGCTGTAAGATCTTACTTTTTACCAAATTTTGTGATTCTAGGTCAACGGGAACTACCATATAGGTTTACGACCCAAAACCAATAGGGTACTTCCGGTTGACCTAGAATTGTCGATTTTGGTTAACAGCAAGGTCTTACATCACAAGTAAACGGAAAATTCCGAAAAATAAAAAGAACCTGAAAATGTAGGTAAATTTTGGTACTTACAAGTTTTCGCGAAAATCTAAATTTGCCCACATATTTTTATCGTGTTGACTCAAGACCTTGATTTTTAGGGTGCCGTACCCAAAAGGTAAAAACGGGACCCTATTACTAAGACTCCACTGTCCGTCTGTTTGTCTGTCTGTCTGACACCAGGCTGTATCTCATGAACCGTGATAGCTAGACAGTTGAAATTTTCACAGATGATTTATTTCTGTTGCCGCTATAACAACATATACTAAAAACAGAATAAAATAAATATTTTAGTGGGGTTCCCATACAACAAACGTGATCTTTTTGCCGTTTTTTGCAATAATGGTACGGAACCCTTCGTGTGCGAGTCCGACTCTCACTTGGCCAAATTTTATACACCTAATAGGGGATTATAGACCTCAGTGTTTGGTATCAATTTCAACTTGCTAGATCCACCTGTTCGTGACGTGTGACGGATAGACAGACGGAGAAGGGAGTGATCTCATTAGGATTCATTTGATGGTACGGAACCCTAAAAATGTCAAAGATGTATGGGAATGTCAAGCGTTATCAAAATATCATGTAATCAGTCCCTTACATCAAAATGTTATGTAATCAATCCCTTACGACGTACGTTGTAACGGTGTACGTCTAAGATTCAGGTTCATCTTGATATTTTAACGTAATGTAGTGCTTGTTATTATGATAAGTGTAAAATGCATTTTGCTCCTTTTTCAATAAAGGTCCAACGATTTTCGATTTTCAAATTTAGTATGCAGTGGGTTTCGGGGGCGATAAATCGATCTAGCTAGGTTTCATTTTCAGAAAACGTCGTTTTCTGTATTTTCACCCAAGCAGAGCTCGGTCGCCCAGGTACTAGATTATAAATAAGACGGAAAACGTGCGAGGTTAGCGCAGCGTGCAGTGCCTCGGAATATAACAACAAATCCTGAGCTTTGAAGTATTCAAAATAATTATTACTATATCTACCAATGTACGGACAAGTTTCAACCTCTCTATTTTTACAGTTATATTGATGATAAGAAAAAAGAAGTACCGACACCTGCGCCACTAGACAGAGACACAGAGACAGGTAATCTAACAACAACAGATGAAAAAAATACGACTACAAACAGACCGTATTACTCGAATTGGACCGAAATATCTGAAGACTCTAAAAATCAAACCACTAATACAGAAACCTATAAAACAACGACTACAAGCAGACCATATTACTCGAATCGGACCGAAATATCTGAAGACTTTAAAAATCAAACCACTAAAACAGAAACCTATAAAACAACGACTACAAGCAGACCATATTACTCGAATCGGACCGAAATATCTGAAGACTTTAAAAATCAAACCACTACTACAGAAACCTATAAAACAACGACTACAAGCAGACCATATTACTCGAATCGGACCGAAATATCTGAAGACATTAAAAACCAAACCACTAAAACAGAAACCTATAAAACAACAACCACAAGAAGACCATATCACTCGTACTGGGGCTACGGATTTGAAAACGCTAATAGTACACTTGTGCCATCAGTGATTACTAACGTAACCTCTGGAACTATTGATAACATAAAGCCATATGACTGGGACAACAAACGTGAACGTTATGAAAATAGCACCGCAAGAAGATCATATCACTCCTACTGGAACAACCGGAAAAACAGTACATCTGAAGGTAATGAACAACCAGCCAATGCCGACGATGACGTTGGATATGGACACCTTACTTTAGACAGTGGTTATCTAACCGCTCATTTTCAAAAAACTGTTGACGATTCTGTTAAAACTACGACTACTGAAAGACCATACATCCCGGGCTGGAACAACTGGGGACGGAGACATAGGGTTTATCACAAATATCCTACTTCAAGAAGACCATACATCCCAGGCTGGCACACCTGGGAACGGAGACCTGGGGCTTATTACACAACTACTACTACTACTACAGAAAACTCTGATACTACAACTACAGAAAGACCTTACATCCCAAACTGGCACACCTGGGAACGGAGACCTGGAGCTTATTATACAACTACTACAGAAGACTCTCCGTACTGGGGTAACAGAACTTCTAATTATACAACTACTACAGAAGACTCTACGTCCTGGGGTAAAGGAACTTCTAATTATACAACTACTACAGAAGACTCTCCGTACTGGGGTAACAGAACTTCTAATTATACAACTACTACAGAAGACTCTCCGTACTGGGGTAAAGGAACTTCTAATTATACAACTACTACAGAAGACTCTCCGTACTGGGGTAACAGAACTTCTAATTATACAACTACTACAGAAGACTCTCTGTACTGGGGTAACAGAACTTCTTATTATACAACAAGTACTACAGAAGGCTCTGATACTACAACTACACGAAGACCATATGTAATTTATTCTAGAAGACGTAATAGCACCGTGAAGCCCAGATGGCCAACCAGCACAGATGGCCCCCTTAAGATATCCATAAATTCCTCAGTTAATACAAATGCAGCAGGAAACTACGTAGCAATAGCAGAATTTCTCAAGAAATTGACAGGAGCCATGTTACCAAGTGCCAGTAACATAGCGCCAAATTCAAATATAACACATTTAGCTGTAGCTAATGGAAATGGAAACATGTTTTTCTATATATACAATTAAGTTTTTAGTTAATTATGATAACAACTTAACGTATCAGAACAATGTAGCTAGGCATTAAAAATCTTTAATTTTTATTCTGATGTTTTAAATTTACGTCTATTGCGTCCAGCTTTTAATTTTACATTTGACGTAACAGTCCAAACTTTACAGCTTATAACTGTTGTGTAACGGACAAAAAATAATTAAAAATAAGTAATTATTGTAGTTATTTGTATGTTAGTATTATCTTATCTGTGGTATTTGCAATAAGAAACGAGTTTTCGAAACTCGAGAACTATAAACTAAGTCTTAGACAAAGGCCTGCTGTGTTTTCGTAAGTAACTTTATTTTCTTCAAAATAGGAATGATTCCTAGGTAAACAAATAATATTTATATTGAATCCGTCACTTAGACTATCAAAAACTATGGGACACGTATTTTTTGTTGCATAAAATCAATAACAAAGATACAGCGCAAATTACGTAAACTGCAGACGGTGGATCGAAAAAATACCAAAATGATTTTAAACTAATTTAATTAAAAAGAAATTATTACAATATAATTAGTGAAACCTATTCGATGTTAGAATATGGAATGACCATTTACATATTAAAAATAACTTAACGCTAAAGTCCAATTTTGCTGCGTCGGCGACTCGTGGCTGCATTGACTTCATCGGTGCAGTTTCTATGCGCTTGGCGTAAACACGAAGGAATTTGCATGTCAGCGCTATTGGTTAGGGATCCGTACCTAACACCTCCACCCGCAGAACAGCAACTATTTGACCATGTTTAGTTCAAATGTTGCTGGGATTTTATCTTGTTTTCTGGTTACATCCTCGTATGTATATGTCCTAAGAGTTGGTTTCTTCTGATTATTGTCAGCTCCAAGGTTCCAGCATTTGTATCTGCGGCTTATACCCAAGATGATGAGTATGGTTGCGCATAGTACGATGATATAGAAGGGTATGGTTGTATGATATAGGACAACCGGCAGAGTCTTGTCGATCTGGATAGGGCTTTCCATCAGTACTTTGTTCTGGATGCTGTGAAGTTCTTCTAAGTTGACTGACTTGAAGCCGATGATGTGAGTGGGATCAGCTGTCTGGTTCATGTCGTAGTATGGGATTTTTGATAACTTGAGTGGCTGTCCTTTTATCTCATTGTTGTCGTTAATGATAGTGAATTCTGGTGTTTCCAAATAGCAGTTCATGGGTATGGTGACGAGATAACTTCCTTGTAGAATGTTGAAGTCTTTCCTGCTGCAGGCTAGTTGTACTTTGGTAGGTTGAGGCAGAGAGACAACGTAATGTTGATCATCCAGCTTTTCTACTGCTGGCTTGGAGAGCGAGATCTTGGTGAATTGGCAGGTGTCTCTTAGTCCTTGGTTGATGATGAGCTCTTGGATGCAATCAGGCTTCGTCCGGATCTGATGACTTGTCTTCTTTTCACAGAGATGAATGTTGCTGTACTTCGGGCATTCAGCCTCTATGTACACGAATGATTTCTCGTTTGTTGCTATGTAGGGAGAGGAAGGAATAAGGGCAAGTTGTTTCTTATTGGGTACAATGGATAGTCTGTATAAATCATAAAGGTCTTTAGAGACAATGGGAAAACTGTATATTATTACTATTCTCTTCTCAATAAAGTAGGAACCTGGTTTTATTAGATTATAATATTCTCTTAACTCTAAATTTAGGATTTGATCTTGGTAATATATGGATTTGAGCCTATCTATCATAGATCTTAACACTTCTATATCAATCATAGAATGATGGGTGCTAGAAGCCCTTAAAAAAGCCATAATGTTTTCTAACCTAATTATCTCTAACATTAAATCTTCTACATTATTGGTTATAATTCCTAAAATTTGGGCAAACCTCGCAAATTTTATTAAGCTATAATCTGTATAAGCACTCTTCTCAAGAAGTAGTACTAAAGTTGAGTTAATTTTTTCTTGATTTTTAGCTATTTGGTCTAGGATGGTACCATGTTGGGACATCCATTCTTTACTAAGGCTGATGTGGTTGTTGAATTCTGATATTATTTTATTTTCATTATTTTGTAGAGTTTTAATGGCCTCATCATACTTCAGGGCATCTAGATAATCTAAGTTGCCCGTAACACTTTTTATTACGGACCCAAGGCTATCTACAAGACCTCTTTTGACTCTAACAGGTTCCAAAGATTTTACTTGTTGTAGTACCTTACTAAGTTTGTTTGTAAGATATTCGATCTGATATTCATAAATCATATAAGTTTCGTTAGTGAGCTTGGTTCTGAAAGACTTTAGTTGCGTCTGTACGGAATTAATTTTATCTTCGATGTCGGTTAATTGAATGTACTGTATGAATGAGTGATAATGAGTTGTTAGTCTGGTCGGTCCTAATCTGTATGGTAGGAGTCCCGGTCCATCGTCTAATGTCTCAAGTTTTATCTCTTGAGGGTGTGTCGCTTGGACTGTCAGTAGTATCAGGATTCTGTAACAATTGGCTTGATTTAGGGACACGTTTCAGCCGCGATTTGGCTACTGGGCCACGTTTTTTCGAAGTGTATATGTGTATAGGCAAGTCAGCAAGTGCTGTATCCTGCGTATAACGTGGTGCAGTTTTTTGGCGACTGGCAAACGGATTTTTAATAAAAATTTGTTGCTGAGGGGTATATTCTACTTCGGGCTCCCGAGTTTTATTTCTACTGTTAATTAAGGCTGTACGATTTGCAAGAGATGACTCGTTAATGATTTCATAAACTTGCTTCATCTGTTGTCTATGATTCTGCGCATATTGCTGTAATATGTGTTCAGTCAGGTCTACGTCGAATGGGTCTCTAGGGTCAAAATGTCCGGTTAATAGGTCAAACGGTCTGCACTTAGTGAAACTATGGATAGAACTGTTGTACGCTATAATGGCGTATGGCATGAGATTAACTGTTGGTTCGTCTTTATTCTGTAATTTAAGAATTCTAATGTGCTCCAATAAAGTTGAGTGGAAACGTTCAATGTTACCATTGTCCTTTGGACTATGAGGTAGAATTTTGTGGTGTGTTATCTTGTGCAACCGTACAAATTCAGAGAAGAGTTGGTTTGTGAATTCGGTGCCATTATCAGTAATGATAGTCATAGGTAGACCATGATGAATACAGAAACGTAGCAATGCATGAATAATGCTAATGGCGGTTCCGTCTCGCAAATGATATGCTTGGGCATATTTTGTGAAAACGTCCATGAACGTTATGTATTTTTCGTTCTGAACTGTAAAAAGGTCCATGTGGATAATTTCAAGTGGTTTGGTAGCCGGAGGTACTATATTGAATTGAGGTCTAATGGGATTTCTGTCGTATTTAGCCTGACCGCAGATGGTACATTCGTTAATAAACTTGGTGATCTGTTCTTTCATCTTTGGCCAGTAGTATTTTCGTGAGAGGGCTAGGTGACATTCATTTATGCCACGGTGGTTCGTCTTCCCGTCATGATAATGTCGGATAATGTCTTGTTGTCGGAGATACTCTTTAACATTCTCGAGTTCTGTCTTGGCTAGTACTAGGTTGATTGAGGAGCTTCTAAATTTGTCTTGTATGATGGGTATTATTTTGTACATGGCTAATGGTGGGTTTATTAGGATAGCCGTTTTGACTTTAGGGTTTACGTATTCTTTGATAGCATTAATAGTGTCACTCTCTAGGTTAGATTCTGAAATTTGGACTGTAATTCGCGTATGATTTTCAAAAGGTTTAGTTACTGTAGGTCGGCGTTTTATGTTGCCTACTATAGTGAAAAGAATCTGGCGATGAAACTTATTGAGGGGTTCATCTGTAATGGGAATTTCCAGTATAGGGTGTTCATTACTGGTATGAACAGTGTCAGTCGAGGAATTGGTTGGTGGAGGTAGTGCCTCCGATGGGTTATTAATCATAGATCTGAGGTCCTCAGTACTTTTGATCGATGAGTTGGTGTCAGTCAAGGGGTCTGTTGGTGGAGGTGATGCCTCCGATGGGTTGTTAATCATTGATCTGAGGTTTTTAATATTTTCGATCACTGAGTTTATCTCATCTGTTTCCTCATTATGTATTTCTACGCGAGAGAGAGCATCAGCGTTTGTGTTAAATTTACCCTTCTTGTACACTACACTAAAGTCATATTCACTTAGTCTGAGTCGCCATCTGGTCAGTCGTGAGTTGGGCTCTCTCAAGTTCATCATCCATTGGAGGGGTTTGTGATCAGTCAGTACTTTAAATTTTCTACCGAACAGATAAGGTCTAAAGTACTTGGTAGCCCAAACTATGGCTAGCAACTCCTTCTCAATGGTGCTATAATTAAGCTCACTGTCGTTAAGTGTGCGAGAGGCGTAACATACGGGTTTGTCTGAACCTATAGGTCCCTGAGATAACACGGCTCTAATAGCGACATTCGAAGCGTCAGTTGTGAGATTGAACTCCTTTTTGAAGTCAGGATATTGTAAAATAGGGTCATTGGTTAATAAGGTCTTACAAGTTTCGAAGGCATTGACATATTCAGAGCTAAGAGTAATTTTACTACCTTTCTTTAGGCATAGGGTAAGAGGTTTAGTGATACGTGCAAAATCTGGGATGAATTTCCGATAATAACCTAAAAGTCCAAAAATTGTTTGATTTCCTTAGGGGTTTTTGGGATTGGGTACTTTTGAACTGCAGGTATTTTGTCAGGGTTCGGTTTTATGCCGTCCCTACTGATAATGTGTCCTAGGTAAGCGGTTTCTAGTTTTAGAAATTCTGACTTGTCCATTTGAATTTTGAAGTTGGACTCCCTAAGTCTTTGGAAGACCTTTTCCAAATTATTCATATGCTCTTGAAGAGAGGTGCTGTAGACTATGATATCGTCGAGATATACAAGGCAGATGTTGTTTTGAAGGCCTCTTATCACATTGTCCATGACCCGTTGAAAGGTGGACGGTGAGTTTTTCAGTCCCATAGGCATTCGAAGGAATTCAAAGTGCCCGTGTTCGACATTAAATGCGGTTTTTGGAATGTCCTGAGGGTCCATTTCCACTTGGTAAAAACCACTTGCCAAATCTAAGGTCGTAAAGTATTGGCACTTGCCTAATTTGTCAAGGACATCACTAATATTTGGTATGGGGTATTTGTCGTCGATTGTTTTTTCATTCAACTTCCGAAAATCGACTACGATACGCCATTTCTGTTTCCCTGAAGCGTCAGTTTTTTTTGGCACAACCCAAATGGGTGAGCTCTATGCAGAGTCAGATGGTCTTATTATAGCCTGGTCTAGCATTTTGGTGATTTGGTCCCTAACTTCTTCCCGATGGACGAAAGGGTATCTATAGCTCTTAGTATAAGCGGGAATTTCATCTGTTGTTCTTATGCGATGTTTGATTTTGTTGGTGAATGTCAATGGTTCTCCATCAAGGTAAAATACATCTGCGTATCGGGAGCAAAGTGTTAGGAGATTAGCTCTTTCCTCTGCATTAAGGTGGTCCGTACGCAAACGCGATAGTACATCATCTACGCGATTCGATTGATTTAGCTGTGTACACTCAGCATTGAACAGTTCTGCACGAGTTGGCTGGTCTAATGAGAATATAATATCGTTAGGTGTTGGGTTTTCTAACTCAACGTACCCACGACTATTATTAACAGTGGTAAGGCACTCATGGATGATACAATTGCAGAGAACTTGTTCGTTTATTAGGACATCGCCATCCGGGGCGTTAATGGGTAGTCTAACTAATTTAGAACTTTTCGCAGGGATAATATCCTCATACAGATTGACGTTGCGTGAATTATATACTTTAATTTGGTTCGTAGCAGTGCGAGTTACTAATTGAAAGTCTTTTAGATCTATCTTAGCCTCCCATTTTGATAATAAGTCTAATCCTATTAGGCCATCAAAGTACTCATGAAAACGGTAAATGAATAATTTTATACCGTCAGCCGCATTGAATTCGTCGAAGCACGGTAGTGTTATAGAGTACTCGTTTCTGCTAACACCGTGTACGTTGGTGACTTCGAAAGGGTCATAGTTGAGTGGATAGTCGTAGAAGAACTTTTGTACAGCCTCGGGGCTTATAAACGACTGGTTAGCGCCAGTGTCAATCAGAAATTTTAAAGGAGGGCAAGAAATTTCTATATACGGTAACTGTCTTTGGGTCTGTAGATTAACGTCTATCTTTGCTCTTTGGATTTCTGATCCAACTGAAAATTTTGGTCCTGTTTCTGATCAGCGTGGCTAGGGCCTGGCTGTGGCTCTGCCACACTTGCTATTTGATTACCGGCAGCTGGATTACAGTCAGTGTCAATCATATTGGTGTTAAAATCATAGTCATAGAGAACATTACAGTCATTACCGTCTGTGTAATAGTCGTATACCGGCTCATAGTAACAGTCAGCAGAATAATAGGAACTATCAGGCAAAGCAAGTTCACTCAAATTTAACTCACGCGTCTTAAAATAATTATTCGGGGGTGGATTCCCATATCGCTGCCAGTCATGCCCTGGCATCAAAGGTAATGATCTTGGGACAAAGTGTTGAACACCGCTCATAGGCCTCGGACCCGGATTCTGTGGTGGATTATTCCTGGGTTGCATCTTAAAAACGTTACTTTGATTTAATGGTGCACGGAACATTTGTTGAGTTCGGGTAGGCATACGGTTTTGATACTGGTCAGGCGTATTGAATTTGAAAGCCTGAGGCTAAGGTTGGTACCCACGCTGTCCTACTGGAGCAGGCCAATTAGGTATTGGGGGTCGCGGAACATTAAACGCGTTAAACGGCATAGCAGGCATAACAGAAGGTTTATATAGAACTTTAGGTGCGTTCTGAGCAGTTTGAGCTTTGGGGATATCGTTACGCTGCTGCAGGTATATTATATTTAATTCTTCCTGCACGAACTCTAGAGCTTTCTCTATAGTTTCCGGACGCATGCACCTTATACGTGAGCCTAAAGGTTCTTTTAGCCCGTGTACGAAAGCCTGCATAGTGACTTTCTTGTAAAGAGTCCTTTTCGCCTCGACAGTCGTTGGTACAGTCTCATGTAACGTCACATAGGTCATTATAGTACTAAACAACGTTTGACATTTATCATAAAATTCCTGCGGGGTCTTGTTACCTTGCGTTGCCAACGAGAGGTCGTTGTATAAAGCTGTCTCGTCCCTCTGGTCTGAAAAGTTATTTATAAGAGCTGATCTAATACCTGCCCAAGTTTCAGGAATTCCATTCGAGTTGATGGTGGATGCGGCAGTCCCTGTGATCTTGTTTAGGATGCCATTTAAAAGACATAAATTCCCTAGCTCACTGCCTGGCTCGGGGCTAGCATATTGAGTTACTATTCGGTCACAGATATTAATGAACCTGGTTAAAATATTTGGGTTCCCGTCAAAATCGGGCACAAGGCGTAAGGCCTTGAAAATTACATCGGGTCATAAGGCATTTTAATTTCAAATAAACTGTCTAAGTTTAAATCTAATTCACTATCTAAATCTCTATTAATATCTACTACAAATCGGCGTGCCTGTCGTGATGCAGGTTCCCGAGGATGAGATATTTCGTGATGAAAAATCTTGGACATAAAAGTAACTAGGAATAGATAGGAAGCAACACGAGAAAGATTCTGGTGTACTCACATGTGTTTCATCTCTGGTCTTCCTCCGTGAATCGATGGCTGGATTCTCCACGCGGCTCCGCAGCTTCCCGTAGATTCAGGATACTCGTGATGCAACTTGATAGTCACCCGGATGACTCGCGATCGTGATGAACTGATTCTAACGCGATTCGCGAACCGGCCCGCGAGTATCCTACCGACTGCGCCAATTACGTAAACTGCAGACGGTGGATCGAAAAAAAACCAAAATGATTTTAAACTAATTTAATTAAAAAGAAATTATTACAATATAATTAGTGAAACCTATTCGATGTTAGAATATGGAATGACCATTTACATATTAAAAATAACTTAACGCTAAAGTCCAATTTTGCTGCGTCGGCGACTCGTGGCTGCATTGACGTCATCGGTGCAGTTTCTATGCGCTTGGCGTAAACACGAAGGAATTTGCATGTCAGCGCTATTGGTTAGGGTTCCGTACCTAACACGCATCAAAGCTCATATCGGGCTTGAGAAAAAGGCGTGACATCACGCGAAATTTTATTATTTCACTATATTTTGTTTACGTGACAAAAGAAAAAAATACATGTCCAATATTTTTTAATAATCTACGTGAAGGCTAAATAAAAAGAACCAGTTACCATCCCTATTCTGCTCATGTCCCGAAAGTTAAGAAAACATAATAAAAATTCTAGATGTACAATTGAATTTGATCCTGTTCTCAGACCCATGAGCCTCACGAAGGGGCTTCCTGAACGATGTCTCCGAGAGATTTAGACCCTCCTTTACATAAAGAATCCCCTATTCAGATTTCAGAGGCAATCCAATAATAGGGTTAACCCTACCGAGCTTCTATCAATCATTAATAGCTTACTAATATTATAAATGTGAAAGTTTGGATGGATGTGTGTGTGGATCTATGTTCGTTATTCAATCACGCCAGAACAGCTGAACGGATCTGGTTGAAATTTGGCTCAGAGATAGATTATAGTCTCTCTTATATCTCTGAGCCAAATGAATGGAGACTTTTAATCCCGGGCATATGTAACCTCGGGATAATTTTCAGCTTACATTCTGGCGAAGCCGCTGGAAGAAGCTAGTCACACAATATATCTTTTTCACGCTCAAACAGCTGGACGGATATGGATGAAATTTGGCACAGAGATAGATTATAATCTGGAATAGCATATAGGATACATTTTAGCCCGTGAATATGCTCCCTTATGATAGTTTTCGACACGCGGGCGAATCCGCTGGCAGAAGCTAGTATTGTAATAACAAATGAGAAGAGTAACTAATTTTGAGTTAGGCTCGCCTTTGTGCTTGACTTCTCGAAATTATGCTGTAATTTATGTGTGTATGTGTAGCAAGCAATGTGTAGGTTAAGCAATACAACGAGTAAATTGATGAAAACACACGCACACATGAGTACAGCTATCTTATACATTTATATTGATTTGATGTGTAACCTAACTACGTTATAAAAACAATAAAAACAGTATTACAAAAGACATAAAACAAATTGTATCTTTTTTAATAACAAGATGTAAGAGAGACACAAGAGAGCAGTGATGGCCCGGTGGTTACTACCCTGACTTCGGCGACGGAGGCCATGAGATCAAACCCAGGCAGACGCATTACTTTTTGTATTTTATTTCATTACCACTGCTCTCAAAACGGAAGGAAAACATCGTGAAGAAATCGAAACTGCCAGAAAAAAACGAAGACATGTTATGTACTATCAATCCGCTCTGAGCCCACCTGGTAATTATGGCCCATTCCCTGTACCAGAGAGGAGGCTTGTGTCCCGGCAGTGGGCATATTATAGTTTATAACAAGACAGTTTGCAGGTAGAAAATCCTACTTTGAGTTAAGCTCGAGTTTGTATATCTATCTTATTTTCACTATAAGTTTTCTGTTATAAGTTTTTAAACTGGCATGGTCACTAACACTATTATTAGAAGCGGGATATTTACTGATTGTTGCAACAAACAGTAAACAGGGTAAATATCCTGTTTCTAAATGTTAATGTTAAGTTTTATGTTATTTTGTGTACATAAAAGAAACCTTTCATCTGTCATAATTAGCGAAACAATAGTAAAACAATAGACAGACGCCTTATAAGGCGTCTCGACAGTTGAGGGGAGACAATTTAGTGCTGTTACCACATCCTACCGTAGGGTACCTCTAATAATAGTTTTTTTTTTTTGTCATTTGATGTCCCCTCCGCATTGGATGTCCTCAACCCTGGGGAGCTGGAAGGTCTGTCAGAATCCTACTGCCTAATTACCAGTGTTCCATGTCACACCTTTGCCAGGGGTCACGGGTACGTACGATCCTTCCTCCTCCACGATACTACGATCCTTGACCGATCAATACGCAATTTGTGGCTAAAATCATTTTCTCGCGCCGGGAACCCCATGGGAAGCATCCCGCGCTGAGGGCCACTGACACGGAAAACAAACAACAACAAGGTCTCACTCTGAAGAAAATATTATAGACAAAAGTGCCAGTCGTCCTAAGTAATAGGATAAAAAAGTAATTTTCATCCTCGGTGACCAAAATGTGACATCTGAACACAGCTATATTTGTTTTAAGCAAATACCTTGAAAAGAAAACAGCACTAAAATTAATTAAACAAACCACAACCGACTTCCAAAATAAAAACACTACAAAGTGAAAAAATACTTCTTTTTCGGCAGGTCGGTGTTCCTGAGTTCTTTTCTTCGTTTTTTGACACCGACTTCCGTAAAAGAAGTAATTTTTCACTTTATTTACTAGTATTTTGGAATTCGGTTGTATTAAAAAAAAAAGTGTTTTTTCACTTTTTGGTTGGTAACCTAACTGGCAAGTTCTATAGTAAGGTGCAAGTAAGAGAGTGGTGGCCCAGTGGTATCTGCCGCAACTTACAAGTTGTTGGTCGTGGGTTCGAGCCCAGGTTAGGCGCTTTACTTTGTGTAAATTGTTTTATCACCACTGCTCTCAAAACGGTGAAGGAAAACATCGTGAGGTAACCGGCATGTCCTAGAACCAAAAATTCGAACACATGTGACATCCACCAACCCGCACTGGGCCCGCGTGGTGGATAATGGCTCATTCCCTCTCACAGAGAGAAGGCCTGTGTCCCAGCAGTGGAAACATTAATAGGCTGTTGATGATAGTAAGGTACCTATAATGCCCGAATAGATTACACGAATATCATGAAATTTGAACATAACCGGTGAAATGATAGTGTACCAAGGTGAATGTACACATCTGCGTACCCCTTTAGAGCGTACTGGCGTATTGTTATGTTATGAAATGATATAAAACATAAACAGAAATACTATTACAGCAATCCCGAGAGATTTGCTGTCATTTATTGAAGAGTTCAGTTGTATATCGCCGATGTTCTTCATCAGATCTTCACCAAATTTAAATGGGATCAATTTCGGAACACAGTCTTTCAAACAAAAACAGAATTTCGGAAAAAAATCGATGAAAATCCACAAAAAAATATATGTATAAAGTCGAGCATAGAACCGCCTCATTTACGGAAAGTCGATTTAAAATAACAAAACTTTAAGTAAAGGCTTTCAGCAACTTGATAGATATCAACTTGATTGACTGATAATTTAGACCTCATGAACTATTTTTAAAAGTATCTACAAAGAGAAAATGCCTGAAGAAAATTCACACATATGTACATTTAGCCCTACTTTAGTTAAATTAGGTTGGCAGACGGCGGAGTGGCGCGGCTAACCCGTGTTGTCTCAATTTAGACAAGGGTCGCATTACTGCAAGGCACTGAATACTGACCCCGGCCTACGTATCTGTATACAGGCTGAGTTTTCCAAGTGGGCGTGGATAACCAAATCAGAAACTATGTGGAATAGCGAAAAACACTCAAGAGTGTCACGTTGACGAAAACTATAACTGCAACACTGGATTTTTGAAAAATGAGTATTCATGGCCAGGAAAGTAACAGTTGATTTTGGACAAAAAAACAAACGCTTTATTATTACACCATCCAGTAGTGTCGCTAATAAGGATCAAATTGTGGGTAGTAATGATACGGCAAAGTTAAGGCAAGACAAATTGTGGGCAGTAATGATACGGCAAGACCTTATTTTCATCAAAAAACTCATCCTGTATTAATGTTTAAGTGGGATAAGTTCAAACGTGTAGGGAGAGCAGATTCTATTGTGAACAATCTCAATTTAGGCTTTTCGACTGTAGTTCATTTTCAAAGGTAGGTTTTGCGTTGCTAGCTGACACTCACTTTGCATTGGTCGCCTGTACCTCTTAGGCTCAGTTTTTAACAGACTGCCCAAAAAGGGGCCGGTTCTATGATTTCGACTGTACGTATATTTTTATATTTATTTTCACCGATTTCTCCGTCAATTATGAACCGATTTATATCCCATAGTCACCAAGTCAGAATCTGATCATGGGATCTAATGGAAATCGAGGGAACTCCTCAAATATTATAGGCAAGCATATAGTGATTTTGATATTTTCATTAACATGGTAAGCATTTGAACTCAAAAAGTATCATTTGGTGAAGTGGAACAGATGAAGAAGACCACAGATGGTCACTGGTACTCCTAAATGTTAGGTATGTCACATAGTAAGGTATAAGATATCTCGAATAGTTAAGCTACTATGATACGACAAATACATATTAATAAATGGTATTTACTGATGAAAATCATCATCAGCCTTTTAATGTTCCTACTGCTGGGACAAAGGCCTCCTCTCTGTGAAAGAAGGTAAGGGCCTTAATCGACCACGGGGGCCCAGTGCGGGTTGGTGGATGTCACATGTCTTGTCGAATTTTGGTTCTAGGACTTGCCGGTTTCCTCAAGATGTTTTCCTTCACCGTTTTTAGAGCTGTGGTGATGAAATAATTTGAACAAAATAAAGCGCGTGCCTAGGTTCGAATCCATGACCTGCGACACGTAAGTCGGAGCCGTTAGCACTGGGCCACCACTGAAGTCTGAGTCTAAAAACGAAAAACAATAGATACTAATTACACCGACTTCGGAAAAAAATGTAGTTTTTCGCTTTGTAGTGTTTTGGTTTGGAAGTCGAGGCTCCGTGTGAGATCTTTGACAGTTGTTACGAGTAGTCAGAAACCCGATTTGAGACTAATACAAGACTAGTTCAAGACTAGTGTCAAATCCGGTTTCAAAACTATCCGTAACGACAGTTAAAGATGTTGAAACGATAGCTAAAACCATCGGTTTAGCGAGCTTCACCTCTACCATACCTAAAAAAACAACACAAAAACGTCAAGCAAGATCCCAAGACGTTTGAACGACCCCAAGGAGTCACTAATTCAATCGTAGATTTCGTGAAAGTTTTTCTTACACTTCTAGTTTTATTTCTATCAGATTACGTGACACGACTCTATCCTAGAGACGTTTGGTGAGTAGGGGTGTCAGAGGCCCGCAGTTTATGCTTTAAAATGTGGAGACCGTAGTAGAAAAAAATTGGCCAAGTGCGAGTCGGACTCGCGCACGAAGGGTTCCGCACCATTATCGCAAAAAACGGCAAAAAAAACACGTTTGTTGTATGGGAACCCTTAATTTATTTTATTTTAATTTAATAATTATTATTTTTTGAAGTGAATATACAACTAAATATTCTGTGAATATTTCAAGCGTCTCCTTGTTGCCGTTATTAATATCGAGCAAAAAACGGCAAAAAATTAACGTTTGTTGTATGGGAGCCCACCTTAAATATTAATTTTATTCTGTTTTTAGTATTTTTGTTATAGCGGCAATAGAAATACATCATCTGTGAAAATTTCAACTGTCTAGCTATCACGGTAATTAAATAATTCTTAAAAATAGTAGACCCAGTATTAATACAGTGACAATAAATAAAAGTGAAGCTAAACCCGAAATCTGGCAGTGACAGTGTTATTATTAATTGAAAACACCGGGTTACTATACAAACATTGATTCTCAAATATATAAACATTGACTACAAAACTCATTGCTATAAGATAAACCAGTGTAAACATTCAAATTTTAAGACATCATGCTTCAAAACAATCATAATTACTAATAATTCCTAGACTGTGGTGATAAAAAAGTGATCTAAACAAAAATTGGTGCTGGCAAAAATCGTTTTTTTTATTCAAATAATGCACCTACGTGACTTGAAGTTGTGCCAACGCCAGCGCCATCTAGCAAATACCCTATAAACCAACCACTAACATTGTTGTCGCAGTGTTGCCGAACAAATAAATAACAAATCGGCAATCAATATTGTAAATAGCGACATCTATTACACAAAGAAGGACTTGCGTAGTTAAAACGCCATTAGATTGCAAAATTGGATCCTACTGTTAACTGTACGAGTGGCTTAGCGGTGTACGAACTGACTTAATTGTTCGAACCGCATGACCGCACGTTCAAATCCGACGATTACTGGGAGACTTTTTGTGGCTTGTGATAATTTAAATTTGTAAAATTATCATGAACTTCCTAGAAAATATAACATTCCGTCGCACACGTACTATATCGGAACCCAATAATGACACCAGTGAAATTATTCCACAAACACTGGATGAGACTACTAATAGTATGCCGGAAATTTCGGAAGACGAGGAGGATAAGCAGATAAACATCCTTAAAACTGACATTGAGAACCTTAGGTCTCAATTACAAAGCGCACATCGAGAAATAGAAATACTATCTTTGGAAAATAGCTCTCTGAAGCAAACAAACGCCGATTTATTGAAGAAAAATGAGATGTATAAAAAAGTCACCAGTAGTCCATTAAAGAAGAAATTACAAACACCGAAGGGAAATAAAATTAGCTCTACGGAAAAGAAGATCATTAAACCACAGACTTTCGAAATTCCTGATGATGGGGCATCCATAACTGAAGACCTTACTAAAAACTCGCAAAACCCATCGCTGCCGGTTGTAAAGAATAATATATGTATTTTAAGTAGTGAAAAGTCTAATAGATTATGCACAATCAGTCAGAGATCTAATTTAGGTAATTTTAATATATGTCACTATCGCATGCCAAATTGTGGATTAAAGCAACTATTAGATAGTATTGATAAGAAAGTACAAAACTTAACTTACTCCGACCACTGTGTTATTTACGTTGGGGAAGAAGATTTTAAAAGGACCCAGAACTATATAGAATTGGTTGCTTTCATTCACGGTAAATTACAAGCTTTAACCCACACGAACTTTATAATATGTCTGCCGACTTTTAGATATATGGCTAACAAAAATATAATGTTTAATAGTAGAGTCGACACCTTTAATAATTTAATCTACATGGATGTTGAGACATATAAATATGCGTATATTTTGGATTCCAACTTAAATCTTCCCTACACCTACGAAACTTATAACCAAAGGTATGGGAGCTTAAATAATAAAGGCTTGAATATTATTTTAAACGACTTACAAGTCCTAATCCTAGATTTAAGCACGATGAATGTACATGATGCATCTAATCAACTAACAGAATCTGATAATAGATTGAATTTTTTTCGTGTATAATAACTTATATATATTACATCAGAACATCAATGGTCTTATAAATAAATCAGATGAGCTTTCGTTACATTTGGAAGAGTTGAACCGTAACAATAAACATGTTGATGTCCTTTGTATCACGGAACATAATATGATCAATGAAGATACTTATTCACTGAAAATTTCCAATTACTCATTGATTTCATCTTACTCTAGGCACAATAGAAATGGAGGGGCGTGCATATTAGTACATAATAATCGAAAGGCTAAAATCTATGACATAAAGGAACATACTGTGAGAAATATTGTAGAGTGTAGTGCCATTGAACTCCTAGAGCATAATGTTATTGTAATCAACATTTACAGGCCCCCTTGCAACACACTAGAAAAGGTAAACATATTTTTCTCTAAATTTAACGAAATACTCAATAAAACTTGTTTAAAAAATAAGAAAATTATTGTATGCGGCGATTTTAACATCAATGTACTAAAACGAGATAAAATTGTAATAGAATTAGAGCAACTGCTGGCTAGCTATAACCTTAAACTAATAATTAAAGAACCCACGCGACTATGTAGTAACACATGTATTGACAACTTTATTTGTAATAAACGGGGCACCAGGTATGAAATACTAGAACTAGCACTATCGGATCATACTGCTCAACTTCTACAATACCCAGTCACAGAAAGTTTTAACATAACACACTGGTACACACATAAACGAGACTATAGCGCCTCTAATACAGATAAGTTCGTTGAATGTATGCGTAATCTCGCCTGGGATGAAGTTTACAAGGCAGAAACAGCGGATGATGCCTTTAGCACATTCCACGAATTATTAAAATTATTCTATGATCTCTGTTTCCCTTTAATAAAGGTCAAAGTACCTACACACAAACGACCACAATGGATATCAAAGGGTGTCAGAGTCTGCTCCAAACGTAAACGTCAACTACTTTGGAAATTCAGGAAAGCACCAAGCCAACAATTTAAAGATTTATACAAAACGTATAATAAAAGATTTAAAAAAATAATTAAATTAACGCAAAAATCTCAAAACGATTACTATATTAAAACATCAGTAAATAAAGCTAAAGCTACTTGGAAGGTTATAAATAATTATAAAACAAATATCCACCAGCAGTTTAAAAAAATTGACAAAATTAATGTAAACAATTTACCAATCACAGATCCAATTACTATAGCTAATGAATTTAATAATTTTTTTACAACTCAGGTACCAGATAAACTCCCTATTAACAAAAAATCCCATTATAGAATTACATACAATAATTCCAACTCATTCTTTATGCGCCCGTGCACGCCAGGGAGTATTGTCTCAATAATAAAATCCCTAAAAAACACAAATAGTGTGGGGCACGATGGAATATGTACTAAAATAATTAAGGGAGTGGCGGAAATAATAGCGCCAGTATTGTGTTATATAATTAATAAATGCATAGAAGATGGGGTCTTCCCATCAAAATTAAAATTATCTATTGTCATTCCAATATTTAAAAAAGAGGATAGGGAAAATATGAATAGTTATAGACCTATATCTCTAATACCTATCTTATCAAAAGTGTTTGAAAAAGTCATCTATAATAATTTATACAACTATATAGAAAAACATAACATACTTGCGGAAGAACAAATGGGTTTCCGTAAAAATAAATCTATTAACAGTGCATTTCATACTTTCCTTAAAACGGTACTAAAAGGCATGGATAGTAAGAAACATGTCTCAGCATTATATATGGATATGACGAAGGCCTTCGACTGCGTCAATCATGGTTTATTATTAAATAAATTAGAAGCGTATGGAGTACGGGGAAAGGCTAGAGATCTCATAAAATCATATTTAAGTGACAGAGAACAACAAACTGAAATATCTAGCATCTCACATGTCACAAAAGTAGAAATAAAACATTTGTCAACACCAATAAAAGTCTTCAGAGGTGTACCTCAAGGGAGTATTTTAGGTCCGCCGCTCTTTATTATTTATATAAACGACCTCCCCAAATCCATAAAATCCTCTATGGTTCTGTATGCTGACGATAGCACTGCGATAGTAGTATCTGAAGACCCCTCGACTCATGAACATGAGATAAACCATACGCTATCATCTATAGTTAATTGGTTAAACTTAAATGAACTTAAAATAAATCTAACTAAAACATTTATAACGACATTTAAAACAAAAAATTCAAAATCCAATACTGTTAATATACAATATGAACAAATAAATATAGAAAAAATCAACTCTACAAAATTCCTTGGACTACACATAGACTCAGACATGAGATGGAGGACACATATCGAACAAGTCTGCACTAAACTAAGTCGGTATTCATATGCCTTGTATATGCTACGTAAAGTTGTCAACCAAAGTGCTCTTCTATCTGCTTACCACGCTTACGTTGGTTCGACGCTAAGGTATGGTATAATGTTTTGGGGGAATGCCACTGATAGAGAAACTGTCTTCAAAGCCCAAAAGAAATGTATCCGTGCAATATGTACCCTAAAACCTACAGATACGTGTAAACCACATTTTATAAATTTAAAAATATTGACATTCCCATCACTGTATATTTATGAACTAGCATTAGACATTAGAAATAATATTAATAAATATGAAACGTTAAAAAGTACCAGGCTGGCAAGTACACTTCGTGCAATAAGCCATAGGACGGCTATGTTTGACAAGAGTGCATTTTGTATGGGCCCTAAAATTTATAACAAATTACCAAGGAATATAAAGGCCGCTGAGAATTTTATGTCATTTAAAAATAAATTGAAGACGTATCTAATCAATAAAGCTTATTATAATGTAAATGATTATTTAAATGAAAAAATGTAATAAATATGTACTAAATAGATGACTGCTAATTTTAAAATTTGAAATGGATAATTAATAATTAATGACGAATAAATAAAATAACATTTGACATTTGCATGTATTAGTATTTAATATATATTTGCACGCCTGTTGAGGTAAAGTATGGCAATAAGAACTTTTTTGTTTGTAATATCTCATGTACCCATATTCCAGCAAATAAATGATTTTGATTTTTTTTTTGATTTTTTTTGGTTCATGAGATACAGCCAGGTGACAGACGGACAGACCGACAGACAGATGGATCGTGAAGTCTCAGTACTATTACTGAGACTTCACGATCCGTCTGTCTCAGCACGAGAAGCGAGGTCTTAGGCTACTAGACGATATACCACGCAAATAAATACAATTCTTTAAAAAATTCAAACAAATATTTTTTACTTTACTTTTTAGGGTTCCGTAGCCAAATGGCAAAAAACGGCACCCTTATGGATTCGTCATGTTGGTCTGTCTGTCCGTCCGTATGTCACAGCCACTTTTTCCGAAATACTAAGAACTATGCTGTTGAAACTTGGTAAATAGACTTATTCTGTGAACCGCATTAAGATTAACACACAAAAATTTAAAAAAACAATAAATTTTTGGGGTTCCCAAAACGTAGAACTGAAACTCAAAAATTATTTTTTCATCAAACCCATAAGTGTGGGATATTTATGGATAGGTCTTCAAAAATGATATTGAACTTTCTAATATCATTTTTATCTAAACTGATCAGTTTGCGCGAGAGACACTAAAACTTCGTACGAAAATTGGTTTTAACGAGATCTAGTTAGTAGTTTTTTTTAATACGTCATAAATCGTAAACCGCAATACGGAAATACAAAGTACGGAACCCTTCGTGCGCGAGTCCGACTCGCACTTGGCCGGTTTTTTTTTAATGTAGGTTCATTTTTCAGTTTTTTTCTGGAAGTAACCCTTTAGGTATATATATATATATATAGTAATCTTTATTCACAGAAATTTGTACATTTTTCACTAGCAATGCTTTAACTAAAATTAAAGTACACAAGAATATTAGCATTTGAGGCCGAACTAGGCGTAGCCTGTATTTCAGCCTTCAACGCCGTTTCCCTTGAGTTGCAATTAATAGTAAATATTTCGAAAATGATGATCCCATGTTTGAATGTACTTATCAAATACAAAGGTAATAAGTATATAATAATATAAAATCAATAAATTAGGTAATGCAAACTATAGATGTTAAACAAAACAGAAAAAAAAAATAACAGGAGGACGGACTAAAAAATAACAGATAAAGCAAAGAAAAACAAAAATACTAATGGTAGGTGTGTAACTACCATTGGTTTTGATTCCCTTACGATTCCTCAAATATGTAACATAAACGGCTGTATCTTTTGATCTCGTTGGTTTAGAACTTTAATTTTTCACAGCTCCAAAGTATTGCAGACTTGAGTATATCATATGAATTTCAACGTGATATATCTAGGCATTCCAGAGAAAAAGGTCTAGACACACGGACAGACAGACAGACGACAACGAAGTGATCCTATAAGGGTTCCTTTTTTACTTTTCAGGAACGGAGCCCTAAAAATAGGTGAGTAATATATGCCATAATAACAGATAATATATTATCACTTGAAATAACGTTCACATGATATAATTTTCATATGCTATAAAAACAAATAACCTAATTTCATGTGATCTAATATTACATTTCATATAAACTTCTTTTGCTCTAATAACATTTACTATAACGTTCATCTCATATAATTTTCAATTATTATAGCTTTTTATATAACGTTCAGTTGACCAAATTTTCATATTTACTCATTTTCTGCCCAAATTCTGTAGTGAATAAGTAAATATCAGAAAACATCATACTTTTATAGCCTCATCTAACCCACATGATTCACCAACCATAGAGCGGATCTGACACCGGTACATATAAGGTGAATATGAAAGAACAAAAAAACATATTAATTCGTAGTTATTTATTCATACAACAATGTTATAAGTGAAGACAAAATACTATGTTAAGGTTGACTAACCATATTTCAGTTTTAAGTTAGAGGCCAATGCTCGAAGGAATTAAATTTCAGTGTATTCCTCTTTATTTTTCAATTATATTAAACGTTACTATAGAATTGGAATATTATACTAACTGAATATTAGTTCAAATGTGCATTATAGAAAATGTTTATTAAACCATATAAAATTAGTAAACTGAAATTATATCAATAATTCATTCATATCATTTCATCGTTATACTAAAAAAAAAAAAAAAATGAAATTAGGTCATGTGATCGTTAGAACTTTTGTTATTATGCCATATGGTACGCACACGTTTGAAATCGCCAACCCGTCTTGAGTAAGTGTAATGATCAAAGCTCGTACTCCCTCTGTATGAGAAGGTCTTTGTCCAGCAGTGGGACAGTTACAGGCTGGCCCTTTCATACTTTCATTCTTCCCGGTTTAATCATTATTGAAAGGCCGCGAAGCGCGAGTGAAGCCTCTCTTTTCAAAAATTATTTCGTATAAAAAGAAAGAAGAAAGAAAGAAAAATTGTTTATTCTGCACAAACTAAACGCACAATACAAAATAAAGAGTGGCATTCACTAAAGGTACAAATTAGCCAAAAGCCTCGTATTTAAAACGAAAAATTATAAAAGTCTTCGGATGTCTGGATGTTGCATTTCTCAACCGATTCTCGTAAAATGCTTTGGGACGTTTACATCTCACAGATCCACTAGTATAATAATAGTTTAGATTAATTCATAAATACATAGTTCTCTATACTAGCAACCCTAAAACTGAAAACGTGACAAAGACCGCTCCCGGCTATTTGATTATTTAGTTCCAAGTTCGACTCCACATAAATATGTCGCTTAACTTATAAGTCCATACTAGGTGTACTGTGCAAACAGTTTCCGACCCCAGTGGCTAGGACCTCGCCCCTCGTGCTAAATTTCGTGGGAACAAAACTGGTAAAGTACCAATGCGGCTTTTACAATTCATAGGTATTTTCTAATTTTATCTTGGTAACGGTCAAGAAAAACAAGAGTACTGATCTTTACCCTGTTTTTGTTTTCAAAAAGTCTGGGCAGTTTTCGAACATTTCCCCACGATAAAAAGTGTGAGTCGAGCACGAGTTAAGCACTAAGTCATGTACTCTAGACGGACGTAGACCCTCGAACTGGCTCACTACGGCTTAAGAATTCGCGTTCCCTTGGTATAGTTCGTTCAATCCACGAAGACGCACCCCACCACTATTCCTCCTAACCGCTTATAGTATATGTGTGCAAGCATCCGTCAATGTTTGAGTGTTATCGGTACACACTAATTACCTATGAGTGCACACGCACACTACAATGAATAGACTAATCATTATAATAATATAAAGAAGAAGAATAGACTAATCATATCATTGGTGGGGCGCGTCTTCGTGGATTGAACGAACTATACTCCGTCCGTACTCGGCTCGCTTATCGTAGAACCAGCTAAACATTCAACTAATCGCTTATCTCAGGGCGTTTATTAAAATGATCGTAATTGCTTTAATTTTGTCCGAGATTTCAAGCTTAACTTAACCACGGTTACGCAGAAAATTTTACTGATAACATCGTCAAATTATTCTACTTTGCACATAACCTACCTTTGAGTTTTTTTCCTAAACCGAGTCAATAACGAGTGATGGAAAATATATAAATGTAAAAAACATACTTTAACTGCATCGAAAATCATTACCTGTAACAAATAAAAACAAAACATTAAAAGTTAAATAACAGTATAGAACATCACATCTGTTTCCCCGTAGGGCTCAGCAAAGGTGCACCTGTGATAGGTACACCTACACTTCGCCAGGAATGTGTAAGTCCTAAGCGAGCCTATTGCCATCAACGCGATACAAACCTGAACTCCGGGATGCTACTGAGGCGAATGAAAGTGGAAACAAACTTCTAAAACCCGACGCGACGTGACTCCACGCGACGACAACCGACGCATAGCAGTACTAATCAATCCCATATATTTAATATGGTCAGAAACACGTGATCACACGCATTCCTACTCGGTAACGTCCAGCCGGTCTGGATCAGCGTGTTGCCGGAAGAGCTACGCACGCAGTTTATTTCTAGATAACACCCGACGCCACGCGTCAGTCAGTCGAGACCATGCCTGGTAAAAATATATTTTTAAATAGTTTTTATTTAATAATAATACTAGAAACGAAGCTATGATACTAGCGAAGCGTGTAGCATCACGTGGCGTGTTGTATATGTGCACGATTCGCATCGGGTGACGATACGTCACGTCGCGTCAGGTTTTATTAGTATATTTTCACCTTCATTTATAGTTTAAAAGGATTGCAGGCAGAAGAAATGTTGGCCGTCCGGCAGCAAGATGGGAAGACGACATTGGCGCCATCGCGGATAGAACCTGGATAAGGTGGCTCAGAAGCGTGGCGATCGGCTCAAGAAAAGAGAGGTCTATGTTCAGCAGCGGGTGAAGTCGGGTTGTGGATGATGACTATGATGAAGAAGATTACCAGAGTTATCTAGCCAGGCAGAACTATTTAATAATTTAAAGCAAGGACGCTTCTACCTCTTTGTAAACACCACCGAGAAACAGTCAGCAAATAGAGACAGAAGTCCTTTCGCTCCCTACATACAAGTTTAATTTACATAACAAACACAACAGACCTAGCATTAATTGAATAACATGGGGCAGACAAAATAATTCAGTTGAACCTTGTTAAACGTCGGTCGCACCCCGATATTTATCACAATTACAACTTCAAGGTTACCACAATCGCGGACAGACAGAAGGATTATATACTACCTGATACGAGATAATATCCACCAAACCGCACTGGGTCTGCATGGTGTATTACAGCCCATTTCCTCTCACTCAGAGGAGGCTTGTGTCCCAGCAGTGGGAACATTGAAAGGCTGATGATGATGATGACGATGACGAGACAACGCCCCTGTATGCAAGCGCGACCACTGAACGTGGGATTTGATTTCCAGGTCGGGTGTGTTATTGGGATTGTCTCGGAGTTTGGAAATTGGTAGTGTGATATCTCCGTGCCTCGGAAAGCACGCCAAGCTGTTGGTCCTTCGCGTGATCTCTCCGCGGTCGTGTTTTATCGTTGTCTTATCTCTCTATAAAAATTACGGGACAGAGAGTTAATATGTGTTTACGTGTACATTTTTGCTCAACAATGTGTGTGTACTCGGCTAATCTCTGTTGAGATTGGCCACGGTGGTCGAAATCGGTCAGGAGGAAAAATTTGCTATTTATTATTAACGTTTCCGTTATAATTGGCTAATCAAAATACCTAGCTTTATTAATATTATGGTGATTTTTACACCTTGTTTATATTTTGTCAAATTTGCTTACTTTAAAGTTTAGTTTTCACCTAATTTACCATTAAAAATGCCCAAGTTGGATTACTTCAATTTCACAATATGCCCGTGGTTTTATATCAAGCCGAAAGATAGCGGCGGCGGCGGCCGAAGATGCAATGGACAGGAATGAACTTCAAGTCAATGTTTCTGGCCAAGCTATCTCAAACTAGATTATGTCGGTTCCAGATCCTGAGACTCTCGAAAAGTGACATTACAACAAAGCGTCGCAATAGCGATCGGGATCTAAACAAATTGTTATTTTATCAAGGAAAAGGAGACGACCGAAATATCAAAATATAAGGTACTAGCTTCTGCCAGTGGTTTCACCCGTTATACCAAGGAAACATATTCCCGGGATAAAAAGTATCCTATATATATTCCAGACTATAATCTATCTCTGTGCAAATTGCATACAGATTGGGCGCACGGTTGGCGCAGTGGTTGAGCGATTGACTGCTGCGCTGCGTGTCGCGGGTTCGATGCCCGCACGGAACAAATATTTGTATGACCTACAGATAGTTGTTCCGGCTCTGGGTGTTTGTGTATGTGAGTTTATATGTTTGTAAACGCACCCACGATACAGGAAGAAATTCCTAGTGTGGGGCAAAGTTTTAAAAAAATAAATAAAAAAATTCTGATCCGTTCAGTTTTTGCTGAAAGAGTAACAAAGATACAAACACAGTCACTAACTTTCGACTTTAAAATATGACGGTGATAGTGTTGTGACTGTACCTAGCCGACCCTAGGCTGAATAAAAATTTAGTTTTTCCTAAATTCCTAGATTTAGAGTTAAAGGACGGCTACTTCTAAAGAAGTAGAATCTGTGCCCCAACCAGCCGCACAGATTTGTAAGGTTCGTCTTCCTGACTTGGGCGCCTTTCCACCGTGTACACGTGAATTCCAAACTATGGTTTTGTTTTGTTTTGGAATTCACAGTTATAAAATTATAACTTGGAAGTGGTTTAGAAGGATAAAAATATAACTAAAGGGATATATACGCTAAATTGTTACAATTAACTAAAACTTGTGAGAAACTCTTTACACTAATGTATAGAGTATTTAAATCAAAGACCGAATAAAGGTCGCATATAGTGAATATACATTCAAGTATTAATACAAATATAAGTAACTAATTTGGCAGAGAGTTTTAACTCTAGAAGTAACTGGTTCATCTAATCAACTCACTTACAGACAGCCCATAGATCGCCCACCCGTCATCATTTCCTAGTGTAATTGCTGGTAAGAAGAAATGATGAAACAAACTTCCCAGCACACTTTTATGTCTGTTAGTCATAAGGACTATATTAGTAAAACAATAGTGATGTATGAAGTTACTTAGACAAAGGGATTGCAAAGTGCATTATATAATGACAGGGTTAGGATAGGAACGTTACGCTTGCGCTTTTGTACATTAAATTTTCACTTTACTCTACGTTATTTATTCAACGTTTGAATACCCCATTTAGTGACATGGACTGTTGCCTCGTCATACATGTATTACTAGGTCTACTCGCACAGAACCACTACTTGGACACTGCTACGATTCTAGCAATTCATGTTCCCTAAACTCTTTACAACTGTCCCACACAATCCTAAGTCAGAGAACTCCGATGTTCATCTGAAATTGTGTAAGACCAGTTAAGTTTAAATAACTGAAACGCGTACAGCTCTGAATAGCACCCTTTACGACATCCTATCCCATTACGACGATAACAAAGAATAGCGCAAGCGTTCCGTAGACTCAGTCTGTAGCAGAACCACTTGTGTTCGGTATTGCTGCACGCCGAAATGGATTAAATCGTCATTTCACATTTCATTTAATCTGCCCACTTCGTGGATATACGGGGCGGCTCGGAGCGGCTCCCATCCAATATCGTGTCTCGCTAAATAATGTCGATTCAGTATTGCCTACAATTGGCTTGGTGTGGTTTTAACGAGACACGTTCCCTAGCGTACTTAGACGATTTAGTTTGTGGTTCTTTGTGAAGCCTACCATGTGAAGCCTACCCCTCTCCCGAAATGTGCGACAGCAATCCCTACACAAGTTGTTCTGAGCTAGACCTTATAGGAAACAGTACTCATCAACTGCGTTTGGTCATCCTACTATTCCTTTCGGATCGGACATAGCCTGTTTTACATTTAGTGAATATCAACGGGTCCGCTTTCCATGAGTGTGTTATGACAGTTAAAAGTTCATAGTCACTTAGTCCATAGTCAAATGAGTTGTTTGCATAGTGTAAGTAAGGCATGAGGATGAGTATAGTGTATCGGAAAGCTTCACCGTGTCCCTATAACCAACCGCAATTGACAATTAACTGCCAAGGTGTGGATTAGGAAGTAATTACAAGGTCACGCCATGTTAAACAAAAGGTAAATTAGTGATTGGCCCTACCTATGTAATAAAACAATTAAATTAAAACTTACCCATCCATACTGTCACGCACTCACCATCTATCACTCTCTAGCACTCTAATATCATCACTCGTACGTCCTCCTTCGATCCTCACAACACGTCCGTTCTATCTCTCTGCCTAGCGTCAAGTCCTCTGTGTCATCCACAACACAACCGACCGCCCTTTCCTTCCCCAACCTTTTTCCTGTTCCCATAGCCCTATCCTACCTGCAGCGACGCTACAAGACCCTTTCGACTTCGTCGCCTAAGTGTTGTGTTTGTAAGTGTTTTCAGCTTGTTAACACATGATAAAGATAAATCTAAAACTAAAGAGTTTTTGTAGTGAGTCTCGGTTCTTGAGTCCCTCTGCTTGTACTTTCGACCACTTTGTTTTTGTTATCAGGTCCAATGTTGCATCACCATTTAAAAATGAATAGATTGTTTCGTAATTTATTGGGGTACATGTCACACCGTACTTATAGCCGAATGTTTATGTCTCAAAATGGTTTGCACATGTGCGCGATAGTTAAATAATATTCGATGATTAAATAAGATAAATGACGTGTAGTCACAGTGTGATTGGTCCCGGCCATTTCTGTAGCGATTGGCAATCCCATACATTTTTGCCATCTTACCAATCGCTATGGTGACGTTTTTGTTGACAGCATTTTATGTCATTTGTCTAGTGCCCCGGCTTATTTGCTGTATTCTCGCAAACTGTTCAGAGTTGACCTATTCCATTATTCTCTGCGGACAATAAACACTTAAAGTTTTGCTCGAACTGAAAAACGGATGAAGTTGCTGCAAAGTTTCCTTTGTCCACAGGCTCCTGGCTCGTGGGTGGGTTCGCGGCCGATATTGTGAAATATTAAACTTTAATTTCCTACTGTGAAGATAATGGTCGTTATGAGAAAAGTTGGGGATAACGGTCGCTGTGTTGTGTCCGGTTTGAAGAGAACTCTTGCTAAGGATGATAAATATATCATCTAGTATGTTAACATTTTGTATGAACGCCGAATGGAACCTAAGAAACGCAAAACATGCAATCCATTTCACACAAACATTTCAAAATATGACAAAAACCAGGGATTTGCTCGAAAACATTTTCCAGGTCAGTTTAAAGGACCTCCAATTTCCTCAGTTCCCAGGTCAACGGAAGAAACCCTCGATTAAAATTATAAATAATAAACTTCAACTATTAATCAGATTCTTTGAGGTGCAATCCAGTTGGAAGATATGATTTGGAATAAAGGGGTTTGTATTTTATTATTCTTTAGGGTTCCGTCCCTCAAAAGGAAAAAAAGGAACCCTGGAGGAGGGAAGGAATCTGTCAGTCTATGACAGCCAATTTGCTCCGAAACTACTCGAATGACTGACTTGATATTTGGTACACATAATATTTAAATCAGTGACCCGAAGACGGACGTGTAACGCAAACAAGTAAAATTTCAAAATTTAAATAACCCTCGACAAAGTATTATATCGTGCTTCATAATTTATCTAGTACATAGTAGATACGCTTCGATCGGCAATCTATTGAACACGTAATTATGACACGATATCTTGCGAAAACACCCCGATTCAAACAGTAAAACGGCCATAACTTTTAAACGGCTGAACCGATTTTATTCAAACATAGCAAAGAACACTCTCGACAAAATTACCTTTCAAACAAAAATCGGTCACCCGTTAAAACAAAAATACATCAAAATCGGTTCACCCGTTTGGATGCTATGATGCTACAGACAGACACAAGAATACACAGATACACAGCAACACACGTCAAACTTATACAACCCTCTTTTTCCGTCGGTTAATAAATGAATTTTAAACATGGGTACCACTTTTAGGGTATAAATTAGGACATTTAAAAAAAATGCAAACTATGTATTATGTCGTGTGACATATCAAATGATAGGGTGAGAATCTCAAATATTTATAATATAAATAATAAATAGTTTAATCATAATCATTTTCATTTACGGATATGGGTAGGTACAAAAGAAAAGATATTATACAGACAATAGTGTCCATTAGCCATATCCAACCATAAGGCATGCAAATTTACAAATAAACAGGTATCCTTTAAAACTAGAATTTAGCAATAATAATTTATCATTTATATTTTTCAAGTTTTTTAAGAAAATAGGCGAAAATTTACCATTATTATCCGTAGGCTTATTACGTATCTTTCAAGAGCAATTGTTTCAATTTCAATTCGTCTTCGTTTTGGTTTTTTTTTTAGAAATAAGTCATTTAACAAACAGCGAGCGATTAGCAAACGATTGTGTAGGACCTACCATACCTACACTGTAGGTAATTCCAACTTTTATGACATAAAGCGTTTGGTTGCGCGATGATTGCTTATTGCTTATACGTAATAAGCCTGCCGACCATTGTCTCCGTTACTACTGGGCCTTACATTTTGTAAAAAAACAGTAAATAGTTCTTTAGTTTAGTATTTCTTTAGTTATTACAGGAAAATTTATAAGAAGTCTATGGTATTTAAAGTAAAAAAGTAAAGTAAAAATCGCACTTGGCTGTTATTTTTTTTTAATTATAGATTTTAAGTAACTGTTTATCAGGATACACGAATTTATCACTTTGAGGCATTCTGAATGTTTCTTTTTTCTGATTATGATTAAAAATAAATAAATGATTAATATCAATGGAAAACGAACGTAGAGGAAGCTTGAAAGTGGCGCCAGTCACAAAAAAGTCGAAAGGTAACCGTTTGTCCTGGAATGGTCATATAATGAGGAGGGATGCAACGCATGATACTAAAACAGTTATGAATAAAAATGTAGATGGATGGAAAGGGTGGGGGAAAGGGTGGCGCGTGTGTTGGATCATGATGAAGGGAACCGGATGATCCAACACATGCGCCACCATCAGAGAAACATTTGAGAGAGCATGACACACTCATATAATACTAAGGAAATTGAGTTTATACACTACAAATATATTCATTATATACTTGCCGGTCAAATAAAACATGGATGGACTGTGTGAGGAGCGATATAAAAGAAAAGGTAGTCGGTGATAGCGTGACAGGGGAGAGGACGGTATGGAAGAAAAAAACGTGTTGCGCAGACCCCAAGTAACATGGGATCTAGTCAATACACAAAGCTAGTTTATACACCAAGAGAAAATTAATGACATAACTTCTACATCAGAGCTCAAGTGGCAAATTAGCGGTTTTAAAGAGCGAAGAAAATATTAAGCTAGCTCTAAAAATATTCTTAAGAGGGCTGAGAGTCTCACAATTTCCGAAAACATTCCTAGCAAGAAGTTCGCTCGTCGTTAACCGAAATTTTTCTTTTGAATATCTTATGACAGCGGCAGCTCCAAGTTTTTCATTTAAGATTTAAGACGTAATTTATTTATTCATCTGTTTTACGAGTTCCTAATGGGTCGCTTTGAAAAATGTGGCTTTAAAACTTTTTATTGTTGCTAGGTACAATAAAAACTAGTAAAGATAATATCTATTTAAAAACTGTATTTACCATCGACACGCTTAGAAGACTTAGTAAGTAAATAGTAAGGGACATTCCTGATGCCGTGACATAATTTAAATCGCGTCGATTTACGATATCGCGCACGTATTTTCTAAGAAAATTACCGGTGCAAATCGGTCCTACTGCATCACATAGACAGACAGAGAGACGGATCGCGGAGTCTTAGTAATAGGGTCCCGTTTTTACCCTTTGGGTACGGAACCCTAAAAATGTTTCTCATAGAACGTCAGGCTAAGCTACTAACAATTAAACGATCTCTCGCTAAACTTATACTTATTTATTGTTTAACGTACTTGCAATTTTACTTCGTAAAATCGCTTATTGTGTGTGATATAAATCGAATTGCGTCGAACCATCAGGATTCCGAAAGAGAGCAGTGGTGGCCCAGTGGTATCGGCCGCGACTTACAAGTTGTAGGTCACGACCTAAACGAACCCACGGGTTCGAGCCCAGGCAGGCGCTTTACTTTGTGTAAATTATTTCATCACCAATGCTCTCAAAACGGTGAAGGAAAACATCGTGAGGAAACCGGCATGTCCTAGAACCAAAAATTCAAAGACATGTGACATTTACCAACCCGCACTGGGCCCGCGTGGTGGATTACGGCCCATTCCCTCTCACAGAGAGGAGGCCTGTGTCCCAGCAGTGGGAACATTAATAATAATAATAATAATAATAGCCAACAGGTTCGGCGTTCCCGAAAGGATCTGTCGACATGTTGGATAGATTATAAGAAGGCCTATGACTCGGTGCCTCATACATGGCTCATGAGGGTGCTAGAATTGTATAAAATAGATACAACTCTACGCACCTTCCTGATGTCGTGTATGGGGCAATGGAGCACAGTCCTTCGCTATCCAGGATGTCGAAATATCCAGAGGAATAGCGAACCTGTAAGGATTGAGCGAGGTATATTCCAGGGCGATAGTTTGAGTCCACTTTGGTTTTGCCTAGCCCTGAATCCTCTAAGCATGCTGCTGGAGAATTCAGGGCTAGGCTATCGGTTGAAGAGAGGTGGTCAGGTTATATCTCACCTCCTTTACATGGATGATCTGAAGCTCTTTGCCCCCAGCAATCTTCAGCTGATGGAGCTACTGAAAGTAACTGAAACTTTTAGTAACGCCATCAGGATGGAGTTTGGTGTGGACAAATGTGCGGTCATGCATGTAAAGCGAGGGGAGATTGTGGAATCCGTAGGAATTCAACTCGCGGATTCCATAAACCTGAGATCCCTCTCTCCAAACGAAACCTATAAGTATTTGGGTATGTCGGAAGCGTTAGGTATCAGCACTACTGACATGAAGCAATCGTTGAGGGAACGCTTCTTTGGCCGCCTGAAAAAGGTATTCAATAGCCTTCTTTCAGGCGGAAACAAGGTGCGCGCCTTCAACGGTTGGGTCATGCCGGTATTGATGTACTCTTTCGGCGTACTCAAATGGACTCAAACGGAACTCGACGCCCTGGATAGGCGGGTCCGTACACTGCTGACTGCAAATCGAATGCATCACCCACGATCGTCAGTCATGAGATTGTATATCCCGCGGAAGTGTGGAGGCCGAGGCTTTTTAAATGCCAAAAACCTCCACAACCGCGAGATATGCAATCTCAGGGAATATTTTCTACACACCGACGTAGGTATGCATCGAGATGTAGTAGCAGTGGACAAGGGACTCACCCCGCTCTCCATGGCGAACGAGAACTGGCGCAAGCCTGTAGTGCTTGAAACTAACGACCGTAGGGAAGTATGGCAGAGTAAGGAGCTTCACGGACGCTTTTTCCGGGCCCTACATGGGTCTGATGTAGACCAAGCAGCGTCCGTAGCCTGGCTGCGTTTCGGTGACCTCTTTGGGGAAACCGAAGGTTTTGTCTGTGCAATTATGGACGAAGTTATCATGACGAATAACTACCGGAGATTTATTGTGAAGGATGGCACGGTTGACATCTGTCGGGCATGTCACCGCCCGGGTGAATCGATCCGCCACATTATCTCTGGATGTTCTCGTCTAGCTAACGAAGAGTATTTGCATAGGCACAATCTTGTAGCCAGGATAATCCACCAGCAACTTGCTCTGAAATACACTCTTGTGGCATCGGAGGTACCGTACTACAGGTATGTGCCCGACCCAGTTCTCGAAAATGGCAATATCACATTGTACTGGGATCGGTCCATCATCACTGACAGGACTATTATCGCTAACAAGCCTGATATAGTGGTGGTGGACCGAATCGAGAGGCGTGCAATGATTGTTGACATAACTGTCCCGCATGACGGGAACCTCGTGAAAGCCGAGAAAGATAAACAAATCAAGTATCTTGACTTGGCTCGCGAGGTTGTCGACATGTGGGATGTGGACACAGCGATCATTGTACCGATAGTCGTGTCAGCCAATGGCTTAATAGCCACGAGCCTCGACCAACATCTTAGAAGGCTCTCGTTAGGCAGCTGGGTCAAGGGCCTGATCCAGAAAGCAGTACTGCTGGACACGGCTCGTATAGTTAGGAGGTTCCTCTCTCTGGAGCCCTGACCGCCGGTAGCTTGGACCCTGTTCCCGATACCGGTGGGCCTCTATTTTTTATATTTTTAAATGTGTTTGTTTTTTAATTTATTTTATAAAAATATTTAAAAATGTAAATAATAAGAAAACTGTTAAATAAAGGAAATAATAATAATAAAGAAGTATGGCAGAGTAAGGAGCTTCACGGACGCTTTTTCCGGGCCCTACATGGGTCTGATGTAGACCAAGCAGCGTCCGTAGCCTGGCTGCGTTTCGGTGACCTCTTTGGGGAAACCGAAGGTTTTGTCTGTGCAATTATGGACGAAGTTATCATGACGAATAACTACCGGAGATTTATTGTGAAGGATGGCACGGTTGACATCTGTCGGGCATGTCACCGCCCGGGTGAATCGATCCGCCACATTATCTCTGGATGTTCTCGTCTAGCTAACGAAGAGTATTTGCATAGGCACAATCTTGTAGTCAGGATCATCCACCAGCAACTTGCTCTGAAATACACTCTTGTGGCATCGGAGGTACCGTACTACAGGTATGTGCCCGACCCAGTTCTCGAAAATGGCAATATCACATTGTACTGGGATCGGTCCATCATCACTGACAGGACTATTATCGCTAACAAGCCTGATATAGTGGTGGTGGACCGAATCGAGAGGCGTGCAATGATTGTTGACATAACTGTCCCGCATGACGGGAACCTCGTGAAAGCCGAGAAAGATAAACAAATCAAGTATCTTGACTTGGCTCGCGAGGTTGTCGACATGTGGGATGTGGACAGAGCGATCATTGTACCGATAGTCGTGTCAGCCAATGGCTTAATAGCCACGAGCCTCGACCAACATCTTAGAAGGCTCTCGTTAGGCAGCTGGGTCAAGGGCCTGATCCAGAAAGCAGTACTGCTGGACACGGCTCGTATAGTTAGGAGGTTCCTCTCTCTGGAGCCCTGACCGCCGGTAGCTTGGACCCTGTTCCCGATACCGGTGGGCCTCTATTTTTTATATTTTTAAATGTTTTTGTTTTTTAATTTATTTTATAAAAATATTTAAAAATGTAAATTATAAGAAAACTGTTAAATAAAGGAAATAATAATAATAATAATAATATCGTTTATTTATAACATAAGGCACATTTTACAATAAAAATATCTTAAAAATATAAAAGAAGACAGTTGCTTATTTGCCTGAACTAGGTTGAACCTGTGTTTCAGACTATGAAGTGCTTAAAACTAATAATAATAATAAATTAACAATGACATAGCTTATATATGAATACTTAAGTTAAAGACAAAGCAAAATTATTATTTTGTTACAGCCAGGAGATCTTCTGTCTCTCCGTAAGAGATGCGAAGTAGATGTTCAATAATAGTCTTTTTACAGCTAAAATAATTTAAGTTATAGATACTTAATTTTCTATTTAATCTATTGTACAGAAATGGTCCTAAGAATGTAAAGAATCTATTTACAAATACATATTTTGAGGATGGATTAGAATCGCAGACAATATCATTTCGTCTCTTATTATTTATGTATTCGGCGTTATAGGAAAGCATGGTGTGTTGTTTTAATACTAAATGCATAATGAAAAGCTGGCGAACAGTCAGCACGTTGCAGGATTTGTAAAGAAGATCAGTAGGGTAGAGAAAAGGGTGGAAATAGGCTACTTTTAAAATTGCTCTCTGAGCCCTTTCAAGAGGCAGTAGGTTCGTTTTTGGTGCCCCACCCCATGAGGTGATACAGTAATTGATTACAGATTGACCTAGGGCCAAATAGACTTGTTTGATCAATTTTGAATCTGCAATCGTTCTCAACTTTTTAAAAACATAAATTAATTTGCGCACTCTATTAACTAAGCTATCAATATGAGGTCTAAATGAGAATGTTTCATCTATAATAACCCCGAGATATTTTATGTTGCCTGTTTTGAGGATAAATGGACAATTACACATGCTGACTGGCTGGGATCCACATTTATGGGCATACAGATGAGAGTTAGCAATGTTAAATTGAGGCTTGCGCATGGAGAAGTGAATATATTTTGTCTTGTCAGCATTTAGTGTTAGTAAATTGTTTTGTAGCCAATTTGTCACAGTATTGAAACCTTGTTGAGCATATTCATACAATTCATTATTGGTTTTCGCGGTAAAGATTAACGCCGTGTCGTCGGCATATGATATGAGTTTGCCTTGTTTAATATCTAAATTACACAGATCGTTAATGTAAATCAGGAATAGGGTTGGGCCCAGAATGCTTCCCTGAGGAACACCATAACCAGTATTTTTTTGCTCATCGCTAATAATGTCGTCTATTTTAACACATTGAGATCGTTCATCTAAGTAGTCAGCAAAAAGTTTCAGCGGTGTTCCCCTTATTCCTAAAGCCTCTATTTTTTTTAGAAGCATAGGAACGGACACCGTATCAAAGGCTTTTGCTAGATCAAGGAAAACCCCCAGGGTCTGGTTTCCTTTGCCAAGTTCTTCTGCGATATAATCTGTCAGACTATGCACCGCATCAGCTGTGGATAGTTTGGCTCTGAACCCAAATTGCGCAGATGATAATAGTTTGTTTTTTTCTAGATAATTAACTAGTCTACTGTTAACAATTTTCTCTAGTATTTTAGATATTGAAGGGAGTAAAGATATTGGTCTATAATTATTTACTAAGTTTTCGTTTCCAGATTTAAAGATAGGGATTACAACTGCTTTTTTCAGACATCTAGGGAAAATACCTTCAGATAAACAAATACGAAATATATGCGTTAAGGGAGGTACTAGGATATGCTTAAAAGTTTTAAGGATCTTATTGCTTATATTATCCCATCCAACTGCACAGTCATCCTTTAGTCCAGATATGATTCGGGTTATTTCATCTTCGTCAGTATCCAGCAATCCAAAAGATTTTAAAGAACATCTATTATTTTGGGAAGATGGTAGAACACAGTAATGATTTGGAATCTGTTCGGCAAGAGTTTTCCCAACATTTGCAAAAAAGTTATTAACGTGGTTGGCTGACAAGAGAGGTGATGGATTAGAAAGCAGCAAGCTCGAATTTGATTCACGCTGTTTCGTCCTATAGGTGACGTTCTTAATATGTTTCCAAAGTTGCTTGCTATTGTTTCCTGCTCTATTTAATTCATTTTTATCGTAATTAATTTTTAAGTTCTTTAGGAGGTTGTTGCAAAAATTTCTGTATCTCTTATAGGTTATTTTAATGATTAGATTATCAGGGTTACTCCTAGATCTCTGATGAAGTTTATCTCTGTGTCTTATACACCGAATTAGGCCAGGAGTCATCCAAGGCTTGATGTTACGAAGTTTTTTGTTTACTATAATAGAAGTCGTATTACGTAATATTGCTAATTGAACATGTTTTATTAAGTACGATAAAGCAAAATTAGCGTCAGCAGTATTGTAAACTGGGTTAAAGTCAAGATTGCATAAATCACATTCGAGTTTGTTTATGTTTAATTGCGTTTTCGTCTGGGGACGATTTAGCTTAGGCAGCGTTAAGTTTAGGGTTAGTAGAACAGCGTGATGGTCTGTAATAGTTGAGTTAGTAACAAGCGTAACATATGAAAAGTTAGATTTGATCATCATATGATCCAGACAGGAACCACTCTGATGAGTAGGCAAAGTATGTGCGGGGAGAAAACCATGGTATGAGCAGATATTAAGGTAATCTTGGGCCCCTGGGTCGCAGTTTTCCGAGTTAATGTTTATATTTATATCACCTGTTAATATAACATTCTTAAATGAACTTAGTGCTTCAAAGATCTGGTTTAAGGATGCGTGAAAAGAGTCTAAATTTCTTGCAGAAGGGGACCTATAAACAGTGATTATTGCTGTACTTGTACCAATTTTGATAACCAAACAATTACTCACACAGTCTTGAAGTATTGGTTCTTCGATTGTGACCATTAATGATTCCTTACAATAAACAACCACACCATCGTTTTGATTGTTGTTCACTGTAGTATACAATAAGTTGTATCCCGGCATTACTGGAAGGTGTTCCTGTCGGTTAGATAGCCAGCACTCGGTTAGTACCATTATGTCACAATCAAAGTTAAGTCTGTGAAGAAAAACGTTAAAGCTATCTATGTTCTTATAAATACTGCGAATGTTTTGAGTCAGTATGGTTAGTGAGTTTTGATATTCAGAAAGATATTGCCTGCAGTCCTCAACCTCACATGACTTTGCATCGGTACGAAATGTATTATCTATATCGGTCAATAAGGTATTATCCATAGTATAAGAAAAATATAAACAATAAAATTAAGTCTTAAAAATATTCGAATATGTGGCGCTCTTAGGCGCCTTCATAATCAATCGAGTTAATGTACCTGTTTTCGGCAGATTTTTTTGCAGGACACTCTTGTTCTCCCGTTTTATGGCTGGCTGGTTTATTGAAGCGCAGACATGTTGCACATTTTGGCGCTTCGGCTTTCTTTGTGCAGTCGGAGATAGTGTGTCCTTCTTCACCGCAATGTCCACATGTGGGGGCAGCTACTTTGCATGTCTTAGCCGCATGACCGTACTGCTGGCACTTGTAACATCTCGTTACCAGTGTGAAGTCTCTTACCGGGCAGGAAGTCCAATTTATGAACAATCTCTCTTGTGAGATTAGAGCCTTGCGAATGATCGCAGGGACTTCTAAGATGTAGTTGCAGTTCTCAACATCTTTTCTACCAGATTTGTGGCTCAGTTTGATTAAGGACAAGAAGGTATCTCTGGATATAGTTGGCAGTTTTTCGGCTAAGTTTTGATCGTAAATGGATTTATATACCTCATTTTCCGACATTAATAGGCTGATGATGATGATGAAGGTTCATATTTGGTTTGTGCAAATATGAACCTTACACGAAATTCAGAAACATGGTCATCTTTCTGAATTTCGTGTGTTGTGGTTGCCAATACGCCATCGCCGGCATTTTCATATTCTTTGCCTCCTGTATAATATTCCCTTTCTTCAGAAATGTATACAATAGAATAGAATTAAATTAATAGAAAGATAATTGGGTAGCACAAAATAAGCACAAAATAATTAGGTAATCTTCAAAGCGAGGGTCCCGCTCTACTTACATACAAACATCAACGGCGGCTCGCCGCAAACTTAGCAGCTAGGTCGTATGTACGAGTTGACGGCCCTGCATTCAACCGCCGCGGTTGAAATTTTGTGGCGGTTAAGTTCGTACGATCACAAGCGGTTGCAATTTAAATGGCAAAGTGGTAAGCCGCCCCCGAGTTTACCGCTAGTGCGTAATAGTGGGCTTAATGTCAAAAATGTATGGGATTGTCAATCGCTATAGAAATGGCACGTTCACTGTTCTTGTTCTTGTAATGTAAAGTTTGTATGTCGGTTTGTGACAGTTATTTAATTGTTTGATTATTTAATTTTATGTGATTGTGTGGCCGACTTGCGTGCGAACTCAAACTCAAATATTTATATTTATGTTTGAATCATGAGTATGACTGTGCGAAGTCTATTTAAAGTTTTCCTGGACGGTCACGGTACGGCTTCCTTACCCGAGTGGATTTTATACAGATACGAATTCCAGCAACAGGCTAAGGCAGAAAGAAGACAACCAATGTCTAAATGAGAGAAGTTAAAGAAATAACCTAATAGCCGGGGACTATTAGATCTGCAATGTTGGGGTTTCATCAGTTTACAAAACGTTGCGGTATGCGGTTTCAAACTCACAATCGTATGAAGAACGTCTAGAATGGTCTTATATTCCATTGAGACCCAATCACACTAATATTTTAAAGCAGAAAGTTTGTATGTTTGTTACTCTTTTACACAACAACTACTAAACGGATTTGGATGAAATTTGGTACAGAGATATATTATAAAATGGAATAGCACATACTTTTTATGCCGGGAATATGTTCCCTTGGGCTAATTTTCGACATTCACGAAGAAGCTATTTTATAATAAAATAAAATAAAATTACGTTTCAAAAATTATATATTATCTAACTAAAAGAGCTTTTAGCTTATTACCTACCAACTTACGAAAGAACTTAAAAACTTTTCCTCAACCACTCTTTAATAAACTCTTTTCTCTATAATATAATGCAAATTATTTTCTATAAATCTATAGATCATAAACAACAATGCCGTTTGTGTTCTCATAACTGGCGTGCGTGTATTACTAGATCTTCCTTTATTTATCGTGTGAGGATGTGGCCCACGGAGTAAATTAACTCCGTGATGTGGACACCTCTGGTGTCAAGTTAATTAAGCCGCCTCTGGGAACCCCACAGGCCTCTGACTTGGCTATTTCAGACTTACATTAACTATATTAGTCCAGGTTTCATCACGTTGTATTCCTTCACCGTTACCTCTGATGTCTAAGATAAACTTAGAAAGTACATATGAATTTCAAAATGTCACATTGGTACTTGCCCGGATTTGAATCCATGACCTCACGCACGAGAGGCGAGGTCTTAGCCACTGAGCCACCACCACTTTATATAACTAAATGTATGATCGTAAATGAAGCAAAAGGACTATGTATAGATCTTAGCAGGTGGTGTCTGCAGTTTCTGCCTACCCCCGTGTGAAAAAGACGTGAGTATATGTATTTGTGTAGATATTACTAGACTAAATTTTATAAACAAACAAGCCATCTTACTTCAAAGAAGTAAAATCAATTTGAGTTTCACAGAATTCAATCCAATTACTGTGGAACACATTGTTGTTCATAACAAAACCTTACAATATAGGATAGATCACAATTAGTCCGGCCTTTGTTTTCGATATTCAATAAAATATCATTTTACAAAATCATGTACAATAGTGTCATGCTGTCTATTTCGTTGGGAATATTCGTTAGCTTACTATATAATATTCACATCTTAACTTGATATACTTACTGTACATCAAGTATGCTAGTAGTAGTAGGCTCGAGGAGGAGTTCGTGGCTACATTAACAGCTGCACGGGGCGATCTTCAAGGTTAAGCAACGCTTGCTGGGGTCAGTCCGTTGATGGGTGATCAATGTGTGATATAACATACCGAGATTCCTCCGTGCCTTGCCAAGCACGTTAAGGCGTTGGTTCCGGCTGTCATTTGAAGATCATTGACACTTGACAGTCTACTACCATTGAATAATTTTTTTTGATTGATATATTTTCCTGTCATATACCTATGGGATAAATTTCTAATATACTGGGCTCAGTGTCCATACAAAATTACACATTGTTTAGTCATCCAAAAAGTTTGTGGCGCCGAAAGTACGCTGATTGCACGACTTCTGTTTCGTATCGAACGTCATTCCAAACCGTCACTTTCTATACCTACGTTAATTTTGTCAGTGCGATATAAAGGTAACACGTTTGTATGGAGAGTATTGACAATGCATGTGTTAGAATTTGAAGTATGTGTGACGTCATTAAATCATGAATTTTAATTTTTCATTTTTCACTTGAAGTGACAATGGGTTTGCTACATAATACATACCTGTCATATTTATGAAGCGCCTACCGACAAATGTTTAAGTACCGACCTAAATTATTATTGTGTTAACTACCTACAAATGTAAAAGAGTACCCACCTAAGTAAATATTGTTGTGTACAGGAAATAACTCTTAAACTTGTATTAAGCCACATTGATATTCCTAAATTATTACGTAATTTTTAATGATTATTGTGATGTATCCTGGATTTTATTTTGCTATATTAGTATTATAAAGTCCTTTGAAACAATTAGTACAATACTGTCTGTTAGTATCAATATTCTTTCGAATATTGATTAAGAATGACTAAAGAGGTGTTATTAAACTCCTTAATTGTCTTGTTACGTTTTAAAATGGATTCATTACATGATAATTTATGATTCTTCACCTAATTGTGAGATTATTAGCAATATAGAAAATGGCGGGATACCGCGCCATTTTTATAAAATATTGTGTAATGGATAAGCTGACTTACTTTTCTGTGAACTACAAGCCAGATATATATTATTATATTTCCTGTATCATTAATAATTGGTGTAGGATCGACTACACAAGGCTAACGTAAGTTATTTGATATTATAAATTTATTATCGCTAATGGTTGTGTTGAAACTTTATTTATAACATATTATGGCCTTTATTCCTAATATGTAATATTGATTTAAGGGCTAGTCTATGTCCTTTGCCTTATCCTTGTTATTTTGATTCTATAATATTGTAAACACTTTGTGATTGTAAAAGATATCGATAAATACTATAAAAGAGCTTCCGTGGGGTTTGTTGCCCTTCTTCCCCACGAGAACTAGGTCTAGCGACCGGGCAGTAAGCTCGATGAGCCTTCTAAATATGAATTAATTGACAAGCCTTATTTAAATAAATACCTAGTCTTGTCTTTCTGTGCTTTTATTTATAAAACTCTTTCCTTACACACCATATACATTGGAACTCTAATACACAGTAAATAACCGACAACCATCTTGACATTCAAAGCTTGCTATCTTGGTAGATATACTTTTATATAGAGTTCCACTCATGATTCTAACACATGCATCTAGCCTGCAGGGGCGGTACTATAACTTATCAATGCCATCATAATTCCGCTGTGAAAAAGGGTAGTGCTCTTCGTCCTGTAACATCTCTCTCTTACAGTGCAACCATGAAGTGTTATCACGTCAGACGTAAGGCCCCTGGTCGCCGAATGGTATAAAAATACGTACTCTTTACCCTTAACACTGTTGTAACGACTTCTGCAGTTCATCTCGACGAACATTGTAAGGAAACAGCATAACCCCACTACTGTGAATCGTTAAAATGGAACTCTACATTATTATGTAAGTACCTAGTGACAATAAAGTTACAATGTAAGTCGTGTATCTCTTGCAATGTGCTGAAGTGGTCCCGGAGGTACACCTATTACTTCACTGTATTACAGTGACCCTTGTTCCAAGAGGAGAATGCTGAAATGAGGGTAATCGCGTTTGAATTTGCCACTAGGGGCGCTGGTGTAAAGTGAGGTCTTCAAAACGTAAAATTTCATAGTTTTTTGGCTTTTAGCGCGAGTTTATGCAACACCTCTTTGAATTCCGTATCTGAAGAGTGCAAACGGAGCCCTATTGCTATCACTCACGTGTCCGTGTGTCTGTCCGTCTGTCTAACTGTCTGTCCGTCGTCTGTCACACATTTTGTTCCGAAGAGTTTTTTAAGCTCCCATTGAACTATGAACTTGAGATTTAGTGATAATGTTTATTATTACGTATATTTTACTAACAAATACCAATATATTGATAAATTGGTACGGAACCCTAAAAGTGTGAAGTCCGACACGCACTTGCCTGGTTTTTTATTGTTGTGAATATTTTCTAAATATGGCAGATTAAGATAAGTACGAGTAATATTATTGTATAACTAAGAGTGGGTCTTAAAATGAACATGGAAAAAACCAAGGTCATGGTGAATACCCAATAACACCCACTCCTATCAAAGTCGGAGACTCTACACTCGAAGTCGTAGACGAATATGTCTACAAATGGTCCAGTTGGGTAGATCTAACTTCGAGAAAGTGGTCAACCGTCGAATCCGACTCGGCTGGGCGGCATTCGGGAAGTTGTGTGGTATCTTCTCGTCCAATTTACCGCAGTGTCTCAAAACAAAAGCCTATGTCCAGTGTGTGTCGCCAGTGATCATCTATGGGACCGAGACGTGGTCGTTCACAATGGTCCTTATCAGAAAGCTTAAAGTCACCCAAAGGGCAATGGAGAGGGCTATGCTCGGCGTTTCCTTCCAAACATATGTGGCAGTGGGCAGGGCACATTGCTCGCAGAACGAATGGCCGATGGGGCCGAAAAGTTCTGGAATGGTGACCGCGAACCGAAAGACGATTGGCAGGCCTCCCACTAGGTGGACTGATGACCTGGGTAAGGTTGCGGGAAGATGCGAGACGCACGGGATCGGTTAATGTGGCGACGCCTGGGGGAGGCCTATGTCCAGCAGTGGACGTCTTTTGGCTGAAATGATGATGAAGATAAGTACTGATTTTACCAACCGCTACATTAATAGAATTTTATGTTTCGGAAAATTGTATCCTCCTTTTATTTCGAAAAACCTCTTCTTCTTCTTTTACTGCATCACACATTAAGTAATACATAGAAATGATCAAGGTGCCAGCAGATACCTACTAGAAACCCTTTATTTAAAAGCACACATTTTTTTTATCTACGAAATTTGGTGATTTTCCAGAGTGTGTGACGTAAAACGTTGGGATCAGATGTCATCTGAATATGAGAGTGTTTACGAGTCCCTTCAGGGCGACGTCTCGCTTTACGCGACCTTTCCATCGAACACCTACTTACCGTAACAAGATCTGACCTCGTAACCAACCATCAAGGCTTTTTCCAAACACAAAATCACCTTATCTTTATGAAGATGTGTTTTTAACCTAAAGAGGTTAATTCGCAAGGGGACAGCACTATGGGATTTACTTGCTTTACGTAGCACTGAGCACTAAGCAAAGCCGCTCGGAATGTGTCTTCGACAAAAGATTACATAACATCGTCACGCCTGTATGACCCGAAGGGCTCAGCAGAAGTGCGTTTATATTACATCCTCATTTCTCCGGTTATGTGTATTTTTTGAATTATTGGTTCTAGGACATGCCGGTTTCCTCACGATGTTTACTTTCACCGTTTTGAGAGCAGTAGTGAGCAGTGGTAAGACATGTGACATCCACCAACCCGCACTGGGCCCGCGTGCCCATTCCCTCTCACAGAGAAGAGGCCAGTGTCCCAGCAGTGGGAACATTAATAGGCTGATGATGTGATGTATGTATTTCGCCGGTTGTGTCCAATAGGGAGCGAACCTACTATCCTAAACCGGGCATTTAGTACTGTTCTCATTTCTGGGACGGATCTGCAAAATACCGGCTTGATGCACGATAGTCGATCGAAATACGAGCCTTGAAGCTCATCGGCAATGAGGCACTGGTCGAGTTAAAGCTCCAGGGTTTGAACATCGTCACCGAGTTGCCAGCTTGTCGGCTTTTATCGGTTGCGTTTCGGGGAGTGCGAGATGGTATTGCATGATCTAATGCCGCCTAGCCCGTTTCATCATCGGACTACAAGACGTACGGCGATGCGCCATCGGTACATGGTGGACATCCCAACCATACGCACTAAACATTTTGGAAATAATTTCATTAAGAGTGGAATTCCCTGCCGGAGTATGTGTTTACCGATAGCTACAACCTCGGGATCTTTAAGTCAAGAATTGAATAGGTTACTTCTAGGCAAGCGTACTTCACAGTCGGCCACATCATCGCTTACCATCAGGTAAGATTGTGGTCAAGCGCGAGACCATTTTAATAACAAAATGAAAAAAGACCAGTCTCCGGACTACTATAGAAAAATTCCAGATAAGAATAAGAATAATATTTATTCACAGAAATTTTGTACATATTACACAAATGAAGTACTCAAACTTAATGTAAATTACATAAAATATTAGCATTTGAGGCCAAACTAGGCATAGCCTGTATTTCAGCCTTCAACGCCGATCCCCTCGAATTGGAGATTGTAGTTATTTGTTAAGTTGTACATAGAATTATAAAGATCCAATTTTTAAATAAACATGTCCAATGTAATGTAGACATGAAAAAAAAATAGAAATAACAAAAAATACAAATTGAAAAGTAACGGTAGTAGGTGTGTTACCAGTCCTCTCTTTGTGTGTGATGTAAGTGAGTGTGAGAGGGTGTTTTTTTTTTTCCTGTCCACTGTTTTGTTCTTTTTAAAAAACAAATTAAATTATAGATTGAGTATACATCAATAATTTAAAGCAGATGAACAAACCCAATAACATCTGAAAGTGTTATTGGGTATTAGTGTTACTGGATCGAACTCAGAAACGCATTCTCTGAAGTAGCACGTGCGACCACTGGACCAACGAGGCAATCAGTCAAAACCTAGTGTACCTACACACAAAGTTCTACGTGCTTCTACTGAAATGTTTAAACCCCCGACGGAAAAAGAGGGGTGTCATACGTATGACGTGTGTGTACCTGTGTCTTTGAGTATCTCTGTGGCATCACAGCTCGTAAACGGATGAACCCATTTTGATTTCGTTTGTTTTTGTTTAAAAGGTGAATTTATTGAGAGTGTCCTTAGCTATGTTTGAGGAAAATCAGTTCAGCCGTTCGAAAGTTATGGGCGTTTTTCTGTTTCATTCGGGGTGTTGCCACGAGATATCCTGTCACAATTACGTGTTCGCACAATAACGAATTACTGCGAGTGTGCAGGCGTAAACATTAGCTCCGTGTTCAAAAATAATTTTAAAATATTGAAACTAATTTTTCATCAAGTCTATGTGAATAATATGATTCAGTGTTGCGTGACTCCCATTATATAATGTTTGTGATAAAAAAAACTATTTTAAAAAACAGAAGTGACTAAAAACACTAAGTGAAATCTAACAGCTGAATTAGTGAAGTTTTCCATAATATTATTACTCCACAACATAATAAATACCCCAATGCAGAAATCAGCAAATACAGTTCAAGGAAATAATATGAACAAGTGAGTGTATTTTTAAATATAACTCCAAAAAAAATCGTTGAGCAAAATAAAAACACGGATACATTTTGCATCATTCAAAAATGACCTTTGGACCTCAATGACCAGCAAATTTTTTCACCCGATATGATAAATTATTTCGACCAAGATTACTTAAGTTCAGTTGGCGGTAACGCCAAAACATTCGACTTAAGCGACACTAAGTGCCGGTTCGAATCTCAGTGGCACAGGACTTTTTGTGGATGTTTCACCAACAAATTTTCTAACAATATTATAGACCAATTCGTTTCAAACATGTACCCACATAATTCCGAATCAAAACTAAGCTACTGACATGGAATAAATATAGAATTGTCATAACATTACGCTTTGTGTGCCCCGAAGGGTTCGACAGCGGTGTAGGTATACTTGTATAGAATTGAGTCGTTGAAGATTAATAAATAAGCCACAACAATAATAAAACTAATTACAATAAATAGGTTACAAGGATAACCATGGATAGTGTAAATAGAAATGTCACACTCCGGAGACACAGGTCAATGAACATGTTAAACAATAACTCTATGGATTCTACATTATCTGAAGACATGTTGGGCCGAAGTTTGGACCTGTCAACCAACGTACAAAACTGTTGCACAGAAGGATTGAGAAACGAGTTGAAACAGCTGAAATCAAGTTTAGAAAGCACACAAAATGAGCTGGATAATATTATACTGGAAAATTCTGACTTAAAAAAGCAAATAAGTAGCATGACCCAAGAAATGGCCATACTAAAACATTTATGTTCTAGTCCACTGTCATCACTAAGGAAACACATATCTTCAAGTTCCACAAAAAGTGCAAGACGGCGACTCGCTGATAGTTTTTCCAACAGTTCTAATAGTCCTGTGACGTCTACACTAATCAAAAGCGACGACTCCCTGACGAAGACACATAAAAAAAAACCACAACCAAACCCAATGACGAAGGAGAAAATAGGTTTTATCATTCAACCCGTCATAGAAACAGACAAAATTCCCGAACCTGTACCAAACCCATTAACTAAGCCTAAACACCAAGTATCACCACAAAAGCAGACAGAAGAACCCAAACAATCACAGCCTAATCCAATGCCTGTTAGACGGAAGCAAATGCCTAACAAAAGAGCATTTATCTTTGGTAGTAGGCAATGCACGGGACTAGCACAAAAACTTTTGGAATCAAGACAATACAACCGTCACAATATATACCAATTTATATCAATAATAAAGCCTAACGCTAATATAGAGGAAATATTAAATAGCGCAAAAATGTTCGATATATCTTCTGAAGACCGTGTTATACTATGTGTTGGCGAACATGACGCTGACCCGTTTAAAATTATGACTGAAATGTGTGTATTTTTAAAATGTATAAAATGTCCAAGTCTGGTATTAAAAGTCTCTAGAACTGATCATTTAAATGAAAACAAATTAAATAATACTTTAAGATTAATTAGTAAGCAATCGAATGACTGCACGTATGTGGATTACTCGGACAAATTTAGCGTTTTCAATGCTTATGGGTTATGCGGCAGGATTAATTCAATTCTAGATCAGGTTGACTATGATTCAGAATTTTTTAATTTTTATAGAAACTCTGAACATGCAAAGCGGTTATTACATCTGAAAAATACCCTTCTGCTCAAATGCATGATGTGCTTTCACAAAGACGGCTTACGGAATCGAAACCTATACTAAAAGACTCTAGTACTCAAACAGATTGTGTGGTATCCGTCGAGGAAGTCGTACCGGTTTCCTCTAATGAAAACCACATAAGCAGGTCCCAAAAAGAGGACCCTTGTGTCGCGGGTACACAGACGTTTTTTCGAGACTAACTTTTTAAGAGTAGTGCACCAAAACATCGCCGGTTTACTAAGCAAAATTCATTTGATTGAAATACATTTATCAGAGCTTTCAGATCTTAAAATGAGCCCGGATATTATTTGTCTGTCGGAAACGTTCATAGAACGAGGAAATGAAAGTCTTATAAAAATCTCTGGGTACAGTTTAGCCACCTCTTACTGCAGACCAAGAAACAAAAGCGTGGTGGAGTCTCCATCCTCGTAAAAAAGGGTACCATATTCAAGGAAATATCATTCTTGGCTCAGCACTGTGTTGACAATATCTTTGAATGTTGTGGCATTGAGGTCATGAACGAAAATCTATTTATCTTATGCATATATAGAACTCCAATTTCTAATATTACTAAGTTTTTCGAAATACTTGAGACAGTGCTTCAATTTATATTACGAAAATTTAAGAAAAAAATTGTTATAGCAGGTGACTTGAATATTAACACGCTGCAATTAAATAATAAATCTAAGGTGTTAATCGAAATTGCTCAAAATTATGATCTAGTGCTCCATATTCAGGAAGCAACACGACAACATTCATGTATAGATCACCTAATCAGCAACATCAAATCGGCTAAAGGTGAACTCCTACACCTGGGTCTTTCTGATCATAATACTGCACAGTTATTGAATATACCTGTGAAAAACAAAGAAACAGCTTTGACAGAATATTCAACGTGTAGGAGAGACTATAATAAACACCACATGACTAAATTTAAAGAATGTATGTCCGAACTGTCGTTTTCAGAGGTATTTAAAGAATCCATTATAAACGCAGCTTACGAAAAGTTCTACGAGATAATATATCTATTCTATAAATTATGTTTCCCGTTTAGGAAAATAAAAATTTTAAACAGGGATCGACCCTTAAAATGGATATCTAAAGGTATTAGAGCAAGCTGCAAAACCAAAAGATCATTACGAAACAAATACTATGCTAACAAAACAGCAGAAAATAAAACAAAATTTAAAAACTACTCTAAGCTCCTACGACGTTGCATACATGGATCCATAAAAGCAATTAATCATCAGTTTATCAGTAATTCAAAAAACAAATGCAAGGCAGCATGGCAACTGATAAAACATGAGTCCGTCGGTAGTAAAAGCAAACAAGTCATAGAAAACGTAAGAAACAAAGGTACTGTAATAATTAGCCCGGATAAAATTGCTGAAGCATTCAATGACTATTGGATTAATCTTACAAACGATACCCATAAAAATACTCGTACTAGCCTTAAAAAATCTGTTAGTGATAGTATTTTCCTAAAACCATATGGTCATGAAGAAATACACAGAATTATGTTATCTCTAAACAACACAAACTCAGTAGGTTACGATGAGTTAGCAAAAAAAAATTTAAAATTTTGTTCTGGTGAATTAACACCAGTCTTGACATTTTTGGTCAATCTATCTTTTGAATGTGGATGTTTTCCTAGCCTACTTAAACAATCGGTTGTAAAACCTCTCCACAAAAAAGGTAACAAGGAAGATCTCGATAACTACAGACCAATTACTCTCATACCGATTATATCAAAAATCTTTGAAACTGCCATGCATAAACGCCTTACTCAATTCATCGACAAGCATAGTATCCTAAGGGAAGAACAATACGGTTTTCAAAAAGGAAAGTCCACAACATTAGCATGTTTTAACCTAATACACACAATCATCACCAATTTAGATAAGCGACTTAGGACAACAGGCATATTTTTTGACATGTCGTAGGCCTTCGACTTCGTGTCACACAAATTGCTAATAGACAAAATTGAAAAGTATGGGATACGGGGCCCAGCTCTTCAATGGATAGAAAGTTATTTAAATAACAGAATGCAGTGTGTAGAAATCGAAAAAAATTATAGTAAACTAGAACTAAAATCTTACAGATCAAACTACAAACATAACAGGTCTGGTGTGCCCCAAGGTGGTGTGCTTAGCTCCCTATTGTTCTTACTATATATAAATTACCTTCCTGAAGTTACTAATCACCCCTGTTTTCTGTTCGCTGATGACATTTCATTAATAATGACATCGAATGATACTGACATGAATAAATATACAACTGACATAAATAATACAATTGAATCGATAATAACATGGCTTGACGAAAATAATCTACGTGTAAACCTAACAAAAACTAATTTTATTCAATTCAGTACTTATGGACGAGAAAATAATTCTTTGGACATCAACTATAGAGGACTTAAACTAAAAGAAGTAAACGAAACGGCATTTCTCGGTATCACGATTGATAAACACTGCAACTGGAAAGCCCACGTCAATAAAGCATGCAACAAAATAAATAAATTCGTGTTCGTTCTATACGAACTCTCAAAAACATCAGCATTGAAAACAGTATTATCGGCATACTATGGCTACGTTGATTCTGTGTTGAGATATGGTCTTATTACCTGGGGTTACTCAACAGAAAGTCAGAGAGTGTTCATCGCACAAAAAAAATGCATCCGCGCCATAGCGGGAATACGCCCATGGGAATCTTGCACACCCATTTTCAAAAAGTTCAAGATTCTAACCCTTCCAAGCCTGTATATCTTTGAATGCGCTAAATTTGTTAAAATTCACCCGGAATTGTTTAAAAAAGCTCAAGAATTGTATCCAAAAAGTAATAGGCACAAGAATAGAATAGTTTTACCAATAATCCCTAGGACAGCACTATATACTAAAAATAGCTATGCAATGTGTGGTCGCATATTCAATGCTATACCTGACACTGTCAAAATCTTACCACTTAATAAATTTTTAAGGTATCTTAAATTATGGCTATTGGATAAAAATTTCTACTCTGTAAGCGACATATTTAATGGTGGGTTGAAAAATTAATAACAACCAAAATCATTTACCCTCGGGCATAATTTTTAATTTTTTAATAATGTTCATTTATTCAATTTCTCAATTGTAATTTATTAATTATAACTATAATAATAATATTAACCCAAATGTTTGCATGTCACATTATTATGACTAAGTGTTATGGATCTGTATATTATTCTTTATGTTAAGACCAAAATTGTACCAACACTTATTGCGAATAAACTGATTTGATTTGATTCGATAAATTGTCAATAGAAGTGTGTCTACTACTAGATAAATTATGTAGTATGGAAGTGTCAGGAGTTTTTAAGTTTTATTTGTTAACTCTCTTATCAATGAATAGGAGGATTCATCATTCGTGACCACTTGCCCGATTAATGCGACCCATCTCTGTAACCCATATTAAAATGATAATCTGCTTCGACCGCAAAATTGTATTTCGAAGGTAAAATATTCGAGTATACCTAACGATGACAGCCTCCAAATGTTTCAGGATTATTCGCATTTTCAATATAAGGTACCTATCCCTTACAGTTCGTTTTTTTTTCTGAAGGAAATGGGGTCTACAGCATACAGTTACCCTTCCTTGTGCAAGATGATTCGAAGATTTAGCTGTAGACAGCAATTTCAGGCCGGGATTATACCTGAAAAAAGTAATTTATAATTAAACATACCTGCAAATAGTTGTTCCGGCTCTGGATGTTTGTGGATGTGAGTTTATATGTTTGTAAACGCTCCCACGATACAGGAGAAATTCCTAGTGTGGGGCAAAGTTTTTTTATAAAAAAAAAGCTGTCCATCTCAAACAAATGTATAGGAAATTTTTCGGGCATTGTGTAACTAACCCTCCTTTGTTTTGAATTTCAGAATAATCGACAACGCCATCTAATGGCATTACCAGAACCAGTATACAACGCTATGTTCATTTTGGTCAGTGTTTTGTTTACGTCATGTATCAGAGATGGCGCTGTGTTCGCAAAACGTATGGAAAATGAATTTCCTTCATAATTTCATTTTTCGATTAATATTTCCGATATTTTAATAGTTATTCTGATATTCAGGGCGGAGATAAATCCAACAAAGCAAAGATCATGAAAATCGATTCAGACGTTCTCGAGTTATAAATGGTGTAACTAACACGACTTTGTTTTATATAAAAGATTTAGGATATAGGTAGGTCTATAATTATATTTTCTCTCGATTTTATACTCTCCACATTATGGATGGTGTTATGGCGGTACTGGGCCGAGCAATCAGGCCTGGAGTGGCGACGGCTTACCGGATGACGCAGTGTTGGAAGGCCTCCCTCTAGCTAGGTGGACCGATGACCTGGTTAAGGCTGCAGAAATGCAGTGGATGCGAGACGCATAGGACTGTTCGATGTGCTGACACTTGGGGGAGGCCTAGGTCCAGTAGTAGACGTGTTTCGACTGAATTGATGATGATTTTATTATAGCCTTATTATGGATCATCATCATCATCAGCCTTCTAATGTTCCCACTGCTGGGACACAGGCCTCCTCTGTATGAGAGGGAAAGGGCCGTAATCCATCACACGGGCCGGCGGGCCCAGTGCGGGTTGGTGGATGTCACATGTCTTCGATTTTTTGTTTCTAGGACATGCCAGTTTTTTCCTCCATTATGGATACTTACCTAAAAATAATTGTAAAAATAAGACACAGATTTTATTTATTTATTTATTAAAACTTTATGCACAAGTACAAAGGCGGACTTAATGCCTTAGGCATGTTCTACCAGTCGACCTTAGGGTGGCACAGAGATAAAATATGACAGGTGCAACTAAATCAAAAAACAAATAGAGAAAAGAAATCTAAATAAAACAATTTAACATATATATTAATATATGCTGAAAAATAATAATAATTAATAGATACCGGTTCGGTTTTTCGGTTTTGGTTATTTTTTAATAGATTTAAATCGTGAAAAACTAAAGAAGTCCGATGACGTTTCTCATTTTACATGCTTTGTACGTAAGAAATTGTAAAATCTTATTCATAATCCTAATTAATTACCATACACTATAACAACGAGTAACATTCGTAAGCTTCAAGTTTAATTAATACATATATTTACTATATTAATACTAAGTATTTATAAAGTTGTCAAATCGGACTTCTTAGATTGTCACGACTTTGTGATAAAACAAGAATCTTTAATCAAAAATGTAATGAACCTAAACCTAGACGAAGCCATTAGAGACGAATGGAAAAGCAATGAAACCGCAATTTCGACTAAAGAAAATGATTTTTAAAGAGTATAAGTCTAAGCGTTCCCAAGTGCAATTTACTATGCGGGCATCAACTGAACCTCAACCGTTTCACGAAAAGAAATTACTTAACAGATGAATCAGTGCATGGAAGTCATTAAGAATTTTATACTTTTCTCAGGTCTTGAATAGCTTTAAAATCTGAAATAGTGCACGGCACAGATATTATTTACGCTCAACGATCTGCGTTCAGCTACACTTACCTATCTTGTGCCGTATAAACATACATAACATCACGCCTGAATACCGAAGGGATGGATAGAAGTGCTTCTATAGTACACCCTCATTTCACCACTTATGTTTAAGTCCTATGCAATAGGATGAGAAGATTCCTATCAAACGGGCACAAAGCCAGAATCCGGGTTGCTAATGAAAAATTCCAAGTGGAAAAACCCAATAACATTTTGACCGACCCGGGAATCGAACCCAGGATCACATGCTCATCAATAGCGACCACTACACCAACAAGTCACTCGTTTAATGCCGTATAAAAAGGATAAATAATTTATTTAAGGCAAACCATATTAATGGTGTACCGTTACCCACATTAAAGGCAAACCATATTAACGGTGTTTATTACCTTATAGACAGCCCGCACGAGATATGAGCTTTGCGTATGTGTAAATATCGACTAAGTAAAACAAATGATGCTACAAATGAGTTTAGCATCGTCACACTTAATCGCTGTCAACGTGCGGCGAACACCTGCCATGGGTGTAGAGATGGGTCCGGGTTTAAACCCAGTGATCAAGTTTCAATTTTCAATACGAGTGATAGCTTGCTGACAGACCAATTTATATTCCACCTACAATAACCGAATCCCTTGGCGATGCAAAGTCGTAAGTGCGACGATGCAAGTTAACGAACTAATCGCATACTCAGCGCCGGCTCTGAGGCAGAGCAAGAGGAGCGGTCGCTCTAGGCGCCAGAAGGCAAGGGGCGTCAAAAAGCCAATTGCGAAAAACAATATCCATCGCAAAATAAAATTTTGACGGCGCGAGCCCCGGGAGCTGTTAGAAAAGATTTTTTTAAATCCGTAGGGTGACGCCAAAAAATTCGTTAATTGCCTCTAGATAAATCCACAGATCAACAGACTTTTTAGTGAAAGCGTCGACCAAAGGACGCTGAAAAACATTCTCGCTCTACCCTGATCAAAGGCTAGAGCTGGCACACGGAGCTGCGCATAATGCTTTAGCTAGTCCAGAAATAAGGCAATGACTTGTCTGCCATAAGTACATTCGAATACTTTCCATATTAATATTTAGGTCGACATCCTAAAGCCACTAATCAAATTAAATCAAGTGACAACAGCTTAATGAATAAAGGTTGAATAAAGGTTCATTATACCTACCAGTAGGTATGTGTCGGATTTGTACTCATTTAAAAATGCGTACCTTTTAATATTAAGCCGAATATACCAGTTAATTTTTTACCCTTGTCATGGATGTCGACATATTTCTAAAGCCAACATCAGCTTTGTAATGTGGTATCAGGATATTGGGTATTTTTGTATATATTTTGGTGGTACGGATGTTCTTGAATCTCTTCGTATTTTAGTAATTCTATCATTTTTATTTATTTTATTTTATTTCCAAAATACTTAACCTATTTTACATTTGGTTTTAGCCACACAACAAAAACCTCACAGGGCTTAACTGTGTGATGGCGATCAGCAATAGTCTAAATTCCAAAATGGAAAAGGGATTGGTCAAATGACATTCCGATAGAGTTTGGTCATTTATAGAAAAAAAATGACATTTCTACGGTATTGCGATGTTCCGTATTTCAACATTTCGCATTCCGCAATCATCTCCGCTACATGCAATCTATTTTCATTCCTCAGTACAGACATTCTACAGATTTTGTTTAGGATGTCTGGACGCTGTGAGATGAGCGTTTGACTGCCGTGTGTTTCTTTGTTATTTTTGTTCACACAAACAACATTTCTGATAAAATGTTTAGTCTAGCCATGTTGCTTATATCTTTCGCATTATACCAATAACTCTCAAATTCTCAATACTTGTCAAGAGAGAAACACTCAAAAACTAAACTCGAAGTCCCAAGTAGTCCCAACTCGATTCATATTGAAATTATACAAGTTATACAAACCACTTAGACTAAACTGTTTTCACAAGTTTCAATATAATTTGATTTCACTTCGAATAGCTCCTTATAACATTTTGTTTTAGGTTAAAGAACTTAAAATACTTAATATTTATATCTGCCTAGCTCTTTCAGAACTTTATTTGGGCTTCCCTGATCCGTCTTACCTGATTCGGCTGGATATCAGTATTTCACATGAAACATTAATTTGGTTATACTATACCCCTTAGCAAAACTGTAGTCAGATTTCAGGCTTCTGACTACCCGTAACTATTGCAAATAACTACAAATTACAGTCGGGACCAACGACTTTACGTGAAGAATGTTTACTAACCCACGGGCCGAACTCGACAAGCGTTGCTTTACCTCGAAGATCGACCCGTGTGGCTGTAATTACAATGCATTAGTGCATCTAACAAAATAAGCTCCACAAATGACCGTTTCAAATATCACAAGCAAATTTTCTGACGTCAACAATTTATTACGCGATCATTGGGACAGACATTATGTTCTGTGGCAGAACAACAAGCAAGAAAAAAGTTAAGAAAATGCTGAGATTATCCTAAATAATCGAAGGAGTAGTAGCAGTACTTTTTTAAATGACTCAAACTAAACACTTATCAATCAAACTGGCTGGATTTTCCTTACTATGTATTTTGAAGTACGCAACAGTCACTCCGGATGCAACTGAATACCAGTATTTCCCTTTTTTTTCTATATTACTAGCTGTTCCCTGCGGCTTCACTCCCGTGTCACAATCACAATCACAGGACCCGTTTTCGGGATTAAAAAATAGCCTATGTCACTCAGGAATAATGTGCTTTCTATTGGTGAAAGCTTTTTTTTAAATCGATCCAGTAGTTTCGGAGTCTATTCGGTACAAACAAACAAAAAAATCTTTCAACTTTATAAAATGTATTACTAGCACTTCGCCCGCAACTTCGTTCGCGTGATCCGTATTTTATCCTACAGATGGAATTTTATTTTCACCCCGTTAAAGGATGAATTTCCAAAAATCCCTCCTTAATGCTCCCATACATCACAAAATAAGCCTGTAAAGTAAAGTTCTGCAAAAATCTCTAACACTGCCTAAATCGTCTTTTAGAAGTCGTTTTGAAAAACTAATAATGAAAACCTTTTGTTAGTTAGGTAAGTATGTATCACATCACATCACATCATCAGCCTATTAATGTTCCCACTGCTGGGACACAGGCCTCCTCTCTGTCAGAGGGAATGGGCCGTTATCCGCCACGCGGGCCCAGTGCGGGTTGGCGGATGTCACATATCTTCGAATTATTGTTTCTAGGACATGCCGGTTTCCTCACGAAGTTTTCCTTCACCGTTTTGAGAGCAGTGGTTATGAAATAATTTACACATAGTAAAGCGCCTGCCTAGGCTCGAACCCACGAACTACAACTTGTAAGTCACAGCCGATACCACTGGGCCACCACTGCTCATCAAGTCCAAGTATGTATGCCAAGTTTCAAATATATAAGCCCAACAAATTTTCACCTCCTCAGAGGTAGAATTTAGAGCGTAAATCTAAAATTTCATGTGTCCAATTTACGAAATGTAGAAATTTCATAAAAACTTTCAATCCCCTTTTTAACCCCTTACAGGTGGAATTTACAAAAATCCTTTCTTAGTGCACACTTAAGTCTTTTGAAGAACCTCCCTGCCAAAGTTCATCTTGATGCGTCAAGCGGTTTTCGATATTTCGTGATAGGTGAATGAGTGACCTTTCGCTTTTATTTAGATATAGTATATATAGAAGTATAGATTTTTTTATTTGTAATGGCTTTGCTCTTGACTCTAGTCTAGGTCATAGGTGACAGAGACAGAGTCGACGATGTAGTGAGCTTACCCAAAAGAAGCCTGTTCACTCTAACTTTGAATAGATACGGGTTGAATGCGTTCGGAAACACAGACGCAGGTAGTGAGTTCCACTCTTTTGCTGTGCGCATTATGAAGGATGTTTGGAAGCGCTTGGTGCGAATTGGTGGAATGGCAACAAGGTAAGGATGATAACTTGCAGTGCGTCTAGATGTCCGATAGTAGAAGGGGGCTGGTGGGATGAGGTCGTTGAGTTCTTGAGCACACTCACCGAAGTACAGTCTGTAGAAGACCGACAAGCAGGCAACTTTGCGGCGATGAGCCAAGCTGTGAAGCTTGGCGTCCACCAGTTCAACGTCGCCAATGAGCCTCTTGGCTCTGCGATAGATAATGTTATGACTAAGAATATTGTCAATTTTCACCATTATACAGTTCGGTAGCACTTTTTTAGTCTAATACGTTAAAACAGTTCACGTTTTACATGTATAGCACAGTATTGTTGCTGTTATTGTTTCACTTTTTATACACTACACTAACTCAAATGGTTTAGTTCTCTTTAGCCTACGCACTACGAGTATGTCTGTGTTATCTAGCAGCTGGATTGCTTCCAAATTCACATGTCGATGAAGTCTGTGTTCGTGGGCTTCAGCAAAGTTTTCAGTAACGGTGCTGGGACACCACCAAATAATTATAAAGTGGAACCAACCTACTTAGTGCGCAGGTTCGCACTACAACATATGATCAGCAGCCATGTTTCAACATTTTTCTACTATTATTCTCTTTTACTTCGTGATTGTTACAGTTATGTTTTTTCCTTGTCGAATAAATTATTTTCACTATTTCTTCTTATTAGACCCTTTTTTTGTACCACGACTATCTATTTGTGTAGCTTATGCCTACATGATTTAAAAAGACGTTTATATAAAAATCTGACCCTCAAAACTGATAATATATCAATCTTAAAGATTCCACCTTCCAGATTCAGAAGAAATTGGCAAAGTCTACAGTTTTCAAGAAAGATAAAGCAATTTATTTGATGTCGAGTGAAAAGTCGACGTGAACGCTCATAAAATAAGTTATTAGGGATGAACTTTTAAGTAAAGTGGGGGGAGAGAACGGATACCGACTATCGAGTATACTTGTTTCAATGTCGATAAGAAGACTTAAGGTTGCCCTAGTCGATCATTCTTCCATACAAATCCACTGTTTGACGGTGTAAATTCAAAAAAAAAAAAAAAAATCGTCTCATCATTATCTAGCCCTGTATGGAAACAAAAAGTAAAAAAAATATATTTGAAAGTTATGAGCCTCGAATGTTCCTTGAACACTAATTTTAACGCATCTTTGGGCGGAAATAAATACCATAAGAAGAAGGAAAATTGCAAAACAGTCACCATACAGGGATAGACTAGTAGTTCAACAACGCAAATAATTTTATTTTGAACAGATACATTTAATCGTTTTTCATGATATCCATATTCCCAAAGGTCTGTTTACAAAATTTCGCGCGCTCGTTTTCGTCCTAAATCATCATCCATTCCGCTACAAATTTAGAAAAGTGTGTATTCGTACGCGAACTAGCTTCTTACTGCTCATCACAGCATCTATCTCTGTCCCGCGTGCTGTCGGATGAGGTAGCATGCATTATAACCCTGCGCACAAAATAGTTTGTGACGTCGACTGTGCCAGAAAACAGTGCGAAGAAAACGTGTCTTACGTAAAATATAAAATGATTTTGAATTGGGACCTTGTTTATAAAAGTCTCTATACTAAGTACTTACATATATACAAAAGAAAGGTACACCAGCGTCGAGGTACTTCTCCACATCACTAACATACGGGAGCGCGCCCAGAAGACTGCCAGCATTATAATAATAAATAATAATAATAAATTCTTTATTTGTATAGAATTCAGGTATTACAATAATGATGTTAGTTTCAGATATATTCCCAGTACATTCTGCCTGTTGGCATACAAAAAAATAGTGGTTAACTTACAGATAACTTAGAAACTAAAATTAAATTAAATTAAGTAGTACTTAAATTCAAAATGAGATCATGAATCAGCCAAGTCTAAAATAATTTACATAATAATTAAGATACAGTGTAGCAAATATTTACAATTCATCAAATTATAAACTCGGTAACAGAGTAATAACATTTCTCTGTCAGCAACGTCGATAGCAGTTTCTTGAATTTTATTAAGGGCTGATCCTTAATACAATTTGGCAATTTGTTAAATATAATAGGAGCCATACCAATAATGTTTTTTTAAGCAAAACAGTGTTATTAAGCAAAACAGTGTTATTATAACAGCATTGCCTCGTTGAATGGCAATGCTCATTCTTTGTGCAAAGAACGAGCCAGCCTTCTTGTCATGCACAGAAAGTCTCTGAGCTGTATATCAATTGATTAGCAGATGTTTTAATTAAATGTGTAGAAGTAGAAAAATTATAAAAAAAAATAAAAAATGAGGGGTCTGCTTAAGTTTACCGTATATAATTACTCTCTAAAATTTATCAATATTAGCGATACAACCAAATGTTGTAATACAGACGTTTTTTCCAAAATCAACGATTCTGGCTAGAAATATGATTTTCAGAAATCCATTGATGCAGTTTTAGATTGCATCAAAATTGGCACCGAGACACGTTTGAGTGTTTTTTTCTATTCCGCATAGTCTCGGATTTGGCCATGCACACCCAGTTGAAAAGCTCACCCAGTTGAAAAGCTCATCCTGTATAGCGAAAGGAGCTTTGTTCCAACCGGTTGTACCACGGAACCACTCGTTTTCTTTTTAATGTCTCTATCGACCTTTATATGGACCGATGCGGACCATAAATATTGACAGTAGCTCGCCACATGACTTTGTAACGGCGCCAGCGGTTTCGCTGTAAAAGCTTTTACCACGGACGGACAAAACATTTTACGGCGTGCGATTTTAATGAAATAAGTACCAACTGCTCCCCGCCGCCATAACGCTGGGCTCTGTTTGGATACCACAAAGCAAAAACTGTGTTGTAAAAAGTATAAAATTAACATAAAATAATACTTTTTCCTTTATTTCTGAACGTGTTAAATGGGGTGAAAGGGTTGTCTTTGTCTTTACAGATAGAAACTTTCCATGTTTTTAGACAGACCAATGTGGATGGAGAGGGCGCGGCAAACCAAAGAGAAGATGGATGGACTGTGTTAGGAGTGATATGAAAGAAAAGGGAGTCATTGATAGCGTGACGGTGGTCAGAATTGTGTGGAAGAAGAAAACGTGTCGCACCGATCCCGAGTGACAAGGGCAGGAAGATGATGATAGACGGATATCACACATTTTAATGGTTTGGTAATATAATCACAATCAATCCTGAGGGATGGCTAGGTGGAGCAACGATCTCCACATGGTGGCTATTAGCAGCTGGATAAGAGTTGGACTTGCTGGGCGAAAATCTAAATAAATGGCGTGCTATTGCAGAAACCTATGTTTAGCAGTGGTGATAATGATCACAATCAATATCAATTCCTACATTTCCTGCTTTAAAATTTATTTAATTATCTACCGTCGTACATTCCGCAGATATTTGCCTTTTACAAAGTCGGACACATGAAAAAATATATATTTGGGTTTTTATTTGTGTCGACTCTTGTCCTATATCTACACTGCCTACAGTCAAAATAGATATTTCAGTTAGCAATAGGTATTTCGCATAGAGCTGACAATTTTTAGAAGTCTCAGATACACTACTGAGAACGAAATTTTCGTCCTATCCGTTTTCGTAATACTTATTGTTTACGAGAATAATGTAAATCATAAAAAAAACGACATTTGTGACCCGATCTTGATTCTTGAATATTATTTCGATCGGGACTTTGGATATTTCGTGTATAATAATGCTGCTCAAACCTCTACCAATATTCAAAACTATGCGAATTATTAATCACCCCTAATGTTTTGTCTATTCTGACTACTGGACAACGACACATTTATCAGGAACTTATTATTGCCAACGAGTCAAATTACAAAACTACCCATAAATTGCAGCCTTAAAAAAAAACATTAGTGCAATAGAAAAACGCTTTAGACCGTTTGCAATAAAGTTTATTATTAAATGGGAACGCGGTAAACGCGAGAAAATAAAGAATTCAAAAGAAAAGTTATTGAAATGTGCGGATTCTTGCTTTTGCATGCAAATGTCCTTTGTAAAGGTGCCTTTTATGGAACTTAGATCAGGTCTTTGTTTAAATAGGGCTTGTAGCTCTATAGAGAGGCTCAGATGTCTAATACAACATCTACGTACTGAATAATGCGGATGAAAAAACAGGATCAAACTATGAGACAACGGAGTAAATGAATAATAATAATAATAAATTTTATTTCTCAAAAAACTTAATAATATTTTCCAAAAAATAGTTTGGCTTTATTTATTTATAGTAAATGGATGTAGTCACTGCAACCGAACTAGGCAATGCCTGTATTTCGGTTTTTAGTGCCTTTTCCCTCGATAATTCAACAGTGAAATGCCAACAAAGCAAATATGTTTGATTGTTCTAATAATACATTTAGAGTGACTTATAACTAACTTCAATGTTAACATTACACGGTGATTTATGTGGAGTATGAGTGATGTGTGTGCGTGTGAGTTTTGGTATATGAGGGTGTGTGAGCGTGAGGGTGAATGTGTGTAGGTGTAGGGATGAGTGTGTGTGATTGTAAATTCATGGTCATGGTTTTGACTAAGATAGAGATATATTTTATTTTAATTTTAATCTAACTAATTAATACCTATACATACTACTTATTGTACAACATATAGTAATAACCCCGTTTCTTCATAATTTAGTTGTTGCAAATATTCACTTACTATTTGTTTACATTTAGACTTGGTAAGAGGGTAAATATTTAATTTATTATTTATTCTGCTATAAAGAAACGGACCAAGAAATTCAATAAATCTTTCGCTAAATTTAGTTTTTCTAGTTGTCCGTTCCATACGAACTCTTTTATTTCGACATTTTTGCGCGAGTGGGTCAAAAGGCAGTTTTATATGCTGTTTCATAATAATGTTGAGGATAAAAAGTTGTCTCACGGTCAGAACTCCACAAATCTGATATAGAGAAACAGTAGGAAAGAGGATGGGTTTAAAAATACACACCTTTAGAATTGCGCGCTGAGCGATTTCAATGGACTTCATAGTGGTTTTACAAGTACCCCCCCAGGATGAAATGCAATAATTTAATAATGACTGACCTAGGGCATAATAAATTTGTTTAAGGAGATAGGGCTCAGCAGCGTGCCGCAAATTTTTAAAGACATATATGAGTTTGCGCACTCGTGCACCAAGCAGCTTGATATGCTCTTTAAAATTGAGATTTCTGTCTATAGTAACACCTAAGTACGTGACGGTGTTAACACGTTCCAGAGATGAACACGTGCAGTCGGCTTTCAGGGTACACTCGTGAGAGACAATTTTGTGGCTGTTTCTGAGACTTGAATAATTTTTGATGCTGAAAGAAATACATTTTGTTTTTCCCACATTCAAAGTCAGAATGTTCGCCTGAAGCCAGCCTCTAGTGATGTTATAGCCCTGCTGAGCAGCATCAAATACCTCATCCCAAGTATTGGCGGCAAAAACTAAAGCAGTGTCGTCTGCGAAAGAGATGATTTCGCCATGATTGAGCTTTAGACTCGTAAGTCCGTTAATGTACACAAGGAATAAGGTGGGTCCCAAGATGCTGCCCTGTGGTACGCCATGTGTAACTGGAAGGTAGGTACTTTTGTACTTGCTCACACGGACACACTGCTATCGCCCAGACAAATAACATTTTTTTTTTTAATTTTTTTAACAATTTTTCTTTTTAATTTTATTTATTTCAACCATCCATCCTCACAAACTCTCACATTATAATATTAATACTACTACTTACTTACTCTGCTGATCTCAGTCAATCGTTTATAAGCATTTATCTTTCTTAAATTATATTTCCTTACACCACACACAATCATACTGATCGCTGCCAATCTATTATTCAACTTCTATTCTTAGTATATACTTATGCCTATTAATATTACACACACTCAAACATAAAACAAACACAATATTTAAAAATCAAATATGGTTAACACACCAAACGTTCTGCATCGCCTTGGCGTCCGTATGTCGCCACAAGGATCCAGCAGAATATCAGCGTCAGGTATATTGCCTGGCACATGCTGAGCTGGACTCCCATTCAGTGCAACTTAGAGACGCGCACCGCACAAGTATAGGTGTTCAAGCTTCAGGATGCAAATCTTGAAGTTTGAATATTTTTTATTATATTTTTTTTTTTTGAGAAGATAGGTAGTTCGGCATTCCCACCGAGGATTGCCATAAACAATTTATTTTCCTTGTGTTATTTTCTTCTTCTTTTTTTAATGTTGTTCTTTTATTGTGTGTTACTTGTAATTATTATTTGTTTTTATTTGTCGTGTAAATTTGTCGTTTCTGTGCTGTGTCTTCTATTGTGTTTACTGAATAAATGTTTTATCTATCTATCTAAATAACTTTCAAAGAGTTTTAACTGAGTACCTCTAATGCCCAATTTCTCGAGTTTAGTCAATAAGAGGGAAACAGAAATCGTATGAAATGCCTTGGCGAGATCGAGAAATATTGAAAGACATTTTTTACCTTTGTCCAAATTTGTGCTTATAAAGCTGGTGAGTTTGTTCACTGCTTGTTCGGTGGACTTACCATGCCGAAAACCATACTGATTTTTAGACAGTAAATTATTCTTTTCCAGGTAATTCACTAAGCGTATATTTATTATTCTTTCCAATATCTTCGATAATGCCGGTAGAATGGATATTGGCCTATAATTATTGATTTGATTTCTGTCCCCGCTCTTATAGATTGGGCACACTTCCGATCTTTTCAGGGAATCAGGGAATCAAACTTATAAGTCAACGCAATAAAAAGATACAGCCGTAGGTGCATGCCGCATATTTGAAAATAATAAAATGTGGTTCTTAATTTATTTGTTGTTGGTAAACTAACCGCGACCTATGTTGATGTATGATGTACAGCCTATACAAAATGTAGGCAACTCCGAGAAACAACAGCGTACAAAGCGCAATGCTTATTGTGGATAAATGAAATTTGCACTCCTCCACCGTGGCTGAATTTTGGCTTCTGAAGGCACTGTTTTGTCATGATATTATTTTCAATAGATTTTCAACTTGAGGACTGTCACTCTGAAGCGATTTAGACTAAATGCGCACATGATTAACAAATGTCCGCTACTGTCACGGTCGCCATATAAGGACGGGACTTTAAGGGGAATGAAACATCTCAAACGCTGAGTAAACACTGAGTATATTTGGTGCATTGATACATCTTATATGCACTCACACAAGCATGATATAGTGTACTTACATACTACGTCACAACTCCAATACAGTTTATCTTTACATTACAACAGTTCTTGCTGCTTTCATAGTGCATGAACTTGATTGTACGGAACCCTCAGTGCACGGGCCCAACTCGCTCTTGGCCAGTATTTTTGCGCTCGTCTCTTAATTCGGCTCTAACCTTTAGAAAACCGCGAAGTCAGCGATCGCTCGGAAAGAGTATCATTCAGCAGCGATCCACACTTGACTTGAACACCCCCCCTCTGCCCCCACAGAGGGATCTATAGTAAATTCTATCGCTATCTAGCCAACCCTAGTTAGCAAAACAGGTTACAATCCACTGATTGTTACTGTTTTGCTAACTAGCTGTTTATTTGAGTTCATACAAATATTCTATAGAAAAAGCACTTCCGCACAATTTTTAAATTTTCCGGCCAACTTGCCAATATTTATTTTTCTTAAAATCTAATTTGGGTCCCAAAATTTTTTAAGATAATTTCTACTAAAACCAGGCCACCACGAAATGTAACCAACCGTTTAGCTTAATAATTTGATCGTCCGATACCAGGTACACAATCAATTTCGTTTTTAATTGCAGGTGTATTAGAATGGCCAAAACTGTCACTGGTCAACTCCCTTGTGTTTTCCATATTCTTGTACGGAGCAGAGAACTCAGTCTATGGACAAGTAATATTCTATTTAATAAACGAAAGCGTCACCATAGCGAATGGAAAAAAGGTAAAGATATTTAGATAATTATTAATTTATCGCATGTGTAGTCTATCTATTTGAATTATATGGTCATATCGGCTGGTGACAACCTCATCTTCTTCCTGCCCATGTCACATGTTACTTTGGGTCGGCGCAACACGTTTTCTTCTTCCATACCGTCCTGTCCCCTGTCACGCCATCACTGACTCCCTTTTCTTTCATATCACTCCTCACACAGTCCATCCATCTTTTCTTTGGCCTCACGAGGAACCAGATCGTATGATCGAAGTCAATGAACACCATGTGCAAGTTTCTATGTGCACCGTTTCCATGTGTATTTCTCGCACAACTGGTGGATTGTGAAAATGGTATCCGTTGTACCCCGTTCAGGATTAAAACCGAATTGGTTCTGCGATAACTTTCTCCCAAGATTTCATACTGTGTCATTAGCTTTATTCCTATTCCTAAAGATCACCAGCGAACAATTTTTTTTATCATCAGAAAGAATCATTCCAACTTCATCTTTTATACATCTTATCTGACAATTATCTCTCGCCTTTTTCTCCCTAGCTCTAGCAAGCTGGTACAGCCAAGTTACAAACACTTCATATCGATCTCTTTCTACAATCGTTAACGCCTTCTATTCGTCTGGTCTGACCACGTGATTTAACATTCAGATGTGTCATTCCCATACATTGGTTCGTTTTCTACTAGCGTTATCGATTGTAGATTGTCAACTTGGCTACAGATGCAGGTCTTTTTGGCCTGCTGGACTATCTAGCGCTTCGTATATTTTGTCGTAAGCTTTTGCTCTCGCTATAGCCACGGTTTGTTTGCTTTAATCTTCACAGGATGTGTAGAACAGGAAAACTCTAGTTTGAAAGGTGAAAAAAGAGGCATCTTTTTTCAGCTTTCAAACTAGAGTTTTCCTGTTCTACACTTTGCCATGCCTTGATTTTTCTTCTTTTCCTTTATACATTTTGTATTTCTCTTGACCACCACCGGTACATGGTGGTGGTCAACAGGATATAATATCGTGCCCCTTCCTTTCGTCTCACCCAAAATATCCTTCGCTGCTCTCAGTGCTAATACACCCAGCAATGTCCTTTCAACTGTCGTTTACACTTCGATCTTCCATAGTTCCATGTCTCCTATCTCTTATCATTTTATCTAAGACTCGCTTTCAAAAGTTCTTCGCACAATTATTCTTCAGCCGGTGACAACCTACTGAAGATAATTGTCACTGGCAAAATCGAGGCGAAACGACCTAGAGGAAGATAGCCTACTGCCATTACGGCATACCTAAAATACCGGAGCAACAGGAAATCTACTTTGAAATTAATTATTAAACTCGTAGTACTTATGGATGATTTACATTTATTATAATTGACAAAATAAATAATCTGAACAAAGCAATTTATTACGAATGTTTTTGTATGAAAATTTGTGTTCATTGTATCTTCGCAAAATTACTTTTCGATTGGCTTTTTGCAGACAATTTTCCAGCTCGCTGAGATAATCAGCGATTACACAGTAATATAAACAATTAATATAGGTTCTTTCTGAAGATACCTGAACACGTTATTAGGGGCGGATATTTAAAAGTAGAATATAAGTTTTGGAACTCCCTAAATCATTATCATCATCAACATATCAGCCGAAAGATGTCCACTGCTGGACATAGGCCTCCCCCAAGCGTCGCCACATTAACGACGCCATTCGAACCCATTTCGCCATGTCGGCGTCATCGTTGGATAGGCCATTCAAAAATATTAAGGGTCTGTGGAACCCATTTGTCAATTCAGGGATCGAAAAATATATACATAGAGAATGGTTGCTTTTGGATATGTGAAAAAACTCACGGCAGTAATATATTCTAACGAAATTAAAAGGAAAACTATCACAGCTAAGTAGGCTTTACAAGTTTACGAGTAAAAGTCGTCCAACTTATAAGATGTACTTGGTAAAGTAAAAAAATTGTATATTGATGTATGGGGACAACCAATTTTGTCCCTTCGTAAGAGCAATGTTCGGTGCTTTCATTGTTTATGAACATTAGTAATGTCACCCATTTATTTTGCTAGCTGTTTATGCGCTACCCTGCGTGCGCGAGTACTCGCACTTGGCCGGTTTTTCTTTCGAGGTGAATTGTTGACAAAATAGACCGGCAGGACCTTAAAATGTAATAAAGTTGTTTGTTGCGTATCTACAGTCAATTGCACGTTCATCCATTGTAACAATGGGACATAAATTTGCCAGCGCTTTTATTTTTTGGCAATGTTTGGGTTTTCGAGCAGTAAGTTAGCCTAATTTTTAACCCACGACGGAAAAATAGGGGTATTAAAAGTTTGACGTGTGTACCTGTGTGTTTTTGTATTTGTCTGTAGCATCCATCATAACTTTTAAATGGATGAACCGATTTTGATTTATCAAGAGTGTTCTTGGTTATGTTTGCGATATAGTGTCATAATTACGTGTTCAATAGATTGTCGATCGAAGCGTATCTAATACTAGATAAATTATGTAGCATGAAATAAAAATGTGTCGAGGGTTCTGAAATTCATAAAATTTTACTTGTACGAGTAGCGGTTGAAAGTATAAGCATCAAATAAAAATAACAGGTGGTGATAGTTTTTCTGGGCACTCTGTGACGTCATTATCACTATTACTGCACTATCAGTACATTTACATAGAAAGACGCCCTCGACGAGTCTGTCTGTCTATACGCGGTAAACTCAAAACTCTGCCTAGCCTTTTTCCCAACTCTATTGGGGTCGGCTTCCAGTCTTACCGGATTCAGCTGAGAACCAGTGTTTTACATGGAGCGACTGCCTATCTGACCTCCACAACCCAGTCACTGGGTAACACGGTACCCCTTGGCAAGATCGGTGTCAGATCTCAAGCTTCCGACTACCCGTAACGACTGTCAAAGATCTTCAAATGACAGCCGACTGCAGCATGACTGTACATGATGATGAAAGTTGAAGAAATCGTTGAACAACATGCCGACTGGGAGCTTTACTGGCGTGCGTCGCGTAAACCAATGGAGTTTAACGAAAATAATGCAGTTAAAAAAGTAGTCATGTAAGCTCTGCTGCCCGTAGTAAGCCGGGGCGGGTTGCTAGGGACAACATAAAATAAAATAACATTGATTACAAAAATGTAAAATAATTAGTTTTGAATATACCAACCTGTTTTCACATTGTTGTTGTTATTAGTCCCTGTTGCCTGGCTGAACAGCGAGGCGCCTGTAAGCCGGGCTCGCCGAAGGATCCACCACATTCTGCTCAAATTACAATTCAACTCCTATCAAATGGTAATTAATAACTATGATTTAAAGTCACTCTAACACTTTTTTAACTTTACTCAAACTGTGAATACTCGGCGTTAATACTTAAATAAATTTCAGAGAAATAATACAATGATACGGTTCGGTTCTGTCACAATGATTGTTTTCGTCGGGATCGTAAATACGCGCGTCGCGGTTAGTCGTTCGTTAGGGGTGGCACCCTCCCCGCGTCACTAGTAACACGGTACTGGCCCGGTGGCCGTCCGTCCTGGCAAGATATTACAAACACTGGCATGCGCAGTATACACGATTCCACTCGGTCTAACAGGTGAATTAGTATATCGTTTTTGAGAATATCTAAAGTTTTTGAGTAAATATTACCTATACTATGATTATTTGATTAAATTTGTCCCGATTTCGTCCATCTAAGAAAAATCTTAAATTTTATATATCATAACGCCTGTATGCCCCGAAGAGGGTTGGGCAGAGGTGCACAATCACATTACACCAGTCCCGTCATTTAATAGCGGTGAGCTAAATGCCATTAACCAGGTACAATTCCAGGCTGAAACTGAGAAACTCCAAATAGAAAAATAAAACCTCCTTTTCCCAACCCGGGAATTGAACCCAGGACCCAGTGCTCAAGAATAGCGCTTACGAGCACTAGACCAACGAGGTCTTTTTATATTTATTCAAATTCAAATTTAATCAGTCCGTATCGTTGCACTATGTGCTACCTTGGTGGCGTACAAATATGAAGTTTGAGATATCTTTATTTCCCATAGAAATTACTTCACTTACATGAGAAATGATTAACTAATTTAAATATACATTTTTGATTTACGTACAGTTTTGGCAAAAAGAAATTACAATATACAAACATATTGTTGGTATAAATAGGTATACCCTGTGTAGGTAGGGTAAGTACCTGGTACAATCAACAAGATTGAAGAATTTACATCTTTTTTGTAAAAACGGCGACAGACATAATTCAAAATCAATTTTTTTTTATTTTATTTTACATAGGCTTACATGGGCACTTATAAAACGTCGGCAAAAGGTGCACGGTTCGGGTTAGTCGTTTCCTATGGAGAAGAACCGGCAAGAAACTCCACGGTTACACTTTAAAAAAAAATGGTTGGGTTTTACAATATTTCCATGTTACAGCATTAGTACTTAATATGTTACTAGAAATAGGGACCAATTAATTCAACCAGGTTTCAGGCTGGCTAAAGTAGCATCATCTGTTATGAGGTACTATATAAAATGCTACAATAAAATACCTCGCCACAATCTAGAACTGAATGAGACGCAATTTTAAAGTTGTATAAAATGCACACTATGCAGGCATATTATAAGTTGGGGGATTACATCGCTAATAAAAATGCTTGGCTCAATGCTGATCCTGCTCCGCAGCCACTGGGGCGCAAGAACAAGTGATAGGCAGAAAATTTTGAAGTATTGTTGGACCTGCTGAAGACTGTATGAATATATTTGTATTGTATAAACTCAATTTCTTTTAGTATTATAATAACTGCACAGTTCATGTGTGAGTACTATGTTCCGACTGTAAATCTTCCATTCACTGTACCTATATGTCGTACGTTGACTTGTGTGTGCCCTGGCAGTTGAGTGTGCCATTCTCTCTCAAATTTTTCTCTGATGTTGGCATATGTGTTGGAACATTCGGTCCCCTTCATAATGGTTGAGCTGAGTGGTGCCAATCCATGCGTCATGATCGTAAACGGAACAACACATGTATACCGGTACAACGGTAAAACACATGTGAGAACGATGTAAAAAGACGTGCACTTAAAAGCGTCTAGAGTTTACATCTAAATAAGAAATAAAATACCTCGCCACATTCTAGAACTGAATGAGACGCAATTTAAAAGTTGTAAAAAATGCACACTATCCAGGCATATTATAAGTTGGGGGATTACATCGCTAATAAAAATGCTTGGCTCAATGCTGATCCTGCTCCGCAGCCACTGGGGTGCAAGAACAAGTGATAGGCAGAAAAGTTTTGAAGTATTGTTGGACCTGCTGAAGACTGTATGAATATATTTGTATTGTATAAACTCAATTTCTTTTAGTATTATAATAACTGCACATTACATGTGTGAGTACTATGTTCCGACTGTAAATCTTCCATTCACTGTACCTATGTGTCTTACGTTGACTTGTGTGTGCCCTGGCAGTTGAGTGTGCCATTCTCTCTCAAATTTCTCTCTGATGGTGGCACATGTGTTGGAACATTCGGTTCCCTTCATGATGGTTGAGCTGAGTGGTGCCAATCCATGCGTCATGACCATAAACGGAACAACACATGTACACCGGTACAACGGTAAAACACAAGTGAGAACGATGTAAAAAGACGTGCACTTAAAAGCGTCTAGAGTTTACATCGTTCTCACATGTGTTTTCCAACAAGAATAATGTAACCAAATAATTGTAATTAAAACTGATGGAAAAGAGTGTGCGTGGAGTTTCTTGCACGTTCTTCTCCATAGAGACCTACTGAAGCTTGCGAATGTGCAACAAGATTCATATTTTGTTTGACAATTCAAAAGTAGCTATAAGGTTTAATTAAAATAAACTATTTGATTTAGATTTTTGAAACCTGACCATACGCTAGAATTTTAACAATTGACAATTCAAACACACCTTTAAATGGTATAATTAAAATAAATGATTGGCGTTTGAATGGGTCAGCAATTAAACAGCTTGACTTACACTTAACTTAAACTGTTATATAATATGTTACAAACATTGTAAGTTTTCCCGGCTACGTAGTTTTCTTGGACGTCTTTGCTTCCTATGTATCTAGCGGGCGCTTATTACACTACTTAAATTAATTTACCGTATTCCACCTCAGTTCGTCGCTGTAGCGTATTTACCCATAGGCCAAGAGAGACAGAGAATGGTGGCCCAATCCAGCTCTATCAGCCTAGCATATATTTTGGGACAAGTACTACAATGCTCTTTTAACTGGCCGCCCCGTTTTCTTGGCTGTCAAAAGATAACTTTACCTATCCGAGGTAGAGTGCTTAAAATTCTCTTACTATCTCGTTTGTCAGGATTTTTTTATGAGTCGACACATATAAACGTAAAACAAATACCTATCCGAGACGAGGTGATAGCATTCTCGAGCGCCCTTCGCTCGCTTTTACATTCCTATTTTCACTTCATGTCGATATTAATGGTAAAAAAATACTTTAAATGTTTAGTGCTAATACAAAACCTATGGAAGGCAAGGTTTATAAATGTTCAAGCTCACTTCGTGCGCTTTTGTATTTTAAATTCTCTTGATTGACTTTCTTGAAGCTTTTCTGCGTAAATCGAAATAATTTTAGAGTTTACCACGCTCGCTCATTTTTGTATTTATCATATATATCGTTGATTGAATAAATTTAATATAAATTCAATCAACGTTTTTTTTATACATCATACGAAAGAGTTTAAATTTTTTCTTGATTTTGGGTTGGCATAACTCCATGATTCGGGGCGCCAAATCTTTCTATTCGCCTCTAGTAGATCGGCGCGCATCGTGGAAAGAGTGAGAGTGTAAGAATGTCACCTATCTTTACCTTTCTTACTCTTTCTCTCTTTCCGGACAGCCTCGTTATGTGCTTCGTAAGACTGTGTCACTGAGGATCTCTTATTAGATCATCAAAATCGGAACTAAAACTCACACAGAAACGTAGAATAAAACAGGCAGGAGAGCTGGAGCAGCAGCAGGACAGGCTGGAGAGGCGGTTATTGAAAGTTAGCATGGGGTCGTCAGAAATCTAAATCAGGCTCTGCGCCGGCGTCGGGTCGTCAAATAATTTTATTTAGTAAAAATAAATACATACGAACTTATAAGAACCATTAAAATTACAAAAAAAGTATCAATCAGATGATAATCATAACAGTCTTATATGCATAAATTATTATTACGATCATTGGCACTGTGTCTTTGCTTCAGGCACAGATAATATAACCCATCAAAAACATCAATGTGAAAATGGGACCAAGTTCAATACTAAGAATATGCTGGTTGTTGACTTCGCCGACAAAAGAATTGAGATCTAAATGGGTGCCAAGTTCTGTAGATAATCCTGAAATGTATTTATAAGAACATGCAACATTCTAAAATAAATAAATAAACACAATTTCTTGCTTTTTCTGCTACAACAATGTTTGCTATTATACTTTTTTGTTTTTTTTAATTTCTGCTAATCCTTTGGATGACCGGCTTTTAAAGCAGCTATCTCTCTAAGCTTCGCGTTTTCTAATACCAGCGCCTGTATTCTTTGTTCATATTTCTGTCTCAGTTCCTGTGGGGAAAGAAATAATATTCGGTTATTAAAGCTATATTCAGGGTGTAAGGAAAAGGTGAGGTCAAATTTTAATTACTGCTTCTGCCAATGTAAATGCAGAACTATTCCGAGGAAGTTATAGTTAATTCTCAAAGATAAAATTGTATCGCCCATACAAACATTACAAACTTTGGTCAGACGACAACTTTGTATCGAAAATTGTTTTTATTTAAATATAGTGAGCCTTATTCGACACAGCCACAACACAACAAACACAAAGTAAAGAGAAGAATATTGTCCCAAATAATACAGTAGGTACAATTGCACTGAGCGTACGCATACAGAAAAGGTTACCAACTAAGCATTTGCTGGGCGTCAGACACCCAGCACTGGTTTCCAGTTGGCACCCTACAAAACTAAAAATGTTAAAGTAGGAAATGATATATTAATATTCTTTATGGTACACAAAATAAACAGACAGATAGCTAATGTACATAGCCGCGCTTAACCCGTAATTGGGTTCTCTAACAGCAAACATCAGTGTCATAGAGAGATTTGCAAATAAGGACAGTATATCCAAGTGCCCAACAAAAACTTAAGTACATAATGAAACATGATGTTTTATATGTTCATTTGTGTCGTAGAGTGCAAAAAGTCATTTTCAACAAGATAAAATAAATTTGAAATTTAAAAAACCTCCGAGGCTTTTTAGTCCATGCTTTTTATCTAGTAGTAGACACGCTGCGGTCGGCAATCCATCGAGACATGTAATTGTAACACACATTCCCTCTCTGTGAGACACCACGCGGGCCATAGATATAATAAACAAACGCGGGCCCAGTGCGGGTTGGTGAATGTCACTTGAATTTTTTGTTCTAAGACAAGCTGGTTTCCTCACGATGTTTTCCTTCACCGATTTGAGAGCAGTGGTGATGAAATTATTGTTTCAAATAAAGCACCTGCCAGGGTCCGAATCCCCGACCTACAACTTGTAAGTCGCGACCGTTACCACTGTGCCATCACTGCTCTCGCGGGATCGTGAGAGAGCCGATGCCACTCGGAGAAGAAGGCGTCGGTGAGGCAACTGCCTTGACTCCTTACACGCCGAAACCCCGTCTGCATCATTTAAGGCAAGTAGTAGTAGTACTCCGAAGTACTCCGGGGTCGCGGACGCTAATTGGGGACTCTTTCCGCCCACCAAATGACTCCAGGACAGACGATGGCACAGTGATCACATGCTGTCGTACACAGAGAGGCTCAGGGAAGACCCCTTTACAGTCTCTCCAGGGATATGCTCTGATGGGGTTGAAGGGTGGTCTTTTAAGAGGTGCTGGTGGTGATCACCGGAGTGGTTTTAGTAAGGTAAATTTTGACTACCTTTTTTTATTTTAAATTATTATAGATGCCTATCGCGTTTGACCACTCTATCACCTGATGGTAAGCGATGATGTGGTCTACGGTGAAGCACGCTTGCCTAGAAGTAATCTATTCACTCTTGACTTAAAGCCCCCGAGGTTGTAGATATCGGGCAACAAAGACTTCTTGGGCTTTTTCCCAAAAGTCCAGGCGCCTTTTGAAGTTTTCCTCCCGATAACGAAACAAAAAACCGGCTAAGTGCGTGTCGGGCCACGCACAGTAATAGGGTTCCGAAAATGCATAATAATGCGGACTAAGAAGAGGGTTTTTTGTTGTTACATGAACATTAAAACGGTTTCAGCGACTCACAACGTCCAAAAACGGGCCCACATAGGACGATGGTAACTGAAGAAGGAAAAACGGTTTCAGGGGCTCACAACGTCCAAAAAGGGGCCCACATAGAACGATGGTAACTGAAGAAGGAGTTATAAAATCCAACTTCACAAGTGAAGTTGGAAAAAATATTATCTATTTGAGTACCACCGCGGGTAGAGGCAAGCGCTTGTGATAAAGATTTATAAACAGCGTCACTTAATAATTTTGTATACCGTTACGAAGATAGTCTTCGTTAAAATCTCCAAATATTTACAATCCGAAAACAAATATTTTAGTACTAGCTGTCCCACGCGGCTTCGCTTCCGTCAACTGGCTAACCTAACCTACCCTACCCTACCTACCCTACATACATGAATGTTGCGTAACTTTAACCACTTACGCAGCGCACGCAACGGAAGCTCTCAAGAAGGATTATTTTTTCCCGTTTTTGCAACATTTTTCATTTATGCTCCGCTCCTATTGGTCGTAGCGTAATTCCAACCAGTGGTTCCAGAGATTAGCGCGTTCAAACAAACAAACTCTTCAGCTTTATAATATTTCATTTCAGTTCATTTATTTATTCAAATTTAAATACCTCGGACATATAATGTCATCATTAAATAAATGATAATTTAAAAGATGACGATAATTTGGAAAGGCAAAGACGTTGACGTAAAAGTAACATGCTAAATAGACGTTTCTTCCACTGTTCGAAGCAAGTAAAAATAACTCTGTTCCAGGCTTACTGTCAGTCATTCTACACGCGCCAACTTTGGTACAAGTACACGAAGAGTGCTTACAGCACTCTTCGTGTACAATATAATAACGCGTTTCGGGCCATGCCCAACTTGCCCTGGCGGTGTAGTGCGACTGAAATGTTTGCTGAAACCAGAGTTACAGACTTTTTTGCGCTCATGAAGAAACTTAGGGTGTCGTTTTACGCGAGGGTAGTTAGTTGTAAAAATGATCTTGTATCGGCGGTGTTTCATAATGTACATATATTGAGGGAGACAAAATAAAGGTACTTGCCAATTTTATGGGGTGCATTTGTTTTGGCTCTCTCGGTCTGAAGCTGTTTAAATGTGTTGTGTTGTTAAATTATTTATTACATTTTAATATTTGATTATTTTTAAATATTTTTGATTATGTGTTATTGTGTTGTCTGGTTATTTTAAATTTAAGGCGTTCGATTGCGTTAACCATGAGACACTATTGTTGAAGCTCGAACACTATAGAATTAGACATACAGCCCTTGAGTTACTTAGATCATATTTAAAAGCCAGACAAGTTAAAGTTCAGGTAAACGGTGTAAACTCATTAGGGTCAGAAATGACAATGGGTGTTCCTCAGGGCTCGATACTGGGTCCATTCCTCTTTTTAGTTTATATTAACTATTTACCCCAACTACTACAAAATCCACCGAAGATGGTGTTTGCTGATGACTCATCTTTGATATTTAAAATAGATCGGCGGTCACAAAATCTAGATGATGTGAATAACTCTATTCATCAGGTCCAAAATTTTACAGGTTCACGGCAAACAATTTGGTACTAAAAAAACAAATCTATTAGATTGCACATTGCCGAATGTTAAAAGTAGCGAATGCGACATCTTATTAATTGTAAATCAGACAGTTTTCCTGGGAATCACTACTAGAAACACACACAGCATTATGTCATACGGTATTTTACTGTGGGGTCGAGCGGCTGACATTGAATCCATATTTATATTGCAAAAGAGAGCTGCCAGAGCCATATATAAGTTAAGTCACCGAGAATCTCTTAAGGAACTATTTAAAAATATTAATATTATGACAGTTTATTGCCAATTCATTTATGAAAATATTATGTATTAAAAGACTCCAATGCGTTCTCAATATGTAAATAAACTTTGCGACAGAAAATGTAGAACCGCTTTAATGAAAAAGAGTTTCTTTGGCATGGCTCCGAAAATTTATAACAATATACCTGATAACATAAAAAATTTGCCCCTACTAAAGTTTAAGAAAAGTCTATATTCGCTATTGCTCGAAAAATGTTATTATACAGTAGAAGATTTTATAAATGATAAATTTTAATATTTCTGTGCAATAAATATTTGCTGTTTTCTTGAATATTTTTGGTTAGATTTAATTGTAGATTTTATTAAGGTATTTAAATACATTTAAAATGGTAATTGTACTCAAATATTTAAATTTGTTTTATTATGTTAGATTTTTTATTTTCTTTTATTTTTTGCTTTTATTTTTATGAATATTTGTACGCCTTCACGGCAAAACATAGCGCCCTTTATAATTAACCTAAGATCTTTATGTAAATACGTATGTTTCACAAATAAATATTCTGATTCTAAGGAAAAATATACATCTCTTTAGTAAAGTCAGTGATAGACACAATTGTAATACGAGAAACCAAGATAAGTTATATCAACCATCTTATAGACTAGCTAAAGTACACTCATCTTTTATGGGGTACTGTGTTAAATTCTATAACAAAATACCTTGTATTGTGTGTATTAAAACTAAATGAAAGTAAATTTAAAACTTTAGTTAAAAGCATACTTTGTAAACAAGCATATTACAAACTAGATGATTATATTCAAGATAAGAATGCTTGGAAACAGGCTGGTCCTGCTCCATAGGGCAATCTTTAGTGTAGACAAAATCAAATTTGCTAATTTATATTCCTATTCATAGTTATTGTATTATATTTCAGTTTTTTTTTTTAAATTGACACGCACTGTTCCGTTGTTGTTGAATTAGGTATTTTACCTATGTTTGCAATATTTGTAAGTATGTGAGAACGATGTTTCTATTTATCAATTTAATTAATTTACCTGTTAATGCTTTTATTACTTTATACCTGTACGTAGTGTTATTTTTGGGAGCATCGTCCTCACATATATGAATTTATTAATGTATGTACTAAATATTGTTAAACACCTATTTTTTAAAAAGAGTAAGTTTCTTGTGCGTTCTTCTCCATAACAAGCTACTTTTCCGAATGTACGGTAGAATCAATTTTTATTACTTATTATGTATGACGTTCAAAAGTGCCGCTTACTGGCCCAATTGAAATAAATATATTTGACTTTGACTTCGATTATTTCTATTTATTGTGATGTTCGATTCACATGCCTGAAAATAAACGGTTTTTATTTTATTTCTTTTGTACTCGAAAGTTGTTATTTAAGTAATTTTTCAATGGCACTTGTACAAATTTTTTACTTTTCCAAATATTTTTTTCAAGTTGGTCGACTATTACTCGTAAACTTGTAAAGCCTACTTAGCTATGATACTTTTCCTTTTAATTTCGTTATATATATATTACTTACTGCCGTGATTTTTTTCACATAGCCAAAAGCAACTATTTTGCTGGCAGGGGGGGGGGACACTTGACTCTAACAAAAAATTTCAATTTAAAGCTTAATTTTACGCAAACGGATTTCTGAATCGAAAAATGGTTTTATGAAACCCGTAATATTTTTGAATGGCCTATCCAACGATACCCCACACCATGGGATAGACGAGAACACATCTCCAATTTACGATTATTGGAGGTAATAGTTTTTTTTTCATTATTTTATTATCAATATGGGATGGTAGGAATTATTAATATGTATATCCATGCCAAATTATAGCTTTCTAGTACTAAGAGTCTCTGAGCTAAGCAGCGGGCGGACAGACGGACAGAGCGAAACTATAAGGGTTTCTTGTTGACTTCGGACTTAAGGATGTAGTTAGCAGATTGGACGACAAACAGAAAGTAGCTGGGCTTTTCCTAGATTTAAGTTCAGCATTTGACACGGTGGATCATAAACTACTGCTAGAAAAACTTGAACACTACGGTGTCAGGGGTAAAGTATTGGCACTTCTCACGTCATATTTAAAAAACAGGAAGATGTTCGTGGAGATCAAAGCTGTCGTGTCAAATTGCTCAACAATAAATTGTCCAAGTGAAGAAACGTACAGGTCCCAACTGTATCCTGTGCACACTGGCGTACCACAAGGCTCCATACTGGGTCCGATATTTTTTATCATTTTTATTAATGACCTTATACAATACATGAGGGAAAAAGCTGCGGGATCTATCCAGCTTGTGGTGTTTGCCGATGATACCAATGCCGTTGTTTCGGCTGGCAATATACACGCACTTAACTCTATAGTTAATCTAACCTTAGCTATCTTCCACGGTTGGTTTGCTGTTAACGGTCTTAAAGTTAATGCCAGTAAAACCAATGTTATGCTTTTTCGTTCCACTTCCAATAATAAAGATACCATTAACTGCGTCATAAATGGAGAAACAGTGAAAGTGGTCCAGGTGGTTAAATTTCTGGGAGTACATATCGACAGCCAGTTAAAGTGGAAACAAGAGCTAACATACCTGGAGAAAGCAATTAGCTCTGCATGTTACGTACTTAGAAGTCTAAGAAACGAAGTAACCATAAAACATTTAAAAATGGTCTATTACGCATTAGTAGAGTCAAAACTGAGATACAGCATACTTTTCTGGGGAGGAAGTTATGATTACAACACTCAAAAAGCTTTTGTGATTCAGAAAAGAGCCATCAGAACCATAGCAAGAATTCAACAGCAAGAATCATGCAAGCCTCATTTTAATGACTTAAATATATTGACAGTCCCAAGCTTGTACATTTTGGTCCTACTTAGTCACTTATCAAAATATATCTTTGAATATGAGACTGAAGATGAAAGGCAAAAAAGGGAGAGTACAAGAAGAAAAGATCTCCAGACGAAGCAAGTACCTCATCTGAACGTTGTAAAGCATAGCGCCTACCACAAATCAATAAAAATGTTTAATAAACTGCCGACAGATATAAAAAGTCTAGTGTATACGAGTAAGTTTCAGAATAAGCTTAAACAGTTCTTGTTAAACAAGTGTCTATATTCTATTGATGAATTTTAAACCATTGACTTGAAATGGAAATTTGATTGTATTTTATTAATTGACTTATGACATTCATTATTTTTTTTTGTATTATTCTTATTATTATTCAGATTTTAATTTAATTTCGATAATTGTTATGATTTAAATATGGATTGCATGTATGATGTTTCTTATTTATATTTAGTTATAGAAATTCAGACATGATGTAAGAATCGTTAATGAATAAATGAATTGAATTGAAATGAATTGAATTCGGAACCCTAAAAAGGGGTTATTTATTTATTTAATACTTCATGCATAAAAACGTACAAAGACGGACTTAATGCCTTAGACATTTTCTACCAGTCGACCTTTGGGTGATGCAGAGACAAATAGTGGTAGGTGCAATATTGAGAAAAAATCACAATAGATAATATTTATTCAAATACAAATATATACATACAAACTATAAATACATACACATACACCAGTTACACAAAAAAGTAAATAAACTAAATACACGAATATACATAAACAGATAGTTGGAGAACATTAACGTTGTGACGATACTACTGCCAACTTCTTTCGAATGTGACAGACAGGTTAAAATGAAAAGATCTCACTTATTTGTTGTTCTTTAGTAAAATAGGTTAAAATGAAAAGATCTCACCTATTTGTTGTTCTTTAGTAAGATAGGTTAAAATGAGAAGATCTCACTTATTTGTTGTTCTTTAGTAAGACAGGTTAAAATGAAAAGATCTCACCCATTTTTTAAAAGGGGTATTATAAGTTTGACGTGTGTACCTGTGAATTTGTGTATCTGTGTGTTGAAATCGTAAAACTAAACGGATCAACCGATTTTGATTTAGTTTTTTTGTTTGAAAAGTGACTTTATTGAGATTGTTCTTAGTTATATTTGATGTAAATTGGTTCAGTCATTCAAAAGTTATGCGCATTAATCTTTGAATCGGGGTTTTTTTACAAGATATCGTGTTATAATTACGTGTTTCGATGGATTGTCGATCGAAGCGTGTTAAATGCTTGTCGCTCTAGAAGCTCTAAACAAAGTGTCCATCTATTAGCAACGACCATGGTCAAAATGCTCAAATTTAAGGGGTAGATCACTAGCCCAGTAGAAATCAACACTAAACAAGGCTAAAATCGCAAAGCTTTATGTAGTTATTGGTATGTTGTATGAACCAGTTATGATAGTGTGAATGAGAATTTGCAATTTGGAAATGCGAAACGCTATTGAAATTCGATAGCCTTCCCATTCCCATACATTTTTGATATTTTTCCAATCGCTATGACATTCCTTGAAAGAATGCCACTTGGCTAGAGAAGGGTTGTAACGGGAGCCTTTTTAGCGGAGGTGGAGGTGGATGCGGTAGTGAAGAGGATGCAGAGGTAGAGAGGTGGAGGCGCAGGTATTGCATTTTGCAAAATTATTATCTATTTCTAAAAAAACAAAAAAACTGCCAAATTTCACTAGTGTTCGGCTGCATCGCACGATTTAAATAATAATAATTTCGTTCTAAATCACTTATAAGAATCACGGCTCAATTACAACTAAGGGCGCGTGACCCAGCAATTTGACAAGTTGATGCCTGTCTTGTGTCATTTGACGTACGACCCCGCCTCCCTCCACCCGCTGCCCGCGTTCGCATCACACAGCCGATCAACGTAAATATACTTCCGTTACAACTTCGCAAAAAATATGGAGGCGAATGAGGAGGATGGTGAAGGAGGTGAAGTACCGTTACAACCTTAGTCTAGAGTCTCAGATCCGGACTGATTCAACTCGGGGTCAAGGCCCAGCCCTCTTCTTCTATACCTACCTCCATAGTTTTCACTTCAGAGTTTCTGATCTCCAACAGGTCTTTAGTTATCTGGTTGATATCCTCGAGCGACTGCACTTGTGACGTAAGAATTTCAATAAGGATCTCTTGATTCTTTACTATCTCGGTCTTGTTAAAGACCATTTCGCGCGCTTTGCTCAGAAACTGAAAGAAAAACAACGAATGTTTTCAGCATGATGAAGTGAAATATAGGTATACCTACAAGCTTCTCGGATCGACACGGTTTTTTTTGGTGACGTTCTTCAGAAAGGCTAAAACTGTACGCAGTAGGTACTCATAATCGGCGTGCGTTTATGACTAGATTTTTTTTTTGGCACAGAGATAGATTATAGTCTGGAATAGCACAAGGCTTTTTATCACGGTTTAAGGTTACACTGGTCGATAATTCTTCCGTACAAACGTAGTCTAGGGATTACTCCACTGTTTGACGATGTACGTTCAAAATAAAAAAAATATATCAATATGTCTCATCATTATCTAGCCCTGTATGGAGCCAACAAATTAAAAATTATATATATTTGAAAGTTATGAGCGTCGATAGTTCCACATTTCGACACTAATTTTAACGCATTTTTGGGCGCAAATAAATACCATAAGAAGACGGAAAATTGCAAAACGGCTACCATACAGGGATAGATTATTAGTTCAACAATGCAAATAATTTTATTTTGAACAGATACGTTTAGTTGTTTTTTCATGATGTCCAGACTCCCAAAGGTCTGTTTATAAAATTTCGCGCACTCGAATTCGTCCTAAATCATTATCCATTTCGCTACAAATTTGCAAAAGTGTGTATTGCTTCCTTCTGGTCATCACAGCATCTATCTCTTCCGCACGTGTTGTCGGTTGATATATATAAAATGCATTTCAACCCCGCGCACAAAATAGTTCGTGCCGTCGACTAGTGTACCCTTAATGTTCCCTTGGGATGATAAAACACATTTCACGCAGGTGAAGCCGCTGGCAGGATCTAGTATTATTATATAGCTCCTGCCCACGGTTTCGCCCGCTTAACGAAGTCGGAATTATCCGGTACCTACTTCCAGGTATAAACTATCTGTGTGCCTAGATTTTATTAAAGAGTAACAAACATCCATTCATAATATTACTAGCTTCCACCCGCGGTTTTACCCGCGTAAAAGTCGGTAGTTACCGTACCCCCAAGAGTATCTTGTCCTTTTCCAAGGTTCAATCTAAAAATTATTACTATTTTTTCAGCGGTTTAGGATTGAAAACTCAGATAGACGGAGTTACTTTCGCATTTATCATATTCGTAGGTATGGATAACTTTTTTTTTTTTTTTTTTTTTTTTTATATGTTTTTTTGTTTTTTATTTTTGTATTAGTGTTGAAAATAAAATGTGAAATACATGTATCTTTCAATCGCCCTTGTATTTTTCAATAAAATACAGAAACTTTCCTTGCGGATCTTCGATTGAATCTTTCGCGTTTAAGTTTTTTTTGCATTATATTTGACGGTGTATTTTTTGCATTATTATATTATAATAAGATGATGATGAGATGATGATCGATATTTGCCGAATGTGGAAATACCTCAGGTGCCGTTAAATCTGGTGCCCAATGTGGAATACGTCAAAAACACAGTATAAAACAAGTATTATACGTGTATGTTTATATTTTTCAGATAAACGTCAAATTTATTTTATTTTTCTTATTACATGTATTTTAAAGGAAAGATATAAAGTTTCGGAAAAAACAAAATGAATCTTTCGCAATTTTCAACGCTAGTTAGTAGTTAGTATACTCGTATATAGATGATAGCCTACCTGTTCGTGCTGCTGCTTGATGTTCTCAATCATCTCGTAGTTCTTGCCGGTGGGTTCGGACAAGGCCGCCTGCAGCTCTGTCTCCAGACTCCGTACCCTTGCTTTGAGAAGGTCGATCTTTTCATCACGGACCTGCAAGTGAAAGGTAGCCTTAAGACAACGAGAGAAATTATGCGACCTTCCTGATGGTGCGACGCGATTTTATTTAAATCATACCGATAAGCTATTTTACAAGCTTTTATTTAACTTGCAATGTATGTATGTAAGTAAGTGTGTTCAGGTCAAATCCTGCAACAGTATTTAAAGCAGTTACCCTCCACCGATTAAGATGACATTTTGCATACACGTTTAGTTTGGATGACAATGTATGGTAAGCTAAATGACGTCATACTAAATCCAATATGGCGGACAGTCCAAGATGGCGGACTAGTTATTTTTTGTGCACTGCCATGATTTGGGTATCAAATGAAAGGGTTTGCTGAGAAGTATACGAAAAAAGCTTGTTTTTTAAAATATCTATATATATATATATACGTGCGCGAAGTGGCCTATCATCAGGAAAGGTGTGGTGACAGTTGAGGGAGGCCTTTGTCCAGCAGTCTGAGATGTCTAAATCAAAAATCAAAAATCAAAATCAAATATTTTTATTTTACATAGGCCTACATGGGCACTTATAAAACGTCGACAAAAGGTGCACTCGCGGTTCGGGTTAGTCGTTTCCTATGGAGAAGAACCGGCAAGAAACTCCATGGTTACTCTTTTAAATTGTTTTGTTTACAATATTTCCATGTTACAGCATTAGTACTTGGATATGGGGTGACAACGTAGGCCCGACAATAAGTCGTACGAAATTGAAAAAAAAAACAAACAAAACAAAAAAAAAAATGCACGAAATAAAAAGTTAACAAATGTTAACAATCATCTAGAAAACTAGAAAGCCTACAATGTTCACACATTCACAATAGGTAAAAGAATCTATACAAAGGTAAAAAACAAAAAACCACAACACTAATTTTAACATGTGGCACAAATACTGTAATTAGTGCTGTAACTATTCTTAGCAAAGGGCTATAATGATGATTGAAAAATATTGTAAAAAATCTAATTAAAAGAGAAAAAAAAATGAGATTGAGAATAGTTAGAGATATCCATATATTTGTGCCGTTTATGAGTTACCAGGGAAGCCGCATGCGCAGAGGGTGTCAAAGCCAAATTTTTTATCTTCAACGTAGTCCTTGATTTTATAATATGCTTTTTTAACAAGGACACGTTTGATGTAGTTTTTGAACTTTCCATCGGTCAGTTCTATAACTGACTTAGGCAACTTGTTATAAAAGCGTATACTGTTTATAAGAAAAGACTTGCTAGTTTTCGTTAATCTGAATTTGGGTATTACAATTTCGTGCTTTCTGCGTGTATTTAAATTATGGAAGTCACTTCTAGTTTTGAAAAGCCCTCGATTTTTGCGGACATACAAAATACATTCCAAAATATAAAGTGAAGGTAGAGTCAGTATATCGATCTCTTTAAATTTTTCTCTGAGGGACTCGCGAGGACCCATTTTATAGATCGCGCGGATTGCCCTCTTTTGTAAGATAAAAATTGAGTCAACGTCTGCTGCTGACCCCCACAGCAGAATGCCATAAGACATAATACTGTGGAAATAAGCCTAGTATACTAGTCTAGCTGTGGCTACATCGGTTAACTGCCTTATCTTCCTTACTGCATAGGCAGCCGAACTTAACCTGCCCGAAAGAGTTCTAATGTGCGCGCCCCGCCGCGTCTTTCGGCTGAAATGATGATGATTGTAGTATATTAACATTATTGTGTAATGTGGGTAAGTGCATATTTTAGGTTTTGTTGATATACCTTACAGGAAAAATAAAGCAGTCATTATCTAGCAAGTCGTGTTTTACTTCATGGTGACAGCGATAAATTCGAATTACGCTTTCGGAAGTAATAAAAGACGATATAAACGTGTCTAAAAGTGTGGATTTGTGATAGAACATACGTGTAAATATGGAACACGCGAGACCTCCAGCCGAATTAACGTTAGAAGGTGGACCCGCAAATCGGGCTGACGCGTGGCGGAAGTGGCTCAAACAATTTAAGGTTTTTCTAAAGGCATCAGGTGTATACAAGGAAGACAAAGATGTTCAAGCTAGTTTGCTCATCAACTTAATAGGCCCAGATGGATATGATATATATTCTACTTTCAAAATAAAGGTGGAAGGACAAGATGACGACGTAGATGGATTGATTAAAAAATTTGATGAGCATTTTGGAACAAAAAGCAACACAACAATGGCGAGATTTAGATTTTTTACACGAAATCAGATGGAAGGTGAAAACATAGACGCTTACGTAACTGCTCTGCGACTACTATGCCAACATTGTGAATTTGAGCATTTAGAAGATGGGTTAATACGAGATCGAATTGTCTGTGGAGTAAATGACACAGGAGTGCGTGATAGATTGCTCAGGACAGATGAGTTAAGTTTGGAAAAAGCCGTAAAAATATGCCAGGCAAGTGAGGTGTCTACCGAAGAAAACCTTCAAATAGAAAAAACTAAATCAAAGGAACAAAGTGGCGTGGTTGACGCGTTATCAAGTACGCGTGCACCGAGACCAAGCGGTTCTACGGGGACAGAGGCGGCGCGCGAGATGCGGGGCCGGCGCGGCGCGCCTGCGGCGGTTGTGCGACACGCTGGGCGCGCGCCCGTGCGTGGCTCATCAGCTGGGAGGCCTGGAAGTATCGTAGTGTCGTCGGGTCGAGATTCTAAGTGTTGTTGTGCTTGTGGTGGCGTTCACGATGATAACGCACGATGCCCAGCGCGATTTGCTAAGTGTTTCTTGTGCTATAGAAAAGGCCATTTTAAAAATATGTGTTCGGTTAGAGGTAATAATCGTGTTTATGAGATACAGGAGAGCGGTGATGGCGACGATGAGTTATTTTATGTGACGACCTTGAATAAAACTTCACAACTAAAAGACAGTAAGTGGTTTGAACGTTTAACTTTGATTGAAAAAGGCAAAAGTGAATTGTTTAAACATGATACAGGTTCAGATCTCAATGTATTATCAATATATACTTTTAACAAATTAGGCTATTCAGTAGATGATATTAAACCATGTTGCATAAGAGCACAGTCTTTTTGTGGAAATTATATTCCAATACTTGGTACATGTCAGATGTTGTGGACATATCAAAAAAATAAAAGTTGGATTGATTTTGTAATATCGAGTGATCATTGTCAAAGTGTATTGGGAAAAAATACTTGTGAAGAATTAGGGTTAGTCAAGAGGATATATACTCTCAACGTTGATAGATATAATGATTTATTTCATGGAATTGGCAAATTACCAGGCAAATATAAAATCACATTAGAAAACAATGCAAGTCCTTCAGTATGCCCTGTTAGGAAAATACCTTTAGGAATTCGGGACAAATTAAAGGCGGAACTTGATGGTATGGAACACATGGGGATAATTCGTAAGGTATCACATCCGACAGAGTGGGTAAACGCTATCGTGCTGCCGGCAAAGAAGGATGGCAGCCTGCGCGTGTGCCTGGACCCGCGGCCGCTGAACCGAGCGGTGCGGCGCGCACACTACCCACTACCGACTCTCACTGAGATTGCCGCTAAATTATCTAATGCAAAGTATTTTAGTAAACTTGATGCGCGATCAGGGTTTTGGATGATTGAATTAGATGATGACAGTGCGGATCTCTGTACATTTGGAACTCCATTCGGGAGGTACCAATTTCTACGATTACCATACGGGATCAACTGTGCAAGTGAGGTATTCCACGGAAAGATACGACAGCTATTAGAAGATCTCGATGGGGTAGATTCATTCATAGATGACATAATTATTTGGGGAAAGACTAAGGAAGAACACGATGATAGACTAATAAAACTGCTAGATAGGGCTCGGGAAGTAGGAATAAAGTTTAATAGGGAGAAGTGCGAGTTTTGTGTTGAACAGGTAACGTATCTGGGGCATATCTTTAGTAGGAAAGGAATGCAGATTGACATGAATAAAATAAAGGCAATAAGGGATATGCCAGAACCAAAGGACAGGTCATCTTTGGAACGTTTTCTTGGAATGATAAATTATTTAGCCAAGTTTATTCCAAATTATTCACTAATAGCAGGCCCACTTAGAAACTTGCTCAAAAAAGGCAATGAATGGGTGTGGGACAGTGTTCACGCGAGTGCAGTTCGCAAGTTGAAGCAAGCCGTGAGCAGTGCGCCGGTGCTGGCGCTGTATTCAAGCGACCGCCCGGTCGTGGTCACGGTGGATGCGAGCTCCACGGCGTTGGGTGCTGCACTGTTGCAGGACGGTCGCCCGGTCGAGTTTTCCTCACTCACTATGACTGACACACAAAAGCGTTACGCGCAAATTGAAAAAGAAATGCTTGCGATAGTATTTGCTATGGAAAAGTACCATCAATATGTGTATGGGAAGAAGGATGTTGTTGTGGAAACTGATCACAAGCCACTGGAGGCTTTATTTAAGAAAAGTTTAGATTCAGTGCCGGTTCGCTTGCAAAGAATGATGCTGCGCGTGCAACGCTATGAGTTCACTGTGGTATACAAACCTGGCAAATATATGTATGTAGCAGATACATTATCTAGAGCAGCTTTACCGGAACTCATGAGTGACAATGTGACGTCTGAGGTGGAGGATCAGGCATGTTTCCTTATAGCAAACATACCATTCAGCGACAGCAAACTCTGTTTGGTCAGAGAGGCAACGCAAAGGGATCAAGAATGTAAATTATTAGAATTTTACATTCTAAATGGATGGCCAAAGTACAAGAAGGATTTACATGAAATGATAAAAATACATTGGGCATATAAAGAAGAATTACAAGTAGTGGACGGTGTGATCTTAAAAAACAACTTGGTTTTCATACCGCGTGGTTTGAGAGGTGAAATGATATCCCGCGTCCACGAGGGGCATCTAGGAATCGACCGATGTAAGCGTCGAGCGCGCGATGTCATGTTCTGGAGCGGGATGTCACGTGACGTGGAACAAGCCGTGCGCGCCTGCGCCGCCTGCGCCGAGCACGCCGCGCGCAATATGAAGGAGCCCATGATATCGCATTCAATACCGGATTTACCATGGAGGAAGGTTGGCGCTGATATATTCTTTTGCGACCGAAAGAACTTCCTAATTGTGGTAGATTATTTTTCAAATTACATCGAGATTAGTGCTTTAACAAATATTGGATCTAGAGTAGTCATAGCGGCGATGAAAGATCAGTTTGCAAGACATGGTATTCCAACGGAACTTATAACAGACAATGGTCCGGCATTCAGTTCCAGGGAATTTAGCAAATTTACTGAAGAATGGTGCTTCAAACATACAACATCATCGCCCAACTACGCACAGTCAAACGGTTTGAGCGAGAGAGCAGTGAGGACAGTAAAAAGCATAATAAAAAAGTCACTAAATACAGGTACAGATTATTATCTGGGATTACTAAATTTCAGAACAACTCCAAGGGATGGAGTAAGTTCGCCATCGCAATTATTGATGGGTCGACGCCTGAACACTCGCTTACCAGTATACAAAGAAAGATTACGACCAGAACGTAACAACAATGACGACTATAAAAATATACAGTCAAAACGAGAACTGTCAAAAAAATATTATGACATGCATTCCCGAGAGCTGCCTGTATTAAAATCAGGTGAAAATGTAATTGTAGCAGATAGCGACATGCGTCGGCGACACATGCGAGTGCAGGCACCGGCACCGCAGCCGCGATCGTACTTCCTCACTGATAGCAGCGGGCGGAGATACCGCTGCAACAGACGGCACATCATGAAAGGAACGTGGCAAGGAGATACCACGGCACATTCTGCTTCCTTGCAAGGGAAGCAGGATAGTGATAGTGATGAAAATGAGCGCGCCAGCATGTACAGTGACGCGGAGGAAAATGTAGATGAAAGGTTGACCAACTTTGACAGGGCTGAGACTAGGTCCACTAGTTCTTCTCCAGAATTAGTTGTAGGCAGGTTGTAGGACAGCAAACCCGAGCTGCGTCCCGACGGGCACGTGAAAAACTTGCACTGTTTTTTAACAAAAAGTAATATAAATAATGTGTAGTACTTTAGCTGTGTTTATTTTAGTTAAATAAAAGAGAGAGAGAATAGGATATCAGTTAACACTTTGTTTAATAATGGGATGCTATTGTGATTGTATAAATAACACATCTTTATGCTTTAAAATATTGTGTTATTATTGGTGGCGGGAATTTTCTTATGTTATTATTTTCTTCAAAAAGGGAACATGTAGTATATTAACATTATTGTGTAATGTGGGTAAGTGCATATTTTAGGTTTTGTTGATATACCTTACAGGAAAAATAAAGCAGTCATTATCTAGCAAGTCGTGTTTTACTTCAATGATGATCAGGAAAGTCCTTAATGGAGCCTCAAAGATTTGCAACTGATGGATATTAAAAAAATAGACTCATTCTTAAATTCCTGGACAGTTTATGACAGAGAATTTGTTTTAAGATTTGGTTCATCTTTTAAGCCGAAAGTCCCCAAAGCGCGACGCGTGGCGTCAGCCACATCATTCTGTCCTGTGCGTCTCACATCCAGCGGATTCCCACAGCCTTAAACAGGTGTACGGTCCACCTAATGGACCTACCACCTTCGAATGTTGCGGTCGCCACTCCTGAACTTTTCGACCCTATTCTGCTTTGCCAAAAAGTTTAGAGATTTTTAAGAAGAAGTCTGTGCTACCTTTAATTCCAGTTTAACTCCGTCTTCAGTCCTCTCGTTCTTAACTTTCTTCAATTGTTCAATTTTCTTCAAGAGTTCTTGTTCTCTTTGCTGCCAATCGCCCTGTGAACGATACAACACTATTCTGTTTTAAAATTGACAGATGCGTGTCGATAGCGATTGGAAAAATTACATCAAATAAATGGGTATTAGTATTCCTTATTGTAAATATGAGTGTAAACTGTGTAAAGAAAGTAAGAAAAAGAAAGAATAGTATTTATTTGTGACCCGCAGAGGAGACACGAGAAAAAGCATATTAGCAGGATCGGGGACAAACTTGCTTCACACCCCGCAGGTAGCAAGGCGTTTTGGTCCCTGGCTAAATCGGTTGAATCAAACTTCTGTCGCCCCTCACTACCACCACTGCTGAGACCCGACGGGTCGCTGGCCCACTCCGCTGAGGACAAGGCAAACTTGTTTGCCTCCCTCTTTGCATAATCTTCGCGTCTGAATACTGATGGCGCGCGGCCCCCTCCTTCTGCTGTTCGATGTGAGACGAGTATGTCGGACATTCGCATCCATCAGAGGGAGGTCTGTAGGGTGCTGCGTAACCTTGACGTGAACAAGGCTAGTGGCCCGGACGGGATACCAGCAATTGTACTTAAAACTTGTGCGCCTGAATTGTCTCCTATCATGACACGCCTATATCGCCTTTCGATGGTGACTGGAAAAGTACCGAAGGCTTGGAAGCAAGCTAACGTTCAGCCCGTGCCCAAGAAGGGCAGTCGAGCTGACCCAGCCAACTACAGACCCATATCAGTAACGTCCATCCTCTGTAAGAGTATGGAACGTGTATTAAATAATAAGCTCCTGGCATACCTAGAAGACACCGACCTCCTTAGTGACCGCCAATACGGCTTCCGCCGAAACCGGTCAACTGGGGATCTTCTAGCGTATGCCATCCACATCTGGAGTGAGCCATCGAGAAACACGGGGAGGCGCTTGCTGTCTCCCTTGACATATCGAAGGCCTTTGATAGGGTCTGGCACGAGAGCCTTATTGGTAAGCTTCCTTCCTTCGGTCTGCCTAGTGGCCTGTGTGACTGGATTGCAGACTTCCTGAGGGATCGGTCCATCCGAGTGGTAATTGATGGCTGCTCGTCCGGTCAGTTAGGTATTAACGCCGGAGTCCCTCAGGGGTCAGTGCTCTCGGCAACATTGTTCTTGCTGCACATTAATGACCTGCTAAAACACGGACCCTTTGGGTATGCAGACGACAGCACTGTTGCTGAGAGATATGTGTCTAGCGCACGGGCTACCGGGCCTCAAATTCGGTCTCTTCGGGAGGCCATGGTTGAGCGCTTGAACCTGTCTTTGGAGGCAGTCTCCGAATGGGGCAATGTCAATCTAGTCAGTTTCAATGCTGCTAAGACCCAGGCGTGTCTTTTTTCCGCAAAAAAGAGCCAATTCCACCCGGCTCCATCCTTCCGTGGTGTAACCGTGCCGATAACGGACCACCTCGACCTTCTTGGTGTTACGTTGACATCGACCCTCAATTTTGGTCCTTTCATTGAGGCAAAGGCTCAATTGGCTGCAAAAAAGTTGGGGATCCTTGCGAAGGTGAGACGGTACTTCACGCCTGAACAGCTGCTCAACTTGTATAAAGCGCAAGTTCGGTCATGCATGGAGTACTGCTCTCACCTCTGGGACGGATCTGCCAGGTACCAACTAGATGCACTTGAGTCGATTGACAGACGGGCCAAGAGACTTATCGGCAACGATGCGCTGGTCAACTCAAAGCTCCAGAGCCTTGAACACCGACGACGAGTTGCCAGCCTGTCGGTATTCTATCGGTTACATTTCGGAGAGTGTGCGATGGAACTGCACAATTTGATTCCGTCTAGCCCTTTCCATCATCGGACTACAAGACGTACGGCAATGCGCCATCAGTACATGGTGGATATCCCACCCATACGCACAAAGCGTTTTGAAAATACTTTCATTGTGCGTACAGCTAAGGAGTGGAATTCCCTACCGGCGTCTTTGTTTCCTGATAGCTACAACCTAGGGGTCTTCAAGTCAAGAGTGAATAGGTTACTTCTAGGCAAGCGTGCTTCACCTTCGACCACATCATCACTTAACATCAGGCGAGATAGTGGTCAAACGCGAGCCTATAACAAATAAAAAAAAAAAAAAAAAAAAAAAAAGCATAAAATTAAACAATAATAAAAATAAAAACCCCGTGCGAGACCAAAAAGTAATCTTAAGTAATCTTTCTTTAATTATAATAATTATATTGTATAAAGTAATTTATTTTTTTAAATGTTGTATGGTCCGTTGGTGTGAATGTGTCCGTGGCATCAACAGTGGGCCTCATCAGAATATCAGCACAGCGTTAGCTTTCTTTTAGATATCGCTACACATGCTGAGATAGGAGCCTTTTTGGCCTCGCACGGGGATTATTATTAATTATTGTTATCTTTGCATTTTTGCCTATCTCGTGTCTCATGTGCGGGTCACATATATATTTATTTTTCAATCCCCCCATTTCGGAAAGAGTATTTTTGCTCTTCGATATATAAGTGCAAAAGCCGTTTTTATCCGCTATAGGATAAAGTAAATTGAATTTACAACATCGTGAGCACTAAGTTTGTGAATTCAAAACATCATTAAACATAATTACTTCAACCTCCATGGTGCCGAATTTATCATACAACCTTTTTTAATTTGTTAAAAACTCAGACTCGGGACCTCCTTGGTGTACTTTTTTAAAATTTTCTTTGCGCGCGCCATTTTCTTTTCACGTCATATTGTTAAAACCTTAGGTTAAAAACAAGAAACTTGAAAACAAGTGAAAAACCTAAAATGAGTGATTCTAGCGACTGAAACTGTTAATAATGCGCAAATGAGCTTTCTCCCTCAACAATCACGCGAGAAGTATTTGAAACAGTACTTTATGTTTAACACGTGGCGACTAGCTAAAGGAGCCAAAACATTCTCAGAAAACGTTTTGCTGGCATATTTTATTCGACTTCGGATTCAATGCTAAAAGCAACAATAAAGATGGAAAAAGGCATACATATCGACACCTATAGTAAATTAGTGGCATTTTTAAAAAGAGCCTCATTAAAAAAAACCAACCATTCAACCAAAAAACTCGAAGGTTTTCACAGCATCTGAAATTAAAAAGTATCTAACAAAGCACCTGAATCCGAATATTTGGCGGCAAAAGTAATTCAGTTGCACATTCAGTACCTATCTACTTAAGTATATTAATCAGCTACTTAAGGGCCTACATACGCTTTAGTGCCGTAAAACGGTAACTTTCTTTTAATAAGCATTTTTTTTTTTCTTTTTTATTTGTAATGGGTTTGCTCTTGACTCTAGTCTAGGTCATGGTGACAGAGACAGAGTCTACGATGGAGTGAGCTTACCCAGAAGAAGCCTGTTCACTCTTACTTTGAAGAGATTCGGGTTGAATGCGTTCGGAAACACAGACGCAGGCAGTGAGTTCCACTCATTCGCTGTGCGCATTATAAAGGATGTTTGGAAGCGCTTGGTTCGAATCGGTGGAATGGCAACAAGGTAAGGATGATAACTTGCAGTGCGTCTAGATGTCCGATGGTAGAAGGGGGCTGGTGGGATGAGGTCGTGGAGTTCCTGAGCACACTCACCGAAGTACAGTCTGTAGAAGACCGACAAGCAGGCAACTTTGCGGCGATGAGCCAAGCTGTGAAGCTTGGCGTCCACCAGTTCAACGTTGCCAATGAGCCTCTTGGCTCTGCGTTCCACTGAATCAAGCGCGGCAAGCTGATACTTAGCTGAACCATCCCAAAGGTGGCTGCAATACTCCATGCAGGATCGGACTTGTGCTTTGTATAGGGTTAAAAGCTGTCTAGGCGTATAGTATCGCTTCACTTTATTTAGGATGCCCAGTTTTTTGGCCGCGATTTGGGCTTTGTTCTCAATGGAGGAGCCGAAATTGAGACTGGATGTCAACTCCATGCCTAGGAGCTCGAGCCGATGCCATAAGCAGGAAGCTTACTGAGCAGACTCGCGTGCCAGACCCTGTCGAAGGCCTTCGAGATATCAAGCGATACAGCAAGTGCTTCGCCGTGTCTCTCGATGGCTTCGCCCCAGCAGTGCGTGACATACACAAGAAGATCGCCAGTTGACCGTCCCCGGCGAAAGCCATATTGACGGTCACTGAGGAGATTGTTGTCTTCAAGGTAGGTCAGCAACTTTCTGTTCAGTACCCTTTCAATAACTTTGGACAAAATGGAGGTAATGGCGATCGGACGGTAATTGGCAGGGTCTGCACGGTTGCCTTTTTTGGGCACTGGTTGCACGTTTGCAAGCTTCCAGGATTTCGGCACCGTCCCTTTTACAAGAGAGAGGCGGAACAAGCGAGTCAACACAGGAGATAGTTCTGGCGCACATTGCCTCAGCACTCTCGCTGGAATGCCGTCAGGTCCGCTGGCCTTGTTCACGTCTAGACTGCACAATACTCTCCGGACCTCTTTAGTGTGCACAGCGATCTCCGGCATCGAAGAGTCACAATGAGGTACAGTAGGTGGTTGCTTGGAGCCAGCGTCCAGACGTAAATTGCTAGCAAAAAGAGATGCAAATAAATTTGCTTTGTCACTTGCAGAGTGAGCCAGCGACCCATCAGGTTTCAGCATCGGAGGTAAAGTGGGCCGACAGAAATTCGTTTCAACCGCTTTAGACAGGGACCAAAACTGTTTACTAACCGGAGGGTGCGATGCCAGCTTGGCCCCAATACGTCCAATATGGTCAAAACGTGCCCGACGCAGAACCCGCTTGCAGAACTTGGCGGCAGAATTAAAGGCTCTTTTCCTCGCGCGAACCCTACGCGCTCTAACTTTGCGGTCGCGGGCCCCGACCCAGGCTTGGTAAGCAGACTCTTTTCGGGCCTCAGCATGGGCGCATTCTGCATTATACCAAGGTCGGGATTTGTGACCGAGCGGAATGTCGGAGAATGGAATGAAATATTCCATTCCCTGCCGAATCACATCCGCAACCGCGTCTGCACAGCTCGAGGGGTCACCCGAGGAGAAGCACATATGCCGCCAAGGATAAGACGCAAAATAGTGCCGCATCTTGTCCCAGTCTGCTGACTCGTATCGCCATACTCGCCTCGTGCCTCTAGGGCTCTCATCTGGAGGGGAGCAAGTCGAAACGGATTTCACCAGACAGTGGTTAGACGTTCCCAGCGGGGCTGAGACCGACACCGAATGACTGTCCGGATCAGTTTTCAGTAGAAGATCTAAGCAGTTGGGTGTATGGCCGTCAATATCCGGTACCCGCGTTGCTACATTCACCAGCTGGGTTAGATCTAGCGATAGAGAAAACTTGCGCGCCTCTAACCCGGCATGGTCAGTTTTCCGGTATGGGTACAACCATTCTTTATGATGGGCGTTAAAGTCCCCCAGAAAATTAAGCTTCGCTGTTGGGTACCGTTGCTGGGCTATGGCAGCCGACTCCACGAGGCAATTAAAAAGCGCTGTCGTCTCCTGGTCACCGGAGTGCGATCGGTAGACGCCGATATAAAGAGACTTCTCCACGCCGGTGTCCACAAGTAGCCATATGGCAGAAAAGCCCGATTTCTCAAAGCAACGGAGACGACGACAACAAATGTCATCGCGGACGTACACACAGACCCCAGCTTGCTTCTTGAATTTGTGTTCAAGAGAGTAACCCGGGTAGTTGAGGTACGCCACGTCCGACGGGGTTGTTATCTTCGTCTCCGTTAGAAAAAACAGGTGCGGCTTCTCGGTCTCGAGGTGGTGGTGGACCGGATCGAGATTAGAGTGCAACCCCCTGATGTTAGTGAGGTGCACTTTTAGCATACTCCTTAGTAACGGCTAGGTTAAAAGGTTTGAAAAAAAATATATTTATTATTGATTCATGTACATAATTTTGAACACAAGGTTTTTTCATGTAACTAATAGTTTTGTTTAAAAAAAAAAATTACAACACGATATATTTTCGCAATTTTTGGAAACTTTTCCAAAAAGACTTGGATGTTTAAAATTTTTTTTTTTTCACAGAAAAATTGATCGCTGGTATTTCTTCATATCTAACATAGCATATGTAAATCAAATAATATTTTGCAAACAAAACTGTTCAAAAGGAGGTTCAATTTTGATATTTTGGCATCGAGCGGGCGCACGGCCAGTACTGCGTTAGCATTGGGGTGTATATATCGCCTTAACATAATCTAATACATAGGTACTTAGTAGTTGTTGATAGGCATAATTATGCATGCATATCAATTTTATTAATTTATCTACTACAATACTCTACGTTACAGGTTGTTCTTATTATTGGTTTAAACGGAGCATGCCGAACATGTTGACTAATGAACTAACACAACTTAATGTCAAAAACATTGAGTTTTTTTTTTTTTTTTTTTTAAACGTTGCCCCACACTAGGAATTTCTCCTGTATCGTGGGTGCGTTTACAAACATATAATTTCACATACACAAACACCCAAAGCCGGAACAACTATTTGTAGATCATACAAATATTTTTTCCGTGCGGGAATCGAACCCGCGACACGCAGTGCAGCAGTCAATCGCTCAACCACTGCGCCAACCGTGCGCCCATTTGTGCCACATTCATATGACTTGCTATTAATTAATTTACCCAATACAAAGACAAAAAGAGACCGCAACACTCCAATCAATCGATTTTTTCTACAATATCGCAACGGAAAGTGTGTTAGACAGCCTATGGGTGCTAATAAAATTGGCAGTATCCCACGAGAAATAGCAACATTTCTTGAACTTCCAGAACCCCTGTTGTACACGGGTCATTGTTTCCGACGAACTTTAGCCACACTTTTGGCCGATTCAGGAGCTGATCTCCGGTCCCTTGAGCGCCATGGAGGCTGTAAGTCCAATGCGGTTGTAGAGTCTAAAATAAGTAAAGGCATCGTAGGAGCCATTACACTAAAAGAGCCTCAGTTAGATCTGGACTGGCCCTTCTACATCAAAAGTGACCCGTTAAAAAACACCTAACCATCGCCCTCTCTTGCCAAGATTTACGCCAAGGGAATCCGATGAATCGGTACAACAATTAAGTATGACAGATAGTTTACCGAAAAACAGTACACAAGTCACTAACACCAACATTACAGTACCTAACAAAAATATTACACTCAACTTAAGTAACTGTAGCAACGTTACTTTAAATTTTTCTTAATTATACCTAAGTATTATTTGTTATAATTTAAAGATTATTATGTAATACTTACCTATCATAATATAGTAATACCTAAACTGAAATAAAAGTATCTTGTGATTGTAAATGTTTTTTTTTGCATTTAGTCATTTCCTCGCTGCGGTGTTTTCTGTATGGCTCCTACTATTTATAACAAGTTACCCAACTTTGAGGGAACTTAATAACGTTCAATTGAAGAAACAATCAAAAACGTTCCTAAGTAAAAAGGCTTATACTATACTGTTAGTGAATTTCTGGCAGAATCATTTATTTTAACATAGATTTTTATTGATTTTAAACATTTGATGAATGTTACATAGATTTGACATGGGTACTTACATTTTTTTTTACCATTTATTTGATATTTTACACAGATCTGGCATACTATTTTATTTGACATAAGTTTGATATTTTTACATGGATTTGACATACCTACATTTTTATTTGACATTTATTTGATATTTTACATAGTTTTTGTATTATTTTTATTTGACATTTAGTAATTAATGTGTTTAAATTATTTTTTGTAATTGCTCAAGGCATTAACATTTTATTGATATTTTACAAAGATTTAACATTATTTCTATTTCATTATTGTTGACATCTTTTAATTATTGTGTTTATTTAAATTCATTTTTCATGATATTAACATTTAAAAAAATTGCATGTAATAATTAGGTGGCAAACATGTCCGAACTTTTTGTTTTTCAATGTTATCCTGCATGCACGTATTATTTATTCTTGCATGTATACACGTGTTTTAGCAAATAAATATATCTTTATCGTTAGCTCGGTCATCAAAATTGAGCACGCGGTTAAAAGCAACTTTGCACTCTTGCATAACAAATAAATAGTTTCTTTGTTTATTTCTTTTATCATCCCTTCATCGTGTTGCAAACGGTACTTAAATTTGCAGATTAATCTGATCAAAATAAAAATCTACTTACAGTATTGTTCAGTTCAGCAGTGACTGGTACTTGGTTGATAGGTTGTGCAGTAGTGGTTTCTTCACCGCTCCCTATCTCATCTGCTAACCTGCACTTGAACATGTCAATCCTCGTCTCTTTATCAGCAATAATGTTCTGGAACTCCGCTTCAACGAGCTGACCGTCGTAGTACGTTATGGGATCTTCGAATGGATACTCGAAGCCCTGGAGACATTCGCATTTGTAGCCGCCGGCATCGAAACCACGACCAGGGATGGGGACACACTGTAACAGGTGTAAGTATTGTTAAAGTCAGTATATTTTTCATTCATGTTCGCATAGCTCGGTAAAATGCAGGGCAAACTTGGTAATTTAGTAAAATTTCTTTTCACACCACCTGCTAGACAATGTCCAATTACCTACATATCATGCAAACTCAACGTAAAGTAAAGCATTATCGCCCAAAGGAGATAAAGTTGTATGAATCTCCCAAGGGAGTAAAGTGATTTGAATTTTGAACGTCACATTCGTGTGGATACTCGTGGAAAACTCTAAAGGTGCCTGTAAACGGGCTACAAATGTCTCAGTATATTTGCAATTTCTTTAACCTTGCTGCAATTTAATTGTGCAATTCCCAGTGTAGTCCAGCAAGATTCTGCAACTGGTTGCCGAGGAATTTTATTCGTACACGTGGAGCAATTACTGAGGCTAAATCTCAGTAGTTAATGACGATTTTTAGATATTCCTCTTCGGTCGTTAAATGAAACTTCGCGGCAATTACGGCCCAAGCATCCTTCTAAAGGTTTATCTTTATACGCACTAGCTCCTACAACCCGTAATTCAGAATTTACATGGATTTCGTTGATAAAGTTCAAAATCTTTTCGTTCGGCCATGACGAACACAATAAAATCAACAACGGGTGTAACAACAACAACTTTACTAATCAGGCAACTTCACTAATTATGAAATGATTATGATATGATTATGAATTGGCAACTTGGTGGCTATACAATTTCAGCAAGAAATTGTCAAAAAACTAGCCCGTTTACAGGCACCTTAAGTAAAAAGATTCCTATAATAATATGGCATTGTAAAGAGGTTTGTTCGGAAATCGAACTGGCCACAATAAGCAGAACTCAAAAAAAGAAGTTGTTTGGTGTTGTGATTTTCAGTAAATTATATTGCAATATTAGTGTTGACAAAAAAATCGAGCGTTCTAATGATTCTACTCCAGAGCACAGATAATATAATACTAGCACATCCAGAGTTTATCAAAACAGGCGCTTTAGAGATTATTTATAAAAAGTCTATGATGATTTTGTTTAATGGAGAACAACAAAAGTAGGAGTCAAGACTGTGTCGGAATCCGTCCTTTTAGTTTATTGCCAACATTTACCAGAAACTCAAAAGTCAAGCAGCTTAGAGTGCATTTATTTAATGCTCAGATCTACAATAAGCATCAGACACAATATTCAAATCAAAACATGCCTCAGCTTTTTATTGTCTCGCAGAAGTTGTGAAAAGTAGAGTATGCTCCTCTAGAATAAAGCCTGTCTTCATCTTGGGCAGCTACTTTATCCCCTTGGTGCATAATCTACTATTATTATTCATGAGTACTCCCACCCCCTTAAACATTTCCAGTGAATTAAAAGTCACTCTGTTTATAGTAGAAGGATTTCCACTAGCAATAACTTTAAATGTTAAAATTTCGTGTCAGTGGCAATTCATTCCTTTGGATTGTAGAAAAGGATGATATTACAAAGGCCCCAGTTTATCCGTGTCATTTTTTTAGCCTAGGCTTTCAACAATTCTTCTTTTAAATAATGATACTTCTAGCAACGATTGATTTTATATTATGAATATTTAGGCTAGTGTGTTTACAAAACTCAAATAGTCAGAGTAGGTCTAAATAATCGTGTAGGTTACAATCGCTCTGGCGGTTGCGGTTTAAATACTGATATTTAGCTGCATCCGATTCGACAAGATAGTGCTAAAACATTAAAAGAAACATACATACTTTACTACTATTTACAAATGCCATAACATAAAAAACCGGCCAAGTGCGTGTCGGGCCACGCGCAGTAATAGGGTTCCGAAGTTGCATAATAATGCGGACTAAGAAGGGGGTTTTGTAGCTGTTACATGAACATTAAAACGGTTTCAGCGCACACAATGTCTAAAAACGGGCCCACATAGGATGATGTTTTCTTTTAATCTATATGCTCGCGTTTGACCACTATCTCGCCTGATGGTAAGCGATGATGTGGTCTACGGTGAAGCACGCTTGTCTAGATGTAACCTATTCAGTATTGAGTTTTAACTAAATAAGGACTAACTGGTAACTGAAGAAGTAGTTATAAAATCCAACTTCGCAACTGAAGTTAGAAAAATATTATCTATTTGAGTACCACCGCGAGTGCGAATTGCGAAAGGAGCCGATACGAGCGCGCGTTAGAGCCACGGGGAATGGTATGTCTCGTTCCTGGATCCTTGCGCGCAATCTCCTCGTTTATTTCTCTTTCGGAATTTATTTTTTTTCCTATGTATTCACCTCTAATCTGCGGTATTCACTATTTCGTTCTGAAAAGTTTTACGCTACTCAATTAGTGATGTAGTCGGGTCGAATATTGACTTTATAGATGGATATAGACAAAATAAAATAAGTAATTTGCTTGGAAATCGAATCTAATTTGACTTTAGATTACAAAACGTCGAAAATACTTCTGCACTAACACAAAATAGACTCCCCCGCGCGCATGCGCCGTATGGACTACGGACCGGTACTGCTAACGAATCCGGCCACTCCAATGCATTATTCGAGCTTAAACATTATTAAGACAAGACAAGACAAAGATATTTTATTTCAAGTAGGCCACCAAGCGGCACTTTTGAACGTTACATTAAAGTTAACAAATAATAATAGTTGATTCTACCGTGCATTCGGAAAGTAGCTTGTAATGGAGAAGAATGCACAAGAAACTCCATACTTACTCTTTTAAAAAAAATATGTTTTACAATATTTAGGGTACATAAGTATGTACCTTGATGAATGAAATTGAGTTTATACAATACAAATACATTACAGAAGGTCCAACAATACTTCAAAACAATAATGTTCTGCATATCACTTGTTTTTGCGCCCTAGTGCATGTGGAGCAGGACTAGCATTTAGCCAAGCATTTTCATCAGTGATGTAATCCCCCAACTTATAATATGCCAGCCTGCATAGTGTGCGTTTTATACAAGTTTTAAATTTCGTCTCATTCAGTTCAAGAATGTGGGGAGGAATTTTATTGTAACATTTTGTACAGTACCCCATGAAAGATGAGGCTACTTTAGCCAGTCTGAAACCTGGTTGAACTAATTGGTCCCTATTTCTAGTATTTTTTTTTTTTACCTTTGTATAGATTCTTTTACCTATTGTGAATGTGTGAACATTGTAGGCTTTCTAGATTTCTAGATGATTGTTAACATTTGTTAACTTTTTATTTCGTGCATTATTTTTTTTGTTTGTTTTTTTGTTTCAATTTCGTACGACTTATTGTTGGGCCTACGTTGTCCCCCCATATCCAAGTACTAATGCTGTAACATGGAAATATTGTAAACAAAAAAAATTAAAAGAGTAACCATGGAGTTTCTTGCCGGTTCTTCTCCATAGGAAACGACTAAACCGAACCGTGCACCTTTTGTCGACGTTTTATAAGTGCCCATGTAGGCCTATGTAAAATAAAAATATTTGATTTTGATTTTGAGTAACATAATTATGTCTGTCGCCGTTTTTACTAAAACGATGTAAATTCTTTCTCACGTACATGATGTTTTCATAAATATATTGACACGGAACCGTCATGATGTTAATGTCCTTAAACAGTTCCCTCAGAGAATCGCTCCGGCGAAGATTGTATATCGCTCTGATGGCTCGTTTTTGCAGAATGAAAATTGACTCAATGTCTGCAGCCCTTCCCCATAGTAAGATACCGTAAGACATTATACTATGAAAATAACTAAAATAGACCAGTCTGGTGGTATCCACATACGTTAACCGACAAATCTTTCCAACAGCAAAAGCCGCCGAACTCAGCCGCCCCGCAAGGGATACCAAATGAGGACCCCATTGCAACCTTGAGTCCAGCGTGATCCCCAGGAAAACCGTTTTATCGACGAATTCTAGCTACTCCTTATACGTCACATCCAATATAATGTCACAATCAGTACTTTTGACATTCGGCAAGGAAAATTTTACGCACTTGGTTTTTTTTACCATTTAAAACTAAATTATTGGCAGTGAACCAATCCTGAACCTGCCGTAGCGCGTTATTTACGTCGTCAAACTGACAAGTACGTCTATTTATTTTAAAAATTAAAGATGTGTCATCAGCAAATAACACCATGTTTAGTTTGTTTTCCAATAAACGGGGTAAATCGTTTATGTATACTAAAAATAAGAAAGGACCTAAAATTGAGCCCTGGGGTACCCCCATTTTAACGTTTAACCCGGACGAATTCACACCGTTTATCTGAACTATTTGCTGTCTATCATTCAAATAAGATTTAACCAAACTTAACGCTGATTGACCTAGCCCGTAATGCTCAAGTTTCAGAAGTAATGTTTCATGATTAACGCAATCAAACGCCTTCGACAGGTCGCAGAAGATACCTATGGCATCCTGCGACTCTTCCCACGCATCAAAGATGTGTTTTAATAGAGTGACACCAGCGTCAGTTGTACAACGTCCTCTGGTGAAACCATACCGTCTATCATGCAAGATGTTATTCGTATTAAAATGAATGAGCATTTGATTTAGCATTATCCTCTCAAATACCTTGCTGAAAACCGGCAACACAGATACTGGTCTATAATTATTTGTGTCTTTACTCACCCGGTTTTAAAAAGTGGTATAACCTTACTATATTTCATTAGATCCGGAAAGACTCCTTGATCCACACACAAATTGAAAATCAAAGCTAAGTACGGCGCTATAGTCTGAATAATGGAGGTACAAGCTTTGATGGACATTCCCCACAGATCTTCAGTCGGTTTGATCTTGATTTGCTTAAAAGCTTTTATTACTGTCATGGGGTTTATATGTGAAAAGTGAAATACAATCGGGCAGGCTGAAACGTTCGCGTTTAATAATCCGAAAGCAAGCGAGGGCGAAGAATGTAAGGTTTCAGTAGTTTTAATTGGGATGTTGGTAAAGAAATTTACAAATTTTTGCTTTATTAATTTAGAAATCATTATTATTAAGGATGTTATGATTTTATTTTTGTATATTTTTACATGGTTCATAAGCATATATTTACCATATGTTTTACACAGCTAACAACGTTATTTAAGTAATTTTTCAATGGCATTTGTACAACATTTTTACTGTTCCAAGTACATTTTATAAGTTGGTCGACTATTACTCGTAAACTTGTAAAGCCGTATGTGATAGTTTTCCTTTTAATTTCGTTATATTTACTACTGCAGTGATTTTTTTCATATAGCCAAGATCAACCATTTAGCTGGCAGGAGGGCGGGGGACACTTGACTCTAACATAAATTTGCAATTTAAAGCTTAATATTACGCAAACGGACCTCTGAATTGAAAAATGGTTTCAACAAACCCATTACATATACTTACTATTTTTGAATGGCCTATCCAACGATACCCCACACCATGGGACAGAGAAAAAAAATACATCCCCACTTTACGTATATGAAAGGTAACCGAAAAAAAAATTTTTTTTTCATTATTTTATTTTACCACTTTGTCGGAATTATTAATATGTATATCCATGCCAAATTATAGCTTTCTAGTACATAGATTCTCTGAGCTAAGCTGACTTCGGAACCCTAAAAATGGAGAGACAGAAGAATGAGAAAAAAGTCGCGAGGAAAGTTTTGATCATGAAAGGGGCAGGCCGAAGAAATGATGGATGGACTGTGTGGGAGATATAAAGGACATGATGCGTCGACCCCAAATACAAGGATTTTTTTTAAGTCGGTTAATTAAGTGGTACTTACATAACTAGAATTCCTGTCGCACTTGTCGGTGCCCTTGAAAGCGTTAGGCACATTCAACTTGTCAGGGCACTGGTTGATGTCCAAGGACATCAGATCCATCGTTACGGCTACTACTCCTCTGAAAATGATGTATAAACAATTAACTAAGATTATAAATAACTAACAATAAGCTTCTCCGAAGGGCAGAGAGGACCCTTATTTCGACAAAAAAATCGTCTATTCAACAACGTAAAAACGCAATGAATGTTGTTGAATTACCAAAATAAAAAGCGTTTATTAACAAACCCAAAATCCAACAACTCACTTGAACTCAAGCTTGACTTTAACACTGTCCCATCCAAAGAAAGGCGCCGCGTAAGTAATGACCCACTGCTTCACATGTCCGTCGCAGTCGTAGTAAGGACGAGTCCAATGTCCGTGCTTCAGGTTAGCTGCCCGATAGTACGTAGGGAACCTCTCAAATTTCTTCAAGTACTTCCCCAGTTCGTCGTCCCTGATCTTAATTTTGAGGAAGAATTGTTCAAGGCTGTCGAAGTTCGTTGACCAACGTTGTTTTAGGAGTTGGAACCATGGCATTTTGGTGTAGGCTTCCTCTGTGAAAGATAGTGATAATTTTAAACTTTGTGACTTAGGCAATTTCTAGTATTTGAAAAGGAATTTATATTCCTATATATATTAACTTGCTGAACTTCTGCAAAGAGTACAAAGAGTGAGTGTGGAATATGGACTCCATATCAACCGAGCTAAAACCAAGTTGATGTTTGTGGATCGTGCTCGTTCATTGCAACGAACTGGAGAGCTATCCGACCTGGACACCGTACAGAAATTTGTCTACCTTGGCTCCATGGTAACTGCAGATGGCGATTGTGAAGCAAAGGTAGTAAGAAGAGCCCAGATTACAAAGTCAGCGGTACAGCGATTGGAGAAGATTTGTAGGAACAGAGGAATCAGCAAGAGTACCAAAGTTAAGCTAATGCGGACTCTGATCTTCTCTATATTTCTATATGCTTCTGAAACCTGGACACTGAAATCACGCATTCGTAACAGAATTGATGCGTTCGAAATCTGGTGCTGGCGTAAAATGTTAGGCATTCCCTGGACGGCGCGCCGCACAAATGCGTCAATTCTGAACGAACTGAAAGTTAAATCTCGCCTATCGACCATTTGCATGAAACGACTCCTACAGTACTTCGGACACGTGGCCAGGAGGGAGCCTCGTAGCTTGGAAAAGCTTATTGTGGCTGGTAACGTGGAAGAAAAAAGGGGCCGTGGAAGATCACCAACCCGATGGACAGATGTGGTCAAAGATGTCTGTAGGGGGAATTTTCAGGCATCTGTCTGCATGGCCGAAAACCGCTCAGCATGGAGAGCGTTGGTGGAGAAGGCAACGACCTCATGTGGCCACGAGCCTCAGTCATGAGGAAACGAGGAAGAAGAAGAAGATATATATTACCGGTACAATATAAATCCCCGTTGTATCGCATGTATCTCACTCAAGCGTGTAACAACGATCGAGTTATAGTGCTCGCCAAACTTTAAGGCTGCCCTGAAGTTGGCTTCCCGATGCGCTAGGCACGAAATGGTGCTGTTTTAGTATGAGATTTACTACTCGCAGTCATTGTAGCCAACTTCAGGGCGGCCAAGAAGTTTGGAGAGAACTATGACTAAACTCGAACTGCATAGGCACTATGCCATAGGAGTAGTGTTTAGTATTTTACCAATTTATTTGTCACGTATAATTTCGTAATATTTTTTTTAAAAAAAGGTTTGTTTTTATGTATGGTATGTATGTATAATTTCGTGTCTCTTCGATATTTGTTACACAATTAATATACTTTTTAATGGTAAACTTTTTATGTAGAAACCTCAAAATGTTGCAATCCACCAATACGCACCAAGCGCTTCCAAACATCCTTCATAATGCGCACAGCGAATGAGTGGAACTCACTACCTGCGTCTGTGTTTCCGAACGCATTCAACCCGAATCTCTTCAAAGTTAGAGTGAACAGGCTTCTTCTGGGTAAGCTCGCTCCATCGTCGACTCTGTCTCTGTCACCTTTGACCTAGACTAGAGTCAAGAGCAAACCCATCACAAACAAATAAAAAAAAAAAAAAAATTTTTTAATATCACAAAAGATCTTATTGATTTTATTGAGCAGTCAATAAAATATTAATATCTTTTTTAATCCACGACTTACCAGTCTTATTCAAGCGAGCCAGATCTTCCAGTTTGTACTTCCGCGTGTTCAAACTAGTCTTGTAAGCTAATGGCGCGAAGTAAGTTCTGCTGGTGAACTTATTGCGGTCCCAATATGTGCCTGGAAATACGGTAGGATACATTTAAATGGCCTTGTAGGAGATTACGGTAGGAACTGGCGAGGTTTCATCCAAAACTGCGAAAAAGTGAAAGAAGATCTTTGCCCTTTGCCCAATAGTAGAACAAGATACTATGCTAGACTATTTTGAAGCGAGTTTTGTTTGGGCTGTAAGTCAAGTTGACGCAGCAACCCGCACGTTTCGTCAGTTTATTTAACAATTTCAGCACGCCTGTAGATATTTGTCATTCAATTATTCATTATATTAATCACTAAATGAATATATATATGTAGTGTATAAAACAAAGTCGCTTCCCGCTGTCTGACGGTCCCTATGTATGCTTAGATCATTAAAACTACGCAACGGTTGTTAATGCTGTTTTTTTTAATTGATAGAGTTATTACAGAGAAGGTGTATATGTATAATAAACGCGGGCGAAACCGCTGGTAGAAGCTACTATAATACTCGTATAAAACAAAGTCCCCCGCCGCGTCTGCTCGCTATAAACTCAAAAACTACTGAACGGATTTTCATGCGGTTTTCACCAATAGAAAGAGTGAGAAACGAGGATTTTTTTGCATATAATTTGTCAAAGGTGAGGCCGGGGGATCGCTAGTTTATGATAATTGTACATAAGAAACATTATAAAAGAAGTTTGAATTGAATTTGTAACGCAAACTGAAATTTATATAAGTAAGGTAAGTATTTTTTTTCAAAAACAGTTGTTTGTTTACACTTTTGCAAATAAATGTCTTTATTTACAAAATTATCTCGTGGCATCATAGCTCCTAAACGAATTAACCGATTATGATGTACTGTTTTAATTGAACAGTGACTTTATCGAGAATGTTCTTAACTATATTTGATGCTAAATCGGTTAAGCCATTCAAAATTTATGCGCATTTTAATCTTAGAGTCGTGATATTTCCGCAAGATATCATGTTATACTCGTAATTGTGTGTTTCGGTGGATTTTCGATCGAAGCGTGTTTACTACTAGATACATAATGTGGTTTAGAGAGGTATTTGCGTCGGGGGTTTTCAAAATTTTAAATTTTACTTGTTAGTAGATTCTTTATTCAAATTTTCCATAGAAAATTTAATTTAGAATGTTTTCAGAGCAAATGATATGCTTAGCAATAAATATAAATGTTGCTAAACCGTGTCGACTGTCGAGATTTTTATAAATAAGGTTGTAAATTGAGAACGCAGTATAGGACAGTGAACATTGGACTTACCGGCCGACCATATCTTGGAGTCTCCGATCACGATGGCGAGAGTCTCTCCTATGATCTGGTCTTCAGTCAGCGGTTTGTCAGCCACGCGGTTATCACTGAACACTTCGCCGGGATCCGAGACCTGCGGGTAATTACGGTACATATAAATTCATGGAATCGATTATTCATATTGTCAGTATTGATTGCGTGTTTTAAGTTGTCGACAAGATGGATTTTATATCTGTCCCTTTCTACGAAAACGCTGTTTTCTGTAGCTATTGTACGGGCGTCGTCGTGCCGCTGCCGTCTGACGTCAGATGTTACAGTCGGTAATAGCTGTTACCTTAACCACCCTAAAAATGAACCAATTTGAACCCTCCGCCAGTAACATTAAGGATTATTTAATTTGTATGAGTTTATCAGACTAGCGCTACTCGATGAGAAAATACAATAATAATACAGATACGCATACGCAATTTTATCTTTAAAACGTTAGCGTTAGGATATTTATAACTATTTGTAATACGATTTTGATTTTTAAGCTGTAAGACTAAAACTTTATCAGACTATTGTAATATAATTGTCATTGCTACTAATAGCTTTTTTTAACAATTGTATTCAAGTAGATCAGGTCTCGTGGTTCGTATATAAGACTGAGGTGAACAAGATGCGAGTTCAAATCCGGGCATTATGCAGCTTTCTACTGGTGAAAGTTTTTTTTTAAATCAGTAAGCTACTAGCTTTTGAGTTTAACCATTACAAACAAACTTACAAACAAATCTTTCCTCTTTATCTTTTCTCTTTTTTGTTGAAGAACTACAGTAAGCATCTTTATGTATTTTAAGACTTCCTTACATCGCTCACTGACGTGTGTTGTCTAAATTAAGCTGTCCACCCTTTGCCGACAATTACACTACTAATAAGCTTAATGTAAAAATAATAACCAGCCAAGTACGAGTCGGACCCGTGTAGACCCGTGTGCCGAGTGTTTCGTAGGACATAGAATTTTCGTTAAGAGATCCTGTAAATTATCAGTGAGGCCGTTTATACCTCAAAATATAAATTAATTAAAATATTCGTTACTTTTTCGTACTGGACTCTATGTCTGCGGCGCGCCGCCGCTTATGTACTTTGTGCACAGGTTCACTAATGCAACCACTAGACCAAATCGATTTAACAAATATTGTTGAAATTAACAAGTCCATCATAGTGACAAAACAGTAGGTATTCAAACGCTTACCTACCATAACGTTGACCACAATAGATCCCAATGGGTCGAAGTGTCCGAGTTATTTCTCGGCCCCTCCATAAGATAAGATAAGATACCATAACGTTACGTGTTAAAGATCAAATTCGCAAAACTGTATTCTACAAAATTTGCCTACCTTGAACAAGTGGTTCTAGTTCGATAAGCTCATGCGTATCGAATAACACTGTTAATACTGTTACTGTTAATTGCAGTAGGTTAAAAATCGTCTTATTTTTAGTGGGTCGGCTCACGGCAGGGTGGTTCAAGTAACAGCTATTACCGACTGTAGGTCGGACTTCTCTTTATAATTCTCAACTTAACCCTTTTAACTTCGTCTCTGATCGAGATATTAAAAAAAATCTTTCATATTTATTTACTTTAGGTAATAAGTATTTAATTCACCAAGCAAAAAAAAATACATGCGTAATTATTCCCTATTTCTCGTAAATGAAATGAATGATCGCAACGATCGCTTGCCATAAGGACATTCGGTAAGAAAACACTCCAAGCTAGAAAAAGATCGACTGAGCAGTCCATTTTGAAGATCTATAACCTCTCAAATTCAAATTCAAATTCAATTTATTGCATCCATAATGTACATACAGGTGGTAAATATAAGTTACAGAAACAATTATGGACCCTGTCGGGCACAGCAACATTCTAGATACAGGCAGTGTCTAGGAGAGAGGAATAGCGCTCAATATTTTCCTAATCTATACATTCATTCATTCTACATTTTAGTTAACTATTCTCTTACTATTTGTTTTTATTTGGTTTATACGTATACCTTTTTATTTCCATGTCAAATTATGTTGTTCTTAAATATTAATTATTCCTTTTAGTTTTTATATTACAATACGTACCTATATTTAATAAAATTCATACAAAATTAAAATTAAAATGTCCATATTATATTTTGAGTCAATTATTTATTAATGTCATTTTACTTGTCGAGTTAATTACAGTTGTCATTATTTTAATTGAATTTATCCGTCAGATATTCGTCAATTGTGTAATAGCTTTTACCAATTAAGAATTGTTTTAATTTATTAATAAAAATATTAGTTTAGTAGTAGTTTTTTAGTTTGTAGTGGGTAAGATGCAATTACTATAGTACACACAGAATTTACAAGTTATGTTAAAATCCCATTCAATAGGGGGCGAGCCTGTTGCCATCAACCGGGCACAAGTCCACACTCCAGGCTGTTACTGAGAAATTCTAGATGCAAATACCAATACACTTTGTCTGATCCGGGAATCGAACCTGGGATCTATAAGAAAAACAGGAACCAGGACCTATAATAGTAGATTATGCAATGGTCATATAATAGGGGTTATTAAAACACGAGCGTGGGTTTATCACATGAGGAGAAGCCGAATGTGATAATAATAACACGCGAGTGTTTTAATACCTAATTATATATACTTACCTGCAAAAACGCACTGATAAAGTTGGCCATTCAGACAGCCATTCTTGCTTGATTTTACAATGTTACCTGCAAAAACGCACTGATAAAGTTGGCAAGTCGGACAGCCATCCTCGCTTGATTTTTGAACTGTTCTTCGTGACCGAATGCAATGTCGCTGTTGAGGAATAAATCCTTTGGGTTGTACCTATTGCAAAAAAGAATAAGAAAAAAAAGAATAAGAAAATAACAATACTTAAGTAAAAGAGTCACAATGACATTCATTCTCTTTTTAACCGACTTCCCAAAAAGGAGGAGGTTTTCAATTCGATTGTATTTTTTTTTTTTAACCGATTTCCTAAAAAGGAGGAGGTTTTCAATTCGATTGTATTTTTTTATGTGAAGAACTTTTTACTGGGTGAACTGATTGTGATGATTCTTTTTTTATTTGAAAGCTGGTGCTTGTCGTCTGGTCCCATTTAATTTTCTTCAAGATCTTGTGAAGAACTTCGGAGATATTCATCAGAACTCTTCAAAAAATTACGGCAAATCACTCGGGATAGCTTGAATAGCAATTCTGTTTATTGTTTACACCACTTCATAACATAACATCACACTGGTACGCTCTAAAGAGGTACTCAGGTGTGAACAGTTCACCCTGGTATACTCTTATTCCATGGGTTTTGTTCAAGTTTCATGTTATTAGGTTAATCTATTTTGTCTTTTCTTTGGGTATTATAGGTACCTAGGCAGATGGCAGATGAATTTCCGAGAATTCACGCCTGGTGATCAAAGTCAGCTCTGTCTGCATAGCAGTAGAACGGCACTTATGCGCAAAAGTGTTTTTTGCATGGCTCCAATTGTTTATAATAAACTACCCAAAATTTGGAGGGATCTTAATAATGTGCAACTGAAGAAACAATTAAAGTCGTTTCTAAGTACCAGGGCTTACTATAGTATTAGCGAATTTCTGGCAGAAACTTTCATTTTGACATAGATTGTTATTAATATTTTGACATTAATTGTTTGAGATTATTTTTATTTTATAAGGACATGACATACATTATTTTTATTTTATTTTTCTAAAATTGTTTGATATTTTTCCATAGATTTGAAATGTGATTGATATTTTACATAGACTAGACACAAATTACTGTTAAGGTATGTTTTAATTACTTGATATATTTTGACATTGTTACTATTTATTTTTTGACATTTGAAATTATATTTACATAGATTTGACATTTGCATAATATTTTTGATATTGTCATTTATTTTCTTTCTGTCTTTTATTTTTCTTTTACTGTTGACATTTGGAATAATTTTTACCTTGATTTGACGTTTGCTTAATATTTTTTGACATTGTTACTATATAATTTTTTGTTTTTACTGTTGACATTTAGAATTATTTTATTTTTTAAATTCATTGGAGTAATTAATTATTATCATACTTTTTTTATTTTTTTTAATAATATTTGCACGCCATAGTATGGCAAACATGGCTGAACCTTTATTTTTTTTTGTCATCCTGCATGCAAGTGTAATGATTTGTTGTATGTATACACATGTTTGGGCAAATAAATATATCTTATCTTATCTTATCTTATCTAGCCTATAGAACTGGTCTATTATGAACCACAACTGAAAAGTGTTTTTTTTTTTTTTACAAAAATACAACCGACTTGAAAATAAAAACACTACAAAGTGAAAAATAACTTAAATTTCGGAAGTCGGTGTCAAAAAAAAACTAAAAAACAAAAGCAGGAACAGCGACTTCCGAAATTTAAGTTATTTTTCACTTTGTAGTGTTTTTATTTTGAAGTCGGTTGTATTTTTTTATCTTACTTAATTACCTATTTAATTAATTATCTTACTTAGGGCCGATTTTTCAATAGTCTGTTAACTTTTAACTAAGGAATAAAAATGGCGGTTTGACAGCTTTTGTATAGAAAACCTGTCAAACGGCCATTTTTATTCCTCAGTTAAAAGTTATCAGAATATTGAAAAATCGGCCCTTGAGATTATAAATGCGAAAGTTTAGAGGGATGGATGGATGTTTGTTACTAAATCACGCAAGAACGGCTGAACGGATCTGGATGAAATTTGGCACATCATCATCATCCTCACATCTGAAAGACGTCCACTGCTGGACATATGCCTCCCCCAAGCGTCGCCACATTGACCGGTCCCGTGCGTCTCGCAACCAGCAGATCCCCGCAACCTTCACCAGATCATCGGTCCACCTAGTGGAAGGCCTTCCAACGCAATGTCTTCCGGTTCGCGGTCGCCACTCCAGAACTTTTCTGCCCCATCGGCCATCCGTTCTGCGAGCAATGTGCCCTGCCCACTGCCACTTAAGTTTGGCAATTCTTCGGGTTATGTCGGTAACCCTGGTGCTTTTGCGGATCTCTACATTTCTGATTCGATCACGCAAGGATTCTCCGAGCATAGCCCTCTCCATTGCCCTTTGAGTGACTGTAAGCTTTGATAAGGCCCATTGTAAGCGACCATGTCTCAGAGCCATATGTCATCACTGGCAACACACACTGGTCATAGACTTTCGTCTTGAGACACTGTAGTAATGTGTATAATATGTATTGTATGTATTTTATAATATGTATGTATATATTTGTATTTGAATAAACCTATCTTGTCGTGATTTACTTTCAATATTGCACCTACCACTATTGTTCTCTGCATCACCCAAAGGTTGACTGGTAGAAAATGCCTATGGCATTAAGTCCGCCTCTGTACGTATGTGTGCATGAAGTATTAAATAAATAAATAAATAGTAAGTTGGACGAGAAGATACCGCGCAACTTCCCGAACGCTGCCCAGCCGAGTCGGATTCGACGGTTGACCTCTTTCTCGAAGTTGACCCTACACAATTGGATCGTTTGTCCCAGGTAGACATACCTAGTCGCCCACAACATCGAGTGTAGAGTCTCCGAATCTCCATGGTCTCACCCATTACCACTATAATGTCGGCAAACCGAAGATGAGTGGTGTACTCGCCATTGACGTTGATACCTAGCCAGTCCAGAACCTTGAAGACATCCTCCAATGAGCGGTAAACAGCTTCGGAGATATGACGTCTCCCTGTCTCACACATCGCTGCAGAAGGACGGGTTCCGAGGTCTGATCCTGAAGTCGAACAGACATGGTAGCGTTTTTGTATAAACACTTCAACACTTCGATGTACCGGTAGTCAATTTGGCACCGTCAGAGAGACTGCAGTACAGCCCAAGTCTCGATCGAATCGAAGGCTTTCTCGTAGTCCACAAACGCTAAACAGAGATGCAGGTTGTACTCTTTGGTCTTCTGTATAACCTGCCGCAGCGTATGTATGTGGTCTACGTTGCTGTAGCCTTTACTGAATCCGGCTTGTTCGGGAGGCTGGAAATTGTCAAACCTGCGCGCGAGACGATTCGTGATGACTCTTGAAAACAGCTTGTAGACATGGCTAAGAAGTGAGATGGGCCTATAGTTCTTCAGTAGGGCATTGTCACCCTTCTTAAAGAACAGTACCACCACACCCCTGCACCATGCCAGTGGCGCTTTCCCCTCGAGTATGACGGAATCACACAGCTTCTGAAGGGCCTTAAGTACTAGTTTTCCACCCGCCTTCAGGAGTTCGGCCGTAATTTCGTCATCACCCGGTGCCTTGTTGTTGTTGAGCTGTTTCAAAGCCATCCTAATCTCATACAGGCTGACGTCGGGAATGTCTTCGGTATAGTGTCGGGTCAATCTAGCTCTAGGGTCATTCGCTAGATTCGCGACGGGTTTACTGGTTGACGTGTACAACTGCCCATAGAATCTCCCGATCTCCCTCAGAGGCTCCGGTTTGCCGGACACGATTCTGCCATCATCGGTCTTCAGTTTCGTGACCTGGCACTGCCCAATAGACAGATCTCTTGCAAAATAAAAAAAAAAACAAAAAATCATTTTATTTTATTTTACATAGGCCTTCATGGGCACTTATAAAACTTCAACAAAAGGTGCACGGTTCCAAAGACCTTGGAGCCCTTGTTCCGCTTAATCGCGTCTTTAATACGCTCGGTATTAAAGCGGCGGAGGTCGCTTTTCAAGGACTTTGAGATCCGTCTATTTAGCTGCCGGTATTTCAACGCATCGTCGGCACACTGCAAGATCATCTTACGCCTCTCCTTCATGAGCTTGAGAGTAGGATCAGAGAGCTTTTTGTTCCTATCTGTACGGCGGGTCTTGAAAAACTTAGACCCGACCGTATGGACAGCTTCCACGAACCCATCGCTGTAATCGTCCACGGAGCTCCCTAGGCACTCGAAACGTTTTTGGATTTCAAGCTAAAAGCTCTCGGGGTTTTGGACCTGGATCTGTGCTGGACGGAGCGTGGACTTCATTAGTCGAGACCTTTCAAGCTTAACATTAATGTTCAATGTGCCTCTTACCATGCGGTGATCGCGCCCGGTTTTCACCGAATTGATCACAGAGACATCATTGAACATTTACTGCTTGGTTGACATGATGAAGTCGATCTCGTTTTTAGTTGCCAGGTCCACTTCCTGTGCTCACGCTTTCTGAAGAAGGAGTTCATCATGTAGAGGCCCTCCTTCTCCATAAAATTGGCCAGTAGGTGACCCCGGTGGTTCCGACGTCCAACTCCAAATTGCCCCACTTGCAACTCATCCTCGTATCGTTTGCCCAGTTTTGCGTTGAAGTCCCCCATGAGAACGGTGAAGTGAGTTTTGAAACCATGCATGGCTCTAGAGATATCCTCATACATGACCTCTACCTCGTCGTCGGGGTGTGCCAAGGTCGGGGCGTAGACCTGTATGACCTTCAGCGAATATCTTTGGGATATTCTAAGTATAAGGTACGCCACCCTGGTCGACACAATCTCGATCTTCACCACGTTGTTCACAAGGGACTTGTGGACGATAAACCCGACACCACCCTGGGACTGCCGGTCACCCTCTCAGAAATAGAGCAAGTTACCGGAATTGAGGATGATCTTATCTATCTTCTCGTCGGTCCAGAGTGTTCGCGTGTTATATGTTCACAGGTTCACTCGACGGTGTTTATTGGGGTAGCCGGGTCCACTCCGGGGATTCTTCGCACCCCTTGCCACGCCATCGCCTCGACCGCTACCCTAGCCGATGGTAGACGTTGCACTTACTTATTTTCTCATAGAGGGTGATAAAAGTAGTGTCCACCTCGGGAGCAACACTATTTTAAGCTCGAGTGACGTACTATGAATCCCTGCTGCGCTCAGGATTCGACTTTACAATCCTTCGCTCCACTCTGGATTAAAAAAAACACTCTCGCCTTTAAAAGAGTTATTTGCTCCCAAGACAAACAATCTACTATTTTAAGCGGGCGAAAGCTAGTGGTACCAAACATCGCAAAATTGTTGGAGCAACATTTTTTTGTATTTCTGGCAATACTTCTTTGTGTGCAGAGATTAGTGAACTAGATATGCGTCTCCAAAAAATTTTTATCCAAACTCCGTTTTACCGTGCTGTAAAAAGCACACACATGCACACTGCACAAGCACATTATGCCTCGGATAGGTTCGACTTCCTCTTGACAGACAGGTTTAAGGGGGTTGAGACAGGCTAAAAGAGTGAAGCAGCCCCGCACCATGCCCCACTTGTAAATACGCCCTTGTACTATGTAGCACAGCACAACACAGCACAGCACTCACTTGGAACAGTTGTTAGGATGCACTCCTCTGATGAAGTTGAGCACTTCGTAGACGTTGACGCGCTCGGTGTGCAGCGCGGAGGGCCCGCTGGTCGCGTTCACGTACTCGGAGTAGCGGTCCATGTAGATGGCGCGGATGGAAGGATGCGCCTTCTCCCATTGGACGGGGAGGCTTTGGATCCCTGGGAATAAAGTTATGTTAAAATTGCCCAAAATATATATTATAACAGATTGCTCATACAGAAACTGTGAAATGTGTGCAGTGTGCATTTCATTGTGCCGATAGGGGTCAATACGCTTTGTTTTTTTTACTCTTAGCTTAGATTGACACTGCGACTCTGCGTCCACGTTTTTTGTCATTCAGTAGAGAACAGGCAAGAAACTCCATGGTCTTTGTTTCTTATAAAATAATAGTCAATTGAATCAAGTTATTGCTGGTGTATACGAAGATTCAAGAGACTCACTGTCAATCTTCTTGCAGTCGAAGTTGTTGTAGTACTGGTCGGAGGTGGCGCGCTCGATGATCTCGCCGAGGTAGGGGCGGCGCACCAGGCTAGGCAGGCGGTAGCCGGGCGCGCAGTGGCACTGGTAGCCGCCGCGACGGAGGCCCCAGCCGTGCAGCGGCTCGCACTGACAAGGAATAGTACATTTTCAATATTATCATCATCAGCCTTCTAATGTTCCCACTGCTGGGACACAGGCCTCCTCTCTGTGAGAGAGGGAATGGGCCTTAATCCACCACGCGGGCCCAGTGCGGGTTGGTGGATGTCACATGTCTTCGATTTTTTGGTTCTAAGACATGCTGGTTTCGTCACGAAGTTTTCCTTCAACGTTTATAGAGCAATGGTGATAGAATAATTTACACAAAGTAAAACGCCTGCCTAGTTTGGAACGCACCCACGACCTACAAATTGTAAGTCGCGGCTGTTACCTCTGAGCCACCACTGCTCAACTAGCTCATGAAGAACTCACCTCAGTGGTTTCCTTGCACCTCGCCGTCGATGCGAATCTATTCGGTCGATCGTTTCCTGAGCTCGGCGGACATTGATTTATATCTATCCTGTCATAGTCCAACTCCATCACAACGGCTGCTGTGTATCTGAATAACAAAAGTACCCATAATTTATTTAAAGATTGCATAAATGTGGCTAAGTAGTAACAGCCGCACGGGTCTTTAGATTTTCAGGTTTCTGACTGCCCGTAACTGTCAAAGATCTTCATATAACAGCCGGAACCAAATATTTAACACCGTGCTCTCCGAGACACTGAGACGTCTTGATAATTCTTAGGCCTCGGCAAGAGTTGTTTGACCTTAAAGCCAGTCGCAGAACAAGAGCTAAGCTAAGTTAGTAAAGATTTGAGAAAGATATTTCGCTTTCCAAGATCAACTACACAATTTTGAGCTCAATATCCGTGACGGTTAGGCTGATCCATGAAAGCTCGTTTCTTGCGAGGCTGCTCGAACTAAGTTTCCCGCGCCCACCAACCACGCACTCTCCTCGCATGCGCGAGGTCTGCGAGCAAGCGGTGTCAACCTACTGGCGGAGTGGTGCCGGGACCGCGCAAAAGTGTAGACATTAAGATTACACTAGTCGACGGCACGAACTATTTTGTGCACGGGGTTAAAATGTATGCTATGTCAACCGACAACACGTGCGGAAGAGATAGATGTTGTGATGAGCAGTAAAAAGCTATAGTTCGCGTACTAATACACACTTTTGGCAATTCGTAACGAAATGGATGATTATTTAGGACAAAACCGAACGCGCGAAATTTTATAAACAGACCTTTGGGAGTGGAAATCATGAAAAAATTACTAAACGTATCTGTTCAAAATAAAATTATCTGCATTGTTGAACTACTAATCTATCCCTGTATGGTGGCCGTTTTGCAATTTTCCGTCTTCTTGTGGTATTTATTTGCGCCCAAAAATGCGTTAAAATTAGTGTCAAAATGTGGAACTTTCGACGCTCATAACTTTCAAATATATTTTTTTTTACTTTTTTGTTTCCATACAGGGCTAGATAATGATGAGACAAAATGATTTAATTTTTTATTTTGAACGTACATTGTCAAACAGTGGAGTAATCCCTAGACTACTTTTGTATGGAAGAATTATCGACTAGTGTAACCTTAATCGCTGTAAATTCGGTCGAGTGAAAGAGGCCTGGTTTAATCTTAGCTCGTATAACAGTGATATATTTAATACTTGTTTAGACTACAAACTATTTAACAAGAATGAAAAAATACCTCAGCTGTGCAGACTATGCTAAACTAATTTAACTTAGCTAATGGTCTGCAACCAGGGTTAAGATCGACCCGTGTGGCTATAGCCACTGAAATGTGTGTGCGGCCGAAATGAAATATTGTTACACAATGTATGAGAGAAGGTATCAAGTACTCACGTAGGGTACTCTATATGTCTGAACTGCGTATGACGTGGGTAGATATCAGCGACAGGGGATACAGCCGCCACCAACCACTTGTTGAGTCGACCGCAGTCGAAGTACGGTCGCGTCCAATACACAGGGCCAGGATCCTGCAAAAGATATTATTTAAAACCGAGATTTAGCCTGCAACGAAGTTGGAAAACATCAGAATGTCTTCACTTAGCGACGAGGGGTATCTGCGCCTTAATAAAGGCGCAGATACCCCTCGTCGCTGATTTCAAAATGAGAATCTCGTCCAAAGTGCTAGGTGATTTTTTTTGGAAAAATGTATGTTATATTGTATTTTCTTAATAATTTGATCTAATAAAATTTTGAGACGCACGGGATCGGTCAATGTGCCGACGCCTGAGGGAGGCCTATGGCCAGCAATCGACATCTTTCGGCTGAAATTATGATTATCATGGATGTAAAGATCCCATAAAAGTGTGAGTAAGTAGGTGTATATGTATTTGAACAAAGATTAGATATAGGTATTTAGACAAAGATCAAAGTTAAAATTCCTGTCACTGATAGATAACTATGCTGTTGCCAGATGCGACAGGGTATTTTTAACCCCCGACGGAAAAAGACGGGTTTTATAAATTGATGTGTGTAACCTACGTCTTTGTGTCTATCTGTCTGTGGCATCATAGCTCATAGTATAGGATGAAGCTGTTTTGTTTTAAAGGTGACTTTATTGAGAGTGGTCTTAGCTATGTTTGATAAAAATCGGTTCAGCCGTTCAAAAGTTATGGGCGTTTTACTGTTTGAATCGGGGTGTTTTCGCAAGATATCGTGTCATAATTACGTGATCGATAGATTGTCGATCGAAGTATGTCTACTACTAGATAAATTATGTAGCTTGCAATATAAATGTATCGGGGTTTTTTTATAATTTTAGATTTTTACTTGTTACATGATAAAACATGCAGGCAAAATCGTGGGCAGAAGCAGTCAAGTATGAATATTGTATATCACTGATACAGTAGGGACAAATTATCTGCTTTGGCTACTGCTCTGGGAGACCGCTTAAGACAGTTGTTCAGCAACTGTCTTCGTGCGGGCGTGTTCCCCTCCGACTAGAAGGAGGCTGGATTGGTCTTGTTGAGGAAAGTAGGCAGGGACTCAGTCTCCCTCTGCATACCGTCCCATTTGCCTGCGTCGATCGGGGTTTGCGATCTATTCGAAAGAATAATTGCCGAAAGACTCGTTGGGCACCTGACGCGGGTTGGTCACGACCTCGCAGATTGCCAGTATGGCTTCCGACAGCAGCGTTCTACAGTGGATGCGATCCTAAGCGTCCACTCGCTGTCGGAATAGGTTGTGACTTGTGTCCCGGGGTGGGGTGGCGTTGGCGGTAAGTCTGGATGTCGTCAACGCCTTTAACTCCCTGCCCTGGGAAGTGCATCACGGAGTGCCCCTTTACCTGCAGTGCATCGTCGGGCCTTGTCTAAGCGACCGGCAAATTCTCTATATAGACCGGGATGGTAGCGTGAATCAGAGGGAGATTACGAATGGGGTTCCGCAGGGGTCGGTTGTAGGTCCTCTCCTGTGGGATCTCGCATATGATGCGGTCCTGCGTGTTGATCTCCCCGTCGGCGTAAACATCGTTTGTTATGCAGACGACACCTTGGTGTTGTCGGGCTGGAACACTTTCGACGAGACCATCCAGCTTGCCGAGCTCCGGGTGGACAGAGTCGTGGCATCGATCCGCGAACTGGGGTTTCATAAACTGCCGAGGAGCAGAGAGCCACCCAGCTCGTCGCGCTGAATATTCTGGCGGACATGGACGCGAGGGTTTATAACCGAATTCGCGCCATCCGCTGGAATGGTGATAGCGTGCCAGGAATCGCTGTAGTAAGGCTGAGGCGGCAGGAACGGCGACACGCGCCGACTCTCGACCGGCGCCACCTCTTGAGCGGGATTGTGAGAGGGCCGATCCCACTCGGAGAAGAAGGCGCCGTTGAGGCAACCGTTTCGATGCCTAAAACGCCGATACCCCGCCTGCATCAGAGGCAGGCGGGTCTCCGCGGTCATGGGCGGTCAGATTGGGGACTCTGTTCGTCCATCAAGTGACTGCAGGAAAGACGGTGGCACAGTGATCACGTGCTGCCGTGCACAGCGAGGCTCAGGGGAGGTGCTTTAATGAGCTCCCCAGGGATGTGCCCTAACAGGAGTTGTACAGAGGGGGTTCCGGGGTGGTCTTTTGAGAGGTCACAGGGCCCTTCTACGTGCTGATGGTGAGCACCGGGGTGGTTTTAGTGAGGTATAAATCCCACACTCCCTGGTCTATTCCCTAAAATTCCAGGCGCCTTTTGAAGGTTTCCCCTCGTAAACAAAACAAAAAAAAAAGGACCAATTATCTGTATCAGGCTCTTGATCCAGCCACCTAACGAGAGCCTCCTTAGGTGTTGGTCGAAGCTCGTGGCTATTAAGCCATTGGCTGACACGACTATCGGGATAATGATCGCTGAGTCCACATCCCACATGTCGACAATCTCGCGAGCCAAGTCAAGATACTTCATTTGCTTATCTTTGTCGGCTTTCACGAGGTGCCCATCATGCGGGACGGTTATGTTAACGATAATTTCACGCCTCTCGATTCGGTCCACCACCACTATATCGGGCTTATTAGCCCTAATAGTCAGTGATGATGAACCGATCCCAGTAAAATGTGATATTATATACCCGTCTTTTTCCGTCGGGGGTTAAAAATAACCTCTCGCCTCTGGCAACAGCATAGTTATCTATCAGTGATAGGAATTTTGAACTTTGATCTTTGTCCAAATACCTATATCTAATCTTTGTTCAAATACATATACACCTACTTACTCACACTTTTATGGGATCTTTACATATAATCAAAGACGTCCACTTCCGGTTCGCGGTCGCCATTCCAAAATTTTTCAGCCTCATGGGCCATCCGTTCTGCGAGCAATGTGCCTGTCCATTGCCACTTAAGTTTTACAATTCTTCGGGCAAATTTTAAATTTTCAAAAGATAAAGTATTTGTCTGCTCAACTCAAGCTCTAAACAAAGTCTAGGTATTTTTTTTTTCCGCACCCCTTTACCTGTATGGGAGCCATAAAAACATTTAAACATATTTTCTCACAATTTGTATGACTTTGGGTCAACAACATGCGTATACTGTAAATATTTGAAGACTGTAAACTCCAACCGTTTAGCTGTAATACCTATGCGACAGACGACACATAGACAGAGAATAGACAGACGGACACGTGAGTGATAGTAATAGGGCTCCGTTTCGGATACGGAACCATAAAAACTGGTGAAATAGCTGTCCCACTTGTACCACTGCTGGGCAAAGGCCTCCCTCTACTTTTGCCACAAATTTCAATTTTTCCATCATGAAATATACCTAATTAATTTGTCTATACTAATTTGCATGGACATAAAGATCAATTTACACTGACTGCAGCAACAGGCTATTTGTTTGTAAATACAAAATGTTAATAACTAACCTCATCATTGCCAGGCGGCCCGTGGAACGTAAAAGTCTCATTAGTATTATTCGCATATCTGATCTCCACTTGGTACATAGTCTTAGTGTCATAACGTTTGGCCACTCTGTCGGGCAGCCATCTCTTGTACCACTCGTTGTTTCTATAGAACTCCGATGTATAATCCTTAGACAAGCTCTCTGGGTCAAAGGCACCCAGATCTTCAACATGGAACGTGTTCATTGGAGAAATCTTTTGGAAATGCACCGAATCATCTGAACGGAACGCTCTTGGTGCAAATCGTGACATAGTTTTATTGAAGAATCCTTTGTACGACGATGTATATGACATGTTCGGAGAAAAATATATCGAACTAGCGTTTATGTAAGGATTTGCTGAAACATCTGCAACCGACGACAGGAAGTAGTACATCATGCCGGGGTCGTAGGTATCATTGGTGGCTGGTCTGATGAACCGTGACTGCAGAATATAACTCCAGAAAAACGCCCGGTTCATAGCCATGTTTTGTAAATGCAACAGCGCTGTACGATTTGGAAACACTGGGTTTATGTTGATTTCTTTCACATCAGGGTGGTGGGAAACCGAATCCTCCGGTAAATACAGGTCATCCAAATGTGTTATGAAGCAGTTATCCCCGGATACCTTGTCAATTTTGGCACGAACTTCGTCAAAAGCATCGCGAATTTGCCATTCATACTGGCCGGCCACACCCCACAATAAAACACAAAGTGATATCGCAAGTAAATTCCATTTTACTCTCTCCATACTTAGTTTTTACACTTATTTAAGTAATAAACTCAATAATCTTACTGGTTCAATACATAGTGGTCGTCTAATAATTCTAATTAAATTGGGCTCCACAGATTAAAAGTTTGCCGGACGATATCACTATGCCAGGTAATCGCAATAAGTCACACACTCACAGTTCCGTTCAAGGTTTCGGACTGACGACTAATTCGAGTCGAGAGTGTGTATCGCTAGGCGATCCAGCGTCGCAGATATCTGATAGAGAGGCCATGACCTCACGGCCAAATCAACACATACTAGGACACCCGGCCAACGGCCTTTCGTCTGTCACTCATGCCCGCAGCCGAATCGTACAAGTTATTTCGGCAAGGCGAAGTGTTTGACCGCTATCGACCAATTACATGCGAGATGAATGACGCGATGTGGATTTCCGTCTGTGTTATTTTGTTTCTGTTCGAGTTTTAATCGAACACACAGCGAAAATGCATAAATGCATCAAACGCAAGTATGCACATTTGCTCGGTTACCAAAATGTGGGCCATGTTGCGTTCAGATCTCGTCAGCGTACTCGTAACCAAACCAATAACCATTTTTACCATACTTTTTACCAGTAATTTAGCCACATAGTTTATAGTTTACCATAATTCACCATTTCGTGTTTCTACGTGTTATATACCTAGTGTTTCAATATTGTTGTTTACCTTATAATACAAGACTTTAACTTTTACCATGTCACCATAGCACCAAGCACTACTTTCTACTGTTTAATTTCCCTTTTCTTTACCCTGACTCCTAAACTAGACGCGGAAAAAAGGGTGAACGATTGGGAAAATAATGTCGCGTTCTTTAACACTGTTAACGAGTGGAACAAAACATGCCCAGTCGTTAATAGTGTTAACGACGGGGTATTAACGAGCGGGCTATGTAGGTAGGTAATCAACAAGAATGAAAACTGACCCACCTGAAGCTAATTCTTCTGCGTGCATTATAAGAACAATTATGTCGAATTTTGACTATTGACAATTCAAAAGTACCTTTATCTATTTATTTATTTATTTAGATAACATGGAAAACTTACAGCTAAAAGTGAACAGAACAAGAACAGTAAATTTGACAGTCAGCCAATTAAAAGTCTTCACTTATAAAATATTGCATATCTATGGACACTTCAGAAGGCCTCTATTACAATAGATCGCCAAACAATACTAATAAATAACTTATATAATAATCACTAACATATTGCTCACACTACACAACAACATTTAATTTGCATTGAACTGGTTGAAAAAGTTTCGGCTCAAGCACTTCCTGACTGATGGCACACTAGTTAGAAATGGATCAATATCGTGCTGCTTGCACAACTCATTAAGATGTCTACTTGCCCGCACAATATACGAAATACGAATCTAATACCTTTAAACGAGCAATTCTTGTACATATTTATATACTAGATATATATATATATGTATTTATTTTATTTATAAATAGTACACCAAAGACTACCTACAGTACTGTCTTTCCGTTAATATTTTTTTTTTAAATCCATCCAAAGGTTGTCTTGAAAAGATCGCTTTTAGCGATAAGGCCGCCCATTGTGTCACCCAGTGTAATGTTTTCTTCGTCTATACTTTCTGTAAATTATGTGGTGTACATAATAAAGAGTATTCTATTCTAGCTTTTTACATTTTATCCTACAGATGACTTTTTAGTTTCACCCCCTTAAAGGTTGAATTTCCAAAAAATCCCTTCTTAGTCTTCTTAATCCCTAAATTGTCTTTTATGAGTAGTTTTGAAAAACTAATAATGAAAACCTTTACTATTTAGGTACTTAGGTTAGTATTTATGTCAAGTTTCAAATATATAAGCCCAACAGATTTCCACCTTTTCACCTCGTTAGGGGAAGAATTTGCAAAAACCAATAAATTAATGAATTATTTTTATCAACCAAAAGCCTAACCCTCTTACTAATAAACGCGGCATAAAATTATACAAGTATAAACCCATGAAAATGTATGGTTATTCCTTTGTTATTCCTGGTATAACTTTATTCCGCGTTTATTAGTAAGAGGGTATATCTTTAATTTTACGTGTCATACTTAAAAGCGTAGGGAAAACAGTTTTTTAATAACCAAGAGCGTAAACCAATAATTTCAGATGTTTTACCTTCCAAACTGAAGAATTTTCACATAAATTTTCAACCCTTGTTTTATCCCCGTAGGGGTAGAATTGCCAAAAACCAATAAATACATGAGTTATTTTTATCAACCAAGAGCGTACATCTAAAATCGCATGTGTCCGATTTACAAACTGAAAATATGTCATACAAACTTTCAACTCTTTTTTTACCCCTTTAGGGGTCGAATTTCCAAAAACCAATAAATACATAAATTCTGTTTTTCAACCAAAAGCGTAAATCTAAAATTTCACGTGTCTAACTCACAAACTGTAGAAATTTCATACAAGACAAAGACAAAGATATTTTAAACACATCAACACGGTCTAGGGATATTTCATACTCAATTAAATAACTCGAAAAGTACTGGCCGCATTGGAATCTTTTATACACCGATTTGTTTGTAATTTATCTCAAACTAATTCCAAATTCAAATTTTTGAAAATTCTTTTGTTTCGGTGGCATAAAAATGTCTTGATGTGTAGGAGAGGGAATTTTCATTTGTGCGAAACTTAGAAAACAATACGAATTACGTTTAGTTACAGTTTTTTTTCATTTTTAAACGAAAGATAAAGTTAAAATTGAGGTATTGTAGCCATGCAACGCCAACATTTGACGAGGGCGGAGATGTTACGAGCTGTGGGAATGCTGGAAGCTGGGTCTATTCAGCGTAATGTTGCTGAGGCCATAGGGACCCACCGAAATGTAATTTCAAGATTGTGGACACGCTATCGTGCCACAGGTGAAGTAGCGGAGAGGCACCGGGGGCCAAATCGCATCACTACCCCCAGACAAGACCGATTTTTGCAAATTACTGCGCGAGCTCAACCAAATGCAACGGCGACTCAATTGTTCCAAAGGCTGCGAGTGGAACACCAAGTGCTTGTGAGTGACCAAACTGTAAGAAGGCGACTGCATGAAAGCAATCTACGCTCTCGTAGACCACTCCGGGTCCCACCTTTAAGTGAGGCAATCGTGGACGACGATTAGAATGGGTTCGGAACCACGTGGACTGGGGCCGTGAGCAATTGTCCAATGTACTGTTCACGGATGAATCCAGGTTCGGCTTCCATCCAGATTCACGAAGGACGCGTGTTTGGCGAGTTCCTGGACGATGGAGCCGTCTTCAGAACCCTCAGGAAATTCACCCATACCAAGGAGGAACAATTATGGTTTGGGCAGGAATTCGTCTTGGAGGACGGACGGATCTCGTTTGGGTGCGGGGCAATATGACGGCAGAACGATACGTCCAACAGGTGCTGGGGCCCGTAATCTTGCCCCACAGAACACAAATGGGGCAAGATTTCCTGCTCATGCACGACAATGCCCGGGCATACACGGCGAGAACGGTAGCAGCTTAGTTACATACACACAATGTTAGGGCCTTAGACTGGCCTGCTCAATCGCCAGATCTAAATCCCATTGAGCATGCGTGGGATATGCTGCAAAGAAGAGCTCTGAAGGAAGTTCCTGAAAATCTGGCTACAGAAGATCAACTTTTTGCGCACCTCAGAAGGACATGGGACAATATTCCGCAGCAAGACATTGACAACCTTGTTCTGAGCATGCCGAATCGTTGGCGATGTGTTATGAACATCATGGGTGCTTTCTCAGACTACTAACTTCAAGTTTATAAACACAAATTAAATGTTTTTCTATTTGTTTCAGTTTTTACTCATAAATTAAAAGTTAATTCATATACGGTTTCCGTCTATGCCTCATTTTTTTCCATAAAATCCTGAAATTTTAATCGAAGTACCTTAACCATTATTAAAAAATGGTAGAATATTAAATAACGTATCTTTTAAATATATACATGTCATATAAATAATAAACACATTGATAGTAATTCGCTTTTTTAAAAATATCCCTAGACCGTGTTGATGTGTGTATTTCAAGTACAATAAAATTTACAAGTTATAAAAGTTGATTCTACCGAGAACTAGTCTACAAACTTTCAAACCTCTTTTTATCCCCTTCCGGGTGGAATATCCAAAAACCAATAAACACATGAATTCTTTTTATCAACCAAGAGCGTCAGTCAAAAATTTCATGTGTCCAATTTACAAACTGTTAAAATTTCATACAAACTTTCAACCGCTTTTTTACCCCTTTAGGGGTGGAATTTCCAAAAACCAATAAATATATAAAATCTTTTTATGTACCAACAACGAAAACCTAAAATTTCACAATTTTACGGGCAGAATTTCCAAAAATCCTTTCTTATCGGATGCCTACTTCATAGAAAGCAATGCCGTAAATAGGGCGGTGCCACCGGTGCCCAGGCACAGGGCGTAGACTCTGGGGGGGCGCAAGAATGGCCAGACCAGGCAGAACTATTATTTTTTCGGTTTGCTCCTGATAAGTTCCCGCTGCGCCCCTAGTGCTCGATTCCAACACATACGTACCTACTCGTACAAATTATACCTAATCTTGCAAATATTTTCGAATAAACGTTTTTTCACCAATTCATACTTAAACGCAATTTATACTTATTATGCTACCTTCCGTAATCAAAACTCTACCATACCTTGGTATACATACTCTACCATACTTAAAATTTAATTTACAGTTTACTGAAACTTTGCAGGGTGTTATTTTATTATAGACCATAGTGGCCCAAAAATTAAATCTTAAGGGTACACTAGTCGACGACACGAACTATTTTGTGCGCGGGGTAAATGCATTTTATATCAACCGACAACACGTGTGGAAGAGATAGATGCTGTGATGAGCAGTAGGAAGCTAGTTCGCGTACGAATACTAGAAATAATAGAAATTTTATAAACAGACCATATGAACATATGTATTCTCCGACTGCACAGCATGATTTTCTATCTAGACTGCCAAAGGTCTGTTTATAAAATTTCGCGCGCTCGGTTTCGTCCTAAATCATTATCCATTTCGCTACAAATTTGCAAAAGTGTGTATTCGTACGCGAACTAGCTTCCTACTGCTCATCACAGCATCTATCTCTTCCGCACGTGTTGTCGGTTGATATAAAATGCATTTTAACACCGCGCACAAAAAAGTTCGTGCCGTCGACTAGTGTACCCTTAAGTGTAAGAATGTTGTTGAAAGAGCGGAGCCTTCTAATACAGGCATTGTTTGCCTAAATGGAGACTCCATTCACATTCTAATTGAAATAATAAAGTATTTGTATTTTATATATCTATAATATATATATACATATAAAATGCTTTATTCTGAATGCCTAACTGACGGATCAACGCACAGATAATTTAAAGTGTGGTGTGGTAAGTAGTATGGCGCGCGATGTGGTGTGATGTGTGGCGTGGTGTATTGTGTTGTGAGGTGTGTGATGTGTGGTATGGTTTGTGGTGTGGTGTGAGTGGTTTGTGTGATGAGGTGTGGTATGGTATATTTCGGCTACTCAACGTGTTCCAGGAGTGCCTAGGTTTCCTCATAGGTAAGTGGTTTTTTCCGGTCTATAATACTTTTTTTACAGTCGTAGTAACTTTTATTATAATTATAAATAAACGTGTTTGTTAATTTTGTTATACAGCTGGGTAGAGCGTTTATTGAATTGTTTGCATGCAAATCTAGTTTTAGTTGGGGGAACTTTGAGAATTAGATCTTGTCTGCATTGAGTTGAGTGTTCAAATAAAATAAATAATAGTAAAAAAAAAATAAAAAACATGCTTTAGCAGAAAACCAAACAAAAAAGCTGGGGTGCTTGATGTCAATTGTTATAATATTTTACTGTCAGATATTGGTAAAAGTTGGTCATTTTGAAAATATTTTAAAAAGCACCCCACACACTTTTACAATAATATATTTTTTCTTGTTAATATAATAAGTAGGTGTAGGGTAGGTGTAGGGTAGGTGTAGGGTAGGTGTAGGGTAGGTGTAGGGTAGGTGTAGGGTAGGTGTAGGGTAGGTGTAGGGTAGGTGTAGGGTAGGTGTAGGGTAGGTGTAGGGTAGGTGTAGGGTAGGTGTAGGGTAGGTGTAGGGTAGGTGTAGGGTAGGTGTAGGGTAGGTGTAGGGTAGGTGTAGGGTAGGTGTAGGGTAGGTGTAGGGTAGGTGTAGGGTAGGTGTAGGGTAGGTGTAGGGTAGGTGTAGGGTAGGTGTAGGGTAGGTGTAGGGTAGGTGTAGGGTAGGTGTAGGGTAGGTGTAGGGTAGGTGTAGGGTAGGTGTAGGGTAGGTGTAGGGTAGGTGTAGGGTAGGTGTAGGGTAGGTGTAGGGTAGGTGTAGGGTAGGTGTAGGGTAGGTGTAGGGTAGGTGTAGGGTAGGTGTAGGGTAGGTGTAGGGTAGGTGTAGGGTAGGTGTAGGGTAGGTGTAGGGTAGGTGTAGGGTAGGCGTAGGGTAGGTGTAGGGTAGGTGTAGGGTAGGTGTAGGGTAGGTGTAGGGTAGGTGTAGGGTAGGTGTAGGGTAGGTGTAGGGTAGGTGTAGGGTAGGTGTAGGGTAGGTGTAGGGTAGGTGTAGGGTAGGTGTAGGGTAGGTGTAGGGTAGGTGTAGGGTAGGTGTAGGGTAGGTGTAGGGTAGGTGTAGGGTAGGTGTAGGGTAGGTGTAGGGTAGGTGTAGGGTAGGTGTAGGGTAGGTGTAGGGTAGGTGTAGGGTAGGTGTAGGGTAGGTGTAGGGTAGGTGTAGGGTAGGTGTAGGGTAGGTGTAGGGTAGGTGTAGGGTAGGTGTATCTTGGTGTTTTTATGGCAAAACAAATTTTGCCGGGTCAGCTAGTAAGCTAATAAAAGCGTTTTAAAAATATGTACTTCCTTCTAGAGGTGTCAAATGTGGAAAAGTTTGCATTGTGTTTAATTTATATGTGCATACCTACGAGATTTTGAATCTACTAATACATATAATAAATATGTATGTGAAAGTTTGTATAATACCTACCTCCTTTTAATTCCGGCAGTACGCTCCCTTAGAATAATTTCTGAATTCGCCGGCAGCGATGCCACTGGCAGAAACTACTTTAATAAATAAACAAGTCGTGTCAAGTCTAATATTTTTATTTAGAAAAAAATAATACATAAAAACCTACAAGAACCATTAAATTTACAAAAATGAATATAAAAAAACACATCAATCAGATGATAATGAAAACAGTCTTTTATTTATAATAATATTAAATATTATGATTACATTCACTGTATCTTTGCTTCAGGCACAGATAATATAATAGGTATAATGATGATGGGATTTACATGTCCGTCAGTATTTATGAAAAATATTGAACACATATTTTTTCTTTTGTCATGTAAACAAAAAAATACGCAGATACAGTGCGTTAAAACCCTTTTTACTTAGAAGTGACGTCACAAGCTCTCACTCCAGAACTTTGATGCACTTTATCTTTGTAATTTTTAATAAATTGTCAATATTTTTTCATAATCTAACCGACGGACTAAATAGATTTTTTTGCCCAGGAATCATCCCTATTATAACAACCAGTAGTGAGATAAATGAATAATTTTGTTAGATATGTGGGATGTTTTATTGCTTTGGCTGACCGTCTTTTATAGCAGCTATCTCTTTAAGCTTCGTGTTTTCAGAAACCAGTGCCTGTACCCTTTGTTCATATTTCTGTCTCAGTTCCTGTTGGAGAAAGAAAGGAAATTCGGTTATTAAAACTATATGGTAATTTGTGTAGTGAAAAAACTATATGGTAATAATAATAAGACGCACGGGTGTTTAAAGCAATGCTTTTTTTTTTTGGGGCAATCCCACCGCACTATTCCCAAACCACTGCAATTCCTGAAAGTCAACAGTGGCGTGAATGAAGTTCGACGAAGTCCCGCGAAGAATGAATTTAACTGTCTTGGATCCCGCAACGAAATTAATCAGAAAATAATAACGGAGGAGTATGAAAAAATACAAATTTCCACTTCCATGGAGGGAAGTGGAAATTTGTCTTATCAAGCAGGAGACAGAACAAACAAGGCCAATAGGCACAAAGTGTCGTTTACAACTGGGATAAGCCCTGTTGCCCAGCACCATGGATAAAAATTAGCATTAATATTAATGGGTCCTAACATTGCGAGCTGTAATATTTGATTCCAATAATAGGTATGGCAAAAACGTCAAGCGATTGTGCCATACCTATTAATACCAACGCACGGAAATTTGTTATAGTTTCCACAAGGTCCGTATAGTAAACAACGCTTGCCAAGGTTGGTCCGTGGATGGGCGATCATGCCTGACATACCGAGACTCTTCCGTGTCTCGATAACCACTTTAAACCGTTTGCCCCGGCTGTTATTTGTAGATTCTAAACAGTCGTTAGCCAGAACGACAGTCGTAGTCGAAAGCCAGGAAATTTAACACCAGTCCATGCCAAGGGGTATCGTATTACCCAGATACTGAGTTGCCGGATGAGATAGGCAGTCGTTCCATGTAAAATACTAGAATCTATCTGAATCCGGTAAGACTGGAAGCCGACCCCAACATTGGGCAAAGGCTAGGCAGATCGATTGGTAATTTGTGTCGTAGAATGCAAAAAAACATTTTCAAATACATATTACACGTACCTTGAATATAGCCAGCTGGGTCTCATACTCCTTCTTCAAGTCATCGTTAAGAGTAGTGCTTGTTTGAGCTCTCTGCAGCACCAAACCGTACCTATCCTTCTCAGCCTGGAACCTGGCTTCCATAGCCACCAAGCGGTCCTGGAACATAAATAGGTAGCTTTGTAGCGACATCTATGAACTAAAATCACAAAAAACTTGCAGAGTTTTCGGCGCGATTTGAACACATACCACGGTCTGACAACACCCGTCTGGCCAGAAGATCCTCCCTTTTCAATAAAGGTTGAGGGACATTACAATCTGTCCCACATACCTCATAGATACACTGTTACCCCTACATGTTTATATTGATCACAAGAAGAGATTCCCCAAATCCCCACCTAAATCACAATACAAGAGATTTTAAAGGCAATTTTAAATCATACTACTTCATGTTTGAAAAATGGTCCAGAAAGATGTCACCGAGTGGGATCGTGAGAGGGCCAATCCCAATCTGAGAAGAAGGCGTTATGGTGCAACCGCTTCGGCGCCTAACTTGCTGAAACCTCGTCTGCATCATAAGCAAACGGGACTCCGGGATCGCTTAGAGTGAGGACTGTGACGCCCGATTGAGTACCTTCAGGAAAAACGGTGACACAGTGATTAAGTGCTGCCGTGCACAGCGAGGCTCAAGGAAGACACCTTTACTGTCTGCCCTGGGATGTGTCTTGATAGGTGTTGCACAAAAGGGGTTCCAGGGTGGTTTTTTAAGAGGTGGTGATCACCGAGGTATTTTTAGTGAGGTAAAAATCCAACACTGCCCGGCGAGCACGGCCTACTGTGGCATGGCTTAAGTCACACTTTTTATCACAGTTTGGGCAATAAAGCCATTTCCCCCTCATCATCATACCCCCGAATAAAAAAACGACTTCAATGTCCTAACGAGTTCGATGTGAAATCACTCCCAGCTTACTTCAGCAAGATGAGTTAACATGACAATATACCTAGTAATCACGTACAAACTTCACTCCTTTTTAACCGCCGCCGACGGAAAAAGACGGGTGTTATAAGTTTGACGTGTGTACCTGTATGTTTGTGTATTTGTGTATCTGTCTGTGACACCATAACTCTTAGACGGATGAACCGATTTAAATATTTTTTTTTTATGTTTGATTAATGTCACCATTATTATTTGACGGGGTATTTGCGCAAGATATCGTGCCGGGGGTTTTTAAATTGTCAATAAAATAAAGTAACGTTGGAAATATGAATAGAAGCTCTAGATAAAGTTTCATTCTATCAACGACTGCGATTTTCGAAATGGCAAAATGTAAAGGATTGATCTCGTGATATTTCGATAGTGCTTGGCTATCCTATAAATTTATTGAGTCCATTTATTGAGGCGAAAGTTCAGTTGGCTGCAAAAAAGTTAGGGATTCTTGCAAAGGTGAGACGGTACTTCACGCCTCAACTTGTATAAAGCACGAGTTCGGTCATGCATGGAGTACTGCTCTCACCTCTGGGATAGATCTGCCAAATACCAGCTTGATGCACTTGAGTCGATTGACAAACGGGCCAAAAGGCTTATTGGCAACGATGCACTGGTCGCCTCAAAGCTCCAGAGCCTCGAACTTTTTTTATCGGTTACATTTCATTTCATTTCATTTATTTCATTTATTTATTCACAAACAATTAACATTGTGTCAAATATTGGGGAGTGTGCGACGGAACTGCACAATTTGATTCCGCCTAGCCCTTTCCATCATCGGACTACAAGGCGAACAGCCATGCGCCATCGGTACATGGTGGACATCCCTCCCATAGGAACAAAGCGTTTTGCTAATACTTTCATTGTGCGCACAGCTAAGGAGTGGAATTCCCTTCCGAAGTCATTGTTCCCTGATAGCTACAACCTTGGGGTCCTTAAGTCAAGAGTGAATAGGTTTCATCTAGGCAAGCGTGCTTCACCGTAGACCACGTCATCGTTTAACATCAGGCGAGATAGTGGTCAAACTCGAGCCTATAGATTATTAAAAAAAAATACGCTATGACGACGCTTTTGTTAATAGATTCTCACTAAAATGGAGCCTCAGATCCGGACTGCGGTCAAGCCCAGACCTCTTCGTCGTAACCTACCTCCATAGCTTTCACTTCTGAGTTTCTAATCTCCAACAGGTCTTTAGTTATCTGGTTGATATCCTTGAGCGACTGCACTTGTGTCGTCAGAGCTTCAATCTGGAGTTCTTGATTCTTTACCATCTTGGTCTTGTCGAAGATCATGCCGCGCGCTTTGCTCAGCAACTGAAAGAAAAAGAAAAAAAATAGGTTTATTTGAAACAAAAGTTTCACGAATATCCTTGACAAACAAAAATAGTGTATTTTAAAATAAATAAAAGTAAAATGTGTGTGTGTGTTGTCTGTGCAATTGAAACAACAACAACGAATGTTTTCAATATGATGAAGGAAGATATAGTTAAACCAGCTTTACATGGCGGCTTCACCAGCTTGAATGGCGGCAATTATCCCAAGAGAACATACGCCCGAGATAAAAAGTATCCTGTTTCAGAAAAAATAGCATGCTGGGTGTTATCTTATCTTATGGAGGGGCCGAGAAATAACTCGGACACTTCAACCCATTGGTATCTATTGTGGTAGGTATGTTGGGTGTTAAAGGATTACCAACAGAACCCATTTCCAGCGTTTTTGCAATTGGTGTCTGTTTGTCGGTTTGTCCAGTACCGTATTTACCATACGTGCCATTCTCAGGGGGTCCCGAAGGACCGTTAATTTCTCTCCCATTTATTTTCAAAACATTTTTGTCGGGCTCAGTAACAGTGAGCACTCGGGTCGAAAATACAACTTACTTTTGTCTTAAAATTTATGTCAAAATTATGACGATTTCATTTAACCAAATTAAGGCAAAATCAAATTAAACTTTGCCTTTTTCTTTTAGAAGTATAGAATTTCCATAATATTTGATTTGATTTTGACTTATTAGCTTAGTGAGAATAGATATAAGACAAAAAAGTCAGATTCAAGTCTAAATTTTGCTTTCAAAAAAAGGTAAAAGTAAGACAAAATTAAATAGAGTTCGGCAGCTATAGTAAATTTTAAGGTAAAAAGTTAAAACTAAGGCAAAAACATTTTTCAACACACTTGCTCATAAAGTGGCTCTAATTTCACCGCAATTAGGCACATAATGATACCTGTTATCAAACTGTGACTTTTTCATTGCTATTATTCACAAGTGTGTTATAGAGTTTTTTTTTTATTTATTGGTTGAGTTGCTTTGTTCTTAAAAAAGTTTCGATAAAAAAAAGAACGTGCTCAATAGTACAAATAAATTAATGTACCTATTGCTTGCTCATTTCATGCAACTTCGTATTAATTTCAACTTGTACGTGCTTAATAAATAAAACTTTCACTCAAATAAAAATTTTATTTGCTCTGTAATTAAGAAAAAAATAATTTCCCTATTTTGTACGTGGCTAAAACACAATCCACGAAAAGCCAAAAAAAAAGAAACCTCATTCTTTTAGTCTATGGCCGATCGCCATTGTTAGATGCGCGCGCATAGGAAAACTGATTAATTTTGCCCGCCATTGTGGAAAATTTTCGCAACTCGTATTTACTATTGAAAATGATTTTTTTGTATTATTTTCTTCACAAGTGTGTTGAAAAACGTCGTATGATACACGTGTGTATTGATGATTACCGTCCTCGGCTCTCTTAAGACCCTCACCTACGGCTCGGGTCTCAATGGCGCCTCAGCGGTAATCACCAACATTGCACACTTGTACCATAATGTACTATAATAGAATTGTCATAATATGGTTAAATATCAATAACAGATACCTAATAATAGTACATTATGGTACAAGTGTGCAATGTTGGTGATTACCGCTGAGGCGCCATTGAGACCCGAGCCGTAGGTGAGGGTCTTAAGAGAGCCGAGGAGGGTAATCATCAATACACACGTGTATCATACGACGTTTTTCAACACACGTGTGAAGAAAATAATACAAAAAAATCATTTTCAACCATAGATATAGTATGTACAAGATACACAGAGTCAGATGGAAAACGAAACCGAAAATATAAAATCTATGTGTGAGGGAATTTGTCCATGTGTTAGTTAAAAAAGTGTTGATAAAAAGTCCATGTTCAATATCGATATCGATACTTGGTGAACACCTTAAGAAACACGATTGCTGGGCAAAAACCATGCTTTGCTTTAATTAAAATACAAATTACAAAATAATATCTCGCATGTATTTAAAAATGTCATGCTCCCCAGACACCCCATCAACTATTTTGCTGTTTAAAAATTCATAGCACAATTGTACGCAATGTGTACCGAATTAGTACCTACTTAAAAAAATAAGTACCCTAACAGATTAACAGGTACAGGTAACTGAATTATGACTTGCTGTAGAGCATCTCCCCAGCAACCCCAAGTAAAATTTTAATAATTTTACTTAGGCACTTACCTAATGGGTAAACAAGAGGTTGATAAAAATTGTACTCTTATTTTTACCACTGAATTTGCTAGGTATGGCTACTTAAACGTTTATTTTAAATTTCGATTATAAGCCCCTGAGAAAAATAAATAGCAAAGTGTATTTTAATCTCTTTCGATATCATAAAATTAGTAGGTGTTGGGTAGTAAATAAATTATAGACACTATGTGATTAAGCAAAACTATCGTAATAAATAATATTTTCCTTTAGCTGTTATCACAAATATTGATTTATTTGTACGTTTATTGTAAAAACGTATGTTAAAACGTTTATTTTAAATTTCGATTATAAGCGCCTGAGAAATGTGTGTTTGTCTGTGGGTAACTACTAAAATTAAATAAAAACTAATTTAAATAAAAAAAACACGATACCAAAAAACATAGACAAAAAAAAATACAAAAACTATAAAAAATTTCTTACAGAAGTAAAAAAAATAAATAAAAATGTACAAGGAATACATAAACAATTATTCACTAATCTAACTTTCATCCATCTTCACACAAAAACATAAACATCATCCTGTGCTAAGTATGTCACGGATATTAGATATCTCGTATAGTTAACCGACTATGATGAAGCAAATACTTATAAATAAATAGTACTGATGAAAATGGCACCATCGAACTGATCTGATGATGAAGCCGGAAGGTAGGCACTGGAACTCTGATATAAAACAATATATCCTAGTCGTGTTTGGGCTTATTGGAATCGTCATTATATGTACTTTGGCTATAAATGATTATCATGTTAATTGAGGATACCTACCAAAACTAAAAAGAGAAAAATAAAAAACTTTTTAACAAAAATCAAACCGACTTCCAAAACAAAAAACTACAAAACAAAAATAACTTTCTTTTCCGAAGTCGGTGTCGAAAAACGGAAAACAATGGGTTTTAAGAGAAAAAAACTGAACAGCGGCAGCACTCACTCTCACATAAGGTGCACCTCAGCAATATCCGAGGTCTGCACTCTAACCTTATCGCAGTCCATCACCACCTCGAGACTGAGAAACTAGCACTTTTGTTCCTTACGGAGACGCAGATCGGATGCCCGTCAGACGTGGCGTACCTATCTTAGCCAGGGTTTACCCTGTGTAACGGCTAGGTCCTGCGCTAAGTAGCTTGCGCAGGCCGCTAACTGATACGTAAGTAGGTAGATGCAAAGTAAAACAGCTGGACAAGTTAAAATTTAGAATCACTATGATTTTATTTTATACGTACTGAGGTATTAGTAATTCCTACATACAAATAAATCAATATTTGTGATAACAGCTAAAGGAAAATATTATTTATTACAATAGTTTTGCTTAATCACATAGTGTCTATAATTTATTTACTACCCAACACCTACTAATTTTATGATATCGAAAGAGATTAAAATACACTTTGCTATTTATTTTTCTCAGGGGCTTATAATCGAAATTTAAAATAAACGTTTAAGTAGCCATAGCTAGCAAATTCAGTGGTAAAAATAAGAGTACAATTTTTATCAACCTCTTGTTTACCCATTAGGTAAGTGCCTAAGTAAAATTATTAAAATTTTACTTGGGGTTGCTGGGGAGATGCTCTACAGCAAGTCATAATTCAGTTACCTGTACCTGTTAATCTGTTAGGGTACTTATTTTTTTAAGTAGGTACTAATTCGGTACACATTGCGTACAATTGTGCTATGAATTTATAAACAGCAAAATAGTTGATGGGGTGTCTGGGGAGCATGACGTATTTAAAATACGAAATACAAAATATTTTTAAGTCGTGTATTTAAAATGTAAAGTACAGTATTTTAACTATTTTTATTTAAAATACAAATAACAAAATATTCATTCATTGGTCATTCATCGTGACATTCGTACTAATAAACTTAATCAATACACAGAATTTCGGTGAAAATAACCGATTGAAATGAAAATGATAATTTACAAGGTACTTGAAAATTTGACGTACGCGGTCGCCATTTTGCTTATGAAAGCTATCAAGCGCTATTTTCTGCAGAACGCATCTATTAATAAAATCGCTGAATGTATTTTGAAGCCACAAGTATTTGAAGTACTAATAAAAAAATACCGCAGTCAGGTATTTGAAATTGACGACACGGTTGGCGTAGTAGTTGAGCGATCGGCTGCTGCGCTGCGTGTCGCGAGTTCGATTCCCGCACGGAACAAATATTTGTATGGCCTGCAGATAGTTCAATGATAAATGATATTATTTCTGTAAGTTGGTTTGTACAAACACGTTTACATATTTTATAAAAGTAGATGAGGTCTGTTAGAGGTATCTAGATGGTTTGAAAACTAACACTAGGTTGGCCACTAACTAACCATACGATAGGAAGCGTCATTCTTACAGGCACAATTAAAGTAGGTATAGATTATTTCATTAGAAGTCGTCGATGTTTTCTTTGTATGCAGTATTTCGATTCAAAATGTTTACTACATATTGTAGAGTTTTTATTTGGAGACCATCCATCTATGTTTAAAATTCGAATCCATTTTTCTCTTAATACAGAATTATTTGGGAATCTGTAGGTACATAAATATTATATATTATTATTTACACAACAGAAAAAATTGCTGATGAGCAGAGCACTGATGTATTCTAGCCACTGTAAAACTAATAAATGCATACAATTATAATGACCCTAAATAGACTCCGCACTCGGGTTGGCCGCAGCAAGGACAACCTCCTCAGGTGGGGGTTCTCTGATGGCATTAGTCTTCAGTGCTTATGCAGCATCTCTCCGCAGACCTTGGCCCATCTCACGGAGAGCGCAGCATGCCCTGTCACCTGTACTTACGAAGACCTTATGACTGCGTCACCGAATGGTATTGCCGTGGCTGAATTCTGGGCCAAACACAATATTTAACTTTTTATATTTGCCATCGACAAAAGACCGACGATGGATCGTTTGTCCCAGGTAGACATAGTTGTCCACAACTTCGAGTGTAGAGTCTCCAACCTTGATAGGAATGGGTGTAACATGGGCATTCAACATCACCTTGGTTTTGTCCATGTTCATTTTCAGACCCACTCTTTCGGAAGCTCTACTGAGGTCATCGAGCATTGTACTGAGGCTCTCCATGGTCTCAGCCATGACCACTATGTCGTCGGCAAACCGAAGGTGAGTGATGTACTCGCCATTAACGTTGATGCCTAGGCCGCTCCAGTCCAGAACTTTGAATACATCCTCCAGTGCAGCAGTGAACAGTTTCGGAGAAATGACGTCTCCCTGTCTCACGCCACGCTGAAGAAGGACTGGTTCCGAGGTCTGATCCTGAAGACGGACTGACATGGTGGCGTTTCTGTACAGACACTTCAACACCTCAATGTACCGGTAGTCGATCTGGCACCGTTGGAGAGACTGCAGTACAGCCCAAGTCTCGATCGAATCGAAGGCTTTCTCGTAGTCCACAAACGCTAAACAGAGAGGCAGGTTGTACTCTTCGGTCTTCTGTATAACCTGCCGCAGCGTATGTATGTGATCTACGGTGCTAAAGCCTTTTCGGAATCCGGCTTGTTCGGGAGGCTGGAAGTCGTCAAACCTGCGCGCGAGACGATTCGTGATGACTCTTGAAAACAACTTGTAGACATGGCTAAGAAGTGAGATGGGCCTATAGTTCTTCAGCCGGGCATTGTCGCCCTTCTTGAAGAAGAAGACTTCAGGTTCTGGAGTGGCGACCGCGAACCGGAAGACGTTGCGTTGGAAGGCCTCCCACCAGGTGGACCGATGACCTGGTGAAGGTTGCAGGAATCCGCTGGTTGCGGGACGCACGGGACCGGTCAATGTGGCGACGCTTGGGGGAGGCCTATGTCCAGCAGTGGACGTCTTTCGGCTGATATGATGATGATGATGATGATGATGATTTGCCATCGACACGCTAAGGAGAAGAATATAATGACATTCCTAAACCTACTCAAAGTAACAAAACATCAAAACACTCCGATTTTTTTTGAAAAATAAAGGCAACAATAAACATGCAACTTTAAGTACAGTTTCGATAAAAACATCTTCTCAATCGTAACTTAAATCTATTTTAACAAAACCTGACTAAATAAGTTTGTATTCATGTCATGATGTCACTAAAAACGATTAAGTTTTTATCGATACTCATGACGTCACCGCTTTGTCAAGCCCTAGCGTAAACAAACAATTTACTCTTTTACATAATATTTTCTCCAATTTTGTTTATATATACGAAATATACTTATATATAACATTGGAAATCAATATACTATTGTAAGAATATTTTTCTGAGCCGATTACTAGCAGAAATTCGTCAAAATATGGTTCAAAACAATCCAAGGACAAAATTGTATTTACCTGTGAAACGTGTATTTATTGGGGTTATTTCGTCTTGTAACGTCACATTTACTCACAGAACAAGTCACCATAATTGTATAATTAATATTATCAATTTAAATCTAAAGATTATTATTTAAATGCAAGAAATTCACCGTGGCGTAAAACAGATTGTCCGCTAGGTTTACTTATTCGCGAAAAACATGACATATCGGTACGTCATTCACGCTCTCTTTTTCTCTTGGGTGGTTTGTACTTGATTAGGATTTCTCGCTCGCACGCTTCGTGTATCTTTTTGCGTAGCAAAAAAAAATCTAAATCTATGTTTTTAACAGTAAAAACGAGTTGTGATTTTTTTTCACAATGGCGGGCAAAATTAATCAGTTTGCCTATGCGCGCGCATCTAACAATGGCGGTCGGCCATAGACTAAAAGAATGAGGATTCATTTTTTTTGGCTTTTCGTGGATAGTTTTTTAGCCACGTACAAAATAGGGAATTTAAATTTTTCTTAATTACAGAGCAAATAAAATTTATATTTGAGTGAATGTTTTATTTATTAAGCACGTACTAGTTGAAATTAATACGAAGTTGCATGAAATAAGCAAGCAATAGGTACATTAATTTATTTGTACTATTGAGCACGATCTTTTTTGTATCGAAACTTTTTTAAGAACAAAGCAACTCAACCAATAAATAAGCTCTATAACTCATTTGTGAATAATAGCAATGAAAAAGTCACAGTTTGATAACAGGTATCATTATGTGCCTATTTGCGGTGAAATTAGAGCCACTTTATGAGCAAGTGTGTTGAAAAATAATTAAAGTGAACATTATTAACTAAATTAAATTTTATGCAGAGATTATACAACACAGATAATCGCAGAGTAATTTGTCAATTATGTGCATAGATAGTGTCATTCTTCAAAAAAATTACTTTGATCCTCAAAGTAATTTTTTTATAATAGAAGATATTGCTCAACAGAAATCCCGAAAGAAACCACTATCACAATTGTAACCAAAAAACCAGCAGCGTACTAATATCATTAAGAACATATTATGTTATATATTTGATTCACAGATCACACATCATCAGCCTATTAATGTTCCCACTGCTGGGACACAGGTCTCCTCTCTGCGAGAGGGAATGGGCCATCCACCACGCGGGCCCAGTGCGGTTTGGCGGATATCACATGTCTTCGATTTTTTGGTTATATTTGATTACCCATAAAAATTGAAGATCATAGTAGAAAAATGTTAGTATATATCGCTTTCTTTACTTTCCAAATGGGCAGTAGTGTAAGTCGTTCTTGGGTTTGTCTATTTAACTTTTTGTCTGTTTATTTGTGAACGCATCACGTAAAATGTACGAATTCAATGTAGATAACTTTTATACATAAAAACTGTGCGTTACTTGAAATATTAGTTTTTGTTTCATCACAATCGGTTCACTCTATCAAAAGTTTGATGAATTTCAAGTGTTCAAGATGTGAAATTATCACAACACACGCAATTCAGATACTCGGACGGTTGAACTCCATTTTTGATATATTGCGTTGTGCATTTGAACCCATTTTCTGAATGGCGGTGTTAAGGGTACACTTGTCGACGGCACGAACTATTTTGTATGGAAGAATTTTCCATACCATTCTTCCATACAAACGTAGTCTAGGGATTATTCCACTTTTTGACGGTGTACGTTCAAAATAAAAAGTGATATCAATTTGTCTCATCATTATCTAGCCCTGTATGGAAGCGAAAAAGTAAAAAAAGTAAATATTTGAAAGTTATGAGCGTCAAAAGTCAAAAGCACTAATTTTAACGCATTTTTGGGCGAAAATAAATACCATAAGAAGACGGAAAATTGCAAAACGGCCTCCATACAGGGATAGATTAGTAGTTCAACAATGCAAATAATTTTATTTTGAACAGATAGATTTAGTCGTTTTATCAGTTTAGACAATATGCTCAACAAGGATTCGATACCGTCTATAAATGGCTGCATTACAACCTGCTAACCCTAAATGTGGATAAGACGAAATTTATGATTTACTCACTTAGGCCGCAAGATCAACCTGATTTTGACTTAAAAGCTCACTCTTGTGATAATATCAACCAGTGTTCCTGTCCTGGCTTGGTTAAAACTAGTTTTATTAAATATCTTGGTATAATTATAGATTCCAGACTCAGCTTCCAACAACATATAGAATCCCTTGTTAAACGAATACGCAAATTAATTTATATATTTAAAAACCTCCGACATATTTCCAATACATCAGTTCTTAAGAAAGTTTACTTCGCATTATGCCAATCACTTATTTCATATTGTATAACCACATGGGGCGGTTCCTCTAAATCATACATGATCAATCTAGAAAGAGCCCAAAGAGCGGTATTAAAAGTTAGTTGCTTTTTTCCAATTCTTTACCCAACTTCTGAACTTTATCAACACTGCCAAGTACTTACAGTCCGGCAATTATTCATTATCATGACGGTATTAAAAAAACACGCTGAACTACCCCTTGATCCCGATCTCCTAACACAAAACAGAAGATTAACCAATATTTGTCCAATCATCCGTTACAAAACAAGTTTCTCTCAAAGGTTTTTCTGCTTTCTTGGTACTTTTCTGTACAACTCTATTAATAATAAACTATCTATATACACGCATACAAAAGAGTTTTGTAAAAGGAAATTAAGGAATTGGCTGTTAAACCTTGACTACATTTCCACGGAAAATATATTAAAACCAGTGTCATAAACTTATAACACGCACATTTACACTCACACTCGTACACTCACACTCACACATTTACACTCATGCACACATCCTTCTCATTTATCCATTCTCATTCTCATTTTTTTATAGTTACATAGGTACTTAATGTTTGTAGATTCATACTCTTCAGTGAATAAGATACTTTTGTATATTTTTCGCAGAATTTTTTAATTTTTTATTATTTTTATACTTAATTTCTCTTTGATTTTAATTGTCTTTGATTTTGATTTTAATTATCTTTAAATTTAATTTAATTGTATTCTAATCTACACTTAAATTTCGATTTTGTAAAGAGTACTAGTAGTGTAAAATGGGTGATCTGTAACACAGGGCCTTACCTATCTCAGACACCCTTCTCCATACAAGGTTATATATTATGATAGTCACTGTATTTTGATGTCGAGATAAATAAAGAATTTTTATTATTTTATTATTATTATTATTATCATGATATCTAGACTGCCAAAGGTCTGTTTATAAAATTTCGCGCGCTCGGTTTCGTCCTAAATCATTATCCATTTCGCTACAAATTTGCAAAAGTGTGTATTCGTACGCGAACTAGCTTCCTACTACTCATCACAGCATCTGTCTCTTCCGCACGTGTTGTCGGTTAATATAAAATGCATTTAAACCCCACGCACAAAATAGTTCGTGCCGTCGACTAGTGTACCCTTAAGATTCTCCGCGAAGAATGACCCTAGAAAAATTGGTATAGGTATGGTAGGTAGGAAGGCAAGAAGGGTAGGGTAGGCAGTTGACGGGAGCGAAGCCGCGAGCACAGCCAGTATTAATAATATGGGTATAGTAGGATTGATATACTCGTACAAAGATAATAACCTACCTCTTCGTGCTGCTGTTTAATGTTTTCAATCATCTCGTGGTTCTTGCCGCTGGGCTTGGACAAGGCCGCCTGCAGCTCTGTCTCCAGATTCCGTACCCTCGCTTTGAGAAGGTCGATCTCTTCTTCACGAACCTAAGTGTGAAAAGTAGACAAACGATGACAATTTAAGACAACGAAGTGTAATTACTGGCATGTAACTTGGCAAGTGTCGTTAGATCCGCACAAGTTGTTTCTTACTTCTCTTTGGTTACCAAGCGGGACGCGGGGAACGAGGTAGCACCGTTTCGAACGCGCGATTGGAACATTTCAGCAGAAAGACGTCCACTGCTGGACATAGGCCTCGCCCAAGTGTCGCCACATCGATCTGTCCGGTTTGTTTCGCATCCAGCAGATTGCCGCAGCCTTAACCAGGTTATCGGTCCACTAAAGAGAGAAGCCTTCCAAAACTGCATCTTCCGGTACGCGTTCGCCACTTCAGATTGTTTGGCCTCATTCTGCTTAGCTGGAAATTATCAGTTCAGAGATTTCTAAGAATAAGACTGTGCTACCTTTAATTCCAGTTTAACTCCGTCTTCGGTCCTCTCGTTCTTAACTTGCTCCAATTGTTCAATTTTCTTCAAGAGTTCTTGTTCTCTTTGCTGCCAATCGCCCTAAAAATGATATTATACTAAAGGAAAAGTTTCTGTTTTAAAATTGTCATCCTGTAACGACATCTAAGATGCCACATACGAACTAAATAACAAAATCCTGCATCGCGCAAGCAGAGTTTAGTCCGACAACAACCGTCGGGCAGTTGCCCGGACACGTCTGGCCGGAGGATCCTCCGACCGAACCACTCCGACAGCTCCGACCAGGGTTAAATTTACGGAACTATTACACCCTGTTCCGCCTACCACCATAGAACAATAACAACAGCTCGTGATGCTCTCTTACTGTGTCCGCTACAGCACTAGTTGCCGCGCATATAACTCCGTCGTATACTAGCACAAAATGAAAGTACAAAAAGAGCTGCAATGCCAGCTTTTTGTCAAGGCACTTTTATATTAAGTACTTACGTTGTCTTTGCTATTGTTCTGAATCACTTCGTTTACGGCAGGCGTAGTGTCGGCGTTTTGCTCAGCAGGCTTGGTTTCTACCGCCTCTATTTGTGTCATTGTTTCTTCGGGTTTTACATCGAGCTGTGCACTCGATGGGTCAACCTAAAAACCATATGGGATTAAACTTGTTTTGAATATAGGTAGGTAAGTGAGAATTGTGTAATGATGTATGAGGGTTAAATGCCGTAATTACCGAAATAATTAAAAACCGGCCAAGTGCGAGTCGGACTCGCGCACGAAGGGTTTCGTACCATTATCGCAAAAAAGGAAAACAATCACGTTTGTTGTATGGGAGCCCCACTTAACTAATTATTTTATTCCTTTTTTAGTATTTTTGTTATAGCGGCAATAAAAATACATCGATCTGTGTAAATTTCAACTGTCTAGCTATCACGGTTGATGAGATACAGCCTGGTGACAGACAGGCGGACCGCGAAGTCTTAATAATAGGGTCCCGTTTTTATCCTTTGGGTACGGAACCCTAAAAAGCCATTGTGTCTCGTGTGGATCTGAAGTTTCGGGTACTCGAGGGGTTAAGGGACGGAATTTTAATAGCAGCGATAGGTGATATCGTACAAGTATTTTCAAAGACAAATGCAAATCTGTCGACTTGCATCGCAATTCGTCCTTATTGAACGTGATTTAAATCGAATCGCGTTGAGACATCAGGCAGGTCGCTTAATCTGCAGATTCTGGTGAACAGAATACAAACATACTTACAGTATTGTTTTGTTCTACAGTGACTGGTACTTGGTTGGTAGGTTGTGCAGTGGCTCCTTCACCGCTCCCTACCTCACCATTGTCCTGAGGTTTGCTCTGAACTTGATCTGCCTGGAATCAAAAGAATAAAATGAATTAATGAGAGCCGTACGTCTGGCGGAGAATTTCTTAGGTACTTTTGCCGCTTTTCTTTTTCGACAATCCTCGAGGAGGAAGAAGAAGAACGAACATCCTCAATTCTTTAAAATACCCATGATTCCTCTTGATTTGCTGTGTAACCTATGATTACAAAAGTCCTGATTCTGATTCCTCTTTTCTACATTCTTACTTCCACTTTTAATTTCTTCTAAGAAAAAAATGACAACAAAATTTCTAAAAGAGGACGTGGTGATTCCGCGGGAGCTTGTTCTCCTGTCTACCTCATGGAAAACCGTCATAAATTGCGCGGACAAACGCAAGCAAAGAACTTGTAAGTTATTGCCGTGCACGGAATCAAGGGTCGCCTGAAACACACACGCACTAATTGCGTAATAGGTTTATGGAGGTAAGCGGAGCAGGGTTTCCGCAACCTCCTTTAAAAGGGAGAGTCCTCCGACCAGAAAGGTATTGTGTCTCGTCCAGGCAATAGCCCCACGGTTGTTGTCGGATTGTTTATGTTCTAACCGCGCCTAAAAACTCTGCCAACCCGCCGTGGGAAGCGTGGTGGTCAATGCTCGTGTCTTCTCTGCAGCTGGTATTATTATCTAGCAGTAGGTAATTACCTGCAGTTTATATAGTTTTACTTTTGATAGACTGATCACTATTTTTACGTTAGCTATAGTGTCTACGCTATGCGAGACTTCTCGGCGTGAATCTGGACTATGTCTGAAACCGCATTAGGTACCGACCTACTTTATTTATTTGCCAAATGGCATTTTGGCAAAGTCGAGTCATCGTTGCTGTTTGTAATTTCCTTTGGTAGCGGCATGCTGAATTTGTACCTATTTTAGGTATATTCCCTTTATAGGTAGGTATATCTATGTAATTAACACTAATGTTTCCATCCCGAAAGACCTTCGCATCGAACAAAGACTTTCGTTGGTTGTGCAAGTACGAATCCTTAAGATGTTAAGACATAAATCTGCAAGGAATGCTCATTGGAACGATTAGATTAGTGGTACAAGGAAGAGTAGGCCGATACAACGTTCTCGAGGCCGATCACACACATATGGACAGACCTCATTAAATCGTCTACGAAGTGATCGCACACTGAGTATACACTCAGTGCCACGTATAGAGAGATGGAGGCGTCTCGCAAAAGCAGCAACTTCTTATAACTTCTATCAAACGATGCAACACCACGACCACTCCGCCAGGAGTGTACTAGGCTTTGATTATATACTTGTGTACTAGGTGTACACTAGAAGGAAATCTATTTATTTATGAAGATAAGAACCAAACATACCTACGCATCCTAGGTAACTAGCTATTCGTGTATGTAGGTTAAGAAATCCTATCCAAATCAACTCATAGTTACTGAAACAACCGGTCGTTATAGTCCCTTGTAAACAAGGACCATATGGGTAATGTTTAATCTATATTTAAACTACTAAATGTCTAGCAAGCTATTCCTACTTTGTAAGCATGCAATCAAAAGCAGGAATTACATGACCGCTTTTTCACTTCGTAGTTAAATAAAAGACAAGATTACCCTCGGTCTTTCCTCGTAACTGCGGATCCTAGTCCACATAGATCTCATATTAAATTACTAGATTAGATAGTAAGAATCCATCAGAATTATTAAAAGATTTAGTTCCTCTAACAAAACATCACCGATATCACACTTCGCGAGTAACAACAAATACTAAATGGGAATTTTACTGTCAGGATTTCAGGAATCGACAATAATTTTTTCGTAAAAGGTTTTACTCACCATTGTGTTGGTTTTTTGAGCACTAACAAAACTCACTAGCAAAGGAATCACGTTCTTTAGCCGAGAGAATGTACAATATACTATGTTCAAAACTTGAACGTCTATTTTTGGGAGTGCAGACGCACTGAGGTAAAAATAGAAAATACAGAGCGCGGTCGTGATATTCGTAAAATTTTCCCGCGCTACATTCAATATTTTTACCAGAGGGTAACCTACGCACAAAGGGAAAAAAATATTTTTTGTTGTATGCAGATTAGGTAGGCTGCTCGCTCGCCATATTTTATTTTTTATTTTACACACTTACTCGAAAACTGACTAATTTGTTACTTTACTTTCGCACTCGTATAGAAAAGTGCGGCCGCTAGCCCCTGTTATATTTTTTCCTTTTCAATCAGGCTGGTCGCGGGATAGTTCCCATTGAAAGCCGGACAGGCCCCGCAAAAAACGAGTTTGTTGAAAAACGTCGTTTGATACGCTTCCTATTTTGTCATTGCAAGCTCCATATGCAATTACATAGTTATCCAACTTGCTTTAAAATATAACATCAACATTTTTATTTGCAAATACGTACCGGCGGAAGTACCGGTGAGTCTGTCTGTACATACATAAACTCACGCCTTTTGTCCATGGGAGTAGACAAAGAGCGATGGAGCGTAGCATATTAAAAATCAAACTCTTCGATTGAATTCGCCTTTCCACAATACGCTCCAAGACAGGCATGGCCGATGAAAAATCTGCGAGGCTAAAGTGAAATGTATATACGATAGAAATATATCATGAAAATGAATTACATGATTTAGCAGCATGCAATATCCAAAAACAAAATGTGTGGTTATTAAGAGGAAGATTACAGTCAAGACATGATCGAGCACTTACATACATATTGCGTATATATCCTGGTTAACAGAAATGAAATAGGACCAGATGCCATCGCTCAATATTAACCGATGGCCGCCGAACCCAACTGACCTTGGCGACGTATAATGGACGCACGTTACGGCTTGATGAACACCTCGTGCAGCTTGAAGAAGAACTCGAGAGTATAAGGTGGCACGTTCTAGGGCTGAGTGAAGTCCGAAGAGAGGGGTAGGATGCAATAACCCTCAAATCAGGCCACCTTATGTATTTCCGAGAGGGAGACCAGCTATCCCAAGGCGGTGTCGGGTTCCTGGTAAACAAATCCATCTGTGACAACGTTGTGGAAGTCTCCAGTGTCTCGAACAGGGTAGCGTACCTCATAATTAAGCTAACCGAGAGGTATAGCCTCAAGGTTGTACAGGTTTACACACCGACCTCGGCACACTCGGACGACAAAATGGAGGAAATGTTTGAGGATATTTCCAAGGCCTTGCATTCCACCACTAAGACCTACTACAGCGTTCTCATGGGGGATTTTAACGCTAAAGTGGGAGTACAGAATTGCAGTGATTCGGTAGTAGGATCCTACGGGTTTGGTAGTAGGAATCATAGGGGGCAAATGCTTGTCAACTTCCTAGAAAGAGAGGGGCTTTTCGTTATGAATTCCTTCTTTAAGAAACAGCCTCAAAGCAAGTGGACATGGCGAAGCCCCGACAACGTGACCAAAAATGAGATAGACTTCATCATAACAGATAAAAAGCACATATTCAGGGATGTCTCAGTAATCAACAGGTTTAATACCGGCAGCGATCACAGACTAGTTCGAGGTTCCCTGAATATCAATTGCAAGCTTGAGAGAACTCGTTTGATGAAGTCTAGGCTCCGTCCAAATATGCTCCAAACAATGTTAGGATCTGAAGCGTTCCAGTTAGACCTAGATAACCGTTTTGCTGCCGTGGAAACCGCAAATAGCTTTGACCAGGCGCTCGACCAAATGGTGGAAATCCGAAGGGAGGAAGGTGCGAGATTTTGTAAAATGCGGCGTACGGGCAGGAAGTCTAAACTTTCGAAGGAGACTCTGAAGCTTATGATGGAACGACGTGAAAATCCACCGGTCACTTCGTCAGAACAGCGGGCACTCAATAAACATATAAGGAAAATGGTACGACGCGACCTCCGACGAGCCAACACGCTCTCTATAGAGAAAGCGATTGAGCAAAACCGGGGGCCAAAAGTGTTTGTCCAGTCACTTGGGAGGAGCCATCTGACGAAGTTGACTACATCTAATGGGAATATTGTCGTTTCAAAGCAGGAGATTCTTTCGGAAGTTGAAAACTTCTACGGCCAATTATACGCAACGCATAATTGGTCGCATCCCAGCCTCATCCCGAAAATGAGGATTCTAGAGCCACCTTAACCCGCCATTTCACAGAAGACCTGCCTGAGATAAGCCAAGACGAAATCGAGGCGGCTCTCAAACAGCTTAAAAATGGAAAAGCCCCGGGTGAGGACGGGATTACTACCGAGCTACTGAAAGCGGGAGGACGTCCGGTACTGAAAGAGCTTGGGGAGCTCTTCAATTCTGTCCTGTTCTCTGGGAGAACTCCAGAAGCGTGGCAAAGGAGCGTGGTCATTCTGTTCTTCAAAAAGGGTGACAAGACCCTTTTGAAGAATTATAGACCCATTTCGCTTCTTAGCCACGTATATAAGTTGTTTTCGAGAGTCGTCACGAATCGTCTAGCGCGAAGACTCGACGAGTTCTAACCACCGGAGCAGGCCGGGTTCCGAGGTGGATACAGCACCATAGACCACATCCACACAGTGCGGCAAATTATACAGAAGTCTGAAGAATATAATCGGCCCCTGTGCTTTGCTTTTGTGGACTATGAGAAGGCTTTTGACTCTATCGAAACCTGGTCTGTTTTGGAGTCTATGCAGCGATGCCAAGTGGACTGGCGATACATCCAAGTGCTGAAATTTCTTTATGCAAACGCAACAATGACCGTCCAAAGTCAGGACCGGCAAACTAAACATATCTCACTGCGTCGAGGGGTTAGACAAGGGGACGTTATTTCCCCGAAATTATTTAGCAACTCGGTGGAGGACATGTTTAAGACGCTGGACTGGGAAGGACGCGGCATTAATATAAACGGCAAATACATCTCATACCTGCGATTTGCGGATGACATCGTCATAATGGCAGAGTCACTGCAAGACTTGCAGCTGATGCTGGACGGCCTAGCTGGTTCTTCTGCACGCATCGGTCTCCGGATGAACTTGGACAAAACCTAGGTTATGTTCAATTCACACGTCACTCCGGGACCGATTGTGGTCAATGGCGGTGCTCTCAAAGTTGTTCGAGAATATGTTTACCTCGGGCAAACTCTGCAGTTTGGTAAGAACAACTTTGAAAAGGAGGCTAATAGAAGAATACAGCTGGGCTGGGCGGCGTTTGGAAAACTTCGTCGAGTCTTCTCGTCACGTATTCCACAGAGCCTGAAGACCAAAGTCTTCAACCAGTGCGTCCTACCTGTTATGACCTACGGCGCCGAGACATAGACACTCACAATACGGCTGGTTCATCGGTTCAAAGTTGCTCAACGAGCTATGGAAAGGGCTATGCTCGGAGTCTCTCTAAGGGATCGAATCCGAAACGAGGTGATCCGGCAGAGAACCAAAGTTGTCGTCATAGCTCACAGAATAAGCAAGCTGAAGTGGCAATGGGCCGGCCATATAAGTCGTAGAACTGATGACCGTTGGGGTAGACGTGTTCTTGAGTGGAGACCGCGAATTGGAAAACGTAAGGCGGGGCGCCCTCAGGCTAGGTGGAGTGACGATCTTCGTGGGGTGGCTGGTAGCAGCTGGATGACAGTTACCGAAAATCGAACCAAATGGCGTGCAATTGGAGAAGCCTATGTCCAGCAGTGGACTGCTATAGGCTGATGATGATGATGATGATGAGGTCATCTAGAAGACACTATAAATATTTTAACTGGTAACAGCTGTTTTTTTTATTTAAGATGTATATTTTGCACTTTGAATTAAAACTAGCATAATATTTCAAACAACAAAAAGTACCTACAATGTACCTATCTAGCTAACTTCTTCTTTTTTTTTTGGTCTAATACCATCTTCGCATTATTGCCTTTCACAGCAGTTGGATGGTTTCTTTCTGTATATATTAGTTTACTCTTTGATGGTTTCAAAGTCTATAACGGAATTAGGAAAGTAGTAACATTTTTTTCTGTTTTATATTCGAGATTTATGGCAGAAGAAAAATATTTATATCTAAATAACACCATGGATTCTTCACAAAAATGAGTTTGAATCTTTATATTTATTGAAAGACAAGTATATTCCAAGTGATCTCATCTCTGTTGGTGGGTGAGCCCAGGCTTCGTAAATTCTTGCCCATGTTCCTGTATCCAACTCATGGTGTCTAAAGATAATATCATGTGTATGTAATATGTATATTACATATATATCTTTTCATTCTACTTCTTTGACTTTATTTATAATTTAAACAATAAATACAATTGAATATTTCTAATCTTATGCCTAATAACAAAACAAAGATTGTCTTTTCATTGACTTTCTTAAATATAATTTGTAATTTTAAATGATAGAAATTAATTTATTTAGGTTAGATACTGATAACGTTATCAGTTGCTTCCCGTCAGTTGGGATTTTAAAAAAAAGGAAGAGAAGAAGGAAGACTTGACACTCGGCTCTTATAAAATACATAAACTTTGAATGAAAATTAGGCTAAAATTTCCTTTATGGACCGTTGATTTGGAAGTTCATTTTTTGTTTTTGTAGATAGTACTCATAAATAGGAAGCTTTTTACAAAGTTTCAATATGCGGAAATTTTCTTTTTTTTTGTATATAATTAAAATTAGCCCAAGAGCGAGCGAAGCGAGCTCGGGAGCTTAGGGCACCCCGACACGGACAGGTTAGGTTCGAAGAGATGACGATAGCTGAAGTGAGCGAGCAAAGCAAGCGAACTCAGCTCCCGTCATCTTCTTCGTGTTAGGTTACTTTAGACCCTTAATACATAAATAGGAGCCCCGCTCAACGGGGCTCCGTCGACATTGTTGTTAAATAGTAATTGTAAAATCTTTAATCATGGATATCTCCTTAACCATGGGGTTCCGCGGGGTGGGGATGGTACAGTGGGGTGGCCCCACTACCCCCCACTTCCCTACCCACTTTCCCGCCCCTAAAACCGATGGACATTGATGGAAATTTTTATTGTAACCTAAAAACTTTAACCATGGATATCTCCATAACCATGGGGCTCTTCGTGGTGGGGAAGGTACAGGTGGGTAGCCCCCCACCCCCCACCACTCCCTGCGCCATAAATCAGCGGTCCATTACGTAAATTTTAACCGAAAATTACTTGGACTTGACTCAAGATTTTGTGGAATAACAAAGCTTAAACACGGATTTTATTAAAATAAACTGAAGACTGGAAAATAAGAAACTAATGACTTTTCCTGGATTTGATAACTTATGGATAAATACTAATGAATTAAATTGGAATTACTTACCTATGGATAAATATAAAACTAGTGAATTTTATTAGATTCCCTATATTATAGATTAACATACTGATGAATTGAACTGGATCTACCCTACTTACAAAAAAAAAACTGTAAATAGGTACTAACTGATGTCTAGGCAGCATGGTCTCAGACCCTATAAAAAATGTACTCTGTGGTAATGTTCTAGTAATCTTTGGTAATGTCAACGTCAAGGCGTCAACTGTCAGCTGTCAACTTCAAGTGGAATAAAAATAACCAAACTGTTTTTTTTGATGTGAAATTCGAAGTTGTTGTAACCGAAAATAAATAACTAACTAACAAATAAGTAGAAGCCTATATCAAGATTTAGTTCTGTAGACAGTACGTAAATCTTCGTTTTTAATGGTTTCACCATGCTGCTTGCTTCAATAACAATTTATTGTATCTAAAATAATGATTGCTTTTAACAGTTTCAGGAAATCAAAATGACATCAGAAAAGAATGCTCAGGTGGGCCAAGCGCGTGAAGCTTTTCAAATGATGTATCAGATATCGCAACTCCTCTCCACCGGGTTAGACGCTGATACTCTTTCGATTTGCATAAGGCTGTGTGAACTGGGCGTCGATCCTGAAGTATTAGCCCACGTTATCAAAGAAATCAGGAAGATGGGTGATGCCGCTGCGCAAAGCAGACCTGTTAATTTACAACCATAAAAGTGATCTTTAAATTTAACTTACCATTTGCCCCAATTTAATACTAGTAATGTTAACTATTTTTGTATGCTATTTAATGTGAAGTATTAGCTTGACACCAGGCTGTTGTGTCATGATTATGGTTGTGCATTATTCAGTCTTCAGCATACTTTATTGTCTGAAAATGAAGTCTGTCAGGAACCTACCTACCTTATGTGAAGTTATGTTTAACGGGTCAGTTGCCACAACTCCACCACATCCAAGCGAGTTCTGCCTATCTGTCTCTTGTTTATGGTATAAGATGTAGTTGGTTTTTATTTCATGAACAGGAATGTGTATGTTATTCCTTTCATTGTGATAATGTTTCGATGTATTGTTAGATGTGTCTCAACATATTTTAATTTAATATGTATGTGGTATGGAGTCAGGTTGAGACTGCCAAATCTCGATTCTTACCAAGTGTGTGTAATATTCTTTGGGTATTATTTTTTTCAAGATGTAATCTGACAAGTTCCACATCACATCATCGGCCTATTAATGTTCCCACTGCTGGGACACAAGCCTCCTCTCTGTGAGAGGGAATGGGCCATAATCCACCACACGGGCCCAGTGCAGGTTGCTGGATATCACATGTCTTGTCTTAGAACCAAAAATTAGAAGAAATGTTACATCCACCAACCTGCCCAGGGCCTGTGTGGTGGATAACAGCCCATTCCTTCTCACAGAGAGGAGGCCTGCATGCAAGACCAAATGGGAGTCTCAAGGTCATAAAAGGGGGTCCATCTATCCTCTCCTAACTGTACAGTAGTAAATCTCTAAAAACTTGTTCTTTATTTCTTTATAGAGAATTTTGCTTATCAGTCTTTAAAGAGATTTTTAAGAATGACTGTTTAAATGTGAATCACAAAGAAAAGCTGTTAACTATAATGTCAATTTTAATCTAACACAAGTAACTACTTGCCCCAACTTAATGTATCATGATTTTATGCCCCAAAATTAATATTATGATATTAATGTAACAAGTAATGGCTAACATGTAAATAATTAGAACATTGCATGAAGAACGAAATAAAAAGCAATATTTATAAAAAGTCTTTAATTTTAAATAAATTCTATGTTCACAACAAATTTCTCAGAACATTACCTACAAACGCAGCAATAACAATTTTTATCAGCTTAATTGAAGATGGAGCAAATAGTCTTCACAATCAGCTACTAATAAACTGTTACTGCAGACCCTTTAACTTTATGGGAACAAATAATTAAGTAAGGGTGACATAAATAGGTAATATTCTGTGAAATACCCAAAATTAATAATGATAAATTAATGATGTATTGTGCTTCCCAGAAACAAATCAATGTTATTATTGAAACCTAATAACGAATGGGTATAAAACAAAACCATTTCGAGTGAAATTATAAACAATCAGTACAGGACTGAAAATATCACAGATGCAAATAATTCACTCGTAAAACTAAAAAGTGATTCTAAGACAAATCCAGTTACTGACAAAGTGCCATGCCGGCTAGAGAATTGTATTAAATTTAGTTTGTACAGCCCAGTCCTTATAAATGATATATTTTTTACTATTCCAGTCACTTATAATTTAAAATAGTTGTGCAAGAAAAAGATTGAGAGATGAGTAGTATTTATTACAATTCCAACTAAGAAAATTTAATAATATATAAAAGGATTAGATGAGGGTCCAGGTAACTTTGTAGGACCAAGTAAGGCTGTACATCTACAACATACTCTTAACACCTAAACTATTGGAAAGTTTGACTCTGTGCTTGTCCTTGGTTACCTAAAACTGTAGGGTCTTCGAATATTGGCTGTTGTGGTTTGAACTGTTCTGCTGTGATCCGGGAGAACATGATACCAATGCCTTCTATTAATGCCAAGAGAATGCCACCAACTAGAGCACTGCCAGCCATCGCAGGGACACCTGGAAGTAGGAAGAGTAGACAAGTGCTTAAAAGTGCCGCTTGTTGGCCTACTTGAAATAAAATATCTGTCTTTGTTTTATGAAGGTATCTTGTCCACACAGTTTCAGATTGTATGCCTATCCTGGATAAAAGATCTCAGTTTCTAATAATGTGATCTAAACCTATTGTTTGAATTGAAAGATCCAAATAGTTCTAACAAAGCATACTAACTTCTTATTATACCTTAGCATCAAAACAAACATAAATATTTAATTTGTTTTAATCCAGTTTTATGGGGCTTTGTTTACATTTAACAATGTTGGAGATTTTCGTTACAAAGATACATACATTCTTGTTAATTGATAGTTTACAATCTAATTAAAATCTTATCTAGTGTCCAATAATTGGAAAATACTTACCATTTCTAGCTGCAAGAATCCCACCAGTGAGTGCCCCGCTCATGATCGAGTTCCAAGGGTCCTCCTTCTGCCTCAAGTATACTAAGGAGCAGTCGATGGTTGAGAACATGCCACCCCAAACTGCAAAATTGCCACCCACAATAGGAGAGCGCTCTTTCATTGCTGCTAAACTGCCCAGCTAAAATATAAATCTACATTAAAACAAATATAAGATAAAACAGTGTTTTATAAAACTACTCCACGTTTTAATGAAGAACATACCATTTTTCTACTCAATCCCACAGGCGCATTCCTAAAACCTTTTATCGAATGAAATATGCCACCACCGATAGCTCCCATGATAAAAGCACCACCGGAATCGTCAAGGATACGCCAAGGGCATGGTTCTCTTGTGTATTCATCCATGTCTAATGTTTATTGATTTTACGGCTCCTGAAATGAAGATATTAGGTAAGAAAGATAACCTCAAAATTGAAGAAACAAGTCAAAAAGACTATATGAGAATAGTTTTGTACGCACTAGTTAGATGTTAGTTTATTATTTACAGTTGAATACACAATTGCCGTAGAATTCGAGGCTTGTAAAGAATTAATCACAAATTCACAATTCTTGCACCATGGTTCCCGTTTTTTCAGACAGTAAAAGACTAAAGACAGTTTCTGGTTCGTTGTCGTTCGTTCTGTACATGTCGTTCTTCCTTGTCTATGGTGTCGTATTTAGTTAAAATAGAATTCCGTGAAAATACTATTGTAAGTGTATTAATAAAATCGGCAATCTATTTTAACCAAATTAACCACGCTTCTGTATTGAAGTATGTAAGTATCGTAGCAAGTGGCGTTCTGTTGTTTCTGCCTACCTTCAAGGAAGAAAAGTCTAAGTCTAAGTGTCTGACTAAAATTGACTACCTACTGAGATGACTTTATATAATCTGTGTTTTCCAGTTGTTGAGTTGTCACTTGTCAGGATCAAAGTCATTGTCAGCTGTGATTGTCACTATTGTCAGTCTAACTAAAATTTGTCAAAAAAAAAATATTGCAGTACATCTATTTATTTCTATTTCATCTAAACACATTATTCAAAATAATACGACACAGAAAAATTGTACCTTGAGTGATTAACTTTCACACAGGTCGTAGGCATCATATATGATGACGATCTACAATTTATATATTTTCGACCGATATGGCACATTACTGTATTACGGCGAATGGAACAGGTCAAAACAATCGGGAATGTCGAGAGAGGAGGTGGGTGGATGTTTTTATTTAGAATTAGATGATAGTATAACTCTTCCAAGTTCTGAATTTGTTTTTGCGAAGCGACGCTGACAAAAATCTTCCATACTTCTTGCAGTATCTGTGTCTGGTTTTCAGCTAACTTCCCTTTCCCTGAAACCCTTTCCTTGAAGTTGGGTAAAAACAGTACCTTGACTGTGCTGTATATAAAAAGTGCAATAACAATAGTTTTGTAGGTGTTCACAGAAAGATTAGGTCACTAAATTTGATTTTTATAACAATTAGACATAGAATATTGAAATGAAGAATTATGTACAGATTACTTTCTGACTAATGACAATGGTACAGTAGCTTGGGGGCTACTGTACCATTGTCATTAGTCAGAAATCTTCTTGGAAGTTGGCTACATTGGTTATGCAGTAGTAATAGTAAATGTCATTCTAAAATAGCAGTGCCCTGTGCGTTAAGCATCTGAAAGCCTATATTCAGCCTGGCCAAGAAGTTTTGGCAGTACTGTATATTAATGTTTAAATACATATAACAAATCTGCAGAAAAATTATTTCAGTACATCGAAAATATTTCCAAAAAAAATAGCCAAGTATATGTTAAACGATAACCAACAGACTGAATGACACTAGAAAAAAAATTGTAGGTAGGTAGGGTAGGCAGAAAGGCAAGTAGGATAGTTTGCTAGATAACGCAACTTTCACCATTAGGAAACTACACTTCCCGGGTGACATAGGCTACTTTTTATCCCTGTGTTCCCACGGGAACGGCAACTACGCAGGTGAAACCGTGAGGCGTCCGCTAGTTATAAATAAAATAAATCTAATATTTATTTTTGTTCTTTTCAGGAGGGGAAACTAATGTACGGGATGTTATTCTCAATTAAATCATTTGTTGCCAAAATATCTCCACTGGACCCAAAAGATGGTTTTATGAATTACAAAACTTCTAAGTACACCCTGCATTGTCTTGAAACTCCATCAGGTTTAAAATTTGTTATGAATACAGACAACCAAGCTCAGGGAGTCAGAGAATTATTGAAGAAGATTTACGGGGAAATTTATGTGAAGTATGCTGTTAGGAATCCCATGTGTGGCATTGGAGAGCCCATTACTAGTGAATTATTTAAAAACAAACTAGATGCATTTATCAAACAAACACCCATCCATGTCAGAGCATCTTGATAAATTGTTTCCTGATTTGTTATTTAATTATAAAAAAATTAGCTTCCTAAGATATTACTATTACGATGTATAAATTATATTGTCATTTTACGCTATATGGCGAGGCCAAACGAAAGTAATTTTGCGAGTTGTGAGTCGCGTAAAATGCATCGCGGAATTTATGCTGCATTCGGTTTCATACTAAAGTCCTGTTTGTGCCACATGGCGAATTGCGCTCGAGGTGAGGGAGGCGAGCGAGGCAAGCGTCAGTGCCCCGTACAAACGTTGGATAGCAACTGAAATTATGTCCGATCGTCTGGCAGCCTAACCAAATTTCAGTTGAACGTAAGTGCCGCGATTCATTTTACGCGACTCTTAACTCACAAAATTACTTTCGTTTGGCCTCACCCTTAAGAAATGTATTCCATATAGAAATAATTTAAATATAAGCTAAAACATAAAGGAACTATTATTTATCATCATCTGCCAAGCAGTAACTTCCCAAACACCTATCCTTCTTATACCCAAAGCTTTTGGGTATAGGATAATAGAAAAGTATCATCTCCAGTATTGAATGGGATAATTTTCTGAAAAATTTGATCATGTGTTTTGAGGGCATAAAAATCATGCAAGTATCCTTAATCGTAGGTAAATGTGCTTTACCCTGGTCTCATACACGAGATTGAATATCGTTAGATAACAAAATCTCGAAAACATTAGCTTAAAAGTACTGAGCCCTTTCGAAAGTGACGACATGGTTGGCGCAACGGTTGAGCGATCGGCTGCGTGTCGCGGGTTCGATGCCCGCATAGAACAAATATTTGTAAGGCCTACAGAGATTTAATGGGTATACAAAAATTATCTTTATACTATTTTTCCTTCTTGAGATCACTTTTTGTAACAGAATATATTGATATGCAAGTCGGCAAACTTTGTCATATCAACCGACTGAGGCGAAACGGACGTCCGTATAATACTCGCAACGGATATTTGTGTCTCTGAAATGGCTGCAATACCCTGCGCAGTATTTTTTTTTGTGTCAATGTTGAAGGTGAAGGCAGTATTGTTTATCTGTCTCTTTCACTCGCTAACCTTTGTCGCACCATACTATCTCGCTTACTTTATGCAGTATACTCGATGGAAAAACTTTTTCTTGCGCAATGGTTGGCAGAGCCAACACCAGAGACACAAAGATTCTTTGTATCTACTATACCGAACGCGAGGCCGTTAAATGGCACACTGCCACGTGTATCAACGACGTTGTACACGTGCCTGTCTGGGAGCCACGTGAAAAACGTCGTTGATACACGTGGCCGTGTGCCATCAAATAAAACAAGGAGCCTCAGACCTCAGTCAGCTATCTACCTAATCCGCCAAGACACCAAATACCAGCAGTAGATATGCTACAATTCCCCCACGCTGGCTTTACTGTTATCTATAATGATTAATTCGTGTACAAGGTGTTTACTTGTCTGGACCACAGGGCCCAGACAAATAAAAATGGGGGCGGGGCCCATGCCCCGCAGCGCTCCGCCTCAGAAATAAATCCTGAATCCGCCCATCGCCCTGATTGTTGTAGCAGGTGGCGTCCTGTAGTTTCTGCCTTCCCCCCATGAGAAATAGATGTTAGTAGATATTCATCAAAAATAATTGAGGACGGAAATTCGGCCAAATAAAGTTCAAAAAGTGAAATAGTATGTTTTAATTATTAGTAATATGATAGTGGATATTATTTATTTATTTAAACTTCATGTACAATGGTTATAGGCGGCGTTAATGCAGTAAAGCCTTCTCTACCAGTCAACCTTTGGGTTGTGTTATGATGATTGTTTCGAATTGCTGTATTTTTAGTGAATCAAGTAGGTCTGGCAAACGAAAGTAGACACTCGAATTATGTGCAAAGTTTTTATATAGCAATGCTGTAATAATGTCAACATCAATTTTTGGTGATTTGTTGTGGTCCTGATAATAGCATTTATTAAATGAAAAATTAATAAAACAGTTAAAAGTGGATTACGGGAGATGTCGTTTCGCATGATGTCTAAATATCAAGAAAACATCAAGAGAAATACGTCGAATTCAAACAAAAACAAGTTTGTTTACGTGTGGTGTTAGATTTCTTAAGTTAAAATGACGCTAATAAATTGGTTAAACCAAAATTATTATAGAATACTGTTGTTTTTTTTATTGAGATTGATACATAATATCTAAAATATTATCTATACTATTTTTATTCAAGACGAAATAAAAATAAATAATTCTAAAGTATCAAATTGGTTATTCCAGGTATGTCATACTAGTTTTGGGGTTGCTATGCTGATATTTTTAAATTTGCCGCCCTTTTTCAGTCTCTTCTTTCGTTTGCCAGACTCTAGACACGCAACTGGACAATATGTGGAATCATTGAAACAGGCGCGATCTCGGTAATGTACATCTCAGCCAAGCTTGCCAAAAAAGGCTCACTCACTCGATATATTTGATGTCGAATACTACGACTTAAAGGCTTCAGCAGCCAGGACACTAAATAAAAAAACAGGCAACTGTCAAGTTGTTATTGTCATGTTAGTCAAACAATAGTTTGTGGCGGGATTTTTTCGAGTGAAGTTCAGCGGCTGTTAATATTATTTGCAAATTGATTCCTAGTGGATATTGTGATATAAAATTGGTGTAGTTTTGTGTCTCAACTGTCTACGCAACTGGACAATATGTGAAATTAGTGACAGAAGCGATCTCGGGATAGTGGAGCGGAGAATTTTATTGTAGTATTGACTACCTCCGCAAAGCTTACTGGGAAGGCTGACTCGATACAATTTGCTGCCAAATACTCCAAAAAACATTAGAATATGTTACATCCGCATTCTAATGTTACTAATGAATTCAAGAAAAATACTGATGACTAGGCAGCATGGTCTCAGACCTTAGCCTGTTCCGTAAGGAACAAACAAAAAAAAAAAAAAAAATAAACAAACGAAAACGGTCGAGCGAGTGAGCCGTGTTTTACGTTCTTAACTATAACTAAATCGTTTTAATACTTTGAATTATATCTATTGTGACAGTCATATAATGGCCCGTGATTGTTTAAAAGTAAAGCGTTTTGTTTGTTGTGATGAGTGACACGGATGACACTGATGTTCTCTTGCTGATTCCACCTAATTTCTTTTTGGTGCAAAGTTCTGGCTCTGAAGAAGATTCTTTGCTGGAATCTTCTAGAACTGTTGTACATAAGCCTTTATCCTGCACTGCGCAAGTACTCGGAAAATTGGTAGACCAAGTTCACACATTGGAGTCGAGGTTAGACAGTTTGGAAATAACCAGTGATGCGTCTAGTCTCGGTACGGTGAGGAGGCCCAAAACTTGGGATACCACCGACAGCATTGATAGTCGAAGCGTAGATCGCAAATGTTTTACATTTCCACGCAGGCGTAAAAGGAAAACCGCCAAGAAGCTAAGAAATCGAGATTTATCTCTGACTAGCTTAGACTCTGCTAGCACGCGTGAGAGAACCATCCCACCTTTGAAATTAGATGAGTTTGAATCTGTTTACCCTAAACCTGTTGAAGTTCTAAATGATATTCAAAGTATGGATGGTGATATCAGCAGTATAGTTTCAACACCAAGTAAAAAAAATGACAAATTGCTTTTACATGAAATAGATGAATTTCTTACTAAAGTTGAAAACTATGAGAGTCCGGACACAAAATACAAGGATACGGAACTAGCAGTTGCTTCAGAAAATGTAATAAAGGCTACAGGAGATTATATTTCACAAAAACTAGACTCAACAAGCAATACAGAGGAAGTTAAGCTTCCTAGTGGTCGAGTTGTGCCGAGCCATATTCTTGATAAATACATTTATTTAGTAAAAAATAATACTGCAACATCTAAAGCAGAAAAGCCTCTTCCGTCATTGAATTACAAGAGTCACAATGAGGAACCTGGTGTTAGCCATCACGAAAGCACTTCCATGGCATCTCAAGAAACATCTAAACAGGGCACTCGCAGTCCAAGCATAAGAAAACTGAACTTCTCAGAAAAGGATGTGCAACCAACATCTACTCCTAAAAAACCACAAACAAGCTACTTGGACACATTTAGGCCTTCATCAAATAAGATATATGACAGGGCGTCAAAAGTTCTAGAACAGTACAAGTCTCGGAGCTACAGTAGGAATACTCAGGGTTCCATGACAGATAGCTACCTGTCACCCAAGAAAGAAGAGTTCAAGATGCCACAAATGAGACCTTATATCCCTGACAATAAGGACAGTGGAAAGCAGGGCTCTTTGCAGAATAAATACTTGGAGTCCATAGACACAGATCTGTTGAGTTTGAGCGAACTATGGGGGGAAAGGGGAGATCAAGCTGAAAGAATGGACAGCGTGAAGCTGGAAGAAGAAAGACTAAAGAGAGAGGTGAGCTAATGCTTTTTCACCTAGCCAACATCATTATAAAAGTAGCATATGAAACAAAAAGTCTATAAAGTAATTCTACCCATTCCATTCCACCATTGTACCCCTAGAATTAAGTTTCTTGTAAAAGAGATGTGTATCGTTTTTGGTGTTCCGAACAATAAAGCATATTCTGTTCTATACTATTCTACATATAAATACTTTTTTTTAAAGACACTGTATTTTTCAGCACTGTGAATCCATGATACAACAACTGCAAAGAAAGATTTTAGAACAACAAGAAAAATTAGCTGTGGCTGTCAAAGTAGACCGTGCAAAAGATGCAGCCATTGGCAAGCTTCGAGAAGCCTGGTTACGACTCACTGGCGACTTAGACAAGGCTGAGGAGAGGCACCGCGGGGCACTGGACAAGATGGTCAGGGAAGTGGAGAACTTTAGAATGGTTGCTGATGATGCTCAGAAGGTGTGTACATACTCGTCACTTTTGTTAAATGTGCCTACTTTTACTGATTGTGGTTTTTGCCATTGTACTAACCAACAGAATGCATTTAACGGCATCTATACTGCCATTTATGAACTTAAATAGTCTGGCTGTAACTTTAGAAAACAATCTAAAAACAAACTAATTTTTGAGGGCCAACTTGCCCTGGAGAGTATATCGTAAATCCAATCGTATCACCCGCCAGTGGTTCAAGGAGCATAGTGGATCCTAACGGCACGGACATATCACCACAGCGCGTTGCCGCCACCGTCCAACGGCACGGCACGGTGCGCCGTGCCCTACGTGCTCGACAAGTAGGCTTTCTAATATGACTACATGCTAGTTAGAAACGAAATAACATAATTAGAACACTAACTGGAATCTAATTGATGCTAGGTATTGCGTTAATCCCGTTACGGCCTATGCACTTGCTACCTAGTTAGCTTGTAGATAGAGACTTGTCGCCGACAGGTACAGTTCGTAAATTGCGTTTAAATTTTTTGATCCTATTTATATTGATCAATAATAATAACACAAGTATTTCCAAAAAAAATTACCTTGTTTATAAAAAGTCCGGAAAGGTTAACTGTTATGTTCAAAGCACAAGTTTGCACAACGTACCACATAGTATTACGCACCTCTGCACGTTGCCGTGTACGGTACTTCTTCGCACCGCGGCACGTTGCCGTGTACGGTACGGCGTCGCATCGCGGCACGGTGCCAGGTACGGTATATCTTCGCACCGCGTCACTTTGCCGTGTACGGTACGGCGTCGCACCGCGGCTCGGTGCCGTGTACGGTACTCCTTCGCACAGCGGCGTTTTGCCGTGTAAACACGGCACCGTGCAGCGGTGCGGCGTCGTACCGTACACGGCAAAACGCCGCGGTGCGAAGGAGTACCGTACACGGCACCGAGCCGCGGTGCGACGCCGTACCGTAAACGGCAACGTGACGCGGTGCGAAGATATACCGTACCTGGCACCGTGCCGCGTTGCGACGCCGTACCGTACACGGCAACGTGCCGCGGTGCGAATAAGTACCGTACACGGCGCCGTGCAGAGGTGCGGCACCGTACCGTACACGACAACGTGACGCGGTGCGAAGAAGCACCGTACACGGCACCGTGCAGCGGTGCGGCGCCGTACCGTACACGGCACCGAGCCGCGGTGCGACGCCGCACAGAGGGGTATTAGACCCTAAAACGTGGCCAAAATTATTTAACAATATTTTAAGAATATTTTGGTGCTTAGATAGCCTAATTTATTGAAAAATCATGATTCAAAACCCAGTTGATGGCAAAATATCAATTGGAAAGGAATCTAGGTGTTTGGAAAATTGAAAAAAAAATATGTCAAGTTCTTACATTTTTATTTTATTAAACATAAAAAAACAACTATAAAACGGTATGTTATATACTCCTAATCTTCTATAAATAAGGTGTGTTTGACAGAAACTTCGAGTCCAGCACTTATTAATTTGGTAGTATCCAAATCTTTAATTTGGTCTTCAAAATGCTTAATTTATTCTTTCGTTATTTCGGGCGTTTCTTTGATAAATCTTATCCAAAATCTGTGTGAAGATGGAGAGTTGTTGCGCCAAATGACATTTGCATTTGTCTTATCTGAGCTATGGTCATTATTGCGCTTGCAAAGTATTTGAACAGGGACCAAACTTGACTGAAACATATTATTTTTTTTTTTTATTTTTTTTTTTTTATTATTGGTAGGCTCGCGCTTGACCACTATCTCACCTGATGGTAAGTGATGATGTGGTCGACGATGTAGCGCGCTTACCTAGAAGAAACCTATTCACTCTTGACTTAAAGACTCCCAGGTTGTAGCTCTCAGGAAATACAGACTCCGGCAGGGAATTCCACTCCTTAGCTGTACGCATAATGAAAGTATTCCCAAAACGTTTGGTGCGTATGGGTGGGATGTCCACCATGTACCGATGACACATCGCCGTACGTCTTGTAGTCCGATGATGGAAAGGGCTAGGAGGAATTAGTTCATGCAATTCCAACGCACACTCCCCGAAATGTAACCGATAAAAAACCGACAGACTGGCAACTTGGCGCCGATGTTCAAGGCTCTGGAGCCTAGACTCGACCAATATCTCATTGCCGATGAGCCTCTTGGCCCGCTTTTCGATCGACTCTAGTGCATCCAGCTGGTACTTGGCAGATCCGTCCCAGAGGTGAGAGCAGTACTCCATGCATGACCGAACTTGCGCTTGATACAAGTTGAGCAGCTGTTCTGGCGTGAAGTACCGTCTCACCTTTGCAAGGATCCCCAATTTTTTGGCAGCCAGCTGAGCTTTTGCCTCAATGAATGGACCAAAATTGAGGGTCGATGTCAACGTAACGCCAAGAAGCTCGAGATGGTCCGTTATCGGCACGGTCACACCGCGGAAAGTAGGAGCCGGGTGGAATTGGCTCCTTTTAGCGGAAAAAAGACACGCCTGGGTTTTATTAGCATCTGTATTGCTTGAATTTTCAAACTTTTGCTTATATTCAGCTTGTTGTGATCCATCACATCCCCACTTATATATAAGTTCAAGTGTTGACAACTCCTCTACTGATAAAGTAGAAATAACTTCCTCTAAATATAGTATCAATCGCTTAGCTGTGTGGTCCAGCAATGCTTGCAGTTTTATTTCAGCAAAGGTCTCAGATATGGTAATGCTTTCAGGATCTGGATAGCATTTTTTTTTCTTTTTGGAGGATGGTGTAGCAAGGATAGAACTTTTTATTTGTCTCACGCACTATATCGTACTGTCTCCTTGTTAAATTAGCTTCAACGAACATGGATAAAGCTGCAGTCGGTGTTATTTGTGTTGCTGGTAATGATTGCGTGTCACGTTTGCGCAAGGCGATGCGGTACTTCTGTCCACGGCCACGTGGCGATGTTTCTATAATTTCCTTTACAAAATTTGCTCCATCAGTATCTCCACGCTCTCGAAGTGCCATTTTTCCGGCATATAATAGCTCTCGAGCTTCGTGGCTTCCACGAAGATTCTTAGTTTTTCTGCGTTTGTTTCGTTCAGACAAATCGTCAAAGTTTTTTTCTGGGCGCCCTGCACTACCGCTAGAAAGTCTTTTCAGAGGTATTTCAAGAGTGCCTTAAAGCCATTGTCCGTTATTTTTTAAAATTTCTGTTTAGTCCTGTTTGCTGCTTGCCATCTTGACTTAAAATCATGCTTAAATGTCGCAAATTTACGACGAAAAGCTTCTTTTTTTTCAACATCAAAAGAAGAGTCATTTGTTAACTCTCCTTCAAGTTCATCAAGATTTTTAATCGTAAATCCATCAGAAGAATTATGGATCATGTTGTAAATATCCATTCGCGTCAACACTCGAGCCCCTGACGTCCCTACAACAATTAAAATCAAAAAATAAAATCACAACCGCAAAACAAACTTTGTTTTATGGAGATCTTAAAACATAAAAATAAGAGAAATCCATTTAAGAGGCAAATAGTGGCAATTTTTCTTTCTATATAATATATCACAAATATATTTCCTACAAAACAATAAACTAGATATAATCCAATAACGCCCGATTATCTTACTTTAAGCTTTTTTTAAATTTGATTGTGAGAATGATTAGTGAAAAATTACGCAGTTATACAAAAACACTATAACTCTACATAAAAACAACCTATTTTAGAAATTACAATTTATTTGAATAAAACATACCTGGTTCTGCATTATCCATATTGAAAATATTCTAACTAACTCAATTTATTAATTTTATCAATTGATGAAAACTCGAAACTTTGCAAATACTCACTACAAAAATAAACGTGCAACCAACAGCGCAGTTGAAACTCGTCTGAGTACATGTGTTCTGACAAGAATTCGGTAAAAAATATGGCCGCCCATTGTTCCTTTATCGCTTGGGAATCAGTAGATCAGGCTAATTACTAGGAAGCGGGACCTTTTTAAAATTGACTTATGGCCACGTTTTAGGGTCAAATACCCGTCTGTGCGCCGTACCGTACACGGCAACGAGACGCGGTGCGAAGAAGTACCGTACACAACACCGTGCAGCGGTGCGACGCCGTGCCGTACATGTCAACGTGCCGCGGTGCGAAGAAAAACCGTACACGGCACCGTGCCGCGGTGCGACTCCTTTCCGTACACGGCAACGAGCCGCGGTGCGACGCCGGCCTTGCCCGCCGTTCCACGGTGACGGCACTGCGCCGTGGAGACGTGTCCAGATCCCTTAGGCAATGATGCCGCAGATGAAATTGCGACGAGGGGCTCCGAGATGTTAGTGACATGGAAACGGGAGTCCCTATCACTGCATCTTAGTGAAAGAACTTTCGAAATCGGGATCGGGTACTTCCTGAGATTAAGAACAAGGGCCTTAATTGGTGCTGTTGTAGTTAGTAATAAAGCCCTGAAAAACTCTATAAAATAAATATATTCTATTAAATATCAACAGAAAACGAGTCACTTTGAAGCAGAGCTGTACAAAACTTTAGACCTAGCACACGATTACCAAGAGAAGTGCAAGCAACTGACAGCTGAGAAAAAAGAACTTGAAGACAGAATGCAGAAGACTACAGTGGACAGAGAGGACATCGTTACAAAGAAAGACAAAGAAATAGAGTCATTGAAGGAAAACTGTGAAATGATCATGAGATTAAATAAGCAGTCAACCGACTGTGTTAAAAATTTAGAAGATGCTTTGGAAAAGGTATTTGCAATTTATATACATACATACATAAACTCGGCAGAGAATACAAAGCGCCATCTGATACGATCCATTCGTACTCCTATGTCGTTCTAGGGCTTCCCCTCCCGGCGTTTCCACTCGCATCTGCCTTGTACCTTTCATCATCATCATCATTTCAGCCGAAAGACGTCCACTGCTGGACGTAGGCCTCCCCCAGGCGTCGCCACATTGACCGATCCAGTGCATCTCGCATCCAGCGCATTCCAGCAACCTTAACCAGGTCATCAGTCCACCTATTGGGAGGCCTTCCAACGCATTGTCTTCCGGTTCGCGGTCGCCATACCAGAACTTTTCGGCCCCATCAGCCATCCGTTCTGCGAGCATTGTGCCCTGCCCACTGCCACTTAAGTTTCACAATTCTTCTAATGCGATCACGCAAGGAAACTCCAAGCATTGCCCTCTCCATTGCCCTTTGGGTGACTTTAAGCTTACCTTACCTTGTACCTTTACTTAATACCTATTTATAAATTTCAGGAAAAAGCTGAACATGATGAGACGAAGCGTGTAATAAGTGAGTTGAGTGGGAAGGTTCAGTCGCTGGAGGATGCTGCGTCTCTGGCAGCAGACGAGAGGGATATGCTTAAAGAGAAGGTGAAGGAGGAGCGAGCTAGGAGTGATGTGCTGCAGCGACAGCTCAACAACCAGCAGAGCCACGCCACCGAGCTCATGAACAAATGCGTAAGTCTCTTTTGACCCCCGACGGCAAGAGGATGGTCGAGCATGCAGAAAGAGGTCCTGATCCAGGTTCCCTACCTGCAGGCTTTTTTTTAAAGGCAGGTCTCCTTCAAATGGTGCCTGGACTTTTGCGTTAAAGACCAGGGAGTGTGGGGTTTTTACCCGGCTGCAAGGAAAGGGTTATGTTTTTCGCGCGTATCTTGTATGTATTTATGTTTGTATGTATGTAATATTCTTTATTACCTCGTATCTTTCAAACCACTTGACGGATTCTTATAATTAAGACATCGTTAGATAGGTCTTGGCCGCCCAAGTGTTCTATTGAAAAAAAGAAACGGCGGATTTTAGTCGCAATATTGTAGGGGTTGCAATTTTTTTTTATTCGATACCCATCATGTGGGGTATTAAAATGAAGGGTTTTAGAGGTGATTACGAAAATATATACCACTTATATGTTTAAAGTCATTCGAAAAAAAAGTATAACAAAAAAGTTGTAAATAAAAAAAGTTAATAAAAACAAAATAACCCGACTGCTTCAAAAGCGAACTAAAAAGATGTAAACAAGATGAAAATCTTGCTGTGCATTTGGAGGATACCTTCAGTTTTGGTCAGCATCAGCACGTAGGCCCCGTGACCTCTCAAAATACCATCCCGACAGTGTATTCCACAGACAGAGTCTGTGGAACGCCTGTTAGACCACATCCCTGGGAACACTGAAACAGAGGGGATTCCGGGCTGGTCTCTTAATAGGTGACGGGGACTTCCAGGCGCTGATGCTGATCACCGGCGTGGTTTTAGTGAGTAATCTCACACACCCTGGTCTTTTCCCCAAAATTCCAGGCGCCGTTTGAAGGTTAGCCAAGTAAAAAAAAAGTTGGATGGCTTCGACAACGCGCTTGCGCGAGAATTGCGGCAACTGCAGCCGCTCCCTAGAGCGCATGTTGCCGTTCCTGCCGCCTCAGCCTAACCACAGCGATTACTGGTACGCTATTGTGGACATGGCGGATGGCGCAAATCCGGTTATATAACCTGACCTCGCGTCCAAATCCCAACCTGCAGGCCTAGAGAAATATATTTAGTGTTGCCCAAATTCAGTCTTGGTCTTGCAGTCTTGGTCTTGTTCTTGCGTTTTTGCAAGACCAAGACCAAGAACAAGACCGCGTATTTTTAGCAAGACCAAGACCAAGACTGATCGTGCAAGACTTGAGCAAGAACAAGACTAAGCCTGCAAGACTCTTGCGTCTTGCAGCTAGGACTTAGCGCTATTTCACGGAGTAGTTAGGTGTAACAGTTCGGTGTATAGGTACGCTTAGGAATTCTATGAGACGCAAAAAACTGTATCAAAGAATATGAAAAACTGGACCTATGCGCATTACGACTAATAGGTACCATAAACATACCTACATAGCGAATAAAAAAATATCCATTAAAATCAAACTGAGTGCATGCATAGTTATGTTTTAACCATCGGCACTTTGATAATGCAGCATCAAAGGTTTTGTACTTACTTCTCAAAGAAATTTGCCGCTTTTCGGAAGTACATGGTTATGATACACGCGCCGGCGGCTTCTTTTGAAATCATATACAACAATCGTTGCCGCCGCGCCGAAATCACAACATTTGACACTATTTGATTGCCGCCACAGGGCGTAGGTATACTCATGCAAAATAATTTCGAATTTTAAGAGTACCTACAGGTGTTCCAAAGAATAAATAAGTTTCAGAGTGCTTAGAATGAAAATGAATACATTATACTGATCACGCAAGCAGTATTATGATTAGGATAAAATGGTAAGGATAGGTAGTAGATGTCATAATAATTTATTCTAGTAAGTATATATTATAATATTGATTATATGGTTTTAAATTAATTACTTAGGTACTATTATTGTACATTTAGTCATTATATTTCTTAAGTTTTTACAAGAAAAAATAGCAAAAAAGTGTTCAAATATCACCCGTTTGATAAATATTGTAGCCACTTTTAAATATACTTGAAAAGTGTAAAAAAATTCTACAAAACTAATAAAATAATATAAAAAGCGTAGGTACTTACCTACTAAAAAAAAAAAAGCCTGCGATAAGAGTTTTGTATTGCTTACCAGCCCGAATATCTCTGAGAGAGATGATGAGAGTAAGTATTTACTAGCAGTGCCCGCGACTTCGTCCACGAGGAATAGTAACTTTGGAGGTATAGTGACGTTCAGGATTTATTTATTTATTTTTAAACTTCTGTCATCAAACATACAAACAAACTCTTCAGCTTTATAATATTAGCCACTGCACCGTGCATCGATCTTCCGGAGACTAAGGGTCATTACCCCTAATCCGTGACGAAGTCTGCAGAATACCTTCGTCCCGCGCTTCAGTGTTGTCGGTTATTTTCTGTGGGGTGGTATTCTCGTCACATGGGAGTGTCTTTCCACGGCGTGGCCATAGACAAGGATGATATAAATGCATTCAAATCACCGGCAACCCCGGATCTCGCTTGTTGATGATTTTTTTTTGCTTCGGACCTGTCAAAGCGCGTTCCGACCGCCTGTCTGCCGGTCGGCGATGGTTATATTTTCGAGTTTATGGTGAATTTAGTGCTGTGGGTGTTAAAATATCATGGAATAATAAGTAACGAAGTGATTTTACTAGCGTGATTGTGTATGTGTCGTGAATTCCAGCAGAAATACGTATTTCAACGAACAAAGTCCTCTATTGTTCCGGCCATGACGACCGTTTTGCCGTAAGTCATTTTTCGACATCTAATTTTGCCTTATTCTTATCAAACTGTCGTTATTTACATTAGTAGGTTAATTAACAACGCCACTAAAGCCACTAATTGAAGTGCTAACGCCGGTTCTTTGAATGAAGTCGAAAACAAAAACAATAACAAACAAAAAATCCACCATTTTTTTTTTAGGCGGTCGGGTCATGTATTTTGAAAAATTTTTTTTTCGAAAAATATGTGTGGGGAGGTTTATTTATTGATTGATTTATGTGAAATAGGGTATTCTTATGTAAATAAAAAAAAAACTTATTGAAATAATTTTTTATTTTTTTATTTCTAACTACATCTGTACAAAAACAGTGCAAAATATTCCCTTTCGCTGACTTTACACAATTTTTGCAAATACAAAACAAATCCAAACATGGAAAATCCATTTGAAATCTGATAGCTTAGTTCATTGACATTACAACAACATAAGTTTGATGTATGGCTCCCATACAAAACTTTCGTGATAAAGCGATAGTAGCCGCTCAAGCGGCGTATCATATACGGGCCCGAATGACCCTCCACGGATAAGAACTTTTCGCGTTTTCGCGCTCCACGGTGCAGTGGTTAGTATAGATTAGTATAGATGTACGCCAAAACATTCACTTATATGTAAAGAATAGTGATTCGCACTAATTCTTTACATATATTTTATTCACGCGTCGCGTCTGTACAAGTAGGTAATAATCTGTGTTTGTACGCCGCACGCGGCATCGTTTGATTTGCGGCCGCATCCTTTTAATAGAGCCGGCACGTGGCGAGGCGGCGCGGTAGAAAGCAAGGAAACGTAGGTACTATAAATAAAGGAATTATTTTAATTCCAGTCATTTCCAATTGAGCTGTGCTTCGAGTCTAACTTAATCATTGTTTTTACTAATTCTTGTTGAAATAAATGATAAATCGTAAAACTCTTTTATTAAATTTCATATAAGTTGAGGGTTCAATCTCTTTCTAGACAGATATTGTTCTTTAAAATACAGTCAAGTTATTGTAATTAATTTGTTTTTTTTTACATTTAGCAAATGTAAGCTTATAAATCATAAATGTTTATTAAGAAACAGTTACTTCCATGGAAAACGACATGAAGGTCAGTTGATTTTTCGAATTTCTTATCAAATCTTCAGTTATTTATTAATCTGCTTGATCTTTACTATGGCTGTGTTAATTCAAGCTCACAATGTTCCAATTCTAATACGTTTTTCTAAGATTTAAAAACTTTAATAAATAGTAATAGACTGATAGGTAATTGCAAGACTTGCAAGACTCTTGCTGCAAGACCAAGACCAAGACTGGGAGCGCAAGACCAAGACCAAGACCAAGACCAGGTGTATTGGCGCAAGACCAAGACCAAGACTGGCTAAGTCTCGTCTTGTTCTTGCATTTGGGCAACACTAAATATATTGCATATTTCTTCACTTTCTTTTTGATTTTATTACTGTACTTGTCTGGCTTCGAATCCCATATCGCTGGACGACTCTCAACCTCATCGATAAATTCTTCAACCTGATTCTCGTTCATGTATAGACCTGAACAAAAACTACGTGCGCATCGTCACTAGTCGATCGATGAAACGATGCGCTGCAGTCGCGCGTTTTTTATTTATATGGATTAACAAAGCACCGCGGCGGCAGCGCTGGCGGCATTTTGCGGCACATTTGAAGGCGCCCTTACGTTAATGAGTTCATTGACAATAGTCGTGATTCCCAACCTAGTGACGGGCGACCGCTTTACAGCAGCAGGCACGTTACTGCTGGGCCTAGAACGCAAGTCCTAGAGAGGACTAGCAACGGTCCCAGCAATAGGTACATGTTTCCCAATACTCCAGTATGTATTACCAACAATCCTAAGGCAGCGGACAGTTTGCCATTGAGCAAGACATCTGGAAAGATGCACTGGACGCGGGATATAATAAATAGCTCTCCCTCGGCCTATTCACCCTTTACAAAGACAATACAAAAATAATGCAAGGGACTCAGTCTATGGCAGAACTCATTGCGACCGGTATTGCTGTACGCCGGAGCGGATTTAGTCGTCGCTCCTCATTTCCTTAATCTGCCCATTTCGTGGATATACGGGGCCGCTAGGAGCGGCAGCCATCCAATTTCGTGTGTCGCTTAATACTGACGATTCAGTATTGCCTACAATTGGCTTGATGTGGTTTTAATGAGACACGTTCCCTAAGCGTCCTTAGACGACGTAGTTTGGGGTTCTTTGTGATGCCTACCGTTGGAAGCCTACCCCTTCTCCCTGGATCTGTGCGACAACAAGTACTACGCAAAGTGTTCTGAGCTAGACCTTCTATAGGAAACAGTATTTGTCAACAAACATTTGGTCGTCCTACGTTCCCAATTAAGGGTGGTCATCTAGCCTATTTTATACAAATAGTGTTGAACGGTTCCGCCTTCCATGTATGTAATGTCAATTAAAGCTCAATAATGGTCCCTAATCAAATGAGTAATTGTATAGTGTATAAATGATGGATTAGGGCATGGAATGTGTGACAAAAGGCTTTACCGTGTCCCTAAACCAAATGCTAGTGATAAATATCTGCCAAGCTGTGGATTAGGAGATAAATACAAGGTAACGCCAAGCTAGAATAAAAGTGTTAATTAGTGAATTGATCCTACCTATGAAATACAATTATCAAAGACTTACCCAGTCACTCTGGCTCACACACACACACACACACAATATTAATATGAGATTAGACTAAATTATAATTAACTTAATAATAAACATTCGTAACCACGATAATTACAACGCGCTTCAGGCCATAGCCCTTTGATATTCACACGTGTCCTAATTCAACACGCTGGTCGACCGAGACCTACACTTTCACGAATCCCGCCTACTGGTTCCAAAACTTTCCCTATGTCCGCCTAACCACGTGGTTCCTAGACCAGTCCATCTTATATAGATGCCTGACAACAAGTCCCGTCTTTTTTCGTTGCCTCCTCAGGTTCTTGCTCCATCTTCGCTCCTATGGCCAGTTCTGGGCACTCTAAGATCTGCCCTATCTTCCATCCGGTCTGCGGCCTATGTGATATGCCCACTTCTGCCGTGCTACCACAAATAAACTAAAAATACATAAAGATATGCCATCTCTGATTTAGGACAACTTGGAGATTGAAACCAAGACCCTCCGGAAACACCTGGAGCTTCAGAAGACGGAGTTGAAGAGTCACTACCAGAAGCAGCTGGAGGATGCTGTGCTGTGCAAGCTGCAAGAGTTCCAGCAGCAGCTGGACGCGGCCGAGAGGGATATGCAGGAAGACGCGAGGGGGCGCGAGGCCGCGCTGCTGGACTCCTGCCACAAGCAGCTCGCCAGGATACAGGACCAGTGAGTAGCAGTGCCACAGAGCGCCAGGATCATACATACATAAACTCACGCCTTTTTCCAATGGCGATGGAGGACCTAACATACTCCATTTGCTTCATTTATGTTCATGCATATAGTCATATACGTACGCCAGTTAAGAGTTCTGCGCTCATGGCCTTTCTGAAGAACAGCACCAATAAAATCCGTGTTTGTCCTTCTACAATGTTTCACTAACATCTGCCTTGTAATGAGTCAACTATAGCGCCAAGATCAAGCACCAGTTTTTAGGGTTACGTAACCGAAACTGTTGGAGCTACAGGCTTCAAATTATTACAGTTGTTGTTGACCCAAAGCCATACAAATATTAAACATTTTTTTTTTGTTTACTTCAAATCAAATCAAAAAAATAAATTACATAGGCCTACATGGGCACTTTTAAAAACGTCGACAAAAGGTGCACGGTTCGGTTTAGTCGTTTCCTATGGAGGAGAACCGGCAAGAAACTCCACGGTTACTCTTTTAAAAAAAATGATGAAACTTAGATATGGGGGGACAACGTAGGCCCGACAATAAGTCGTAAGAAATTTAAAAAAAGTAAAACGAGATAAAAAAGTTAACAAATGTTAACACGCATCTAGAAATCTAGAAGGCCTACAATGTTCACACATTCACAAAAAAATCGGTAAAAGAATCTATACAAAGGTAAAAAACACAAAATAAAAAAATATATAAATAATAATAAGGTATAACAACACTAACATGTGGCACAATTGTTGTTATCCGTGCTGTAACTATTCTTAGCAAAGGGCTATAAAAACCATTGTAAAAAGTCTTATTAAAAGAAGAGAAAAAATGAGATTGACAATAGTTAGAGACATCCACATATTTGTGCCGTTTATGAGTTACCAGGGAAGCCGCATGCGCAGAAGGAGATAAAGCCAAATTTTTTATCTTCAACGTAGTCCTTGATTTTATAATATGCTTTTTTAATAAGGACACTTTTGATGTAGTTTTTGAACTTTCCATCAGTCAGTTCTATAACTGACTTTGGCAACTTGTTATAAAAGCGTATACTGTTTATAAGCAAATGATTTCTTTTTTTTTTTTGTATTTTGTTATTATTTTTGACGTTACGATTTATATTTTGGCATGATGAATAATTAAATTTTTATTTTTTTTGACATTTTTGATTAATTTGTTTGACATTACAAGTTTTTTTTTTTTTTTTTTGTGACATTATGATTTATATTTCGACATTATACTGCAATATTTCTTAAATTTATATAATAATCATAAAATGTTACTAGTTTTGATTTGCATGTACCTAGCTTATAATTTAATATTTCTACACCAGCAATGGTAGTATGTGTGAAACAATTTTAAATGTAAGATCTTAATGTACCATATACTGAGAAATAAATATTTACTTACTTACTTACTTACTTACTTAAGAAAAGACTTGCTAGTTTTCGTTAATCGTGAATTTCTGTATTACAATTTCGTGCTTACTGCTTGTATTTAAATTATGGAAGTCGCTTCTAGTTTTGAAAAGCCCTCGATTTTTGCGGACATTCAAAATAGATTCCAAAATATAAAGTGAAGGTAGAGTCAGTATATCGATCTCTACAAATTTTTGTCTGAGGGACTCGCGAGCACCTATTTTATAGATCACGCGACTTGCCTTGCTCTTTTGTAAGATGAAAATTGAGTCAACGTCTGCTGCTGATCCCCACAGCAGAATGCCATAAGACATAATACTGTGGAAATAAGCATAGTATACTAGCCTAGCTGTGGCTACATCGGTTAACTGCCTTATTTTGCTTACTGCATATGCAGCCGAACTTAACCTATCCGAAAGAGTACCAATGTGCGCGCCCCACTGCAATTTTGAATCGATAGTAATCCCCAAGAATACAATTTCCGTTATAACTTCAAGATTTTTACCGTCAAGATTTAAATTTAGGTACATTTGGTAAAGAGAACTTTAGACATTTTGTTTTTTTCGCATTCTGTAAAAGATTGTTAGCTGCGAACCATTTTGAGAATAATAAGACTTTCGTTAACATGTAAGACATCCGTATCTTTCCTATGTATTTTAAAAATTAGCGAAGTACCATCAGCAAATAGAATTATATCCGATAATTTGGCCATCATAAAAGCGAGATCATTAATGTAAACAAGAAAAAGGAAAGGGCCGAGAATTGAACCTTGGGGCACGCCCATTTTGACTAGAGACCCGGAGGACGTCGCCCCATTAACATTTAATTTTTGCTGTCTGTTTGATAAATAGGTAAGCACAAGATCAGCAGCTTGTCATCGAATTCCGTAGTGTTGTAATTTACAGATCAGTGTGTTGTGGTCAACGCAGTCGAACGCTTTTGAGAGATCACAGAAAATGCCAATGGCATCCTGGGACTTCTCCCAAGATTCCAAGATGTGGCTGATGAGTTTCACTCCCGCGTCCGTTGTCGACCTACCTTTCGTGAAACCAAACTGCTGATTATGCAAGATCCCATTTCAATTGAAGTGAGACAACATCTGGTCCAGCATGATTTTTTCATAGATTTTACTCAATGCTGGAAGCACGGATATAGGTCTATAATTAGAGGGATCACTCTTACAGCTTGATTTGAAAATTGGTACTTCTTTACTGTGTTTCATTAAGTCAGGAAATGTGCCGCTGTCCATTGATTGAATATGTCTGTTAAGACAGGAGAAATTGAGTCAATAATATCTCCAAGAACCCTAACGGATATCCCCCATAAGTCCTCAGTGTTTTTTATATTGAGACTCTTGAACGCGTTTTTAATTGTATCAATACATATTGGTTTAAATTTAAAGGTTGGTATGTCTTTAGTAAAGTTTTCTTTAAGAAGAGCTTCAGCTAATTTAGATAAGGAGGGAAGAGACTTCGTAACCTCTAATGAAATTTGGTAAAGAACTTTTCTAATGTCTCAGCGACTTCTTGCTTATCAGAAATGGTTTGATTAGATATTTTCAAAGACAACTCATTCTGATCGCTTTGTTGTGTCTTTCCAGTTTCTCTATTCATTACTTGCCACACAGTTTTTATTTTATTATTAGAAACACCAATTTTGTTAATTATTATTTGAGATTTTGCTTGAGCGCAGACTCTTTTGAATATTTTGGAATAGTTTCTAACATAAGTGTGGAAAACTTGATCGGAAGTTAAAGATTTTTCGTAATATAAATTATATAAGTTATCTCGGCTTTTTCGCCCACAGTGGCCCATTAACTAAATTTCGATTTGGAATTGTTGACTTTAACTGTTTTTACAGGACACGTTTTATTGAATTCTTGGCAAACTGTAGAAAACAACGTTATATTGGGGTCTTTTGAATCAAAACTGGCGTTACAAAGGTTGCTAAAGACATTATTATTAAAAGAATTTAATTTATTTTTAGTAAGAGGTCTTAATCGAATTGATTTAGCTGGGTTACATTTTTTATCCGACTCAAAAGATACTAGTTGACCAGTATGGTCTGACCTAACGCCACTAATTAATAACGAATCTTTTACTTTACAATTAGTGAATACATTATCTATGCACGAAACTGAAATTGCTGTTATTCTTATTACTTATATTATGACAGAGGCTTCACCTACGTGAATATCGAAAATTATCCAAAAGAAACCTGAATAAAAAGTATTCTATGTATTAATCCAGACTACAAACTATCTGTGTACCAAATTTCATCCAAATCCGTTCAGCAGTTTTGGATGAAATAGTAACAAATATTTATCCATCTATCTTCAAAAACTTTCGCGTTCACACTTTGTATAATAGCAATAGCAGTTTTGGGTGAAATAGTAACAAATATTTATCCATCTATCCTCAAAAACTTTCGCGTTCACACTTTGTATAATAGCAATAGGCTTGTTAAGGAAGCAATTTAAATAAAGTTGATAATAGCTTGCAAGACTATTCCTCGCAGCAACACGGACTGTGACAAACCAGTACCCATCTTCTTTCTAATCGCTCTCTCACTGCTGATAATCATGACTCCATTTCTACTTGTCAGTAGATTTTCTTCATCTGTTACGGTCAGCAGCCTGGTGACTCTACCGGCGCTGCTGTAAGGTATCTTCAGATTATTCGACTATCGGCTTCGGCATCTAGCCCTTCTATAAGTAGTTGAGATTATTTTTGCCCCAGGCATGACGGGGATACCATTAAGAAATAATCGAAACAACTGAAGCTGATAATGATTTTTTTATTGTTTAATTTTCAGACACAAACTGGAAGTAAATGTTTTGGAAGAGAAACAGAGAGAAGAAATCAAGCTATGCAGGTTGCAGCTGGCTCAGGCTAGTGAGAAGATCGGTCTGCTCGAGGTAAGAACCTAGATGAAGCTGGTGGATTATTTTATAATAAAGACAGCAGTTTGACTTATTCAGTTACAAGCAGGGATAAATTATTCACTTTCTGATTTATTTATTCGCACTATTTCTTTGTTGAATCGCTCTGGATTGCTTTCCGGTAGTTTTTAGTTGAAATCTGACTCACAACGGGCCCGTCCACTACTTATATATATTTATTTTTACTTATTTTATTCAGCCTATTATTTAGTTGCACTGGTAGAAAATGTCTAAGGCAGTAAGTCCGCCTTGTACTTGTGCATAAAGTTTTAATAAATATGATTTATTAAAAAAATAAGTTAAAAAATTAACTTTAATAAATAGTTCTTTAATATAATATTTGAAAAATAATCACGATGAAAATTAAAAAAAAGCACAGGTCCCACGCGGGCAGTACGCATGCACCGAGCGTGCCGCGGACGCCGGCGCAGCGCCAGCATACGGTCAGCTAAAAATACTCTTACCAAATATTTAACTTATTTTTGTGAAGTATTAAAATCGCATTATTTTAGTTTGTAATCGTTTTGTTTAGCAATACCGATCGTCTCGTATTAAATTCTTAGAGTTATTTTTTTAACACTTTATATAGCACGGGAAATGTTTTAGGAACACTGCAGACCTCACTCAACGCGCTACCTTGTCTTTTAACCATTAACGCTGGTGTCCTCAGAGCAAGCTGGAGTCATTCCGGCGGCGGCGCGGCCAGCTGGCGGCGCAGCTGCACGGCGTCATGCAGGCGCAGTGGCGGCAGGCGCTCGGCATCCTCACGCACGCACACTCGCCCGCGCACACCGGTAAGTGTGACACACTGACGGTGACGCAGCTGCACGGCGTCATGCAGGCGCAGTGGCGGCAGGCGCTCGGCATCCTCACGCACGCACACTCGCCCGGACACACCGGTAAGTGTGACACACTGACGGTGACGCAGCTGCACGGCGTCATGCAGGCGCAGTGGCGGCAGGCGCTCGGCATCCTCACGCACGCACACTCGCCCGCGCACACCGGTAAGTGTGACACACTGACGGTGACGCAGCTGCACGGCGTCATGCAGGCGCAGTGGCGGCAGGCGCTCGGCATCCTCACGCACGCACACTCGCCCGGACACACCGGTAAGTGTGACACACTGACGGTGACGCAGCTGCACGGCGTCATGCAGGCGCAGTGGCGGCAGGCGCTCGGCATCCTCACGCACGCACACTCGCCCGGACACACCGGTAAGTGTGACACACTGACGGTGACGCAGCTGCACGGCGTCATGCAGGCGCAGTGGCGGCAGGCGCTCGGCATCCTCACGCACGCACACTCGCCCGGACACACCGGTAAGTGTGACACACTGACGGTGACGCAGCTGCACGGCGTCATGCAGGCGCAGTGGCGGCAGGCGCTCGGCATCCTCACGCACGCACACTCGCCCGGACACACCGGTAAGTGTGACACACTGACGGTGACGCAGCTGCACGGCGTCATGCAGGCGCAGTGGCGGCAGGCGCTCGGCATCCTCACGCACGCACACTCGCCCGGACACACCGGTAAGTATGACACACTGACGGTGACGCAGCTGCACGGCGTCATGCAGGCGCAGTGGCGGCAGGCGCTCGGCATCCTCACGCACGCACACTCGCCCGCACACACCGGTAAGTGTGACACACTGACGGTGACGCAGCTGCACGGCGTCATGCAGGCGCAGTGGCGGCAGGCGCTCGGCATCCTCACGCACGCACACTCGCCCGGACACACCGGTAAGTGTGACACACTGACGGTGACGCAGCTGCACGGCGTCATGCAGGCGCAGTGGCGGCAGGCGCTCGGCATCCTCACGCACGCACACTCGCCCGGACACACCGGTAAGTGTGACACACTGACGGTGACGCAGCTGCACGGCGTCATGCAGGCGCAGTGGCGGCAGGCGCTCGGCATCCTCACGCACGCACACTCGCCCGGACACACCGGTAAGTGTGACACACTGACGGTGACGCAGCTGCACGGCGTCATGCAGGCGCAGTGGCGGCAGGCGCTCGGCATCCTCACGCACGCACACTCGCCCGGACACACCGGTAAGTGTGACACACTGACGGTGACGCAGCTGCACGGCGTCATGCAGGCGCAGTGGCGGCAGGCGCTCGGCATCCTCACGCACGCACACTCGCCCGGACACACCGGTAAGTGTGACACACTGACGGTGACGCAGCTGCACGGCGTCATGCAGGCGCAGTGGCGGCAGGCGCTCGGCATCCGCACGCACGCACACTCGCCCGGACACACCGGTAAGTGTGACACACTGACGGTGACGCAGCTGCACGGCGTCATGCAGGCGCAGTGGCGGCAGGCGCTCGGCATCCTCACGCACGCACACTCGCCCGGACACACCGGTAAGTGTGACACACTGACGGTGACGCAGCTGCACGGCGTCATGCAGGCGCAGTGGCGGCAGGCGCTCGGCATCCTCACGCACGCACACTCGCCCGCACTCACCGGTAAGTGTGACACTGTACGGTCTCATCGCCGTACATTTTTCTGCTTACGCTGTAACCTACTTTAGACCAGCGATGCGCGTCATGATTGCGCGTTATAAAAATAACCTTATTAACTAATTTAATCGTAGTAAACATACAAGTGTGTGACTATCAACAACTGAGAGAAATAATCGCCTCCGCTCAAGTACTGTAACTTACTCTCAATAAACTTAACTGCATCTTAGTGGAACGCGTTTCTCTTCACTAACTTAACTTACAAACCTTCACGACAAAATTACATGTACGGACTTACAACCCGTACAGACACACTGACGGTGACGCAGCTGCACGGCGTCATGCAGGCGCAGTGGCGGCAGGCGCTCGGCATCCTCACGCACGCACACTCGCCCGGACACACCGGTAAGTGTGACACACTGACGGTGACGCAGCTGCACGGCGTCATGCAGGCGCAGTGGCGGCAGGCGCTCGGCATCCTCACGCACGCACACTCGCCCGGACACACCGGTAAGTGTGACACACTGACGGTGACGCAGCTGCACGGCGTCATGCAGGCGCAGTGGCGGCAGGCGCTCGGCATCCTCACGCACGCACACTCGCCCGGACACACCGGTAAGTGTGACACACTGACGGTGACGCAGCTGCACGGCGTCATGCAGGCGCAGTGGCGGCAGGCGCTCGGCATCCTCACGCACGCACACTCGCCCGCACTCACCGGTAAGTGTGACACTGTACGGTCTCATCGCCGTACATTTTTCTGCTTACGCTGTAACCTACTTTAGACCAGCGATGCGCGTCACGATTGCGCGTTATAAAAATAACCTTATTAACTAATTTAATCGTAGTAAACATACAAGTGTGTGACTATCAACAACTGAGAGAAATAATCGCCTCCGCTCAAGTACTGTAACTTACTCTCAATAAACTTAACTGCATCTTAGTGGAACGCGTTTCTCTTCACTAACTTAACTTACAAACCTTCACGACAAAATTACATGTACGGACTTACAACCCGTACAGACACACTGACGGTGACGCAGCTGCACGGCGTCATGCAGGCGCAGTGGCGGCAGGCGCTCGGCATCCTCACGCACGCACACTCGCCCGGACACACCGGTAAGTGTGACACACTGACGGTGACGCAGCTGCACGGCGTCATGCAGGCGCAGTGGCGGCAGGCGCTCGGCATCCTCACGCACGCACACTCGCCCGGACACACCGGTAAGTGTGACACACTGACGGTGACGCAGCTGCACGGCGTCATGCAGGCGCAGTGGCGGCAGGCGCTCGGCATCCTCACGCACGCACACTCGCCCGGACACACCGGTAAGTGTGACACACTGACGGTGACGCAGCTGCACGGCGTCATGCAGGCGCAGTGGCGGCAGGCGCTCGGCATCCTCACGCACGCACACTCGCCCGGACACACCGGTAAGTGTGACACACTGACGGTGACGCAGCTGCACGGCGTCATGCAGGCGCAGTGGCGGCAGGCGCTCGGCATCCTCACGCACGCACACTCGCCCGGACACACCGGTAAGTGTGACACACTGACGGTGACGCAGCTGCACGGCGTCATGCAGGCGCAGTGGCGGCAGGCGCTCGGCATCCTCACGCACGCACACTCGCCCGGACACACCGGTAAGTGTGACACACTGACGGTGACGCAGCTGCACGGCGTCATGCAGGCGCAGTGGCGGCAGGCGCTCGGCATCCTCACGCACGCACACTCGCCCGGACACACCGGTAAGTGTGACACACTGACGGTGACGCAGCTGCACGGCGTCATGCAGGCGCAGTGGCGGCAGGCGCTCGGCATCCTCACGCACGCACACTCGCCCGGACACACCGGTAAGTGTGACACACTGACGGTGACGCAGCTGCACGGCGTCATGCAGGCGCAGTGGCGGCAGGCGCTCGGCATCCTCACGCACGCACACTCGCCCGGACACACCGGTAAGTGTGACACACTGACGGTGACGCAGCTGCACGGCGTCATGCAGGCGCAGTGGCGGCAGGCGCTCGGCATCCTCACGCACGCACACTCGCCCGGACACACCGGTAAGTGTGACACACTGACGGTGACGCAGCTGCACGGCGTCATGCAGGCGCAGTGGCGGCAGGCGCTCGGCATCCTCACGCACGCACACTCGCCCGCACTCACCGGTAAGTGTGACACTGTACGGTCTCATCGCCGTACATTTTTCTGCTTACGCTGTAACCTACTTTAGACCAGCGATGCGCGTCACGATTGCGCGTTATAAAAATAACCTTATTAACTAATTTAATCGTAGTAAACATACAAGTGTGTGACTATCAACAACTGAGAGAAATAATCGCCTCCGCTCAAGTACTGTAACTTACTCTCAATAAACTTAACTGCATCTTAGTGGAACGCGTTTCTCTTCACTAACTTAACTTACAAACCTTCACGACAAAATTACATGTACGGACTTACAACCCGTACATTTATGGTCCTTCGAGCCTTCGCGTATCTTAGTGTGTTTGTGTCTCTTGTACGGTAGCGAATCGGTTCAGCTGGTCTCCCGGAAGAGGGTTGCCCCAGTTGGATTGAGAAGGCGCATATACTTAGCTCGAGTACAGGCACATTGAGTACCGGAACCAGCTGCAGATACTGGGTGAGTCTTCGACTACTAGAAGAGCCGTCACCTGCAGTACTGACTTCAACTACTGGACGAGTCTTCGATTGCTAGAAGAGTCGTCAACTACTGAAACTAACTTCAACTACTGGAAGAGCCTTCGACTACTGGAAGCGCCTTCAACTATAACTAGAAGAGACTTCAAATACTGGGAGAATCTTCAAACACGTAAGGAAAGTTATCTTGTAAACTATAAGGAAGCTATTTGTCTAACAAATCAAGATGAATAAGCTACAACTCCAGTCTACGTGTTTCGAAAACATAAAAACATTATGCAACAACTACAAAAAGGATAGCAAGACAAGAAAAACAACTGATTACTTGAACAAGCGACTGTCTTCATTAGAAGCTCAATGGATGGATTTCAATGCAAGCCACACATTGCTTTTGCAGGAAATTGAAGATAAAAACATAAACTACTTTGTGGAAGATGTCTACGGCAAGACAAAAACTATGTATGAAACGACTAGAGCCGACATTACGAGTATGTTACAACAAGTTGCAGGAGAAAACGTCAAATTCGACCTTACGGAGTCCTCAGGGGGAGAGCTTGATGAGAAAACAAAGACGCTACTGACTAAGCAAGAATGTAACTTCAAGGCGATGGATCGTGCTATGGCTAAAATTGACTATGAAGGCCTAGCTGAAAAATGGGAACTTGATGATCACTTGTCAATCTTGAAGTCGAAATGGGATGCTCTTGACAACACTCACTGGGAACTGGAAGCCCTACTAAAAGGATCGAATCAGACATACTATGACATGTTCTACAGCATGGAATCCAAATACGACGAAACAAGAAAACGCCTGAAAGGCAAAATATGGTCTAACGCTCATCACGAACGTTCAGCACCGAAAATCGAGATACCAGAGTTTTCAGGACACTACAGCAAGTGGACATCGTTTAAAGATCTATTCCTAGAGACCATACACAAAAACCCGTCGCTGAATAACGCACAAAAAATGCAGCATCTGAAGACCAAACTGAAAGGCGAAGCAGAAAGGCTGGTGCAACACCTGGGCATCAGCGCCAACAACTACGCTTCATGCTGGGAAATATTGAATCAACGGTACGATAACCGTCGACTACAGTTCTCAGCCTATATGAACACTATGCTACAGTTGCCTGTCATACAGAAGCCTGACGCTTACAACTTGAAGAAGCTACATGACGTAACAACGGAATGTCTAAACGGCTTGACAAATATGGGTCTTGATACAACCGGTGGAGAATCTATGATTGTCCATGTGATGTCACTAAAACTAGACTGTGGCACATACAACGAATATATAAAAGACTTAAACGACAACAGAGAGGTACCAACACTTCATGAATTTCTAATGTTCTTAGAAAACCAGTTTACAGCGTTTGAAACCATGAAAACTTCGAAGAAAGAGGTACAGAATTCAGGAAAATCAACTGAAAACGAAAAACATACGTTTCGAAAAAACTACGATCAGAAAAAATGGCATCCGAAAACTTACCACACTTCGTATGGGCAATGCCCTCTTTGTAAAAACAATCATGTTCTAATGAAATGTCAGCAATTTGTGGACATGGATACTAAGCAACGTAACAACACAGTTGCAAAATTGCGGATATGCAAAAACTGTTTGTTCAAACACGAAAACCAGACTTGCAACTCTACAAAAACGTGTAAGGAATGCAATATGAAACATCATACGCTCTTACATTACAACAACTACAACAAAAATACACCTTCACCGAACTATGAAAATCAGCGTTCAGGTCAACGACCAAAGGAAACTGAACCAAGTTCAAACCACCTATCAACCAACGAGATGGAGGTTTTACTTACAACCGTCCAGATCAAGGTCAAATCGTTAGATGGCACTTACATCGCTCTTCGTGCGCTCGTAGACCAGGGCTCACAAGTTAATTTGATAACTGAAAATGCAGCACAACTGCTGAGGCTGCCGAGAAGCAAAATGACTGCAAAGATATCGGGAGTTGGTACTGTATCGGGCGACTGTAAAGGGCGCCTGAAGCTAATATGCAAATCAATCCACTCCGAATATACTTTCGACACTGAGGCGTTGATTATGAAGAAATTTATCAACAAACTACCAAACTACACATTTGAACGACCTGAGTGGTCACACTTGCAAAACTTAAAACTAGCAGACCCTGACTACAACATTTCAAGGGCTGTTGACATACTGCTTGGAGCTGACGTATACGCAGAAATAATCCAAGACGGAATACTAAAGGGCGCACCAAAATCACCAGTTGCTCAACAGACACAGCTGGGATGGATTTTGTGTGGAAAACTAGAAACGTTTAACTGTCACGTCACCCTACTCAACTTGTCCGAAATAACGAAATTTTGGGAGTGTGAAGACGTAACAAAAGCAAACACTGATCAATCTCAAGAAGATCAATGTGAAACTTACTACAAGGAAACTACTCGCCGTGGTTTAGACGGAAGATACATTGTGAAGATGCCTCTATGTTCAGATTACGAACATAAACTTGGATCATCGAAAACGATAGCAGTATCACAATTGCTGCAACTAGAAAAACGGTTTCAAAGAAATAGCCGTCTTGCATTGCTATACAAAGGGTTCCTTAAGGAATACCTGGAGCTAGGTCACATGAAACTAACAAAACCTATACAATCGTCAACGACGGAATGCTACTTACCACATCACGGAGTACTTCGAGAAGAATCTACAACCACGAAACTCAGGGTTGTCTTCAACGCATCTCAGAAAACTAACACAGGATACAGCTTGAATGCCTTACAAGAAAAAGGCCCCAACCTACAAAAAGATATCCAAGAACTTATCATAAAATGGAGAACTTACAAATACGCCTTTACAGCTGACATCGAGAAAATGTACCGATGTATCTGGCTGTCTGAGGAACAACAACATTTGCAAAAAATTATCTGGCGAACTACACAGTCAGAGAAGCTGCAGGAGTACCAACTTTGCACTGTCACTTATGGCACTAAGTGCGCACCGTGGCTAGCCATGAGAACCATCAAGCAACTTGCATACGATGACGGCTGCAAATACCCCACGGCTGCTAAAATACTGTTGAACGAAACTTACGTCGATGACGTCATAAGCGGCCACAACTCACTAGAAACGGCCCAGGAACTCCAGACATCTCTTATCGACATGTTAAAAGGAGCCGGGATGAGCTTACGCAAGTGGTCCAGCAATGATCCAGCACTACTAGTAAACTTAAGCGATGAACAGATTTCACGCAGAACTACTTTTGACTTTAAGCAAGAGGAATCAATGAAAACCCTAGGACTAGGTTGGAATCCGCACGCCGACACATTTGTGTTTAACTGGAAATTTGAAGAAAAAGGTCGATCCGAGATAACTAAAAGGCGGCTGCTTTCTGAAATTTCGCAACTTTACGATCCGCTGGGTTGGCTATCACCCATAACTATTGCGGCAAAACTACTATTTCAAGAAGTCTGGATCAACAAACTTGACTGGGATGATCAGTTACCGTCACAAATAGCAGAAAAGTGGCTGAAACTAAGAGCTGACATACCCAATGTAAAACTTATGGTAATCAAGCGCTGGGTCCGTACAACAAACAAGAAGATAGAACTATTTGGATTCTGTGACGCCAGTGAAAAGGCTTACTCTTGCGTGGTATACAGCTGCGTCAGAGAAGAAACAAACAAGTCAACAATAACATTACTCGCTGCTAAAACAAGAGTGGCGCCGCTATCACAAACGATCACATTACCGAAACTTGAACTTTGTGGCGCACTCTTACTATCGCAACTCATCGAAAAAATCAGAGACGCCCTGAATGGCTTCGACATAACTACAAGCGTTTGGTGCGATTCCCAAGTGGTCCTGGCTTGGATACAGGGGGACACATCCAAAAGGGAAAAATACGTCGCTAACCGGGTTGAAAAAATAAGACAAATCATACCAGCCGAGCAATGGCGTTATGTGAAGTCACAAGATAACCCTGCAGACTGCGCATCAAGAGGCATGCTACCCACCAAGCTACAAACTTTCAGTCTGTGGTGGGAAGGTCCTACATTTCTGCCTAGCTTCCAAGAACAAAGTCGTGAAGAAAACGTAACATGCACATTTACTACGAACATAGGCAGCGTTTGCCAAGCAAAATCAAACTCGACGAACAAAGAAAACAATAATTGTATTCATAATTTATTAACTAATTGCAGTTCATTGACCAAAGTGAACAGAATTGCAGCATGGATACAACGATTCATTGCAAATACAAGAAACAAGGCCAAACGTGACACCGGATGCCTTACTTTGTGCGAATTAAGCAGTGCAAAAGAACAAATAATAAAATATGTGCAACAAACGGAACTTGCGCAAGAATACAAACAACTTCAAACTACTAAAACTATTTCTACTAAAAGTTACATTTTCAAACTTAAGCCATATCTGGACAACAAAGGCATCATCCGAGTCGGCGGTCGACTGAACCACTCCGTTCTACCTTTCGAGATGAAGAACCCAATCATCCTACCTAAGAGTGGACGACTTACTGAGTTGGTGATTCATCAAGCTCATCTTACGACTTTACACGGAGGAGCCAGATTAACTTTAGCGCACATCCGACAACGGTACTGGATCGTTGGCGGCAACAGAGCGGTAAAAGCTGAACTACGGCGCTGTGTGCGTTGCCACCGCTACAACCCATCGGAGTTAAACCAACTCATGGGAGAACTACCACCACAACGTGTGACACCATCGCGACCGTTCACCCACACAGGAGTTGACTTCACAGGACACGTGGAAGTCAAACTTAACAAAGGAAAGGGAGTGCGGACCTCAAAGGGTTACATATGCATATTCGTGTGCATGGTAACTAAGGCTGTACACAACGAACTCGCATCGGACTTAAGCACCGAAACATTCATAGCAGCCTTCCAGAGAATGTGCTCCAGGCGCGGTACACCAGGTCACGTCTACTCGGACTGTGGTACAAACTTTATCGGCGCATCAAGATTGCTTCAGAAAGAGTTTGAAGATTTCAAGCAAATCTTATCGCCAGACTTCTTCAATAGTATTGCTGACATGGGAGTACAATGGCACTTCAATGCACCCGCTTGGCCAACCGCTGGTGGACTATGGGAAGCAGCGGTCAAGTCGTTGAAGTATCACCTTCGTCGGGTGTTAGGAGGCCAAAAACTGACGTACGAGGAGTTTACTACCTTGCTTGCGAACATAGAAGCATGCATGAACTCCAGGCCACTTTGCCAGCTTACTGAGGACCCCGAAGAATTCTATAACTATCTGACACCAGGTCACTTTCTAACGGGGGGACCAACAATGTCTCTACCACGAGCAGACTACAATGAAAAACATAACATAGATCTACGCCGACGATGGCAGCTAACTGAACACATGTACCAACAATTTTGGAAAAATTGGTCAAACGACTATCTAACACAACTTCAAAGGCGCAGCAAATGGAACAATCCTAAGAAAAACCTCAACGAGGGGGACATCGTACTAGTCCGGGACAACAATTTGCCGCCAGGAAAATGGGCCATGGGACGGGTGCTGAAATTACACCCTGGAGCCGACGGATACGTTCGAGTGACAACCCTGAAAACACAAACCGGTGTCATCAAACGACCAATTGTGAAACTATCTGCTCTACCCATCGAAACTACTTGCAACAGAGATAGTGAAGAATGTCAGACGGACTTACAAAACGCTGACAAAACTAAAAGACCTACCACAACAAAACAGTCAACGAAAAAATGTCTTACAAACATTTTGATGTGTATTCTCACAATGTTGATATTCGTGAATGGATCATATGGTACGCAACAAAGGTCAGGAATTCAGATTACAAACCTGGAACCCGAGCGGCCGATTTATTATGACACCATAGGCAAAATTGAACTCATTCACGACGAATGGACTTTGCTTACGTACTACAATCTAACTAACTACTGGCAAGGCGTTCAAAACATTGAAAACTACGTCAACGGTGTAAATAGCTTATGCCAGAAAATCCATCAAAGCTATTGCCAAGCTACGACAGATCAACTTTCACACGAGATGGAACTACTCAACTTCTACAATACGATCCTGCTGGCTCCGCACAAGCATTTATCAACACGCAAGAAACGCGGCTTAATCGACGGAGTAGGCATGGTAGCAAACAGCTTATTCGGCGTCTTAGACCAGAGATTTGCTGACAAATATCACCAAGATATCGATGCCATTCAACGCAACGAAAACTATTTACGCGAACTCGCAAAAAACCAAACGTCAATTATGCAACTACAAAACGATGTTCTGAAGAAAAACGATGAAAACATTAAATTACAATGCAAAATGATAGAACGCTTCATGAATGAAACTAAGTCGAATTTGGGCAATATCGAAACGGAAATACAAATAATGATGGCTACAAGCTACTTCAACTCCGCTTCGCTCACAGCATCATTACTATTACGAAATCTTAAAGAAATTCAAACAATGCTCCTAAACACCCTCACGAATGTCTACAGTGGGCACATGGACGTGCACTTGATGTCACCAGTCAGCCTAGTCAAACAAATGGAAGACATAGCCGGCAAACTGCCGAGAACTCTGACACTACCGACGACCAACATCAAACAAGATATCAAGGAACTTTACAAACTGCTCTACGTGAAAGCACGAATAACAAAAAACTACTTTATGTTCGAAGTTCACATTCCGTTGATCTCGGATGAGGACTTCACCTACTACCGGGCTATCGCTATACCTTTTAAAACTGAGGAAAAATTCAAATTGATGCAGTTATCGTCAGAGTACATCGCCGTGAACTTTGGAAAGAAGTCTTACATCTCATTAAAGGATGAAGACTTCAAGCAATGTACCAAAAGACAAAAAGATAACTTTATTTGCAGCGCAAACATACCAGTGTTCAACTTACAGAACAAGAATGCACCTTGCGAAGCAAAACTACTGGGTCATCGTGTAACTACGTCGCCATGCAACGTCGTCAGTGTGTCATGCGACGAGGCATGGATCAAATTGCAAGAATCAAACAGCTGGCTGGTTGTTTGTTGCGGAAGATGCGAATTACGTACTGTTTGTGATAACGACGTAACTTCGCAAACTATCACATCAGCGGCTATTGTAACTTTGAGTCAAGGATGTGTTCTGCAGTCAAAAGAGCTCACCATCACTTCACACAATCAGTACAACAGCAACCTCAACGTAAACTACGACATGCATGTACCGAACTTGAACTCGTCGATTAATAACATTGTCAACATAACACTACACGGCTCTCAAGACGAACTCTTCACTCTCAAGAAAAACGACTTCACAGTAATCGACAAGAAACTACGGTTCCAACAAGAGAACGAGCCACAACTACCATCCACCATCACACAGCATGATATTCACCAATATGCAATTAGTTACTTTTTACTTACAATTGCTGTCATCACGTGTCTGGGGATCGTCACAAGAAAATACTGCGTACGGCTCAGGAAACGACTTCCGAGGACAACAAATACGAAGCCAAAACATGAAGACATCGAACTTCAGCCAATGGGACCTCGACAGCAGACTGCCAGAGACGAAAACCAGCAGGCGCGCGACCACGTCTGCCACACTCAACCTCAAGGGCATCGAGACAACATTGCCTTTACTTTTGATTAATTGTATACTTACTTTAACATTAAGCCTTAACTTTGTACAGGCGGTTCTTTCTCTCTCTTTACTCATCTTAACTTCTTTAGGGGTTGCCAATATGTACGGTCTCATCGCCGTACATTTTTCTGCTTACGCTGTAACCTACTTTAGACCAGCGATGCGCGTCACGATTGCGCGTTATAAAAATAACCTTATTAACTAATTTAATCGTAGTAAACATACAAGTGTGTGACTATCAACAACTGAGAGAAATAATCGCCTCCGCTCAAGTACTGTAACTTACTCTCAATAAACTTAACTGCATCTTAGTGGAACGCGTTTCTCTTCACTAACTTAACTTACAAACCTTCACGACAAAATTACATGTACGGACTTACAACCCGTACAGACACACTGACGGTGACGCAGCTGCACGGCGTCATGCAGGCGCAGTGGCGGCAGGCGCTCGGCATCCTCACGCACGCACACTCGCCCGGACACACCGGTAAGTGTGACACACTGACGGTGACGCAGCTGCACGGCGTCATGCAGGCGCAGTGGCGGCAGGCGCTCGGCATCCTCACGCACGCACACTCGCCCGGACACACCGGTAAGTGTGACACACTGACGGTGACGCAGCTGCACGGCGTCATGCAGGCGCAGTGGCGGCAGGCGCTCGGCATCCTCACGCACGCACACTCGCCCGGACACACCGGTAAGTGTGACACACTGACGGTGACGCAGCTGCACGGCGTCATGCAGGCGCAGTGGCGGCAGGCGCTCGGCATCCTCACGCACGCACACTCGCCCGCACTCACCGGTAAGTGTGACACACTGACGGTGACGCTGCTTGTGTTCAGAGTAAGCTGGACTCAGAGAGGTTAAAAGATAGTAATCGTGTTAGGAGGTCTAAAGTTCAGAGACAGAGCCAGAAATGCTCGCAGAACGGATGGTCAATGGTGGCGGCAAGTTATGGAGTGCCTACCGCATTCCGGAAGACGCTGCGTTCGAAGGCTTGCCACTAGGTGGACTGATGCACAGGACTGGTCGATGTGGCGTCACTTAGGGGAGGCCTAAGTTCAGCAGTGATCGTCTTTCGGCTGATACGATGATGACAGAACCTGTTAATAAAATAAGCTCGTTTGCAGTGTCGACAGACGTAGCTGAGTTCGCGAAGGTGCCGCCGCTGACGTTGCCGGAGAGAGGCCTCGTGCGAGCTGACGGGCGCGGAGAAGGACGCCCAGACGACAGCCGAGACAAACTCAACTTTGACGGACTCAGCGACAACGAACTGCAACAGTACGTTAGACTGGTAATTGTAGAATATTTTTTTTGCTTTATTTTTAACCAACTTAATAAAAGGATGGTCTCAATTCGTCGCGTAAGTACATATTTTTTTTTAATATAAAACGTTGCCCCACACTAGGAATTTCTTCCTGTATCGTGGGTGCGTTTACAAACATATAAACTCACATACACAAACACCCAGAGCCGGAACAACTATCTGTAGGTCATACAAATATTTGTTCCTTGCGAGAATCGAACCCGCGACACGCAGCGCAGCAGTCAATAGCTCAACCACTGCGCCAACCGTGCGCTCAATATACAGGCTGTGTTACTTTCACAGCATTATGTCATACGGTATTTTACTGTGGGGTCGAGCAGCTGACATTGAATCCATATTTATATTGCAAAAGAGAGCTGTCAGAGCCATTTATAAATTAAGTCACCGAGAATCTCTTATGGAACTATTTAAAAATATTAATATTATGACAGTATCTTGCCAATTCATTTATGAAAATATTATGTATGTAAGCAAAAATATACATCTCTTTAGTAAAGTCAGTGATAGACACAATTGTAATACGAGAAATAAAGATAAGTTAGATCAACCATCTTATAGAGTAGCTAAAGTAAACTCATCTTTCATGGGGTACTGTGTTAAATTCTATAACAAAATACCTTGTGATTTATTAAAGCTAAATTAAAGTAAATTTAAAACTTTAGTTAAAAGCACACTTTGTAAACAAGCATATTACAAACTAGATGATTATATTCAAGATAAGAATGCTTGGAAACATGCTGGTCCTGCTAATAGGGCAATCTTTAGTGTAGACAAAATCATTTTTTTTAATTTATAGTTATTGTATTCATTTTCTTATTTCTTCTTTTTTTTAACAAATTGACTCACGCACTGTTCCGTTGTTGTTGAATTAGGTATTTTACCTATGTTTGCAATATTTGTAAGTATGTGAGAACCATGTTCCTATTTATTATCAATTTAATCAATTTATCTGTTAATGCTTTTATTACTTTAAACCTGTACGTAGTATAGTGTGTAGTGCTATTTTTGGGAGCATCGTCCTCACATTTATATGAATTTATTAATGTATGTACTTATGTAAATATTGTAAATCACCTATTTTTGTTTGAAAGAGTAAGTATGGAGTTTCTTGTGCATTCTTGTCCATAACAAGCTACTTTTCCGAATGCACGGTAGAATCAACTTTTACTACTTGTAAATTTTAATTCATATATGTATGACGTTCAAAAGTGCCGCTTACTGGCCTAATTGAAATAAAAATATTTAACTTTTTGACTTTGAGTTTTTGAAGTGGGCATGGATGGCCAAATCCGAAACTATGAGGAATAGCGAAATCATTCAAAAGAGTCCAGGTTTTAGTTAAAATTAAAAGTGCATCATTTGATTTTCCAAAAATAAATAATGCACCTGCCATGTTATCTCTTCACCACCCTTGGTTGACTGGTAGAGAATGCCTAAGGCATTAAGTCCGCCATTGTACCTTTTGTGCATGAAGTATAAATAAATAAAGGGAAATTATTAACCGAGGGAAAAATATACTGAATGGGCGACTATTATACTAAGTAAGTAACTATTTATCCGATTTGAGTAATACCTTTTAGGAGATTTTTGTGAGCTGCGGTAATAATATTGTTACATACTTTAATTGTATTTGGGTTTCTATTTTTTCTATTTTAGAATATTATTATTTTGAAAATAGCTGAACAACTATCGAGGCGACATCACTGTGCAGTGCGGGAGTTCGGGTTTATTCGTGTCCAAGAGCGAGCGAAGCGAGCTCGGGAACTTAGGGCACCCCGACACGGATAGGTTAGGTTCGAAGGGGATGACGGGAGCAGAAGTGAGCGAGCAATGCGAGCGAACTTAGCTCCCGTCATCTCCTTCATGTTAGGTTACTTTAGACCCTGCAGACAGAAAAAGGAGCCCTGTCGACAAACTTATATTTTCAAGTCGCTGTTTTAAACAGTTGTATTCGCCCACTGTTTGTCGCCCACTTAGTATTTCAGTAAGCCATATTCAGTATTTTTTACACCTTTAATTTGAATTTTTTTTCGCTCGTTTAAATACTAGCCATAAATAAATATTCCTAGCCAGAAATAAAACCCATTGATTTTGAAAAAATAACCATAACGTATTATTATACCATTCGATAGTGTCGCTAATAAGGGTCAAATTCTAGGAAGTAATGACATACGGCAAACTTAAGGAATATGCTCATTTAAAAAAATACTTATTTTGAATAGTCCAAAGACTTTTTCATGTTATCAATTGCATGATACGAGTCTTCGTAAATTACAGATTACAAAAACGGCCAAGTACGTGTTGGGCCACGCGCAGTAATTGGGTTCCGAAGTTGCATATTAATGCGGACTAAGAAGAGGGTTTTGTTGTTGTTACATAAACATTAAAACGGTTTCAGCGGCACACAACGTCTGAAAACGTGCCTACATAGGATGATGTTTTTTTTAATCTATATGCTCGCGTTTGACCACTATCTCGCCTGATGGTAAGCGATGATGTGGTCTACAGTGAAGCACGCTTGCCTAGATGAAAACTTTTCACACTTGACTTAAGACCCCAAGGTTGTAGCTATCAGAAAACAAAGACTCCGGCAGGGAATTCCACTCCTTAGCTGTGCGTACAATGAAAGTATTCGCAAAACGCTTTGTACGTATGGGTGGGATGTCCACCATGTACCGGTGGCGCATTGCCGTGCGTCTTGTTGTCCGGTGATGGAAAGGGCTAGGCGGAATCAAATTGTGCAGTTCCATCGCACACTCCCCGAAATGTAACCGATAAAAAACCGACAGACTTTGAGGCGACCAGTGCAACATTGCCTTATTAGTTTCTCTTTCGGAATTTGAAAAATTTCGAATGGATTTACCTCTAATCTGCGATATTCACTATTTCGTTCTGGAAAGTTTTACGCTACTCAATTAGTCATGTAGTCGGGTCGAATATTGACTTTATAGATGGATATCGACAAAAGAAAATAAGTAATTTGCTTGGCATTTGAATCTAATTTGACTTTAGATTACAAGACGTCGAAAATACTTCTGTACTAACACAAAATAGACACCCCCGCGTGCATGCGCCGTATGGACTACGGACCGGTACTGCCAACGACTCCGACCACTCCAATGCGTTATTCGAGCTTAAACATTATTAATTTAGAAATCATTATTATTACGGATGTTATGATTTTATTTTTGTATGTTTTTGTATACATGGTTCATAAGCATATTGTAAAGGATTATTGCGGAGGTTTTGTGTCCAAAATGAAGCAACTTGACGATTTTCAATTAGGTTTTATATTGTTTTAAAAATATAGATTCATTACAAAATTAGCCGTGGCTGTTTGGTGTTTCGCAAAGGAAGAGTGAAGACATTATGAATGACGGAGGCGCGAGTGAGCGAATGACCGAGGTTGAGTGGTGAACGACCGAATGAATAATATCCTCTTCATCTCTTCAGCGATAGATGGCGTGGACATGCCCCCGGCCTTGGAAGCCCAGCTTTCAAAATGATGGTGGGTCAAGCGTCGTCGCTTACCGATTGCAGTGGCAGCGGACAAATCTTGGAGAAGGCTCGTCGAATTGTCCCAGTACTTGTGTGGATATCCGCTACTCGAGCCACGCCGTCTTTCCCAGGAAATATACGTGTAATACGACCTAACCGCCACTTTAACGGTGGTAGGTTGTCATCCTTTATGAGGACAAGGCTGCCCAGTGTGATGTCATCCTGCTTAGTCTTCCACTTGGTTCGCAGTTGTAGCTCCGACACGTATTCTGTGGACCAGCGTCGCCAGAAGTGCTGCCGAAGTTGTTCGATTCGTTCGTAGCGTGTCAACCTCGAAGTCTGCTTGTCTGTGACGTCTTCAATAGGTGGTGCTGTCAACGGTCGGCCAATAAGGAAATGGGAGGGGGTAAGAGGAGTAAGGTCGGAAGGATCTGAGGATAGAGGTGAAATTGGACGGGAATTTAGGACGGCTTCGATTTGTGTCAAAGCTGTGCAAAATTCCTCGTAAGTTAATCGCGCATTACCTACTATGCGCCTCAGGTGATGCTTGCACGAGCGTACCCCACTCTCCCATAGACCGCCAAAATGTGGAGTATAAGGAGGAATAAATCGAAATTCAATGTTATTGTCTGAAGCGTAATTAATAATAGTTTCAGAACCTTTTTCTAAAAATAAAGGAAATTCTTTCTCTGCGCCCACGAAATTCTTGCCATTATCCGAATAAATGACGCAAGGCTTACCTCGCCTACTAATAAAACGTTTTAATGCTAAAATATAATCATTTGAAGAAAGACTTGTAACAAGTTCCAAATGCATAGCTCGCGTCGTGAAGCAAATAAATAAACATATGTAAGCTTTGGTTAATCTTGAACCTCTGCCCTTTCGGTTTAATATGAAAACTGGCCCCGCATAATCAACACCTGTTCGCATAAATGGGAAGCCAGGCTCTAAGCGCTCAAGTGGTAAGTTACCCATGATGGGTGCTAACGTCTTACCTCGGATACGTGTACACTTCACGCACTCATGCACTATTTTCCGTGCTAAGTTTCTAGCATTTAATGGCCACCAACATTCACGCACCGTAGCTAAAAGAAGTTGAGGACCCGCATGTAATAATCGTATATGTTCATACCGAAATAAACTAATAGTGAAAGGATGTTTACTGCACAATAAAACCGGATGTTTTTTATCGTAAGTAAAACTAGACGAATTAAATAGTCTTCCACCAACCCGAATTATTTTATGTTCATCCATAAAAACATTAAGACTAGAAAGCTTATTATATTGCTTACAAGTACGTTTAATAGGAACATTGCTAACCAAACTATTGTAAACATCTGGCAACGATTTTATTTGCGCCAACCTAATGAGCATTCTTTGTGCGGCATTCAGTTCACTTACTGATAAGAAACCAGTTCGAACCGGACGGCTGTGTTTACCTTTAGCAGTCGACTTCATGCGTGTGTTATCTATAAATCTAAGTATATAAGCACCTATTCGTTTAAGTTTAGAGAATGAAGAATATTGTTCAAAGTTTATTAAGTCTTCGCATTGAATAGAAGTTAAACATGTTCGTTTACATTTTAAATCTGGTAAATTACAAGCATCTGAATTATCGTATTTAATCTGATCAAAATCATGTAAATTGTGACGTAAATAAGACGGACCGTACCACCATAAATCACAATCTTTTAATAAATCTAAACTATAACCTCTCGATAATAGATCAGCTGGGTTGTCTTTGCTACTTACGTGTAACCACACCGAGTCACCTGTGAGATCGTTGATCTCGGTCACTCGATTTTGTACAAATGTTTTAAGTAAATGTGGTGACATTTTAATCCAACCCATGACTATTGTAGAATCCGTCCAAAAATATATTTTACTAAACTGTAACCTAAGAGATTCAACGATTTTCTTGTATAATTTAGCTCCTATTAAGGCACCACAAAGTTCTAAACGAGGAATACTTATAGCCTTTAAAGGTGCAACCTTACTTTTTGCACACAACAAATGCACGGTTACATCAGAGTTATCACTATAAGTACGTAAATAAGCGCACGCACCGTATGCGTCTTGGGACGCGTCAGTAAATATATGAAGTTCTTTATATTGAGTGTGGTCACCCTTTATGTGACGAGGAATGCGAATATCCTTTAAAAATCTTAAAGTAAAAATAAAATGTTTCCAAGTGCTAACAATATCCCTAGAAACCGGAGTATCCCAGTCAATTTTACTTAACCATAATTTTTGTAAAATGATTTTTGATGTTATAACTACAGGAGAAAGTAGGCCTAATGGGTCGTATATTTGTGATATAACTGATAACATTACCCGTTTAGTTAAATTCGACTCGTTATCACTGTTATCAATATTCGTAACAAAATGCAGCTCATCAGTAATGTTGTGCCAACCTAGTCCGAGTGTTTTAGTTTGCGCATGATCGCCTATAAAACATTCTGTGGATTTATCTTGAGATACGTCTAAGTTAAAAGTCCACTTGCGCAAAGGAAAACACCCCGACTGTAGTACTTCTGAAGTTTTCTGGCAAACTTGAATTAAATGTTCTAAATCATCATCACCAGTGATAAGATCGTCTACGAAAATGTCTTGAATGATGACGCGAGCGATGACGTCATCATCACACTCTAACGCTAACTGTCTGATACATCGCATACTTAAGTATGGAGCTGACGCAGTGCCATAAGTAACCGTATTAAGTTGGTAGGTATCTAATGGATCCGAAGGATTATCGCGCCACAATATTAACTGTAATGACCTTTGATCAGACTGGAGAAGAACCTGACGAAACATCTTTTCCACGTCTGCACAAGCTACATATTTATACTGTCTGAATCGCAACAAAATAGAAAAAATATCATTTTGCAACGCGGGTCCCGGAAGTTGAATATCGTTTAATGATTTATTCGAGCTAGTGACAGCACTAGCGTCGAACACTACGCGTAATTTTGTAGTCGTACTACTCTCTTTAATGACTCCGTGGTGTGGAAGATAATAGTTAGGTTGACTACAAGTAGCTAACTTCGACATGTGACCTAAGTCATTATATTCTCGCATAAAGTTAGTATACATACGTTTAAATTCAGGTAAACGTTCGAATTTACGTTCTAATGATAAAAATCGTTTCTTCGCTAACGTATAAGAATCACCCAGTGCGTCTGGTGCCTCTCTTAGCGGTATACGAACCGAAAATCTACCATTTTCTTCACGTTTAGTCGTATTATTAAATAATTCCTCACACATACGTTCATCATCTGTAAGAATTGCACATGGTGATGAAGGAATATTCTCAATTTCCCAGAATAACCGGAGCTGCTTATCAATGTCCTGACTGAAGTGACAATGAACGTGAGTAGGTTTCGAGTTCCTAACAAACACAGGACCGGACAACAACCATCCTAATTTCGTATTTTGTAAGAATGGCCCACTAGGTAAACGTATTTTATCGGTTTCTAAAAGATCCCAAAATCTATCTGCACCTATCAGCAAATCAATCTCTGAACTAACGTTAAACGTAGGATCTGCTAATTGTAGGGATTCAGGAAAACGTATATGGCCTGCTTCTATGTTTATCGTAGGCAAACTGGACGTTATGCAAGGCAAGACAATACATCTAAGCTTGGTATAATAATCGTTTACTTTTGATCGCATTGATATATCGCATGAATGGCACGACTGTGCGACTGATTGTCCCACACCCGAGATTCGAACAGTGGACTGTATATAAGACGCATTTATTCGTTTAGACAATTTCTCCGTAACAAAACAGTTCTGGCTTCCGCTATCTAAAAGTGCCCGAGCTGTATGATAAACATCATTATTATCGGCTACTTCCACTAATGCCGTAGAAAGTAAAACCGTATTTATCAATTTAAAATCACTGGTTGTTTTATCACATACAACAGTGTTATTCGAATTGTTAGGTAAAGAATGCAACGCGGTCGTCGTAGTGTGCGTAACGGTTGCCTCTCCGCGCGACTCACTACGCACACACGCATTACTACTAACGGTTTGACTATTATAATTTTCTAAATGTAACAAACTGTTATGTTTGCGCTGGCACTGCCTGCACGGTCCGAAAATGCAGTCGTCTAACGTATGACCTGCTCGCAGACAATTCCAACACAACTTCTTATCAGTAACAACTTTCATTCTATCCCTAATAGACATGTTAAGGAATAATATGCACGTGTACAACGCATGCCCTTGATTGCACAAAACGCAATTAGGTAAATCCTTTTTATTAAAATTATTATTGCGTAAGTTGTTACGATTCATTTTTATGGATGAATAACTATGTACGCGGTTTGAACTTCGTTTGTCGTGTTGATGCTGCTTATCAATTTGAGGCAATTCTTTCGACTTTACGTGGTTTGCACTAATCATTTCTAGTGTATCTGCACGGTTTTTAAGGAATGATATTAAGTCGTTTAATTTGACCTTATCGCTTGACCCTGAAGACATGGCACCTATGTGGTTTTCCCACTCCCGTTCCGTGGAAGGATCAAGCTTACTAACGACTAAGTAAATAACTAAGGTATCCCAATTGACTGTGGGTTCATCGAGTGACGCCAGAGCGCGTAAATTACGTAGAACGGTATCAATTAACTTCCGAATTTGTGAAGGTGATTCCTGTTTTACCGACGGAATACTATATAAAGCTTTGACGTGATTATTAACCAACAACCTATCATTATGATAGCGGTTTTCTAATAGTTCCCAGGCATGAATGTAGTTGGCAGGACTGAACTCTAAGGCACTTATGACCTGTAACGCACTTCCACTCAGAGCTGACCGTAAATAATGAAACTTTTGTATTTCATCTAAATCGGAACGGTTATGGATCATAGTGATGTATGAATGTTTGAACTCCAGCCAGTGATCATATGAACCTTCAAAGGCAGGTAGTTTTATATCCGGTAATTTAATATTAACAGGTTGTCGGAAAGCATCCCGAGCTGATGCCACAGGGAACTTGTTGTAAGCCTCCGCATTGTCAATAAGACAATTCGCACTGGCCATAGCCGTAAAATATAATGATTCTAACGCTTCTACATATTCTGAATTAGCGGTTAATTCCGCTTCCGATGAAAGTAATTCTATTTCACTTTCAATGCTATTGAATTTAGAAAATATCTCGATGGCGGCCTGAACTCGCAACTTTAGTTCGGCTACTTGTAAGGTAGTCAGGGTAGCCCCCTCAAATGAGTCAACAAAATTTTTGAATTGGGTTAACCGGCCCCTTATATTACCCCTACGTTTTTTTAAATCAGAAAGAATTTCCCCTACAGATTTTACAGACATTTTGGCGGACTACGAATAAGCGTTGGTATGTAGTTAAGTACTCACGTGCAAACATCAACGAAGCCGCGTAACTTGATCTCTCGCGTCGCGTACAGCCAAACTGTAATTGTATAAACACAGTATTAAAACAAATCTAAGCGTATAGGGAAAGGACGAGAACAAAGATCTGACCGTTGCGTTTCTGATAATATCTTCGTTTTTTCTTCTGGTATTAAATGGCTGCTGGTCCAACTATGGCGTCGCCTTCTCTTCTCGGCGTCGTCGTTATTCGTTCTCCTGGTTGTATCGAATCCAGCATCCGTCTCGAAGGTCCAATATGTAAAGGATTATTGCGGAGGTTTTGTGTCCAAAATGAAGCAACTTGACGATTTTCAATTAGGTTTTATATTGTTTTAAAAATATAGATTCATTACAAAATTAGCCGTGGCTGTTTGGTGTTTCGCAAAGGAAGAGTGAAGACATTATGAATGACGGAGGCGCGAGTGAGCGAATGACCGAGGTTGAGTGGTGAACGACCGAATGAATAATATCCTCTTCATCTCTTCAGCGATAGATGGCGTGGACACATATATTTACTATCTGTTTTACACAGCTAACAACGAAATGAAATGAAATGAAATCGTTTATTTGCTAAACGTAGGTGTACAAAGTAGATGTTCTTTTAGTAGAGAGTACTTTACCTTACGGCATGCAAATTTATATTCTTTTTTAATTTAATATACAAAAACACCACTATTTTATAAATTATCATCATTTCAAAGCAATAACCAGATCAAATATAAAACATAAAATGGCTTAAAACATGAAATGAAAAATAAAATGATTTAGGTTATAGGGAAACATTATTTGAATACAACAATAGTTGATCAACATTATAGACATTAATATAAAAATAGTCAATTTTCTTGATATAATTTCAACACAATAAATGGAAGTTATGAGATTGATAACAGAGATGAATAATATTAGGAATAAAATAATATTAAATATTAGAATGTCAAAATAAAAATCAAATGTTTGATAAAATCTCTATAAGTATGTATGTCAATTTAATATAAAATTGTTGTAACAACGTTGATTAAGTAATTTTTTAATGGCATTTGTACAAAATTTTTACTGTTCCAAGTACATTTTATAAGTTGGTCGACTATTACTCGTAAACTTGTAAAGCCTGTTATGATTTTATTTTGGTATATTTTTACATGGTTCATAAGCATATATTTACTCTGTTTTACACAGCTAACAACGTTATTTAATTAATTTTTCAATGGCATTTGTACAAAAATTTTACAAGTTGTAGTACATTTTATAAAATGGTCGACTATTACTCGTAAACTTGTAAAGCCTACTTATCTGTGATAGTTTTCCTTTTAATTTCGTTATATTTACTACTGCCGTGATTTTTTTTACATTGCCAAGAGCAATCATTTCGCTGGCAGGAGGGGGGGGGGACCCTTGACTCTAACATAAATTTGCAATTTAAAGCTTAATTTTACGCAAACGGACTCTGAATCGAAAAATGGGTTTTGACAAACCCGTAATATTTTTGAATGACCTATCCAACGATACCCCACACAATGAGATAGACGAGAAAAAAAAACATCCTCAAATTACGTCTATAGAGGAATCCCAAAAAAAAATTTTTTCGTGATTTTATTTTACCATTTTGTCGGTTATTAATCTATCTATATATATAAACTAGTATTTGCTTGGTGCGCGAGCTGCAAGCAGCTCGCGTGTTCACCTACCCTACACCTACCCTACACCTACCCTACACCTACCCTACACCTACCCTACACCTACCCTACACCTACCCTACACCTACCCTACACCTACCCTACACCTACCCTACACCTACCCTACACCTACCCTACACCTACCCTACACCTACCCTACACCTACCCTACACCTACCCTACACCTACCCTACACCTACCCTACACCTACCCTACACCTACCCTACACCTACCCTACACCTACCCTACACCTACCCTACACCTACCCTACACCTACCCTACACCTACCCTACACCTACCCTACACCTACCCTACACCTACCCTACACCTACCCTACACCTACCCTACACCTACCCTACACCTACCCTACACCTACCCTACACCTACCCTACACCTACCCTACACCTACCCTACACCTACCCTACACCTACCCTACACCTACCCTACACCTACCCTACACCTACCCTACACCTACCCTACACCTACCCTACACCTACCCTACACCTACCCTACACCTACCCTACACCTACCCTACACCTACCCTACACCTACCCTACACCTACCCTACACCTACCCTACACCTACCCTACACCTACCCTACACCTACCCTACACCTACCCTACACCTACCCTACACCTACCCTACACCTACCCTACACCTACCCTACACCTACCCTACACCTACCCTACACCTACCCTACACCTACCCTACACCTACCCTACACCTACCCTACACCTACCCTACACCTACCCTACACCTACCCTACACCTACCCTACACCTACCCTACACCTACCCTACACCTACCCTACACCTACCCTACACCTACTCTACACCTACCCTACACCTACCCTACACCTAACCTACACCTACCCTAAACTTTGTTCCAAAAAACATAACCCTAATGTTTGCTTGTCGTCGCCAGGCACTGAGTTTCGCTTCACCCACTCAACCTTCGTTACGCTACGGAGGTCGCCGGCTCGCTTCGCTCGCCACCTCCCCCCTGCGCTGCACTCGGTCTCGTAGGTTCGCTCCACTCGGGATCCCTACGCTGAATCCGTAAAAAAAAACAAAATAAAAAAATTCTTCAAAACGGGGGGGGGGGGGGGAGGGGGGAGAAGGGGGGCAAGGGGGTCAACTTTGAAAACTGGTTCGTTTGTGACTAAAGCATTGCCCCTCTATATGAATCTGAAAAAAGAAATGTTCCAAGTCTCTCAACTTCCGAGATCCGCTTAAAGGGGGGAGAAGGGGGGCGAGGGGGTCAACTTTGAAAAATGGTTTTTACTTTTCCGAGCCTCCTCTAAACGAATCCGTAAAAAAAACAAAAAAAAAAAGATTCGCCAAAACGGGGGGGGAGAGGGGAGTAGGGGGGCAAGGGGGTCAACTTTGAAAAATGGTTTGTTTGTGACTAAAGCATTGCCCCTTTATATGAATCTGAAAACAGAAATGTTCCAAATGTTCCAACTTTCGAGATCCGCTTAAAGGGGGGGAGAAGGGGGGGCGAGGGGGTCAACTTTGAAAAATGGTTTTTGCTTTTCCGAGCCTCCTCTAAACGAATCCGTAAAAAAAACACGAAAAAAAGATTCGCCGAAAGGGGGGGGGGGGAGGGGGAGAAGGGGGGCAAGGGGGTCAACTATGAAAAATGCTTTTTACTTTTCCGAGCCTCCTCTAAACGATTCCGTAAAAAAAACAAAAAAAAAAGATTAGCCAAAACGGGGGGGGAGGGGGGAGAAGGAGGGCAAGGGGGTCAACTTTGAAAAATGGTTCGTTTGTGACTAAAGCATTACCCCTTTCTATGAATTTGAAAAAATAAATGTTCCAAATGTTCCAACTTTCGAGATCCGCTTAAAGGGGGGGAGAAGGGGGGCGAGGGGGTCAACTTTGAAAAATGCTTTTTACTTTTCCGAGCCTCCTCTAAACGAATCCGTAAAAAACAAAAAATACGGGTACCTTAGTTTCCGAGAAACGATAGAGGGGGGGAGGAGGGGGGGGGGGAAAGGGGAGGTTTGGCACTTTTCCCATACTCACGGGAGTTACTTGTTTACGAATCTGTCAAAATATACCCACCTCCCCCTCCACCATCTGGGAGAACAATTATGTCAATCAGTCAGTGAGTGAGTGGTAATGCAGTTTTATATATCTATATATATAAAAATCAATTGCTGTTCGTTAGTCTCGCTAAAACTCGAGAACGGCTGAACCGATTTGGATAATTCTTTTTTTGTTTTGTTCGACAGAATACAGGGAAGGTTTAAAAACAAAAAAAAATGGGGAAAAAGGGTAGGGTAGGTGTAGGGTAGGTGCAGGGTAGGTGTAGGGTATGTGTAGAGTAGGTGTAGGGTAGGTGTAGGGTAGGTGTTGGTGTAGGGTAGGTGTTTTTATGGCAAAACAAAGTTTGCCGGGTCAGCTAGTATATATATATATCCATGCCAAATTATAGCTTTCTAGTACTTAGATTCCCGGAGCTAAGCTGCGGACGGACAGACGGACAGAGCGAAACTATAAGGGTTCCTTGTTGACTTTGGAACCCTAAAAATGAGGTCTTTTCTCAAGTTTGCCGTATGTCATTGCATCTCAGTTTTTATCCTTATTGGCTACACTGTCGGATGGTGTAATAATACAGCATGTATTTTTTTCCATAATCAACAGTTCGATTCCTGGCCAGGAATAATGATTTTTCAAAAATCCGATGATGCAGTTTGGTTCAAAATCGGCCTCGTTACTACTTTAAGTGTTTTTTTTGCTAAAACTATGAGTGTTTTGGATTTAGCCATCCACACATCCACTTAAAAAATTCACCCTGTATACAGCATGTAACGGAAATGTGTAGTCATATTTTAAAATCTGCTTCTGCTTCTGAAAATGAACTTTCGTCAAGTAACTCATAGCTATTTCCCAAAAAAATACTGCTCTTTCCATACAAAGCTGTCGTCAACTGATGAAAATTTGTATGGAAGGTAATTTAATATTTTTTTTGGTTATTTATTGTGGTTTGCTTGCACGTGGTAGTGTTTTTAATTTGAAAGTTGATTGTATTTTTCCGTAAATTATTTTCTACGCGTTACACACTCACAACATTGTTTAATGCCTCTGTACAACCTAATTTTTGTTTTCAATGTAAAGAGAATGTGGCCTAAGCTGCATTTATATAATATGTTGTCTGTACACATCTCACATCTGACAGGTTTAGAACTTGCTACTTTGTTCTGGGCTATCGTTACTCTTGGAATCTAACCCTGGGAACTCAGGATTTCCGAGTTTGGTGATCAATGTTATCTGGCCTCTGTATGATATTATTAACAGTAACGAATTTAGTGTGAAAAAAGTATCTATGGCAGGTTAGTTAATTGTTTATAGCAAATAGCAGTGCACTTAAACTGAATTATTTTTAATAATATTCTTCTATTTACCTTGTGTTTGTTTGTGTCTATAGACATGTCGAATAAATGTTATATATTCTATTCTTGTTTCTATTCAAAGGATGTAAGATCTACAAGAAAAGCGAAGCGATTGCAAAACAATAATGTGAATAAATCATGCATTACAGCTTTTAACGAAGCCACCGAACTTGGACGGCAGCGGCGACGTCGCTGAACTGCAGCGCGCGCTCAGTGAGGAACCCACGAGCGACCGGCCCGAGCGAGCGGAGCGGCTCGAGCCGCTCGAGCAGTCTGAGCCCAGCGAGCGAGCTGAGCGCCGAGACAAGCGCCGCGCCGCCTACAAGCCGCCCTGGAAGGCGTAGCACACTCCTCTGCTGGATGCGGACACTGAATCAGCGGTAGCTCAACAGATTGTAATTTATGGAAAATCTCTTATTTTCCAAAATTCAGTTTAAAGTGTGCTGCGCATCCTCGTTTAGTTAAGCCAGGTTTACTATAACAATTTTAAAAGAAATGTTAAACCTTTTTAATATGATTACATCTATACCGCCTGAAGTGAACCTAGATTGGAATTACAGAGTTGTCTGCGCGATTAACATATTCGATCGGAAAATCTTTACCTTTCAATGGAGGATGAAGAACTTTCCAGTCTGTTCCTCATATCTTTTTACTTTAATAACATATTAAATAAGTAAAGACTCAAACAAACGATTTATTGCGTTAGCTCTTCTACTCAACGCTCGAGTTGCTAATACCCAACTCGTTTCAATGTAATATCTGTAGTAACACATCCTCCTGCCCAATATACAAAAAATGTTTTGTGATAATTATTGTAGTACAAAGAATATAAGCACAGGGATATATTTGAATTTCTTGTTGTTTAATAAAAATGAATTTTAAGTCAGAAGTTTTTAAGATTCAATTAATTTAGTCATACAAATTAATTAGATTTTTATTTATTCTAACAAATAGTTGATTGAACGTAAAGGCGCCTCCACACGCTTGGCGAACAATGGCAAACAGCAAACACGAAACAACTAACACGAACGTGTGGATGGATGTTTGTTTCACAAACCAAAGGGTATTTGACAAACATGTTTGCGATGTATCCAGACGCTTGTTCAGTTCAGTAGTATGCGCGAGCTTGCGGGCGGCGGACGGAGTTAATAGTGGTGGTCAAATTTACGAAACCTGGCATTTTGTGTATCCTAAGCTAAATTGTAAGAAAAAATGTCTGATTGGTCTGAGGAGGTTAACCCGAAAGTAATCGCTGCCACCAAAAGCTCGTCGTCTGCTATGTTTGCCAATCCGGAATATACTAGCACGTTCGCCAAGCCTGTTGATGCCGTGTTTGTGTTGGGTGATTGTGGTCAGTGTTTGGCACGTGTTTGGTGTTTGCCACAAACAGGGGCAAACACCAAGCGTGTAGAGGCGGCTTTACGTTTTATCATTATAGGCAGCTAAAACCAGCGTCCAGCGTTTCTCTGTTCAAATGTGAAGCAAATAACTATGGACGAATTTCTAAAAAACTGAACTTGATCAGCAAATCTCATTATTATCTTTATCTTTCATCTTTTGAGGTACTTTATTCCAGACGGACTAACCGGCGAGCGTATATAACTAGATATATGCACAAAAGATGCAAAAGGGGTCGTAGCAGGTGGCGTTCAGAGGCCTTATTCCGAGTGTTTTAACGTACTCGATCACGTTAACGTTCTCTTATGTTTATTTTTATATAAAAAGCGGTTTCTCCTTACTGTCACCAGGCAGCGCTAATTTATTTATTTATTGAACAAGGCACACCAACGACTCATTTACAAATTAATATTCCAAAATAACATTCAGAAAAGATCCTGTGTAAGCAAGCCACTTACAGGCATGCACATCATTGTCATAGTAGGTAAGACGTATAAAACAAAATATGAATTTATACAAACATAATGTAAAATCAAAGGACATAAAATTGAATTAGAATAAAATAAAATTACATAAATCAAACCAAATTATCCAGTTTCATTACGAATTGACGTGTACGATAACGCGATCGAGCTGGAGTAAAAACTCGCACAAAGCCCACTGTAGCTCTGCCTTGCGTGGGTTTATGTATGTATATTATATATATTGTGGCAGGCCGCTAGTGTAATATAACATATATATATCTAGCCAACTTGTGGTCACATGGTCCTTGTATATCCGCCTAGGCTAGTCTTGCCAAGTACTTATATTCTCAATAATCACTGTCTTTTTTCTGATCTATATTGAATCTAAGTATCCCATCGTTTGTGATAAGATTTTATGTGTAGTTTTTTAAGGTCTTATGTAATATGTGAAAATATACTGTATTTGTAAAGAAGAAACCTGTTTTTATGAAGATGTTAAAATAAGACATATTTTTATTGTAATTTTGTATTCAATATTGTTATGAAGTTGAAACATTCCTGATTGCACTCCATATTTTGATGTTGATAAAATAAATTATATTTTTAATGAGATCTTTTTTTTTTGTTACCTTTCATCAAGGAGTCAGGCGAAATTATAAAAGAAAAACTTGCTAACTTGCAAAATCCCAGAGTCGATTGGAACATTCTATTTAAATATGTTTCATTTGACCAATAAGGCAAAATGAAAATCTAAAGGGTTTTATGTTGATTTAAAGAAAATAAATTGAATAAAATCAGTTTTTGTGTTTTATTCTATTTATGAATATATTACTTTTACTATACCAGCCCCCGTATCCTGGCGTGTCAAAACTATGATTGTTCGATTGTACACTCAAAATAACCTTAATCTAAGAGCTTATGGTCCCCCTGGAGTCTCTTCCGGTTCACCATGTCAAGGATTTCGAAACGGTTTTTAAAAAGCTCTTTGAATTTGCTTTTCACCCTTCAACCCAATCATTCACTGAATGGATTCAAAAAGCCCTTTAAACAACTGTTTTTGTAAAGGGAGTATAAACGCAGTTACCCTGACTATTTTGAATTGGGACAATCCCACCGCACTATTCCTAAACCACTGCAACTCCTGAAAGTCAAAGTCAACAGTGGCGACCACCAGAAAAGCGCCGAGGCAATGAAGCTCGACGAAGTCCGGAAGATAAATTTAACTGTCTTGGATCCCGCAACGAAATTAATCATAAAAGAATAACGGAGGAGTATAGGAGAAAATACAAATTGCCACATCCCTCCAAATCAAGCAGGTGACAAAACAAACAACGCCAATAGGCACAAAGAGTCGTTTACAACTAGAATAAGCCCAGTTGCCTAGCAACACGAATAAAATTTATCAATAATATTAATGGGTCTGCTGTAATAATTGATTCCAATAATAGGTAGGTATGGCAAAAACGCTTGAACGCACGGAAGTTTGTTCTAATTTCCACAAGGTCCGTATAATAAACAACTCTAGATGCAGTCTGTACATTATTCAACATAATATTGCGTTCATTCTGCCAAAGAATACACTCCCTTAAGATATGATGTGCAGATTGTACATTCGGAGTCAGATGTAGGTAGAACACCGACATAAAGGCCATCCGTTCGAGTGCGGCTGGCCAGGCCGTGGCTGGAGGTGGGTAACTGTAGTGTCCAATTTCTCACAGGGCATGGTAACTTTAAAAGTAAATTATTTTCCTTCAAGCTCGTTGCTTCAGCAGTAGCTTGTAACCATTAGAATACTAAATCAACGAGGCTGTTCAGGCAGCAATGGTCAGTATCATACTTGTCGTAGGCCAATCTTTGAACTAGGCCGATGGAGATCTGCCTGGGCATATCACGATTCACATTTCGTGATTTGGCCGATTATTTCATGATGTGCCCAACAATAAGTTGGACAGATCGATAAGAGCAACGTATTTGTCGATTTGCCCAATTGGTCACTTGGCCACATCGAGATATTGCTTCGCAACGTAATGTAGTTCAGTTTCGCGATGCGCTGGTGACGTTGTTTGCACTCTGTCAGCTGTGTGTTTACGTGCGAGAAAGATGATAAAATATTTTGGTCACCCTACACTCTATTTATCCAAGCATGGCTGGGTAAAAAAATAATTAATTAAAATTCTTTATTTGCTAGTAAAATAATTATAATCGAAACTTTATTATATTTGTTTGTATTTTGGTCACCTTACAGACACTATTTATCCAAGCATGGCTGAGCAAATCATCAAACGTTAATCTTCGAACGATATGGCGGGTATTAGACAGGCAAATCAAGAAATTCCGTACCGTGATGTGCCCAGGCAGATATGGATCGGCCCAGTTCAACTATTGGCCTACGGCAGATACATAAACTCAAGCCTTTTCCCCATACTCCATTTGCTTAATTTACGCTCATACAACTAACCATAGACGCATGCCAGCCAGTATCAATAAAATTTTCAATAAAACAAAATGTATGTAACGATTATTTATTTATGAAGGTAAATGCGATTTAAAAATATATTCCAATTTAATTATGATGGCATCATGATCTTTATACAACACTAAATGTACACTTATTAAATACAAAACAATACTTCATTCACATAGGGCAAGAACTTAACGAAGATAATTTTGTTTAGTCTTTAAATAATAAAAGAAAACACAGCCTAAAATTTAAATATACAGATAACATTTAATAATTCTATGTACAAGTAATCCTAAAGCTTTTTGGCCGGTCTGAAATTGGCTGATAGATATGATAGATAAGTACCTACCTACGTTCAACCCGGCCAAGCATATTGAGGATTACTGTATGTTTAATACATAATATCGTGTGATAAGAATCGTGTATTTATGGGCAAAACAAATTACGGCTACAAAACAGTCATTAATAATGTCGGATGTACAGGGTAACATGCTTACCATGCTTAGCTAGTTCTGGTGGTACTAGCTTTTGAAACTTCAAAATAAATATAAGAACATGCTAAGTAGTGTTCATTTATCGCGGCCTTGGATACCTCAGATAAAATTTTGCGACTGGTCGATACAAGGCTGCAAGTAATCATAACGGGCTAGGCGTTATCCAAGACACATCGTGTTATAGAAAGAGACGACTCTACACTAAATTAATATCACGAGAGGGCGCGATATACATCTATTTGTTATTGAATTGTGTGTAAAATTAACATTTTCTACGATTGATCATAAAAATTGTATGTTCTTGTTTAATCAACTCTCCTAAGTACAAAATTATGGAATATTGGCCTCTTTATTCACATTTCAAAGATTATTTGAACGGATCATTTAAAATTGATTCCAATTCCAATAGATGGCGTGGTTTTAAATTGAGACATGCCACTCGATATTTTAAATTTACTACTTTTAGAAACTGTAAAAACGTGCAAAAATACTATAAAACATATCGTCACTGTATTTAAAGAAAAATTTTACGAACCGAGTAAACCCTTTTAATTGCAAGTCGCGGCTAACGCCATCTATGGCTGAGGGGCCAAACCGAACGCGATCGCTGAAATAGTCCGTAAAGGTCGTCGAAAAACAGTTTATTTGTAATAGTGTTAACACATGTTCGGACGGATTTGTGGGTGGGGTTAGTCCGGCCCGGACCATATCCGAGCGTGTGTAGAGTGGTCCGCTGGACATTATTATTATTAATTGAGTCCGTCTCGCTCCACACAAGCGTGTGTAAGCGAGAAAGAATTTGTGGGCGTTGTTAGTCCGGCCGGACCAAAACCGTACGTGTGTTAGCACCATAAGGGATGAGCGATCTGTGACCATAGTCAAACTATTACCATTGAATTAATATGGTTTAAATTATTTTGAAGAAAATTTTAAGTAAAAGGTGCGATTTTTGTGATGCTGAGTGTATTTCTATAACTCATTGTGTCATATTCTTAGCCGCGTAGGTACTGACAGTTAATGTAAATATTTCACACTACTAATGAAGGTAAAAAAATAATTGCACAAACTTCTATTTTAGCTAAACATTCACGATTTTGACATAATATTTTCAGCCAAAGATCCCACCGTTAAAATCTGCAGGTTTTTATTATAGAAAATGATATTCCTGAATGATACTTGATAGTAGAATACATTGCTTCAGGGTTGCCTGGCAATATCATAAAACCGGCCAAGTGCGAGTCGGACTCGCGCACGAAGGTTCCGTACCATTATCGCAAAAAACGGCAAAAAAATGTCTTTTTTTGTATGGGAGCCCCACTTAATTATTTATTTTATTCTGTTTTTAGCATTTTTTGTTATAGCGGCAACAGAAATACATCATCTGTGAAAATTTCAACTGTCTAGCTATCACGGTTCATTAGATACAGCCTGGTGACAGACAGACAGATGGACCGCGGAGTCTCAGTAATAGGGTCCCGTTTTTACCCTTTGGGTACGGAACCCTTAAAACTAAGTGCGGCTAGATATTGCCAGGTAAAAAAATACCTTTGGATGTTAGAAGTGGGATCTTGTAATAAATGTTCTATACGTATAATACAATCACAAAGCGTAGTTTCAATTACGCCGATCATTCCTTTCTGCATATATAATATATTTTTTACAAAACATTATTCTAGTCTACCTATACGCCATAATATTCATATACAATATAATCGGTACAGTCTGCCTCACAACGGTGGTAACACTTTAACTTTTAGCTGGCCTAGGGTAATACAAGTTTCAATAAACCAGCTTATAATGATTTTGTTACCATAGATATGAGGCTTGCTGTACCTACATTGATTTCGAGACTATCAAATTAACTAAACCACAAGTAAAATACGTATCCACTAGGCAAAATTTGACGTGCAATCAGTGACGTTCAATATGTTCGGCGACGTTGCCAGCTGTCGACCAATATGACGCTGCGAGACAGCGTTACTAAGCCAAAGTGCCTCGTTTTCGTTCTTCATGTCGCGCGTCAAATGTTGCCTATTGGATACGAGGCTTTTGTTCATGGTAGCCTGTCGGCTGTTGATATTTTTAATATCGTTGAAAGTATCGCTTTCATATTATAATTTCAGGTATCACGTCACTACAAATAACGACGATGTTACAAACATCTATCACACTGTTCTATAATACAGTCTACACTGCACCCTAATTGCGTAACTTTATTGAAAGCTCAAAGTCAGCGCGCATGCTTTCATTATGACAATTCAACAGTAATCATTGCGTGTTTTACGCAGTCGAGCAGACGGATTTTTAAACATATGAAGCAATGAATGCTAGCAAATTAAACGTGCGTGCTTTCTTTGAAGTTACGTAATTAGGGTGCTGGTGTCCTATAATTTCTAAGTCATACGTAAGATTTTGCTTTAATTTCATAAATTCTTTTGGTGTATTATTAATGTTGAGGATATCTGTCCCCCGAGTAATTTACAAGAAACCTCGAAAATCTTTGACACCCGTCTGGTTGGCGGACCCTCCCTTTTTAAGGAGGTGACGGGACTTCATCTACATCCTGTTCCGCATACCTTTTTTTTATTATTAATAGGCTTGCGCTTGACCACTATCTCACCTGATGGTAAGCGATGATGCCTCTGCAAAGGGCACATCGTAGTCGCAACGTTTTATTTTTTTAGCTTTTATTTAATGTTTGATACTAGCTGTGTTCACGGCTCTGGCTGTGTGACAAGGCAATTCCCCGAAACAAACAAACTCACTTTTCCCTTTATAATATTAGCTAAGTAATACTCTGTAGGTGTATACTTTTAAGAGCAGCAAGTACACCAAACTGGTAAATGATTAGAGGGGAATCATTTTAACTAAATGACAAATTTCAAATACCATTGTACCCATACTATTTTAGGGCCCCGCTAATAAATATGGTCACTTAAAAAACAAAACGCTAAAGTCGTCACCAATCCGAGATACTCGTGTTGATGGATTGAAATTACATCTCGAATTATGAATTCAAGTAGAATTTATACAAAAAAAAAACGATTTTTTAAAGAGACACGTTAATAAAGAAAACTTGAAAAGTGGATCTGGCAGAAAAGACAGAAGAAGTGGACGAGCAGATATTCATATCTTTCAGAGATGCCTTGGGTGTAGATCTGGGGGGCTACCATAAGCTCTTAGAGCAAGGTTATTTCCACTGTGAATAAAGGACAGATCTATACTCAAGGTAGGGCTTCTGGTGTGAGTACGCGCAACGGGTCCTCTCTAAAACCTACCTATACATGGTCAGGGGGGTGACCTTAAGCTCTTAGAGCGGTATCAATTTGAGATCGAATAAGGGACAGATGTATATGACTTGTATACATCTGTCACTTACTCGATCTCAAATTGATACCGCTCTAACAGCTTATGGTCACCCCCCAGTTCTGTTCTGAACCGGTAAGAACTCATCCAGCGCAGTCCAGCGTCAGTCTAGAGCATATGGTCAGACCATATGCTCTAGACTGACATTTTGGCATTTCAACAATCGTCTTCGTTGATAGAATAATCTATAACTAGAGCCTCTAATTAGTTTGGCCTCGCGCTTGGTAATCGGCATCAGCTAACAATTGCTATGTGCAACCGTTTATGGAAGTTGATAAGGATTTAGATAGTAGTTTGTAAGGCCAGAACCAGCGCCTATAATTTATTTGTAAAAGAAGTTCAATGGTCCCCAACTGATTGTATCCATAGTTCAGAATCTAAAATGTAGACTAAACTCATCTTCCACTTCCACTCATCTTCCACAAAAAAAAAATTTTGACAATTTAGCTTTGGTTGATTGGGACACCCTTAGAATGAAAGTGACCTAATTCAAAATTCCTGTAATTTCAGATGTTCATATAAACTGACCTTAAAAAGCCAACTCTAAACCTTGAGGTGACAAAGAGCCCGAATTATGCGTAAAAAAGAGACAGCCTATACATTTACCACTTTAGTACTGAACATTACTTTTTGCTCACTTCGCACAAATTACATTTTTAAGTTATATCACTTTCACGGAGGGCGCAACCCTCGCAAAACGCATTTTAACCTAGAACTGTTCATCACGCTGGTACTGCGGCAGGTCAGCTCACGGGAGCGAGGAGCGAGGAGGCGGCCAGCGAGGAGTACGTGGGCTTGGTCTATGTTCAGCAGTTTTTTTTTATTTTTTTTATTTCTGATGGGTTTGCTCTTGACCCTAGTCTAGGTCAGAGGTGACAGAGACAGAGTCGACGATGGAATAAGCTTACCCAGAAGAAGCCTGTTCACTCTAAGTTGACGTTTTTACATTGCGCTGGTACTGGGGGAGGTGTGTTCACTCGGGCTCCTGGGGCAGGTGTGTTCACTCGGGCTCCTGGGGCAGGTGTGTTCACTCGAGCTCCTGGGGCAAGTGTGTTTGTTCACTCGAGCTCCTGGGGCTGGTGTGTTCACTCGAGCTCCTGGGGCTGGTGTGTTCACTCGAGCACCTGGGGCAGGTGTAATCACTCGGGTTCCTCAAGCGAGTGCAGAGGCAGGCAGCGAGGAGTGCTTGGGCTTGGCCTTGTGCACGAACACCTTGATGCAGCCGTTGAAGTCTGCGCTCACCAGCACGTGGCCTGTCTGGGAGGACGCTACCATACCGCCTTCGGCGCCCTTCTGTAACAAACACACATACGTTTATTTATTTATTGAAATTACATGCAACACACACAACGTTCTCTTTTAATCGGCCAAGAGTAGTGGAAAGATAACATGGCAAATGCAAGTCTAAAATTGCAAAAAATAAACAGTTGTTCGAACCATAAGTCACTGCTTGCCAAATTTCATGAATCTAGGTCAACAGGTAGTAGGTATTGAGTTATATATCATACCTATAGGTATTGAGTTTTTCTTGCTAATATCAAAACATGCGGCATAAACAGCCGTATCTTTTGATTACGTTGACTTAGAAGTTTGATTTTTTCATGCCTCCAAGGGATTGCAGACCTGAGTATTTGATATTAGTTTCAACTTGATACCTCCACGCGTCCCTGAGAAACGGTTCTGATAAAGGGACAGATGGAAAGCGAAGTAATCCTTTAAGTGTTCCTTTTGTCTTTTTGAGGTGTGGAACCCTAAGACACAAAAAACAAAAACCAATCCTAAATAAATAAATAAGACATACTACTTCATCCTTCTCATCCTTCTCCTTGCTCGCAAGCTTAGCTTCCTCCTCCCTCTCAGTGATCATGCGGATCATATGGTCAGGGTTGGGCGCGAACACCGCACACGTCACCAGCGCGTTGTGGGCCTTGATGCCTTCCCAGAAGTCGTTCCGGTCCCTCCTAACTGACGTGAACTTGGAGTAGTCGTGGTAGGTCTTCCAGATGTAGATGCACTGGTTTTCGGAGCCGCTGACTATGTATTTGCCGTCGTGGGAGAATGAAGCCTTGATCTGGCTGGAGACGTTCACGTAGCCCTGCAAAGTCAAATCATTTAGATTAATAGTCTTTTGAATGTCAAAATAATAATTGATTCTTGTTGTAAAGGTAATTTGTCACAGAGAAGTAAGCATGAGGACTATAGATGTCTGCCTCGTTGGTCTTGTGGTCGCAAGTGTGACTGCTGAGCGTGAGGTCGCAAGTGTGACTGCTGAGCGTGAGATCGCAAGTGCGACTGCTGAGCTTGAGGTCGAAAGTGCGACTGCTGAGCGTGAGGTCGCAAATGTGACTGCTGAGCGTGAGGTCGCAAGTGCGACTGCTGAGCGTGAGGTCGCAAGTGCCTGGGTTTTAAGTGTCGTACCTTGTATTTACAGGAGAGATTCAGGTCGCGGAGATCATACAGCCTTATCCTGCTATCATTGGAGGTGACGAGGATCTTATCATCATTAGGCATGGGCTCGATGCCGGAGATCTTGCGCCCAGTGGAGTTCTTCCCTCTCGTGGAGCGCACGTCTATCTGCGTGTGGTACTTCAGCTGGTCCGTGGTGTAGAAGATGCAGCGTCCATCGTATGTGCCTACCACGGCGAACTTGCCGTTCTGACAGAAGTTTGCAGCTGTAATCAACTTCGTTTTGCCGTCCACTTCGTTCCAGACTGCGACCTGTAGGGGTTGGGTTTGTAAGTTATGTGATACTTTGTGCTACCTAAAAATTAGATCACTTTTCGCTCTTATGATCTACACAGGTTGATTTTTTCTAATAGGCGTGGATGGCCAAATCCAAAACTATGAAGCATAGAGAAAAAACACTCAAAGGAGTCTAAAACTGCATCATTCAACCAAAAGTTAGAATTTGAAAAAAAAAAAATAACACACTGTATTATTTCTCCATCCGGTAGTATCACTAATATGGTTGATTTTCAAAAATCCAATGACACTGTTTTAGTTTTCACCAAAGTCGGCTTTGTGCTGTTTCGCTATTTTCTTGTTAATTTCGGATTTGGCCATCCACGCCCACTTGAAAAACTCCACATTGTAAACCACTTTATACGTACAGGACTACTTTTTGCAAAAGATTTTATCAAAACGAAACTTTTATATTAGAAAAAACTGTTCTCATACCTTCTTATCAGGAATATTCCACAGCCGGAGCTTCCCATCAAGGCTGCCGGAGAGGAAGTACCGATCGTCCCTTGGGTGGAACACGATGGCGGTGACGAAGTCGATGTGCTGGAAGCAGCACAGGCACTCGCCGCGAGAGATGTGCCACAGGCGCACCGTCTTGTCCATGGAGCTGGGGACAAACAAAATACATTTATTTCTAAACAAACTTAGAGGCACACGAAACGGACCAAGAGGCTCATCGGCAATGAAGCACTGGTCGATTCAAAGACCTTGAACATCGGTGCCGAGTTGCCACCATGTCGTGTTTATCGGTTAAATTTCGGGGAGTGTGCTATAGAATTGCATGAACTAATTCCTTATAGCCCGTTTCATTATAGAACTACAAAATGTACGGCTATGCGCCATAGGTGCATGGCCTTCCATACGCACTAAACGTTTTGGGAATACTTTTATTGTTCGTACAGCTAAGGAGTGGAATTTTCTGTCGGAATCTGTTTTGCCTGATGGAACCCAACAACCTGGGGGTCAAGTTTTCAAGTCAAGATCACGCAACTCCATCGCATACTCCCCGAAATGTACCAATTTTGATTTAGTTTTAGCTACCTGGAGAGGATGAAGTAGTTCTTGCTCCAGGACACGTCGAGCAGGTCGGACGAGTGGCCGGCGTACACGCAGAAGGGCGTGGGGCAGAAGGGGGCGGCGGGGGCGGCGGGCGGGGGCGCCTCCAGCGACGCCAGCGACTCCTGCGACGGCGTGGGCGACGACTTCTGCTCCAGGTTGTACTTCGTGCGCATGTCCTGCAACACACAACTTGTTCATTGAGCGATCGTCTGAGGTGACTATGGGTCGGTGCGTTTTCGTTTCAATTTCGTGTCTTTACAGTTTTTTACCGAGTGCATGTGATTAAATAAGAGCTTACTGATTAAGTCGTTTCGTTACAGATTCTTTAGCAAGCGCATACAGACGATGGATCCTCCGAACACGTCAGTGTATACGCCTGTGCGTGTACACTGGCGCAGCCAGTACCCACACGCGCAGCAGCTTGTCCTGGCCGGCCGTGGCCCCATCTATACAGGCGTGTACACTGACCTGGAACATGTGGTAGGCGTCGCGCGTGACCCACACGCGCAGCAGCTTGTCCTGGCCGGCCGTGGCCCCATCTATAGTGGCGTGTACACTGACCTGGAACATGTGGTAGGCGTCGCGCGTGACCCACACGCGCAGCAGCTTGTCCTGGCCGGCCGTGGCCCCATCTATAGTGGCGTGTACACTGACCTGGAACATGTGGTAGGCGTCGCGCGTGACCCACACGCGCAGCAGCTTGTCCTGGCCGGCCGTGGCCCCATCTATAGTGGCGTGTACACTGACCTGGAACATGTGGTAGGCGTCGCGCGTGACCCACACGCGCAGCAGCTTGTCCTGGCCGGCCGTGGCCCCATCTATACAGGCGTGTACACTGACCTGGAACATGTGGTAGGCGTCGCGCGTGACCCACACGCGCAGCAGCTTGTCCTGGCCGGCCGTGGCCCCATCTATAGTGGCGTGTACACTGACCTGGAACATGTGGTAGGCGTCGCGCGTGACCCACACGCGCAGCAGCTTGTCCTGGCCGGCCGTGGCCCCATCTATAGTGGCGTGTACACTGACCTGGAACATGTGGTAGGCGTCGCGCGTGACCCACACGCGCAGCAGCTTGTCCTGGCCGGCCGTGGCCCCATCTATAGTGGCGTGTACACTGACCTGGAACATGTGGTAGGCGTCGCGCGTGACCCACACGCGCAGCAGCTTGTCCTGGCCGGCCGTGGCCAGCAGGCGGCCGCACACGCTGAACTTGCAGCACCACACCGCGCCGTTATGGCCCGACCCCATCTCCTGCGCAAACAATGTTTTTTGTTATAAAATTTGATTGGGCGTCCTTAACAGGCGTTCCACTTAGGGGGTTTCTGATGGTAATCACCAGGTTAGTTTTAGTGAGGTAAAAATCCCACACTCCCTGGTCCTTACCCCAAAAGCCTAGGCGCCTTTTGAAGGTTTACCCCCGAAAACAAAAAAAGGGCGTCCAACCGACACTTATTGTGGGTTGATTTTAGAATGAAAGACTTATGTCAGCACGTTTCGGGATTCTTTCGATTACAGTTTAGGGGCTGTTATAATTATTTACAAATTGATTCCTTGTGGATAATGCGATGAAAAATTTGTGTAGGTAAGCTAGTGTGTCAAGTGTGTAAGCTACTAGACTATATGTAGAATCATTGTAGGCGCAATGGCGGTTTGGTGGAACTGTGAATGTTATTGTTGTATTGACTACATTATAGATTTGAACAGGATCAATGTGCCCTGCCCACAGGGGCTGCCTGCCTGGCAGGGCACATTGCTCGCAGAACGGATGGCCGATAGGGCAGAAAGGTTTTGGAGTGGCGACTGCGAACCGGAAGACGCTGCGTTGGGGGGCCTCCCACCAGGTAGACCGATGACCTGGTGAAGGTTGCGGGGATCCGCTGGTTGCGGGACGCACGGGACCGGTCAATTTGGCGACGCTTGGGGGAGGCCTACGTCTAGCAGTGGACGTCTTTCGGCTGATATGATGATGATGATTATGACAATAGATTGTTGAATAGGCCTATCGGGGACACCACGTCTTTTTCAACTTTCCAACCATTATATCTCAGAAACGGTGACGTTAAGGAGAAAAATTGTAGAGACCATTTTTATAGATAATTTCATAGTCTACATTTTTGTCTAACCTATTTTTATCATAAAACTTACCGTTCGGCTAAAAAACGCAAAAATCCCATATTTGTGACCTTTGACCTTGAATTTTTTTCTTTGCAAGTGTAGGATCTTTTTACTTTTCAATTATAATGGTGTCCCGAACATTCGTACCAATTTTCAACTCTATGCGAATTAATGCAATTTGATATGTCTAATTTGACCGGACTAAAAGGTATTGGACGACTTTGACACAATTGCAATTCGGCAGAAAATTCTTTTTTTTAAACTGTAAACAAAGAAATACCAACAATATATGCGGCCCTTATTGAAAGCAATTGATAATTATAAATATACATATTTTTTTGTGAAGTTGTTGTTTTATTACTACTACATATCTCAAATATTTAATAAACATTAAATTTACTCATTATTTATACCCAATAAATAAATAATACTAATCAAGTATTAAGATTTATTTTCGCAAGGCAAATGACGTGAGTCAGAAGACGAGAGCCTTCAACACGGCTGCCAAGTCCTGCAAAAAGGTGATGTGAAGAGCACGGTTTGACCACATTAGCAGAATCGGGAACAAACTTGCTTCATATCCAGCGGGTAGCAAATTTTGGTCCCTGGCTAAGTCGATCACTACCACCACTGCTGAAACCTGACGGGTCACTGGCCCACTCCGCTGAGGAGAAGGCAAACTATAGGGTAGGTTCAGATGACAAGCGCTCAGCGCGCGTTGAACGCGCGTTGAATTTTTGTATAGTGTTCACATGGTGCGCGCTTGTCAGGCGTTAAACGCGCGTTGTTGCGGCCAGTTTGAGTTCTACATTTGTCGAAGATGGACGTAGAAACAGTTTTATCGGTGATTTTATACAGACGGCAGAAACGACACAACAGAAGACGGAGATATTGGGTTCACCCAATTTTGTCAACCAGGCTGACTGAAAGTCAGTACATTATTTTATATCCTATGTTAAGGCAATTTGAGCCCAAATTCTTTAACTACTTCAGAATGTCCATCAAGTCATTTGATGACTTACTGACTCTCATAAACGATGAACTCGTAGCAGATAAAAACGCTGTGCGATATAGCATTTCACCGCAAGAAAAACTCATAATTACATTGAGGTAAGTTTTTTAATAATCAACATAATCTATAAATCAAATAAATCAAATCAACTTGTTACTCTAACTCTGATTCATTGCTGACATTAGTTGGTGCTGGCGATGGAGTAGGTGTTACTGGCGATGGAGACCCCATTGCTGTAGTATAACCATAATGTGCAAAATTATTTGACACACTAGACTGCTGTGATCTATAATCATGATAACGAAAGCCTTCAACAGAAGCTGATGACTGATGACGCTGCTCTTGTGATGAATAATTTCTTCGTTGTGATACCGGGTAATTTTGATTTTCATATGTCTGTTGTTGTGGTCCTTGAAATTCATTTTGGTTTTGCAAAATTAAATTATAAATGGCAATTTTAGTTTGAAGTCGCCTATATTCCGGAATTTTTTTAATCTCTTTAACGAGTGACAAACAAAACAGCTTGTCTTCATCGTCATCTTCTTTTGGATGAGACACATTTTTCTGTGCTAAACTCTGCTCTAATATGTTTGCAAATCTTTCATCAGCAGGATTTAGTTTTTGTTTTTTTCTTGAAGTAGATTTAGGACTCTTAAAGCCAGAACTTATTTCTACTTCAGCAACCTCTGACGAAGTTGATGCATTATCTGCATCGAAACTACTTTCTGTATCTTTGTTGGCAATTTGTACGGTTCACGTACAGGCAAATTGCTTACGCCGCGACCTACTTTTAACTACTCGTTTTTATTTACTTTATTATTATATTTAGTTAGTTGACCAATAGCTGCCGTAGCGCTATAATCGCGGATTAGCATCCAACCTAACTTTCGTGTAACTTTTACGAATAAACTTTACTGTGGTGTAATCTGTGGTTTTCGTCAACTCACATCAAACAACTCAACTGTAAGTAACCGGCTACCTCTGAGCCGTACATAAAACTGGTCCTTCGAGCCGGATATAACAGGTGCGTATTCTCTCTGTTAACGTTAGCGAATCTGTCTAGCTGGAGTCCCAGAAGAGCGGATCGCGTTAGTGGGGCGCTAACGCACTTGATATCCAAAACTTGCGGAAACTTCGCAACTTTGGTGAACTAGTACCTGCGGTGATACAACTCTACTCCACCAACGGTCAAGCCAATAACTAATAACCATGGTTCAGAGCGTAACGGAACTGATAAGCCATCAAGAAACAACCTTCAGAGACTTGAAGCTTATTTGCACCAACTACAAGAAGGACAGTCCCACCAGGAAGAACTTGGCGTACCTGGAGGAGCGTCTTTCTCGGCTGACAATAACTGGGAGAAGTTTGTTCACAACCATCATCTACTGGAAGAGTCTGGAGCAACAGACCTTCAATACTTCAACGACGACATTTTCAACTGTACGAAGAAGATGTACGAAGAAGTGCTGCAAGACATGTTGAAACGTAAATCGGAATTGCCGTCTGCACCTGCTGGTAAGACGGAACAACCACCTGCTACGCCTAAGCAAGGTAAGGGACAATCGAAATTTACTTTCGACGATATCCAATTCCACGTACCTCCTCGGGAAGCAAGCGAGTCGGCGGAAAAGCAACAAGTTCTTTTGCGTCAACAATACTGCAACTTTAGAGCGTTTGAACGCACTGTGGAAAAGGTAAACATAGCATTGGCAGTACCGATGGAAAAATGGGAATTAGAAGACAACTTAAGCACCCTGAAAACTAAATGGGAGCAAATCGAAAAGGCAAATTGGGAACTAGAGTACCTACTACAAGATGAGGACTCAATTTATCAACAGAAATACAATACAGCAGAAAACTTATATGATGACCTGAAAAGGAAACTACAACACAACATCTGGAACAATGCACATTATGAGAAATCTACGCCAAAAATTCAAATACCCGATTTCCATGGCAACTATAACCAGTGGTTGACTTTTAGAGACCTCTACCTCGAAAGTGTACACAACAATCCGACACTTTCGAAGGCTCAAAAAATGCAACACTTGAAAACAAAACTGAAGGGTGAAGCAGAGAAACTGGTTCAGCATCTTGGCATCAGTGCTGAAAACTATGCATCTTGCTGGGACATGCTGACCCACCGCTACGATAACAAACGGCTGTTATTTACATCATACATGAATACACTCCTGAATCAACCTAGTATTCAGCAACCAACCGCAGCAAGCATACGGAAGCTTCATGACGTCATGATGGAGTGCTTGAACGGGCTCAAAAACATCGGGCTAGACATCACCAACTGGGATCCGATCGTGGTCCACCTATTGATTCAAAAACTAGATAGCGTTACGTATAACGAATATATAAAGGAGATCAAACATCCCAGGGAATTTCCCGAACTGGAAGAGTTCGCCGAGTTTTTAGAATCAAAGTTCATGTCACTGGAAGCTCTGCAGGGAAGTAGCCAAAAATTCTCGTCATCAAACAAACCATGGAAATCGGAAAAGCAGCCTCATAAGGGAGCAGAAAACCGAAATTACAACTACAAGAATAAAACGGCTCGAAGGACCACCATCGTCGACCCTTCCGACTTCCTATGGGGTCAACAACATAACGAACGAACAAAGGGAAGTGTTGTTGACAACTGTACTTCTGAAAGTCAAAACAATTGATGGAAACTTCATCAACTTGAGAGGCCTACTAGACCAAGGCTCTCAAGTGAGCCTAATAACGGAAAACGCGGCACAACGCCTCCGATTACAGCGACGTAAAGTGAGCGCTGTTGTATCGGGTGTCGGAACCCTTAGCGGCAACTGCAAAGGGGCAATGAACTTAGAATGCCAGTCAATACATTCAGACTACAGACTAAACTTTGAAGCATTAATTATGAAAAAACTCATAAGCAACTTACCTACCGCATCGTTCCCAATCAGCAACTGGGACTATTTAGAAAACTTAAAACTAGCGGATCCACAGTTCAATCTGTCGGGCCCGATCGATCTACTCTTGGGCGCGGACATCTACTCAGAACTTATCCTAAACGGCGTCATCAGGAGTGTGAGATACCCCGTAGCTCAACAAACGAAAGTAGGCTGGATTCTATGCGGGAATGTAAAGACATTCAACTGCTTGGTGACACTAAACGATTTCGAAAACATGGCAAGATTTTGGGAAACCGAGGAAATTCCAGACAAGTCATCACCAACTAGTGAGGAACAACACTGTGAAGATTATTACAACGCAACTACCACAAGATTGGCAAACGGACAATATGTGGTACAAATGCCTATGAAGCCTAACTACGAATCAAACTTAAACAATGCAAGGTCACAAGCATTAGCACAGTTCCTTCAACTGGAAAGGAAAATGCTAAAAAACAAAGAACTCAGTTACGAGTACACGCGTTTTATGAACGAATACATCGCTATGGGACACATGAAACCAGTCACAGAAGAAAGTAGGGGCCGAGTTTACCTACCTCACCACGGCGTGATGAGAGCTGAGTCCACTACAACAAAACTAAGAGTAGTGTTCAACGCCTCGTACAAGACAAAAGGAGACAGCAGCAGTCTCAATGATCACATGTACTGCGGTCCGAACTTACAAAAGGACATACTGACACTACTAATTAATTGGAGAACGTACAGATACGTCTTTACGGCGGATGTAGAAAAACTTTATCGGTTCATCTGGCTAAACGAAAATCAACAACATCTGCAAACTATAATCTGGAGATCTTCCCCTAAGGAACCTCTACAAGATTGGCAGTTGGGCACAGTAACTTACGGAACAAAAAGTGCACCTTATCTGGCAATGCGCACTCTACATAAACTCGCAGAAGATGAAAAAGATACCTATCCGGAAGCTGGAAACGTCCTGAAAAACTACTTCTACATGGACGATTTGGTTTACGGACAGGATACTGTCGACGCATCGAAAACACTGGTCACACAGCTAATTGAGTTGCTGAAAAAAGGAGGATTTAACTTGAGAAAATGGAAAACTAACGAACCGAGTATCTTGGAAGACTTGCGAGATGATCAAAAGAGCCGCAATACGAACATCGACTTTAGCCCAGAACAAACAACTAATTTAAAAATGTTGGGCATGAGGTGGAATCAAGACAACGATAGCTTCACATACCAATGGGATCTACCAATCAAGAAAATACTGACAAAACGCGTGCTACTGAGCGAAATAAGCAAGCTATACGACCCACTTGGATTACTATCGCCACTTACAATAAAAACCAAACTTCTGTTCCAAAAAATCTGGATAAGCAAAACCAACTGGGATGAACGCTTAACCGACGATCTCGCTACAGAATGGGAAACAATTAGAAAAGATATCCCGTTGCTAAACAAACTTTCCATACCACGATGGTTACAATGTCAAGAAAACAATCTAGAGATACACGGGTTTTGCGACGCAAGCGAAAAAGCTTACGCGTGCGTCATTTATAGCCGAGTGAAAACTGAAGCCGGCGAATACAAGACTACACTAATTACTGCAAAAACAAAGGTTGCACCAATCAGCAACAGGATAACTGTACCTAGAATGGAACTTTGCGGGGCCGTTTTACTAGCCAAACTGCTAGAAAAGGTTCGGAACACTCTCAGCACTAAAAATCTACATTTAAGGTGCTGGAGCGACTCCAAGGTCGTTTTAGCCTGGCTGCAGGGCGATATAAACCGATGGGAGAAATATGTAGCTAACAGAGTAAAACAAATAAACAGCATTATCTCAGCAAACTGCTGGAACTACGTGAAGTCAGAAGAAAATCCTGCTGACTGTGCAACTCGAGGGCTTACACCTTTTCAACTCCTAGATTTTAAACTTTGGTGGAATGGACCAGATTGGTTAAAAACAAACATGCCAAAAATTCATCAGGACAATCACCTGACCTACACAACAAACACTGAGTTGCAGGAAATAAACTGCTGCGCAGTCACATACAAGCATTGTGAAATAATTGATACATTATTTAATAAAAACAGTAATTATAAACGCGTAATACGAGTGCTTGGATGGATTGTACGAATAAGCAATATTCGTAAGCAAAAACGCACACTAAACTCAACCAATAAGTTAACCGACTGCGGTAACAAAAAGGAGGTTATGTGTTTGTCACCACAAGACATTATGGGAGCAACAGAATTGCTCATCAAAAATGTTCAAAATGAAAACTATGGCGACGAAATTGAATGTTTAAAGAAAAATCGACCAATATCAACAAAAAGCAGCTTGCTGAAGTTAACCCCAATCCTTGACGACCGTGGAATACTGCGCGTGAAGGGCCGACTAGGCTACTCAACTTTATCTCCCGAAGCTAAACATCCTATTATTCTTCCGGCTACAGGAAGATTAACGGAGCTTATTATTCAAGAGGCTCATCGCAACACTCTCCACGGAGGCGCCCGACTCACTTTGGCCCATTTACGTCAAACATTATGGGTCATTGGAGGTAGCAGAACAGTCAAGAAGGAGCTACGACAATGCGTCCGATGTCATCGTTTCAAACCAAACCGAAACGTACAACTGATGGCAGACTTGCCAAAGGAGCGTGTAACTCCATCAAGACCATTCACAAACACAGGCGTTAAAACTTGCAAGGCTTACATAGCAATCTTCATATGCATGGTGACCAAAGCTGTGCATTTGGAATTGGTGTCGGACCTGACTACGCAAACGTTCCTCGCCGCATTCAAAAGGAGGTGTGCCCGCAGGGGTACACCCAGACACGTATTCTCCGACAACGGAACGAATTTTGTGGGCGCAGCAAAACTACTTCAACAGGAATTTGAAAAACACAATACGTTTAAGAATTCAGAATTCTTCGATGAGATGAGCCACTTACAAATTGAGTGGCATTTCAATGCACCACTTTGGCCAACAGCTGGAGGCCTGTGGGAGGCTGCTGTCAAAGCCATGAAATATCACCTACATCGAGTACTGGGGGAACAGAAGCTTACTTTCGAACAATTTACTACTTTACTAAATCAAATTGAAGCCTGTCTTAACTCTCGTCCGCTGTGCCCATTAACAGAGGATGTCGAAGACCTGGAATATCTAACTCCCGGCCACTTCCTCATTGGTGGCCCCCTACTGTCACTACCACAAGAAGAACAAGATTTTGCTGAGCACGATCTAAGAAACAGATGGAGGCTTGTTGAACAAATGAACGTACACATCTGGAAGCGCTGGTCGAACGAATATCTACATCAACTGCAAACCCGAAGCAAATGGCAGCAACCAAAAGAAAACCTGAAACTAGGAACCCTAGTATTAGTCAAAGATGAGCACTTACCTCCTGGCCGCTGGGCTATAGGAAGAGTCCAGGAACTACATCCAGGCGCTGATGGTCGAGTACGGGTTGTTACCTTAAAAACAAGGAAAGGGTCACTTAAGCGACCAATAACGAAGCTAGCACCATTACCACTTAAACCCGAAGAACCTAGGGTAAACGAAGAGGAAGAGCAAAGGAGACCTACTCCGGAAACTACAAAACGGGGAGGCACAGCAAAAAATAAGAACAATTGGCTATCACTAGTTCTCCTAGCCATGCTAGCAATGACGGGGCTTGCACAATCAGCGCCAACGAATAACTTGAACTTGAAGGTTACACCTATATCAAGCAATCATCCGATTTACTTCGATGAAGCTGGGCAAATGAAACTAATACATGACGAATGGACCCTATTGGTTTACTACAACTTAACGTCATACTGGCAAGCAACTGGTCAGATCAATGATTATGTGAACCAAATAGATAAACTATGCCAAAGAATATCACATGAGTACTCGCCTTGCGAAACAATTGTCGGCCACCTACGTCATGAACTGAGTCACCTAGCCGACTACAACTCTATGCTGCTCACTCAACACTCAAGACCAAAACGAGGTTACTTTGATGGAGTTGGGAAATTAGCAAGAACTCTTTTCGGAGTGCTCGACGCAGACTTTGCCGAAAAGTACGAAAGAGACATACAGAATCTACAATCAAATGATGACTACCTACTACAACTTATGAAAAACCAAACATTAATTGTAGAGGCTGAAAACAACGTTATAAAAAGGAACACTGCCTTTATGGATGAACAATTCAAAACATTGCGCATCTACATGAACCAAACTTGCAGCGAAATCACAAAAATAGTGAACAAGGCGCAAATGCTATTCACAATGAATGACATAAATTCCGCTGCCGTGACGTCAACTCTGATTATAAGTGATCTAAACCGAATATTGGAAATGCTGATAAACACTCTCGCCAACATTTACAGAGGGCATTTAGATACCCATCTATTTCCTGCTAATCAACTGATCGAACAGCTAAACATAATATCCGGAAAGTTGCCACAGGGATTATCGTTACCTGTAAAGGGCACTCAAAGGGATTTGAAAAATATCTATGACCTGATCCATGTGAAGGCTCGAATAACAAACAACTACATGCTATTTGAAATACACATCCCCTTGCTGAGCGATGAAGACTACAAGATATATCGAGTCATACCAATACCGTTCCTTAGACAAGGACATTTAAAACTCGTACAACCAAGTTCAAGCTTCATCGCAATCAACTTTGTAAAAAACTCTTACATAACAATGGAAGACCAAGACATGCGCCAATGTACTTCATACGGAGAAGACGAATTCACTTGTGTCTCACGTAATCCAGTCTACAACATGCACGATAAAGACGCCCCATGTGAGGCCCAAGTCTTCAACCAACAAGAGTCTTTATCATGCGTCCTCAATGATGTAACATGCAAAGAAACCTGGACAAAGCTTCACAAATCGAATATGTGGCTATTTACATTGTGCGGGAAACAGCTGATGCGCGTCATATGTAACGATCAAGTTACGCCAGCGGTCATTGACGGGACTGGAGTGATTTCCTTGAAATCAAAGTGCTTACTACAGAAAAAGGACGCCACAATATTTACACACAATCAGCTGGGAAGTACTTTTAACATGGAACCAGAGATAGAAATACCAACTATTAATTCGACTATTAACCACATCTTTGACCTCGGCTGGCAGAATGCAAAATTAAATATAACTGAACAAGAAACGCCAACTGCAGTAGAAATAAGAAAAGTAGACCAGCAGTTGGAATTCCAGAAAAGCAGAGAAATATTACCGAAGGCGTCTCACATGTCAAGTCACGACATTTATCTCTACTCGGTTACTTCTTTGATGTTGGGAGGAATCGCTGCGCTTGCCCTCTATATTATTATTAAACGATGTTTTAAAACGAAAACAAAGGAAGACGTCAAAACACTCTCTGCCGAAAGAGGAGTGACACCTAGAGGAAGGGATAACTTTGGAAGGGACATCGAGCTACAAGAAATGCATTCGACAGCAGCGGAGCCCGTTTACAGCGAAGCAAGACAGCCGATGAAAGCATTTCACTTTGACTAAATTGAGTGTTATAACCTATACCTATATTTTTACATCTTTTACCAGGACACATTAACTATTGTTTACTATTTAACTTTAAATAACTACTTTTCACTTTAATTATATTATTATTTGCTTTGTAATGGATGCTCATCCCACTTTTCCCTCGGGAGCATGTACGGTTCACGTACAGGCAAATTGCTTACGCCGCGACCTACTTTTAACTACTCGTTTTTATTTACTTTATTATTATATTTAGTTAGTTGACCAATAGCTGCCGTAGCGCTATAATCGCGGATTAGCATCCAACCTAACTTTCGTGTAACTTTTACGAATAAACTTTACTGTGGTGTAATCTGTGGTTTTCGTCAACTCACATCAAACAACTCAACTGTAAGTAACCGGCTACCTCTGAGCCGTACACAATTGATGCCTGTAGAAATCGTAGTCTATTATAATGAATATATGTCGAAGTTTTGGAAGCTCCTGATCCAGATTTGACAGTCTTTATTTTCTTCACCTCTCTCATATAATTATCCCGTAAACTCTTCCACTTTTTTTGCAGGGATGACGCTGAAAAAAAAAACAGTATTTAGTAATAGTTTATGTTTGTTTCCAGATATTTGGCCATTGGATGTTCATTTGGGACATTAAGCTACGACTATAGAATTGCCAAATCTACTGTGGCTACTATAATACCACATGTATGTGAAACTATTTGGAAAAAATTAAGGCCCGTTGTTATGAGTGAACCAACGAAAGAAAAGTGGTGTGAAATATCCACGATATTTGAAAAGAACTCAAAGTTTCCCAATTGTTTGGGAGCCTTGGACGGGAAACATATACGGTTAATCCAGCCTGAACACACGGGTTCTATGTATTATAACTATAAAAATTATTTTTCGCTAGTTTTATTGGCGCTAGCGGATGCAAACTATTGTTTTGTGTGGGTTGACATAGGTGCCTACGGTAAAAACAGTGACTCAGGTATATTCAAGAATTCTTCATTGTACAAAAAGCTGACAGAAAGGTCATTAGATCTACCTGAGCCAAAGGCATTGTTAATAAAAAATAGACCGACAACGTTGCCATATGTGATAGTGGCTGATGAAGCTTTTGGCATGATGGAGAATTTAATGCGTCCATATGGGGGAAGGTCACTAACTTATGCTAAAAAAATATTTAATTACCGTTTGACATTAGCACGCCGGTATGTTGAATGTACTTTTGGCATAATGTGCAATAAATGGCGCATTTTACACAGGCCGTTAGATGTTAACATCGGTTTTGCAGAAAAGATCGTAAAAGCGATATGTACACTAAATAATTATGTCAGAATCAGGGATGGCTACAATTTTGAAGACACACTTTATACGCCACCCCTGGAAAATCTAGCCTCACATTATACCGGACGTGCTGTGCGACAGGCGGATAATGTTCGAGTACATTTAACAAACTATTTCATTAATGAAGGAAAAGTAGATTGGCAGGATCGTTATATTTAACTTGTAACACAAACCGATTGTAAATGTAAATAAATATATATACTCACATAATATTTTCTTCTTTTCTTCATTGTCATGTCCTTCACAAAATATAAGGACGAGTTCTTCCCAAGCCCGTCTTCTCAAATTCTTATCTGAATAATCGCTACTTGTCATGTCCCATATCGCAGGACGTTTCTCTATTTCATCAATTAATAATTCCGTATTAAAAGCTTCGGTTTCCATTTCGGACGATTTTCGGACGAACTTGACGAACCCTAAAATACGTCTATCCGCGTCGAAAGCGCGCGCTCAACTGAACGGAAACATAGAAAACCAATGATCTCAAAGCGGCGTTGACGCGCGCTGACAACAGTCGAGCGCTAGCGCAGCGTTGAACGCGCGCGTTACTAAAACGCGCGTTAGCATGTGTACGGCCTGAATAAAATGTATGTAGTTGTAAACGCGCGTTATCAAAACGCGCGTTGAGCGCTTGTCATCTGAACCTACCCTTAGAGTTTGCCTCCCTTTTTGCGGCATCTTCGCATCTGAATTCTGATGGCGCGCAGCCTCTTCCCTCTTCTGATGCATGTGTGACGAGTATGTCAGACATCTGCATCCATCAAAAGGACGTCCGTAGGGTTCTGCGTAGCCTCGATGTGAACAAAGCGAGTGGCCCCGACGGGATACCAGCAATTGTACTTAAAACCTGTGCGCCTGAATTGTCTCCGATCTTGACACTCCTATATCGCCTTTCGATAGAGACTGAAAAAGTGCCGAAGGCTTGGAAGCAAGCCAACGTACAGCCCGTGCCCAAGCAGGGCAGTCTAGCTGACCCGGCCAACTACAGACCCATATCTGTAACGTCCATCCTCTGTAAGAGTATGGAACGTGTACTCAACGGTAAGCTCCTGGCATACCTAGAAGCGAACGACATCCTCAGTGACCGCCAATACGGCTTCCGCCGAAATCGGTCCACTGGGGATCTTCTAGCGTATGCCATTCACATCTGGAGTGAGGCCATCGAGAGACACGGGGAAGCGCTAGCCGTCTCCCTCGACATCTCGAAGGCTTTCGACAGGGTCTGGCACGAAAGCCTCATTGGTAAGCTTCCTTCCTTCGGTCTGCCTAGTGGTCTGTGTGATTGGATAGGGGACTTCCTGAGAGATCGCTCCATCCGAGTGGTTATCGACGGCTGCTCGTCCGGTCAGTTAGATATCAACGCCGGAGTCCCTCAGGGGTCAGTGCTCTCGGCAACATTATTCTTGCTGCACATTCATGATTTGCTAAAACCCGGCACCTTTGGGTACGCAGACGACACTGTTGCTGAGAGATACGTGTTCAGCGCACGGGCTACTGGGCCTCAGATTCGGTCTCTCCGGGAGGCCATGGTTGAACGCTTGAACCTGTCCTTGAAGGCGGTCTCCGAATGGGGTGATGCCAAATTGGTCAGTTTCAATGCTGCGAAGACCCAGGCGTGTCTTTTTTCCGCTAAAAAGAGCCAATTCCACCCGGCTCCTTCTTTCTGTGGTGTAACCGTGCCGATAACAGACCATCTCGAACTTCTCGGTGTTACGTTGACATCAACCCTCAACTTCGGTCCATTCATTGAGGCGAAAGCTCAGTTAGCTGCAAAAAAGTTGGGGATTCTTGCTAAGGTGAGACGGTACTTCACGCCTGAACAGCTGCTCAACTTGTATAAAGCGCAAGTTCGGTCATGCATGGAGTACTGCTCTCACCTCTGGGATGGATCTGCCAAATACCAGCTTGATGCACTTGAGTCGATCGACAGACGGGCCAAAAGGCTTATTGACAACGATGCACTGGTCGCCTCAAAGCTCCAGAGCCTCGAACATCGACGCCGAGTTGCCAGCCTGTCGGTTTTTTATTGGTTACATTTCGGGGAGTGTGCGACGGAACTGCACAATTTGATTCCGCCCTTTCCATCATCGGACAACAAGACGTACGGCCATGCCCCATCGGTACATGGTGAACATCCCTCCCATACGCACAAAGCGTTTTGCTAATACTTTCATTGTGCGTACAGCTAAGGAGTTGAATTCCCTTCCGGGGTCTTTGTTTTGATAGCTACAACCTTGGGGTCTTTAAGTCAAGAGTGAATAGGTTTCTTCTAGGCAAGCGTGCTTCATCGTAGACCACGTCATCGCTTAACATCAGGCGAGATAGTGGTCAAACGCGAGCCTATAGAATATTAAAAAAAAAAACAGCTGGGTCGTTCTAACTACGTTGCTATCTGAGCGATTGTGGCGCCCTCATTTATTTTCTACTCTTTTATGTCGCACTGTACCTAAGATAGCGAAGACAAGAAAACCTAGCAATTGTTGGAGTAGATCTATACCCAGCAGGGGCCTTACCTAAAATAAAATACATAAATATTTGTAGGTAATGTTAAGAGCTTTTATATATGTTAAGGAAATAAAAGGTTTAATTATTATCGACTACCTCATTACCTCAGTGAAGCTTGCCGAGAAGGCTGACTGAATATATTTGCTGCCGAATACTCCCAATAGTTTGCCATATACTCGACATATTTACTTTGATTTCCACACAAACCTGAACATGTCTGACACAACCGTCGAAGTCGTACGGTCCCTTGTGCGAGTTGGACGCCTTGAGCTTGATGTTGTGTTCCCCTCTGACGTCATCCGCGATGTCCGCCACGTCTTCCTTGTGGCGCGCGTGCGACACTTCTTGCGCTAAAGACTTCGCTGCGTCTACGGTCTTCTTTACCGTGCTGCCGAAGAAACGTTTTAACCTGGAAAGGGTAGGCTGAATATAATCGGCATGCCCTAGAACCAAAATTCGAAGACATGTGACATCTACCAAACCGCACTGGGCCCGAATGATGGATTAAGGCCCATCCCCTCTCTCACAGAGAGGATGCCTGTCTCCCAGCAGTGGGAACATTAAAAGGCTGATCATGATGATAAATCGGAACAGGTAGTGCAATTTAGGATCAAGTCACACCCACGCCGAGTCGAACAGTCAATATAAATTTTCGGTAGAAGAATGTGCATTACGTTCGATAGCGGTCAATATACTAGTTTTTTCTTCTGAGCCTCCAGGACTTCTGAATGTTAACTGCGATATTAACGTATTTTATAGCATGTCAATATTAAGATACACTCGAATAAATATTTAGACTCGTCTCGATGAAAGACTTATCGAGACGAGACACGACTTCCTTTTCTTTCAATCACTTCTCACACATTCCATCCATAATATTAGAATTAGTGGTAATAAATTAAACTCAAAGTAACAAACTAGTTATATTATAAGCACGGTTTAGTAACAAGAGAAAAAAAACAAGCGTTAAAAACACACTTTTCAAAATTTATACTTTTATTTGTTTGTAAGTGGCTCCGCTATCTTTGCCAGAAAATGATTCTTTCGTTTTTGGAGAAGTATTTAGGTACAGTTTTCTTAGTTATATTCACCTTAGTTGAAGCTTTTTTGCCAATAATCACCACAAAGGGCCTGTGTTAGTATTCAGTCGGCGCATTTCGATTATAATAATTTGAACTTGACGACTCGATATTAATATTACCGGCGAAAATTAATTTAAAACCAAATTGTTATTATTTTGAAAATAAATAAATCTTTCATGACTTATAACCAAAAAGTAAAGCTTGAGAGCGTTTCCACATTATCCGTAATGGTACGAAATGTACGATATCAAGTCGGCGTCCGATAAGGATATCGACTTAGCGTACGAAAACGATATAAAATCGGAGTCCGACAACGATATGAAATCGGCTTCCGATAACGATATCGAGTAGGCGTCCAACAACCATAACAAAACGGCTTCAAACGACGATATCAAATCGGCGTCCGACACCGACATCGAGTAGGCGTTCGATAACGATAATTATCCAATTGGCGTCGATATCGATGAAGTCGGATAGTGTGGATATATTCTGATAGCGATTACGCGTTAGTCGCCAAACTGTCACCTGAAGTTCATATCGTGAGTCAATCTCTTGTTTATGTTGTCCTGCGAATGACTTTTGACCAGTTTCGATGTGCTCCTAGAGTGAACGTGGGAAGGAAATAATGCTTTTAGTTTACCAAGTGATAGGAATTTAAAAAAACCTCCAGTTTCTCGATCAAAATCAATGTGACAACTGACAAGTTCGTTAGCGATGGAGGACTTCTAGGGACGCCCTCTGCCCATCTAGGGGACAAAATGTCAAGTGCGCGTAAGCTGCTGTGATTGGTTGAATCAATTGTTAACAACCAATCCCAGCAGTCCGTTTAGTCGGAGGATGCTCCTTATGGTGGTTGCGGAACTTTCTACCCTTTTTCACCTATTTACTTAATCATGAGATCTCACATGTATCCCCTTTTTACAGTCCGTTCAACCGATTTTGAGTTCTATCCCGTAAATATGTGGATGGTATAAAAAGTATAAACATGTTACCAAAACTGACTGTTTAATACAGCTGCCATTTGTCATATCACCAACGCAATAGAAGTGGAAATCCGTTGAACGGGCTGTAAAATGGCCTTATTTAAATGTCTAGTGTTTTCTTAAATGGAGTATATATAAAAAAAAACCCAATAACACTTTGCCTGTTCCGGGAATCGAACCCATATTTTTTCGGCTTGGGGTGGGTGGAGTTGTCTGTCAGACTGTTACTGACTAAATCCACCTCGGTATTTCCCCGCACACTTGTGTCTGCGGGAGCGTTTGTGACTTCTGCTGCCCCGGAGGAGCGCTACACCGCTTTCTGCAGGCTTCGTCCCGGGTAGTCGTAGTGGGAATCGAACCCAACCTCTTACTGTTTTTGTGTTACTTACTTCTCCGTCTTCCTCTTGATGCCGGTGGTCTGTCTGTCGGCGGACTCGCGTTTTATCTCCTTTGCTTCATCCTCCGCACCGCCCGCACACACACTCTCACTCTCTTCGTCCGTTTCTCTGCAAAAAAATAGTGCCTATGTCAAATATATAAAGTTATTATACAGGGTTATTGAGTAAGCGTGGTGATTAATGCTCGTGCCTTCTCTGTATGAGAAGAGGCCTTTGTCCTGTTGTTGGACAGTAACAGCTGGTATTATTATTTATTATGCAGGTTATTTGTAGAACACTAATAACCTTTAAGAGGAAACGGGGACAGAGAGCGCCGACTGAATTTCCTTAGTAAAAAGTCATAATTCAAGGTTTGGCTCTCGTCTCTTTCCTCCTGCAATATTGGACCAATGTAAAAGATATTCCGTAAACTGAAAATTAAAGATATATACTATGTCCCTATGTTTTCCTTTTTGATGGTACATTATCTTTAGAAGCACTAGAGCCCTCAAAAAATGCTCAAAATTGCGCTGTCAACAGAGGCTTAGTGTACAAATTTGACAAATATACATGAAAAAAGGTAAACATAGGGACGTAGTATATATCTTATTTTACCAGTTTATAGAATATCTTTTAAATTGGTCCAATATTGGAGGAGGAAAGAGACGAGAGCCAAACCTCGAATTATGACTTTTACTAAGGAAATTTAGTCGGCGCTCTCTGCCCATATTACCTCTTAAGGGGGTGAAAGCACTCACGATTATAAACGATTTTTACGTCTACTCCCTAAGCACGAAGTCCGTAGTTTCGGCCTTCGTTACGGGTGTTTCCTACTCCGTATCACCTACGGACGGATGACTATTTCGGGGCCCGAACTAAGAATGAATGAAAACACAATTTGACAGTTGTACCTATTCCCGATGTGTTTTTACCGGTCCGAAAATTTTTACTGAGCTCTTGTTTTTTTCACTCCGAAGTTTCGGAGTAATTTCGGACGGGGCCCGTAACTTCGTTGACGGAGATAGGGAGTAGACCCCTGGTCCGGGCAAATGCCCGATAGTTGCTGTCGGACTGCTGCATATGATTAATTCACGCCGAAAACTTTGCTTGCGTGAAAGATTTTGTGATCTACTTCGTACGTGGCGCCATATTATGTCGCTATATTCTTTTACCCTTTGAAAGGTCGTTAGTGTTTTAAAAATAAACCTGTATAATAAAATGCAAGGCGTTGACAAACGCATTTTTAAAACTGCCAAACAAGATGTCGTGTAAAATCAAAACCTATGTTTCATAAATATATCGTTAACTATGAATTTTGAGGCCTTAATATTTTATATGTTTTTTAATGACTACTAGTGTACTATGCGAGAAACTGTAAAAAAACTGATGTAATTGTATGTAGCTAGGTAACATGAAAACGATTATACTAGGCTGTAATACAGGATACATTCTGAACTGGGGCCGTACTACTCGTATAGTGCCCGGCACTAAGTTGGCAAGGTTTTGTCGTAGTGGGGGTTAATTCGCGCATATTCCGCGAACTGACCAACCACCATATAGAGCGAACAGCACGTGGACGCGACACGATTCGTCAGTCGATCCTTGTGTCATCTGACCAACCAATCGCGCGCTCGGCCCGGTCCTAAACGTTCCCCGCGCCCCGCGTCACTACCAAGGATACCTAAAAAACAACTACTGCGCATCTAACGACTCTTGCCAACTTACGAATTACGATTACTTAGGTGAATATAACGTGTCAACGTCATCTTAATGCCGCTGTGAAAAAGGGATAGTGCTATTCGTCCTGTATAGCTCCGTCTCTCCCTCACAGTGGATCCATGATAGTTTTGACATGTCACAGTAAGGCCCCTGACAGTAACACTATCATCGCACGCGCTAAAAGCAAGCTTTTTTGCCATATTAGAAAACACTCCAAAATCAGAAAGATTTAAAAGCTCAATAAAATTTGTTGAAGCAAAAAATGCATTTTTATTGTGTTAGTGCAAAAAGTGTCTTCTCTGTATGAGGAGAGGCCTTTGCCCTGCAGTGGGACATTAGCAGACTAGTATTATTATTATATTGAAAGTGCAAATTGCTCGTGCGCAAATTGCGATACTGCATTTAAAAAAAAGCTTTGGCGAAATTCAGTGAAATTCTTTCAAGTTATTCAGAGCAATATTGTTATGAAATACTCGATACTGTACGTGTTAAACCGGGCGTCGCATAACGTGTTATCTGTGACAAATATATCTAAATTCTAAGAAAAGTGCCGTTAAAATATATCAAATCACAATATTTGTTCTTCAGATAAAATTTGCCTGAAATTTGATAAATCAGCCCTTATATCTTGAAATAGCATTGCAGCCTTGGGAAACGGGGTGTGTCGAATATTAACAATATGTGTTACATTAGTATAACTACGTTCATAAAAACCTAATTTTATTCAGTTCAAACCTCAAACACAAACATGAATTTACAAGCTATTAAACTTAAAGTAGGATTGCCAGACGGATAAAATGGGTTTTATGGTGTTTTATGGACATGACATGTACCTATGCATGGGATATTGATATAATTTAATGTCAAATTGTCTTCTTGTTTCGTTCCCATGAAATTTGGAGTGACCACAAAGAAATATTCCCATATTTGAAAAATCCAGACGGACGACGGTGCGGGCAAAACTTTCCAAATTAATGATACTAACTAATACTGAATAAGTGGAGTATAATGGATTTTTGACACTACTACAAGACTACTCAAAGCTACAATCCTAAATTACTAGAGATCTATCTAAAGCTTTTTTTCAGTATAAACTTTTAAAAAAGTTGCCAAATTAAAATAAAGGATTTTGTTTGTGTTAGTCTGGCAACCCTAACCGCAAGCGGCAAACTAAGCAGTGATAAATTGATAAATAAAAGACCTAGTCTCTAGACTGAGGTTGGACGAGTGTTCGGACTTCCACGTCAGGTTTAGAGTGGACATGTTCAGACGACGCCGCCATGACAGCCGGCGCTTGCTGTCAACTCTGAAAATGTCATTTCTGATTTCCATTTCACTTAATAAATAAATTGGCGTGAGCTTAGTGATGCGTCTGTCTGCCCGACTTACGAGTCGAAGATCGAAACCAGGCAGGCGCATTACTTTGAGTAATTTATTTCATCAACACTGCTCTCAAAACTGTGAAAAAACCGGCATGTCCTAGATCTAAAATTCGAAGACATAGGTATGACATCCACAAACCCGCACTAGGCCCGTTTGGTAGACTATGGCCAATACCCTCTCCAAGAGAGGAGATCTGTGTTCCAGCATTAGGAACATTATGCCTTATGAGCTTAGTGAACGAAAAGGACACTAAGATAACGTTAGCCTTGATTGAGTTGTCTTAACTCTGACGTTGAGGAAAATCAGACAGTTTACTTAACACACTAAAAAGGCTTAATAATCGCACATTATCTAAGTCAACAACGTTTCTAAAACTTCAAATGTACCATAGAGCGGAAAAGTCGTAACAGATATTAGTGTGTCTTTAAGAAATTGGCTTTGTTTTTAAACCTTTAAACAAACGTAATTACAACTTCTAAAATGCTGCAAAATACGATGCATCGGCCCGCGGTCGTTCGAACTCGGTACCGCGCACGCAATTTTGTAATAGGCCTCCTAAAATTGTTTCAGCTACATAGAATGGAATGTTGCAGATGCAGTGTCGCTAGCAACATGTTATAGTTCTGTATTGACTATTGATGTTAAGCAAAATAACATCTCGTAACATCAAAAGTAAAAGGAAACAATGTCGCGCAATTGTTGGAAAAAAAATGAACAATAAATGCAGATTTTTCGTTACCTCTGGTTGTCGTCGTCGTTGGCGCGTCCGATGTACTCGGAGGTGAGGCGCATGATGTGCAGCGACAGCGGGTTGATGCACTGCGGCAGCTTGTGCTCCGCCACGCTCAGCGGCACGCGCTCGCCTGCACAGTGCACAGTGCACGGAGACCATACAATGTTACTGCACGGGCAAACTGTTCACCTGGCGCTGTCACGTCACTCTGACGTTCGACTCTCGCTATTGGCGCACGAGGCGAGCAAGTATTCTAGCGAGGTGCACAGTTATTTTGACAGTGTTGTACTTAACGAGTTGGTTACGCGTTCAAGTCGAACCACTGTTACTGTCGCAGCGAGAGTTGACAGACTGTTACTCAGACGCATAAGCGACGCGTATTTCAAGGCGCTTAGGACGTTTTTTCTACGAATTTCAGTGTTGTGGTGCTGGGTTTCAATACAAAGTGGTTTAGAATGAATTTTCCTGATTTTACAATATGTGTGACGTGTACTAACCGGTGTCGAGGTTGAGTACGGTGACCTGCTCGAGGATCTCGATGTCGGACAGCTGCTGACCCGACACGGTGCGCGTGCGCAGCGCCAGCCCCAGCGCCGCCTCGTCGCCCGCTGAGCGGCGCCGCGCCCCGCCCAGAGACTCCGAGTTGCTGCGCCTGCCAACACACTCTTTGATATCACGGACGCCATATTTTTAAAATATCGTGAGTAGTCTTGAGTATCATCATCATCATTTCTGTCGAAAGACGTCTACTGCTAGGCATAGGCCTCCCTCAAACGTCGCCACAGTAGGATCGAAAAGTACTGGAGTGGCGACAGCGAACCGAAAGACACAGGGTTGGAAGGCCTCCCTCTAGGTGGACCGATGACCAAGTTAAGGCTGCAGGCATCGGCATCGGGCAGGCAGTGGATGCGAGACGCACGGGATCGATCTTGAATACAACTTTATTATTTTTATATCGTACAAGAACTAGTCAGATATAAAAATAATAAAGTTTATAGAATTTTCAGCGCCTGAATGACGTTCTCTGAAAATCATTCGTCACCGTATAATTGCCACTGCTTTCGCTGGGGCTGATACGAAAATGAGGTCGACATCAAAATCCAACAAGGGCCGCATTATAACTTGTCAATGTCATTATGATTATATTGTGAAAAAGGATCATGCTCTTCGTCCTGTATAGCTCCGTCTCTCTCTCTCTCACAGCGGAACCATGATAGTTTTGACACATCAGAGTAGGGCAGTTACTTTGCTTCGACTCCGGCTCCAATAAGACGGAACTTCCGATTGATATTGCACCTCCAGTTTCGACACTTTAAATTGGAAGTTGAACCGGTGGTCTGCGCCTGGTGGCTGCGGTTATGTAGATTCATATTTTTTTTATTGAAATTAAAGATAAACTGCCACCACCTCCGATTCCGGTTCAGACACTGACAAACCAAATTAAAAAATCCGACTCTGACTTTGGTTCCAATTAAACCTCTTCCAAAACATCCCTACATGAGAATAAGGTATCATCCCCAGGAGTTGGAGAGCTGGGTGTTACCTGGCGGCGGCGGTGCGCGGCGCGGGCTGCGTGCTGCGGCCCTCGCTGTGCGTGCGCACGCCGCGGTCCTCGCCGCGGCATAGGCACGACTCTGCGGGACAAGTATTACTTTATGGAGATATATCACAGAACATGGAACCGAAAATTCTTGGATTGCATTTCACGTAATTTGTCCCTTTCGGATCAGGGTTCTTTAACACTTCGTACGTATTTTTTCTGAATGTGACAATTTATTTTTTCGAAGCCATCTTTTCAATTCTGTTGTATTTCTTAAGGACTTTGGGTTTTGGAGGGCGCAGGGATCGCATCAACCAACCATTATATTAACCATATAAGCTTTCGTTTTAGACGTTTAACGGCACGGGAAGTGTCAAGCTATTTAATAGCCAAGGAATTCGGATGTATGGCTAAGCGTTCAGCATAACTTGTGTTCTTTTTTTTTATAGGTTTCCGTACCCAAAGGGTAAAATGGGACCCTATTACTAAGACTTCGCGATTCGTCTGTCAGTTTGTCTGGCTGTCTGTATGTCTGTCACCAGGCTGTAACTCATGATAACTAGACAGTTGAAATTTTCACGGATGATGTATTTCTGTTGCCGCTATAACAACAAATACTAAAAACAGAATAAAATAAATATTTTGTTGGTCTCCCATTCAACAAACGTGATTTTTTTTGCCGTTTTTCGCGATAAGGGTACGGAACCCTTCGTGCGCGAGTCCGACTCGCACTTGGCCGGTTTTATCCCTTTATAGTTAGGCATGTTTACAAGGTGCATTTACGATTGTCCGCATTGCATTTTGTGCTCTTTTTGTCAATAAACGCAATTTTCTTTTAATAATGTACCTTTATGCGGGTCGTCTGTGGTGTCTAGGACTGGAGGTACGGCAGCGGTCGCCGCTGTACTGCTGCGCGACGATTCGCTGGTGCGTTCGCTGGAGCGAGACTCATGCAGGCTCAACGAACATCTGTCACTCGCTGCAAACACCACGACATCGTCAACATAATTTGAGCGCAAATCGAAACATGTGTAGTACTCCGAACCATCAAAACGGAACCAACCGAGATTTTTTTCCAACACTTCCTAAAATATTCCGCTGTAATGTTTACGGCAAGTGCCATACATTTTTTTTTAGTAAACTGCCTCGATAAACAAGTGAATTTTATAACTTTACGCCGTTTAGTTTCCAAAGTTATGGGAATATTATGATAAATTGTTATTCAAGGGATTTATTCGTCCATAAGCAATCAGAAAATCATCAGTTTATTATCCAGAGTGGAGTAGATTTCTCACAACAATCAGTTCTTTTTATTGAGGTCAAAAATCCAGAGAGGTATTAAAAAGTTCGATAACTCGAATACATTAAGATTGAAGACATTGGATCCCAAGTAAGCTTCAAATTAGCTCTAGAAAATCCCATTTCAGGGAACGCACCATTTACCCTGTTTAGTATAAATGTAGATATTTATATATCTGTGTTACTTATGTAAACTCAACTATCATAATATATAAATAGAGGTTAATTAAAGCTAGTAAGTTACCGTATCTGGAATGTGACAATTCCAGCGAGTCCTGGAACTCCCTGGTGAGCGACTCGATGGTGCTGGCCGGACTGGGCAGCGCCATGCTCTGGTTCGCGGCGCTCGGCGGCACGGGCTGTAGGGGAAATAACATATGTGAATACGGCGCCCGTTCACGAATATGACGCATGGATTAGCACCAACAAATAAATATGCAGTTGTCTCTTTCTAGAATTCTGGGGTCGTACTCTGAAATGTCTAAATCATCATGGTTTCGCTGTGAGAGAGACGGAGATATACACGACGAATAACATTATCCTCTTTTCACAGCGGAATAGGGTAGATGACAAAAGCAAACTATTTAGTCCGTTAGTTAGATTACCTAAAAATATTGAGCACGTATTTATTCTTTTACCACGTAAATAAAAAATTACGACGAAACGCGTTGAAATATCATGTGACGTCACGCCGTGCTACACTTCTACTGACAAAGTGACGTCACAAGCCCCCATTATCTTTGTAAACTTTTATTGAAGTGACAACGTCTAATAAATCGATGAACGCCGGCTGCACGCACGAAAAAGGATGACTCAATGTAACGTTACGCTCATTGTAACGTTATAATCGTAACTTTACAATGACGTTAATTGTATCGTTAAGTATGCAATCATTTCATCAATGTTGTGTATGACGTTGTCACGTTAAAGTATCGTCCGTAAACCGACTTTACAGACAACCATTTTTTTATTTAATAAAGCATAAACTACGTGTACAATATTATTTGATAATCTCACTCAGGGACTAAATAGAATTATCATTTTTATACCCAGGAAACATCTTTATTATATTGGCGTTGACACGTTATAGTACGGGCCCTGATTGGGCCACGTCACAGGCTTTCAGTGACATTGTCGTCACTTAGAATTAAAAAAGAGGCAGGTATTTATACAATCGCTTTTGACTGCAGAGCGGTCAATTTTGTAGCGTTGTAAACTGTACAACCGCACACTTCACTTAACTTCACTGTACATTGTACAGTGAAGGGTCAAAAGTGTAGTCGCATTCTCCCACAGCTTAAGTGCCTTTCATTTCTTTGTAGATGACGTTCGCTGGTCTGCAACTAATTTAATCTAAAGGATAGATTAAACTAATCTTGGACCATTGACTTTTTTCTAAAACGATATTTATATGCACTTAATCTTTGAAATGTGCGACTGCACTTTTGGCTACTAGCGGTAGCGCGATGTAGCGGTAATCGTCGGTGTCGGTGGTGCACACGCTGAGGTTATACATGAGGACACTTGAACTCACCTAAACGACGAGCGAGTCCAGCTGCAGCTTGTCGCGGCGCGCGATGTTACGGCACTCGTCGATGTCGGCGGTGTACACGCTGAGGTTAATAATGAGGACACGTGGACTCACCTCGACGACGAGCGAGTCTAGCTGCGGCTTGTCGCGGCGCCCGATGTAGCGATACTCGTCGGTGTCGGTGGTGCACACGCTGAGGTTATCGCCGTCTGTTGTCGACAGCGACTGCGAGCCGTGCAGCTTGTCTACACACATGACAATATGTTATTTTATTATTTCTCGTAAATCTTGTGATTGTGTTTGCAATAATCCAATGACATTTGCAAGTGTTAGGCCCAAGGCACATTGACGCACATTCGAGCCGTAGCGAAGCGTAAAATTTTCTAGGAAGCGCGCGTATACACTGGTCTTCAATCGTATTTAAGTAACAGTGAGGGACTCGCAGACCCGAACGTAGATTTGAACAGTTCGGTACGCACGAATCGGTAATGACTCATCTTTTATTATATTGATAGAAATCTATGAATAATGTTTTGGAGATAGGGTCAATATGTACAGTCAAGGGTCAAAAGTGCAGTCGTACTCTATCAAAACTAGTACCTAAAATTTCTTTGTAGACGAAATTCAACGGTTTACGACTATTTTTATCTAAACCATAGACTTTAAAGTACAGATTAAACTAGTCGTGTATCGTTGACCATATTCTTAGTTTTGGTAAAGTAAGCGACCTTCCTGAAAGGTCTACTCAATTCAATTTATACCATTCCGATAGTTGATTTAAATTGCAGCCACGTTCACATGGACGCAATGGGATGCAATTCGACAGATTTACACTTGTACTTACGACAAATTTTCTGAGAAAATACGTGTATGATACCGCCTATCGAAGCCATTTAAAATGCGTCGCGCCATCAGGAAGGTCCCTGAGACTGCACTTTTGACCCTTGACTGTACATATCTAGATTGTCGCTTCGAGTGTGCGTCAGTGTGCCTTGACCGTCCTGAGGTTTTAGACAAGAGACATTCTATCAAAAAAAAGCGTCGCAGTAGCGATTGGAAAAATACCAAAAATTTACATTTTGGCATTCGACATCGCTAATGACCCTTTGTCTAGAGCCTCGGGTGTGATGTATACGCACTCCTCTTCCTGCGGCGCGGCGGCGCGACAGGTTGCGGCGCACGCGGCTCGCCGGGGGCGGCGCCGCTGACGGCCACGATGGCGCCCCCGCCGCGGTTGTGCTTCAGGCTGTTGGCCTTCGTGCTCGCTATCACGTCCGGCTCTGCCATCGCGAGCACTGCACCCAACCCAAGGGATTATTCAGGTATTACGTAAGAAATATTTTTCAGGGTTCTTCATTGTTATTCATGAGCAACAGTTTATTAGGTAATATCAATTATTTCTAGGCTTGCCATTACTGTTCAATTTTGTAGAAAAATTAGAAAAAAAAACATGCTGACGTAATCACAATCCTGACCATCCGTCTCCCATGTCAGTGTGCTTGGCAGTTTACCGGTAGACTTTTTAAATAATATTTCGATTTCGAACTTGAGTTGTTAAATTGTTATTTGTAGATACAGCGCGATTTCTAAAGGCGAGTCCTCACTGGGAGCATTCTTTCGTGAGCATTTGTAATCAAGCAATCGTAGCCGAGCAACAAATGCTTCCCAGCGAGCCCAGCATTCACTTTCGAGCACAACTATGAACGTTCGAGTCGAACGTTCCCTTGCAAGCTTGGACCATTCGAATTTCGAATACGATCTCGTTAAATGTCATTCATTCGATAATACGATTGACCAAGAAGATCAAAAACACCAAGGAACTGTTCCTTGTTTTACAAGTGGCCAGTAATATTCCTACATACATACTTATTGATTTCATTATCTGAGTACTCGCTTTCGAGCGTTTTATTTGCGTGAATTTGAATGCGAGCCGTTTCCGCGAAAATCGTTGCGACGTCCACACCGGCCGAAGATCGCGCTTGAGTGTAAGCTTTGTAACGCTCGGCTCAACGTCCACATCACTCAAATATTCGACGTCAAATGCTCATTACACGGGAATGCTCTCAGTGAGGACGTTCCTTTAGCGGTAAGTTGGTTGCGTATTTCAAGTTGTAGATAGTGAGTTCTGATTTGCGATTGACCGTACCTAATGAGAATCATCTACATCAATCAACCTTCCTAACCTTTACCCAACCACAGATAATATAATACTAGCATACAGCCTCATCCCATACAAAGAAACCGTGCCGACGTAATTGGCGTTTTTCGTCTGATTAAACTAATTATTTTTTGTACATCGATCGCGTTCGATCCCTTTCCACGGCGATAGATAGATGGCAGCGACTTGCAAGTGAGAGGGTTTACTCGGTTCAAGAATATTTTTTCTTCAAATTTAAACAATCGAGTGGAATGCCTCAGAAATTTAAAACCATAGCCTTAAAGCCATCTATTGGAATCAATTTTAAATGATCCATTTAAATAATCTTTGAAATGTGAATTAAGAGCTCAATATTATAAATTATATAATTATGTGCTTAGGAGAGGTAATTAAGCAAGAACATACAATTTTGATGTAAAATTCCAGAAAATGTTCATATTTTTTTCAATTCAATAACAAATCGGTGCATATCGCGCCATCTAGTGATATTTATTTGAAGCAAATTTTCTTTAATAGCGCTGTGACCCTGTGACCCAACTATGTTGGGATCGTGCTAACAATACTCTTTGCCAAGACTGGTATCAGAGTATCTAGACTTGTAGACTGTCGAAGATCTACAAATCTTAAAGTGTGTGTCTGTTAGAATCACCTATAACATCACAAAATATACTTTTTTTTTTTCTTTTTTTTTAAAACGTTGCCCCACACTAGGTATTTCTCCTGTATCGTGGGTGCGTTTACAAACATACAATTTCACATACACAAACACCCAGAGCCGGAACAACTATTTGTAGATCATACAAATATTTGTTCCGTGCGGGAATCGAACCCGCGACACGCAGCGCAGCAGTCAATCGCTCAACCACTGCGCCAACCGTGTCATCACGGTTCACGGTTCACGGGTCATACTGACCATTCTGAGTTCTAGCTTCAACGGCGAGTTGTTCGTCGGATATGGTAGAAGGCTCTCTCGAAGACGCCGCTGGTACCGCAGCAGTATCGCGGATGTTCGCTGCAAACAAACATATTTTTTACATTTTATCATATGAGTATTACTGAAGCAAAGCAAAGGAAATAGAGTAGTATAGGGACTCCATTTTCCACGCTTAGACTCTCATTTGGTCTGTTGTACATGGGGGGTCCTGGCTAACACAACCTGCCTAGCTCCACCCAAAAGCACAGAAGCTTCCTGGGAGCTTTACAGCGGAGCAACCTCACTGTTCCGAGGATTTGTTCATGTTGAGAAGCCACGGCCTCGCATTCCAGGATGACGTGGGCGGCTGACTCCTCGGTTTTAAAACTACCACTGCAAAAATGGGCCTATGTCTGTGGAGCCTATGTTAAAGAGATATTTGTTTAGGGAGCAGCGACCCGTACTTGTCCCTATGATCATTCTAAGGTTATTTTTAATAGGCTGAGAGCTCGTTTAATTAATCATGGGCGAGCTAGATCATTATAACTTACAGTGTGACTCCGAAGCGCCGCTGAGTATCCTGCCGATCCTCCCAAGTGACGTCATACTCTGCAGGCTCATCGTGTCATGCGCTATTATCCTGTAAATATTCACAACATCAGTGACTATATAAGCAACTTCAACTTCAGGCTCTTTGCTGGAGATAGTTGAGCTCACAATGATTGATGCTTGTTTAGTTTTATCCCTCCCAAAGATGGCGGACCAATTATTTATTATGCAACGCCATGACATGGGTATCAAATGAAAGGGTTTGCTGAAATACGAAAAAAGTTTGGTTTTGATTATTTTTTATCCTTTTTATGACAAAATAACAAAAATCGCTTTCCATATTGCCATATTTTATCCTTAAAGCTATGGTCATACACAGAAGCGAATACTCGCTGCGAGTAGCCATCCCGCTCAGCAGGCCGCTCCAGGCAACACTCGTGCAGAACTCGATGTGTGTGCCAGGTAGCCAGCGAATACACTCGCAGCGAGTATTTGCTATGTGTGACCATAGATTAACAAATAAAAATAAAAACAAGAACAGAGTTAGTTTTAATTCTAGTGAATTTTCAATTTATTAGGAGCTGTCAAAAGCTGGGCGGATTGACTATGTCACTGTCGTGCAGAAGAATATTAAGCCATTAAAATGTTGATTATGCTGCTGCCTGTACTAGTCTTCAAGAAACCCAAGGAAGACAGGAGTTATTTTAATTTCTTAAACCATATAGCAGCTATGACCTACTTGAATGGGTGTTCAGATGTGAATGTCTGCTGATCTACTGATCCAGTGGCATCGGTCACCCCTTCATCTTCCTCCTCAGTCTGCATGCATCGACGTAACTCCTGGAACCTTCGACGGCCTTGCACCACCTGCAAAAGAAAATATGTCCACTGATGAAATCAACTGTATCTGGTTAGACTGGATACAGATAATGATTACTTGAAACGAGATAGAGTAATATGACTTTTTATTAAAAACCCATTATTAACCGCGACTCTTGACGCATGGGCGCACAGTTGGCGCAGTGATTGAGCGATTGACTTCTGCGGTTTCGATTCCGACACGGAATAAATATTTGTATGACCTACAGATAGTTGTTCCGACTCTGGGTACTTGTGAATGTGAGTTTATATTAGGGATGTATCCCTAATATAAACTCACATTCATATTTTTTTGGTCTATTCATATGTTTTTGGTCTAATTCCCTATGAAATAGACGTAACAGAAATCACCAGGCGAAGTATCACAGGGGTGGCGAGGTCATGCCCCTGGGTGTCCACCATTGAACAAGAACAATGATGGACAGTAATGACCTCCTGCGTGTTTGTGCCGTGCGCGGGGACCCGTAAAGAGGGATGAAGGGATCCTGGTGGTTGAGTGGAGCAGGTTGCACACAACACACCACTTTGGCCTGGATTTCTTCGGACACGGGAGGTCGTGGGAGTAGCTTACCACGATCAATCGGCTGAGCTCTCCTTCTGAGAGTATAGGCGAGGTGCGTGGGGTCCACTGATGTCGTCCTTGGACGGCTGAAGTGGTGGTGAAGGTCACGCTGACGGTGTAAGGGAGGGCTGTTCTGTTCAAGCCAGCCCAAACGAGCACCTGATGTCGCACTGTAAGCCAGCCCTGCGCACCTATATCTCAATGGTAGTCCTAACGCCCACCTTGAGTGGTGGGTCGTTCCCAGTTGCGGGCTCGATGGAGGGTGGGAGCCGGAGAGATGAATTTTAGAAAAACATTCAATGGATTTTGTAAAAGCCTTGAATTCTTCGGGGGTGGAGTCGGCGAAAGCTGACGATACTCCGAAGCGGGGTGCTCCTAGCACTCCGCTTGCCCCTGGACCTGCGGCTCACGCCGTAGAATCCAGCGCGGGCACCAATTCGACTGCGGTGAAAACTGCAGTCTGGACAAAGACGCATTCCCTTGGGAAACCCACGGCTAACGCCACGGGCCCCAGTACGGGTAGCGCCATTAAGCGGGGTGCACCTAACACTCCGCTTGCCCCTGGACCTGCGGCTAACACCGCGGGCTCCAGTGCGGGCACCGGTCCGGCTGTGGCGAGAACCGCAGCTAAGACCAACAAAAAGTCCCTACATGATCGACATAAGGGCTCAGGGCTGAAAGGGACCAGCACTGAACCTTACCCTCCTTTGGCGAAAGGTAAGGGGCCGGCAATGAGTCATCCCTCTGCCGACTCCAACCTTTCCAAACACCCTCTTCCCAGTCCTTCCACTTATACGACACCACAAACCGGGGGGGCAACCGCCACCAGTCAAACGGGGGCGGCGGCCGAAACCTGGCGAGTGCAGATGTATAAGGGCAAGGGTAAGGGCAAGAAAAGTAAAATACAAACCCAAGACCCTTGCCCTAACCTATTGGTACAAGCGACCCCTCAGGTCCAGGGTATCAAGGGGGATGGCCTGACGCGGAAAGAGAGGCGCCAGCAAAAAAGAAAGGGGAAAGGCAAAGTCTCCCAGCTAGGGCAAGCTGCCAAGACTGGCTGTCTGAACTTCTCGGAGGGGAAGCGGTCGCAGACTGCGACCGAAGACAGCCATCCAGCGGCAGCAGGACCAGCGCAGACGGCTGGCACGTCGCGGCAGGGCGCTCGGAAGGGTCAGGCCGTGGCCAAGCGGGCTCTCAACGAGACCATGTCGCCTCGAGGAGAGCACAAGCGGCTGCGGCTTGATCAGTCCGGGCGGGCTGAAGCGACGAGCTATGCCCGAGTTGCAAGCGCCCACCTGTGCGTCGCAGTAACCTGCGCCAGCACGGGAATTATCAGCCTTGAGGTGTCAAACCTGATCCATGACGAGATCCAAAGGCTGATAATGGAGGAGGCGTGGTCACCCGAGAGGGAGACTTCAGAGCGGCAAATACCGTCCTTCGTCGCCAGGCCGAAATTCGGCAATGGGGCGCTCAAGCTTTGGTGTAGCGATGAGTACACCTTAGCTTGGCTCAAAAGGACGGTCTCCAGTATGACTCTCTCGGTTAGCACCCAGCTAGTCGTCAAGAGCCAGGCTGAACTGCAGAAGCAGGTGCGATGTGGAATCGCAATCCCAGACGACAGAGGGGTCTACAAAGATGTCACCATGGTGGGTAGAACCCTATGGTACCAGAACTCCTTTGTCGACATCAAAAAGTGGGTGCTCCTGCGTTCGGAGAGGCAGAAGACGGGCTGGTTCGTGGTGCTGGGGGTTCCCGAGGACCACATCCCGGCCTTGATGTGCGCCGAGCGCAGACTGTCATTCGGTCTGGGCTCGGTCTACATCAAGTTCCAAGGAACGAACGGCCGTTTCGGGTGTGTTCCCCGGGGATGGGACCCGCTAGCGAAGCAGCTCGTCGATGAGGCAGGGGTGAGTAATCCCCCAGCGGACAACCCGGAAGCGACCACGGCCGCAGTCACAGCTGCAGAGCCGGCCGCCCACACCACCACAACCGCCATCACGGTCACCGTCCCTCCGTCGGGCGGGGAGCTGGACGACAGCATACTGTCGCCGGCTTCCGGAACGATGGAGGATGACGAGGTGGGCGACGCCTTCGCGGGTCTTCAACTTGAAGAGGAAGAGGAGGGCCCCATCTGCGATGTGCTCCACCACAGTCAGACAGCGACGGCCCAGTTACGCAAGTGGTTGGAGGTTCAACACACGGCCATTGCCCTGATCCAGGAGCCGTGGATTAGGGGCGGCCAAATACGAGGACTGTCCGGTTTAGGCGGTAAGATCCTTGTTACCTCAGCTCATGATCACCCTAGATCTTGCATATATGTAACAGGTAACATCAAAGCACAGTTTTTAATTGACTTCTGTTGCAGAGATGTCTCTGCAGCTAGGCTGACTATGCAGCGCGGCGCCACGATGTCGTCGTGCGTCTTCGCCTCGGTTTATATGCCTGAGGCGGAGACACCGCCCCCGCATGACCTGGTCCGCCTCATGACATACTGTGAGGCCAGAGGAGAGGAGGTCATCATCGGGACCGACGCGAATGCACATCACCCACTGTGGGGAATGGACACTCAAAATGAAAGGGGTAAGGCATTAGTAGAATACTTGTTCACAACCAACCTTTCCCTATTAAACACAGGCACGGAACCGACGTTTGTAACCAGACGCAGTCGGACGATTATAGACCTGACTTTGGCGACAGAAGGCGCAGCGGAAATCATCACTGGGTGGCAGGTCTCCAGTGAGGCCTCCTGCTCGGACCACAGATGGATCCGCTACGACATACAGGTCTGCGTTGAACCTACACCACCTAGGCGTAACCCGCGCAACACAGACAAAGCTGTCTACACACGCACCCTCGCCTCCAAGCTCCCGCCCTTAAGCGAGGAGCTGGCTTACGTGAACACGACGCAGATAGATACGCAGGTAAACAAACTCACCGAATCTATGATATGCAGCTACCACACGGCATGCCCAGAAACTACTCCACGCAAAACACCGGGTAAACAACCCTGGTGGGGTAAAGATCTGGAACGCATGCGCGGTAAGGTAAGGAAGGCCCTGAATAGAGCCATGAATACATGTGCGGATGAGGACTGGGACGCCTACTACGCAGCCAAATCCAGCTACAAAAAACTCATTAGATTCAGGCGTACCACAGGATGGCGTAAGTACTGTGGGAACATTGAATCTTGCCAACAAGCAAACAGGGTAAGGAAAATACTGGCACAGCAGAGTACACCTGGGCCCGCCACACTCCGCAAACCTGATAACACACTCACCACGTCACCTGAAGAAACGAGACGCGTCCTAGTAGAAACACACTTCCCAGGGAGCGTCTTCGTACAGGTAACAGACTGGCAGGATACTCTCCAACAACCAACAACCGGCGATTGGAACTATGCAAGGGGGATGATCACGTTGGAAAAACTCCAATGGGCCATCCAAAGCTTCCATCCTTTCAAGGCACCCGGTCCAGACGGGGTGTTCCCTGCGCTACTACAATGGGGTGGTATGCCCGTAGTTGAAAGACTGGTGCCACTGTTCAGGGCGTGCCTGGCCTTTAGACACGTCCCTAAAGGATGGAGGGAAGTGAAAGCAATATTCATCCCTAAACCAGGTAGGAGTGATTATACAAACGCCAAATCCTACAGACCCATCAGCCTGACCTCGTTCTTGCTAAAGACCATGGAGAGACTGTGTGAAAGGGAGCTTCGAGATGGCGCACTAATTACATTACCTTTACATGGTAACCAACACGCTTACAGCTCGGGTAAGTCTACGGAATCCGCTCTTCACTTGGTGGTAAGCCAAATAGAGGAAGCTATTCATCAGAAAGGTACCTGCCTGGGCACATTCATAGACATCGAAGGGGCCTTCGACAAGACAAATTTCTCCAGCATCGGTGCGGCCCTCTCCAAACATGGCGTAGAGCAGGTACTGATTGACTGGATTACTAATATGCTAAGCAAACGAGCGGTTCGTCTAGAAGGAGAGCAGCAACAGGCCTTGATAGCCAGAGGCTGCCCACAAGGAGGGGTGCTCTCACCCCTTCTATGGAATCTGGTAATAAACGATCTCATCACCAGACTAAACGAACACCATTATTATACAATAGGTTATGCAGACGACCTCGCAATCCTCGTACCTGGGAAGGTGACTGGTACAATCTGCAACCTTACTCAGCAAGCACTACGTATAGTGGAGCGATGGTGCAGGGAGTATGAACTATCAGTAAACCCCACTAAAACTGAAATGGTCATGTTCACCCAGAAAAGGGCACTAGGCCCCTTCCGCCTACCCAAGCTGTTCGATACAGAGCTCCAGCTCTCCAACGAGGTCAAGTATCTGGGAGTCATCCTTGACAGCAAGCTGAACTGGAGCAGGCATTTAGACAATAAGTTAGACAGGGCCTGCATCACCTTCTGGCAATGCAGGAAAATGATAGGTAAGAAGTGGGGCCTATCCCCTAAGATTATACTCTGGCTTTACAGTGCGGTGATCCGGCCCATGATCACCTATGGGGCCGTGGTTTGGTGGCCCCGCACTAAACTAACCACAGCCATGAACAAGCTACAGCGTATGCAGAGACTGGCCTGCATGGCGACTACGGGCTGCATGAGGACTACGCCGACCGCAGCCCTCGAGGCTATGCTGGGACTTCCCCCTCTGCATCTGTTTATACAGCAGGAAGCGACGATGGCAGCCGTACGTTTAAAGACACTGGATCTCTGGGGTAAGAGAGGGACTCAACACACCGCTCTGCTCGAGGGTCTCCACCACGAAATTCCAATGACTGGAGCCATTAATGACCGCATACCCAAGAAAGTCATTTTTGATAAAAAATACAAAATCCAGTTACACGAGGATAGCCGCTGCGAGGGGCTCCGCCCCGATGAGCTGCGGATCTTCACAGACGGATCCAAGACAGGTACAGGCACAGGTGCGGGAGTCTTCTCGGAAGACCTAAATATCCGTTTAGCCAAACCACTGGGGATCCACAACACGGTGTTCCAGGCTGAATGCTTGGGCATTTCCATGGCGGCCTCTGCGGTCCTGGCTAGGGAGGTAAAAGAATTCCCTATACGCATACTTTCGGACAGCATGGCCGTCCTGCAAGCACTAAACAGCCACACGGTCAACTCGGGGCTGATTTACGAGTGTCATCAGCGCCTGAACCAGGTCGGTATGAACAATAAAGTAACCATTCAATGGATCAAAGGACACAGCGACTCCCGGGGGAACGACGCTGCGGATGAGCTCGCCCGAAGGGGCTCAAATATGGAACCGGTAGGCCCGGAGCCCATAGTGCCCTTGCCCTTCGGGTATCTACGCGGTCTGGTAAGAAAACGCACCAGGGATCAACACAGCAAGCTATGGACTGACCATAGCGAATGTAGGCAGGCCAGAGAGGCACTACCCGTCATTGACGGCCGTTTCACGAAAAAGATCCTACGATTGACAAAGCCACAGTTGCGTGCGATCACTGCCGTAACAACTGGACATGGGACCTTTAATAAGCACCTCTTTGTCATAGGTATCACGGACAGCCCACTCTGCAGAGCTTGCATGGTGGAGGAGGAGACAGCAGCACACCTGCTCCTAAGCTGCCCTGTAATCGCTGGTTACAGGGCCAAACACTTCGGAAACCCAGGTACCCTGCAGGAGGTAGTCGGCAGCACCAGGGCGCTGCTGGCCTTTCTCGAGGAGCTGGGGTGGATCGAATGATGCGACTGTATCTCACCCGTACGCAAAATACGCGCTTGGTCGTGGAGTTGCGGAGACAGCCCGTCTAAACTAAACTAAAAACTAAACTAGGGATGTATCAATTCCGATACCGATATATCGGTATCGGTAAATATCGGCATCGCCGTTATACAATCAATATACGTAACAGATTATCTGCTAATAATTTGAACAAACTTTTTTTTCTTAACAAAAACCTACCAAAAGTTATCTTTAAATACTGACTTTGTCTTTTGTATCGGTTTATTTTACCACTTAGTGTAATGAATGATAATTACTTTATTAATAAGATCTTCTTCTTTATTCTTGAATTTTGATTTGCTATTTTGGTTTTCGACCTTATCAAGGTATAGTCTCTGATAAATATAGGAACTTTTATGCATAATAAAGAAATTTAATCATTATTTATTTGTTTTATTTTTCTATTCCTTCTAAGCCACCAATATCGGTATTGGTATCGGCAAAATTATGTATTGTTACATCCCTAGTTTATATGTTTGTAAACGCACCCACGATACAGGCGAAATTCCTAGTGGGAGAAAACAAAAATAAAAACAATGCTATTTAACAACTGATAAGAAGATTCTAAATTTAAATTCTCAATAGAAAAATTGAATCTGCATATCAGTCCAACCAATCAGTCAACCATGTTTAGCATCCTGATCATTAATGACTGGTGCCTTGAATGAAGTTTTAATGGCAAATTGATTTTTAAGAATGAATCTAACAGGATTTTTATAAGAAAGAATGAGTCTCGTATTGGTGTTGGTAAAATGTTTTGTTTTCTGAATATTTGTGTTGGTTTAGAAATAATAATATAATAAAAATCATCACCCTTTCCTTGCAACCGGGTAACAATGTTATTGAAAGGGTAACAATGTTGTTATTAATATTTTACACATAAATATTTTTTTTTTACTTGATGTGGGCAGTTAATCGATTAAATTTACCGAAATAAAAAAGACTACAAAAGCAATATTACAAAAGTTAGTTTTGAAGATCTTTCCTCAGTAAATTCCAAGCATAGGTTTGATTATTACAAAAATAGCGGAGCTAGACTTACACTTTTAACAGTAGTTCTGTCATCTTCCGCTGCAGCTTCTGGTGCATGACTGCTGGTGCTTCCTGTGCCTAGTAACGAGGAGTCTGCCTTCACCACCACTCCTTTGTCTTTGTCCGGAGCATCCCCACTCTCTGTTATGTTTATATTCTTGCATAGTGATGATCTTCTAAAATAAAAAAAATTATTAAATTTCAATTTCAGTTTATATAAACAAACAATTGATAAATAATTCAACCCAAGCTTAACGTGGTACACATCATCAAATTCAATGACAACTGTTATGATTAAGATCTAACAACATGCACACCAATCCACACGACTTACATCAATATGTAAGTGAAAACATTGTCAATACTGCATCCATAATATGTGGGGCAAATTCATAATTAATATGTAAAACATTAGCTTATTGATCAATCATGATGTGGTCTATTAACTCATTGTTCTAGCCAAACCAGCCAGTCTCGCATCGATGGATGACTGTTTTTTATTTGCTTTAACCTGTCGCTAGCGCCAAGGACGCATATCAATAGCAAAATGAAACATCTGTTCGAATCATACGATACCTAAATCAAAATAGATAATCACCGCTGTTTTTCTTGAATTACAACAACACATAATTCCACATTGATATTCTTATATCATCTATTGTGTAGTAAAAGGCTGTACATTAAACCTAGAGCAATAAAACCGCAGTATTGTTAACGTTTTCGCTACTTACTTGGAACCTTTAATGGGTGTGAACTCTTCAGCGTCGTAAAACTCCTCGGAATCACTGCTGTCGCCCATTGTGAACCGGAAAACAGGTAGCAGCACACACCAACCACAATTTCACGTAAAAATATTTACATTATCAATATTTGAAATGTTATTTTTTTATAAATTAAGAAAGTTAGAACCCGAATCACTCACTCATTTGACACTTGTGACAACTGACACCCACTGACAGTTAACTGCAGTTTTGACATTTGGGCTTGACGCCGTTCCATTTCACTACTAATACATAATATACACACGCCTTTAGCGTGTGGAGGTAGGCAGAAACAACAAAACACCAATTGCAGGAAACACGTAATAATAACACGATATCTTGCGAAGAAATCCAGATTCAAAGAGTAAAATTCGAATAACTTTTGAACGGCTAAACCGATTTTATTTAAACATAGCTAAGAACACTCTCAACAAAGTCACCTTTCAAACAAAAAAAACTAAATCAAAATTGGTTCATCCGTTTAGGAGCTATGATGCCAAAGACAGACACACAGATACACAGCAACACACGTCAAACTTAAAACAACCCTCTTTTTCCGTCGGGGGTTAAAAATAAGTTAGTAAAAATTCAAAATACCCAACTGCTTAAGAAGTGAACTAAAAAGACGTAGGTAAACAAGAAGAAAATCCTGCTGTGCTGCCGGAGGATCAGTACCTACATATTCGCGAGCTGGCTGAGATCTAACCTCCGACTGCCCAGCGTGATTTTCTTCTTGTTTACTTCTTTTTAGTTGTATTTTGAATTAACTTTTTTTTATTTTTTATAACTTTTTAGTTATCATTTTTTTTTCGAATTAGGTTTATTGAATCATATGTGTTACAATTTTTTGAAATCACCTCATAATTTGATACCCCACACGATGGGTTTCGAAGAAAAAAATATTGGTCCCGCGCAATATGGCGCCCAAAAGCCGCGATTTTTGTATTTTCCAATTTTAATGAAGCTTGTGACACTCCCAAGGTTAACACGAATCGATTGACCTAAGAATCATCAAAATCGGCCAACGCGTTTCCTCTCTAGAACGCCACATAGGGACAGACATACATCATCATCTTCCTGCCCTTGTCCCATGTTACTTGGGGTCGGCGCAACATGTTATCTTCTTCCATACCGTCGTGTCCCCCGTCACGCTATCACTGACTCCCTTTTCTTTCATATCACTCCTCACACAGACCATCCATCTTTTCTTAGGTCGTCCCCTCTCTCTCTATCCATCCACATTTATGTTCATAACTCTTTTAGTAACATGCGTTTCATCCTTCCTCATCAGATGACCATATCAGGACAAACGGTTTCCTTTCAACTTTTCTGTCACTGGTGCCACTTTCATTAACTAATAACACATTACCGTCGTTCGGCAGTCGGGTATAAGTAATTAAGTCCCTCGATCACTGATGGTTCCTCCATCCTGAATCTAAAATAAATACGTACCTATCTATTTGCCTATTGTAGTTAGGTAAATCATATTTCTATCATTCATACCTAAAGAGAAAGCAAAGGGCAACGGAATACGAATTACCTACTAATAAGTTTCCTGAGAATGAAGTTTGTCTCAGAAACATGAAGTAATACAGGTTATGGAATGGATTTTCCCGCGTTTAGTGGGTTTAATGGTCAACAAGAGGTGATACATTCTTAATGACGTCATTAGGTAAAGTCGTTGCCGACGTTTCCGAAGTTTTTTACATTCATTCAAACGATTGATGAAGGTCAATTATCGATATTGTTATCGTTAGAACTGTATTGGATTTCAGCTAGGCATAACCAAGGAAACCCTAAAGAACAGAACGACTCATAGTTTTTCTATTTATGAATTGTCCCGAAAATTCTGATGCAATTAAGACTTTGGCAACAGATAGCTCCGCGCGGGTCTAGTCTAGCTAGCTGTGGATAGGACTCTACAGAATTTAATTACTTCCTCCGTTATAGTTGAATGACTTCAAGCTTGAACATTCGGCAGTATTTTAATTATTTAATTATTTTTCCTCTAATTCGGTTTCTGAAAGCTGATTATGATTTGGTTGAATACATTTTTTGAACTATCAACCAATCGCCATGTAGCGATACAATCGTATCACTTGACTTGTGTTTAATTTGGTAGTTTTTTTGCTGATAATTTCTTTCAGAAACTAAGTGTGACTACATCGTTGGTCTAGTACTCTAGTGGAGACCTCATGAGGTCTCGTGTTCGATTGCCGGGTCGAGCAATAAGTTTTGGGTTTTTCCATCTGGAATTTCCCAATAGCAGTCTCGATTTGTGCCCGGATGATGACAATAGGCACGTCCACTAATACATTCGACTTAATGTTTGTTTTTTCTTGTTTTTTGTGTTTGTTTTGTTAAGTTTGTTTAATAATGCTGGCGTACCTAATGTGGGTGTGTAGGTGCATTTCTGCATAACCTTGGGCAATACAGCTAGGCGTGACATTATAAGAGTGAGATAGTGGTCAAGCGCGAGCATATCTATACTAATATTATAAAGCTGAAGAGTTTGTTTGTTTGTTTGAACGCGCTAATCTGAGGAACTACTGGTTGGAATTGAAAAATTATTTTTGTGTTGGATAGTCTATTTATCGAGGAACGAGGCTGTATATCATCACGCTACGACCAATAGGAGTGGAGCATAAAAGTAAAATGTTGCAAAAACGGGCAAAAATATTCCTTTTTGAGAGCCTGCGTAAACGGTTTAAGTTACGCAACAATCATGTATGTAGGGTAGGTAGCGTAGTGTAGGTAGGGTAGATCTAAATGGGTAGGTAGGTAGCCAGTTGACGGGGGCGAAGCCGCGTGGGTCAGCTAGTAGGATATAAAAAAGAAAACACGACTACAATATCGCCGCACGCCGCGATTTTATCGCTCGTGAAATCTAAGTGTTTCAGCTCGCACAATAAGTGTTTCAGCTTGATTCTAGGCTGCATAAGCTGCATGAACCTACTAGAGCCAGACGAAATATTTGATACACCTAGCCTTCCTTACGGCGTTCACTAAAGTATACACGTCGAATACAACCCCAAAGGTAATTGATTCTAAGGTTAATACATTTTTGGGCTATTGGCATCAAAGCCTTACCGTTTTCTATAACCATTTGCGGATATGCCTATGGTAAACCCATAAATAATTATGACTGCAAACTGCAACTTATTTACGAATCATATCTACCTTTATACTCCCTCCCACTTAATATTATAAATAAACTTTCCGTGAGGAAGTTCGTTCCTCTTTCACATAAAAACTCTTGAACGGATTTTCGAAACTTTAGAGTAAGTAATACAGCTTATAGATTAGAATAAATCATTTTTAGTTAGCCTGATTTGGCCATGTCCCACTCCACTTCTCTCGGTGTTGTGCTTCATCTCGCCAATGCTCGAGGAATTCAACCAAGGCATCTCGCCATCTTCTCGATCTGCCGCCACCCGGTCCAGCTGTATCAGGGTTTCAGTCTGGCTATATACGAACCCACAGCTCATACATACATAAACTCACGCCTTTATGTGTGTATGGCACACAGCACATGTCTAAGGCTATTATTATACAGATATTGGGGGAAGTACTAATTCCACACGGACCGCTCTGCTAAATAAGTACATAATAAAAGACAGTTTGATAATTTGACACCTTTTTTGAAAGAGCTTATTTAAATTCCCGTATTGTTCCAGTCACGGTCGCTGCTTGCGCCACCAGCCCGAACACGAATGACCGGCCTGCTTATCCTTGTTGCTGAGGTCACTTGACACCCGAGATCCTGCAGGCATCGGCCTAACGGGAAGGTCGTCCTTGCAACTAGGTGTATCATTAAAATATGAGTAGGAACGCCTAATAAAAATGAGAATGGGATGGCAATATGTCAATATGGGCAAATTTTACAATTGTGAGATTAAATAGAGTTGTTTGACGGGCTATAAAGAAGCAGTGAAATTGCTATTTTGTTATTCCTATTATAACTATTGTACGAGCTCTTATACCGCGGCTTCGCTCCTTTGGGTCTCCCCACTGGACACATCTAAGTTTTGGGGTATAGCTATAAGTAGTGCAGTTTCCTATCAATGATCAAAACTGGATCAACAGATACTCATTGCAAAAAACAAAACTGTTGAGTCGGTTTCCTGGGTTCGATTTCCGAGTTCTGGGTTCAGAGGATAACCGTGGTCGTATGCCACCCTATATTACATTCTGCAAAGTAGCACACGACCACGGTTATCCTCTGAACACCACAATGAATGTCTATGATTATTAATGATTTATTGCATGTAAGTTGATTATTTAATACCCGATACATATCGAATAGTCTGTACATATAACAATTTCAGATGAGAATGTTTTCGTGTTTCATACTTTTTAAAGCGAGATTTTTCAGTAGTTGGGTTTTAGTTTTTGAACTTATTTTTTAGCCGCATCATTTTGTGATGTTCCTTCCTATATCAATACAAGCAACCGCACTGGCGGTATTTTCCTGCGACTCCTTTTAAACTGCAGCTAGCTACAAAATGAGCGCGGTCAGGCTATGGCCCGGACCGGCCCGGGACACGGCCTACCTGGCCCGCGGATTGACCCCAAAACGGGACTCCAGCTCCATCTCAGGTAGCCACGCCAATTGCGGCGGTGGAGAGCAAAGGTGTCTTCCAAAGTGCAGGTGTATGGGCACTTGGGAATTTGGGACTGGTACACTCCAGCATGTGTGTCATAGTCTCAAAGGGGCACCGCACTCACACTAGGTATCAGACGGGTCTATGAAACCCCATTTTGCTAAATTGTGTTTGCAATGGCCTAGCTGGGTGAGCAACTGATTGAGTGCTGCTACGGGTGCGAAATGTGGAAGGTCACAAAAGACATCTCACGCCAAATTCAAGTCCAAACCGCTGTCTTCGTCGCATTCTCGGCATTTACTGGCCCGCGACCATTTACAACGTAGAGCTTTTGGAGAAATGCCACGAGAGCCCGATCGACCGCTAGATCAAGCGTCGCAAGTGGAGATGGATTGGCCACACGCTCCAAAGGGGTCTCGATTACCTATCCAAACAAACTTTGGAATGGAATCCCAGGAAATTCAAGGGACCAGAAAGCGTGACCCCGTCAAACCTGGCGTCGTATAGTGTTGGGAGAAGCGACCAGCATCGGAATGACGTGGAGGGAGGTGAAGCTCAAGACTGATCGATATGGTGGACATCTGTGGACGCTATCTGCCCCATCTTTTTTTTTTTGCATCTGTGTGGTTGCCTCCCCGACACCTTCTTCTCCGAGTGGGATTGGCTCTCTCACGATCCTGCTCGGCAGCTTAATCCTTCTGGACCATCACGGTCTCACAGATAGACAAGAGAAAGACAGGTCTCGCCGCGGGACCTGTGTTTGCCAGTAGTTGTGAGGGCCATGCTGGCAGAGACATACAACTGGAGAAAAATGGCCTCCTTCTCTTGGTCGCCAGGATCGGGCAAGACTCTCGCCCGATCCTGGCGACCAAGACCTGCCGATCAGAGGCCCACACAGGGCACTCCTCGAGCGTGTGCTGTGCAGTGTCATGGTCGCCTCCGCAGTGGTAGCATTTTGTCGTGGTCTCTCGCCCAATCTATTCAGGTACTCAAAGAAGCAACCGTGCCCGGTCAGTACCTGAGTGAGCCTGTAGGAGATGCGCTCCTCTCATTTCAGCCAGACTTTTTTTTATTACATGTGTGTTACACGCTATCACCATTGTGGCGGAGAGCACGAATTAGGTTTTATACACTCGCGTCCATGTTCGCCAAAATGACCAGCGGAGGAAGCCTGCAAGGATACCGTTTGGTATACTTTGAGGCGGCAATTTCCGCTGCAAGCTATTAATTTTAAGTTCTGCAGCATCTGACACCTTCAGCAGCCTGCAACGTTGACCAAACAGGCGTCCCATAAAGGACATCGATCGCACGACACCCGCGTAGAGGCGGCGAACTTCTTACCTTGGTCCCCCGAGGATGGGCAGCAGTCTATTATGCAAAGCACTGACTACCTTTACTCTTCGAAGCCCTACCGACCGTCACCAATGTATCGACCCACCTGGACTTGCGCATCTCCAAATGTCACCGACGAGCTCTCAGTTTCTCTCCAGTTTATGGAACCATAGCACCTTATTAGTTTTATATGGCGCTCCAAACCCAGTTCGCGGATCGACGCCATGACTCTTGTCATCTCAAGCTCCGAAAGTTGAATGGTCTCGTCGAAGGTGTCCCCGTCGGCTATCACCAGGGTGTTGTTGGCGTAACAAACCTTTTTAACTCCGACGGGGAGGTCAACACGCAGGACACCAAATCGTATTCAAGATCCCACAAGGAATTCGAGGTCCTAAAACCGACCCTTGCTGATCCCACACGTAATGTTCCTCCGATGTACTTACACTACCATCTCGACCCACATAGCGAATGTGCTGGTGCCGGCGGTACGATGTTTTGCGGCAGTTCCGCAGTTACGGAGGTGGACGCGAAGTTCCGTTACAACCCTAGTTTTACTTCAGATAGAGCATTCAATATTTTCCCTTCTTTAATCACGGAAACGAATAACTTTTGGCCGTTTTTTTACAGGCGTTTAGTAAGTAGTTTTTGCTTGTTTTAACTGGTGGGCTGCTCGACGTATTTAATTAATCAGCTAAGACAGTCAAGGCCTAAGTTTGATTCCGTATTGGGAGACAATTTGAAGGAACACAGATTTTAATAGGGCTTCATTGTATCTATTTCCATGATTGGCTTTTCGAAGCCAATTTTCGCCATATAACCAGGAGAAGAAAATAATTTTGGTTGTTATATATTTGTCACTGTACTGTAAGGCAGAAGAATGTCGAGGGAAGGGGTGATTATAGATATGAGACCACGGCTGATGAAGATGTGCCAAAAAGAGAGGAAGGCATACGAATCAGGGTGAATGTTACCTATAGCTAGGGGGCGTCCATAAATTACGTGAGGTGTTTTTTTAAATTTTCTGTCTTTCCCTCCCCCCTGGTGAGATGTCATAAGATTTTATTCAACCCCCTCCCCCAAACCCCAATCTCACGTGAGATTTTTCAAAATGTGGGTTTCTTACGTAAACGCGTTGGATTGTTATTGTAAAAAGAAAAAAAATTGCTTCGTGCTTTTATTTGCGACTAGTTAAGACTAGTAATCAATATTGCTGAGAGTTTAATTATAAGTGTAATAAAAATTTTACAATAGAATACTTAAATCGTAAAACTACTGTGATTAAAAGCTATTTGGTATAAAACAAATATTATGGTGGTTTGACAGTCAGTAGATGTATCCCGTCGAAGTATGAATGAAATTATTTTCTTTCGAACGAATTAGTGAATGATCTTATTCGTATTACGGTTACGCTTAAGATTAAATCTTAAGCATGTACAATCTGGCTTAAATGGACCAAAATAGTTTTTTTTTTGTTTCAATCAGAAAAAAAATTGCGTGGTATTTGTCGAGACCCTCCAACGTAAGATTAGATGCGATTTGACTCGACCCCCTCCCCCCCTTAAACATCTCACGTAATTTATGGACGACCCCCTACCTATTTATGAGCTTGTCCCAACTCTTATTAGCTCCTACCAGCAAGAGTAAAGTCGCTGTCTGTTTTATCGCTTAGGTCTTTTTAACACACGGATTTTTATATTCGAAAGAGCGATAAACAGGAAAGGCTTCTGTGTATAATTTTGTCCCCTTCAAACCCTGGCCGGGTCGCTGGTATGAGATAGAAGTTCACGAATCATGGCGCCACTCCATCCTGCAGCCCACAAGGCCAAAAGCTACATAATATATGCTACATCTCTCCGTTCACATTCTTCGAAGCAGTGGACGGTGAACTTACTTACTTTACTACTTATTTTATTTTGAATAGTTGATTCATTATTTTGAACTAGCTTCCGCCAGCGGTTTTGCCAGCGTCACAGTAAGGAATAACCGCAAGTCATGGACTACCGAGATAAAAAAAAACATCCATGTCCTAATCCAGCACATTGTCTACCCGTGAGTCAATTTTCATCAAAATCCACTCAGCAGACCAGACATGAAAACGTAACAAACAAACAGATAGACCGAGATGCTAGTTTCGCATTGGTTATCACATTTTTATCACACGGTAAGAATTTAAGATACTGTTATTCGTGCTGAAAGATGATGTTATCAGAGACTAAAGCTTATTAGAATAAACTAATTAGATTATGTGATAACAGATACTTATCTGCTAAACCCGAAAACAAGAAAAACACGGTTTGGTAAAAATAATAGTACCTAATAATAGTATCTACATCTCGAAGTCGAGTCTCGAGTCTTTAGATTGAGCGAATGTGAACGAAGCAACTTTTCTTCACTTTATCCTTCTGCTCATAGCTGGATTATACTTCTTCTTTCTTTTTCGTGTGAGGATGTGGCCACCTCTAGTATCAGAGTTAATTAAACCGCCTCTGGGAACCCCACCATGGCCTCTGACTTGGCTATTTCAGACTTACATTAACTATATAAGTACAGCTTTCCTCACGATTCCTTCACCGTTGCCTGTGATGTCCAAGATAAACTTAGAAAGTACATATGAATTTCAAAATGTCACATTGGTACTTGCCCGGATTTGAACCCACGACCTCAAGCACGAGAGGCGAAGTCTTAGCCACTGGGCCTGGATTATACTTAGGTACTTATTATACTATAGAGCTGGTGGCAATACAATTTGCACTCGGATGCTCTTTTATAATGCATCATTATAATGGTACAATTCAATACTGTTAAGAGACACTAGGTACTTCCTGACCTTAAATTAAATTGTAGATTCAAAGCATTTTCAGCTTTTTAATGTTCCCACTGTTGGGAAACAGGCCTCCTCTCATAGAGGGAATGGGTTATAATCCGCCACGATCTGGGGGGTGACCATACCTAAGCTTATTAGAGTTAGGTTATTTTGAGATCGCTTATGTGACAGATGCATACAAGTCATATATATACATCTGTCTCTTACACACACTCAAAATAACCTTACTCTAAGAGCTTAGGTATGGTCACCCCCCAGATCTGGAAGATGTCACACGTTTTCGAAATTTTGTTTCTAGAACAGGCCGTTTCCTCACGACGTTTGTAGTGGTGAATGTGGTGATGAAATGAAAATGAAAGTGAACTGTAATTTGTTCTTTGTGAAAAGTTTGAGAAAATAAATATCTTTAAAACGAAATAAATTAAGGTACACAAAGTAAAGCGCCTGCTCGGGTTTGAACCCACGATCTACAACTAGTTAAAGCAATCAGGAATAATGTACCTTTCAAATGTTGAAAGATTGTTTTGAAATATGTATAGTGGTTCCAGAGATAACAACTACACGTAGGAACAAACTCACAAAATTCGGAAGCCCGCTGTATTACTACTGTAGTAAAAATTAAATAATAAGTCCATAGGTTGGAGGGAGATCAGACAGCAGGCTGTTTTGTCCTCGACATGCGTCATGCATTCGACGCTGCTATAAAACCGTTGACCTCCCCTCTCGCAGCTATTCCCTCTCAAAGTCCGCTGCCGACTGCTCGTCAGCCCGTGCCCGCATCGCGTAGTGTTTGTGCTCAAAAATAAATTGTTAAAAAAACGTAAGTTTATTTGGTTACTTTTTGTGATGACGGTGGTAATGGATTTTTATGACATCGGTACATTTTTAAAGTCATTTTTTAACAACGTTTTGGTTTTACGTAAGGAAACATGTTTTGAGGATAATTATACCAATTATTAAAAGATAATATTTATGTACCAATTAAATTCTTAAAACTAATTGCAGTGTGGGTTTAGTTTAGTAATAGTCTATGTGTACTTAAATAGACAAATCCACTATATTAACAGTCGATCTAGAAAAAAATAGGCCATAGATATCTGCGCATTTTTATGCACGCAATAAAACAATAATGCAATTTGCGCGGTTCAGTTTCTAATTTTCACATTTATTTAACACCTAACTAACTATAACTCGTACGCCTACACGCAAATGGGTGTGATCGGAATTAGGCATTGCTTGAAACAAGTGCAGTGAAAGCCCGAAAGTAAACTAGTCCAATTGGTTTGAGAAACGAAAGACATCGTGAACAGTATGCAGGGTCACAATTGCCACAGTTCCCACACGTTCAGATTAATAAGAACAGTTTTTTTTTTCATTATTGAAAGGCTCGCGTTTGACCACTATTTCACCTGATGGTAAGCGATGATGTGGTCTACGGTGAAGCACGCTTGCCTAGAAGTAACCTATTCACACTTGATTTTAAGGCCCCAGGTTCTACCGTTCTAGCCATCAGGATACACAGACTGTGTTTAGCGGACTTACTTGGAAAGTGCCTTAAATAAATTAAAATTTAAGCATTTTATTTGCTAACGGTTTAGGCGTATTTGTCTAGAATTTTAATTGAGGAAAATACCTAAGTAGCTACTACATTAAGGCTCGCGGCGCGCCATTACATACAAACTTATCGTTCGCGTTGTACAGACAGCATCACAACCAAATACACATTGATACTCGACTGACAAAAAATTAACTACCTAAGTATTTTGTTTTTACAAAATAATTTGTTGCTTTGATGATGCAATTGTGAAGCAACCCACTAAATAGATCAGCAAGACGATCCTCTTGTCAAGTACCTACTTCAAATAGTTTTACTTGAGCAAAATACCTACTTTTGATTGATAGAAACACTTGGCGTTAGTACAGACAGCATCTCAAGGCAATGATAATTATTATTAACAGTCTTGTCGACTCCACTGACCAAAAATACTCTGATACCAATAACTAAATGTAGCTACTTAAGTAAATAAAAGTTCTTCATAGTTCGACATTAGCAATATTAATCAAAGATTTAAAAAAAAACGCCTACAGCCGGTTTTGCCGGCGTTTTAATCTAGCGATGAACACCAAACACAAATGGACAAACCCATGTAAGATCTAGAATGATTTCATCAATACCACATTGTAACTTGCCATGCAGTTATTTGTTTTATGTACGAGAGGATACTTAATCAGTTTTTGCTAAGTGCTGGTATTCAAAGTAGATAAAAAAAATAAAAATAAAACAAAGTAAATTGTGTAACTAAGTAGGTACCAACAACAATAATGTCATATCATCATGAGTTCTCTTTCTCGAGCAATCATTTCATAATATTTAGTTTTTACTGATAAAATATTAATTGAAATTTCATTTATTTGACTTACGAAATACCTATATCAACAATGATTTCCAACAGTTTATTTGCTAGATAAAGATACTTACTTAAACATATGAGCAGTAAACATGGGTAGGTTATGGGTAGATTAGATTGTTTAGATATCACACAGTTACTCATAGATATAGAAAGAACCTGACGTTGTCGTGGATTCAAAGGGTGTGGCCGTGTGTGCTGCCTAGCCATAGATAATATAATACTAGCATGCCTAGCAGAATGCTTGCTAACTGCAACGTTGATAGAGTGGCTTGCACTCTTGAATAACTGTGAATTTTTAGGTAGGAACGGGTCATAATAGATTTAAATATTCTAACGTAGATACAAATGTGAAATACACTTCATTGCGTGCTTAAAAGCGACATAGCCAGTGTTCAAGTGATTTGAAAATTGTTTTACTGGTAGATAGTGCTGAGTACCAAATACGCTACTTTTTAGGGTACCGTACCCGTAGGGTCTAAACGTAGCCCTATAGCTGTCACTCAGGTTTACAGCCAAACGGTTGGTGCTACAGTCTTCAAAAATTCACAGTATAAGCATATTGTTGACCCAAAGCCATACAAATTGTTAAAAAATGTTTTTAAAGGTTTTGTAGGGGTCTTCGATACAGCAAAAGAGTGGCGCGACGATGGGGTATCGAGTGGGGTATCGTTGTTTAGAACTCTTTGGGTAGATTAATGTTACAATTTTTGTTTTTAAAGATATTGGAAAACAAAGGAATGTGAAGCCACCAGAGTCAGTTTTTCTTTGAAATTCCTAATTTCTCCTATTAAAACCAATTTCTTTTTGCGGTTTGGTAAGGCACCTTAAATGTGAGAAGTCCGACACGCACTTGACCAGTTTTATACAATTTATCCTGAAAACTGCACGTTTCCAGTGGAATAAGCCAGAGGAGTGAAGCCGCGGCAAAAGTAAGAAGTTTTACAATAAAATGCAGTGAATTACAGCGTTCATTAACAAAGTAATCACGACGACTGTATAATTTTCGATATAATTGAGCAAGTCAAGGCCACCTCGAACATGGGGCCGGATTGGCCGGACATAGGTACAAACCAACGCCATTTTTTACATAATCCGAGCTTATGGTAATAACCAGTTATTGTTTTTTGTTGGTGTTCCAACTGTTGGCATAGTTACCTATTAAGTATCTGATGTCTGCTAGATATCTACCGTGAATTCATATCATGACGCTCCAATAAAATCGATTCTGTAAAGTTCCTTGCTTATGAGATCATCCCAAAAGCCCAGGCGCCTTTGTACGTTTCCCCAGATATCAAAAAAGGTATGGTCAGCAAATTAAGTAGATAAACTATAACTATATAGGTTCTGCCCGCGACTTTACCCGCGTAAAAAGTGTTTTATCATCCCAAGGGAACATACTACCGGTATAAAAAATTGTCCTCCCCAGGGTTTGACTATCTCCATACCAAATTTCATCTAAATCGGTTCAGCCGCTTAGTCGTGAAATGGTAACAAACAAACGAACAGGGTTACTTTCGCATTTATAATGTTAGTATGGCTTTAAATCATATTTATTACTTTTCAGCAGCTTTTCTATAACGGCTCGTGTAACGTGTTAGGTTCGGCTCGTGTAACCTTAATACTTATTTACTTAGCTAAACGTTATGTTCATGTTAAACGCCCTTCACGCTTAAAAAGTTACCCCAAACATGAAAATCAATTTGGCAATCCATTTACTTGAAATGTAAATAAAAACAAACAAATCTAGGACACGAAGCCAAAAACAAATAAATTAAATAATTAGATATAAAGGAGTATTTGTTATACTCTTTCATGGGGTTAAATCCTTTGCCTTGCCGAATTCACTTACGCAATTAGGTTGTGCTGGTCTACATTTTAGTTGGAACCACTACCTACCTACCACAATCTGGCTGTCGTACTAACCTTTTGATTGAATGTCATGCATGTAACAAACTTATTTTTTTTTTTTTTCAATCTATTGTGAGTAGCTAGAAAACTAGCCAGGATAGAATTTTTATCATGTCAAAAAAAAAAAGATTAAATGCCGTAATTACCGAAACAATTAAAAAGCCATTGTGTCTCGCGTGGTCCCATACGTTTTGGGCACTCAGGGGTTTAAACTTTATGGTTGTGGTGGTTAAAATAGAAACTTATTAGAGTGATAGTGACTTGACCATAAGCTTAAACATCCGTTGATGACCTGTCAGAAATCAACTGTCCAATCCTGTATTTTGTGGTGGAATAAGTTTTTATTTTCGTCAGTGATTTAAAAAAAACAATCATGGCTGGTGAGGCAGCTAATTTTCAGAGGTTGATGATTAATTAATTCACTTTGGTATGTAGTTAGCAGAGGTATTAGCCCATCTCTATCTACCCTCAAAGCTTCTAGGCCTCCAGGGTCCGATTACAGTACAGACATCTCATTCAATATTGTCGGGACGAGATGAGGACATTGAATCAAAGTTTTGCAGCCACTGAGCAGTAAGAAATATCCCAGTACAAACCTTAGTAACTTATCAGCAAGTCATGAACTATTCCAACATGAAAGTTTTTGAAGTGGCGACCGCATATCGAAAGACGTAGCGTTGGAAAGCCTACCACAAGGTAGACCGATGACCTACACCCTAATTACGCAACACACTGAACCACAGTTTAAACTTTAAATCACAATCGAAAGAAATTACCTTCTCGACATCGTAAGAAACGCAATGAAAACTGTTGAATTAACAAAATGGAAGATATTGCGATCGATTCAATTCATGACATGAATTGGAAATGGTTAGGGCCGCGGGAGTCCACTAGATGTGAGAGCATCAGGACCTGTTGATGTGTCGACGCTTTTGTGGAGTCCAGCAGTGGATGTCTTTTTGCCAAAATGATGATGATTACATGTCACTGCAGTGACTTATTCTAAGGTCTTGCGCCCATGAGTAAACAAGGAAGTGAAATGTCCAGTAAAACCCGGAAAACCTTATCTAAATTACTTGAGTCATTTCACAAATTTTCTGCGTGGCCTTAAAAGCTTTTTATAACGTAACAGTTACCCATTCTGTTTGACCTGACCTTCCCTTTTGTCACAGAATTCAATTACAACTGGTTTCGCATTTGTTTGATTAGCTTCCGCTGTCCACGTCAATGCCTTCATTTTTTTATACTATTGTCACTGGCAGGAAATCCAAGAGGCCTATTGATAACCATAGTGTGATTGATTCTGGACTGAAATGGTGATAAATCAAATGCTGTAAAAGGCTTTATCTTCTTTATGAAGGGTAGGTCTTTTTTTTCGGGGTATAAAACTCCTCATGCATGCCATCCGACCTAGGGAGGGTTTTGGCAGACTCATACACTGCATAAAACCACCCCTTTGTTCTAGCGCCGTAATGGACATCATTACCACATTCAGACTAAATCATTGTCTTTATAACCATTAATTACGTGGTACACGAACGACGTAAATTGAGTGCTATGGGTTATCTGAACCCTTTTTCCCTCTTCTTTTTCTGAAGAGGAGTCAGGACGACACTGACTGTACAACTTACTGGTATTCAGTATCGGTCGACGAGTTGGCTATTTCAATGCACACAATCTTCACCAGTAAACATGTTACAAACTAATAGCTTATGCTAGCGGCTTCACCCGCGTGAATTTCGAAAATTATCCCAAGAAACTTACTCAAGAGATAAAAAGTATCATAACGGGTTTTCAAGCGCAGTTTTCAAGTTCAGTTTTCATCACTAAATCTGTTCAACCGTTAATTAAAACGTGAAAAGATAACAAACAAACAGATAGAGAAGAGTCCTTTCGTGTTTATAATATTAATATGGATGTATCTATCATATTTCATACTTAATTAAATATGTTACCTAATACCTATAAACTACCTAATTAACGATATTTGTTTTTCTCCAAGATCTTTTCTTTAATTGGCTGTCCAAAAACAGGGTCCTTATTGTTTTTTGTCAAGAAAGATAGTCATCATCTGACCGGATTTGAAGTTAAAACATGATTAAGATTATGTAGATCTTAGATCAGGTAAGATAGTGGAACAAGTTGATCAATTTTATTGATATTAAGTGTTGACTACCGAATTGCCCTGGCTTCGCATGAGTAAAATCTTCTTCCTTTATTACCTACTCTTTCGCTAAAGAAAATCGTACCTGACTATCAAAATCCGTTGTGTGGTTTAGGAGAACTAGAAGTAAGCGGAGAAACATACAGGGATAGACAGTGACTTCGTTTTTATACCTATTTATATTTAGGGATTAGAGATTGTCGCTTTAAATCAGTAACAAACAATTTTATCCATGACCAGTATGACCACGCATGACTTTTTACAAAGTAGTTCGATTTTGTTGATTCTTTTTTACCTAGCCATTATGTTTGTTTGCCTCCAGCGCCATGCCCATCGATCTGTACTATGTGCCGGGCTCCGCCCCATGCCGCGCTGTGCTGCTCACCGCCAAGGCGCTCAACCTCAACCTGAACCTCAAGCTGGTGGACCTGCACCACGGAGAACACCTTAAGCCAGAGTACTTGAAGGTAAGCCTTGACACTCATATCATAAATAAAGTCACGCCTTCTTCCCTTGTGCCAGAAACTATAGGCAGACGCAGGAAGTCGCTTACAAAACCTGATTCGAATACATGTTTATTTCTTCGTCTATGGTGTGTTTGAAGGTGTGATTACAACGAATATGGGCAGAAAGTTCTAATAAAGATTTTCAGAAAAAAAAAACCCATGGGGTCCTTATCCTGGAAAGCGACGTAACTCTTGAAATCAACATGGTCAGCATCATCAGACAATATAGCTAATGTCGGCAACAGTGGCGGCCTTAGGGGGTGGCGAACAGGGCAATCGCCCGTGGCCTCGCCCTTGCAGGGGCCTCGCGCTACAACCCAAAAAGCTTACAATTTTATCCTTAGCAAACAATAAAATAAAGTTAGTCGATTAGGAATACGCCCCAATGTTAACGCAGTACTGGCCGTGCTTCCGCTCGATGCCGAAATATCAATTTTGAACCTCCTTTTGATCAGTTTTGTTTGCAAAATATTATTTGATTTACATATGCTATGTTAGTTATGAAGAAATTCTAGCCAGCAATTTTTCTGTGTAAAAATATTTTTAAACATCCAAGTCGTTCTGGAGGAGTTCCCAAAAATTGCGAAAAAATTTTGTCGTTAATTATTTTTTTAAAGCAAAACTATAAGTTACACGAAAAAACCTAGTGTTCAAAATTATGTACATGAATCAATAATATTTTTTTTTTTCAAACCTTTTAACGTAACCGTTACTAAGGAGTATGCTTTAGAAAGTTACCGTTTTACGGCAGCGTATGTAGGCCCTTAATATGGGTCGAGTATCAATAATCTCACTAATATTATAAAGGCGAAAGTTTGTGAGTGTGTGTTTGTATGTTAGTTACTTCTTCGCGCTCACGGCTTGACGGATCTGGATGAAATTTGGCACAGAGATTTCAGTCTGGAATAGTACATAGGCCCCGGGAATATGTTCCCTTGGGCTAACTTTTGAAATACCCAAGGGCAAAGCCGCTGGCAGAAGCTAGTTAATAATAAAAACAATAAGTGCCAAGATTTCCATTTCTCGTATATCTCATAAATTGTAAAAAGAACAAGGGCCTCGCAGATATCTGCCGCCCGCCCGGAGCCTCGCAGCGGTTAAGGCCGCCTCTGGTCGGCAAAATAAGCGCTTTGACAGGTGGCTAAACAGCTGACGTCTCAGTGTCTCAATGAATATCATTTCAGAAAACCCTCATGTTATATTCTCTGTGCCTATCATGGGTTAAGCAGTGGCTGCATTTATAAAATTCTGGGGGGCCTCGAGTTCCTTCTACTGCTGATAGTGCTGACACTGTTGTTTGTTCAATAAAACACCTTTTATCAAGGTTAAATTGTGGAGTTGTGGTCAAGAATTCTGTACCTAATAAGGAAAACATAATACCCTCTTAATTGACCTGAAAATAAATTAGAACAACAAATGGAATATTTCCTGTTCGTATCATCAGAGTAATTATTATATGCAAATTATTTGTTTTTATACTGTTCATTTGCAAAGGTAGTACTTACAAGAAATTCCAAACTGTTACGCACTGCATCCGATCCGAATACGAGAAATTTCGGTCCGAAGTAGCCGTAAGTAGTACTTCTTGGATGCAGTGCGGAAACACCCTTAGGGCAAACCTCCCCTACAAGAAGTACTACGGCTACCTCGGACCGAAATTTCTCGGCTTCGGATCGGATGCAGTGCGTAACCCAAAGAGAAAATAACCGTAACCGCTTTTACTCTTTGTCGGTAGTAAGTGTCGTAACTCGTAACAAGTTGCTGAAAGTTGTAAAGAGGATCACTATTTTTTGTTTAACAACCTTTAGATATCCACCTCCTCACGTCTGCGAAGTCTCGCTCAATTTAGTTTGACCCTGAGGTACATGATATAAGTAGTCGAAGAAGGTAGTGCGAAGTAACTATTTAGTAATCTGTGGTAGTGGTTTAAGAAGGTAGAGGAAATGCCTTGATGCTACCTATTTTCACTTGGTGTTTTCTAAAGTCAAAAATTACTTTCAAGTTTCAAGTCACCGAGAAAAACAGAAGATGAAATTATTTCAACTAAAACAGATATAAACCTAACTATCTACCTGAAATCACGTTATTTGCCTACGTAAATCACTATGAGCCTGCTTATTCAATTTCAAAGTCTCATTCAATTTCCTAATCTAGCACAGAATGCTTGCTTGGAACCCATGGCAAGCGGCCAGCGTTTCCTATCGGGGTACATTATTCAACATATCTAAATTGCCATTTACATCCAGTTTTCAACTCTAAACTTTAAAGCATTAGATACAAAACACCTTGCAAGCAGTTGAAGGTCGCACATAGACAGTCGGTGATGTAATTTTGCAGTCGGAATTTAGGCTCATTGAACCTTTATGAGGACAACGTGCGTTTCCATTGCACTTGTTGTAAAGTTTGTTTGAACACAACAATATTTGTTTAATTCACTGCTTGTATTTGCCTATATTCTTGATATTTTATATCTTATCGTGTATCGTCCCAAGGCCCGTTTATTTTAACGATAACAGATTTTACAATAACTAGTCACAGACCAGTGTGAGTAACTGTCATACATTTAGAAAACATAATTTCTTGCAAGCCTACTACTACTGTGCAAACGGCAAATGCCTCCACCCACCCTTCCTTCCACCTTCCACGAACCCGCGCTTCCTTCTTCCAGTTCTGGCGAAATCTGTCAAGTTCTTTCCACCATCATTATCTCGGACCCAGTCTCACTGTCTCAGGGCACCAACTCTGTATTACTTTGGTCTACAATATGTCTGAATTAGGGGACACAGATTTTTCCCAGCCCTACTCAAGTTAGGCAGCCTTTTGAGCAACATCAACAATCTTGGTATTGGAGTAGCGCAGTATTCTGTTTCGAACATGTTAAATCGCTCTGTGGAAAATCTTTAGACTTCTCTGGATGTTAGTCAAACAAAGACCAAGTCTGTGCGCCATAGGTCAAGTCACTCAAGACAAGAATAGAATAGAATAATTAGGTATATATATCTAGGCACCGTACCTACCTATGTATAAGTACGCTAATATTATACTAATCGGTGGTATATTATTTATTATTTTTCATTTCCAGCCTATTCTGTTCCTCTGCAGGTCAAAGGCCTCCCTTTCTTCCTTCCAATTCCGGTGGTATAAGTTAAAAATATTTCTTTTAAAAGCTATACCATAGGATTGATATGATATATCTATCTACTAAAGTCAGTCCTCATTCCTGTTGGGACCTCAACGCAGGGTTCAGGAATCAGGAATTCAGGTCTAAAGAAAATAGTATCTAAGTATAGGGATACACCAGGATAGTTTCCCCTTGGGTATGGTTGCCCCGATTCTATGTGGTCGATGCCCCGATTGTAGTTACTTTAGTTTCGCCATTGATATATTTAAAACTAGCTTCTGCCAGCGGCTTCGCCCTCGTGTATTATACATTTACACCTTCCTCTTGAATGTGAGTCGGACTCGCGCACGAAGGGTTCCGTACCATTAATGCAAAAATGGCAAAAAAATAACGTTAGTTGTATGGGAGCCCCACTTAAATATTTATGTTATTCTGTTTTTAGTATTTGTTGTTATAGCGGCAGCAGAAATACATCATCTGTGAAAATGTCAGCTGTCTAGCTATCACAATTCATGAGATACAGCCTGGTGACAGACGGACAGACAGACAGACGGATCGCGGACTTTTATTAATAGGGTCCCGTTTTTACCCTTTGGGTACGGAACCCTAAAAAAGAACGCACCAAATCCGTTGCGTATTTTTCAAGATCTAAGCATACATAGGGACAGACAGACAGCGGGCAGCGACTATGTAAGGAAGTGCTGCGGATGAATCTCATGTAATCTCCAACTACCACTAAGTTGAGCGTGTCTCATGACTCTGTGTGATTGCATGGTAAGGCAAAATGTGATCAAAGTTTTTGCGGGATAGATGTCCCGTTTCTCGGAATTTTATCTTAAAAGTAATTTACATGGATTATGCAACTATCTCCTATGTGGGATATAGATGTCCCAAAATATAGAGGACCGCAAAAATAGCTATTACTCTGGAAATATTAAAGATACTGTTTTTTACGCGGCCAGTTTTACAGATAAAGTATATTTTTTTTCTGTACTGAGAGATATAGAGTGACTTCAAAAAGTCTGGCAACACTGGCAACTATCCGGCTTTTATCTAAAACTTACCGAACAACCCAAATTAACATGAACTTACGCCTTTCTCGAATCGAGTCAGGCAAAAACAACAGAACGCCACCTGCTACGATCCTTACATACTAAAGCAAAGTAGATGTAGGTATCTACCTACCTAAATAAAATAATAAAAACATGCAGGCCTGCCGGCGGGGCTATCTCAGCAGGTAATCGAAATCAACGTCAAACCGGTTGCTGTCAAAACTGTAGAGGTAGACCAATGACTTTGGAACGGAATGCGCAGATTCAGGCGATACATACGACTTACGAGTTTGGACCGAACGAGTTTCGAATAAAACCTAAAAGAAGTCTGTTGGTCATTATCTCATCATTACTGAGATTCATGTTCGCACAAACATACGCCGGTATAAAAACTAGCGGTTGCTATAATGGTTTATCACTGTAGTTGGCCTGCACCGCTGATAACTATAATACAGAGCATTCTGCACTAAATCTATACGAATACATAAAATTGAAGTAATCTATACCAATATTATAAAGAGGAAAGATTTTTTTGTTTGTATTATGTTTGTTTGTTTGTTTGTACCGAATAGGCTCCGAAACTACTGGACCGATTTAAAAAAATCTTTCACCAATAGAAAGCTACATTATTCCTGAGTGACATAGGCTATTTTTTAAACCCGAAAACGGGTCCTGTGGGGTGGTCCACGGGAGCGAAGCCGCGCGGAACAGCTAGTGTTAATATAAAAGCTTTTTACTAAATGTTTACACGGTGCTTATTCCAAAATAGGGAGTTTTTAAGATTTTCTGTCTGTTTGTTCGGACTTATCTCCGAACAGGCTGGACCGACTGGAGAGACTGGAACTTAGTGCCAGATGATGTTGTTATAATGAGTAACTTTGGATACTTGAATTTTAGAAAAAGAAATTTAGGTTACACACAAAAAAAATAAAACCCATGTAATGGTACAATTAATCAATCTGCCTAGCCTTTTCCCAACGTTGGTGAGATCGGCTTCCAGTCTAAATGAAGGCAGCTGAGTACCAGTGTTTTACATGGAGCGACTGCCTATCTGCCTCAGTACCATGCATGACGTGTCAAAACTATCATGGTTCGACTGTGAAAAAGGGAGGGAGGGGGGAGTATCAGGGGGGAGTATATGTCATGGACCAAATGATTAATCAGGGCACTATGTATAATGCCCGCGCATTATGCGTCTAGTCAAATCAAATCGGGTAATGTAATGAATATACTGATTTAAACTTCTATATTTACCCGATGTATTTACCACATTGTCTGGTCATTATGAATATTGCTACGTAACGGTTGGGCAATTTGATAATTATGATCAATGAATTAGTCTAAGAGTGACCGAAGCGAGTTAGGGAGCTTAGGGCACCCCGACACGGATAGGTTAGGTTCGAAGGAGATGAATGTCATCTCCTTCGAGGTATTATGAATAATGCTGCATTAATCACTTGGTACATAATATATACAAGTCAGATACATCTGTCCCTTACGCACACCTAAAATAACCTTGCTCTAAGAGCTTATGGTCACCCCGTGGTCTCCACAACGATGCAAGTAACTGATAAATAATGATCACTGAAGGTTTATTTATTATGTTCCCCAGCTCAATCCCCAACACACAGTCCCGACGCTGGTGGACGACGGACTATCCATCTGGGAGTCACGCGCCATCATCACGTACCTGGTGAACAAGTACGGCAAAGGCAGCAGTCTCTACCCCGAGGAACCAAAGGCGCGAGCCCTGGTGGACCAGCGCCTGTACTTCGATATCGGCACGCTGTACCAGAGATTTGCTGATTATTTCGTGAGTATTGTTTTTTTGGTTGATTAATGACACACACGTCATTCAATTTGACTTTGACGACACGGTTTGCGCAGTGGTTGAGCGATCGGCACTGCACTGCTGTGTCGCGGGTTCGATTCCCTCACGTAACCAATATTTGTATGGCCACAGATAATATAATACTAGCATAGTGTGGCCTAGAGATATAGCCTCCTTTAGATATAGTTGTTCCAAGTTTGGTTGTTTTTGTATGTGTGTAAATGCACCCATGATAGATACAGGCGAAATTTCTAGTGTGGGGCAACGGTATATAAAATCGGTCTTTTAGCCGGGTGTAGCTGAATATTAGTATTTTACAATGAGCGACTGCCTATTCACCTCCACCACCAAATAACTGGGTTTTACCCAGAAACCAGGTATTACCCGTTTATTGGGTTTTACCCCTGGCAAGTAAACTTTTGGGCTTCTGTTCTGACCCCTAATGAATGTCAAAGTTCTTCAAATTACAGTATTACTTACCCAGTTTTTAGAACGAAAATTAATCCAAACCAACCGCATCACGTGACTTTCGTATAATTTTTGACGCATCGTTAGATTCGTTCTGGAAAAGGGGTGCTAATTAAAATATTGTAATGAAAGCGGATTCTTTACTGACAAACTCTTCATTTCCAGTACCCACAAGTATTCGGTGGCGCGCCCGCTGACAAGGAAAAGCTGGCCAAGATCGAAGATGCTCTTCAGCTCCTAGACACATTCCTGGAGGGACAAAAGTTCTGCGCAGGCCCCAACCTCACGGTCGCTGACCTGAGTCTCATCGCGGGTGTGTCCAGCTTCGAGGCCTCCGACATAGACTTCAAGAAGTATTCTAATGTCAAGAGGTGAGGAAGAATTACAAACTAGAGGGGTACCTAATATTATATTATAGGTACAGGTGACTTTTGATTAATTGGCAATTTTTCAGATGGTTGAGGTACTGTAAGGGTGTTTACGCACTGCATCCGATCTTTATCAGAATCGAAATCCGTGTTCCAACCGAATTGGAAATGTATTGATTTCAGATGGACGAAGTTCGGATACATTGCGTAACCTCTCCTACAAGAAGTACTACGGCTACTTCGAACAATTTTTTTTTCGGATTCAGATCGGATGCAGTGCGTAACCGCTCTAATCCTGTATAGAATCCCCACATTCAGTTAATTTCATTTGAATCCAAACATGGCAACTAAACTATTTGCGCAAGCGATCACTAGATTTTACTGTGTAAAAATATAATGTACTCAACAAGAGTAGATAGTGTTGCCAAAATTTTAAAAATAAACATGGTAGTGAAAATTACCTAGGTGTTGATGAATATATGACTATCGAGACATTGCCACCGTACCTAGTCATCTTTTTTGTTGGTGTCGCACGCAAATGGAAATTAGAAATGATTGGGTGTTGTAATTGGCTACGGTCATAAGTTATCTGTGACGCCTTGACTTGGAACCTCCTCCGTTTTATTTTCTTCCAATACTTACGATACAATTCCCTTGCAGATGGTACGAGACAGTGAAGAGCTCTGCGCCAGGCTACCAAGAGGCCAACGAGAAAGGACTCGATGCCTTCAAGGGGCTGGTCAACAGCATGCTGAAGAAGTAACCCACGTATACCCGAGACGTTCACCCCATTCGTTTATCCAGATGACGAGTAAAACGAAGGCACAGTAAACGCGCGGAATTCGTGAAACGTCTACATGAAAACTGGGGCCATACTTAATTCCAGTGTAAAAAAGGGATGGTGCTATTCGTCCTGTATAGCTCCATCCTTCCCACACAGTGGAACCATGATGGTTTTGACACAACAGAGTAAAACCCCTGAGCTTTTATTGAGCCTTCGTTGGTACACAAAACTTTGCACCTGTGTTCTATTAGTTTTCAGATACAGATTTTTTTGATAAGAATCTTGGAGAGAAACTGACATTTCCAATAAGTATGTCATATTTTGGATAAATGAATGGAGTATTCTTATTTCTGATACACAGTACATAATGCTGCCACTTTCACAAATGTTGTTTTTCAAGTTACACTGTTTTACATTCTCAATTTATTATTATAAGATTAGGTTATAAGGCACGAATAAAAGGTTAAATATATTTTAAGCGTTTTATTTCAAATATAAAATAAAATAGTCCTTAGCAATAAATTCAGTCGCTTTGTGGAAAATATAGAGCAAAATGACATGAGTTAACATGTTTGAATATTTAAAAAAAACCGGTAATGGGTGTACTTTACCCAGTAATGGGCATAGTTTACCCAGTTATTACAAGTTGCCTCGTAAAATATCACATTTAGGAACCTACAATTCAGTTTTAGCTTTTAATTGAGCTATCATTCCTTTAAACGCTTGTATGCCAGGTTCGTTTGCTTCGTTATATCCCGGTGCCGTGGTCTTCACTAGCTCGTACCATCTGTAAGAAGAAGGAAGTTTATATAAAAAGTCTTAGTAAAAGGTTTCATCAACATCATCATCATTTTCAGCCGAAAGACTTACACTGCTAAACACAGAAGTTCTGTGCTGCTAAACATACACGGCTAAACACAGAAGTTCTGTGCTGCTAAACATAGGCCACCTCCAAGTGTCGCCACATGGCCTGTGTGTCTCGCCAGTCATCTGCTTAAAGTCATCTAATTGAAAAATCTCTGAATAAGATAGCGGTTAGCCTTCTGAAGTTTTCCCAAACTCCATTCGAATGGGCGCGATAATGTTTTTGTGTAATCCTCACATTTTTGAATTAATCGACTTTCAAAATTTGACTAGACGTTCATACACTGACCTCTAATATACAAGTGTATGATAGAGGTCAGTGCGTTCATATATACGTTTTGTTTGTGGTTCGCATTTTCCAAAGATGCTGAGAGTATAGATTCAGAATGCGATTTCTAAGTATAGTAGTATCAGAAAGAGAGTGTGAATTTTGTGAGTCTTTTTTATTTGCGGAGGGTAGGTAATCTCCGGCATCACTGCACTTATTTAAAAGGTAACATAAGCTTTTTTAAAGTGCTACAAAGCATAGACCATAAAATAAGGTAAGTTTACAAGTCACAACTTACTTCTGAAGATTAGAGTAGTTGTCGAGGCTGATGCCGGTGGCATCGATGGTGGACACAGTGGCCACCAGTCCCAAGTCAGCCAGGGTCAGTTCATCCCCTGCGGCGTACGTGCGACCTTCCAGGAAGGTGTTCAGGAACACCAGCGCCTCCTCCAGCTTCTTCAACTGAGCCTCGTCTGCTTTCGCTCCACCAAAGATTTGGGGGTACTAGGAGTTTTTTAGAAACTATTAGGTACTTAAGTTGCCTTGTTGGTTCGGTACGAGTAGTAATACATACTGCTCGTACTACTCGTACCTAACTAAATCAATTTTAAAATCAAAGTCAGGGTCAAATTTTGCAACTGAATTAAAACAGTTATCGCCAAATTGAGCTGAAATAGCTAATGAATTACACACTACACGTACACGTTTAGTTTGGATAAAAATGCACGGTAAGCCAAGAAGCTCTTTTAAAAAATGGTATTTTAATAAAAAAAAACATTTAATCATCACTTGATATTCTCCTGCGTAGTTTCTCTAATTTAATTTCACCATCTTCCTGTCCTTATCCCATGTTACTTGGGCTCGGCGCAACACGTTTGCTTCTTCCATACCGTCCTGTCCCCCGTCACGCTATCACTGACTCTCTTTTCTTTCATATCACTCCTCACACAGTCCATCCATCTTTTCTTTGGCCTTCCTCTCCCTCTCCATCCATCCACGTTCATATTCATAACTCTTTTAGTAACATGCGTTTCATCCCTCATCACATGACTATACCAGGAAAAACGGTTTCCCTTCAACTTTTCTGTCACTGGCGCCACTTTCAAACTGTCTCTAATATACTCATTTCTCACTTTATCCAATCTCGTCACGCCGCACATCCATCTCAACATTCTCATCTCTGCTACATGCAATCTCCTTTCATCCATCTTTTTCACAGCCCAACATTCTTATCCGCTAGTTTAATTTAACCTTGTAAAATAATTGTGTCCCCATAATGGAGCACGAATAAACCTTTTCAGAAATAATGTGAGCAAATGTGAGTATTTATGCATATTACTCACTAACTGCCAGTCTCGGTGTGTACTGGATGGACACCCATCGACGGGCCAACCTCGGCAAGTGTTGCTCAACATTAATCTAACCGGTAAGATTTATTATTTAGCCAAGAGCGAATTAAAAATACTTACAAAGTACTGCCCAAATCTTGGATACAGTGTTCCCAAGTCGAAGTCCAGTCTCTGATCAACTAGCGCCCTTTGTTTTGGATCCGTGGGGTACAGGCTGCTGCCTTCGCCATATTTGTTCACCAGGTACTTAGCGATGGCCCGAGACTCCCATAGAGAGAAGTCGCCGTCGACTATTGTGGGTACCGTGTGTTGCGGGTTGAGCTGGAAAATAGCACAGTATTTTTGTTAGAAGTTAGATACTTACTTATTTATTTTTTAACACATGAGAATGAGATACCTAGATCTTTTTAGGGTTCCGTACCCAAAGGGTAAAAACGGGACCCTATTACTAAGACTCCGCGATCCGTCTCTCTGTCTGTTTATCCGTCTGTCACCAAGATGATGTATTTCTGTTGCCGCTATAACAACAAATACTAAAAACAGAATAAAATAAATATTTAAGTGGGGCTCCCATACCACAAACGTGATTTTCTTGACGTTTTTGCGATAATGGCACGGAACCCTTCGTGCGCGAGTCGACTCGCACTTGGCCGGTTTTTTTTTATTGAGTAGCGTCTTACGCTACACAATGATCGGTTCAAGTCGTGGGAAAAAGTAAGCAGAGTAGTAGCGGTAATTTTAACTGCTCAGGGGTTTTACCATGACATCTTAATAATTATCATCATGATTCCAGTGTGAAAAATTATGCTATCATACGTCCTGTCTATCTCCGTCGCTCTCTAAAACTCAGCGACTACCAAACAAATAAGTTTACTTTATAAATATTCGTTTAGCTTTACCTTCAGAAAGTCGGGTTTGAACTGATCGCCTCCCCTCAAGTCCATGAGGTTCAGGTCCAGTTGGATGTTGAGCGCGGCGGCTACCAGTAGCACCAGGCGGCACGGCGCGGAGCCTGGAGTGTAGTACAGCGCTATGGACATGCTGGTTCTGTCGGTAACAAACACAACATAACAATGATATCGCCTCTCTATTCCCCGGGTTATTATTATTTGGGACAAGCCCACCGCACTATTCCCAAAACATTGCAACTCCTGAAAGCCAGAATGAACAGTGGCGCCGACCAGAAAAGCGCCGAAGTAATGAAGCTCGACGAAGTCCCGGAGAATGAATTTAACTGTCTTGGATCCCACAACGAAATTAATCAGAAAATAATAACGAAGGAGAGATAAAAGTTAATTCAAAAAATCAAAAAACCCGACTGACTAAAAATCGATATAAAAAGACGTAAACAAGAAGAAAATCATGCTGTGCAGTCGGAGGATACATCTGGTTTTGGTCAGCTAGCGAATTTATGTATCCTCCGACAGACTTCCAAAAAGAAAGTCATGTTTCACTTTGTAGTGCTTTTATTTGGAAGTCGGTAGTATTTTTTTTAAAAAAAGTTTTTTATTTATTTAATTATGATAATTTTCAGTATTTTTTTAAACTTTGACCCACACTAGGAATTTCTTCCTGTATCGTGGGTGCGTTTAAAAACATATATAACCTCACATACAAAAACACCCAGAGCCGGATACAACTATCTGTAGGTCATATAAATATTTGTTTTGTGCGGGAATCGAACCCGCGACACGCAGTCGCAGTGCGCCAACCGTTCGCCCAATATTAATGTAGGTGGGTCGCGGATAAATTAAATTTGAAAAAGAGTTGCCGCGGCCCTAGCTCAAGCAACTGAAGGAACACGGGTAGGTTTTAGTCAGTAAAAGTCTGACACGCCCTCCCGCCTCACCCAGAGCGGGAGAAGTCATTTGATGATTTCACATGTCCAAAAAAAATACTGTAGGTGTTAATTTACTAGAATGACATTGCATTTTCTCACGTCACGTCGTCGGTCTGCGTACACAATTCAGGTCGCTAAGTCCCAGATCATTTCAGAATTTTGATTTAGTATTTAATCATAGGACTTTGAAGTAAGTAGCATAGGTCTGTAACTACTTTTATCCGACGAGAACATGGAGGTTCTCAAGTGACCTGTGTTTTTTTTGTACCAGAAACTCAAATGACAACATGGGATGGCTATCTACTGTTTATTTCCGAATCCTGAGAAAGGAGATTTATTTGATTATTTATTTACTTAACTCATTTAAGTTTTAACCTAATTAAAAATACAATGCTGTGGTCTCAGACCAACAAAAAAAGATAGACGGCGCATCGCGAACATCATAAGTGAAGCCACAAAACTATGCTCCTCCATGTAAATATACACGCTCACGCACACACCTACACTAAAACTATGCTCATCGGTCTTAGTACGTCACGAGTCGTCGTCTAGTTAACATATATTAAAAAAAATTGAATTATGCCTTCCTGTGTAATGAAAACTTGTAAAAACAATAGCAAAGCACATAAAAAGTCTCACGGAATCACTTTTCATTTAGAAGTACTTGAAATAACATCGTTTATTTATTAAAAATAAAAATACTATGAATTTTAGGTTACTTGGAACAAAAAACCTCAACGAACGGAAGCAGTGACATAAAGTGCGAGAGTTGCCATAATATGATTTAAAATTTCCCCATTCGATTAAACATATTTAAATATGATTTCTTACTTTGGGTTATTTTGAATTTAATAAATTTGATTGAAAATATAATTAGGTACCTATATTATTTCAAAACAATTTACATAATGACTCGTACGAGTTGTCCACTCAAAATTATTTAGTAGGCGATTCGCCCGAATTGTGTTTTATGCAATACCGTTAAGATAAAGTACACTCAAGTACAGAAGTATTAAGCATTATATATTTTTAGTGAAATGAAATGCACACAAATTAATCAAAAATGTCTTTATTAAAATAACTACTATATGATTTGAGCACGTATTCTACATTGGGCACCCACTTAAATGGAAACTGATTGAATTGGCACCTGAGGTATACCACATACGGCACCTATCGATATTCTTCTTTTTCACACTTATACTCCACAAAATTAAATGGCACCTACGAATCAGTAGGTGCTTACTAGTCTTGAGACGTTTATTTTTTTAGAACGTCGAAATCAAAGATTCGATTAAATTCAGTACAGAGTTTAATGACATGATAAAAATATTAATTCATCTTTCGCTTTTTTAGGTAGATGTTGACATTATCAGCATTTATACCCAAACCACCAGGAGGCCAGAATCATGAAGAAGTATTTGCAGAGCTAGAATCATAAGCGGTAGAGACTAACGGAGTACTAGGACTTCAGAATCGAAAATCGCCCGGTACTCTTTTTACCGCTCATGATTCCAGCCTAGCTTCTTCATGATTAGAATCTCCTGGTACTTAAGTTCGTCTTTACCGGTACCGGAATAACCTGATAGCGTATAGAACTTCTTTATTTTTTGTAGCGAATATTGCTGTCTCCCTCTTATTGTTTTGTCACCATTTAATGCATTGCTTTCCTAGTTTCTAGTAAAATATCTATTAACTGCTATTAATTCTTCATATTTATTTCCGAGACGGGTGAGCACGACTGTACTTTTATATTTATTTCTCTAAAATAAAATTCGAGCGAATCGCCTACTAAATAATTTTGGAGTGGACAACTCGCCCGACGATAAATAAAATTCGGACGAATCGACACAGAAAAATGAATATTTTTAATAGTGGACAAGTTTGCTTTTTCTATTATTTAAAACTTTTTATATTTGTATTTTTTATTTTTTTGCATTCAATTGCAAATTAATGGATCATATGGAATGCTAAGCGGGAGAGTGAAGTCTCCTAACACCAGCAAGTTATGCATAAATGATGATCTCCAAATCATAAGTATGTAAAGCCACTTTCTAATTGTTTTTTTTTTAAATTGATTTTGCGATGTAACAAAAAATTTTTTTTTTTTCGGAATAGTAGTTCTTATAAACAATTGAGGTACAATACCATACTCAACAATATCTTACTTGAACAATATTATCCTACCCACACAATAATATTATTACCCATTTTATAGGGAAAAAAATTAACAAATGGCAACCCTTCCAAACACACATAGATAAAAATGTGGCTTCACTTTTGATGTTCGCGGCGCGCCGTCTTTCTTTTTTTGTTGGTCTGAGGCTGTGGTTAAATAAAAATAGCGCAGCTAGCCTAAGCAAAATTACTAATGTCACAGTAAATTTAGTCTCTGTCTTCACTCAGCAAGCAGCATCTACTCAGCCACCTATCAACTTGCTGCATATCATCATTAGCTTTGTAATGTTCCCACTGCCTCTGGACACAGGCCTCCTCTCTGTGAGAGGGATGACAACTTGAATGGAATACTGTCTCATCTAAAAGTAAGTTCTGCTATATAATTCGCATAAAAAAACCGACTTCAAAAACAAAAACAAAACAAAACTAAAAAGTTCAAAATAACTTTCGTTTCGGCAGCCGGTGTCTTTGGTAGGTACTTCTTTTCGACACCGACTGCCGAACGAAAGTAATTGTTGCACTTTTTAATGTTTTTCTTTAGAAGTCTGTTTATTTTTTAACCGACTTTCGAAAAAGGAGGAGGTTCTATGTTCGACTTCTTGGTATGTTTTTTTTTTTTTTTATGTATGTTCACCGATATCTCCGTCAATTGTGAACCGATTTTGAAAATTCTTCTTTTGTTTGAAAGAGTATGTTCCGAAATTGGTCCCATTTTAATTTGGTGAAGATCTGATGAAGAACTTCGAAGATATACAACAGAACTCTTCAATAAATAACGGCATATCTCTCGGGACTGCTGCAATCGCATGTCTGTTTATTGTTTAGACCATTTCATAACATAACATCACGTCAGTACGCTCTTAAGGGGTAAGCAGATCTCTCATTTGATCGGTTTTGTTCAAGTTTCATGATATTCGGGTAATCTATTCTGGCGTTATAGGAAACTTACTAAACAACTTGCCTATTAGGTAGGTACAACTAAAAAGTGAAAAGTAAAAAACATTTTTACAAAAAAATACTACCGACTTCCATATAAGAAAACTACAAAGTGAAAACTTTATTTTTGGAAGTCGGTGTCCAACGCAAAAAAATGGTACCTACGAAAGACACCGACTTCCAAAAATAAAGTTATTTTTCACTTTGTAGTTTTCTTATTTGGAAGTCGGTAGTATTTTTTTTGTAAAAATGTTTTTGTGAAAAAGTTTTTATTTCTCACTATTTAGTTTTAATACCCTATCACTAAAAAGTATGCAATTTCTATAGTAATGTACCTACTCGTACCTCACGGATTGACAAAATACCCATAATAACTTTATTTGTTTTATGTTTCATATCTTTAAAACTGCTGAACCGATTTTGAAGAAAATTCCACTGTTCCCTAAGATTATTTTGGGGTGGGTATGGGATCTACCTCCTAGCGGTCCACCCCGGGCAACGGCACCACAGGCTTGCCTGTGGTACGGCTGAACGATCCCACTTAAGCGGTGGTAGGCTCCGCAAGGGGCCGCCTGGCTCGCGACCACCATCCCACCGGAATCCGGCGCCAAGCAGCTTGCTGTGTTCCGTCGGTGTGTGGGACTGCCAGTGCCTTTGGGGGAGAAGGAGGATGTTAGTTGCGCTGTTCAGAACCGGTCTTGGTCTCTGGGCAAAACTGGCCGGGTAACTCATTTTGGAGGGTAGCGGGATCCGAAGCACGGTGCCAGCCGTTGGCCGACCGCAGTCAGTAGGGGGCCCAAGTAGCACGCCAGCCACGTGCCAAAGGCTGCCCCACCAACTCGCGAAAAATCCCGGTATGCTCCACCGTGCCAGCTGGCGACTGGAAGGGAGGACCCGGTGGCCATATCCGGGGGGGTTCGGGCGTCCCCGCAGTCTCCAAATGAGTTCCCCATAGGTTGGGTTAGCTCCAGTGTTCCACTTGGTTCACTGAGCAGCGCCTCGACAGTTCGACTTCTTCCCCAAAAAACTCTAACACAAAATGAGCAACAAAAAGAAGAATAAGGTGAAACAACGGCTGCACTTCCTCCCACTAAAAGTGCACCTCACTAACATCAGGGGGCTGCACTCTAATCTCGATCCGGTCCACCACCACCTCGAGACCGAGAAGCCGCACCTGTTTTTCCTAACGGAGACGAAGATAACAACCCCGTCGGACGTGGCGTACCTCAACTACCCGGGTTACTCTCTTGAACACAAGTTCAAGAAGCAAGCTGGGGTCTGTGTGTACGTCCGCGATGACATTTGTTGTCGTCGTCTCCGTTGCTTTGAGAGATCGGGCTTTTCTGCCATATGGCTACTTGTGGACACTGGCGTGGAGAAGTCTCTCTACATCGGCGTCTACCGATCGCACTCCGGTGACCAGGAGACGACAGCGCTTTTTAATTGCCTCGTGGAATCGGCTGACATAGCCCAGCAACGGTACCCAACAGCGAAGCTCAATTTTCTGGGGGACTTTAACGCCCATCATAAAGAGTGGTTGTACCCATACCGGAAAACTGACCATGCCGGGTTGGAGGCGCGCAAGTTTTCTCTTTCGCTAGATCTAACCCAGCTGGTGAATGTGGCAACGCGGGTACCGGACGTTGACGGCCATACACCCAATTGCCTAGATCTTCTCCTGACAACTGATCCGGACAGTCATTCGGTGTCGGTCTCAGCCCCGCTGGGAACGTCTGACCACTGTCTAGTGAAATCCGTTTCGACTTGCTCTCCTCCAGATGAGAGCCCTAGAGGCACGAGGCGAGTATGGCGATACGAGTCAGCAGACTGGGACGAGATGCGGCACTTTTTTGCGTCTTATCCTTGGCGGCATGTGTGTTTCTCCTCGGGTGACCCCTCGAGCTGTGCGGACGCGGTTGCGGATGTGATTCGGCAGGGAATGGAATATTTCATTCCATTCTCCGACATTCCGCTCGGTCCCAAATCCCGACCTTGGTATAATGCTGAATGCGCCCTCGCTGAGGCCCGAAAAGAGTTTGCCTACCAAGCCTGGGTCGGGGCCCGCGACCGCAAAGTTAGAGCACGTAGGGTTCGCGCGAAAAAAAGAGCTTTTAATTCTGCCGCCAAGTTCTGCAAGCGGGTTCTGCGTCGGGCACGTTTTGACCATATTGGACGTATTGGGGCCAAGCTGGCATCGCACCCTCCGGGTAGTAAACAGTTTTGGTCCCTGTCTAAAGCGGTCGAAACGAATTTCTGTCGGCCCACTTTACCTCCGATGCTGAAACCTGATGGGTCGCTGGCTCACTCTGCGAGAGACAAAGCAAATTTGTTTGCATCTCTTTTTGCTGGCAATTCACGTCTGGACGCTGGCTCCAAGCAACCACCTACTGTACCTCACTGTGACTCTTCCATGCCGGAGATCGCTGTGCACGCTAAAGAGGTCCGGAGAGTATTGTGCAGTCTAGACGTGAACAAAGCCAGCGGGCCTGACGGCATCCCAGCGAGAGTGCTGAGGCAGTGTGCGCCAGAACTGTCTCCTGTGTTGACTCGTTTGTTCCGCCTCTCTCTTGTAAAAAGAACGGTACCGAAATCCTGGAAGCTTGCAAATGTGCAACCAGTGCCCAAAAAAGGCAACCGTGCAGACCCTGCCAATTACCGTCCGATCGCCATTACCTCCATTTTGTCCAAAGTTATGGAAAGGGTACTGAACAGTAAGTTGCTGACCTACCTTGAAGACAACAATCTCCTCAGTGACCGTCAATATGGCTTTCGCCGGGGACGGTCAACTGGCGATCTTCTTGTGTATGTCACGCACTGCTGGGGCGAAGCCATCGAGAGACACGGCGAAGCACTTGCTGTTTCGCTTGATATCTCGAAGGCCTTTGATAGGGTCTGGCACGCGAGTCTACTCAGTAAGCTTCCTGCTTATGGCATCCCCGCTGGTTTTTGTAGCTGGATATCAGACTTCCTCAATGAACGGTCGATCCGAGTGGTCATTGACGGCTGCTCCTCTGACTTCATGGCTATTGATGCCGGAGTACCTCAGGGGTCTGTTCTCTCTGCAACTCTTTTCCTGCTACACATCAATGACCTACTTCAGCCTGGTATTATTGGGTACGCAGATGACAGTACTGTTGCAGAGAGATACTTGTCCAGCGCAAGAACCAGCGTGGATGAAGTTCGTTCCTTGAGAGAGGCTATGGTTGAAAGGACAGATTTGACCTTAAGCCTTGTCTCCCAGTGGGGTGATGACAATCTGGTCTCCTTTAACGCCACCAAAACACAGGCGTGTCTTTTTACCGCAAAAAGGAGTATCTTCGATCAAACTCCTACTTTTCGGGGTGCGTCTGTTCCTGTGACTGATCGGCTCGAGCTCCTGGGCATGGAGTTGACATCCAGCCTCAACTTCGGCGCCTCCATTGAGTACAAAGCTCAAATTGCGGCCAAAAAGCTGGGCATCCTAAATAGAGTGAAGCGATACTTTACGCCTGGACAGCTTCTAACCCTTTACAAAGCGCAAGTCCGATCCTGCATGGAGTATTGCAGCCACCTTTGGGATGGCTCAGCTAAGTATCAGCTTGCCGCGCTTGACTCGGTGGAACGCAGAGCCAAGAGGCTCATTGGCGACGTTGAGCTGGCGGATGCCAAGCTACACAGCTTGGCTCATCGCCGCAAGGTTGCCTGCTTGTCGGTCTTTTACAGACTGTACTTCGGTGAGTGTGCTCAAGAACTCCACGACCTCATCCCACCAGCCCCCTTCTACCATCGGACATCTAGACGCACTGCAAGTTACCATCCTTACCTTGTTGCCATTCCACCAATACGCACCAAGCGCTTCCAAACATCCTTCATAATGCGCACAGCGAATGAGTGGAACTCACTACCTGCGTCTGTGTTTCCGAACGCATTCAACCCGAATCTCTTCAAAGTTAGAGTGAACAGGCTTCTTCTGGGTAAGCTCGCTCCATCGTCGACTCTGTCTCTGTCACCTTTGACCTAGACTAGAGTCAAGAGCAAACCCATCACAAATAAAAAAAAAAAATAAAAAAAAAATTAGAGATACTTAATGCAATAAAAAAAGAATGATCCCGATCCGATAAGCAGTTTCGGAGAAATGCGTGGACAAATATACATACCTACAAATATACAAACATACACTTATAAAATTTATCACACATGTTTAGAAGCCCAATTAGAGTAACATAAGCGAATATTGGGCAATTGCAACAATATTAAATAAATACATGTCGAATTGTTACCTCCTTTTTTGAAGTCGGCAAAAACAAAATCAACCTGACGTACTGAGTGAGTAGATATCTATTTGAAGAGCAAGAATAGGATCTTTGCTATTTATCCAGAAAGTGGGCGTCACTTTTGGGATAAGTAGCATTGTTTATGTGGGCACCGGCATTCAAGCTACAGTAGGTATTTATTACCTACTGAAAGTACAAACTAGTTTGTAACATAAATTCAACAACAATCACGACAAAAACATGTTAAACTAGTATAAAAACATAATAATGTAATTGGAATATAATAAATCTAGGTATTATGTATTACCAATTTATCACTTACCAATAGGTCGTGCACTCGGTGTTCAATGCAAAGAGTAACTGCGGGGCAACGATCAAAATCAAACGATGTTATTATGAGACTCACAAGTCACAAGAACCGGGTAACCTTGGACTCGTGTTATTAGCCTTTTTATACTCGGCCGAATACAGATGTTTATAGATAACGCCGCACCAAAATAACAACTACATTTAGTCGGGTTTGCCGCTTTATGCAATAAGGTACGTTTGTGAGGTAACTAATGAGGCAATCGATTTTTTTGTTAGGAAATGTGATTATTGATTGTGTTATCTGTATCATTGTTATAAGTCAGTAATATTAGATCAGCAGGTGAACCAAAGTTATCTACCTACCGACATAGCCCGAAGACTTGTGGCAGTGGGCAGGGCACATTGCTCGCGGGCCAAGAAACTCATCGGTAATGAGGCACTGGTCAAGTCAAAGCTCCAGAGCCTTGAACATCGTCGCCGAGTTGCCAGTTTGTCGGTATTTTATCGGTTACATTTCGGGGAGTGTGCGATGGAATTACATGATTTAATTCCGCCCAGCCCGTTCCATCATCGGACTACCAGACGTACGGCGATGCGTCATCGGTACATGGTGGACATCCCACCCATACGCACAAAACGTTTTGGGGACACTTTTATTATGCGTACAGCTAAAGAGTGGAATTCTCTGCCGGAATCTGTGTTTCCCGATAGCTACAATCTAGGGGTCTTTAAGTCAAGAGTGAATAGGTTTCTACTAGGCAAGCGTGCTCTATCGTCGACCACATCATCGCTTACCATCAGGTGAGATAGTGGTCAAGCGCAAGCCTATAGATAATAAAAAAAAAAAAAATAGAACGGATGGCCAATGGGGCCGAAACGTTCTGGAATGGCGACCGCAAACCGGAAGACGATGCGTTGGAAGGCCTCCCACTAGGTAGACCGATGACCTGGCTAAGGTTGTGGGAAGCCGCTGGATGCGAAACGAACGGGATCGGATTAATGTGGCGACGCCTGGAGGTATTTGTCCAGCAGTGGACCTTCGGCTGAAATTATGATGATTAGATACTCTAAAAGGACCACGATACCTCAATTTATCTATTTATTAGATTATCCTCGCTCTGGAACGCCCTGCAGAAATTACATCAGTGGAGCACTAATTACTTCAGAATCAGCTGCTTTCCATCATAGAAGTGCGCGGTGGAGTGGTGTGGTGGACATACACGCTTACGCAGCATCTGGCCACCGGTCGTCCAGGGTTCAATATATTTATTTACATTATTCTCCTCTCTCTTCACGGATCGATGATCTTAAAAGGGTGAATGGGACAGATTAGGATGCGGCAGACGGGACGGGTTGCCTCATGTTTGAAAAAATCGTGTACATATGATGTAAATGCAATTCCAACCAGTAGTTCCTGTTAATACCCCCTACATACAAACTTACAAATTTTACCTCTTTATAATCTATACTAATATTATGAAGAGGTAAAATTTGTAAGTTTGTATGTAGGGGGTAATCTCAATAAAAAAAATTTCACTGGTAGAAAGCTACATTATTCCTGAGTGAAAAACGTTGCAAAAACGGGAAAGAATATTACTGTTTCAGTTATGCAATCATGTATGTAGTGTAGGTAGGGTTGGTGTAGAGGTGGTGTAGGGTAGGTGTAGGATAGGTGTATGGTAGGTGTAGGGTAGGTGTAGCGTAGGTGTTGGGTATGTGTAGGGTAGGTGTAGGGTAGGATAGGTGTAGGGTAGGTGTAGGGTGGGTGTAGGGTAGGTGCAGGGTAGGTGTAGGGTGGGTGTAGGGTAGGTGTTGGGTATGTGTAGGGTAGGTGTAGGGTAGGATAGGTGTAGGGTAGGTGTAGGGTGGGTGTAGGGTAGGTGCAGGGTAGGTGTAGGGTGGGTGTAGGGTAGGTGCAGGGTGGGTGTAGGGTAGGTGTAGGGTAGGTGCAGGGTAGGTGTAGGGTAGGTGTAGGGTAGGTGTAGGCTAGGTGTAGGGTGGGTGTAGGGTAGGTGCAGGGTAGGTTTAGGGTAGGTGTAGAGTAGGGTAGGTAGGATAGGGTAGGTACGTAGCCAGTTGACGGGAGCGAAGCCGCGTGGGACAGCTAGTATTAAATATAGATAGAGTTCAGAATTTCAGATGTAGTCGCGTAAGCTGGTACAAGAAGTACTACGGCAACTTCAGAACCGAAATTTCTCGGACTCTGTTTGGATACAGTTTGTAATATGTTGTTGAATCGTCAAAAAATCTTTTTAACAAAACAATTTAACCGACTTCTAAAGCAAAACACTACACAGCAAAAAATGTGTGCATCAGAATGGCGGGTGTATGACTACAAATGGTCATGCTATATGCTTGAGAGCAATGTACGAGCAATGTACCGAATGTACGTAAAATTTGAAGCAATGTACTATTTTAAAACCACCGTTTTTAGAAAAAGTATTTGAGCCGCCAACCTGATATCAGAATGGCGGGTGTGTTAGAAATCTGAACAAATTACCTACTATCTGACTGTGAAAAGCCTACCGTAGCAATGTACGAGCAATGTACGTTATCATATTAAAAGCACAACCAGATACTATTAACCGTTAAAGAGTGTTTATAAAAATAAAATTTCTCCACATTTAGAGCCTGTTCAATTTTATAAGCAACTAATTGTGCCTACGTTATACGTTGCTATGTCTAAATTACTCGCCTTCCAACCTGTCATTTTACACTTTGACAGCTCAAAAACTAATCATTTAGTGATGAACCGATTCGATCTCATAGTATCACGATTGAATTCAACAATGAAAAATTTTAATCGATTAAACACATATATATAAAAAAATGAATCGCAAAATGTGTTGGTAAGCGCATAACTCAACAACGCCTGGACCAATTCGGCCAATTCTTTTTTTTAAATGTTTTTTTTTTTTTTTTTTTTTTTTTAAGTGTAGGGTAGGTGTAGGGTAGGTGTAGGGTAGGTGTAGGGTAGGTGTAGGGTAGGTGTAGGGTAGGTGTAGGGTAGGTGTAGGGTAGGTGTAGGGTAGGTGTAGGGTAGGTGTAGGGTAGGTGTAGGGTAGGTGTAGGGTAGGTGTAGGGTAGGTGTAGGGTAGGTGTAGGGTAGGTGTAGGGTAGGTGTAGGGTAGGTGTAGGGTAGGTGTAGGGTAGGTGTAGGGTAGGTGTAGGGTAGGTGTAGGGTAGGTGTAGGGTAGGTGTAGGGTAGGTGTAGGGTAGGTGTAGGGTAGGTGTAGGGTAGGTGTAGGGTAGGTGTAGGGTAGGTGTAGGGTAGGTGTAGGGTAGGTGTAGGGTAGGTGTAGGGTAGGTGTAGGGTAGGTGTAGGGTAGGTGTAGGGTAGGTGTAGGGTAGGTGTAGGGTAGGTGTAGGGTAGGTGTAGGGTAGGTGTAGGGTAGGTGTAGGGTAGGTGTAGGGTAGGTGTAGGGTAGGTGTAGGGTAGGTGTAGGGTAGGTGTAGGGTAGGTGTAGGGTAGGTGTAGGGTAGGTGTAGGGTAGGTGTAGGGTAGGTGTAGGGTAGGTGTAGGGTAGGTGTAGGGTAGGTGTAGGGTAGGTGTAGGGTAGGTGTAGGGTAGGTGTAGGGTAGGTGTAGGGTAGGTGTAGGGTAGGTGTAGGGTAGGTGTATCTTGGTGTTTTTATGGCAAAACGAAGTTTGCCGGGAAAAGCTAGTTGTTTATATAATTAAACATATAGTTATTTTATATTTGCTTTTATTTTTATTTTTACCCCACTACCGATGGAGGGTAATGTGTTTATCAGTCTATTTATGTATATATGTATGTATGAGTTACCTAGGAGTTCTAAAGACCAAACGCGTTGGCCGTTTTGATAATTCTTACGTCTTCTTACGTCAATCGGTTCGTCTCAAACTTGCAAGTATCACTGGCTACATTAAAATTGGAAAATAGAAAATTGGCGGCTTTTTGGCGCAATATTTTTGAGTACCAATTTATTTATTTATTCATATCGGAAACAACTTCTTTCCAAGACATTATAGTTAGGGTAAGTTGGTCAACAATGAACCACCAAAATTTTCTTTTTTTTTCTTTTTTTTTATTGTAGATAAAATTATAGATAATATAACTGGCTACATTATGTAGTACTTCATTTCTTCTTAAGATTTATTTTATTTTTTGGAGTTTGATTCACTGTGTACACTTAATGGTTCTCAATGAACCGGGGGCTGGTATACGGTGAACCGTGTAAGTAAACCATGAACTATGTCAATAACCAAAGCATTAAAATGATTGGATTATAATAAATATAGTAAAATAAAACTCACTTATCTATACTATATCTATACTTATCTATACTACCTATTTATTTATTGTTACAATCAAGAAGCGTAATTTTTTGTTAAAAGAGGTACCTAATATCGTAAACATTAAAGAAATTAACTTAAAAAAAATATTTATTAACATATATACAATTGATTATTCTAAAAAAAAAACAAACCTATATACAAATAGAAAAGGGAGACGGAAAAGAGCTCATTGTGCATCAAAAAATTCGTCCACATCGATGTCAAGGGGAAAAGTGCCCAGAACGCTGGCAGCATTGCCGCGTTGGATGGCAATGCTGATTCTCTGGCCGAAGAAAAGGCCAGCCCTCTGGTCACGTGAAGAGTCGACGAGCTTTGTGCTAATTTCTCGAAAAAGTCGATGCGCACTCGGACCCCATGGACCTAAAGTTTCAACCCCAAACGGCTCAAACATATAACTTCCAATAAGGTTGTTATATTTGCGCCGTTTGAGGTTTTCTGCACCAGCAGCAGCCGCCCCAGCACAGCCCGCCGTGCTAAGAAGATGGGATGGCGCAAGGGTGTCGACACATGTTGCATCCCACACCAAAGGCCTACCCACCTTCCAAGGCATTATGGTCATCCCGTCTGGTCTCTTCCCATCGTCGCGTGCCAAGCCATTGGGTTCTAAAACAGCTGGCACCCCGGCGGTGACAAGAGCCCGACGTATGATGTCATTAATGCTGGCGTGCCGTGCTATCCGGCCAGCGCTCCGACTGCAGGATAGGCCATGGTGACCGAGGCGGTCGACTGCTTCACCACATTGACAACGATGTGGAGCTCCGCTAGGAGCACCACAAGCAAGTATTTTTTACTTAAAAAATACTTTTATAACGCTTTATTAAAAGAGAGAGATCAACCGGAAACCTGTAAGCAGTTTGACGTCGATATTAGTCCTGCTTTTAAGGTGATGCTCAATGAACCAATGGTAGTACTCAATGAATCACTTGGTTCATTGTGTACTATCTCAAAGTGGTTCATTCAGTGCCACCCAACACTTATGAGACAAAACACAAATTATGAGATTAAGTAGCCACATGCACCAACACGAGGTGCTTAATGAAAGTATCTAAAGTAAAAGCGCAAAAACAACAAATTTATCAAGCCAATTGATATTCAGCTACTATTTTCATAAGTGAAATGAGACGAAGTTTTACTGCCGTTATTTTCGCCCGCGCCTCTAGCTCGCTGTCGACTTGGTAGGGAGAAGGGCTCCTTAAAGACGCTTACCTAATGTAGTTTGCACCAAACGGTAACGTCGCATTTCTGTATTATTTTCATGGTTCATTCTGTACTGCTGGTTCATTGTCAACCACTCAACCATACACATTACCCTCCTTCGCCAGTCGGGTAATAAGCAAAAATAAAATAGTTAACTGTGTTTTATCGATTTTTTTTTCATGGATAAATTCAATTGTTATATGCAATAGAATCGGTTACCACATTAGTTCATCACTAAATGATTGGTTTTGAGCAAGCAAAATGAAAAAAATGACAGGCTAGACGGAGAGAAATTTTGTCATAGCAACGTATCACGTATGCACAACTAGTTGCTAATAAAATTGAACAGGCTCTAAATGTGGAGAAATTTTATTTTCATAATTACTCTTTAACAGTTAATAGCATCTGGTATGCTTTTAATATAATAACGTACATTGCCACGGTAGGCATTTCACACTCAGCCAGTTGGTAATTTGTTCAGATTTTGAATATACCCCCGCCATCCCAACATCGGGTTGGCGGCTCACATATTTTTCTAAAAACTGTGGTTTTAAAATAGTACATTGCTTCAAATTTTACATACATTCGGTACATTGCTCGTACATTGCTCTCACGCATATCGCATGGCCAATGTGGCCATTTGTTCACCCAAGAAATCCCTTTAGTTTCGACATAGCAACGTATAACGTAGGCACAACTAGTTGCTAATAAAATTGAACAGGCTCTAAATGTGGAGAAATTTTATTTTTATAAATACTCTTTAACGGTTAATAGTATCTGGTTGTGCTTTCAATATGATAACGTACATTGCTCGTACATTGCTACGGTAGGCTTTTCACAGTCAGATAGTAGGTAATTAGTTCAGATTTTTAGCACACCCGCCATTCTGATATCAGGTTGGCGTCTCAAATACTTTTTTTAAAAACTGTGGTTTTAAAATAGTACATTGCTTCAAATTTTATATACATTCGGTACATTGCTCGTACATTGCTCTCACGCATATCGCATGGCTAATGTGGCCATTTGTTCACCCAAGAAATCCCTTTAGTTTAGACATAGCAACGTATAACGTAGGCACAACTAGTTGCTAATAAAATTGAACAGGCTCTAAATGTGGAGAAATTTTATTTTTATAAATACTCTTTAACGGTTAATAGTATCTGGTTGTGCTTTCAATATGATAACGTACATTGCTCATACATTGCTACGGTAGGCTTTTCACAGTCAGATAGAAGGTAATTTGTTCAGATTTTGAATATACCCCCGCTATTGCAATAGCGGGTTGGCGGCTCACATATTTTTTCTAAAAACTGTGGTTTTAAAATAGTACATTGCTTCAAATTTTACGTACATTCGGTACATTGCTCGTACATTGCTCTCACGCATATCGCATGGCCTATGTGGCCATTTGTTCACCCAAGAAATTCCTTTAGTTTAGACATAGCAACGTATAACGTAGGCACAACTAGTTGCTAATAAAATTGAACAGGCTCTAAATGTGGAGAAATTTTATTTTTATAAATACTCTTTAACGGTTAATAGTATCTGGTTGTGCTTTCAATATGATAACGTACATTGCTCGTACATTGCTACGGTAGGCTTTTCACAGTCAGATAGAAGGTAATTTGTTCAGATTTTGAATATACCCCCGCTATTGCAACAGCGGGTTGGCGGCTCACATATTTTTACTAAAAACTGTGGTTTTAAAATAGTACATTGCTTCAAATTTTACGTACATTCGGTACATTGCTCGTACATTGCTCTCACGCATATCGCATGGCCTATGTGGCCATTTGTTCACCCAAGAAATTCCTTTAGTTTAGACATAGCAACGTATAACGTAGGCACAACTAGTTGCTAATAAAATTGGACAGGCTCTAAATGTGGAGAAATTTTATTTTTATAAATACTCTTTAACGGTTAATAGTATCTGGTTGTGCTTTCAATATGATAACGTACATTGCTACAGTAGGCTTTTCACAGTCAGATAGAAGGTAATTTGTTCAGATTTTGAATATACCCCCGCTATTGCAACAGCGGGTTGGCGGCTCACATATTTTTTCTAAAAACTGTGGTTTTAAAATAGTACATTGCTTCAAATTTTACGTACATTCGGTACATTGCTCGTACATTGCTCTCACGCATATCGCATGGCCTATGTGGCCATTTGTTCACCCAAGAAATTCCTTTAGTTTAGACATAGCAACGTATAACGTAGGCACAACTAGTTGCTAATAAAATTGGACAGGCTCTAAATGTGGAGAAATTTTATTTTTATAAATACTCTTTAACGGTTAATAGTATCTGGTTGTGCTTTTAATATGATAACGTACATTGCTGCTACGGTAGGGATTTCACAGTCAGATAGTAGGTAATTTGTTCAGATTTTAAACACACCCGCCATTCTGATATCAGGTTGGCGGCTCAAATACTTTTTCTAAAAACGGTGGTTTTAAAATAGTACATTGCTTCAAATTTTACGTACATTCGGTACATTGCTCTCAAGCATATAGCATGACCATTTGTAATCATACACCCGCCATTCTGATGCACACCAAAAAATTACTTTTATTTCCGAAATCGTGTTCGTACCTATTGTTTTTCATTTTTCGACACCGACTTCGGAAAATAAAGTTATTTTTCGCTTTGCACCTAGTGTTTTGCTTTGGAAGTCGGTTTAATTTTATTGCTGTTAATATTTTTTTTTTGTCTTTTTAGTTTTGGTAGGTAGGTACCTCAAATTACCATGAAAATAATTTATTGACAAACTACATCTCACGACGATTCCGATAAGACCAAACACGATTAGGATAGGTTCTTATTGTTTTATTTCGGAGTTGCAGTGCCTACCTTCCGGCTTCATCATCAGATCAGTTTGATGGTACCATTTTCATAAGAAACAATTATTTATAAGTATTTGCTTCATCATATTCGGTTAAACTATTAGAGATATACCCGTGACATACTTATCACTAAGGAGTTCCAGTGACCCTCTGTGGTCTTCTTGATCAGTTCCACTTCACCAAATGATATTTTCTGAGTGCAAATGCTTGCATTGTTGATTCAAATACCAAAATCGCTATAAGTATACGATATGGATATATTTGAGGAGTTCCCTGGATTTCTCCATGATCCCATCATCTCAGGATCTGACGACCATGGGACCACCTGGGAAGTATACCCTATCCAACAAAAGAAGGATTTTCCAAATAGGTTCAGGTGTCTGAGTAATCGGGTAACATACATTAAAAATGATTGCGACGAATTGAGAACCTTTTTTTGAAGTATTGTCATAGATTTTGTGATTTGTGTGTGGGCATACCGTAGGGTCGAGGTATGGGTTTGAGGTATTATATGATACTGCGCAAGGCAGGAAATCACTTTATGGTGTTAAGAAAGAAAACACCAAGAAATTTACATTATATTTTATTATCTTTGTCTTTAATAAAGTAATTACAGGTAGGCACTAAAAAAATAATCATGCATATTGAAGACCATAATACAATAACATATTTCTTAGATACAACAAACACCGCATACTCTTGAGAAATAAACCAGCCAGAGGCCTTAGTGCCGATGGTTCCAGAACATTCGCTGACCGTACATAGTAAATGGCACGGGGCCGGGAACTCCTGACTGAGTATTGTGATCGGTTAGCGAATCGAGGGTAGTTAACAATATATCCCAATGAGATAGCGAACATCAAGCGTGCTTGCAGACTAGTGGCGAGCCCCGGCGGCGCCTAACAGTGAACAGGCGCGGACTGTGCGGCCCGCCCACAGCCCCAAACAATAACTTCAACATGAGGCAAAAATAAACAATAAAAGCTTCAATAAAATGTACATGTCACGCCGTTTCCATAGAAGGCACGTATTCATAAAAGAAAAAGGATTCCCTTTTTAAAAAAGCTATCTCGTTACTTAGTAAAAACTACCAGCTAGTGTATTACAAAACAATTAGACGTACTTTAATTATGAAGCTATGATTTGTGTGCTATTAAACAGTGAACTTTACGCGAATTCCGTTTACCAGCCCAATTATTGCTCAAGGAATTTACGCCTAATGCTATGGAAAACATATAAATTATAATGGTTTTTAGTAACTTTTCTTCATTATTTATTTTACTAAATAAATAGCTTTTAACATGAATTAACTACTAACGAAAAATATGGTTTACCCCTAAATAAAAAAAGATAAATTCAGGTATAAATTACACAGGTATAGTGTGTCTAGCGCCAAAATTATTAAACTCGTGTGCTTTCTATAACCAAAGCATGGTTCCTTTACTAAATTGTGTTATATTGAATCGTCTCTTCACGTTACCTTTATTATATATTTTTTAACTTTATTCGTTCGGACACTAAATATCAATAATTACACAAAGCTATCTACATGAGCCACTCTTAACCGTTTTTGTGTTAGTGTCGCCAGATTGAAATACATGTCGTGCCATAGACAACGTATGGCAAACTTCATGGTGGATTTCATCTGTAGTGTGAGACAGTATATTTTTGCACTGGCAACCTAGTTATTATGTTGGTAAACACCATTGTCTGGGAATGATTCGTAATGATTGCATTTATATCTCCAGCCGCATCTCTCTTTCCGGCTCCGACGTAAACTGGCCTTTCTGGAAACAAAATGAAATCTGTGATAACATTGATGGTTTGGTTACTTGTGTATGGCGTGCAATGTCTATAAAAAAAAAAGAAACAGTACGAATTTGATATTTTCAATTTTGTTTGATCATGGTTATGGTTAATGATTAATGTATTGGGTTTATATCGACAGGTTAAACTAGAGCAGTAAATAATAGTTCTCCAGACAACATTTTGGTTACGGCGGCCAATCTCAGTGGAGACTCGCCATCAGCGCGGGAGATATATAGCAGTGCACAAGTGCGTGCGCAAACACAGACCTGCACTCTGTTCCCTCACTGATCACTCTCGTCCGATAGAACGACAATTCGACACGGCGATGCAAGAAGTAATCATTTATTTTGCAAAAACATTAGCCTGGGTACCATCAATGTTGTTACTACAACAATGGGCATGACACACATATTTAAGATATTGAATAACAGTTTTCTATGAGTGGATTGATAAAAAAATAACAAATATTTATAATTGAACACTAATTCTGATGTTAACACAAAATTTATAGAAAGGGCGTAAGTAGATCTGAAGACGTAGCGTTGGAAGGCCTCCCGCTTGGTGGTAAAATGATCTGCTTAAGGTTGCGGGCAACCGCTGGATACGAGACTCATAAGACCGGTCGATGTGACAACACTTGGGGATGGCCTATGTTCAACATTGGACGTCTTTCGGCTGAAATGATGATGCTGAGATGTGAAGTAGCAGATCGGTATACTCACTAGTATCGTGCGCCTACTGGCAGCACTGCTTGCGCACGTTGTCGCTGTGCGAGGGCCGCACGTCCGTGGGCTCGGCGTCCGGCCGGATGACGTCGCCCTCCGGCGGGTCACGCATCTGCTTCTGAGATACGATCCTGTAGATTTCTGGAAAACGACATTTTTATAATTAATACAATCCTAAATTCATTAATAAATAATAGCGAGCAGGTTAGACAGTGTTTGTGAACACTGCTGCAAGGTTTCTGTTAGGCCTGTGATCTTTCAGTAGCCCCTGTAAAAACGAAGAGACAAACCAAGAAACACTGACTTCCTAAATTAAGTTATTTTGCAATTTGCAGTGTTTTTATTTAGAAGTCACTTGTATTTTTTGATTTTGTAGTAGTTGGTTTTTTATTTATTATAACTTCGATCACAAATAGATAACAAAGATAGACCAAGTAGTTCGAACGATGAGATTTGAAAACGTCCATGTTTAGTAAAACATCATTCAACTAGACATCCCATTATTGTATATTTCTCAGTTGTTAATCTAATTTTAACTAAACTTCGACTATTCTAAAGTTTGTTACTTTTTTTTACTCGACTACGGCAAAGCCAAAAGGAGGGTTATGTTTTAACCGGTTTGTATGTATGTTCATTTGTTCTTCCCTCATCTAATAACCTTTAAATGAGCAATTCTTGTATATATTTAATAATCTGAATCTCGGACACAGCTCCAACGATTTACATGAGATTTAGTAACAAGGGGGTTTCGGGGGCAATAAATCGATCTAGCTAGGTTTCATTTTTAGAAAATGTCGTTTTCTCTATTTTCACCCGAGCAGAGCTCGGTCGCCTAGGTACTAACTTCTAAACTGCCACAATTTGACAAATGAGGTCAGATTATGATAAGGACTTTAGAATAAGGTGATATTATTTATGGTAAGCAATAATGTGATCGACGGTGAAGTACGCTTGCCATCGCCTCTTGACTTGAAGACCCTTAGGTTGTAGCTATCAGGAAACGCAGACGCCGGCAGGCACAATGAAAGTATTCCCAAAACGTTATTACTAACGATTTCATTTCCTTATAATATTTGGGGAGTTGTGTTGATAACGAAGAACCATTTATGTCTATAAATGGTTCTTTGTTATCAACACAACTATTATCTTTGTAGCCAGTAAAATAAAACAAGAAGTTTTCCTTCCTACGATTATAAACACGAGCAATATATCATTTGACCTCACCACCATCGAGTGAAATGACCCCAAAATAGTTGACATTGTAATTGCGTGGCAGAGATATCTAAATATAGCCGGTGACCGGTGTACGCGACGCCGACGCCCCAAACTGACGGACGGACGTTGACATTCATATCGATTTTATACACGTCAAGACTGAACATGTGTTTGAATGGAAGAATTTCCTTGTTTAGTTAAAACGAGTTTTAAAAAAAAATATGGCCGTATTATTTTTTGCTTGTTTTGGATAAGGGATACAATAAAATCTCAGTTTTCGTATGAATTTAGAGTATTTTTTTAAAATATCTTATGCCACAAGGAATTTCTCCTGTATCGTGGCAGCGTTTACAAATATTTAAACACAACAGCCAGACCCGGAACAACTTTCTGTAGGCCGTACAATTATGTGTTAGTATTTGTATTGAAGAGCATTGATACCGATTCGTGTTATCCAGTTACTTGGTTGTGTTGGTGAGTTAAGCAGTCTCACCATGTTAAATAATGATATTTAGTTGCTAAGACTGAAAAGGATGCCAGTGGTGGAAAGGCTAGCCAAATAAGAGTCTCGATACGCCTAGTGAGTACGCCTAGTGTTGCCTGTCAACCCACTATCAGGATAAATTCTTTATTGTGGATCATAGGTACATGAGTTTGTGTTGGTTACAGGTAGATCTGCTATGTCCCGCCACACATACATCTTCGCTGGATAAAGGGCAAAGTGCTTCAGAAACCCAGGTACCCTCTGTGGGATAGCCAGTAACACCAGAACGATGCTGTCCTTCCTTGAGGACCCATGTGTTCCACCCGTGCGGAAAATTTGCGCTTGGAAGTAGAATTGTGGTCACCACGTCCGTTATACATCACAAGAAAGACGACTAAATTGTTCGATAAACTTAGATATTTTTGAAATTTAGACCATAAGCTTCATACAGTGAAGTTAATTAAGAGTATTTGCGTTATAATTACCAGTTAAAATGTTCTGGAATGCAGGCTCGACGTTAGTTGAGTCGAGAGCGGACGTTTCAATAAAACTAAGACCGTTCTTTTCCGCGAACGCCTTGGCTTCTTCTGTTGGGATGGATCTGTGGAATCACGATAAGTAATCTTTAATATAGAAGCTGATAAGTGGCTTACAAGTTCGCCGGCCATAAAAATATGGATGAACAGTTTAATAGGTGGAGTAGTTAAAGTACAACCGCTCATCTTATGATGAGCAGTAGTTTTGACGTCCTACTCAGGGCCAGATCCAGGGAGGAGTGAGCCGGGCAAATGCCCAGAGCGGCATAAGCGGCCAAACTGCACTAACGGCCCTTTTCATTTCATCAGAAAACCCTACTAGTCCTAAGTCCTGCTAATATTAAAACTGTGGCAGTTAGAGTATGGATGTTTGTAACTTTTTTAGACAAAAACTACTGAACAGATTTTGTTGAAACATTACAGTAATATAGCTACTATTTACAAAGATACTAGCATCTGCCCGCACGAAATATGTTTTTTTTTTATCCCAAGGGATTAAAACATTATCTAGGTTTATCGGGATAGGATGTGTCCTTAATATGTTAATCGAAGTTATAAGCTATCTGTGTGCAACATTTCAACCAAATCCGTTTTTGCGAGATTGAAACACAAACACAAGCTAGTAAGGAATCAAAGAGCAGTTAAAGACAAACCTGAGATGCCTAAGATCGCTCTTGTTGCCAACAAGCATGATCAGGATGTTCTGATCAGCATGGTCGCGCAGCTCACGCAGCCACCGCTCCACGTTCTCGTACGACAGATGCTTGGCGATGTCGTACACCAGCAGCGCACCAACCGCGCCGCGGTAGTACGCTGACGTGATCGCGCGGTACCGCTCCTGGCCAGCCGTGTCCCATATCTGCGCTTTAATGGTTTTGCCGTCCACCTGGTGACAAAAAAAAAAAACATTACTTTTGAACCGGACGGCGACACCACAAGGGGTAAAGGAATGCACCATATTTCATGGGCTATCCACGACTCACGTTGAGACACGAGCTGATGCAGACTTGACTGCACCCATTATCCACAATAGCTTTTCTCTCAGAGCTTTTATTTCTTCAACACCAGGGATGGAATTATAAAAGTCCTACCCCTGGCCATTGTCTTATTGGGTAGGAACGGACCTCCCATTTTTATTATCTAGTATTATGACAGCTAATATAATGAAATTATTTGCTTTTATGGTTTGGTTTGGATAACAGCAGCTACAATCCAACAGAGGAAAGAAAGCTGTTGGTAAAAACATAGGTTTCGTTATTAATAACTTAGATGTGATTTTCTGTTTGAAACCTTTGAAAATGCGTGACTACAAACTCCTCTAGGTTTCTAAACTTGGCTTTTGTAACACAGGGTGTGTAGCGATGACAATGGAAATATAAGGGAGGTCGTCACCCCTTGCGGCCATGCCAACCAACACCTTAACGACCCCATTTCCTTCACCCACCAAATTTACATGAGCCTTCAAAGACAAGCGAAAAAGCGACTGAAAATGTACCCTTTTGTTTTCATTAAAAAGTTAATTAAAAAATTAATAAGTAGGTAGGTAACAGTTAATAACTAATAACTATTATTGCCTGGCAAATTTATTACTATCCTCACGGGGTCTCATTGCTAACAAAGAAAATGTGGTTCAAATAAATCTCACTAGATGGCGCAATATGCACCTGTCTGTTATTGAATGTCTGTAAAATTTACATTTTCTGGAATTACAATATAAAAATTGTATGTTCTTGTTTAATCAACTCTTAAGTACAAAATTATGGAATATTGAGCTCTTAATTCACATTTCAAAGATTATTTTAACGGATCACTTAAAATTGATGCCAATAGATGGCGCATTTTTAAATTTCTGAGGCATTACACTAGATTGTTAAAATTTGCATTGTAACACATTTTGGTGCAAAAAATTGTAAAAACGTGCAAAAAAATACTAAGAAACGAACTTTCACTGTATTTAAAGAAAAACATATTCACTAACCTAATAAATCCTTTTACTTTCAAGTCGCTGCTAACGCCATCTATCTATCACCGTGAAACATAACGCGCGCGTTCGATGTACAAAAAAATAACAAGATTAATCAGATGAAAAACGCTAGTTACGTCGGCACGGTTTCTTTGTACGGGATGAGGCATCTGTATGCTAGTATTATATCATCTGTGCTATCCTAATTTATTTAATCGAATTAGAACAATTAGGAATTACAATTATATTTAATCCATATTCATTTTGATTCATGCACGATGCCCTATGCCCAAGGCATTAAGTCCGCCTCTGTACGTTTGTGTTCATACATTATTAAATAAATAAATATGACATGGATGGCTAAGCTTCAGTGCCGCAAAAGAATCTTCAAAAATAAATATTATTCGCAACCAGAAATTCGTGATGTTTACAGTTTTATGTTTACCTATATAGAAGTAAAAATTGTTTTGTTAAATACTCTCATCTTGGCTTGTTCGTTTTATTTTGCCGCGTGCCCTATGCGATGCCACCACACTAATATACAGAAATATTTTCAAAGCGCCAGGCGCGTGTTTGGCTCCCTGAAAACATGTTTATCAACGCTTGACGCGTAAGTGGGAGCCAAAGCGTTAAAAATGACAAATTTAAATTAGCCATAGCTTTAATATCTGTAGACTTCGCAATATGATGACAAAGAGCAATATGGCAGTCCTCCTCTAACGCAGCGTACGGTCAAATATGCTTGTCCTAACTGTGCACACAAGTTCCAATACCCGTGGATTGTGTGGAGCTGTTTTTGGTGGTGGTGACTGTGCCTGGATTATTGCAAACACCGTCAGTATATTATAAACAGAGATATTGTAAACTTTTTCTTCTTAATAAGACCCCCTTAAGGATTTATTGTAAGTATTTGAAATGATCACAATATGTCGAGAATTTATAATCTCTTAAATACGAACTTACGGTCTGCAACAATCCGGTGCATTCCGGTGACGGAATTAATACCAATTTGTGAGCTGTCTGTTGGTATGACTATCGGTTAATTTAAGACTCACGTTCATAATTCACATTGGTTAATTCGATCAATAGCGAGTCCACATAACGGCACAACGTATGGGGGTCACCGGTATAGCGATGTATCCGTGTGTTGCCGGTACAGTGACGTCACGATTCTAACATTACTGTTTGTCCTGCTAAGGACGGCAAACCATTAACGTTAGTAAACCTATGTCGTTGTACGGAAAATATTGCAAATGTTAGAGAATATCCCCAATATCGTGCGATTTCATGATCGCGATTTCGATCTCCCCTCAGCTTATTTAAACGCTAATCGCGATATGGGAACTGCTTGGTGACCGAGGAACAAATACGACACTGCATTTAATCTAGAATTTGGTCAGGATCTGTTATTTATTTATAGTTTTAAACTTCTTGCACAAGTGTGCTATGGCGAACTTAATGCCTTAGGCATTCTCTGCCAGCCAACCAAGGAAGGTGAAGAGATAACATGGACATGCATTGTTTTAGAAGTAGAAAGAAAAAAAAAATATAAAAAAAGAAAAACTTTTTGTGTTTAGTTGCGTGCCTTGATGTTGGTAACATCCCTTTCCTAAGAGCATTGCGGCCGCGACTTATAAGTTGTAGGTCATGGGTTCGAACCCAGGCAGGCGCTTTACTTTGTGTAATGTATTGCATCACCACTGCTCTCAAAACGGCGAAGGAAAACATCATGAGGAAACTGGCATGTCTTAGAACCAAAAATTCTAAGACATGTGACATCCACCAACTAGCACTGGGCCCTCGTGGAGGATAACGAAGGCCGTTATCCTCCACGAGGGCCCAGTGCACACAGAGAGGACATCTGCACGCACAATGGACCTAAGTCAAATAAGAGTCTAAGTGCGGCAATGGGGATCCATTTATCCTATCCCTCTCTTACCTCTATTCTGAAGAAAAGTAAATGTTTTCGTTCCTTTAATTACATTATTTACGAGTGTAGACACACAATTACTACGTTTACTGATGACGTCAACGGCATTACAGATTATTTGAATAGTCTGCTTAGTGCCTCGCTGATGGGCCTGTGTAAACACAGTGGTTTGATCAAATATGAGTCAAGTATACCCACTCATTAAGTTATAGATATTGTTTTGTATTTTTCATTAGCTACGTGCTCAACTTAATCCGCACTTTGCCAACCGTGGTTTGAAAGATCACATTGGTGATGCTCTTCAGAAAGGCCAGGTGCGTAGAACTTATAACCGCCGCTAGATTTGTGGATGAAACTAAAGGAGTATGTAAGGTTCGTAGCAAGTGGCGTATGACTTAGGACTGCGTCAGCGGGGGGCGTTGATGTGGCTGGATTCTGGATCCAGGGCTAGGCAACGCAAGACATTAAACTAGAATGAGTCTGTTTGACATCGACATGCTACGAAGAAGAAGTAGATGGCTTTCTGTGGTCTCTGCATGCTTGAGTTTATGTATGATATTTTTTCTATATTGAATGCAGTATAACAACAGCGAGAGCTCCACCAAATTTATGAATAAGTAATGAACGACGAACATTAGTCTTGGTCTTGCACGAAGGCAATTTGAAAGATCTATCTTCATGCCTTTTACTTTCAATTATTATTCAACAATGAAAGAAATAGAAATCGATGACTCTCCGTCCGTATGGTATAAAACAAGTTTAGAAAACATATTTTACGATCAATGGCTTCACCTGTGTAAAAAAAAGATCCGAAGGGGAAATACTCCCGAGATCAAAAGTATTCTTTGTCTTAATCCAGGACAATTTCTACCTGTGTCCGTGTCCCAAGTTGCATCTAAATCCGTACAGCCGTTAAGACGTGAAAAGTTAACACAAGTTAACAAAGTGACAGACACAGTTACTTTCGCTTTTATTATATTAGTATTGGATTTATCTTCGTAGTATTTGCAGGGGTTCAAAGTATCTTCGTAATTGGATGAAGAAGTTCTCAGCTTTTAAACCATACAACAGTAATGTCAGACACGAATAAATCTTGACCTTTGACACGAAAGTGACGTGACGTAAGCCGATTATGCATGGGAAATAGAAGGTTATCGATAAGAATCTACTTTTTACGAGTTTTAATATTCAACTGTATGCGGAAATGAATTTTGATCAACTGTTTCGTTGGTACCGGACGGGTACCGGACGGTCCTAGCAACGGGCAGTAGGACTTGCAAGGAATAATAATGAAAGCTGTTAACAAATGAAAATAGCCAGCAAGATATGATAGCCAGGTGGTGATCTGACTATTTATTCCTTCTGGCTTCATAGCCTCTAATCACATCCCGACTGCTACGTATCTGTCGTGGCCACATCATAGAATTGATCAAAAAAAATAAAAAACAGTAAGTACGGCGATTGTATCACTTAAACAAAGTTAACTACGTGCAAGTTTGTACCATATCCATTACAATCATGTGGGTGAAGTTTTGCTTTCCTTGCTAGGTTACAGAATAACCTGTATTATAGAATAACAGTCCCTGTCCCATACAAAATGTTAAAATGAAACTAGTACAAGAAAATCTAATACTACAGTAATTTATACTACAACAATCAGAGAGAGAGAGAGAGAGAGATCACTTCATGATGTGGCTAACCATTTCATGAAATGGATAATACCCGCTGCCCACATGATGATATGGTCTGGCCAGATCAATGAGTATTCAGCGACGATATGAACAGCATAGCATTTATATTCTGGCTGTCATGAGCCGGTATATAAATGGCTCATGAGTCATGAACCATCAAAACCATGCGACAAAGATTTCACACCTTCGGCCTCTTAAAACAAAAAGAGCATCGGAGGTAGCAAAGGATGCACATGCCGTGCATCCTTTATCACAACCTGTTTTAATTTTTATTATATTAAGATAACATTATGCTGACGGTTCAAACTGCAAGCCAACTGCAGATTTATTTTGTACTTACAAAAAAAAAATATTCCTTCTTTATTCGAAATTTTATTTAACCTTTATTAACATGGACACCCTACATTAATGATATGGCCAAACGTGGATGGCCATATCATCAAACGTTGACGTTTAAACGATATGGTCTGTTTTAGCTGGCCATATCATAAAATACAACCATTTCATGAAATGGTTGACTACATAAGGAAGTGATTACTTCAACGATCTGGCCACGAAATATCGACCTGTATGTATATAATCTAGCTAGTTTGATCTCTCTCCGAAAGTGTCGGATTGCCATCCCATGGTACTACAGAGTGAGGGAGCATAGAGTACACTTAAGCACTATAATATCACCCGCGCAGATGGCAAGTATCCACTGATACTGGTTGCTATGACCGAAATTCGGTCTGGTGGATTATTATTATGTATACTCTGACGATATCTTGACGTAACTACATGCCTAGATGCATGGATAACTACATCATTCAGCGTCACATGCATTGATCGCAGACCATACAACACTATCAACTGCTGATAACATTGAAAACGATTACGTTGGAATATTTTAAATTGTAGATAGGTATTAATTTATGGTCAGTGAAACAACAGCACTCCTTTATCCATTGTTCGAATTATAGAACTCCAAAGATTGGGAACGCACAATATAATAAAGAAAGAAAGAAAACGTATTTATTTGTGACCCGTACAGGAGACACGAAAAATAAGCTTAAAAGTAAACAATAGTAAAAATAAAAACTCCGTGCTACCAAAAAGGCTAACCCATGACAGTCCGCCCACATCATCCTGGAATGCGAGGCCGTGACTTCTCAACGTGCAGAAATCCTTGGAACGGTGAGGTCGGTCCGTAAAGCCTGTGAAGTCCCAAAGAAAGCTTCTGTGCTTTTGGACGGAGCTAGGCTGGCTATGTTAGTCAAGTCAGAACACACAACTGGCAAGTCTAAGTGTGAATGAGAGTCTAAGTGCGGAAAATGGAGTCCCACTAATATTAATAAACCCATGAAGGTAGGTATCTGATCTGTGTTACGAAAGGAATATTTTATAATTATTTACTGTTTTCGTTATTATACAAACCAAGATCATTTAACAGTCCGTTTACGCATCCCGGATAAAATATATTATTTAAACTTTCCTTGTTCTAATTTAATGTTAACATAGGACGGAAGCATTTCAAATAATTAAAAATAGCAATTATTATTTTATTTGCCCTTTACAGAAAAACTTTTATATCAAAATGAATGTTGTTATATCTATACTTCTATACTAATATTATAAAGAGGAAAGATTTGTATTTTTGTATGTAACGAATAAACTTAAAAACTAATGGACAGATTTAAAAATTATTTCACCGTTGGGAAGCTACACTATCCTCGGGTGCCATAGTCTACTTTTTACCCGGCTGCAAGGTAAGGGTTATGTTTTTTGCGCGTATCTTGTATGTTTGTATGTATGTATGTTTGTATGTATGTATGTTTGTATGTATGTAATATTCTTTACAGCTTTTTTGTTCGCTTTTTAAGCAGGCGGGTTTTTGATTTTTATATTAACTTTTTTTACCCCTGTATTCCCACGGGAACGGGAACTACGCGGGTGAGACCGCGAGGCGTCCGCTAGTGTATATATTATAATCTGAATTTTGGAAACAGCTCCAACGAATTTCATGAAATTTAGTCTGCAGGGGGTTTCGGAGCCATAAATCGATCTAGCTAGGTTTCAGTTTTAGAAAACGTCGTTTTCTCTTTTTCACCCGGGCAGAGCTCGGTCGCCCAGGTACTGTAAACTAATAGATATTATGTCTTTTATTCATTAAATTTCTTATTTATTATATTTTTAAATATTTTTTACAAAACAAAAAATAGAGGCCCACCGGTATCAGGAACAGGGTCCAAGCTACCAGCGGTCAGGGCTCCAGAGAGAGGAACCTCCTAACAATACGAGCCGTGTCGAGCAGTACTGCTTTCTGGATCAGGCCCTTGACCCAGCGGCCTAAGGAGAGCCTCGTAAGGTGTTGCTCGAGACTCGTGGCTATTAAGACATTGGCTGATACGACTATCGGTACAATGATCGCTGAGTCTACATCCCACATGTCGACAACCTCGCGAGCCAAGTCAAGATACTTGATTTAATAGATATTATTATTAGTATTATTATCTGCCTAACCCATCGCTAAATACAGGCGTGATGTTAACTCATGTTATAATGTTGTTCTTAATCTCTAATTTGGGGTAAGATGTGTAAACCCGACAACAAACAAATTATATGTATTTACTTTCTGATCGGTACATGTATTTTTTCTGAATAAACGGTTATAGTATTGTATTTGTATTAACAAGGCTCTCCCTTAGTAACTACGGAAATAACACTGTTATCGAATGTAACGCAATTGAAATTGAATACAATCAATTGAACATAATTGGCGCCCAAGATTACAATTAATTAACAAGTGATTCGACTGATTTATTTTTATTTGCCATTACTGTGTTACCGAATGTGTCATTACGTATATTTATATTAACTACTTTATGAACTAGAAAATTAGTTAGTTAAATATTTTATACATTTTTTTTTCCTTTCCTTTATTTTTCAATACATTAAATTACACTTATTTTACAGCATAACACTTGTCTAAAACCTTAAAAGGTTTATGTGACAAAGTGGAGGAAGCAATTCGCACCGCATAATCATCTAAGTCCTCGTATTATTATTTTTATTTACAGACATTATTTATGCCTTGAATTGAACCCTAGGATAAATTAAGCCACCTTCTTTGGTTCTGTGGTCCGTCTTTTGTATTTATATTTAAAAAAATGTGTGCATCGTAAAGAACTTTGCTTCAATACGCCTTGATCCTAAAACTAAGGGTGCATTCACTACGTGCACTATCAGTACATTCATTTCATTCCATTGTCATTGAAAAAATTCAATACCACAAAATGGAGGTGTAGGTATTGGATTCCATTTCGATATAATACGCGGAAAAAAGTCGACAAATGTAATGTTTCATAATGCTCTGAATAGAACGCGCTGCAAACTCGATCAGTGTGTGAAAGAGAGCTTATTTACATTTGCGGTAATTTTAAAAACCGGCCAAGTGCGAGTCAGACTCGCGTACGAAGGGTTCCGTACTATTATCGCAAAAATAGGCAAAAATGTCACGTTTGTTGTATGGGGCCCCACTTAAATATTTATTTTATTCTGTTTTTAGTATTTGTTGTTTTAAGTGTTAATTTGTTTGTTTTGTTGTTATAGCGGCAACAGAAATACATCATCTGTGAAAATTTTCAACTGTCTAGCTATCATGGTTCATGAGATACAGACTGGTGACAGATAGACGGACCGCGGAGTATAAGTAATACGGTCCCGTTTTTACCGTTGGGTACGGAACCCTAAAAATGCTTTGGGCCGATTTCTGAATTTAGTTTTTGGAGTTAAGAACCCTACTAAAGCAGGTGCCAAATATTGTCAAGTTTTCAGGCTAAACTATAGTTTAAAAAATAATTAACATCAAATGCTTAATTCTTAATGGTTATGATGGCGCAGCTGCTAAGTATTTTTAGCCGTATGTCATGGTCAGGTATCGTGGTTTTTAGTTTTAAATTATTTTTACTAACTATTCAAAACTAGAATAAATAAAAAAAAGGTTTTATTTTAAACCAATTTTGTTATAATATAATTAAAATATAAGCACATACTATTGTAGAAAATTAATTATTCTGGGATGCCCCTCTAAATGATACCTCTCTATATCGCAAACTCAGTGAGTTAGAAAGTAAAAGATATTATCATTGTTATAAAATTCACTTGTGGGCGAACAATGGTTAGGATTTTTTACTGTGTGACATAGACTCATAAACTTGGTTCATTTTACGATGATTTGCGTGACACACGTATTTAAAGTAAACCTACACATAAGACTTGGAAAAGAAGAACTAAATGTTGAACAAAGTTGCCGTAAATAAATAATTTACTATTTATTTACTTTATCCTGTAATTGATTACTAATTATCCAATTTTTTTACAGTCCTACCGCACTATTCCCAAACAACTGCATTTCCTGAAAGCCAGAATCAACACCACCAGAAAAGCGCCGAGGCAATGAAGCTCGACGAAGTCCCGGAGAATAATTATCCATTTATGTTAGGCCACAGATTCTATTTAATAACAAAAATATCTGTCAAGCATCATTATTATGAACTTGATGGACAATAGTAAAAGGGTGCCCCCTGTGTAGAATATAACACACATGTGTACCCCAAGTTCATACACCTGCATGTTATTAGGTACTCTTAATGAACATCACTGATGCTGCTATTAATGTGACCAAAAATCGAATCAAAAAGAAAAGAATTTGAATGTACAGAATTAATCTATTATTTATGTTTATGGTACCGAAATTAAGTACAATTGCAGTAAATGCAGTTAACTAAGTGAAATAAAAAAAAAAAAATAAGTCTGAGTAAAAATCATTATTTTATATATATTTTTTAGTTTCTGTTCCCTTTTATACCGTGGATAATACTGTCTGGCCATGAAGGACATTTGAAAAGTTTGAATAACAGCTGAAGCTATTTGCCATAACTGAATATATGAATATAAATAAGAATGGTTTTGTCAAACACTGTGTAACAATAAAGCCATATGAGCACCTTACTTTTAAAAGAACTAATTATTGAATAAATGAATATTTTTTTTTTTTGGTTCTTTTACCAAGCATCAGTAGCAAGTTTATAAATTTGTTGTTTTCCTTCCTTCTGCTTGCTATTTTCCGTATCAGCATGTTAGATACATTTTTATGATGAGAAATAATAAAATTTAATTATAATTGGATATATTTAAGTCTAAATTCTGCCTAACACATTGGGGAATATTGGTATGATATTATATTAGGTTGGTCAGTGAACTACGATAAAGGCATTATTATGGCCGCAGACTGCCACAGACACAATCACAATGCATGCGCATTGACATCTGTTTTTTTTTAATTTTTACTGTATATAGGCTCGCGCTTGACCACTATCTCACCTGATGGTAGGTAATGATGTGGTTGACGGTGGAGCATGCTTGCCTAGAAGTAAACTATTGTTAACTATTTGATCAAATAAAATAAGGTAGCCAATTTAGACCAGTGTGCTTATTCCAAAGTTCTTTAACTTACTCATGATAATGTTAACAATCTCTTATGTCAAAATGTATACAGTAAAAAAGAGGTTTCTTCCTACCATCACCAGACGGCACTTATCCAGTTTCAATACAAATTGATGTTTACGTTAATGCGATTGAGCATGAGTAAAAACTCACACTAAGGCCTCAGGTCTCGAACAGCTTTTTTGTATGAGAAGATTTCTTTGCCCTTCAGTGGGGCAGTAACAAGCTGGTATCATAATATTATTATACTACCCTTTATCTACTAATATTCATTTATGAATTGAGAACACACAAACAATAACAACATTTTAACAGTATTTATAGATTAAGAGCCAACCACCATATGTGTTGCCATTGTTGTCAACATGAGTCATAATTATCTAATTTGATGTTGTTTGTTCAAAATTTCTCTTTTTCTTTTATTAATGACTTCAAAAAGCAATTAAAAATTAATGTTTATCTATCTAATAAAAAACTTGTTAAAAAGTTAATTGTGTTTTTGTATATTTTGATGGAATATTTACTAATATTCATTTACATATTGCTATTAATAGTCTAATCAGTAAGCCACAGATAATTGGACAAGTTAGATTTAAATTGGACAAGTCCTTTGTCTTGCTTCGGGCAAATTACTGCCAATTGGTCTATACAGATACAGCTAATTAACTACTTTTAATACAATATGAAATCAAGTTTTCAAAACTGATCCAGATTACACAAAGTAAACAAAAGAAATAAAGAGTTTTCTCTACTAACAATGGGACCAGGTTATTAGCATGCAATTAACATAATCTGTGATACAAAACAAAAAATGTATTTACCTCTATACTTCTTGTTGCGAATTCCACGCCAATTGTGGATTTAGACTCTAAGTTAAATTCATTTCTAGTGAAACGTGATAGGAGACTGCTTTTACCGACTCCAGAATCACCTATTAGAACAACTGGAACAAAGAACAATAGCAAACATTACCAAACGCATGTTAGCACCAAATACCTGTTAGTATCCACAATTTTATGTTAGAAACGTAACAGTTAATGATTAGATCATACGTGAGCTGGAAGGTGACTCACTAATAACGAAATTTTACGAGAAATCGATCGATATGACTCAATCAGCTGATGTGATACTAACTTACTTGTTTCGTAGCAAATGCGCATTAAACAAACATTTCAACACATCTCATACTTAAATTACAAAAAATTAAGGGTACTTTATTACAAAAGCTAGAGTAAAATCATATCAATCTTTTTTTCCTACGTCATTCGGAGATGAAACAATGGTTTTGAGAAGTTACTTTACGAATCAAAAACATATAGTTATGGACAACAGTAGGACTGGAAGATATTCACTCCAGAATAGAATTAACGTTACCTTTAAACAAATAATCGTATTCGTCCTCTCTTGTGCCCATTTTGATTTATCTAGAGCTCTGTTCTAATCGACGTCAAAATCGGTCAACTATAAAACGTCAAGATGAAACGTAAACAAAAATAACTGGAGACACAAATATCACAGTTTTTATAAACACTGCACAGTTTCCGGAATATCACTTTTACGTAAAGATTAATTAGATTTATTCTGGTTTCCAAATATTAAAATCCTAAATTGTCATAGGGACAAAATGGCGGATTGTTTTACGCCCCTCTTGGATGCGTTCGATACCTAAGATTAGAAAAAAAAAACTAACTTTCAGTTATTTAAATTTTCCAACAATGCATTTTTTTCTACTTAAATTAAGATTGTAGTTTTATTTTAAACGGTTAAAGTCATGTGGGAGTATGACTCGAATCTGATTGATAGAAAAATTATGTGCAAGCTCAGTTGTAAACTAAACAAACTTTCAAAATTTTTACTTTGATCATAATTGGTAGCAGCTAACCTAGTTTCAGAACGCACTTTTTGTGTTGTTGACAGATCAAGTGACATTAGCTGCCAACCTGCCAACATATACAATGCGTTCACAGGGGCTAAACTAAATATCTAAATTTTTAATGCGTTCACAAACAATTAAACTTTAAATAACATTTTATTATACATTTATTGTAATTTACATATTATTATCTCTAATATACTACAAGACTTCTTAAAATTATTACGCAGTAGCGGCGAGAGCTTCTCCTTCATCGTCACTATCTTCTTGTACCTCTTTAGACAATGTCTTATCAACATAAACAAATGGATCTATTTTGAGTTTTTCTTTTGATGGTGGGCTGACAATCAAGCACCTGTGAAAAGAACATAATTGTAGTAAATAAGTTTATCATTCAGTTACAATTTAATGTTACCTTTATGGATAGGCTATCCCTCTGGGGAGAACAGAGGGTTATGTCGGACTCCTACCAACTAAAAGCCCTAAGTTCCTACCCTACTTTGAGTCAGGGGACCGGGATACAGTTCGTCGGGAGCACCCACCGCTGCTATCGGTCCGCCATGCCTAGCGGGCCCCATAACCTAGTATAACCGGGCCCCTGAGTTGAGCTTTCTTGAGAGATTATGTTATGTTGTCTATTATGGTGTATAAAATACTTATATAACTAAGACTACAAACATATACACTTTAACCAAAAACTACTCACAAACTAAAACTAAAATATGGCGTCGAAACACTCCTCCAAATCACTGTCCACTGGTAATGTACCCAAAAGACTGGCAGCATTGCTACGTTGTATGGCAATGCTTATTCTCTGACCAAGGCAAAAGCCAGCCCTTGGGTCACGCGAAGTGTCAACTAGGCGTTTGGAAAGATTTTTAAACAAAGCGTGAGCACTCCGACCCTACGGACCAAGAGTTTCTACCCCAAACGGCTCAAAAATATTACTACCGATGAGGTTATTATATTTCCGCCGCTTGAGGTTCTCTGCAGCCGTAGCCGCAGCGCCAGCACAGCACGATGAACTAGGAAGATGGGATGGCGCAAGAGTATCGACACAAGTAGCGTCCCACACATATGCCTACCCATCTTCCATGGAAACAAAGACATACCATCCGGTCTTTTGTCATCGTCACGAGCCAGGCCATGGGGTTAATGGTCTACTATTAATATGCAGTTACCTTGTAATGAAAAGGCCATCACGTTTTGGGCGCGCCGACTGTAGGTCCTTAAGCAGAGCTTCTAGGTTTTCTGCTACAAGCTTTGGTTCCATATTTAGCTGAAAGAAAGAATTTTGAAATTAAAAGAGAATTAGGATAACATTATGGATATTTTGATGGCATCATGGGTTACACACACCGAGTAAATATTGGTATAAAGTACAGCTATGTTATTTTGGCTGCTTACATATGGAAGATATATGTTCCAAGATCCCAGACGCCCCAGACGTTATTGATCGCTTTCTACATATAGTTTGTGGGATTGAGTAGTGTTACTATCATCTCAGCCGGCCCAAACTACCAAATATGCTTGCGTTCAAAGTACATACTAACACAGAACACTACTCTAACCCACGCATTTTGTGCTCTCATTAACATCTGGAATCTTGCTCTAGTCTCTGGGAAAATTCTAAACAATGCATTCATGAAAATTTACTAATACCCACCCTTCCAACAGGCACTTGGACAGATCCATAGTTCTCTTGAACCTCGTCCTTCACGACTCTATACTGGACGCCGCCAGAGAACTTCCTCACTAGTTCCTTAAGGTTGGGGTCCAAGGTGCCCGCGCGCACGTTAGGGAACCGCCTCTTCATCAGCCCTCGGATGGGCACCAAGTCTGTGAGGACATTGGGATGTGCCAGTACAAAGTCGTAATCATGAAGCCTGACCTGACCTTCCTGTGGAATAAAAAAGACAAGGTTAGCAACTGTGAATGGATGAAATTAGTGCCAATTTATGTAGTAGTAAGAGTAAGAGATCGCGGAATGCGATAAGGCTGCCAATTGAGAGAGAGGTTCCCTATATCACGAGGTCTCAATGCTAAGAAAGAAAATTTGTTTCAAATAAATCTCATTCACACGATACTTCCACCAGCTCGGAAATCGTTTCATTGTGGGTGGTGACTGGAACGCTAAACATATTAGCTGGGGCTCTAGACTCACTACAACGCGAGGAAGACAACTTAAAACTAGCATAGATAAAAACCACTTATTGGTATCCTCCACCTGTGAACCGACTTACTGGCCAACAGACTTTAACAAAATCCCGGACCTCCTTGACTTTTTTGTACTGAAAGGATTACCAAGGCACTACCTCAAGCCTGAATCCTGCTACGACAGCTCCTCGGACCACACCCCAGTTATATTAACAATAAGCACTATGTTGATAGAATCCGAGACCGTAAATATGCTTACGTCTTAACACACCGACTGGGAATCCCTCAGAAATTACATTGACAACAATATACAACTGAATATACCATTGAAAACTTCAGATGACGTAGAAGAGGCAACAAAATATATAACAACACTTATCCAGGAAGCTTGTTGGATTAATACCCCAGAGAAACCAATAAAAGATCGGCATTGTAACTATCCACTAGACATTAAAAATGCTCTACTCGACAAACGCCGACTTCGAAGAATTTGGCATCAAAGTAGGCTACCAGCGGATAAAGCTGTATTTAATAAAGCCGCCGGAAACCTGAAAGAACTCCTACACAATTGGAATAATAAGACATTGGAAGACCAACTGGAGTCTTTAACAGCCACTGCATCAACGAACTATTCATTGTGGAAATTCACTAAAAACTATAACAGGCCTCATAATGCTAGGCCTCCTCTTAAAACCACATCAGGATGGGCGCGAACATCCCAGGAAAAGGTAGACGCCTTTGCACGGCACCTCGAAAAAGTCTTCACATCAAACCCAGCCATAGACATGGAAAATGAGGAACTAGTTGATAGCGTCCTACAACAAGAATTTCAAATGTCGCCATCCCTGCGCCCTACTACAGTACGCGAAGTTTGGCGGGTTATCTCAAAGCTTCATGATAAGAAAGCTCCCGGGTACGATCTCCTCACCAAAGAAATACTGAAACAACTACCCAAAAAAGCCATTGTATTTCTTACGTCACTCTTTAATGCCATTTTAAGAATCCAATACTTTCCGCTGGCATGGAAGGTATCTCAAATCATAATGATACACAAGACGGGTAAACCTCCTAACGAAGTATCTTCATACAGACCCATAAGCCTTCTGCCAATCCTCTCCAAAATCTTTGAGAAGCTACTGATGTACAGGATATTACCGATTCTTAATAATGAGAAAATTATTCCCGACCACCAATTTGGCTTCAGACAGGAGCATTCTACTACTGAACAAGTCCATCGGGTCTACGACAAGATAAGGAAAAGCCTAGAAGAAAAGCTATACTGCTCCTCAGTGTTTCTGGACATCCAACAGGCCTTCGATAGGGTTTGGCATAAGGGTCTGTTATACAAGCTGAAAATCAACCTTCCCCACCAGTACTACTCACTAATGAAATCCTATTTGTCGGAAAGAATATTTCAAGTAAAAGAAGCAGATGTGACATCGCGATTCTGTAATATAACTGCTGGAGTACCGCAAGGGTCGGTACTGGGACCGGTTTTGTACACATTGTACACTGCGGATCTCCCGCAGGCTGATGAGGTTACTACAGCAACATTTGCTGATGACACCGCAATACTGGCGAGCCATACAGATCCCGTTATGGCCTCTCACATGCTGCAAGGGAGTCTCGACAAAATAACCACATGGCTACAAAGGTGGCGGATAAAGACGAGCGCAAGCAAATCGGTTCACGTCACATTTACGTTGCGAAAAGGTGACTGTCCACCTGTACATCTCGAGAATGTCACACTATCTCACCACGACAGTGTAAAATACCTAGGGTTACATCTGGACCGACGTTTGACGTGGAAGAAACATCTTAAGACCAAGAGACACGAACTTAATATCCGTTACAAGAGCTTACACTGGATCATGAGACGAAACAGCAAACTGAGTACCGACAACAAACTTTTAATATATAAAGTGATCTTGAAGCCAGTGTGGCTTTATGGCATTCAACTTTGGGGCAGTGCCTGTAACTCGAGCATTAGCATCATACAGAGAATGCAGAATGCTATTTTGAGGTCAATTAGTGGCGTTCCCTGGTTTGTGAAGAACGCTGAAATACACAATGAGCTATCAATGAGTACCGTCATGGACGAGATCAAGAACATCACAAAAAGATACCAGGATAGACTGGAAAGGCACCCTAACGATCTGGCTGCCGCACTGAACACAAGAAGTTACAGAAAAAGACTTAAAAGGAAAGACATTGTGTAGTCTACGCACACTTGTGTGGACGTAAACACGAATACGGAGTAGATGGCTCGCTGGAGTCACGCTCTTCCCGCAAATTACCTACAACTCATTCGCTAAAAGTTTAAAACTGATCGCGGATCAAAAAGGAAAAAAAAAAAAAAAAAAAAAAAAAAAACTCACTAGATGGCGCGACATGTACACAAAATTCAATAGAATTGGGTGTTAAATTAACATTTTCTGGAATTGTACATAAAAATTGTATGTTATTATTATTATATACTTTATTGTACACCACAAAAAAACATACAGGACAAACGTTCACAATAACAAGTGTACAATGGGCGGTCTTATCGCGCTAGGCAATCTCTTACAGACAACCTTTGGATGGACAAAACGATAGGAACAGAATGTGTTATGTTATTGTTTAATCAACTCTCCTAAGTACAAAATTATGGAATATTGGGCTCTTAATTCACATTTCAAAGATTATTTGAACGGATAATTTACAATTAATATTGGCATCAAATAGATGGCGCATTTTTAAATTTCTGGGGCATTCGGCTCGATTGGTAAAATTTGCATTGTAACACATTTTGGTGCAAAAAAAAACTGTAAAACGTGCAAAAAAAATACGATAAAACGAACCTTCAAACTTCATTTAAAGATAAATATATTCATGAACCTAGTAAGCCATACTTGCAAGACGCTGCTAACACCATCTATTGCCGTGAAACGGTATGATGTACTCACAAAAATAACAAGATTAACCTCTTGTATGCCGGAACGCAGATCTAAGCCAGACACAATGGCTTTTTCATTGTGTCTCGAATGCAAGAGGTTAATCAGATGAAAAACGCTAGTTACTTCGGCAAGGTTTAATTGTATGGGATGAGGCATCTGTATGCTAGTATTATATTATCTGTGCCTATATATAATTATCTTGGTGTACTATAAAGTATCTTTAAATAAATTAGCTTAGCTAAAACTAACAATTTCAAGAATCAGTAAGATAAGAGGAGAAAAAACTAATTAAATCATTTGTTTAAGTTTGGTCCCTAAGGGCTCTAAGGTTTTTGCAAGCGATCTGTCTATTGGGAATAGCCAGCTCACCAAGCTAAAGACCAATGATGGCAGAATCGTATTCGCTAAACCGGAACTTCTGAGGGAGAACGAGAGATTCTACGGCAGTTGTAAACATCAACCAGTAAACTCGTTACAAACGTTTTGCAAACGATCCGAGAGCTAGATTGATTCACCGTCGATGGCCGACGAGAGCAGTGGTGGCCCAGTGTTATCGGCCTCGATTTACAAGTCGTGGTTTCGAGCCCAGGCAGGCGCTTTACTTTGTGTAAATTATTTCATCACCTCTGCTCTCAAACGGTGAAGGAAAACATCGTGAGGAAACCGGCATGTCTTAGAACCAAAAATTCAAAGATATGTGACATCCACAAACCCGCACTGGGCCCGCGTGGTGGATTACGGGCCATTCCCTCTCACAGAGAGGAGGCCTGTGTCCCAGCAGTAGGAACATTAATAGGCTGATGATGTGATGTGGCCGTCGGTCGTGGCTAAGACTATGGAGGGAGGACATAAAAGTGTCGTCGAAAGAGTGGATTGTAAAATGAACATCGAGAAAACAAAAGTCATGCGAAGTACCCATGCTACACCCACTCCTATCATGATCGAAAATACTATACACACGAAGTTGTAGACGATTACAGTTAACTAGGACAAACTAGACAGACTTCGAGATTAATCATAAAATCCAACTCGGCTAGGCAGCGTTTGGGAAGGTCTTCGTATCTTCGTATCTTCTCGTCTCACATACCAGTGTCTCAAAGCGAAAGTCTTAACTAATATAGTAAAGTGTTGGATTTATGAAACCAAACCACAACTATTTAAAAAAAAATGTTTCACTATTTGAAAGGGACATTAGACATTATTCCAGATGGTTATAGGCAATAAATTATTATGATCTCGGCGAAGCCAGGGTTGGACTACTAGTCTGATATAAACTATGAAAATGAAACTGAAACGTGGTCGCTCACAATGGTCCTTAACAGAAGGCTTAAAGTCACCCAAAGGGTATTGAAGAGGACTATGCTCGCAGTTTCATTGTTAGACCAGGGTCGATAATTTTTAAAACCAAAAAAAATAATAGTAGGATGAAACCCATTAGAAAAGGAGGGGAATATTATAAAAATGAAAGGAAAAATAATTTACGGGCGATCTGAGGTCGGGAAGGGGATGGGGGTGAGTTTTTAAGGGTAAAAAACGGTTTTTCTCGATTTCCGGCAAAACTAAAAGTCGTATCGAAAAAAGTCAACTGGCAAAGTTGTAGGTAATAAAAAGATCTAAAACTTTTGTATTAACACTTTTTTCACATAACCTCAAAATTTATGTGAAAAATCCAAAAAACCAAGTTTTTGGTTTTTTATTTTTATCTTTTACAAAATTTTTTTTTTTTTAACGAAATTTGGTGAAAACTTACCTTTTTATGTCCCAAATACGCTGTAATTTATTTGATTAAAAATATTTATTTTTCACCTTATTTTGAATTAATATAAAAAAAACACCCTAATTTTCAATCGAAAATTCACCCGTCAAAATATCAGCTTTTTTCAAAAAGTTGGTATGGTTTCTATTCGTTGAAATCTCTACTTTCCGATGGTGAAAAAAAAATATATGTTACTACAGTAAATCTTCTCAGAAAATGCAAAAAACCAAAAAAAAACTTGAATTCGAATTTTTTTTTTAATTATTATAAATAATTTTGAGCTATTTATTAAAATTTACACTTTAATTACTCGAAAAACGTTAGATTACATGTGACATTGATAACAAAAAAATTGCAAATAAAAATATACTACTATAATTAACAAACAAATAAGTTAATAAAATTAACATTTAATAAGACATCTACAATATTTGGAGAAAGTTGTCGAATCTTCTTTAAATTATATGCGTAGATACCTATTTATAACTATTTTAAGATAAATTATATATACCTGAGTGACCTACGAAAAATTGTAGCCCATCAAAAGGTATTTCGTGGAGAAGTGGGGAAGGGGCTAGGCGGGTCTGGGTCTTACTACATACATACCTACTATTATATACTATATATTTCGTAGCAGCTGTTACAACCGTTAGCCTTACCAGTATTCGAAATACAGTACAGTATATAACATCGTTTATAAAAATACACGTGCACGCTGAGTTTCTTGAAGATAATTGTGACAAGTTTACTTAAAAAAACAAAAAAACTTTTCGAAAAGAAATGCCATCAAAAAGACAAAAACTTATGGATAAGTGATTAGAATTGAAGATAAGGTATTTATGAATGATAAGATTAATGTGTTTAAAAATATTGTAATGAATAACGTAATCAGAATAAAGCATTTACATTTAATAGTACGATTTATATTTATATATAATGAGATTTTCTATGACATAAATGTAATTAGCATTTAATAAATCAACTTTTTAATTGAAACAAATTGCAGCAATCACATTTTTTAGATGAAATTATTTATAATAATTAAAAATTTTTTTTCGAATTCAAGTTTTTTTTGATTTTTTGCATTTTCTGAGAAGATTTACTGTAGTAACATATATTTTTTTTTCACCATCGGAAAGTAGAGATTTCAACGAACAGAAACCATACCAACTTTTTGAAAAAAGCTGATAATTTGACGGGTGAATTTTCGATTGAAAATTAGGGTGTTTTTTTTTATATTAATTCAAAATAAGGTGAAAAAATAAATATTTTTAATCAAATAAATTACAGCGTATTTGGGACATAAAAAGGTAAGTTTTCACCAAATTTCGTTAAAAAAAAAAAAACTTTTGTAAAAGATAAAAATAAAAAACCAAAAACTTGGTTTTTTGGATTTTTCACATAAATTTTGAGGTTATGTGAAAAAAGTGTAAATACAAAAGTTTTAGATCTTTTTATTACCTACAACTTTGCCATTTGACTTTTTCGATACGACTTTTAGTTTTGCCGGAAATGGAGAAAAACCGTTTTTTACCCTTAAAAACTCACCCCCATCCCCTTCCCGACCTCAGATCGCCCGTAAATTATTTTTCCTTTCATTTTTATAATATTCCCAGCAGGCTTACTCTTCAAACTAATTTTAATTCTAATCTAAAGCCAATACGATTCCAATGTAAATTTTGCAGTCACGTGATTCGGTACTCTTGAAACCAATATTGTCAACATTGGATTGAAATTGCGATTGCTCCGCGATTATTTTGATACACGTGAAGTTAGCTATGCTACGAGCCGCAATAGTGTTGTTCGACTCATAACGTTAAACCGGTAATAGGGCTTTAAAATGCTTTATCCTTAAAAAAACAAGACAAACAAATAAATATGATATATATAGTTGTTTAATTGGTTAATTTTATCGTGTTAAATGCATTTGGGCGTAAGAAAACCAATAAAATCATAAAATTAAGCATGACTTTGGCTTCATGCGGAAGGATCGTTGCCTAAACTACTTTAAAAAAAAACACGGCGTAGAAGTTCTCCAATTTCAAAAATAAAGTCAAGTGGATAGTGGTTTTAAGACTTTGAAGTATAAAAAAAGTGAATTCGAAATGCAAGTTTGGAATGTTTAACTCTAGAACATTAACATAAAGATATTGGTCGCGTGTGGTACCTTTTTAGTAAGAAATAATTATTGTGCGTTAGCTTACTTAGCTAATATCAAACTTTTCTAAAAGTGGTAAGTAAACATACAATCTTACATAATTTTTGTATTATTTAAAGTAATGTTTTACTTTATTATATGTTTAATTAGTGAAATATTTTTGTTTTGTCAATGTAGTTATTTTCTTGGTCTATGTTTTACATAAATATTGTGTTGTGCATAATAAAAGTTTCCCAATTTCAGTTAAAATGACAAATCGTCCTAGTTTCGCCCAATTAAAAGGTTTAGTGGAATTCTTGGAGCAAAACCCAGGCATAGCTAAAGGTTTGCTTCGGACCGCTCAAGGCAAATTAGAAACGAAGATGAAATGGACAAATTTAGCAACATCTTTAAATTCTCTCGGAGGAGCAAATAAAAACGGTCAAGGCTGGGCTAAGGTAAATCAATATAATGAAGTTCTAGTTCTTACTTAGTACCTATTAGGAATCCTTTTATCAGTATAGCAATTTCATTAAAACTAATGCATGTTTTCAGTATTGGGCTGAGAGGAAATGTGCTCTAAAGAAGCAGTGCGCAGACCTCTCAGCTTCAATGAGGCGCACTGGTGGTGGGACAGCAGGCAACTTGCCAGTATTGTCTGCCTTAGACAATAGATTGGTGGCGGTGATGGGTGGACAAGAGTTTGCGACTGGAGATTCAAGATTGACAGTCAATCCATTTCCTCAATCAGTAATATATTTTAATATTTACAATTTAATCATACCTATGTTATTTATGTTAAGTATGCTAAATATTTTATTATAATAATAATAATTTTATTGTTTCAGACTAGACCTACCGAGTCACCAGTTGAGATAGAGGATGTTGTAATTGTACAAGAAGACACTGAAATGGATTCTTTACAAAACGTTTCCCCTATTCCTAGCACGTCACATGATGACGCAATACCAGCATCATCCACAAGTAAGTCTTTATTCGAATTTATTTAGGAATGTTTAAATATTTTGAATAAGCTGTCCATCAGTCACACAACCCAAGTATCTACACACACTTAAGTGGCCTGTGTAACAATGAAGTGTTTTGGGACTAATCATATTTCGGGCTATAGCAAAAAATACTTCAGTATTATTTATTGACTTGTTTTTTGTAACAACTGAGAAGTTTCAAACTTGTTTGGTCAAGTGTGCTGATTTTAAATTATTATTTTGTGTTTCAGTACCTGCGCCGCCCACGCCACTTCAGAATACTATACCACCCCGGCGGCGCCGCTCTTTAATTCCGAGGCCGTTGGATGCAAATATGGAGCAGTTCGCGACTATCGAAGCGCGGAGAGTTGAAGCGGAATTAATAACAGCGCAAGCATTTGCTCAATTGTCCGAACACATTGGCAATATGACAAGTGCTTTGCAATTGTCCGAACACATTGGCAATATGACAAGTGCTTTGACATCTATTGCTAATGCAATTTCGGATGTGGCGAGAAAAATGCCAAATCCTTGATTTACCCTTTCAAATGCATTAGAAATTAATGTCAAAGCTTTATTTAGTGCTAATGTTTTCGGCTATTGATTATAGGCTCGCTACAAAACAATTTTTCGTTTTAGTTATTTGATTTATTTCTTTATTGTTAATTTGTTTCTATTATTAGTAAGAAGTAAGTGAATAAAAGTATGTTTAAGAAAAAATAAATATTTATTCATTTCTCAGTTTTTTCAATAAATATGTAGGTAGGTAGGTGGTAGGGGTCTAGAAATTATTAATTTATACAAATAAACTGTAAAAATACAATGTCACTAATAGAATGAAATCCATTTTATTGAAGAGAAAGTAAAACATTTTAACTAATAACAAAATTTAAACCTAAAAATATCCTATCTAAATCTTACCATATTTTTTTACCTACCTTATACTGGCCCACAACTGCTGAACTAAAGCATTACGCTTTTCGATGCCTTGTCTTAGTTCAGCAGCTGTGCTGCTAGTTGATTCTTGAGAAGTGACAGCTGGATATTCATTTCCATCCTCTGCTGTATTCTCCACAAGATCATTACCTACTCTATTGATACACATGTTGTGTAAGACACAACAAGCATTAATTATTTTGGCTGCTACATCAGGATGATAATGTAGCACTCTATGCACGAGTAAGCACCGCCATCTATTTTTGAGTACACCAATGGCACGTTCCACTGTATTTCGTGCAGAGCAGTGCAACTTGGTGTAATATTGTTCTGGGGAGCCTTCAGCAGCATCTACTATAGGTGTCATCATATACACCCTCTGGGCATATCCAGAATCACCTGAAAAGTCAAACTAATTAAAATATATTCATAATCACTAAAACTAAAATTGATCTGGACTAATTATTTATATCATTTACTTGCCTAGTAAAAACACAGTTTCTCCATTATTGTTCAAATCAATTAAATGTTGTTTCACAGGATGCTGATTCCAGACAAAACTGTCATGTGATGCTCCTCCAAATGAAGCATCTACTGACAGAATTCTTAGGTCTGCATCACATATCTGAAAATATATAAAACAAAGACATGTTATTATGAAGTAAATTACAATTAAATATTAATAAAAAGTATTGCCTTACAATCAGAACATTTCTTGAATGGAAATGTTTGCGATTAAAAAATCTCTCTTCATTTTCTATTGGTCTAATTATGGCTACATGAGTGCCATCGATACATCCTATAACAGATGGTATGTGAAATTTTTCATAAAACCTGGAACATAAGGAAAAGAATATGGTTACTTTAAGTACCAAGGCATTTTAGGTAACATAAAAAAAAATTGTTATATTATTTATCTAAGTTTGATAACAATTAGGTATTTACCATTAGTATTACCTTCTTTTTATAGCATCTCTTTCCCGACGAGTTTGAGGAAACTTAATCCATTTACTTTGTACTAATGGATGGTTAAGAGCTGCCGTTACATCTCTAATAGTACGAGAAACAGATTGCTGCGACATTAGGGTCCCATATGTGCCTCCAACTAGTTTTTGGTAACTCCCAGTCGCATAAAAGGACAATGCCACTAAAACCTGCAAGAATTATACAACTGTTAGGCTATTGATCTTCGAAAAGAGTCAAGATTTATATCATTGTTAGAAGTCAAGTAACAAAGACAGCATAGGTACCTTATATTTTGGTGATATATCACTTCTTCTCTTAGGAGTTGGCATATAGGGCTTTATGTTTTCATAAATTTCCTCAAACAGATCCTTGCTCACTCTATAATTTGCTTTAAATTCGTCTTCATTCATAGAAAACGCCTTGTCCGTATAACGCATCATCCGACGCTCATCTCGTCTTTGTTTTAATTGTTTTTTATGCGAATTACGTAAAACACTGTATATTACTGCTAAACGTGCCATATTATACACTTATTTGTTATTAAAAATCACTTAAAACGCACAACAATTTCTAAAAAGTTACACTTTAGCTATTGGAAAAATTTCAATCAACAAGCAATCCCAACGTACACGTGACGCAATTGACAGCTGTCAGAATAGACTCGAGAGTAGCGTTTACCGCCCGATCCCGATTCCACTTAGTTCCCCAAATAGACACACTATTTAACCAATGTGGCGCTAGCGTCGAACTCAAGAGTACGAAACGTTAAAAATCCAATGCCGATCGATCGGAATTAAATTCAAGAGTAAGCCTCGTCTATGTGTGATCCAATCAGAATTAAAAAGATCTGCAGGCGAACCAAATTTACCGACACAACCCGAACGATTGTCAAATCTAAGAGATAGTGGGCAAGGCACATTGCTCGCAGGAGGGATGGGGTCGACAGATTCTGCAGTGGTGATCGCGTAGGTACCGGAAGGTAAGGTACGCTTTGGCTTGATGACGATGACGGCCGCGGCAATCCGCTGGATGCGAGAATCACGGGAGGGGTTGATGTGACGAGACTTGGCGGTGGCCTATGTCCAATAGTGGAAGGTGGCGAGTAGTACGGCTGAGCATGACGTTGTGGATTAAATAAATTAATCAAATATAACTGACAAAATTGTTGGTGTACTTAAATACTACTCTGCTTTCAGGGAATAGGTACAGGCGTGATTTAATGTTATGATCATTGATCACACAGTTTTGTTGACAGCTTATAAAATTATCGTAGCCAAAGTGTACTATATAAGGACCACACTTATCATTAATTTTAGATAACCTTGTATGGGTATTTACCACGGAACAGAAAAAACAGTGGAAGTGCAATGTAGCAAAATTACTATGGGAACCGTTGTCGCCAAACTCACGAAACTGATAATCATATACGAGTAATGCACTACAAATAAGCCGATCGTTTGATTTGTCGTTTTAATTTTAGTCAAAACAAGCATAAGTCACAGATCCTACATCAAGAAAGAAATCTTCACACTCTTTAAATAGGATTTATTTTGCGTTAGTGCAGAAAGTATTTACGAAGTTTTGTAATCTAAAGTTAAACTAGATTCTATTGCCAAGTAAATTCCGCTACCCGACCATAGATGGCGGTATTCTCAGTGGTTGCAATTATAAACTTTATTGCGTATGATGTAAGGTTGTCATTCGTGTTATAGGTCGATATCTTCTGCTACTCAACCATGGAAGTAACATTACACTATCGATATCGATAGATACCAGATTTCTTAATTCGAAAAAATAAAACTTGTTTGGAGTTCAGTAAAACTGTAGGATGAATGGCGTAGTATTGTGTAAACATAAAATATTATATGTATAAAAATCTATTACTTTTCGTTAGTCTTGCTAAAACTCAAAAACGGCTTAATAAATCAACTTCTAAAACTTGTTCAGAGCATATCGTGTTTGATTTGGATGGCATCGAATTAACTCTACCCGTTGCATCTATCCATTTCTATTTGACGCTAGCTTCTTTGGGAAATCTAAAAATCAGAAGAATTTTTCATTTAGTGATTTCAAAAATTGCTGCACAAACAATCATTGTAATAATTATTATGCATACATGCTGTATTGCATGCATAATAATTATTTTTTTGGAAATATTTAATCCACCTAATATAAAAGAAAATATAGGTGAATATATTCTTTTATCGATATCTATCTATAAAATCAATACCCGACCCGACTACATCCTTAATTGAGTAGCGAAGAACTTTAGAGAACGAAATAGTGAACACATTCAATCCAAAATAAACTTTATTTTAATCGCGTAAGGTTGATTTTAACTAGACGTTTTATAAATGTATTAGTAAATTTAAATTTACTAAGATTTTATTAGAAAACAAATTAAATCGTTATTACCGATGATACGAAACAACTCCATTTTGAAGACTGTTTCTCCTACTATCATTTTTGCACTCAAAAATGGAATAAAACGGCAGTTACGGGAAAAAAAAATTGTCGCAAGACTAGCAACTCGACGCGATGTTAGAACACGACTGGAATCAGTTTTGCGTGGATGCGCTTATTAGTGACACGCGTGCAAGCGTGGCACTAATAAACGCACTTTGCATTGCCACTGTTTTTTCTGTTCCGTGGTATTTACTCAGTGAATAGTCGATAAACTCCAAAACTTTAAGGGCTGTTACGCACTGCTTCCAATCTTTATCCGAATCCGAGATTCGAGTTCCATCCGAATCAGAAATGTACTGATTTCAGACGGACAGAGTTCGGATACAATGCGTAACCTCCCCTCCCCTTTCGCACCGAAATTTCTCTTATTCGGATCGGATGCAGTGCGTAACCGTCAATAGCTTGCCATCACAGCTGAATTCATTGTCATCTTGTAGTGGCATGTATGCCACCAGACCACTTACGATCTATAAAAAGACCTGACATCACACAGTCAAAGTTCTCCGAGCGATTTGAACATACACAACGTTCCAACAGCAACCATCGGGCAGTTTCACCACCCGTCTGGTTGGAGAACCCTGCATTTTCAATGGAAGTTGCGGGACCTTACCCTGTCCCACATTCCTCCATAGATTTTTTTAATTTGATTTCTTTATAGGACTAGTGGTGGCGCAGCGGTTACGGCCACTACTGAGTTGTAGGTCGTGGGTTCCAACCCGAGCAGGCACATTGCTTTGTGTAATTTATTTCATCATCATTGCTCTCAAAACGGTGAAGGAAAACATCGTGAGGAAACCGGCATGTCCTAGAACCAAAAATTCGAAGACATGTGACATCCACCAACCCGCACTGGGCCCGCGTGGTGGATTATCACCAACTCCCTGTCTATGGAAAGAGGCCTGGGTCCCAGCAGTGGGCACATTAAAAGGCTGATGATGATGATTCACCTGTATTTTCTTGACAAGGTCCGAGCCTCCAGCAATAGAAGCTCCTGCGTCCATAGCCTCCTTGATCAGCTCGGCTCCCTTACAGAACGCGAGGATTGTGCGCTCCTCATCACGAGGGAACAGGTTGGGCAGCAATGAGAGTTTGTTGAAACTGTCTATGAAGCGGTTCTGTTGACAAGACAACATGATTGCATGACAAGAGTTTTTTTTTTTTTTGTAACAGCTAGTTTTAAAATATAATGTACTCTAATATCTACCTAGAGGTCTATAAGTCAAGAGTTTTTGAAAGTGATAAAGTTTGGATTACTTTGTATGTCTTTATTATTATTGACTAGCAGTTGCCCGCGACTTCGTCGGCGTCGCACCCAATTAAAAGAAATTAAGTTTTTTTATTACCCGACTGCCGAAGGAGGGTAATGTGTTTATCAGTCTATGTATGTATGTTTTTTCCTATGTGGCGTTCTAGAGACCAAACGCGTTGGCCGATTTTGATGGTTCTTACGTCAATCGATTCGTCTTTCTTTACGAAAATCGCGGCTTTTGGGCGCCATATTGTGGGGGCCCAAATTTTTTTTTTATTCCTACCCCATCGTGTGGGGTATCAAAATAAAGGGTTTTAAGAGGTAATTTCAAAAATATATAACACTTACATAAAAAAAATGTACCTAACTCTAAAAAAATCACTAAATAGTTATAAATAAAAAAAGTTTATAAAAAAAATCAAAACACCCGACTGCTTCAAAAACTGAACTAAAAAGATTTAAACAAGAAGAAAATCATTCTGTGCAGTCGGAGTCGCTAGTTCGGTTTTTGAAGCAGTCGGGTTTTTTGATTTTTTTCAGCCCTTTGCCAATGAAAGTCCCATCAAATTCTTTCATTGTTATGGAACATACTCCATGCCATTAATTACCAAATTCAATTGCAAAACATTTTGTTTTCAGGCTGTTTTAGTTCAAATGGTCACTTAAGATAAGAAAAATCATACATAAGGCTAAAGTCGTTTGGGGGCTGAGTCACCCGCGTCCGTAGGAGAGTTACCCCTATTGTTGTTACCCTACACGTGGTCCCCGGGTGGTGCTAATCAGGTGACACTTACTGGTGGTAGGCTTCGGCCGAAGGCTTGTGACCACCCACCGGGCAAAGACGTACCGCCAAGCGGCCTAGCCGTGTTCCGGTACGATGCTCGGTGTAGCCACTAGAGGAGTTGGGTCGAGATAGTTGTTCCACTGCATGCTGACCAGTCTGATTCGCGCTGTTTTGTGCGTATCGGGAGACTAGTTGCGGAGGGTAGCGGGATCCGAGGCACGGTGCGCCGCTGGCCGACCGCAGGTAGTTGGGGGCCCAAGTAGTGTGCCAGCCACACACGAAAGGCTGCCCCGCCAACTGTCGAAAAATCCCGGAATGCGCCATCGTGCTGGTTGGCGACCAGATGGGAGGGCCCGATGGACATCTCCGGGGGGGCTCGGGCGTCCCCGCAGTCTCCGGACTAGTGCCCCAATGATGGCGTCCTTTCAGTGCGTGTCTGTAGGTTAGTAGCGTGGAACCTCATCTCACTTCCTTCTCCTCTCCTTTCACTCTTTTGAATCTTTGAATGGCAGGTAATAAAAAGAAAACTGGAGCAAAACAGCGGCTGCACCCCCTCCCCCACAAAGTGCACCTCACTAATATTAGAGGTCTGCACTCCAATCTCACCTCAGTCCACCATCACCTGGAGACTGAAAAGCCAGCACTGTTTTTCCTTACGGAGACGCAGATAGGAAGTCCGTCTGACGTGTCGTAATTATCTTACCCAGGGTTTACCCTGGAGCACAATTTCAAACCACGCGCGGGTGTATGCATGTATGCCCGAGATGACACTTGCTATCGGCGTCTCCGTAATCTTGAAGACTCCAGGTTCTCAGTGCTGTGGGCTCTGGTGGACACAGGGCTGGATAAGATTATCTACGCCTGTGTCTACCGCTCGCACAGCGGAGATCAGGAGACAACCAGGCTCACAGAGTACCTCAGTGAGGCGGCTGATGCGGCACAGCAACGGTACCCTTCCGCCCAATTAGTGCTACTGGGGGACTTTAATGCCCACCACCAGGAGTGGCTCTTCCCATACCAGTGCACTGTAAGAGTATGGAACGTGTACTCAACGGTAAGCTCCTGGCATACCTAGAAGCGAACGACATCCTCAGTGACCGCCAATACGGCTTCCGCCGAAATCGGTCCACTGGGGATCTTCTAGCGTATGCCATTCACATCTGGAGTGAGGCCATCGAGAGACACGGGGAAGCGCTAGCCGTCTCCCTCGACATCTCGAAGGCTTTCGACAGGGTCTGGCACGAAAGCCTCATTGGTAAGCTTCCTTCCTTCGGTCTGCCTAGTGGTCTGTGTGATTGGATAGGGGACTTCCTGAGGGATCGCTCCATCCGAGTGGTTATCGACGGCTGCTCGTCCGGTCAGTTAGATATCACCGCCGGAGTCCCTCAGGGGTCAGTGCTCTCGGCAACATTATTCTTGCTGCACATTAATGATTTGCTAAAACCCGGCACCTTTGGGTACGCAGACGACAGCACTGTTGCTGAGAGATACGTGTCCAGCGCACGAGCTACTGGGCCTCAGATTCGGTCTCTCCGGGAGGCCATGGTTGAACGCTTGAACCTGTCCTTGAAGGCGGTCTCCGAATGGGGTGATGCCAATTTGGTCAGCTTCAATGCTGCGAAGACCCAGGCGTGTCTTTTTTCCGCTAAAAAGAGCTAATTTCACCCGGCTCCTTCTTTCCGTGGTGTAACCGTGCCGATAACGGACCATCTCGAACTTCTCGGTGTTACGTTGACATCAACCCTCAACTTCGGTCCATTTATTGAGGCGAAAGCTCAGGTAGCTGCAAAAAAGTTGGGGATTCTTGCTAAGGTGAGACGGTACTTCACGCCTGAACAGCTGCTCAACTTGTATAAAGCGCAAGTTCGGTCATGCATGGAGTACTGCTCTCACCTCTGGGATGGATCTGCCAAATACCAGCTTGATGCACTTGAGTCGATCGACAGACGGGCCAGAAGGCTTATTGGCAACGATGCACTGGTCGCCTCAAAGCTCCAGAGCCTCGAACATCGACGCCGAGTTGCCAGCCTGTCGGTTTTTTATCGGTTACATTTCGGGGAGTGCGCGACGGAACTGCACAATTTGATTCCACCTAGCCCTTTCCATCATCGGACTACAAGACGTACGGCCATGCGCCATCGGTACATGGTGGACATCCCTCCCATACGCACAAAGCGTTTTGCTAATACTTTCATTGTGCGTACAGCTAAGGAGTGGAATTCCCTTCCGGGGTCTTTGTTCCCTGATAGCTACAACCTTGGGGTCTTTAAGTCAAGAGTGAATAGGTTTCTTCTAGGCAAGCGTGCTTCACCGTAGACCACGTCATCGCTTAACATCAGGCGAGATAGTGGTCAAACGCGAGCCTATAGACTATAAAAAAAAAAAAAAAAGTCGATTTCTGAGTTGGTGGCCATGATGAAATCTTCTCATATTAAATTATGAATTCATATACAACTACAAACCTTTTTCGCAGCGGTCATGTTGAATTCGATATGTGCTAAGACCAATGCATCAGGCACATTGAACATTGTAGGATGGTGTGTTTGCTGATGTGCTCTGACCGCATCTTCTGCAGTGTAAACAACCCAGCGGTAGAACTTTAGCGGGTATACGTCATCATGGGGAATCGGCTTGTATGTATCATCCGAATGTTTACTGACGTTTGACTTTATGATCCTGGAATTGATAAGTAGGACATTAATTAAAATCTAAAACACTAGTTTTTTTTTAACATAGTTAAATGGTTATTAATGTTGAAAAGTAAATCATAAAATTATTATGGCAAGGGTTTATTTTTTAAGATTTTAATAATACACAATATTGCCCAGTAGTGTAACAGAACAGGTTTATTAGATTACTATTAATAGAACCTTAACAGACTTAAGTCTCTTTGGCTTTGAGATTGTATTACAAATACAAACCAAACAATCTACACAGGCTAGAATTACAAATCCAATTCAGTAAAAAAAAACGTTTACGCAGCGTACGCAACGGAAGTCCTCAAAAAGTAATATTCTTGCCCGTTTTTGCAACGTTTTTCATTTATGCTCCGCTCCTATTGGTCGTAGCGTGATGTTATATAGCCTATAGCACTCAGGAATAATGTAGCTTTCTACCAGTGAAAAAATTTTTAGAATCGGATCATTAGTTCCAGAGATTACCCCCTACATACAAACTTACAAATTTTACCTCTTTATAATATAGATAATTAAGTTTTTATTTAATTTTAAATTTTTTAGCATTACACAATTTTGCCTAGTAGTGAGACACAAAAAGCAAATTATATTACTGCTAAACCAAAGGGTGGCTTTAGTCTGTTGGGATTTAAAAAAAAAACCTCTACACCACCCAGTATAAAAATAAATTACAATATTATTTTTGTAAAACATACTTATCTCTTCCCCTCTGATTGTGTGGGATGAAGCCTACTTTGGTGACCTCGACCTTAACCTTCTTAGCACGGGCCTTCGCCCTGGTGCCCTTACGAGCTGCATACGACACGGTTGCAGTGTGCAGGGATCTCTAAAAGTGAGACAAAGAACCAAAAATAAAATAACATGATTTATTAAAAAAAAAGTTGGTCTATTTACTAACAAATTGACTATCTTTACTTCAACACAAGCAAATGTACAATATTTCTTTTAAAGTTATTACAGTAAATCATTAATAAAGCCAGGTTTTCCTGAACCATGATTGATTTTATGAGAGAGAGAGAGACTTCACAAAAAACTTAGTTTATGTTGATTTATTCATAGATTTCTAGTCACAGTCACATCACACTAATATTATAAAGGCAAAAGTTTCTGAGTGTGTGTGTGTGTGTTTGTTACTTCCTCACGCTCAAACGGCTCGACCAATTTTGATGAAATTTGGCACAGAGATAGATTATAGTCAGGAATAGCAAATAATATACTTTTTATCCCGGGAATATGTTCCCTCGGGATAATTTTCGACTTTCACGCGGCAGAAGCTAGTAGGTACATAAAACTAGATATCTAGTCCATACCGAATAAGACAAAATTAAGAAAAGAAATCGTACAGTGCCTAATTTATAATCTAACATCATGTAGGTTATAAAACAGATAGTAATATGTTGCCCGTTTTTTGTTTAATTTTTTAACATCACTTAGGGTACATTATGTTCAGGATTAATTATATAATAATTCTAAACTTACCAAATTGGTAGTATTACTTTTATAAAACGTTAAGGTATTAGTGAACATGGAACCTGAAAAAAATTAATAATTTTATGTATTTTTCATTAATGAAATTCTTATTACAAACATTGTTAAATATTTTCGACAAACTTACGGAACAAAGTTCCAGCCATGATTACAGTTTATTTAGTATTTAACTATTTATTACAGAAGTATTTAAAAATTACTTGTTATGGTTCAAATGACAGATAAATTTTAGGTTATTCAATATTCAGAGACAAACTCTGATGACAGCGGTTTATTTAATAAATTGAAGACTTGGGTATTGAACATTTAAGATTTTCGCTTTTAGTCTACACGTAGATTTCACAAAATGATTCTCATGATTCGACTTATCTCACGGAAAGCGTATAAAAAACTGCTGTTGTTTATGTAAAAAGGCAATACTTTAAAACATAATTTTTAACAAAATTCAAATCCAAAAAATAACGGATTGTCTTTGAATCAATTCCAAAGTGTTACCAACTATGCAAAATTACCCTATTTTTAGGCTACCCGTAGTAGTTTTCAAGTCAAAGTTATCATCACAAAAATAATGAGGTTTTAAAAAGGATTTTAAGGCTTAACACGCACTGCGATTTTTATTCGCGCGAGTAAAAATTTTGTAGTACTATTTGAGCGTGATTTTTTTTTCGCGGTGCGTGCAGCTTCATACATTTCCATAGGTCACAGAATGCGCGGCAAAAAATTCGCGCGAATAAAAATCGCAGTGCGTGCAATGCCCAACTTACAGATTTTTGCCAAAGTTACTTTGATGGATGTTTTTCTCTCAAAAAGCTTTGTCTTCCTGCCAGTTCTTGCAGTGCTGCTATTACAGTATTAATGATTGATCGAAATTGTTGGTTTTCATTGGCAACATTTTTAACAAGCACTTTCAAAACATTAGCAACTTTGTTCGCTGTTTTGCGGCAGTTGTTAGAATTTAATTAAACTTATTAGAAAACCACTATGTATTAAACCAGTAAGATTATTGAGTATATTAATTAAATAAGTGTAAAAACTAACAATGGAGAGAGTAAACTGGAGTTTACTTGCGATATCACTTTGTGTTTTATTGTGGGGTGTGGCCGGCCAGTATGAATGGCAAATTCGCGATGCTTTTGACGAAGTTCGTGGCAAAATTGACAAAGTATCCGGGGATAACTGCTTTATAACACATTTGGATGACCTGTATTTACCAGAGGATTCGGTTTCCCACCACCCTGATGTGAAAGAAATCAACATAAACCCAGTGTTTCCGAATCGTACAGCGCTGTTGCATTTACACAACATGGCTATGAACCGAGCGTTTTTCTGGAGTTATATTCTTCAGTCACGGTTCATCAGGCCGGCTATCAACGATACCTATGACCCTGGTATGATGTACTACTTCCTATCATCGGTTGCCGATGTTTCAGCAAATCCTTACATAAACGCTAGTTCGATATATTTTTCGCCGAACATGTCATATACATCGTCGTACAGAGGATTCTTTAATAAAACTATGCCACGATTTGCACCAAGAGCATTCCGAGCAGATGATTTCAATGACCCTGTACATTTGCAAAAGATTTCCACGATGAACACATTCCATGTTGAAGATCTGGGTGCCTTTGACCCAGAGAGCTTGTCTAAGGATTATACATCGGAGTTCTATAGAATCAACGAGTGGTACAAGAGATGGTTGCCCGACAGTGTAGCTAAGCGTCATGACACTAAGACTACGTATCAAGTGGAGATCAGATATGCCAATAATACTAATGAGACTTTTACATTCCACGGACCACCTGGCAACGATGAGGTTAGATAATAACATTATGTATTTACAAACAAATGGCCTGTTGCTGCAGTCACTGTAAATTGATCTTTATGTACATGCAAATTAGTCACATAAGGATATTAGTTAATTATATTATTGGAATAAAGGAAAATAGGATCTTCATTTGTTATTAATTTGATGGACAACTAATTAATTGGCACTCATTGATCTTTTGTTTTTGAGAGTCATTCTTAAAAAATATAGTAAATATTTTTATTGTATACCTAATCTATCTAAATCTGTACCAAAATTATAAAGTTTTTTTTTGTTTAATTAAATGTTATTGTAAAAGGTAATTTATTCAATGAAGTATAGATACCAATTGCTCAAGAAAATTATTTCATGGATAGAAGGCTAAACTATGGTTGAGTGGACTGCATACTATGCCAGAAATCCTTGACCAGGGTTGCAAAGTTTAAGGAAAAGGGTGACTTTTTACAGGATTGATGTGTTCATTTTATTCATACAGCTAGTACACGATTTTAGGATCCCGTACCCAAAGGGTAAAAACGGGTCCCTATTACTAAGACTCCGCGGTCCGTCTGTCTGTCTGTCTGTCAGCAAGCTGTATCTCATGAACCGTGATAGCTAGGCAGTTGAAATTTTCACAGATGATGTATTTCTGTTGCTGCTCGTGAGGGAGTCTGACTCTCACTTGGCCGGTTTTTTTATGACTTCAAAAAGCCCTACCCATTGATTCCAAAATCTTTCCGACTTCCATGCAGGCCGAATCTCGGTGGCATCTAGTTCTAAAATAAACTCTATTTCAGAATCCTGGGCCAGTGAACTGGACGCGACCATACTTCGACTGCGGTCGACTCAACAAGTGGTTGGTGGCTGCTGTATCCCCTGTCGCTGATATCTACCCACGTCATACGCAGTTCAGACATATTGAGTACCCTACGTGAGTACTTGATACCTTCTCTCATACACTGAGTGACAACATTACATTTCAGCCGCACACACACATTTCAGTGGTTACAGCCACATGGGTCGATCTTTACTCTGGTTGCCGACCAATAGCTAAGCTGTGTTAGCATAGTTTGCTTGTTGTCTCCACACAATTATGAAATATATAACTTTTGTACGAGCTAAGCTTAAACTAACTTAGCTTACCTTTTGGTCAGCAACTGGCTTTAAGGTCAAGCAACTCTTGCCAAGGCCTTACAATTTTCGAGATGCCTCCGTGCCTCGGCAAGCAGTTAAATATTTGGTTACAGCTGTCATGTACAGTTCTTTGACAGTTACGGGCAGTCAGAAACCTGAAAATCTGACGCCCGTGCGGCTGTTACTACTTAAACACATTTATGCAATCTTTAAATATTTTATGGGTACTTTTGGTATTCAGATACACAGCAGCCGTTGTGATGGAGTTGGACTATGACAGGATAGATATAAATCAATGTCCGCCGAGCTTAGGAAACGATCGACCGAATAGATTCGCATCGACAGCGAGGTGCAAGGAAACCACTGAGGTGAGTACATCATTCGCTATTTAAAAAACATGAGCTTGAGCACTGGTCTATAATTTCTATGAAAGATTCTTATGTGTACAAAATGGGGATATTTTTGTTGTGCGTACAGCTAAAGTGTGGCATTCCCTGTTGGTTCTGTGATTCTTGATAGCTTTAACCAAAGTAAATAAGTTACTTCTACAAGCGTGTTTCAACAACCACATCAGATTGCTTACCATTAGGTGAGATAGTTGTCAATCGGGAGCCAATCATAAGTAAAAAAAACAAAATATTTAGCAGCTTAAAGCCATTTCACACATATATTTTCAAAAATACTATGCAATTTTATGAAAAACCTCGTTTGACATTAAGAGCGTTTGTCATTGCACTCTTGGCTCCATAACGCCTCTGCTTAAACCGGCTGTGTGCGGTAAATACCGAAACAATTAAAAAGCCATTGTATCCCGTGGATCCACGTTTTAGGCACTCAAGTGGTTATTAGTTTTATTACTGAAAGAATCGCGACCACTATCTCCTGGTATACGACTATGTGGTCGATGGTAAAGACTTGTGTTAAAAAAATAATTTTCAAAATCGGTGCATAATGAACGAAATAATCGGTGAAAATAAATTAAAAAAAAACAAAAAAAGTCTAATCTTTTTGGGCAGTCGATTAAAAACTAGTGGCCCGCCCCGACTTTGCCAGGGTCATACTAATTTAAAGCCTACCCTCTGCTCTGCAATAATGTACTTTTCAAATGGTGAAAGATTTCGTCGTGTCGACGTCTGACCAAATTCACAAAATTCGGGCTCTCATAATATTATATTTTATAAGTTAAGATGTGTTATTTCGTGTCAGTGCGAGCCCCTGCACGGCTGGGGCTTCCGTCGCGGCGGCTACCAGTGCCGCTGCGCGCCCGGCTACCGCCTGCCTAGCCTGGTGCGCCGCCCCTACCTCGGCGAGATCATCGAGCGCGCCACCTCCGACCAGTACTACAACAACTTCGACTGCAAGAAGATTGGATGTGAGTAACATGATCAATACACTCGTACTAAAGCCAAGAAACAATTAATATTTATTAAATTTGATGACAGTTCGTCAAGTCTCTAAATGTTATGGGCCAGTTTTTTCGGACAACCAACTGACACAAACCCTTCTTCTTTATACCTGTATATGAATGTACATTCTTATTCATGTTTTGATTTTGCCCAATAGGGATGTTTCCTGTTTAGAAAATGATAATTATATTTAATCAATCAGTGACATTACCAAATAACATTGGAAATAAATAAAAATTGACAAAAAAGAAATTGGTTGTCTGTAAAGTCGGTTTACGGACGATAGTTTAACGTGACAACGTCATAACAAATAATTGATGAAATGATTGCATACTTAACGATACAATTAACGTCATTGTAACGTTACGATTATAACGTTACAATGAGCGTAACGTTACATTGAGTCATCCTTTTTCGTGCGTGCAGCCGGCGTTCATCGATTTATTAGATGTTGTCACGTCAATAAAGCGCATTCAAGTTCAGGGGGGTGACATCGTGTGATATCGTGTAAGTGACAGATGTATACAAGTCAGATACATCTGTCCCTTATTCGATCTCAAATTGATACCGCTCTAAGAGCTTATGGTCACCCCCCTGGAGTGGGGGCTTGTGACGTCACTTTATCAGTATAGAGTGTAGCACACCGTGACGTCACACGATATTTCATCGCACTGTAACGTCGTAATTTTTTGTTTACGTGGCTAATGAAAAAATACGTGTCCAATATTTTTAGGTTATCTAACTGACGGACTAAATAGATATTTTTTGTTAATTACTCTATTGTTTGGTTAGGCTGGATAGGAGCATTTTCAAAAACGATCATGTGAACAGTTTCTGTGCGAACAATTTCTTTTTGAGAGGTAAAATGAATGGTATTCTGATAACGGCGAGAGCTCAGTTTTTCAAATAAATGCAGGTTACAGCGAACAAACACTTCCATTTCATATATAGGGTGTTTTTTTTAGAGGTATAGAACTTTAAGTTGGCCACACTGTTTTAACTGGCGGCCATTTTGTCCGCTGTCAAGTGTTTAGTTTGGTTTGGCATTCCAACATGAATAGACTGACTCCTGAACAATGCTTCCAAATTGTGAAAATTTCTTGTTTTGTGCAAATTGGCCAGAACTTTACAGTCAATGGTGACCGATATGGAGCCCTGATTACTGACTTTTTCGTTCCTCATATGAACAACCATGATGTGCAGGAGCTGTGGTTTCAATAAGACGGCGCAACATGTCACATAGCTCGTGCCACAATTGATTTACTGAAGGAAACGTTTGGTAGCCACATTGTTTCACGTTCCGGAGGCCTCCAAGATTTTTAACGCCGCTAGACTATTTTCTGTGGGGATATGTGAAGTCGCTAGTCTACGCCGATAAGCCCGAAACGATCGACCACTTGGAGGAGAACATTTGCCGCGTTATTGCCGATATACGGTCACAAATGTTGGAAAAAGTGATTGAAAATTGGACCTCCAGATAAGATTACGTCCGAGGCTGCCGTGGCGGTCTTATGCCAGAAATCATATTTAAATTATAATTCCAAAAGATTATCTTTTAAATGAAGTCAATTTCATACCAATTTTAAAAATTCATCCTTTTTTTATTCCATTTCAAAGTTCTATACCTCTAAAAAAAACAGCCCTCTACATAGACGGTAGAGTGAGCAAACTAAATTTCCTAAACAATGGTCTCCAACTATCAATCGATTGTAATTTGGTAAACGATCGTAAGCATTTCTTCTGAGCTGTCTCTGTCTGTGGAGTTACCCCAGAAAAAGCATCCGCACCTAATGCCAGAAGCCACATAAGCATTATAAGCTATTTGTACTTTAATGCGGTTAACCGTTTTTGATAGTTTGTACAGAGCATACGCAAATTGGCTAAGGTTCTTTGACAAAGCGTCGATATGATATTGCCAAGTCAGATGACTATCTATGTAAACTCCCAGAAAATTTGTGATGTCACATTCAGAGATTGCTAAGATACCATATTTTATATTCAGTTTACTTGTTCTTTGATAAAATGTAATTATTTTAGTTTTGTTATGATTTACTTTTAGATTATTATTAACTAACCAACTTATTATATTTTTAAGATCGTCATTTATGTAATTTTCAAGAATATTAAGGCCATTACTAGATAATAAAAGAGTGCTGTCATCAGCAAATAAGGCCATCTGATGTTTACTTACCTTAGGCATATAATTTATGTAAAAGTTAAATAATGGTGGGCCAAGAATGATACCTTGGGGAACACCAAAAGTAGTCTTTCCAGGATGTGATATGTATGTTCTTTCAACTTTCGTGCTTGCACATAGTCTGTCGAGTGCTGTGTTTTGAGTGCGATTAGAGAGATAAGATTGTAATAGGCTTAATGCAGTTCCTCTAATCCCATAACGCTCTAATTTGTTTAGCAGTATACCATGATCTACCTACATGATCGAATGCTATAGACATATCCATGAACAAGGCCGCTGCTGTAGTTCTAGCATCAACAATAGAAAAGTAAGTTTAATTAACGTGACAATGTTCATAGGGATCCAACGCCTCCCCGTCAAATGGGAGAAAGCGCATCCTTTCCTCCGCGCCATCTACATGGACCGCCACTACGAGTACGTGAACGCGACCAGCGGGCCCTCCGCGCTGCACACCGAGCGCGTCAACGTCTACGAAGTGCTCAACTTCATCAGAGGAGTGCAGCCCAACAACTGTTCCAAGTGAGTGCTGTGCTGCGCTGTACACTGGCGTATTTAGGGCCACGGGACGGGGCTGCCTCTAGCCTTATGCCATATGCCACTGCTATACTCTTTTGTCATACCTCATCCTGGAACTTGTCAGTTAAAGAAATTCGAATATTTCCGAGGCGAGATGCTTAAATGTTTGCTTACTACTGCTTGTTCAGAAGTTTTTCTGTGTAAGTCGACCGCCTATCCGAGGTGCTCAAATTTTCGAGCTTCTCGCACTCGCTCTTTTTTACAGCTTATCTAATTAGATTTTGGATAAAACTTTTGCTACAGGTAGTGTTGCCAGCAACAGAAAACAAATGTTGCTACTTTTATGTACCACGAGTATGGATGGATGTTATTGTGACTTTTTACTTATGTGCTTTTTATATTTTTAATAGGTACAACCCAACGGATTTATTCCTCAACGGTGACATTGCATTCGGTCACGAAGAACAGTTCGAAAATCAAGCGAAGATGGCCGTCCGACTTGCCAACTTTATCAGTGCGTTTTTACAGGTAAGATTTAGATAAGCTATATAGATTTTTATAGGTCCTGGATCGTAAAATACTAAATCATAGTTTCCATCACAACCGATAGGAGGTGCTAATCCAATTCTTCATCATCATTTCAGCCGAAAGACGTCCACTGCTGGACATAGGCCTCTTCAAGCGTCGCCACACTGATCGGCCCTATGCGTGTTTCATCCACCGGATATTCCCGCAGCCTTTACTAGCACATACTCTAGGCTCATTAACCCCCCTAAGCCCCTCCGCTTTCCTACGCAGCGTCTTCCGATTCGCAGTCGCCATTTCAGAACTTTTCGGCCCTATCGACCATCCTTTCTGTGAGCAATGTATCCTACCCACTGCCACTTTCACCATCATCACATCATCAGCCTATTAATGTGCCCACTGCTGGGACACAGGCCTCCTCTCTGTGAGAGGGAATGGGGCGTAATCCACCACGCGGGCCCAGTGCGGGTTGGTGGATGTCACGTTTTCAAATTTTTGGTTCTAGGACATGCCGGTTTCCTCACGATGTTTTCCTTCACCGTTTTGAGACCAGTGGTGATGAAATAATTTACACAAAGTAAAGCGTCTACCTGAGCTCGAACCCACGACCTACAACTTGTAAGTCGCGGCCGATACCACTGGGCTACCACTGCTCTACTGCCACTTTAGTTTGACAATTCTACAGGCTATGTCGTTGATCCATTGCTTCATAACTTTAAAAATCCGTTTTATCGACAGCGTAAAACACGTAATGAATACAGTTGTTTTTTTTTTTTTTTTCTATGTTGCGTCTCGTAGTTCGGTCAAAGTGACTGACAACTACTTAACCGGGCTTCCCTGTGGAGACTAAGCTATATAGCCTCCAGCCAGGCACAAATTTCTAATCCAAGCGACATTGTTGAAATGATAAAATGAAATAGATTGCGATAAATTGCATGAGTTTATATGTTGCGTAATTACCCGCAGGTGTCGGATCCCGGAGAAGTGTTCAGCGGTAACCGCGTGGCTGACAAGTCGCTGACTGAAGACCAGATGATAGGAGAGACCCTCGCCATTGTGCTCGGCGATTCCAAGATATGGTCGGCCGGTGAGTCGCAAGTTCACTGTCCTAAAAAATATTTGCATTTGGAAAAGTAACTTTATTAAGCACACACGTAAAGTGCGGTTTGCGTTACAACTTCAATATTTTTCAATACGTTTCTCAAGTAGATTTATCGTGAACTAGCTGTCCCACGCGGCTTCGCTCCCGTCAACTGGCTACGTACCTACTCTACACTTACCCTACAAACATGATTGCATAACTGAAACCGTTTACGCAACGGAAGCCCTCAAAAAGTAATATCCTTGCCCGTTTTTGCAACATTTTTCATTTATGCTCCGCTCCTATTGGTCGTAGCGTGATGTTATATAGCCTATAGCACTCAGGAATAATGTAGCTTTCTACCAGTGAAAATTTTTTTGGAATTGGATCATTAGTTCCAGAGATTACCCCCTACATACAAACTTACAAATTTTACCTCTATATAATATTATTATTAGTATATTAGTATTAGTATATTAGTAATTAGTAATATTAGTAATTAGTAATAGTAATTAGTATATTAGTAATATTAGTAATTAGTATATTAGTATTAGTATATTAGTATTAGTATAAGTATAGATTGGAATGGTTTGATTTGAATATAAAATAAATGCAGGTGTTCTGAACGAAACTGTTGAATAAACTCACGTAACGTGCGTGTTAATGCGTCTACTTATCAATGGGCCGCACCCCGTATTTTTGAGCCACATATTTGATAGATTTGTGGAGTTTCTTGTCCATTCTTCTCCATAGCAAGCTACTTTTCCGAAAAGTAGTTTTTCGGAAAAGTAGCTTTGGTTAGGCTTAGTAGGCTATTTTTAATCCCGAAAATCGGTCCTGTGGGGTGGTCCACGGGAGCGAAGCCGCGGGCAACAGCTAGTTACGATACAATAGTAATTCTTAGGGAAGGAGGAGTCCTCCACTGGTGCAGTTTGATGAAATGGGTTAACTCATCCTACCATATTTGCAGGCACATATTGGGACCGCAACAAGTTCACCAACAGAACTTTCTTCGCGCCATTCGCTTACAAGACTGAGTTGAACACGAGGAAGTACAAGCTGGAAGATCTGGCTCGCTTGAACAAGACTGGTAAGTCATGAAATATTTTGTTGCTCAGTAATAAGATTTTGTGTGTTATTTTTTTTTCCTTTTTAACCGGTTCAATAGAATTGCCATTTCGGGCACTCAAGGGGTCAATTCGTGCCATATAAATTCCTCAAAAATTTAGTATCCGGCTATTCATATGGTAGTTTTAGAGAAACATTCACTTTGTGAACATTTATTTTTAAAAAAACCCGGGCAACTGCGAGTCAGAGTCGCGCACAGAGGGTTCCGTATAAACAGCTTCATTCCCCATAATAAATAGGTAACATTAGTAACGTTCATAAACAATGAAGGCACCGAACATTGCTCTAACGAAGGGGCAAAATTAACTTTTCAACACACTTGCTCATAAAGTGGGTCTAATTTCACCGCAATTAGGCACATAATGATACCTGTTATCAAACTGTGACTTTTTTATTGCTATTATTCACAAGTGAGTTATAGTTTTTTTTTAAATTTATTGGTTGAGTTTCGATACAAAAATTTCGTCGTTTTTACTGTTGAAAAAGATTTTTTTGTATTATTTTCTTCACAAGTGTGTTGAAAAACGTCGTATGATACACGTGTGTATTGATGATTACCGTCCTCGGCTCTCTTAAGACCCTCATCTACGGCTCGGGTCACCAATCACCAACATTGCACACTTGTACCATAATGTACTATTATCATTCGAAAACTGTTGTCCGCATACATCTATTATGGACTAGCTGTGCCCGCGGCTTCGCTCCCGTCATCTGCCTGCAAAGTGCCAACCCTACCATACTTACCAGCCTGCCTGCCTACTCCACATACTCAAAAATATACATACTACATACGTTTCTTCGGAACAACCCTAAGCCTTTCAACCGAAACCAAGTACCTGGGCATTTACTTGGACAAACAATTGAATTGGGCAAAACACATGAACCATATCACAACAAAAGCCAGCATATCCCTGTGGCAGTGCAAGCGACTGCTAGGCAGGAACTGGGGGATTAGCCCCATGGTCACTTACTGGCTATACACCACAGTCATCCGACCAATCATCACATATGGCTCACTGGTCTGGTGGCCCAGGACAGACCTCAGCACAGCCCAAAGAGATCTCGAGAAACTGCAGCGGTACGCCTGCGTTGCAGTTACCAGTAGTATGAGAACCACACCCACTGCCGCCCTACAGGCAATGCTGGGGCTGCCACCTCTACACCTAATAGTGCGGGAGGAGGCAGCCCTAGCCACCTTTAGACTCCACCTATCAGGTTCCCTAAATAAAGACTCCAGAATTAAGCACACACGCATAAGGGAAGATGCGATCAAGCGTAAACCGATGTTAGCATCACCATGCGACAAAGCCCCAAAAACATACCACTTCCTTAGGCACTATAACATAATACTCACAGAGGAAAGATGTGACTACTCTGGCCCGAAAGAGATGAGAATATACACTGACGGATCGAAAACGGACTCGGGTACCGGAGTCGGAGTCTTCTCACACGATTTCAACTTAAATATATCCAGACCGCTAAGAGGTTTCAACACCGTCTATCAGGCGGAGTGTGTGGCCATCATACAAGCGGTCCAAGCCCTAGAAGTCAGGAGGGTTACGGACAGCCACATACGGATACTCTCCGACAGCGCATCAGTCCTACAATCCTTACGGAAAAAATACATTACATCAAAACTAGTACTAGAATGTCACAACGCACTAGAACAAACAACTGTATCCAGCCGTAACACGGTGACACTACAATGGATAAAGGGACATAGCGGATCGCTGGGCAACGACGCGGCTGACGAGCTTGCGAGACGCGGATCCAGGTCGGAGGTCTATGGACCTGAGCCTATTGTACCCATCCCCTTCAACCAAATACGCAGGTGGCTACAGGAATTCACCCAGACACAGGCAGAGAGCTGGTGGGCCTCGGTACCGGGCTGTAGGCAATCCAAAGAAGCTCTGCCATCCTTGGACAGTAAGCTTACCAGACGTCTTTTACGCCTGGACAGGAATGGCCTGCGCCTGGTGACGGGGACCATCACGGGACACTGCTCACTCAACAAACACTTCCACACAATAGGCATAACGGACAGTCCTCTGTGCAGGGCATGCATGGAGGCCGAAGAAACCGTCGCGCACGTTCTCTTTGAATGCACAGGTATCACACAAATAAGAACACGAACCCTCGGGTCACCCAGATCGTACACGGATGTTTTGATGAAACCAGGAGCTCTAATTGACTTCTGGAGGGAGGTGGGCTGGATGGAATGACCACCCAACGGCCGCCATGGCTCACGTACAAAGGTCCATCCAGGACTAAGTGCGGAAACCAAAACCCCCCTAACTAGAACTAGAACTACATACAATTTTTTTTTTCTAGTGTCATTTTTTCGCGTAAAATCTTAACACCGCGATTCAGAAAATGACTTTAAATGCACAACGCCATCTATCGAATAGCGAGTTCAACTGTCCGAGTAACTGAATTGCGTGAGCTGTGATAATTTTACTTCTTGAACACTTTAAATTCATCTAACTTTTGATAGAGTGAACCGATTGCGATGAAACAAAAACTAAGTAATTCTTCAAGATACGCACAATTTTTATGTATAAAAGTTATCTACATTGGTTTCGTACATTTCACGTGATGCGTGCACAAATAAACAGACAAACAGACAAAAATTCCAAAAATGCTAGAAATGGGTTCTGTTGGTTATCCTTTAACACCCTGGCTATTTTTTTTGGATTTTTTTTCGATGTACAAAAATATTTTTCTACAGATTTATTATATGTATTGATATTAATTCCCATCATTTCTACGAATTTTCGCTAGCTAATTACCGCCTGAAGTAACATAAATATAATTTATCCATGTTTCACAGAGGAAGCCTACACCAACAAGCCATGGTTCCAATTCCTCAAGCAACGTTGGTCGACGAACTTCGACAGCCTCGAGCAATTCTTCCTCAAAATGAAGATCAGGGATGACGAACTTGGGAAGTACTTGAAGAAATATGAAAGGTTCCCTACGTACTATCGGGCAGCTAACCTGAAGCACGGACATTGGACTCGTCCTTACTACGACTGTGACGGACATGTGAAGCAGTGGGTCATTACTTACGCGGCGCCATTCTTTGGATGGGACAGCGTTAAAGTCAAGCTTGAGTTCAAGTGAGTTGATGGATTTTGAGTTTATTAATCCGCGGCGTATTTATTTACGCAAATCAGTGGCAAGGGCTTTTATTTTGGTAATTCAACAACATTCATTGCGTTTTTTACCCGACTGCCGAAGAAGGGTAATGTGTTTATCAGTCTAAGTATGTATGTTTGTTCCTATGTGGCGTTCTAGAGACCAAACGCGTTGGTCGTTTTTGATGGTTCTTACGTCAATCGATTAGTCTTAACCCTGCAAATCTCACTGGCTACATTAAAATTGGCAAATAGGATAATGGCAGATTTTAGGCGCCATATTGTGGGGGGCCAAATTCTTTTTTTCTTCCTAACCCATCGTGTGGGGTATCAAAATAAAGGGTTTAAGAGGTGATTTCAAAAATATATGACACTTATATGTTTAAATGAACCAAATTCGAAAAAAATAACCAAAAAGTTAATACAAAAACATCAAAAAACCCGACCGCTTGAAAAGCGAACTAAAAAAACGTAAATAAGGAGAAAATGAAGTTGTGCAGTCGGAGGATACATCTGGTTTTGCTCAGCCAGCTCATGAATATGTATCGACGATTTTTCTTCGAAATAAGGGTCCTCTCTGCTTTTTGGAGAAGCTTATTGTTAGTTATTTATAATCTAAGTTAATTGTTTATATTTTTTTTTCAGAGGAGTGGTAGCCGTAACGATGGCTTTGATGTCCTTGGACATCAACCAGTGCCCTGACAAGTATTACGTGCCGAATGCTTTCAAGGGCACCGACAAATGCGACACGAGTTCTTCTTACGTAAGTACTACTTAATTAACCGACTTTAAAAAAAAAACGGCCAAGTGCGTATTGGACACAATTTTGGGTTCCGTACCAAACCGCAAAATCAAGTTGGTTGTAATAGGAAAAACCGGCCAAGTGCGAGTCGGACTCGCGCACGAAGGGTTCCGTACCATTATCGCAAAAAAACACGTTTGTTGTATGGGAGCCCCATTTAAATATTTATTCTATTTTTAGTATATGTTTATTTATTTATGTACACACAAAACACTTAACAGAGAAAAATAAGTAATACAGATAGAAGAGCACAAAGGTACTGCTTATTTCAATAGAAATTTCTTCCAGCAGACCTGCGATAGGAAAATTTGATGATAGACGAAGACACAGTGTGTAGAAGGAAATAAGGAAACTTAAAATAGACTAACAACTATACAACTGTGAAAATTTCAACTACCTAGCTATCACGGTTCATGAGATAAAGCCTGGTGACAGACGGACAGACAGACAGACGGATCGCGCCCTTTGGGTACGGAACCCCGAAAAATGAGGGATTATAAAAGAAAAAATCTGATTGGTCAATATATTGGTATTTATTAGTAAAATATACGTAATAATAAACATTATTACCAAATTTCAAGTTCGGTCAATGGGAAGTTAAATAATTCTTCATAACAATATTTTGTAAAAAAATACTGACTTTGGTGGCTTCTCATTCCTTTGTTTTCCAATATTTTTAAAACACAAATTGCAGTATTCATCTACTCAATGAGCTCTAAACAACAATATCCCACTCGATGGAGTAGGTCACCATTTTTTCGTAACCGAAGGGTCCAAACGGAACCCTATTACTATCACTCACGTGTCTGTCCTTCTGTCACACGGGTGTTACAGCGAAACGGTTGGATCTGCAGTCTTCAAATTGTTGGTTCTAAGACATGCCGGTTTCCTCACGATGTTTCCCTTCACCATTTTGGGAGCAATGGTGATGAAATAATTTAGACAAAGTAAAGCGCCTGCCTGGGATCGAACCCACGACCTGCACTTGTAAGTCGTGGCCGTTACCACTAGGCCACCACTGCTCCTAAACGCCTAATGTGTACCCTCATTAAATATTATGGCACTATCTTGTCGTATCGGATGCAGCTGAATATCAGTATTTTACATTAGCAACCATATCCGCAACCGCCGCCACCCGGCGCGATTGTAACCTATTATACCTACCTACTCTGTTTGAGCTTCTGTGATTTACTTATGTAAACATGCTAACCTAGGAATTCTCTTGATAATAATATAGAATCTATCGTAGCTAGAAGGCTCAGTCTTTAAAAAAAAATAGAAGCTTTGTATAGAAAAATTACATAATCAGAGGCCTTTGTGCTACCATGCTTTTCTACAATCCAAAGTGATGAATCAGCACTGATGTGGTATCTTTAAGGCTTAATTTACATTGCCGCGGAATTGAATGAAACGGAAGCGTCAATTTCACCATTTTCGCACCGAAAGTAGCTCCGGAAATTCTCGAGAATGCGCGAGGATTCCCCGGAAGACGCGCAACCTCTTTTTTGGCTCGTATTCAGTTTTTACGTTACACAATTGACATAAACTTCATTATGCTATGTACAATTCCCTTGCAAAAATTCGCTTCCGTTCCGTTCCGCGGCAATGTAAATTAAGCCTTCGTCATCCCACTTTGTCCGTACTCCAAATACAGGGTGACTTACTTCATTAGCAATCTTTCATATGATGATCGTACTCAAAAGTTTGGAAATCTTTAACTAAATTACCAACTTAAAAATCGCGAAAATTCTACTGTTCCCTACATTTTGCAGAGTCATGCAAACTTCAATTTAAAATGTATTGAACTTAACACTATTATAACCTATTACAGTGTGTTCCAATCCTCGGCCGTGGTTTCGAAGCCGGCGGCTACAAATGCGAATGCCTTCAAGGTTTCGAGTATCCATTCGAAGATCCCATCACGTACTACGATGGTCAGATCGTTGAAGCGGAGTTCCAGAACATTATCGCTGATAAAGAGACGAGGATTGACATGTTCAAGTGCAGGTTAGCAGGCGCAGCAGCGATACAGAGCAGTGTCGTTGTGGTATTAAGCGTTCTGTTCCTAGTATTTAAGCTAAGGTAAACTGCTGGTCTATAAAACATCATACTGTGAAAACTTAGGTGGAGTCAGTTTCAGTCTCGGACTAACCCAACAAGTGTCAACTGTATCAATCGAAGAATTTACTTCTCTAAATACTTTTAAAACATACTTGCTCTTCCATTTAACTTTTTACATTGGCAGAACAGTCAAAAAAAAAAATTTGAAGTGACAGAGTGAGCTTGAAGGAACTGTCATTCTACCTTGATTTGACAGGTCATTTCATATTCACTTCACTTAAGTCTTCACGATGAGATTTTGACAGAATAGCACTAACTGTGTGCTTAGTGCAAGTTTTTTAACGTACTCACTCGTGATAAAGTAAACGATCTCTTATGTCAAAATGTATACAAAAAAAGAGGTTTTGCCTTGCTTTCACCAGACGGCGCTTAAAGGTATATATATATAAATACAAATTGGCGTTAACGTTAACGCCAATTTGTATTGAAACTGGATAAGCGCCGTCTGGTGACGGCAAGGCAAAACCTCTTTTTTTGTATACAATTTGACATAAGAGATCGTTTACGATATCACGAGTGAGTACGTTAAAAAACTCGCACTAAGCACACTGGTTCCGTCCCATTGTGTTTTACTTATAAGTTTATGTACGTATCTTCGATATCAATATTGAGAGATGACCTAAGTAGGTGGCTTTATAGTTCGCTTGTACCACACAAGCATGCGATAAGGCCGCCTAATTTGGTAATTTTACAAATATTAAATACGACAAAAGTGTACTATAGAACATATCAATAGTATTCAAGTCAAATGCACAGAATATTTAAAGTTTTAGTGTGTCAGTTCACACTAAACCATATAGATCTGTTTTTTTACATTTTTTCTTTTAAATTTTTTATATGTCTGTTAAAAATATTGTCAGACTGTAAAAAGCAATAAAATATACATCATGGTAGATATTTCTAATGCATTACAAAAGAGGAAGAAATCTCTCTCATTTATTCAAAACACGAATGTGAATCTCGTAAGGTAACTTGAATTTATACGGCATTCAAAAATTTCTTAATAGGGAAAAAGAGATGGCGCTATTTCTGCATGGCACCATCACTTTCTAGCTTGGGAACAATGGAATTAAAGCTTCCGTTTGTACTTACTTACCTAGCTGGTTTAGGTATCTTGTTTTCCTTTCTGCTATAAAGGGGCCGTACTGTAAGGTGTCAATGCCATCGTGAGTCCACTGTGAAGACGAGATAGTGCCCTTCGTCCTGTATAGCTCCATCTCTCAGTATAGGATAGATGGACACCTTTTTCCGCACTTAGGACTTCCGTTTGGTGCGTTGTGTGTGCGGACCTACTCTCTGTGAGAGGAAATGGGCCGTAACCCACCGCGCGGGCCTAGAGCGAGTTGGTGGATGTCACACGACTTCGAATTTTTGGTTCTAAGACATGCCGGTTTCCTCACGATGTTTTCCTTCACCGTTTTGAGAGCAGTGGTGATGAAATAATATACACAGCGCCTGGGGTCGGACCAACGACCCACAACTTGTAAGTCGCGCCGTTACCACTGGGCCACCACTGCTCCTTTGCTCCATCCCTCTCACAGTGGAACCATGATAGATTTGGCCCGTCAAAATAAGGCCCCAGGAAGTTTATTAACTTAGTAGGTAGCTATTACGTACCTAAACAATTATATTTACTTTTAGAGTTCTTATTTTGTAGAACCTCTACGCATTTACTAAGCTTTTTACAAGTTTAGATAGTATCTATGCATTCACAGGATTTTTTTCCCACATTTTTTTATAATTTCTTATGACATTAATGCACTTATATTTTTACTTAATTTTATAACAAGTACTTTATTAAAAAAGCCGTCCATTTTTAGACTGAGAGTTTTCGTATAACAGTATCTAATTACAATATACCAATTTTTAGATAAACATTAGATTAAGTATAAGTAGTATATAAATAGTCTTAAGTTTTACTATTGTATGTTTATGAAGTATGGTAGGTAATTTGTATTGCACAGCAATTTTTTTCAATGACAGAGTCTTTCTACACATTCAGGCTACAAATGTACGGATAAACTACACTGTAAACATAATTTGGCAAAATGGATTTTAAAGATCCTTCCAATACTCAGTGTGGCCGTCCAGACCATGTCTCCTTTGCTGGAATGTCCCAAGTGTATCTGTTCACACCCCATACCTCCTGTTGTGAGGACATCAAAAGCCACCGCTGCTCCGTGATTGATGTAACTAGGTAACCTATTATACCCAAGTTATTTTGTTCTTACGAAAGTAGAAAATAGTGAGATTATACTTTTATTTTTATTAAAAGTGTTGAAAACAAGTATGTGGCTTACACACCTATTAACGGCAGCCTGAAGTCTTAAGGGACTAAAGCCTATTGAGGTTATTAAAAGACTAATAGAAACAATCAGTTATTTTTATATGGCTCTGAGGGTTGAAGTTTGTTTGTAAATGGAGCTACAGTACCTATCTAAACAAAGATTGAAGTCCATAATATTTCACTTTTGCTCAAAAACTATGGCAGCAAAATTTATGCACAGTAAGTTTTGATACCAAAAGGATATCTAGTAGCTTAGTAATATAGAAAATGTAAACAGGTAGCGAAAAACGTTCAAAATCTAGTCGCAGTCTCATCTCAGTGATAATCAATGTCATAAACTTAATGCTTGCTATACTTAATGAAAATATTACAAAATGAATTTTATTTCAACACAAGTAAGGTATGTTTTGCATTGCCCAAATTTTGCATATGTTTGGCCAAATATGCCAAGTGTAGTACCAGCATAAAAATGCAGGTAAATTATAGATATTTTTGACATATTGTGAATGAGATAAGAATGCGTCTGGTCTTTAGAATACGGGAATATCCCGAATCTTTAGGCGAAGCAAAACATACAACTGAAGTTTCTGAATAAGTTTTAATTTTAACATTTTAAGATTAAAACTGTAAACTGCTTATTACTATGCAGTGCCCTTTTTATATAAATCGAAGCAGCAAAATTTCCTTATGTACTTTTGCGTATTGTATGTGTTTTATACTTACGTACAATCGTGAATAATGTACGAAAAGTTTTACACAAAAAAATAAGTATTAGTTAAATATACTAGGTACTTTAATTTATACTTTATTACCAAAACATTGTACATGTCAATTATATTCAGAGATATATTATCATTATCAAACAAATATAGTATATTTATTTTTTGTATAAAAAGTTTAACATGTCCTAATTATTTTATATTGATTGATTCATTTTATTTTCGACACCAGCAAAACGTATCCTTGAGGCCTGCAGTAAAGCAATATTATGCAATTTAATTTGTAATATTAAAAATGTATGTTATTATTATGTGACGACACACTACCCTCATTCTAAAAATTAATAATCGTAATGTTAATTAGAAATGTTTTTATTTTTAGATGGAATGATGGTAGTTGCAATGCGTTTTTTTCATTCCACATTCCATTTTTATAATATTTGAAGTGTATATCAATGTTAAAATACCGTCCAAAAAATAGTGCCTTTTTGTAATTTGTATTAAAACTTCTTTAAAGTATTCTTGCATTTTCATTTGTATAAGGTTCTTCAGGTAAGCTGTAAAATAAATAAGTGTAAAATATTTTGTAAAATACAAGCTGTTTTGGAAGTGGAAGTAAAAAGGGGATGACAAAAACAGCATTATCGAGAGCATATTACCTCAGCTGTGACATTGCTGGGCTTGATAACTTTTTTGTTATGATATTTTAAATAAAATTGGATGGGATGCGATCTTATTGGTGAAGTTCTTCAGAAAGGCCAGGTGCATAGTATTCACAGCAGACATGCGTGAATGACTAGATGTATGAACGTAAACGAAGCAAGAGGACTATAATAACTTCTGCCTACCTCTCATGGGAAAAGGGCGTGAGTTTATGTATGTATTTTAAGTACACAGCATTGACTGTAACCATATGAGTTTACCTATAAGTTCTTATTATTCGTGTCGCAGGCACGCAGACCGACAGTCGTAAATATTTGCTTGGCTCAAAACTTTTCTACTTCTAGGGCGTCGTCACCGTCGTCGTCTACCTATCAGTTAGATACAGTATAACTATTCTACTTACTTGCTGGCGAGTATAAGAACGTTTCTAATATAAACCAGTACTGCTATTAGTCCAAAGTAAGCTCCGATAAATATGATAATATACAAAATGATGAGCATGCGGAGTATTCCCATGCTGCGCCCGGAACACACATTTTCTGTTTTCTCATATTTTACATGTTTAATGTCCATTTTACACGTATTTTAAAGGGTTTTGCCATTGTTTTAGGAATTCGTCTATTACATTTTCAATTAAATAATGTTTTACATCGTTCTGATTTGAAACTGTATTTTTGGTCGTAGAATCAAACATGTTTGTTTTGTGACAAGGGTCTTGATCTTGACGTTAGGTACATTTCAAAATTGCCGCCGCGCTGAGATTTATTTATTCGTTTAGAAATCCAAATGAATACATCGTGTACTTTCATAAAATAAATAAATTGTTTTATTTAAACTTCATGTACAATGGTTATACATAGGCGGACTTAATGCAGCAAGGCATTCTGTACGTCAACCTTTGAAACGTGTTTGAAACGAAAACCAATCAACACGAACGAACTGTCAAGTGATGCTGGGCGCACTGTAGCTTATCAGCTAATTTATTATCAGTTTGACAGGACATTGACATTGCCAAGAAATCGAGAATCGAGAAGGGCAACAATAGTAATAACAATATTTTCCTATAGAAAATATACTAATATATAACGTTTGGATAAATTAAAAAACAGGTAAGTAATTGTTTAATTCATTACATGTTTCGTTTGATCAAGTTTGATGTAATTTATTTCATTACATGGATCTTATTCGTATGTAACCTTGACATGAAATTGTATGAATTTAAATACCTGTAGATCTATGTTGATTTTGATTAACATATAACATAACGTAACGCTCGCATTAGTCTTGTTTCAAGTCTCTAATACATTGTCATCAAATAGGCATTATGAACCGCCAATAATATTCTTATTTTGAATTCATAATTCTTACTTTTATTAGTTCTTCCTGCCGAATTCTGCCCCATCGTAATCTCACGCGGGAAAGTGAAGTTCATAGTATATAATTAAACCATCACAGATGGGGTTTTAGCCAGAGATATGGCGTCATTGTAGCAATGCGTTGTATTATCCACGGTCTTCAACCTGAATTGCATTTAAAATAGGTACCTATTTATGTTCAAATTGTATGTAAGGAAGAAAGAGAGCCTGCCCTGCAGTGGTACAGACTAAGCTGAAAATAAAATAAATAAGTAATAAAATAAATAAAATATAACAAATAGTAAATAACTACTATAAATAAGGCTAAACCATAGGCATCCTTACCTTTTTACAAATTTTATAATAATAACATAATAAGATACATAGTAATCCAAGGTCACATATTAAATAAATTGATCCATTTTACAGTTTCATATCATAGTAACATTGAATAAATGAGGATATCCTTATTAATATATTTTTTTCTTTTCAGTCACAATGAGTAAATTTGTTGGAAATTTATTTAAGCAGCTGAAAAGCAAAGAGTTTAGGCAGTATTTAATGAGGTAGAGTATTATTGGATGTTGACACTCTTGACTTTATATTTTTGAAACAAACTAATGTTCAAACAAATTTTCCAGCACCCATTTTTGGGGTCCTGTCGCCAACTGGGGAATTCCTCTAGCAGCTCTTGCAGATATACAAAAAGATCCAAGTTTCATAAGTGGCAAAATGACAGTTGGTAAGATAAAATATTTTTTTTACTGAATACTGAAATAATCTTTGGGGCAGTCCTCAAAGTTTGTCATATTTTAATATTTCCAAAGAATTATCTGGCCTTTATACCGGCTATATATATTTGTAATACTAAATATTTTGTTATTTAATAAGTATACTATCATATTTTTTATATAAAAACTGGCCAAGTGCGAGTAAAAAACTGCAAAAAAATCATTTGTTGCATGGGAGCCCCACTTAAATATTTATTTTATTCTGTTTTTAGTACTTGTTGTTATAGCGGCAACAGAAATACATCATCTGTCAAAATTTCAACTGTCTAGCTATCACGGTTCATGAGATATAGCCAGACAGACTGACAGACAGACAGATTGTGGAGGCTTAGTATTATGGTCCCGTTTTACCTTATGGGTATGGAAACCTAAAAAGAAAAAAAATACTATTATTTGTCATTCATCATAATCTTGCTTAATATTAATTAAAATAAAACTATGTGTTCAGCAAGACTTTAATATTGCTGTGTCCAATAACATTACTTATCTATTCTGTTAGGTAATCAAATAGATAAAGTATATTCATAGTGATGAACCATGTTCTCATGAACTTATTATCTCTTCTCCTCTGATAGCCATTACAATACCATAATACTTATTTATTAATATAGCAAAATACGCCACTTGTTCAGTTATTTTTATGACCTTGTAGAACCATGAAGAATTTCTTATCTTAAAATTAAAAACAAGAAAAAAAATAACTTTATAAAATTAATAACTATTAACTTCAAATAAAATAAGTAGGTACCTATAAACTTTTATAGTTGTCAAGTCATGCTCGAAAGCTAAAGTGCCGTGCCCTGAGTTAGATTTGATTTATTATAGTTCTTTATTATACCTTTGTTAGTTTTCAAAGTATTTTATTTATTTATTTATAGTTAATTAAAACAATACAAAGACCACTTCATCAATACAAGTTAATAAACATAAAATTAAAAATATAAATATCATATATAATAGTAGTTTATGCAACAGTCATATAATAGGAGTTATTAAAACACGAGCGTAGGTTTATCACATGAGGCGAAGCCGAGTGTGATAATAATATTACGCGAGTGTTTTAATAACTAATTATATGCCGTTGCATACACTATTTTATCTTCACTCATACAGTTGAAATAAAACAAAAATGGAAACGGAAAAACCTCAGAAAAAAAAAGTGTTATGGCGAGCAATTTAGATTCTCATTGCACATGACTGCGCAGCGCGCGCATCCAAAGACAATGACGCAATTTTTCTGCGATGAGCCCATAAGCGCCAATAAATTAAAAAGTAAAAGTGTGCTATAAAAATTAAAAAGTTATTTTATGATGCAGTTGTTTGAAAATCGAAGGAAAATGTTGCAATGTAATGGTTTTTTTTTTAAATTTTACCTATCCACGAATATAAAGTGTGTGTTTATACAATATTTTTTGAATTCATATTTGGAATTGGTTTTTTTTTTTTTTACCTTTTGAGTGTAGTTAAAATATATAATAATACGAGTATCAATAATTCACATAACAATACAATTCACATGGAACAGTGGAGTGGCAATATAAAATTAACATAATTTATAGTACAAAAATAGTCTTTCTTATTTTATCAAGTCAAGACAGATTGTAGCTACGATACTGAGCATTTCTTATGCTTAAAATATACTTATTTATTTTCTTGAAAATTATGGTTCAAAATATAACATTATGATAATACCATAGCTGTAAAAGACAACATGTTCCCGAGGACCTATCATGCATAATGCAAACAAAAATAAACCTAAAAGTGACGAACTTGTTGTTACCGTCGGTAACAACAAGTTCATCACTTTTATACCGAGATTGTACACATTTGTGAGAAAGACATTTTGATCTTACCAAATTCACTTGCCTTAAACTGATATCGATGCTTTAAAGACAAAATTTACCGACATTTTAGGCAATCTAGGCTTGGAAACTGGGAAAAATATCGAACCGGTTAACGCCAAAGTACCTATGGAACATTTTGTTTTGGTTTTGTTCTACCTTTAATCACAACTAAACGGTTTTAGACAACAAATGTTTGTAAATAGGTTTTGTGGCATTAGCTGGTTATGAACGGTTTTTGTCGCATTCCTTCAATTCGCAACCGTGCTGAAGTACAAAAACAATTCAGTCGTAAACTAAAACACATTGGAAACAGTCGTACGTCGTACAAATCTACACAATTATTTGTGCAATCAACGTGCAGGGAGACACAAAAATTTTCATGAGATGCTCTCACCACGCCTAAACCGGTGAATTAGGGTTTTCAATAACGCTCTTTTTACGTTAACGTTTAGGCTCTCTAACGAAATAAACGATAAAACCTACTATAATATTTAAAACCGGTACGAAACCTATCAAATTCTAGTAGGTCCAGAGAAATACTCATTATTTCAGCCGAAAGACGTCCACTGCTGGACATAGGCCTCCCCCAAGCGTCGCCACACTGATCGGTCCTGTGCGTTTCGCATCCACTGGACGCCCGCAGCCTTGACCAGGTCGTCAGTCCACCCAGAGGGAGGCCTTCCAACGCTGCTTCTTCCGGTACGCGGTCGCCACTGTAGAACTTTTTGGCCCCAACGGCCATCCGTTCTGTGAGCAATGTGCCTTGCCCACTGCCACTTCAGTTTGACAATTCTTCGGGCTATGTCGGTAACCTTGGTTCTATTGCGAATGTCTTCATGTCTGATTCGATCATGCAATGAAACGCCGAGCATAGCTCTCTCCATTGCCCGTTGGGTGACTTTAAGCCTTCTGATGAGGCCCATTGTGAGCGACCACGTCTCTGTCCCGGAAGTAATCACAGGCAACATACACTGGTCATATAGACTATGGTAAGTTTGACAAGAAGATACCGCGCAACTTCTCGAACGCTGCTCAGCCGAATCGAATTCGACGGTTGACCTCTTTCTCGAAGTTAATAGTACATAATCGTCCACAACTTCGAGTGTAGAGTTTCCGACTTTTATAGGAGTGGGTGCAACATGGGCATTCAACATCACCTTGGTGTTGTCCATGTTCCTTTCAGAAGGATAGGTTCAACCTATCCTTAGGTTCCGAGGTTTGATCCTGAAGTCGGAATGACATGGTGGCGGTTTTATACAGAGACTTCAGCGCCTCGATGTACATTAATCGATTTAGCACCGTTGGAGAGACTGCAGTACAGCCCAAGTCTTGATCGAATCGAAGGCTTTCTCGTATTCCACAAACGCTAAGCAATGAGGCAGGTTATACTCTTCGGTCTTCTGTATAATCTGCCGCAACGTATGTTTTTCTTTACGGAATCCGGCTTGTTCTGGAGGCTGGAAATCGTCAAACCTGCTTGCGAGACGATTCGTGATGACTCTTGAAAGCAGCTTGTAGACATGACTAAAAGTGAGATGGGCTTATAATTTTTCAATCGGGCATTGTCGCCTTTCTTGAAGAAGAGTACCACCACACCCCTGCACCATGCCTGTGGCGTTTTCCCTTCGAGTATGGCGGAAACAAACAGCTTCTTTCGAAGGGCTTTAAGTACCAGTTTTCCACCCGACTTCAGTTCGGCCGTAATTCCGTCATCAACCGAAGCCTTGTTGTTCTTAATTTGTTACAAAGCCATTTTAATCTCGTAGAGGCTGACGTCCGAGATGTCTTCGGTATAGTGTCGGGTCAATCTAGCTCTTAGGTCATTTGCTAGATTCGCAACGGGTTTACTGATTGACGTGTACAACTACCCATAGAACCTCTCGATCTCCCAAAGAAGCTCCGGTTTGGCGGATACGATCCTGCCATCGTTGGTCTTATCTTTAATTTCGTATGCTGGTTCTGCACAATAGCCAGATCTCTTGCAAACACCCTGGAGCCCTTATTCCGCTCAATCGCGACTTTAATACGCTCGGTATTAAAGCTGCGGAGGTCGCTTTACAAGGACTTAGAAATCCGTCTATTGAGCTGCCGGTAGTTCCACGCATCGTCTGAAGACTGCAGGATCATTTCACGCCTCTCCTTCATGAGCTTGTGAGTAGGATCAAATAGTTTCTTGTTCCTATTTGCACAACGGGATCTTGAAAAACATAGACCCGACAGTATGGACAGTTTCCACGAACCCATCGCTCTAATCGTCCACGGAGTTACCTAGGCACTTGAAACGATTCTGGAGTTCGAGTTGAAAACTCTCGGGGTTTGGATCTGGATCTGTGCTGGACGGAGCGTAGACTTCATCAGTCGAGATCTTTCCAGCTTAATATTTAAGTTCAATGTGCCTCTTACCATACGGTGATCACGACCGGTTTTCAACGCGTTGATCAAATAGACATCATTCAATATGTACTTCTTCGTTGACATGTTGAAGTCTATCTCATTTTTAGTTGCACCATCGGGCCTCTAACAGGTCCACTTCCTGTGCTCACGCTTTCTGAAGAAGGAGTTCATCATAAAGAGGCCTTCCATCTCCATTAAAATAGCCAGTAGGTGACCCCGGTGGTTCCGTCGTCCAAATTGCCCCAATCGCAGCTCATTATCTTCTTGTTTGTCCAGTTTCGCGTTGGGATTTCAACGCGAAATGGGCAAACGAACCATGACCACGGTGAAGTGAGTTTTATGACCATGCATAGCTCTGGCAATGTCCACATACATGTTCTCTACTTCGTCGTCGGGATGTGCCGAAGTCGGGTCGTAGACCTGTATAACCGTCAGCGAATACCTTGAGGATATTCTGAGTATAAGGTACGCCACCCTGGTAGGCACACTCTCGATCCTCACTACGTTGGTCACAAGGGGCTTGTGAATGATAAACCCGACACCACCCTGGGACTGCGGCAGGCTTATTAGGTATCTTTTGCAAGAGCAAAACGATAACAATTTTTGCGCAATAATTGCTCTTCCATACAGAAGTTTTAGAGTTGTTGGCGTTTTTTTTTAAATAAGTGCATTTGACAAACGTTTTGCTCTTGCAAAAGATACGTAATAAGCCTTCCGGTCACCCTCTTCAAGAATTATCGAGTCCTCTTCGGACTTCAGATAACCCTATGATACTCCACCGTAACCCGCTCAATTCTTCCTCCAGTTCGATAATCTTCTCGTCGGTCCGGAAAGTACGGGTGTTAAATATTGCCACACCGTAACCTCGACCGCTACCGTAGTCGAGGGTAGACGGGCACTAGGACCCATTTCTTTGTTGCGCTATTCATCGGTTTTGAGGGGTTTGTCGTTATCGGCACGCTTGGCAGGGTTGGCGATCACAATTTGTTATTAAATGGTTATCTGGTATGTCCCTTAGTCCCCTCTTACGACACCCACGGAAAGATATGGGATGGTGAAATTATTTACGTCCGGCACCATACGGAACAAGTAGAGAGAAGTACTAGTAACTCAATATTGCCCAAAATGTCGCTTGGTAAATTTTGCCTGTCAGGCGTCGATATGTATGTCAGCCTTCGAGCCACTAGGAACTCTCTGTCTTTGTTCCAGCCCTGTCGCTGTACTCGCTGATGTTCATGAGGTTCGCGTGGCGAGTGCAGCCGCGCAACATGCTGCTGTTCGCCTGCCACGTCACCAACACGTGCGCGCAGGTCACGCAGGGCACGCGCTTCGTCAACTACCACTACCTGCAGGATAATAAGAAGCCCGCTGTCGCCGTCGCTCCCGCCCCGGTCGCGAGCACCTCTGAACCTGCCGTGGCCTCTTCCTAACTGTTCACCAAAATTCAGGGAGGATCTTTGATGCAGTTTCCACGTAGATTTGGGATTCATCGTGATTTCAAGCGAAAGATGTCCACTGCTGAATATAGGCCTCCTCTAAACATCACCACGACCCATCTTTAGAAGATCCTACGACAATCATCGGTCCACCATGTGGGAGGTCTTTCAACGCGACGCCGTCAAGGTTTTTACGAATTATTTATTAGAGTACAAAGGGCCATTGGGGTCTGTCTACATATCATCTGTAGTGTTAACTTGTGTGCGTCGAAACGGCTGGTCCGATTTCGATGTTTCAAGCCGGATCTTTGAAATCATCTATGATATTAATTAAGCAGACAAATCCAATAACTGATGGTAGTATCTAGACCTAGGTAGTAGTAGCGTAAAAATAACACGTTTCCGTAATTGTTATGGATTGCTGTTAAATTATTTTATGTAAATTTCTATATAAGTAGATATTGTTTTGAAAAAACACAGGCACATGCCGATTGCCGAAGGTAGGCTATGTAAATAGAAATTATTTCAGACGTGGTATACACAATGTTATTGTTATATGTATATACAGTCAGCGAAATAAAATGTGTGCCACCTAAAGATTGAATGTCACTTGTCATAAAATGATAAAGTTACTTAGCATTGGGTCGTAAATAATTATGTACTTACTATAAATAAAATTGGTACACGTTTGATTTCCCTGAATTGATAATGTAGAAATACTTTTCAAATAATGTTTTATTGACTATTTGATAACTTTTAATAGTAGTTTATGATACTGTTGCATAATAAGGGGTATTAAAACATGAGTGTGTGTTTAACAGTATTCACACGAATGTTTTAATACCTAGTTATGTGCAGTTTCATACACTACTTTATCTACACTCATAAATTTTGGGATTGAACCTACTTAATAATTTTTTTTTGAATTTTCCATGCCATAAAGTCGTGATAAATGCATCGTAGAATAATCTCGACTTTGCTGGTAAGAGATTATGAGTAATTTCCTTCGCCGCATATAAAATGTTTGGCAGAGTAAAATTTTCTTCACATTCACTAATATCAGACATTTTAAGCAAGAATTTTAAAAACTATGAGTGGCGCCAAAACCTTTTCTAGGACATGCCGGTTTCCTCACGATGTTTTCCTTCACCGTTTTGAGAGCAGTGGTGATGAAATAATTTACACAAAGTAAAGTGCCTGCCTGGGCTCGAACCCACGACCTACAACGTGAAAGTCGCGGCCGATACCACTGAGCCACCACTGCTACCAATTTTGCCTTACCTAAATAAAATAGATTAAGGGCAGGTGAATGGAGATGACACATTTTGTGATATTGGCCGCACATTTCGTATTTAAGTACGGGTCACATTGAGTTATGTCAGAAAAAGATGATTTTGTAAATACCTACTTACCTTATACGTGCAAAAAATATTGTGATGTGCTTCACTTTAGCACTGCTTTAGCTGCTAAATAATAAACACTATTGCCAACCAAAATGGCAAATGGCAACAAAAAAAAAGTAGGTACGTACTTAGATATACCTGTGTCAAATAAAATAAAAGTAGTAGCTCAATTTTTTTAACATAGGTAAACATAATATATATAGCAGGCAAGATATTTTTTTAAACAAAGCAAGTTCAAAGTCATATTTCATTTAGTATGTCATCTAGCGTTAAATATGAGCCCCTTTGATTGTATCCTAGGATTAAAATAACAAAGTTTGTCAGTAAATCAAATCCGTTTACAATAGAAAATAGCATAATGGATTTGATTTATTGATTTGTGCAGGATCGTTGGTTGTTTTTATTTGTATAAGTTACTGTAAAAGGCCGAAATACGGTAAAACCTAGAATTTACCGGTAATACCTAAGATTTACCAATTATCACTGGTAAAAGTCCGAAATGTTCTATGATAATGGTTAATTTCCCTTACCTCAGAGATTGGTAAATCGGTAAATCATTTCGTTGTGTCATAGACATAAAAAAAAATCAACATTTACCAGTCTCCACTCTGAGGTAAATTCTAAGATTTACCGTGGGCTAAAAGCCCGAAATTAGCGATTAGATCATTTGTGACTTTTACCAGTAGGATAAGACATGGTAAATCTTAGGTTACCATGTTTAGGTTCGGACTTTTACAGTAACACATATTTTTTATCATTTTTGTGCTGTACCTAGTAAGTATAAGTACCTACCTAGGTAGGTTGTACAAAATATAGACAAATGTGTCACCATTATACATACAAGGGTATATTTTAAATATTTATTGTGAATTTTATTAAGATAATTATTATACTCTGTTGTTGATCTGTTTTTGAGTGTATTATTTTTTTGTTGTGAAACCCTAGGTAATGATAAAAATCCTTTATAATTAAGTATTTCATTTGATTGCGATCTTCATTCTACGTATAGTTCTCGCCAAACTTCTAGGCCGCCCTGAGGCCTTAGTGCGAGTTTTTTAACGTACTCATTCGTGATAGCGTAAACGATCGCTTATGTCAAACTGTATACAAAAAAAGAGGTTTCTCCTTACCGTGACCAGACGGCGCTTATCCAGTTTCAATACAAATTGACGTTTACGCTAACGCGATTGAGCGTGAGTAAAAACTCGCACTAAGGACTCTGAAGTTGGTTTTCCGATGCGCAAGGCACGAATCGGTGCTGTTTTTGTATAAGATTTACTTCAGGGCGGCCATGGCAAATACTATACGTAGGTAATACCTAAGTATATCGGTGGTATTAACCGGTATTAACGGTATCCAATCCATTCGTATCTATAGCTGAAAAAAACACGACAAATTGATGTAGTGTCAAGCTGCTCAACTATCGAGTTCTTTGCCTGTACATTAAAGTAGGGTTCACACGGGGACTGTTCCTAACTCGAAATGCCTAATTCAGCAACCGGCCATTCGTGTCGCGGTGACCACGTAAAATATCTGGTTTTAATCGATTTCCCAAAATGGAGGCGGGTTCTATGCTAGATGTTTGTTTTTTTTAACACAATTGTAGAACCGCCACGCCATATTAGGGCACATGCTAGGGAATAATTGCCTGGAGTCGCCCGTCGCCGTTGTTGAAATCGATAAAAAGGACTTTGTACCTACAATATACCTGCACTTGATTGCACTGCTGTTATCTGTAATCACTTAATCAACGTTGTCTCAATCCATAATCTTGGAACTAGCATATCATGGTTCGCAACTGCATCGATAATGCATCAAGACTTTATCGCGATAACGATACAGATGCGGAAGGCTACGTGTCTGTCGGTAAAGCCAGGTATGATCAAATACATCACCACACCACACTGTATCGCAACGCTACATTCGCTACAACGTAACGCAACGCTGCGCAGCCATTGTAGCCAACTTCAGGGCGGCTATGAAGTTTGGCGAGAACTATTCCACAATATTAACGCGGTACCGGCCAGCGGTCGTGCGCCTGCTCGGTGCCAGAATATCTAAAATGGACCTCCTTTGGACAGTTTTGTTTGCAAAATATTTTTTATTTATAACACTAGGTTACACTAGTCGATCATCTTCCATACTTTTTTTTTTTTTTTTTATTTGTGATGGGTTTGCTCTTGACTCTAGTCTAGGTCAAAGGTGACAGAGACAGAGTCGACGATGGAGCGAGCTTACCCAGAAGAAGCCTGTTCACTCTAACTTTGAAGAGATTCGGGTTGAATGCGTTCGGAAACACAGACGCAGGTAGTGAGTTCCACTCATTCGCTGTGCGCATTATGAAGGATGATTGGAAGCGCTTGGTGCGTATTGGTGGAATGGCAACAAGGTAAGGATGGTAACTTGCAGTGCGTCTAGATGTCCGATGGTAGAAGGGGGCTGGTGGGATGAGGTCGTGGAGTTCTTGAGCACACTCACCGAAGTACAGTCTGTAAAAGACCGACAAGCAGGCAACCTTGCGGCGATGAGCCAAGCTGTGTAGCTTGGCATCCGCCAGCTCAACGTCGCCAATGAGCCTCTTGGCTCTGCGTTCCACCGAGTCAAGCGCGGCAAGCTGATACTTAGCTGAGCCATCCCAAAGGTGGCTGCAATACTCCATGCAGGATCGGACTTGCGCTTTGTAAAGGGTTAAAAGCTGTCCAGGCGTAAAGTATCGCTTCACTCTATTTAGGATGCCCAGCTTTTTGGCCGCAATTTGAGCTTTGTACTCAATGGAGGCGCCGAAGTTGAGGCTGGATGTCAACTCCATGCCCAAGAGCTCGAGCCGATCAGTCACAGGAACAGACGCACCCCGAAAAGTAGGAGTTTGATCGAAGATACTCCTTTTTGCGGTAAAAAGACACGCCTGTGTTTTGGTGGCGTTAAAGGAGACCAGATTGTCATCACCCCACTGGGAGACAAGGCTTAAGGTCAAATCTGTCCTTTCCACCATAGCCTCTCTCAAGGAACGAACTTCATCCACGCTGGTTCTTGCGCTGGACAAGTATCTCTCTGCAACAGTACTGTCATCTGCGTACCCAATAATACCAGGCTGAAGTAGGTCATTGATGTGTAGCAGGAAAAGAGTTGCAGAGAGAACAGACCCCTGAGGTACTCCGGCATCAATAGCCATGAAGTCAGAGGAGCAGCCGTCAATGACCACTCGGATCGACCGTTCATTGAGGAAGTCTGATATCCAGCTACAAAAACCAGCGGGGATGCCATAAGCAGGAAGCTTACTGAGTAGACTCGCGTGCCAGACCCTATCAAAGGCCTTCGAGATATCAAGCGAAACAGCAAGTGCTTCGCCGTGTCTCTCGATGGCTTCGCCCCAGCAGTGCGTGACATACACAAGAAGATCGCCAGTTGACCGTCCCCGGCGAAAGCCATATTGACGGTCACTGAGGAGATTGTTGTCTTCAAGGTAGGTCAGCAACTTACTGTTCAGTACCCTTTCCATAACTTTGGACAAAATGGAGGTAATGGCGATCGGACGGTAATTGGCAGGGTCTGCACGGTTGCCTTTTTTGGGCACTGGTTGCACATTTGCAAGCTTCCAGGATTTCGGTACCGTTCTTTTTACAAGAGAGAGGCGGAACAAACGAGTCAACACAGGAGACAGTTCTGGCGCACACTGCCTCAGCACTCTCGCTGGGATGCCGTCAGGCCCGCTGGCTTTGTTCACGTCTAGACTGCACAATACTCTCCGGACCTCTTTAGCGTGCACAGCGATCTCCGGCATGGAAGAGTCACAGTGAGGTACAGTAGGTGGTTGCTTGGAGCCAGCGTCCAGACGTGAATTGCCAGCAAAAAGGGATGCAAATAAATTTGCTTTGTCTCTCGCAGAGTGAGCCAGCGACCCATCAGGTTTCAGCATCGGAGGTAAAGTGGGCCGACAGAAATTCGTTTCGACCGCTTTAGACAGGGACCAAAACTGTTTACTACCCGGAGGGTGCGATGCTAGCTTGGCCCCAATACGTCCAATATGGTCAAAACGTGCCCGACGCAAAACCCGCTTGCAGAACTTGGCGGCAGAATTAAAGGCTCTTTTTTTCGCGCGAACCCTACGGGCTCTAACTTTGCGGTCGCGGGCCCCGACCCAGGCTTGGTAGGCAAACTCTTTTCGGGCCTCAGCGAGGGCGCATTCAGCATTATACCAAGGTCGGGATTTGGGACCGAGCGGAATGTCGGAGAATGGAATGAAATATTCCATTCCCTGCCGAATCACATCCGCAACCGCGTCCGCACAGCTCGAGGGGTCACCCGAGGAGAAACACACATGCCGCCAAGGATAAGACGCAAAAAAGTGCCGCATCTCGTCCCAGTCTGCTGACTCGTATCGCCATACTCGCCTCGTGCCTCTAGGGCTCTCATCTGGAGGAGAGCAAGTCGAAACGGATTTCACTAGACAGTGGTCAGACGTTCCCAGCGGGGCTGAGACCGACACCGAATGACTGTCCGGATCAGTTGTCAGCAGAAGGTCCAAACAATTGGGTGTATGGCCGTCTACATCCGGTACCCGCGTTGCCACATTCACCAGCTGGGTAAGATCTAGCGTTAAAGCAAACTTGCGCGCCTCCAACCCGGCATGGTCGGTTTTCTGGTACGGGAACAGCCACTCCTTATGATGGGCGTTGAAGTCCCCCAGAAAAACAAGCTTCGCTGTTGGGTATCGTTGCTGGGCTACATCAGTCGACTCTACAAGGCTATTAAAGAGCGCTGTTGACTCCTGGTCACCGCTATGGGATCGGTATACGCCGACGTAGATAGACTTCTCCACGCCTGTGTCCACAAGCAGCCATATGGCAGAAAAACCCGATTTCTCAAAGCAACGGAGACGACGACAACAGATGTCATCGCGGACGTACACACAGACCCCAGCTTGCTTCTTGAACTTGTGTTCAAGAGAGTAACCCGGGTAGTTGAGGTACGCCACGTCCGACGGAGTTGTTATCTTCGTCTCCGTTAGGAAGAACAGGTGCGGCTTCTCGGTCTCTAGGTGGTGGTGGACCGGATCAAGGTTGGAGTGCAACCCCCTGATGTTAATGAGGTGCACTTTAAGTGGGAGGAAGTGCAGCCGTTGTTTAACCTTATTTCTCTTCTTTGCTTTGGTCATTGATATTGTTAGAGTTGCTGGGGAAAAAGTTGAACTGTCGAGGCGCTGCTCAGATAACCAAGTGGACCACTAAAACCAACTCAACCTATGGGGAACTCATTTGGAGACTGCGGGGACGCCCGAACCCCCCCGGATATGGCCACCGGGTCCTCCCATCCAGTCGCCAGCTGGCACGGTGGAGCATACCGGGATTTTTCGCGAGTTGGCGGGGCAGCCTTTGGCACGTGGCTGGCGTGCTACTTGGGCCCCCTACTGACTGCGGTCGGCCAACGGCTGGCACCGTGCTTCGGATCCCGCTACCCTCCAGAATGAGCTACCCGGCAAGTTATTCTCAGAGACCACGACCGGTTCTGAAAAGCGCAACTGACAACCTCCTTCTCCCCCAAAGGCACTGGCACTCCCACACACCGACGGAATACAGCAAGCTGCTTGGCGCCGGACTCCGGTGGGATGGTGGTCGCGAGCCAGGCGGCCCCTTGCGGAGCCTACCACCGCTTAAGTGGGATCTTTCAGCCGTACCACAGGCAAGCCCGTGGTGCCGTTGCCCGGGGTGGACCACTAGGAGGTAGATCCCATACCACCCCAAACATACAAACGTAGTCTGGCGATTACTCCACTGTTTGACGATGTAGGTACGTTCAAAATAAAAACTGATATCAATTTGTCTCATCATTATCTGTATGGAAACAAAAAAGTAAAAAATAAAAATGTTTGAAAGTTATGAGCGTCGCAAGTTCCATATTTCAACACTAATTTTTTACACATCTTTGAGCGGAAATAAATACCATAAGAAGAAGGAAAATTGCAAAACGGCCACCATACAGGGATAGATTAGTAGTTCAACAATGCTAATAATTATATTTTGAAAATATACATGTAGTCGTTTTTTCATGATATCTTCCTTTTCTTTATGGCATTTGTTGCCGTCGAAAGATGCGTTAAAATTAGTGTTGAAATATGGAACTTTCGACGCTCATATTTTTTTTTTACTCATTTATTTCCATACAGGGCTAGATAATGATGAGACAAATTGATATATTATTTTAATTTTGAACGTACTTCGTCAATCAGTGGAGTAATCGCCATACTACTGTAACGGCTAGGGCTGCGCAGGCCGCTAACTGATAGGTAACGGCTAGAGCTGCGCAGGATAGGCTGCGCAGGCCGCTACCGATAGGTAGGTAGCGGGTAAATAGGGTCACACTGTTCTGTTCCGAGCACTATCACACACAGTACATATAGGTAGGAAGGGTAGCGTCCTTGGGTAACGTGGCAGACGTGGGGGCCTGTTCAGCACAGGCTCAGCAGTAGGCCGAACGGCCCTCGTGTCTCCAACAGGTAGTACTTGGAGACTGCCTGTCAGCACTGGCTCGCGTGGCGGTAGGCCGCAAGTAGGCAGGCCAAGACCTGGGCAGCGTGCGTAGGTAGCGTGCAGATTGCTCGCAGCGTTGGGCAAGGGATCTTGCCCTCAGCCCGTACGGAGAGCCAAATTACAATCGCCTGTGCGCTGGGCAACTCCCAACCGCGCGTCCGACATTGACAAATCAAATACTACATAGGTGATGAAATCAATATAGGTTATCCAGCGCAGAGAATCTGGTATAATTACCTAACTAATGTGAAACTCACGCTAGGTCGGGGCACACAGAGTCCTGAGGGTCAGGGGATAGCTCTCATCAACTAAGCAAGCTGAATCGAAATGGCTGGCGGAGCTATAGCGTCCCCGGAAAACCAGCGTTGTGCCGCGTTTTTAGTGATGTGGTTAGGAACTTATTAATTGTGATATTTTAGCATCACTCGACTATTTACGGTTGAGACCCTCACAACGCTACACTACGTTTGTATGGAAGAATGATCGACTAGGGCAACCTTAAGAGATCGTTTAGTTTACGTTTACGCGATCGAGCACGAGTGAAAACTTGGAATAAGCCCCTGTATTTTGTAGAAATAAAATATCGTCATCAGCCTTATAATGCTCCCACTGCTGGGACAGGCATCCTCTCTGTGAAAGAGGTAATGGGCCTTAAACCACCACGCGGGCCCAGTGAGGGTTGAGAATGTCACATGTCTTCGAATTTTTGGTTCTAGGACATGCCGGTTTCCTCAGGATGTTATCATTCACCGTTGTAAGAGCAGTGGTGATGAAATAATTTATACAAAGTAAAGCGCCTGCCTGGGTTCGAACATACCTACACGTAAAGTCGGGGCCGTTACCACTGGGCCACCACTGCTCTCAAAAACTAACTATTAAAAATAAAATATAGGACTTTATAATTGTTTACAGTAGAATGCATTTATATGACTCCTTTCTAAATGATTATAAGTATGAAGTAGGGTTTCGTTAGAGATTAGTTAATTACAAACTCCGCTAATGTAATTGACGTTGCATAAATAGTGTCCATTTTTTTATAATAAGTAAATAATTTGCTACTTACATTCCTTACTTCGCAAAGCAACGTTAGGCTCCTGATGGGAGTCTCACAACAGTAGACAGTTCGCAATAGTTATTGTTACCTAATGGAAATGGGGGACCTTACATAAAACTGTGATTTGTTTCCATCGATATATAATGTACTACGCATTAGATTTGGAGATCCGAACACTTACTCTGTTCGACTGAACTGTGCTGCAATCACTTGCTTACCTTACTTTACACTATGTTGAACGAAACGCGTAAGCGCCATGAATTTCACGGCGCTTACGAAGTTTTGATCTAGCGATCTAGCGCTGCATGTTTTAATAGTTTGATGAGACAAAGTAATTAATGTTTAGCGCTGCAGCGAACTTTAGTTCTAACTCACCAGCATTTGAATAAATGCTTTTCATAAATGTTCTTGTCTATCTGTAGAATGAACCTATGTCAATGTTTATTCATTTTTATTAGTTTTAAGTTAACTAGTTTTACCTTTATCTTGTTCCCTTCACAGACAGCACGGTTCGTAAAATGTCATGAATGGCAATTTCAACAACAAGAGCCAGGGAAACTAAGTAATTTCTATCGTCTTGAAACCAAACTTCATTAATGCGACCGTGTTATTCATTGATTGCGAACCTTTCCAAATCTTAAATCGTCAATTTATAAAACGTAACGTAGTAATCAACCTAATAATTTTTCACAATGTCATTTTAATTGAATTCTACTGCATTTATATTTAAAAACCTGTCATCACAATACAAGACAACTGTTTTATCAACGTTATCTGAGGTGATTGTAGTGAATAAAACGTACGGCTTGCACGGCTTGTGCGCAGACGTTAGTTAAATGACAGCCGAAGAGCAGCAAGTTGCGAGGAATTACCTTCCAGGCAAACCGACAGAACAACATCGAATACACTCCGAGGGCTGAAAAAATACAATTATTTTGTTATAATAGGTAGCTTAAGCAAAGTATAATCAGCATATCGTCGCTTGAAAGGCAAAATTTATCTAGCGACATTTCGAAAGATATTGAGTAACCTACCTACTAATCTAGACCTACTTAATATCGCCCAAAATGTCGCTTGTTAAATTTTGCATTTGAAGCGTCGCGTCGTTAATATAATGTTCTCACTGTGCAGTGTGCTGTGCACTGCTAGACTAGACTAGAACACAGGCCTCCTCTCTATGTGATGTGTATGTGAGTGAGGGAGGAGAGAAAGTCGGTGGGCTGTAATTAGGGTTGCCAACCTTACCATAATATACACTATACAGTATTGTACTTATTTGACCATCGCCATTGCTGATATCGAAATACAATTATCTAGAACGACTTTACTCTGAAATAATAATATTAAAGGAAATCTTTACAAAGGTAAAAGATTGTAGTGAGTTTACCTAGTGATAAAAATACAGGCCAAAAATGGCAAATACTTTTTAAAATACTGTAAATGTAATTTCGTTCCTGCTTTCTATTCCCGCCACTTCGGCATTAACAGAAATGATATTTCCGGTTATGAATTCGAAATAACGAGAAGAAAAAAATTGTAGTATCTCATTCGAGACTTTGAGACATTGAGAGGGAGTGCAGGGCATTGTCGGTGCGCGGTAATATGTTGACCCACAGGTTCGCCCGATGTACTCATCATCGGGCTTTTAACGTTCCTACTACTGAGGCACAGGCCTCCTCTCTGTGAGAGAGGGAATGGGCCATAATCCACCACGCGGGCCCAGTGTGGGTTGGTAGAGGTCACATATATGTCTTCTAATTTTTGGTTCTAGGACATGCCGGTTTCCTCACGATGTTTTCCTTCACCGTTTTTAGAGCAGTGGTGATGAAATAATTTACACAAAGTAATGCGCCTGCCTAGGTTTGAACCCACGAGAAACGACACGTAAGTCGGGGCCATTACCACTGGGCCACCACTGCTCCTGTTAAAATAACAATGTTCAAGGCATTCTGCTAGACATTCTACACGAGCGGCCTGTGGACAATCTTTACACAAAAAGCCTACAATGCCTTGTGCGTCCAGTATTGGCTTTTTTTTTGTTTTGGCTCCCTCGATATTGCAGTGCATGTTACTGACGCCAGCGTAGATGACTTCTACGCAAGTATGCGTAAAAAAGTTGCATCTGTGGTGCGACGAGTATGTGGGATCCCGAATAGCGTCCTAAGGATGATTGGCGAGAGAACCGATATTGTTCTGCTCAGTAGGTTCATTGCCTATTGTCCAGGATAGACGGTGTGTCTAGTGTCTTCTTTTATTTTTATTAGGGTTCCTGTAATAAATAAGGGATCCGTGTTGATTAACACGGACCCCTTATTTATATTAAAATTTGCTCTAATTTACATTAATTTATAAATTGAACGTCATAAAGCATATGACACTTTCATTTACGAAAAAAAAAAGTGCAAGAATTGCCAAGAAATATAGTTTTATAATAAATAACAAAATAATATCTTTGTTTTTTGATACTTTTTCCATAAAATGCTATATTATTTTAAACTATTCTATATGTTTTTAAAGCTTATTTTGAAAAATACTATATTTCTCCGAAGAAATGTTGGCAACCCTAGTTGTAATTTACCATGCGTGCCCAGTGTGGGTTGGTAGTGGTTGCCCCATGACGATCTTCGAGTTTTGGGCCATGGAAAAATGATTGAGAAATGACAAACTGCACCCTTGCGAACACAGTTTCTATCACAATCTTAAATTTGCTATTGCTTCTTAAATTTGCTCAAAAATCTTCTGCTCGATATCGTAAATCGGGCAAAGTGTTTAATATGTCAAAATGCATATCCATTGATTGGGTGACCATCAAATTGTTTTCCTGACTGTAAATTCAATTTTAAACGCACGTCACATTCACGGAAAGTAATCGTGGGTAGGCAGAAAATATCCTTTCGCTGCTGAGAGCCGATGAAATAAATAAATTACCTAATGTCATTTTCCCGCTGATAATACTTGGATGCTTTTGTGTATCAGCAATAGCCGCTACAGGAAAAGACCAAGTGGTAACAGGGCCCCAGAAGTGGGTGCTGTAAAAAATAATAGGTAGATATTTTACGCGCAACTCGTGAACATCGGACCAGCTACGCCGGTGTTAAAGGGCACAGATAATATAATACTGGCGTATAGACTGGAGGAATAGTTCCGTACATTATTTATGCAGGTAATTTTATTCAAAAAATTGCACGGTCCATGTGAAATAGGCTACGGAAGCGAAGCTGTGGCAGAAAATTAGTTATTAATATTAAGTACTAGCTGTCCCACGCGGCTTCGCTCCCGTCAACTGGCTACCTACCTACATATCTACCCTACTCTATCTACCCAACAAATATGATTGTTGCGTAACATAAGCCGTTTACGCAGCGCACGCAACGGAAGCTCTCAAAAAGGAATATTTTTCCCGTTTTTGCTAAATTTTTAATTTATGCTTCGCTCCTATTGGTCGTAGCGTGATGTTATATAGCCTATAACCTTCCTCGATAAATAGGCTATCCAAAACAAAAATAATTTTTCAATTCCAAACAGTAGTTCCTGAGATTAGCGCGTTCAAACAAACAAACTCATCAGCTTTATAATATTATTAGTATATATTAGTATAGACTAGCTGTTGCCCGCGGCTTCGCTCCCGTGGACCACCCCACAGGACCCATTGGTCGTAGCGTGATGTTATATAGCCTATAGCACTCAGGAATAATGTAGCTTTCTAACAGTGAAAAAATTTTTAGAATTGGATCATTAGTTCCAGAGATTACCCCCTACATACAAACTTACAAACTTACAAATTTTACCTCTTTATAATATTAGTATAGATTTATTCATTTTACCTCATTAAATACTGTCTAAACTCTTTGCTTTTCAGCTGCTTTATTATCTTCTTTACAAAAGTCATGATGTAGCACTGATTTCAGCTGGAATAGAAAAAAACATAATTATAAAAGAACCACAGAAACCAAATCAGAGGGTTCGAGTTACCTAGTTGGATCATAAATAGATAGGTAGGTATTAGAATCATGTTGATGAGCCGAGCTCATCATTAATGTGATGAGATGGTCTCAGGAGGCGAAAAAGAATGGCCCACAGACGACTTAGAGATACTACGGAATGGCTGTAGCTAGTCGCCGGTAAGCGGACGACTAGACATTTCTAAAAAATAGAATTGCAGATTTACATTTCCAGTAGGTATGTTGCTCCTTGTGTATTTTGTATTTTTTTTATATGTAAGTAATTTAAAAGAAATACTTCACATATTTTTTTATATAAATTTCCTATAGAATGCTTTTTTCCTGATGTTGTTTTTCTTGTTGTTTTACTTCATTTTTTGATGTCATAAATAAATTGTCAAAATAAACAATGTGAACTAGAAAGAAGACTTGCATTCATCTAATTTTGCCTATGCTTTGCAAAACCCAGACAATAACTCTAAAGATATATATTGTACTCTGTGCTCTCAAGTGCGCCATAGCGTGACAATCGAAATAACGTTGAGTTTGGCGCCTTTGTCGCCACATAATAATGTTCCTGAAGGCTGAAACGTGCAAAGCATCAGGGCACGAATTAAAGCGCCCCATTGTTTATGTAACAAACTCTTACTAAGTACTTATACCTACCTACCTATTCTTTTATGAGTTAAGCCCCTTGTCATCTATTTGAGTAATTATGTAATGTATGATCGCTCAGGTCAGACTCCTAATTGTTGTATGTGAATATGAAAGCCGAGTAAGAACTTAAGAAGGCAAAGAAAGTGCTTTTGAAGTCTCGGCTGAACAGAATTTAGGGCAAAAAGGACCCCTGCAAAATTGTCAAGTTATACTGGGCACACTGTAGCACTGGCACTGACTGGCACAGTGATTGGCAATGAGGAAGGAAAATCTATGGAGACGGCCTATTCTACTATATGAAGAATAGTTATACACATATCTATCAAATCGACACACGCATGTCAAAAAGCGTTTTGTCTCTTTTTAACTAACCAAGAACTACATATGAAAAGAGAGACATCTAAATGTTTGTCAAGGACTAAACTTGGTAACACTTTTGTGTGACGTCAAAATCATGTCTATGCGTGGCCGGTCGCCATGTTGATTACCGAGTAAAATTGGTAGTTGTGTGCTGTTTATGTACGTTTATCTGTGTAGTTGTGCTGTCAAACAGTTGCAAATGGCCTACCTCATTGGCCAATGGGCAGCCATCTTAAGTGCCCGATTTATGTAGGTATCACGCTAATTTCGTAGGTATGGCAAGTCCATAGGTTTATAAGTCAGTGGTGATTGGATTATTATCAGTTGTCAGCCTGACACATCATACCTTGACACTGACAGTGACAGTCTCAGCTGAATATGACACTCGTGACAGTGATAGAAATGACATTGGCAGGAATCAGAAGTCGACGAACAGGGCATTTTCGAGAAAATTAAAAACATTAATTACTTTAAACACGACAAAATAAAAAACAGGTAAGTGTAAAATTGTATTATTTATATCTTGAGATGTTCAATTATTTTTGAACTTGTATATATCGCTTAACCTTGACATTGAAGTTAATATAGACGTAATTATTTAAAATTATATTTAGCATATTGCACGTTTCTCTTCTATACAAATAATCACAATTTACATATAACCTTGATCCGCTTCCTATCTTCATGCTAACCTTCTATAATAAAAAATGTTAAGTCTATATATTGCCCCATATAAAAGGAACCCTTTCATTTATCTTTTTGATTCTTTTGCTTATTTTGTCAGTCACATTTGAAAAGCTTTGAGTGTCACTAGATCACTAGAAATTCTAATATTTTTGTTATTACATTTCAGTCAGAATGAGTGCAGTCTTCGGAAATTTATTAAAGTCGCTGAAAAGCAAGGAGTTTAGACAGTATTTAATGAGGTAAAATGCATACTATTAATTATATAAAATTATGTAAACCTGGACTTGTTGTCCCATGCCTGCCCTTGTCCCATGTTACTTGGGGTAGGCGCAACACATTTTATTCTTCCATAACGTACTGTCTCTCTGGACTTATCCCTAATATAAGTTTGAAATCACCAACCCGTTTTGAGTAAGGGTGATGAATAAGACACGAGCCTTCTTTCTCTGTGCAGAAACAGTAGCAGACTGGTATTATAATCACTATGTAAATATTGATGCCCAATTATTTCTTTTACCCCTGTAGGAACGAAGGACTGGCTCAGTTAATTTACACTTTATGTAATAGCTTGTTTTAACTTTCAGCACCCACTTCTGGGGTCCTGTCGCCAACTGGGGAATTCCTCTAGCAGCTCTTGCCGACATACAAAAAGATCCAAGCTTCATAAGTGGGAAAATGACTGTTGGTAAGTTGCTATTTTATCAATGGTAAAATATCTATGCTAATGTTAAAGAAAGAGTAATCAGAATTTATAAAATATTTTTCTGTTTGAACGCCACCTTATTCAGATATTATATAATAATAGGCAATTTTTTGGGCAAAGCTAGGGAAGGCCGTTAGTCCAATCAAACTACCTAGCCTTTTCCAAACTGTTTACCAAAATTCAACTAAAAGTACCTAGTACCAGGTTTAAAAAAAATATAATCAAAGCTAATGAATATTCCAGATATTCTTTTATATACATTTGTTTTAGGCTACAACTTGCGAACTTCTATGTTAAAACTTTCAAATAGGTTTGTTAATTAATTATTCTATTAGGTAATCAAACAGATAACACACATACATACAAAGTGATAAACATGTCCATATGAACTTTATTACCCCATTATCAACTTACTCCATTACATAATTTTGATGGTGGGTTATCATTATATGTCATGTTTGTCTTATAGGAAGATGTGAACCTTCAACAATATAAGTTAAATTCCATTGTTTTTTAACAATGGAATTTAACTTATATTGTTGAGGGTACGTTTATACGTACCTACATAAACTCACGCCTTTTTTCCATGGTAGTAGGTTTTTTTTTCATGGCAGAAACTACAGAACACCACCTGTATGATGCTTACAAAATTCTTTTACTTCACTCACATTCATACACCTACCTTGTCATAGCAACATGTACCTAATCATAACTGTTTTTAATAAGCTTTTTTGAATCATTCTACTACGACTGTGAATATGACCCTTACATTGACTTTGTGGCCTCTGTTTCAATAAGCAAATTGCTTGCTACAGAAAGCCAAGTCCAATGAAACTGCAGCTTAAATAAATGGGGAATGAAATATCTTAGACAAAACATGTAAATTTTATTAGGTTTTGTGTATTGTCTGCTCATACTATTAAGATAAATGAGTTTGCATAACTAAATATCTTGTGGATCAAGCTAAATCTCAAACATAAAGATACAAGTTGTTATCACAGCAGTTCAATAAAGTTGATGTTATCTGAGCGCTCCATTCGTTATCAGTGTTCCTTGTGTCATATACTATGTAGCATGATTTCTTTTATTTAGCTATTTATTTATATAATTATAGTTTATTGTACACCAGATAATACAAAAACAAATTAAACTATAAAACAAACCACGGGCGGCCTTCTTCTGTATATAGGCTAAATGATCTCGACAGTTCTAGATGATTAAGAGATAAGATACCTTTATTACACTTATCCATTCACACCGCATTAGGAGAAGCTTTTTAAATTATTGAAGGCTTAAGAATTAAGAGAACGTACTTAAGATACAAGAGCAAGCGTCGCGAGTTGGAAAATGTAAGCGCCAAGAGAAAGTCGCGGTTGTATGTAAGAGCGAGCGAAGCGAGCTCAACGACCTATCACCATCCTTTCTTGCATAGCTTAGTTTTTTGACCATTTAAAAGTAAAAATACCAGTAATATGAGTAACTTTATTGAAAAAATTCAGAAAAGCTTAAGAATTAGGTTACGCTACGCGAGAGCTAGCGAAGCGAGCTCGATGATTGCATCACTCCACTTCGGATGGGCTAGGTTTTCTTTAATTAATATTTCTAAATGTTTTTATTAGTTTAAATTAAGCTTGTAACATGTTTGGCGGTGCATGGGGGTGCGTGTGCAACCTCCTCACGGCGCCCATGCTAAGAGAAGTGTGTGGTTGTTCCAGCCCTGTCGCTGTACTCGCTGATGTTCATGAGGTTCGCGTGGCGAGTGCAGCCGCGCAACATGCTGCTGTTCGCGTGCCACGTCACCAACACGTGCGCGCAGGTCACGCAGGGCACGCGCTTCGTCAACTACCACTACCTGCAGGACAATAAGAAGCCCGCTGTCGCCGTCGCTCCCGCCCCGGTCGCCAGCACCTCTGAACCTGCCGCGGCCGCTTCCTAACTCTACACCAAACTACAGGGTGGATCATTGACGCAGTTTATATTTAGATTTAGGTATTGGCGAGATATTTTAGCAGTAAGGGCCATGTAAGTCTGTTCACATATCAGTTGTGTGCACCTTTGCGTTGAAACGGCTGAAACGATACGAATCTTTTAAAACAGGTTTTTACCAGAATTGAATGTGCTATTAAAAATATCTATCTACGTATTAAATTTTATAAATAGCAGGCGAATACAATAGCTTCTGCTACTATTTCGCAATAGTAAGGCATGGATAAACTAGTGTGATTATGGAAATCGTTATTATATACATGACTTTTTGTAATTTTTATAAATGTTTTAAACTTACTAAATGTAACGCTTCTCAAGCTTTGTACTTGTCAAGATGTACATTGTCCTTTTAAAATCAAGACATTTGGACCACATAAAATGTAGTCCATGCCTTACGTAGAAACAATGCAATATTTATTGTAATAATGTTTGTGATATTAAAGATATGCACATTTCATATTTATAGGTGTAAAAAAAGAATAACGAAATGACTCTTGAAAAGTTAGTGAATTTAAGACAGAACGGATGAAGAAAAAAAAAAATTCATTGCAACTAAAATAGACATTGCAACTAAAAATAACTTAAATAAAAAACCTATTAAAATTTAGATATAACTGTGTCAAATAGCAAAAAAAAGTAGCTCAATTTTTCTTCGCATTAGTGTTATTTAGTACCTAAGGTAGAAATAAATAATACGGCTATAGGAAAACTAGAATGTTGCGGATACTGGAAACATGATGCTAAAAACATAGATTGTTGCAGTGTTGCTGGCAATATGTAGGTAAAACCAAACTGTTGCGCAACTGTTACTAAACTTTGTTACCAATCAATATAGGGGGATTTAAGCATACAGAAAAAGAGAGAATCCAGAAACTCGCGCAAGGTTGTTTGGTTGGGCTTATAGCCCACGTTTCCACCTGCTACCACCTCACATGCAACTGGCATTACATTGCGGGCTGCCGAGGTATAAAGTGATTAATTGTCCGATCGTGTCCCGCAATGTAATGAGAGCTTCCGTTTTTGTGCTCCCAGATGGCGCCACTGGCGAGTAAGGTCCTTAACTATAGAGCTGTTAAACGTTGTTATTACGCGCACGGAAGCAAAGTTTGAATTAAAATCATTTCTAATGCCGTAGAAGTGCGGTTAAATATAAAATCGAGTAGGTGTGCTGCAGTTTCGCAGAGCCCCTTTTTTTGAAAAAAAAAGGATGCTACATATTTCCTAAACATAAAATTCTATTAAAGTAGTGGTTAGTAAAACCTATACCTATCTTAGTCTGTCATATTTGGAAAATATTCAAAACAATAAAAAACTCGCGCTAAAAGCTAAACGCTATAAAATTTTACATTTTGAATACCTCACTCTACACTAGCGCCCCTAGCGGAAAATTCAAACGCGGTAGCCATCATTAATCTTGCATGCGAGTTGTTTGCAGGTGGAATTCCTCGATTAATTGCCATAAATAACGACCTGTAACTGTCTATTTGATGACTGGAGGTGGAGTCGAGTTGGAGGTCATGACTTGGAATATAGAAGTAAGTTTGACATACCTACCTCGGTTCTTGTTAATAAGAGGGTAAGTGTTAAGCCTAAAGTGTGATCCTTGATCGAATTTAAAACCTAAGAATTTTGGAATGGAGTAGCAGCTTCTTTAAAACTAAAACATATCTTCGATTTGTGAAGAACTGAATTATTTATCCTGTTTGACAAGATTGTGATAGTTAATTTTAATTTTGTTAGCCAGCCCGTTATTTTAGAAGTAAGAAAGTGTAGGTTGTACAAAATATAGAACAATTACAAAATGTATAATTATGTAATGTTATACGAGTAGTTATACAAGGATATATTTTTTAAATATTTATTGTGAATTTTATTTTAGATATTATACTTGTTGATCTGTTTTAAGAGTTTAATTTTCTGAAACCAACGCCTTGCTATTTACACCCGTTTTCACTGACACTAGACGACACCTTAATTAATGCCTGTAATAAAATTTTTCATTACAAATTCTCAGCAAACTTTTTCATTTGTTACCCATTTCATGGCAGCGTTACCGCCATCTTGGGCCGTCCGCCATATTGGATTTAGAAGGACGTCACTTTTAGCTAACCATGCATTGTCATACAAACTAAACGTGTATTGAAAATTTTATCTTAAACGGTTGTGTATAACTGCTTTAAAATTCAGTTGTAAGATTTGACCCGAGCATACTTACATAAAACATAGTACCTGGGCGAACGAGCGCGATTTATCGCCCTTGAAACCCTCTGCATACAAAAATTTCATGAAAATCGTTGGAGCCGTTTCCGAGATTCAGATTATATATATACACATAGAGTCCGTTTCACGTAAGAGTACCCTCTAAGAGTAGCGCTTCAGTCGCTCTATTACTATAGACATAAGCAAACCACATTTAAGTTCCAATGTTATTCCGTGGGACTTCTTACATGACGCGGACATTATATGTCGCTGTCGGGTTTGGTCAATAGTACGGACGTCAAAACAAATCACAAATATGAGATCGACTTCTTCATGTCAACCAAGAAGCAAATGTTCAATGATGTCTCTGTGATCAATTCGGTAAACACTGGGAACGATCAACGCATGGTAAGAGGCACATTGAACATTAATATTAAGCTTGAAAGGTCTCGACTGATGAAGTCAACGCTCCGTCCAGCACAGATCTAGGTCCAAAACCCCGAGAGCTTTCAGCTCGAACTCCAGAATCGTTTCGAGTGCCTAGGGAGCTTCGTGGACGAATACAGCGACGGGTTCGTGGAAACTGTTCATACGGTCGGGTCTAAGTTTTTCAAGACCCGTCGTACAGATAGAAACAAAAAGCTCTCTGATCCTACCCTTAAGCTTATGAAGGAGACGCGTGAGATGATCCTGCAGTCTTCAGATGAGGCGTGCAAATACCGGCAGCTCAAGATACAGATTTCTAAATCCTTGAAAAGAGACCTCCGCCGCTTTAATACCAAGCGTACTAAAGACGCGATTGAGCGAAATAAAGGCTCCAGGTTTTTTTTTTAAGGCATCTGGCTATTGGGCAGAGCCAGCTCACGAAACTGAAGACCAACAAGCTTCTGAGGGAGATCGAGACATTCTATGGGCAGTTGTACACATCAATCAGCAAGCCCGTTGCGAGTCTAGCAAACGACCCAAGAGCTAGATTGACCCGACACTATACCGAAGATATCCCGGACGAGATTAGGATGGCTCTGAAACAGCTAAAAAACAACAAGGCGCGTGATGACGGAATCACGGCTGAACTCCTGAAGGCGGGTGGAAAATCGGTCCTTAAACCCTTCAGAAGCTGTTTGATTCCGTCATACTCGAGGGCAAAACGCCACAGGCATGGGGTGTGGTGGTACTCTTCTTCAAGAAGGGCGACAATGCCCGGCTGAAGAACTATAGGCCCATCTCACTTCTTAGTCATGTCTACAAGTTGTTTTCAAGAGTCATCACGAATCGTCTCGCGCGCAGGTTTGACGATTTCGTGCCTCCCGAACAAGCCGGATTCCGAAAAGGCTTTAGCACCGTAGACCACATACATACACTGCGGCAGGTTATACAGAAGACCGAAGAGTATAACCTGCCTCTCTGTTTAGCGTTTGTGGACTACGAGAAAGCCTTCAATTCGATCGAGACTTGGGCTGTACTGCAGTCTCTCCAACGGTGCCAGATCGACTACAGGTACATTGAGGTGTTGAAGTGTTTGTACAAAAACGCCACCATGTCAGTCCGTCTTCAGGATCAGACCTCGAAACCAATCCTTCTCCAGCGCGGCGTGAGACAGGGAGACGTCAGCTCTCCGAAACTGTTCACTGCTGCGCTGGAGGATGTCTTCAAGGTTCTGGACTGGAGGAGGCTTGGCATCAACTTTAACGGCGAGTACATCACTCACCTTCGGTTTGCCGACGACATAGCGGTCATGGCTGAGACCATGGACTGCCTCAGTAAAATGCTTGATGACCTCAGTAGAGCTTTCGAAAGAGTGGGTCTTTAAATGAACATGGACAAAACCAAGGTCATGGTGAATGCCCATGTAACACCCACTCCTATCAAGATCGGAGACTCTACACTCGAAGTTGTAGACGATTATGTCTAACTGGGACAAACGGTCCAGTTGGTCCAACTTGGGTAGGTCCAACTTCGAGAAAGAGGTCAACCGTCGAATCCGACTCGGCTGGGCGGTGTTCGGAAAGTTGCGTGGTATCTTCTCGTCCAATTTACCGCAGTGTCTCTAGGCAAAAGTCTATGACCAGTGTATGTTGCCAGTGATCACTTATGGGACCGAGACGCCCGAGACGCCTATGGGCCCATTGTGACTGGTCGCCTTATCAGAAAGCTTAAAGTCACCCAAAGGGCAATGGAGAGGGCTATGCTCGGAATTTCCTTGCGTGATGACGTCAGAAATGATGATATCCGCAGGAGAACCAAAGTTACCGGCATAGCCCGAAGAATTGCCAAACTTAAGTGGCAGTGGGCAGGGCAAATTGCTCGCAGAACGGATGGCCGACGGGGCCGAAAAGTTCTGGAATAGCGACCGCATAAGACGATACGTTGGAAGGCCTCCCACTAGGTGGGCCGATGACCTGGTTAAGGTTGCGGAAAGGCGCTGGATGCGAGACGCACGGGATCGGACAATGTGGCGATGCCTGGGGGAGGCCTATGTCCAGAAGTGGACGTCTTTCGGCTGAAATTATGAATGATGATGATGAATATATTTATCTCTAGTAGAAGCGGTTTACAACTAATGAGTGTTAGTTTTTAGTTACCGCCATAGTATCGAGTATAACAAGAACAGAGTAACGAGAGATTCCCATTATCTAACTAAAAGAACAGTGAAACAAAGTTCTAATAAAGTTATAATGATACCTAGCTGTTGGCAAAAAAACTTAAGTGGGCGGACAAATAATGAACGGACTTCAATAGGAACCACATTATGACTTAAAATGTTTCCTAGATGCGGCAGAGGGAGTCAAGTTTGTTTAAATGGTTTCTGGGCTAAAATATTATGTACAGACAATCACTTACGAACAACGTTATGCACAAAGGACCTAATTTATAAAAACCCTGAGCTGTTTAGCAACTGATAAAAGATTCTTTATTCTTATTGCCCATAGTTTTTTTTTTATAAATAATGTGCCAACCAATCGCTAACTGTTGTCGAGATTTTTGTAACTAAGGAGAAAGAACGAAGGTATTAATACCGTAGGTAGTAAGTCTTGTATTGAATTTTCGTAGGTACCCAAGGAAAGATTGAACTACACGTCTCATCAGAAAAATCGAAACACTTCCGTTTTTATGGTTTCTGTCCTAATTTAACACATAATAGATCTCATGCCATGAAAAATATCACATGATTGTATAGCTGGCAGTTTGGCCATTACAGTGATAAGCGAAAGTTCTAAATTCAAAATTTGAATTTCATTTGTTTATCCTATAAATGAAATGATTCACTGTTTTGAGACAAATGTGTGTTTAAAGTTGGAGTACATTTCACCTTTGAAAACTAAAAATTAGCGCTTATCTTAAAACTTTTTGTTCTGTATTCTGTATACTAAAGAAAGAAAGAAAATACATTTATTTAGCACAGACTAAAAGACACACAACATAATGTTATACATCAATATACGTATACTGTGTGTGTACTGTGACTTTAGGACGTCTGAAATAGTTGGGTTTCTAAAAAAAATAGGAAATATCCATTATTTCACCCGCAGAAGCCGCCCAAGTGGTGGCATTGCTGGATTCTGGACTTAGTCAGCGTGTAGTGGCTGAAAGATTGCATCTAAGCCTGTCGTCTGTTCATAGAGTCTACAAACGCTATCGGGAGACTGGTTTGTTCACGCGCCGTTCAGGATCTGACAGGAATCGGGTCACTTCTGAGCGAGATGATCAAATTATTGTAACAACTTCTTTACGAAATCGATGCCTTAATGCAACTGCAGCAGCAGCTTCATGTTGTACGTAGGGTGGCTTTAAGTGACTACAATTAGAAGAAGGTTGAAGGAACGTGGACTGGTACCGCACAAGCCAGCAAATGGGCCGAAGTTAACTGCAGACCATCGAAGAGCGCGTCTTAACTTTGTCTTAGCTTTGTGAGCACCTAAATTGGTCATACCTCCAGTGGAACAAAGTCCTCTTTTCTGATGAGTGTAAAATTATGCTGTAGGTAACGACGACGGAAGGAAAAAGGTCTACAGAAGAGATGGAGAACGGTTTTCACAATGCTGCATTGAAGAAAAGGTCAGCTATGGTGGCGGTTCGTGGACGGTTTGGGGAGGATTCAGCGCCGGCGGTAAGACAGAGCTTGTCTGTGTCTGGGCCACGTCTGCTTGCACTTAACAGTCATCGGTACATCAAACAGTGTCTTGAGCCTCACGTGATGCCCTATGCACATTTTATTGGCAATGGTTTCATATTCATGCACGACAATGGCTCACACCGCGAGCGTCGTACGAAATTATGTTACCGAAGTCGGTATCTACATTATGGAATGGCCAGCAAGAAGCCCGGATATGAATCCGATTGAACATCTATGGGATTTATTAAAGAGAAGAATTCGTGCAAGAGATCCTGCCCCAGAAACACTTAAACAGCTGCAAAATGCAATCCAAGAGGAATGGAATGGAATGCCACAACATTTGATCGTGACTCTCATCCGATCGATGAAGAACCATATGGAGGCAGTACTAAGAGCTCGGGGAGGGAATACAAGTTATTAAATAAACGTTTCTTAGCTTTTTTTTCATTTACGTGTGCTGTTTTATTAATTTCTTTCATACTCCATACAGGGTAAAAAATACTTGTTAAACAAAATACGAAAACTATGAAAATTTAATTTGAATTTTGAATATGAAAACCTCTTAATATTCACTATTAAACGACATTTGACTTATATTCTTAAATATACACATTTTTCTGATAATCCTTACAAAACATAAACTTGCAAGGTGTTTCGATTTTTCTGATGAGCAGTGTATTTTAGATAACAGGAGGCCTTCATTGGAAACTTGCTTGAGCTTCCCGCTTCATCTCGCTCTACTGTATGTCGATGCCTGTCAACCAGGAGTCTTATTGCGTAATGAATTCGGCTAGGCAAAGTGCAAAGAGTATGAAAAACGACCTGCGAGATGAAAGACGCGATGTGGATTTCCGTCTATGTGATTTATCGATTTTTCATACTCTTTGCCCTATGCTTTGCCGAATTTACTTGCGCAATTAGACTGCAGGTGCGACACTAGGTTTGACTGGGACAGCCACCCTTCTTTTTTGCTAGAAGATGATTAGTACATTATGGTACAAGTGTGCAATGTTGGTGATTACCGCTGAGGCGCCCTTGAGACCCGAGCCGTAGGTGAGGGTCTTAAGAGAACCGAGGACGGTAATCATCAATACACACGTGTATCATACGACGTTTTTCAACACACTTGTGAAGAAAATAATGCTAAAAAATCATTTTCAACAGTAAAAATGAGTTGTGAAATTTTTTCACAATGGCGGGCAAAATTAATCAGTTTTCCTATGCGCGCGCATTTAACAATGGCGATAGGCCATAGACTAAAAGAATGAGGTTTATTTTTTTTTGGCTTTTCAAAATAGGGCATTTAAATTTTTCTTAATTACAGAGCAAATAAAATTTATATTTGAATGAAAGTTTTATTTATTAAGCACGTACAAGTTGAAATTATCTATTTAAATACGAAGTTTCATGAAATGAGCAAGCAATAGGTACATTAATTTATTTGTACTATTGAGCACGATCTTTTTTTTGTTTCGAAACTTTTTTAAGAACAAAGCAACTCGACCAATAAAAAAAAAACTATAACTCACTTGTGAATAATAGCAATGAAAAAGTCACAGTTTGATAACAGGTATCATTATGTGCCTAATTGCGGTGAAATTAGAGCCACTTTATGAGCAAGTGTGTTGAAAAATATATTATTTCCACCTGCTCGACGGAAGCCGACCCCAATATAGTTGGGTAAAGGCTAGGCAGATGATGATGATTTTTACCTGCTCGACAATGTCCAATTACATATCATGCAATTTCAACGTAAAGGGGGTAAAATTGTATAAAACCCCCTAGGGAGTAAAGTGATTTGAATTTGGACGTGTGGAAACTCGTGGAAATCTCTAAGTAAAAACATGGCATTGTAAAATCGAAAAACAAACTAGGATTTAAAAAATGAAAACGGTGCGATTACAAAGAATGTGAAACAAAAGGCGAAGTTTGGTCTTGTGATTTTCAATGAAAAATTTTATTGCAATATTCATGTTGACAAAAATGTCGAGCGATAGTGATTCTATTCCAGAGTTTATCAAAATAAGCGCTTTAGAGATTACTAATAAAATTATGTACTACCGGAAAACTCAAAACACAGTTACGAAAAAGCCTATGACGATTTTGTTCAATGGAGAACAACAAAAGTAGGAATCAAGACTGTGTCGGAATCGTATACCAGAAATTCGAAAGTCAAGCAGCCTTTGGTGCATTTATTCTTTGCTCAGATCTACAATTAGCATCAAACACAATATTCAGATCAATACATACAACAGCAGTACAGCAGTTTTTTATTTTCTCGCAGAAGGTGTGAAAAGTAGAGTATGCTCCTCTAGGATAAAGCCTGTCTCCGTCTTGGGCAGCTTGAACCCCTCGCTTCACTCAGGATTCTACATAACTACATCGCTTAGGCCGAGTTTCTTGCTGTGATTGGTTGTTGAATGAATTTTCAACAACCAATCACAGAAGATAACGCGTGCTTGAAAATTTGTCACATTAATTATACAATAATTTAGAGGTGAGAAAATGGGCCTTAGAGTCCCTCGTTACGCTCACACCCGTAGCCAAGTTGACAATCTACAATCGATAACGCTAGTTGAAAACGAATTAATCTATGGGAATGACATCTGAACGTTAAGTCACGTAGTCAGACCATACAAATAGAAGGCGTTAACGATTGTAGAAAGAGTATCGATACGAAACTTTTGTAACTTGGCTAGGGGGCACAGGGATTAACATGCCGCCCGTGACGTAAGACACTGCTTTATCCCCTTGGTGCATAATCTACTATTATAATCAATCGTTTGTTATAATTATTCGGTAGGTATGCGGTCGGAATCGGAATCTATAATCGGTTGGCGCGGTGGTTGAGCGATTGACTGCTGCGCTGCGTGTCGCGGGTTCGATTCCCGCACGGAACAAATATTTGTATGATCTACAAATAGTTGTTCCGGCTCTGGGTGTTTGTGTTTGTGAGTTTATATGTCTGTAAACGCACCCACGATACAGGAGAAATTCCTAGTGTGGGGCAACGTTTTTTTTTTTTTTTTTAAATATCTGAAAGAAGCACTGGTAAAGTGGCTCGGAAAATAGAAAATTCTTCAACGGGATTTTTTTGAGGACAGGATATCGTCCACGGATCATCTTCCTACAAAATAAGGGCTAACGTATAAAAAAGTAAAAATCCTAAAAAGTAATAAACCTACTTATTTCTTTTGCATACCGTAGGTATCATATGTGAGAATATGGCGCCGAGAGCGTTTACTTAGCACAATAGCCTGCGTTTAGAAGCGGTAACAATGACAGGCGTCTTCATTGTCTGCCGCAAGTGTTGGGAACGCGACCGCGTTCTATTTCAGGTCGCGCTCTCACTTTATAAGATGAAGTCGCGTGAATGGATATGCAAATACTAAGCTTTGTTTTCGAATCTTGATGTAGTAGAAGCGTAATAATTCTAGAATGTTCCCTCTGGTGGGACACATGCCTCTTGTTTGTGGTAATCCACCAAGCGGGACCAGTGCGTGGTTTCGAGTTGACGATATGCCATGTCATTTTTGGTTCTAGGACATGCCGGCTTCCTCACGAGGTTTTCCTCCAGCGTTTTGAGTGTGGATATATTTTGCACAAAGTAAAGCGCTTGCCTGGGTTCGATTCGAACTCATTAACTAGCCTATTACTAAGACTCCGCGGTCCGTCTGTCTGTCTGTCCGTCAGTCACCAGGCTGTATTTCATGAACCATGATAGCTAGACAGTTGAAATTTTCACAGATGATGTATTTATGTTGCCGCTATAACAAAAAATACTAAAAACAGAATAAAATGAATATTTGATTGGGCAATAATCCAATGACTTCTCCCGCTCTGGTTAAAGGGCGCGCGTGGTACACTACGCGCCGTCGACTCAGGCCTGGTCCTTATCAGACGGCGAGCTACCCATTACTTGCCGTCTAGGTACCCAATCTACTTGGACCATATGGACGAGGTGGAATGGTTATAGGTAACTATATAGCTATACTAAAGATATCTCTCGTTTTGTACCCTCTAACCTGCTGATCGTTATTAAAAGTAATAACGATACCACAAAACACTCCAAAAGCTATTCACAACAAATACTAACCTGCAGCCTAATTGCGTAAGTGAATTCGGCAATGCAAAGAGTTTTGACGCCATCAATCGACCAATCACATAGGCGGAAATCCACATCGTGTCTTTGATCTCGCATGTGATTGGTCTGTTGATGAGGTCAAAAACCTTTATCTTGCCGAATTCACTTACTCTATAAAGAATCATGAGGAAAAGGGTAATAAGTTTATAATTATTTAAAAATATATATGATGTAAGTAAAATTTTAAGGTTGTCGGAATTTTTCCTTTGTATGTGCTATAAAACATTGCTTCATGCTAAATTTCAAGATCGATTGGAAGTACCCTTTAGGTTTTGATTCCCTTGCGAGTAGTTGCGAGTTTGAAAATATGCGGCTTAAGGTGCCGATTCCCTTGAGTAGCTGATTTTTAAATGAGAATCACGTCTAAACGGCTAGTCGTAATGTTTTGAACAAAATATATGTTACTGACTATTTTTTTAATAATTTGATCTAAGCAAATTTTGAGTTTTATTTGTATAACATAGTGTAATTAATTTGTAAAGTTATGTCTAAAACGGACAAAAATTCGACAATCACACCAAAACCGCTGGGCGTATTTTAATGAAATCAACACCATCTCAAAGACAATTTAATTATCTACATTTTAATCTGAGGCTTTTCTTTTTTAAGTCTTAGAATAATAAGGAAAGTACAAAAAACTACTAAATTTTGGGTCGCGCGGGTGTGAAACGAGTGCGCGTTTTGTTCCCTCAAGGTCGTTGGCGTTAGTCGTCGTCTTAAATTGCTGTTTCTTTTGATTGCGTTGAGATAGAAGTTTGATTTTGTAACAGCTTAAAGTCAAAGTCAAAGTCAAATATATTTATTTCAATTGGGCCAGTAAGCGGCACTTTTGAACGTCATACATATAACAAGTAATAAAAATTTATTCTACCGTGCATTCGGAAAAGTAGCTTGTTATGGAGAAGAACGCACAAGAAACTCCATAGGTACTTACTCTTTTAAAAAAATAGGTGTTTTACAATATTTAGTACATACATTAATAAATTCAAATATGTGAGGACGATGCTCCCAAAAATAACACTACGTACAGGTATAAAGTAATAAAAGCATTAAGAGGTAAATTAATTAAATTGATAAATAGGAACATGGTTCTCATATACTTACAAATAATGCAAACATAGGTAAAATACCTAATTCAACAACAACGGAACAGTGTGCGAGTCAATTTAAGTAAAAAAGAAAATTAATACTATAATTATGAATAGGAATATAAATTAGCAAATTTGATTTTGTCGCCGACGCCATTTCTATGTGGCCTGCGCCTAAATGTGCGAACACGCACTTGGCTGAATACGAGTATTACAATACTTCTCTGATAATTGTTTTTCTTACTATATTGTTAACTGTTGATATTGCTGTTGTGTTGAGCCTGTATAGATAGCTTTTTATTTTATTCTAAACCTGCACTAAGCTAAACCAAACACTATTTGTGACACTGACAATTGATAACGAAATGCTAATTCATGCATGTCCGTGCTCTTCTACACTTTCTTTTGTAAGACTCAAAATGGCGTCGTGAAGGTAACCTAAACACACACAGATACGTGTGTTTTAATTAAAACTAAATTGTGTACCCGTTAATGGTTGGATGCACTATGTAAACGAAGTTAGTTACTCTAATTTTGGTTGACAATGGACGCAATAGAATTCGTGGTTTTGTGAGCGCACTCGAAGTAACTGACGCGTGGTGTCACCCGCTCACTTTATTGTTTAACCCCGTTTTGTTTGAAACGAATTTGTTTTAATTTGCGACGAAAAGAAGGACTATGTGAAGAATCCTTTTGTTTTAATGTGTAGGTGTACGGCATTGTAATGTGTGTAGCTGTGTCGAATGTGTCTATACAATCCTACTACTATTATAAACGTGACAGTTTGTGAGGCTGGATGGATGTTTGTTACTCTTTAACGCCAAAGCGGCTCTTTAAGAGAAAACGGGGGCAGAGAGCGCTGACTGAATTTCCTTAGTAAAAAGTCATAAATCGAGGTTTGGCTGTCGCCTATTTCCTCCTCCAATATTGGACCAATTTAAAAGATATTCCGTAAAAAAATATACTATGTTCCTATGTTTACATTTTTGATGATACATTATCTTTAGAAGCACTAGAACCCTCCCAAAATTCTCAAAATTGCGCTGTTAACAGAGGCTTAGTGTACAAATTTGATAAATATAAATGAAAAAAGGAAAACATAGGGACATAGTATATATCTTACTTTACCAGTTTATTGAATATCTTTTGTCAGCGCTCTCTGCCCCCGTTTCCTCTTAACAACATAATATCTGCATTAAATTTGGTACAGAGATACATTATAGTCTGGAATAGCACATAGGCTACATTGTTTCAAATTGCCGACTATCATGTGGTCGAAGCCGCTGGCAGAAGCTACTGAGTTTATAATTAAAAAAATGCTTGAAATAGGTGGAGGAAACCCCCTGAGAGCTGGTGTCCTAAGACAGTGGAACTAGGTTCAGACAAGCAGTAGGTAAAGGCAGTACGAACTAGAGATATTTCTCTAGAACTGGAACGAGGAAGCGCAGCCTCGTGAAAGGTGCAAGAAGCGGAGGGAAGTTTTTACCTAGAACTGCACCAAACAGGGTAGCAAAGATAAAAGATACCTACTCGTTACCATTACTTAGGTATATTTCTCAAACCAAGATCCGCAGGACTATCTAATTCGCCTCGTTCAGCGACCAATGGCCTGCAAACTTCCATCTACTTACCACACCAAAACTATTCGCCATGAAAAACTGCTTTATATTATCGCCATTACGCACAGGAAGGAAGGATAACACTGAAATTTGTTCAAGCACTCTTGGATACGTTTCAAATGTAAATAAGTCGGAAAAACAGCGATAAACTGCCACCGTTCTTGTGCCGTCATACGATTACGTATGCAGTAAACAAACATATTAGACTTACATTATCCAGCCCTATATGTATTTCTATTACATTTTTTTGCCGCCTATCAAAAGTTGTCGTCTGTGAAGCAAACAGTTCAGTAATGCGTTATAACGAGACCATTTTTCGGATACATTTGCAAATCATTTTCGTGTTCTTTGGATGTCTTGGTATGGTCCGGGATAAAGAAAAACAAAGAAATAAAGCTAGGCTAGCTGGCCTATGAAACCATAATGTAGGTAGGTGCCAATATACCTACGAAATTCACATACCATTCAAAATTTCATTTCTTCGGTTTTCCTGAAAAATCTTAACTCAAAACAGGCTTAAAGTGGAACTTACGAACTTTACCTGTTTCGTGTATGTCTTGGTCTCAGACTATTGTAAAGATTCTTCCCACAATCCCAGCGGAAGCAGTGGAAACCAAGCTAGCATTAACGACAATAGCATTCCAATAAGAAAGCACGACTAAGAAAGAAATGCGCGGGCGAAGTGCCAGTTTAAAACATTTTTTTTTTATTCTATCGTAGTGTAACTTATTCGTCTACTAAATAAAGTCCTCACACACGTTCACACTCGATTGAGTCTCAAGTGAGAGTTTGTGAACGCACCCGACCCGCCGTTTCCGGACGAGGCGCCGCCGTGACGCCGTCCGGTTCCGACACAGGCAACATGGCGCATGGCGGAGCGCGCGAAAAGAAAAAGATGGCGACGGGTCCACATCCATTAGGTACCGGCAGTTCTAGTGTGTTAGTTATTGCTTTGCATTTGTTTAACTGTCGCGTTTGAACGCTAAATAGCTGGGGATTAATTTGTTGCTGAAGTTGTGTCTCTATTGGAGTGGATGATGGTGAAATATTGCGTACTAAATAGGTGATTTATTTGAATTAACCGACTTCCCAAAACGGAGGAGGTTCTCAATTCGGATGTTTATATTTTTTATGTATTTTTGGGCATAACTCAGTCGTCTATAAACGGATTTGAAAAATTATTTTATTAAAAGAGTATTTAATTAAAAGAGTAACCATGGAGTTTCTTGCCGGTTCTTCTCCATAGGAAACGACTAACCCGAACCGTGCACCTTTTGTCGACGTTTTATAAGTGCCCATGTAGGCCTATGTAAAATAATAATAATATTTGATTTTGATTTATTTTTATGTTTGAAAGGGTATACCCTCGAGGTGGTCGTCAAATCAGAATCTGATGATGGAATCCCATGGATATCGAGGTAACGCATCAAATATAGGCAGACTTATAACGATTTTGGTATTTTCAATAACATGGCAAGCATTTGCACTCGGCAAGTATCATTTAGAGAAGTGGAACTGATGAAGAAGACCACAGATGGTTTCTGAAAGGTAAATCAACAAAATTACAGCCTACCTAACTTTAGCTATTGAACAATAAAATCATGTTTACTGCTATGATTAAATAACAGGCAATCAAATTAATTATAATAATAATAGTTTTAAAAACAAAATAGATTATAATGCTCAAAATAAATAGATTTTATGATATATAGATATAAGTTCCAGTCTATAAAAAATATTAAGCTATAAAAACTAAGTAGCACTTATTATAGCATAAGTTCGCTTGTTAAGATGTTACTGCCAGTAAATTAAGTGATTTTACTTGTACTGTAATTATTGAATAAAAACTCCATAAAATATGTTTTGGTATTTGGAATATTTTTACGACTGTTGCTAGACTAAGTGCACTGTTAATGTTTCCTTATATCGTAATAATAATATCTATCTGTGGAGTTTTCTGTCCGTTCTTCTCCATTAGAACTTTGCTTTGGTATGAGGTGACTAGCATCATCTTTCTGACTTGCCCGCTCCTTGACCACTCAAAAGCGTCTGTAAGAGAGTTAATTGAATTAGATGATTTCTACCCAACAATCCACATGTAATTTAAGGCTGATAATAAATAATCATGATCTCGTTAGTTTTTAGAGTCAGGTTGCCCGAAACAATATCCATGTGCGATTTTTTCTGGCCAGTATTAAAAAACGGTCTAATTAATTTCATCTCCTATAACAGATGGCAACACAGGCAACGCGGAATCTATTGAATTATTAAAGACGCATCACGCCGTCCGCGTCCGTGTGTTGTTAATCCGTCTTTTGTCGACTGGTTACGGAAATTGCCCGGAGACTGGCAATGTTGCCGGTGGTACGCGCCTTTGTGATCGCCCCCTAATACCTGTTTAGGGTTGTTTTGTCCTGGCAATTTGTGCAGGACTTTGAATTCAGTCCACAGTACGACTTAGTTCGGAGTAGTGTTTTGCTGGTGGTTATCTTTTGGGGTAATGTTAGCAGTGAATAGCTTGTTAAATGACCCAAAGGATGTGCTACTAATTTTGTTTACCGTAACAAAGAAGGAATAGAATCCTTTAAATAAGCTTACAATGACGGAATCCTCCAAACAGTGTCGACAAAATCTCATTCCATTTGAGCATCGAAGCGTGCGATTTGTCAAAGTTGTACCATCACAGACAGCAATAAAGCAACACCGAACATTTTCTATTTGTACCGACCTAATTGATCAAACAGCGAGACAAGATAAAAGAAAAAAATATTCCGTAAAATATTTCTTTTTACTCTCTGTCATCCGAGTCTAGACGGAATCGTAATCCGGCAATCACGGGCCGACGGACCGGCAACAATTACGGATACCCCTCGATTTCCCACCGGATATAAATTTTGATCAAGATATAAAATTGTCGATACATCAGTCAGCACTCTAATTGGTTCGAGACCGTCGTTTCGAACAAAAAATGTGCCTCTAATTGGCGATGGATGAATTTCGTTATTTGGTCTCTTGGGCTGATTTCCATTTCTATTTACGTCGCTCGACTTAATTGTGATAGAGATTATCTATCATTTTCAATTTATGAATACTGCGGGGATTGTAACCTATATTTTAATTTTAGACCCTATTCGTTATTTATTTCCCAATTATGGGATTCACTAGAAAAGTATCTTGACGACTGATGTTACGTAAAAATACATTAAAAACAAATCCAAACGAATTCATAATACCGAGACCTTCAAATTGATCCTCAAATTAATTCCCCATTCCATCTTTCTCATTCAGAGACAAAAGCTTGTTCAAATGCTCAATTAGTTAATATAATCCCCAATTTGTCGGCCATTATCGGTAAAAGGCGAGCAAACTGTCACAATTACCGCTGCCGCCGTCAATAGGCACACAGGGAATGTGTGATGTGGGGAACGAGAAATTTGTGACTGGTTCGGGCAATTATCGCGAGGCTTGAGTCTCGGGGGGCAGATTTGCTTGCTTGCTGAACCACGGCGCTATCAGAAACGGAGGTGCTTCAAGCTTGATAGTAGCAGTTTTTCTGTTAATTTTTGGTTGTACGGTAGTATTAGAGAGTAATGTAGAGAAAATAACCTCAATCAGTGTTTATGCCATTATCGGTAAATGGTGGGCAAACTGTCACAATTACCGCTGCCGCCGTCAATAGGCATACAGGATATGTGTGATGTGTGGAATGAGAAATTTCAGACTGGTTTGGGCAATTATCGCGAGGCTTGATTCCCGGGGGAGAAATTCGCTTGCTTGCTGAACCACGGCGTTGTCAGAAACGGGCTTGTGGTGCTTCAAAGTCGATAGCTGCAGTTTTGGTAACTTTTAGTCGATGTATGTGATTTATTTTTGTGTTTATTTTGATTTCTTTTCTGCTAAAATATGTTTTTATTTTAGTCTACTATTGATTGTAATAAAAATGTGTTACAGTCAAATAGTTACTAATTTTATAGTTATGTAATTGGAATGATTTTACTAATAATACAAATGTTTTATAAGGAATCAATAAAAGCTTTTCACATATTTTGTTTTAATTTATTTAAATGTGATCGGAGATTAATGCAGTGAAAAGTGCTATATTTTGTATTTAATCAATGTATGCTTTTTTTATTTATCGATAGGCTCGCTCTTGACCAATATCTTGCCTGATGGTAAGCGATGACAACTGAGTGTAACGCTTATCTTGCAATTGTACCTACATACCACCGCACAAAGGACCAAACAGATTGATTTAATATAGAGAACCGTGTCTCATTCGTGTTTCATCACAAATTAATGAGTACTTTATTGATTTCCATTTGCTACAGTCTGTAGCTTGGTATAGCATCATTTTTTAGGCAGTTGCGTGTCGTGTGCGTGGGCCTGGTGGACCTGAGAATATAGCCAATAGGATAGTTGATAAATTCGGTGCCGAGGTCTCTCTTTGAGCCATTTGAACAGGTCCAAATTTACCTAAGAGTGATAAAAATGGCAATATACTTACCTACAGAACGGTAGATATAAACGGTACGGTTTATTATATTTAATATTATAATACATAGATGTAAGAGCGGGAGTACTCAGGGTTCTCAAATGATAACGATCAGACATCTTGTTAACACTTTTTATGACTCACACCAACAGTAAATCAACTTAATTTTATAAAAAGATGTGCACAATTCAATATTGAGTTCTTTCGAATAGAACCAGCCTATTTATACGTTTAGACAAATGAAAAGGCGTCACATAGCAACAACTACCGGTGACATTAGTTTATCAATTAATTTTAGATTTAAGTTTGTTAAATTACAGTAATTGTGTGCAATATTTGATTAGTAATTAATAACACTTTTTAAAAATATTTTGAATGGATTTAGCTACCAATTATTTTATTTGAATGAACTAACAGTCAGTGATCTACCTTCAATTTTTGACTTTTAAAATATTACTCAAATAAAAAAGAAATCTAAAACAATATTTAATTCGTGTTTCCGTTAAGTCATCTGCCTTTTTGAAGTTTGATTTCGTCTGTGGTACTATTTTCATTTAGCAGCGCTATCATAGATATTTCTACATTCAGGTTCCTTTATACCCTCTATGTTGCTATATGTTGATGTGGTGTCCAGCATCGTATTAAGGGATTATAAGCCGGGCTTTGGCCGCTATTATTGAACGTGGCTATCGCTAATACTAATTAAGCGCTACGATAATTTTGAAGCGAATATCATAATAACCTCAAATCGGACGTTGATCCTGCCAAGAAGGATCAAAATGTATTGGGCCTTATTTATAAAAATCTTTGAACTGGTTGGCAACTGATTAGCTGATTCTAAATTTAAATTCTCTACAGACAATTTCAATAAAGAACGCAATCGCTAAACACTGTCGAGATTTTTTTAGACTGTCTTGAAAGATCAATCGTCGGATTAAATTTATTCTGTTATGAACCATTCAATAAGTAAATGACGTTTAAGCAGTAAATTCGTTATAATGATAAACTCAAAGGTTCGGCGTTTCTTTGCCAATTTATCTGGGAAGAAATACCGAAAAAAACTCAAATATCTTATAAAAGTCTATTTTATATCGGGATAAGGAAGAGAAGAGAGCAGTGGTGGCCCAAAGGTATCGGCCGCGACTTACAAGTTGTAGGTCGTGGGTTCGAGCCCAGGCAGGCGCTTTACTTTGTGTAAATTATTTCATCACCACTGCTCTCAAAACGGTGAAGACAAACATCGTGAGGAAACCGGCATGTCCTAGAACCAAAAATTCGAAGACATGTGACATCCACCAACCCGCACTGGGCCCGCGTGGTGGATAATGGCCCATTCCCTCTCACAGAGAGGAGGCCTGAGTCCCAGCAGTGGGAACATTAATAGGCTGATGATGAAGGAACAGAAGTACAATTATCATTATTATTAGCATTATCTTTCCATTCCGTCTTAGTTGCATATAATTATGTATTATTATTTAAGTATTTGTGATATTAGTTAGTATTTATTATTGTAATATTTTTTTTATTAGTATGCATGTATATAAGAGTATACATTATTATCTATACAGTATTCTTCTTTATTGTGAATTGTTTAATATATTTTTCTTTTTATTTCCCTCTACACACGTTGTCTACATATCTTTTTTTGCAACTCTCCTCTCGCAGGTATGCTGGAAGAGATTTCGTTAGAAATATAAGCATACTATTTTACCTATTTTCTGTTCCTTCTTCTTGTCAGTGTATTATGTGTGTGTACATTAATGGTTAAATAAATAAATAAATGCTATACATACCATCTTACTAATTAAACAAAATACTTATTATACTACTAGCAAAATTATCCACTTATTACTCATTTGTTGATTGTTAATGCTACGTGAGATGAAAATGAAAATGGAATACATGAGTGAGAGTGAATGCTTTCTAACAAGGAAATTTATGAGATAGAAAATGGGAAAAAAATCACCACTTACTAATTTATAAAGCTATGATAGAATCGACTACAGATTTTCTAAATTGATGTGCTGTTAGATTAAAAATATCAATGCTTTCAAATCTAGTGTTGTAGGAATCCACAAGTTGGCGCAGAGGAGCGCGAAAGCCAGCCTTGGCTATAGACCTACAATTATTTGTAATGAGAACCAAGTAGGTCTGAGGTGGTTTCATGATGGGAGAAGACCTATCCGTTCAGTGCATACATTTATCAGTAATCGTGACGCTCAACTCAAAACGCATAAGGAGCTCTCCATATGATTTATATCAGGAAATTCGTCAATCTCAAACTAATCAAGACAGCAAAACAATGTTACATTAATAATCGTGACTTTGTAGAATTATTTAGTACTAGCTGACCCTCGCGGCTTCGCTCCCGTCAACTGATATCTACCTATCTACCACCTACCTTACCTACCTACCAACCTACCACCTTCCAATTTGTTAAACTATTAAATTGTATAAGAATTAATACTACGGTACAATACGAATGTAACCATCTTTTGTTTCTACCGGCGGCGGCGATCTAATTAAATTTTAGAACACAAAAAGCTGCTATTGTGACTTAACTATGGTAGTGAGAAATATTTTTGGTATACATTTTTGTAGGTAATAATAAGTACTTTAATCATGTAGTACATAATTTGTATGTACCATCTATAGTTTTCTCAGCGCACGCCAAATAATGAATTTTATAGGCAACATATTGCTACTTCGGGTTACATTATTGCAATTTTCATAAGGATCTCTATTTTTTTTTCTCGTGAATAATGTAGCTTTCCATAGGTGAAAGAATTTTTAAAATCGGTCCCGTAGTTTCGGAGCCTATTCGGTACAAACAAACAAAAAAATCTTTCCTCTTTATAATATTGGTACAGATGAAAAACTAAAAAAAAGAAATGATAATAGCAAAATATAATAACTGATATGCCAGTTGATTCTTTGATATGGTCTCATTCATACCCTAGAGTTATGGGATATAAAAAAAACACCTTGCATAGCACCTCTGACCAAATCTTCGGGGATTAAAGGCGTCATGTTGTGTATTTTTTTACCGACTTACCAAAAAGGAGGAGGTTCTATGTTCGACTTTATGTATGTTTTTTTTTTTTTCTTTATGTATGTTCACCGATATCTCCGTCAATTCTGAACCGATTTAAAAAAATCTTTTTTTGTTTGAATGAACACATTCCGAAATTGGTCCCATTTTAATTTGGTGAAGATCTGAAGAAGAACTTCGGAGATATACAACAGAACTCTTCAATAAATAACGGACAATCTCTCGGGATTGCTGCAATCGCATGTCTGTTGATTGTTTTGTACCATTTCATAACATAACATCACGCCAGTACGCTCAAAAGTGGTATGCAGATCTCTCATTTCACTGATTATGTTTTGAGTTTCATGTTATTCGGGTAATCTATTCTGGCGTTATAGGTACTAAACAACTAGCCTATTAATAGGTTCAATTAAAAAGGGTAAAATAAAAAAACTTTTTTGCAAAAAAATACTGACTTCCAAATAAAAAACTACAAAGTGAAAAATAACTTTATTTTTGGAAGTCGGTGTCAAAATCGCAAATAATTGGTACCTACGAAAGACACCGACTTCCAAAAATAAAGTTATTTTTCACTTTGTAGTTTTTTATTTGGAAGTCGGTAGTATTTTTTTGCAAAAAAGTTTTTTTTACAGATAACATTATTTTCCTTGTATAGTACACCCACATTCGATTCCTGGGTCGAGCAAAGTGTTATTGGGTTTTTGGTCTGGAATTTCTAAGTAGCAGCCCGGAGTCTGGATTTGTGCTCTTTTGATTGTTGTTGACGCCTGGCATGTGTGCGTGCACAAGGGCTTTACACACACGCATACGGCACGGCACGAGAGGCGACGCGTAGCGGTACGAGTATAGTAGTCACAGCGGATCTTTGTGTCTCTGAAGTTGGCCGCAAGACTCTCCGCAGTTGCTATTTTTAACCCGAGACGGAAAAAGAGGGGTGTTATAAGTTTGACGTGAGTTGCTGTGTATCTGTCTGTCTGTGGCATCATAGCGCCTAAACGGATGAACCGATTTTGATTTAGTTTTTTTTGTTTGAAAGGTGACTTTGTCGAAAGTGTTCTTAACTATGTTTGGTGAAAATCGGTTTAGCAGTTCAAAAGTTATGGGCTGTTTTCTGTTTGAAACGGAGTATTTTTGCAAGATATAGTGTCATAATTACGTGTTCGATATATTGTTTATTGAAGCGTGTTCACTTCTAGATAAATTATGTAGTTTAAAAAGTAAGCATCCCACCCATATGCACTAAACGTTTTGAGAATACTTTTATTATGCGTACAGCTAAGGAGTGGAATTCCCTGCCGGAGTCTGTTTCCCGATAGCTACTACCTAGGGGTCTTTAAGTCAAGAGTGAATAGGTTACTTCTAGGCAAGCGTGCTCCATCATCGACCACATCATCGCTTACCATCAGGTGAGATGGTGGTCAAGCGCGAGCCTATATAAGATAAAAAAAAATAAGTAAGAAATAAAAACAAAATTGCCGGATTTTGGAATATATTTTTTTTACATACTTTAGGCTCGCGCTTGACCACTATCTCATCTTTTTACTTGTTGTGTCAATCTTGAAGTAGAAAATAACATTGTATAACTGCCTCTTTCACTCGCTTGCGTTTGTCGCATCGTCCTATCTCGCTTACTCTATGCAGTATAATCGATCACACACTGTTTCTTGCGCTATGGTTCGCAGAGCCAACTTCAGAGCCACAAAGATCCGCTGTGATTACTTTAGCAGATGCGCGCGCGGTACCTGCGCGGAGAGTGTGCGGTGCGCCCCACCGTACAACCAGTCTGTCGACGCCACCGGTCATTATAGTGTGTTCATTTTGTATATCTTCAGAGCTAATTATTGTCATTCATTACCTATTGTGCAAAGTCATTAAACCTCACATTACTGTACTTGGAGCTCTCATTAAGAAAAGCCCCGTTAGCATAACCGAGTCCGCCCCTTCGCTGCCAGTATTCCCAAAGTTCAACAATATCAATAGACTCGCCTCCTATTACACGAGACTTAAACGTAACTGGTGAAAAACATAGATATATGTGACAAAAAGAATGCATCAGAATCAAAAACATTCCATTTTTAACCAAATCCAAAGTGATGGATACAGGTTGAACTGAATATCAAAGTAAAATGAAGCGTTTTGGCTTTTGACATGCTCGACACGTGTGCTTTGTATTTGCCACATTTTTCCATTGAGCACACCGTGCCGCTATCATTTTGTCCACGCGCAAGAGCTTAGAATGATTGAGAAGCGAGTAATTAAATAATAAATCACCATCCTGCTTTATAACAAAGTTATCAGAATTCTAAATGCGGTATTGTAGAGAAAACAGGTATTCGTGTTTTAGTTTAATACCGTGCTTAATTGAATAAATTACCTTTATGTTATCATTGTTTTTTTTTATAATTGGCAACACAGACATAAATACCCACGCCTTTTTCTCTCGAGGGTAGGCAGAAGCTACAGAATGCCACATGCTACGAGCTTTTGGTAATAGATTAATATATATAGAATGCTTAGTATACGTTTACATGTCTAGTCATACACGCACACCGGTTACAAGAACTATGCACCTGGCCTTCCTGAAGAACATCACCAATAAGATCCGTTTGACACATACTTTTAGGACCAGTTTCAAAAGAATCGCTAACAGAAATAAAGATTACCCTTTAAGTTTCGCCTTCGTGGCACGTTTCGTAGCACCTTCGTAGCATTTTTGTAGCAACCTCGTAGCACCTTCGTAGCGCTCTCGTAGCGACTTCGTAGCATTTTTGCAGCAATCTCGTAGCATTTACGTAGCACTCTCGTAGCACATTCGTAGCTACTTGCTTAGCTCCTGCGTAGCATAGTTGTAGGCGCTAATTGCCGGGCAGTTAGAAATCCGGCCCATTCATCAGTTAGCATATATCTTGTCCAGTAATTGTCGCGAGAGCGAAACTTAACCTCTACACAAAGTGATATTATATTATCAGCGATCACAATTGTCAAATAGTAAAAATGTATGGGATTGACATGTGCTATCGAAATGTCACAAGATCATTCACAAAACCGGCCAAGTGCGAGTCGGACATTATCGCAAAATACGCCAAAAATCACGTTTGTTGTATGGGAGCCCCACTTAAATATAATTTTGATTCTGTTGATAGTATTTGTTGTTATAGCGGCAACAGAAATATCTGTGAAAATTTAAACTGTCTAGCTACCACGGATCATGAGATACAGCCTGGTGACAGACAGACAGACAGACGGACAGTGGAGTCTTAGTAATAGGGTCCCGTTTTTACCCTCTGGTTACGGAACCCTAAAAATGGTCTGGTCAAGAATATAACTTATTCTAGAGTCCCTTTTCCAGTTGACTGTGCTCATGCGTCTATTCTAAGATTTCTAGGTCGTAGTACAAAATGAAATTGTTTCTTCTTAGTTCCGCTTGCGCCACCCTGGGTTTTCTTACTAACCGAGGTAGTTCCGAGTTAGTAGCTAACCCGGCAAATTATGAATCGTCATACCTATTTGTTATTTAACCTCGTGTTAGCAACTAACTCTGTGTTAAGTTTTTGGCACAAGTGGGCCTTATGTAGTGTGTTATATCTCATATAAAGCTAGGTCAAAAATCTTTGCAAGAGACGACAAATCAGTCGTCTTAATTTAAAAGTTAAAAATATTATCTTACTTATAATTAATCGCCCTTAATAGTAGTTGTTATACTCCTGCCCATATCCCAACCGTTCATTCATAAAATAGGTATACATAAACCTCAAATAACAAGCAAAGCGAAACATCGACATTCAATTCACGACACCACCGACGGAAATTTCCTTTTTTTCAAGACCACAAATCTTATTCTCGGCAACGGTAAGTCAGTGCAGACTGCCAGTTTGATTTAATTCCGTTTTAATTCGGGCCGGAATCGCTGCTCCCGGGTAACAAAGTTAAGCTTCTTGCCTTCAGATGGATAAACCGGGGATTTGAACGAAACTGCGAAGCTAGTCTGCATTGCACCACAGATTGCAGTGTATCGGCGATTTTTCGAATCTAATAAATTGTAGCAGTATTTGTTTGTGGTTTTGTTTGTGGTGTACTGTCAGTTATTGGAATGCATTGGTAGAAATGCTTTTGGTATTGTTAACATGTGTAATTGTGTGTGGCTTTTGTTTGTTGCTGTACATATTAGCCTATATATTGCAAATAAATTATTTGTATTGTTTTTTTTTAATAATCCTTAAACAATTTGAGAAGTATCGGGTCTTTAAGTCATTGAGTGAATGGGTTTTTTCTAGGCAAGCGTGCTTCACCGTCGAACACATCATCGCTTACCATCAGGTGAGATAGTGGTCAAGCGCAAGCCTATTTATAGTTAAAAAAACCGATCAGTATAAACCGTAAGATCGCAGCAGATGTCGTTCTGTAGTTGTTGCCTACCGCTATGGGAAAAGGGTGTGAGTTCATGTTTATGTGTGAATATTTTATTGTTGCAGGTTTTTGACTCGCTCCGATAAGACGAGAACCACTTTGAGTGAGAGTACAAAAAAAGGGAACCTTTACCTACATTGCAAAAACACACATACACACCTTTTAACATTGTAAAAATGAACGCAGCAAATTAAACCAATTTAAGAATCGAAACGATTGATAATATAATTGTTTTCGTGTGTACCGCAACCAATACAAAGCGTAAATAAAAAAATATTCTTACAAGAAAAACACGAGACAGAAAAATCAAACGTTTATTGAAAACGAGGTACGGAAGGATGCGCGCAAAATTCGCCGAATATATTTAGCGGCCAGTGAGCAATCGGACTTTTTCCACGTGATACCTTTTCGAATACGCCCGAAAAGGGAATATTGTGAATTTTAAAAATGCACGGTAGTTTCCTATAGAGAACGCATGTAGTTGGTGCTCGATGCTCGACATGGACTTTTTGATATGACGTACATCTCCATTTTGTATTTTTTCTTTTCAAGATGACCGTTACAAAAGTGAGGAATCGAAGTTTTAACGTTCTGCTTTGTTTTAAACCCTCGACGGAAAAAGAGGGATGTTATAAGTTTGACGTGTGAACCTGTGTGTTTGTGTATTTGGTTATATGTGTATCTGTCTGTGACATCATAACTCCTAAACGGATTTTTTTTTTCGGTTCAGCCGTTCAAGCGAGGAGCTCGTGGCTAAATAATAACGGCCGCACGGGTCGATCATCAAGGTTAAGCAACGCTTGACGAGGTCGGTCCATGGATGGGTGACCATTTCAACATACCGAGTTTCCTCCGTGCCTCGGAAAGCACGTTAAGCCGTTAGTCCCGGCTGTTATATGAAAGTCAAAGTCAAAGCACTTTATTTCAAGTAGGCCAGTTACAGGCACTTTTGAATTGTCAAAAGACAAAATAAAATATTACAAAATTATGGTGCTACAGTCCCAGTCACAAGACATAATAACTGTGAAAGTACCGTAGATACCCATTCCAAGGCGTAGATCTCTATGGAGAAGAACGGGCAAGAAACTCCAAGGACACTCTTTTTCAATTAGGTAATTATTACAAATCATTTGTTACATCATTCATGTTGAGATTACACATTATGTGAGAACGATGTAGAAAGTTAAAAGTGTCCATAGTAAATATAAAAAGTCATTTCAGAAATAAAATTAGAATCAATTAAAATAAACCATGGCAGCTAAGAGATGACCACAGAAGAGTTCAACACAGCGACCAACTATGCTTATCATCTAAATAATCATTAATAGAATAGTATGCCTTAGAACAGAGATTAGCTTTTACCTTTGCTTTAAATGCGTTAAATGCCAAATCTAGAAAAGAAGACGGTAACTTGTTGTAAAAAGTTATACCAACCCCAACGAATGAACTATGCACCTTGTGAAGTCGATGAAAGGGAGCTCGTAATTTGTCCTTATTTCTGGTGTTAAAGTTGTGAATATAACTATTGTTACTGTACAAATGAATGTTCTGCCTAATATATAAAATGTTGGCGAATATGTACTGTGAAGCCGCTGTGAGAATCCCAATCTCTTTAAAAAAACCTCTTAGAGAAACACGCGCACCTAATTGGTAAATGGCACGAACAGCTCGTTTTTGAAGCACAAATATATTTTGAATATCAGCGGCTCTGCCCCACAGTAGAATACCGTAGGACATGATACTGTGAAAATAACTAAAGTAGACCAACCTTGCTGTATCAACGTCAGTGTATTGTCTAACCTTTCTGACGGCGTAGGCGGCCGAGCTAAGCCTACCCGCTAGGCTTGATATATGTGGCCCCCATTGAATTTTTGAGTCTACTGTTATACCCAGAAACACAGCTGAATCAACAGTTTCGAGCTTCTCATTGCCGAGCACAATGTTGGGACCCAGATTTCTAACATTGGACAAAGCGAACTTTATGCATTTAGTCTTCTTGGCATTAAGAACAAGATTATTTGTTGTGAACCAATCTGTGACCATTGATAGTGCGTTATTCACGTCATCAAAAACTTGTCTATTCCTATCTACTTTAAAGATCAGAGAAGTATCATCTGCAAACAGTACAACGTCGCAAATATCCTTTAAATAGAATGGCAGATCGTTAATATAAACCAGGAATAAAAACGGACCCAGTATTGAGCCTTGAGGTACACCCAGCTCAACAGGTAACCTGGAAGATTTAGCGCCATTAACGTCTAGATTCAAGATTCAAGATTCAAGATCATTTATTTGTGGAAACATGAGTACACATACAGAGCATGCAAGTTATTAAATTACATTATAGATTAAGATCATTCATGTTTGGCCTTAGTGGCGTACAAATATTAAAATTTCAGCAATAAAAGTCATTGGATAAAGTATTAGATTAAATAAGAACAAAATAGTAAATCACAATTTCGAAAACAGATAAATTAAATAAATGGTCCTAGTGGTAACAATCATTAAATGTCAATTAAAGTTATACAATGTCAAAGTCAATTAAAATTATCCAATGTCAATTAAAATTATCCAATGTCAATTAAAATTAAAATTATCCAGTGTCAAATGTCAAATCAAATGTCAGATGTATTTATTTCAATAACAATATTATGTTTCTCTAAGTACCTACAGATTACGTCAAAGATGTATTGATAACATTGGATACACGGCATTAGATGTTGTCATTAAGAAATTCTAGAATACTGTAGTATGCTTTCCCTTCTAGCAGTATCTTTAATTTATGTTTTAATTGACGGACATTAAGCTCCTTCCAACTATTTGGAAGTTTATTAAATACTTTAGGGGCCATACAGAAAACACTCTTGTGCATTAATGCTGTTTTCGAGCTGTGCAGACAAATAATACTGTCATCGCGCCTACTATGGTTGCGGTCGACCACTTCTGATTGACGTGGAAATAAGTGTCGATTTGATTTTACAAACACGACAATTTCTAAAATGTAAAGGGAAGGCAGAGTTAATATTTTATATTTTTTAAAATAAGGCTTACAACTTTCGGTTGACTGTATCTTAAACATAGTCCTGATACATCTTTTTTGGGCTTTAAAGGGTATGTCCTTGTCGGTTGAGTTGCCCCAAAAAATTATCCCATATCTCAAATGTGAAGAAACCAAACCGTGATAAGCCGAGAGCAATGACTCAATGTTAAGCACTGGAACCAGTTTGAACAGCGCATAACAAGAATTTCTAATTTTTTTACTCAGTTCTTCTATGTGTGCTTTCCAGTTTAGCTTTTTATCAATCGTGACTCCAAGGAATTTGGTGTTGTCAACTTCTCTAATAATTATATTATTGTATTGGACGTTAAGATCAGTCGTAGTTGATAAACGTTGACTGAAGTGCATTAAATTAGTTTTATTAAGATTAATTTTTAGATTATTATTATTCATCCAATTTATTATTGATGTCAGAGAATTATTAATGTCGTTATTGTAGCTATCTTTAGAATTACATTGAATTGTTATAGTGCTATCATCAGCAAAGAGTGTAACTGGTTGGTCTACATGTTTAGGTAAGTCATTTATATATACTATAAATAGTGGGGGACCCATCACACTACCCTGGGGGACTCCATACTTGACTATTCGTTCGTGCGAATGAAATATTTCTTCACATTTAGTTTTAATGTTTATCCTAGATATCTCCGTGACCTGTTTTCTTTTATCAAGGTATGTTTTTATTAATTTTAGAACATTGCCTCTTATACCGTATGCTTCCAACTTATTCATTAAAATATCATGCCTGACGTAATCAAACGCCTGCGTCATATCACAAAATATGGTACAGACGGGATTGGTTCTATCTACATTTACCATAACCTTATGTAGGAAATCGTAAACAGCCATATTTATAGTTCGGTTTTCTCTGAATCCTTTTTGTTCGTTAACTAGTATATTATGTTTTTCTAAATAAGCACTTAATTCTTTATATATATACTTTTCAAAAACTTTGGAGAAAACACTAATAATCGAAATAGGTCTGTAGAATGCCATGGATTCTCTGTTTTCTTTTTTAAATATCGGTTTTACAATTGCTTTTTTTAAAGCATCAGGGAATATACCGGTACTTATGCTTAAATTAATCAAATGGCTTAGATGCGTGCAAATTTCTGGAGCCACCAACTTAATTATTTTTGTTGATATTCCGTCATGACCAACGCTGTTAGTATTTTTTAATAGTTTAATTATTCTAAACACATCCTGCGGTATACAAGGGGGCATAAAAAAAGATTTTTCTCTATTTGGGATTTTTGAAGTGACTTGATTTCCTGAATCAACAAGTGGAACTACTTTTTCAATAAAGTAGTTGTTAAATTCGTTGGCTATTTTCTGGGGATCTGTTATAGTGTCACTGTTTACTTTTATTTTTGTTATAAGATTTCGTGGTATGCTAAGCTTTGAGTCATTGATAATTTGCCAACTGGTTTTAGATTTATTATTAGATTGTTTTATTCTATAGTTATTCTGTGCATATTGCGTAAGTTGTATAATTTTCTTAAAAAGTTTAGAGTATTTAGTCAAGCTATATTTATTAGTTACATTTGGGTCACGTCTATATTTCCATAGAAGTTGTCGCTTCTTTTTGCTGCACATTTTGATACCACGTGATACCCACTTAGATTTACTTGCCGTACGTATGGTTACAGATACTTCAGGAAAGCATAAATGGTAGAAAAGTGAAAAAGTTTCTATGAATGCATTGTAGGCTATGTTAGAGTCACTTGTTTCGTATATCTCAGAGAATGACAACTCACGCAGGCAATTTTTAAATTTTGTAACATATTCTGAATTATAGTCACGCCTATTCATACGCCAGTATCTTAAAGTGCAACAGTTTTTGACGGGTACTTTTATTAATTGAGCTGTGTGGTCGGATAATGCAAATTCAAGAACTTCTACTTTACAGGCTCTTTTAAAGTTATGTACAATGTTATCTATACATGTTCGACTCTTCATTCTAGTGGGCTGATTAACAGATAATCTCAAATTGTAACTCAGTAAAAGACATTCAAAATCTAAAGTTTGATAAGATTTTTTTAAAATATTTACATTGAAATCGCCTGCCATCACAACATTTCGAAAAGAATGTTTTGTGACTTCTCGTAAAAACATATGTAATTTTTCCATGAACACATTGAACTGTCTACGCATTGGTATCTATTAAGTAAATATGACTGAATTACATTTAGGGCTTCGTTTTGAACTCTGTAATGGCGTAGTTTACGCAAAAGCGTATCATGGTGAACGCAATCGAAGGCTTTAGAAAGATCGCAGAAAACACCAATTGCATTTCGCGACTTCTCCCATGCGTCAAATATGTGTTTCAACAAAGCAACATCCGCATCTGTAGTCGAGCGACCCTTCGTAAACCCATATTGGTCATTGTGAAGGAGGCTATGTAAGTTAAAATGTCTGAGTAACTGCTTAAGAATTAACTTTTCAAATATTTTGCTGAATGCAGGCAAAATAGAGATTGGTCTGAAATTACTAATATCATTTTTGCTACCGGATTTAAATAGAGGGATGACTTTACTGCTCTTCATGAGATCAGGAAAAGTACCCAAATCAATGCATTTGTTAAACGTAACAGCAAGATAGGGGGCCACAATGTCTATTATATTGCCCAAAAGTTTGGTAGATATGCCCCAGTAATCACCCGTGTTTTTAGATTTAAGAGAATTAAAAACATTAACTACGTCACGAGGCGCTACATGCTCGAATCTCAATACATAACTACATTTAGGGACGCTACTATGCAATAGGTTTTCAGCCTTAGACGGCGACGAACTTAAGGAGCAAGTCGTCGTTGCAGGTATGCTCGTAAAAAACTCATTAAACGCCTCAGCTACGTCAGCTGGTTTATTAACTAATTTGTTATCAACCATGATCTCGAGTTGATTTTCTTTTTTAACCGATTTACCCGTTTCGTTGTTTATGATTTTCCAAGTGGCTTTTACTTTGTTATTAGAATTTTTAATAGTCTCACTTAGAAATTTTGATTTTGCAACACGACAAATCTTTTTAAATAATGTTGAATAATTTTTAACATATTCTAAAAAAAATTTATGAAGATCTTTGACAGTCGTTACGGGTAGTCAGAAGCTTGAGATCTGACATCAGTCTTGCCAAGGGGTACCGCGTTACCCAGTTACTGGGTTGTGGAGGTCAGATAGGCAGTCGCTCCATGTAAAACACTGGTACTTAGCTGAATCCGGTAAGACTGGAAGCCGACCCCAATATAGTTGGGAAAAGGCTAGGCAGATGATGATGATGGTTCAGCCGTTCAAAATTTATGGGCGTTTTACTGTTTGATTGCGATGCGTGTCTACTACTAGATAAATTAGGTAGTTTAAAAAGTACCTAGGAAATAAAATTATGCTGACGTGGTTTTTGGCAATTTTTAATTTTAACTTGTTGTTCGATGAAAACAGTATTATGTAATGGATCAGCAGTTTCTGGAACGAAAATGATTGAAAAAAGATTTGATATTGTACCAGTCAATCGCATCATTTGAAAACAAGAAGAAAACTGTGCAGTTGGAGGATACATAATATTCGCGAGCTGGTTGCCCAAAACCAGATGTACCTCCTCCTCTTGTTTACGTCTTTTTAGTTCGCTTCTCAAGCAGTCGGGTTTTATGTTATTTTTTAATTTTTATTTATAACTTTTTAGTTCTGAGAATAACCGTTTGGATGTACCATCGTGGTGAAAGGATTGGTCAGCTAGACTCTGCGTTACCGAGTGCTAGCTGTCCAGGTTGCGCCGGGCGTTTAGAATCGCAATGCGATTAGATTAACGCCGCTCGGGGAGGCTCCATTCATAAGTCTTTTTTTTTTTAATTTGGTCCATTTAAACATATATGTGTTTTATATTTTTAAATCGCCAAAAAAAAGAAGGGTTTGAAAAAAAAATTGACCCCCACAATATGGCGCCCAAAATCTGTCATTTTTCTATTTTTCAATCTTAATGTAGCCAGTGACACTCGCAAGGTTAAGACGAATCGATTGACGTAAGAATAACCAAAATCAACCAACGCTTTTGGTCTCTAGAACGCCACATAGGAACAAACATACATAGACTGATAAAACCATCGGCAGTTGGGTAAAAATAGCACATCGGAAAGCCAACTTCAGACCGGCCAAGAAATTTGGCGAGAACTATAGCAAGATAAGTAGGGTATTTAGGTAGGTAAGTAGGGTAGGTAGGTAAGCAGGGTAGGGTAGGCAGTTGACGGGAGTGAAGCCACGGGCACAGCTAGTCCTGTATATAAGTATAACCACAAAGTTAAAAATAAAGGTCTCTGATTAAAATGAATACGTTTGATGTGTACCGAAGTGCGTTCGTGCGTCGAGTTTCGTTCCCTAGTGAGTGCTTACGATTTGCTCATTGAATCAATTAACCATAATGTTGTTTAGTGTACCTACTGTGAGAACTCGCATCTTTCTCGCGTTTATTTCTAAGTTCGGATTATAGGAACAGACTGACTAAGCAAACGAACGTTAACGAATGGAAATCACCGATGGAAACCGAACGCTCGTTCGCCTTTGTCTATCCTAAGTATTCCTAATACCCGTTCGTTCTCTAGCATTTGTTTGCTTAGTCTATACCCAGTGTTAGGAGTACGTTATATGTATTGACTGTGCCCGGGTGTTATACAAGACACATACGGCTTTTTACAAACGACACAAGTATAATAAAATAAAAATTAAAGCCCCGATACATATTTATTTCATGCTACATAATTTAAGAGCAGTGGTGGCCCAGTGGTATCGGCCGCGACTTACAAGTTGTAGGTCGTGGATTCGAACCCAGGCAGGCGGTTTACTTTATGTAAATTATTTCATCACCACTGCTCTCAAAACGGTGAAGGAAAACATCGTGAGGAAACCGGCATGCCCTAGAACCAAAAATTCGAAGACATGTTACATCCACCAATCCGCACTGGGCCCGCGTGGTGGATTACGGCCCATTCCCTCTCACAGAGAGGAGGCCTGTGTCCCAGCAGTGGGAACATTAATAGGCTGATGATGTGATGTGATGTGACATAATTTATACCTATACCATAATTTGCTACGCTTCGATCGACAATCTATTGAAAACGTAATTAAGACATTATCTTGCTTATATCATTTCGAATCTTATTCTGTGTTTATGAATCTTCATTTAATTTCAAGTAGAGCACACTGGGCGCAGTCACTTGTCCTTACAAATGAAAACTAATTATTTGTCAAAGAAAAATAAGCACCAGCCAGTACTGCAACGTGTATCGCTAAGTTTATTTGCACAAACCAAAGCGTGTGGTTCCTTAATTAAAATGAACCCCCCCTCACGGGTTTGTAGTAGGGGCATTTAGGTGCATTGCAATCACTCGGCTCTAATAACGTGTCTTCATTTCCGTTGCACTGATGAAAGCACCCGAACGGATTTCTGAACGCGACCTCTTTACGTTCGCTAACTTTTTTATGGTACTTCATTCAACCTCTTTGTATCCGAGACTCTTTTGAGAAAATATTTAGAGCCAGGGAAGAGCGCTAATGGCGGACGTTTTGGCGCCAATTCGGTGAAACGATCGGCGTGTTGCTGTTTGGGAATTCGAGGTTTGATTTTTTATGCTGAAATTCGTGGTCGGATGTTTCCATTGAGTTTTTCGTACACAATTTTTGTAAAAATTAAATAGGGATTTTATTTTTTCTGTACCTAATTAGATTTGGTCTAAATATTCATATTTATATTGTTTATTGAACACAAAACAAAAATAAGTATACAAATACAGAAGGACAACTTATGAGCAAAGCCCATACTTGGGTTAGCTGTATAAGAAGGCCTCCCACTAGGTGGACCGACAGGAATCTGCTAGACGCAAGACACACAGGACCCGTCAATGTGGTGCCACTTGGGGGAGGCCTATGTCCAGCATTGGTTTGTAGTCTGTCGGCTGAAGTAAAGATGATGATGAATATTGAGTCCGATTATCCAAAACAAATAATACATTTTACTACCAGTATTATTTTATTTTTCTTCAAAACAATCCATAACAACAGGGTATAAGTTGTAACGGCATTATGGAGCTACAGCATCTTAAACTGAGGGTCATAGTGTACCGAAGTACACCGTAAACTTCAGCTTACTATGTTATGGAAAAAAGAGCTGATCGATAGTTGGGTACTTCACTTTATGCTCTTTATATGAGCGAGTTACGAGCTAGCTTTAGTAGTAGGCAGGTATAATGTCCCTATAAGAGTGTATGTGTGTGTGAGTGAATTAGTTCCTATGTGTTTACTACTGATGTGGTATAAATACCTAATACACGCACATTGATACGTTGTTTGTTTTTGTGACAATGCTAATGTATTTAACACAAGATGTGTATTAAACTGTTGTAGGATCAGTACCTAAGTGAATCGAAAGTTCAGTCAACTTCAAGATAATTTACTTATTATTTTGTTACTAGCTGTGCCCGTGGCTTCGCTCCCGTCAACTGCTTAACCTACCCTATCCACCTAACCTACCCTACTCTACACCGCCATTCAGAAAATTACGTCCAACGCACAACGCCATCTATCGAACATGGAGTTCAACTGTCCGAATAACTAAATTGCGTGTGTTGTGATATTTTATTTCTTGAACACTTTAAATTCGTCTAACTTTTAATAGATGTAATGTATGTAACTAGTAATACTTCAAGTTACGCACAACTTTTATGTATAAAAGTTGGTTTCGTACATTTGACGTGATGCGTGCACAGCTAAACAGACAAAAAAGCTATATTTACGTGTATTTATTTTATATTAATTGTAATAATATTCATTTTAGTCTAGCCAAATCGTTTACTTTGATTGGACCTACGCCATCATTTATTTATTGGTTATAGTGAGATTATTAATTATTTTATACATTGTACATTTAACTTTATAAATACCTAACCAAGTAATCAAAACGAGTCTATAAAATATTCAACACGCCTAAGAACTGAAACTATCTCTACTGCAAAAAAAAAAAAAAAAAAAAAATTTTAAGTACTAAATTAAAGTTGCGGGTATACTTACGTGAATTACTCTAAGCATAACACTGTTACAACACCAACATATCACGACTGCTTGGCGACCATTTGTCACTGCAGGGATCCAGCAGAATATCAGCGTCAGGTATATTTGTCTGACACGTGCTGAGCTGGACTCCCATTTGGTGCAACCTTGAGACGCACACCGCACTGTGTTATGATTGTTTTGATTGTCAAAATTAATGTTACTGATGTCATTTTTACTTTTGTTTCGGTTTCCTTTTTCTTTTTATGTTGGCACTTTGTTTTTAAACATACCTACATGACAATTGTAATAATTTTATCAAGATTTTGTGTGTTGTGTTGTGTCTTTTGTGTGCACTAAATAAATGATTTATCTATCTATCTATCTTTCTATTTGTGCAAATTAACTATTTTCTTGCTTTTTTTCTTCTTAGCCACGAATTTGTATCCTTTATTACATTATTATCAATAAAAAATACAAAGACAAAATAGTTTATTACAAATAAATCTTGAAGGTACTTTTGAATTGTTAAACAAAAAAAAGATGAATCTAGTTGCACATTCGCAAGCGTCAGTGACCCTATGGAGAAGAATGTGCAAGAAACTCCACGGACACTCTTTTCCGTCAGTTTTTTTATGCTACATGTATTACATTATGTTCTGAATAAAATAATGTAATTAAGACTAACATTAAATACAGAGAAACAAAGCAAGGCCTGGATTTAAAGGTCTAGTTTGTCTGTGGCAGGCACCTCAATTATTTTATACATTGTACATTTAACTTTATATATACCTAACCAAGTAATCAAAACGTGTCTATAAAATATTCAACACGCCTAAGAACTGAAACTTTTTCTACTGCATAGCAAAAAATCATATTTTTTTTTTATTGTAAGTACTAATTAAAGTTGCGGGTATACTTACGTGAATTACTCTACGCATAACACTGTTACAACACCAATATATCACGACTGCTTGGCGACCATTTGTCACTGCAGGGATCCAGCAGAATATCAGCGTCAGGTATATTTGCCTGACACGTGCTGAGCTGGACTCCCATTTGGTGCAACCTTGAGACGCACACCGCACTGTGTTATGATTGTTTTGATTGTCAAAATTAATGTTAGTGATGTCATTTTTACTTTTGTTTCGGTTTCCTTTTTCTTTTTATGTTGGCACTTTGTTTTTAAACATACCTACATGACAAATGTAATAATTTTATTAAGATTTTGTGTGTTGTGTCTTTTGTGTGCACTAAATAAATGATTTATCTATCTATCTATCTATCTATCAATAGAACTCTCAAGAACACTACATGGAGATAAACTCGTGTAATTTGCAAGAATCCTAATAATATTATAAATGTGAAAGTTTGTGTTTCTATTACGCAAAAACGGCTTAACGGCAGGTTTATTACGTAACATGCAAGAGCAAAACGAAAGCGATTTTTGCGCAATAATTGTTCTTCAATACAGAAGTTTTGGAGTTTGTGGTGGTTTTTTTTAACACGCTTTTGTTAGCTTGGTATCTATGTATCAATGTAACGGCATCTTTGAACGTGATTTTCACCCCCTCAAAACGTCGAATTGGTTTGAAACTTTGCCCACTTATCAAAGACCGATGTCAATGCAATAATTTAAATAGTTTGTCCTATTATCCTTACCAGGATCTTCAGGATTAGCGACTTTTTAGTCCAATTTACCATTAAAGCGTGTTTTTTAGTTTTCAGATCTACAATTTATTTAGAAATAAGTACATTTGACAAACAGCGAGCGATTAGCAAACGATTGTGTAGGAACTATTCCGACTTTATTAACTTTAAAACTTTCGCGTTTCATAATTTAAAAACAATATATCACGGGAATTCAACGCGAAGAAAAAAAAAAAGAAATAGGTAAATAAATAATCGAAATCATCACGTTAAATTACCGTGATATATATTGTTATTCCAACTTTTATGACATAAAGCGTTTGATCGCGTGATGATTGCTGATTGCTGTTTCATACGTAATAAGCCTGGTTAGGTTGAAATTTTGCATACAGATAGTTTATAACCTGGTATAACAGACAGGATCCACTTTACTCCATAAAATTATGAAATTTAGTCCGACTTTGTACATGTGTGTGCGTATAAAATAATTTGAAACTCGGTATAATAATCCCTTGGGATAATAAATTCTTTTCAAACGGGTGAGGCTGCAGGTTGATGCTTTTTATGATATAAATATATAGTCTAATTGTATACTCAATGTTGCATTTAAACTTAACAATTAAAAACGTTATTATTTAGCTAAAATTGTTTAGGTTCCGTATGGTGTCGGACGCAAAGAATCTCACCATCCCATATCTTCCAGTGAGTTTCGTAAGAGGCGACTAAGGGATACACCAGATAATGGGCAGCAGCGTTCTCTGTACACTTGCGATCGCCAACCCGCTTGCTAAGCGTGGCGATTACGGCAAACCCCCCCAAACAAAAATGAAAAGCACAATGAAAAAACGGCCCCGAGAGCCCGGCAGCCCGTCTGCTCGACTACGCTAGCGGTCGAGGCGATGGCGTGGCAAGGGGTGCGAAGAATCCCCGGAGTGGACCCGGCTACCCCAATAAACACCGACGACTGGACCTGGCAACATATAACACGCGAACACTCCGGACAGACGAGAAGATTCGACGAACTCGAGGAAGAATTATCTCTCTATTTAAAAAACGTTGCCCCACACTAGGCATTTCTTCCTCTATCGTGGGTGCGTTTACACACATATAAACTCACATACACAAACACCCAATTGAGCATGTTACGATGGAGTATTATAGGGTTATCTGAAGTCCGCAGAGAGGGGGAGGACTCGATAATCCTCAAATCCGGTAACTTGCTCTATTTCCGACAGTCTCAGGGTGGTGTCGGGTTTATCGTCCATAAGTCCCTTGTGAACAACGTGGTGAAGATCGAGAGTGTGTCGACCAGGTGGGCGTACCTTATACTCAGAATATCCTCGAGATATTCGCAGAAGGTCACACAGGTCTACGCCCCTACCTCGGCACACCCCGACGACGAGGTAGAGATGCATGCATGATTTCAAAACTCACCTCACCGTTTATTTATTTATTATAAACTTTATTGTACACCACAAAATAAAAAAAACATACAGGACAAACATTATCAAAAACAAAGTGAACAATGGGCGGTCTTATCGCACAGGGCAATCTCTTACAGACAACCTTTGGATGGACTGAAAGATAGGAGAAGAATTTAGGGCTGTCAGTGTACAATAGATCATAAATAATATTACTTACATATACATAATAACATAAAACACATACATACAATACTACATATCTAATATACTAATAAATATCGAATATATGTCAGATAGGAAAATACTAAAACAATAGTTTTTTTTTCCATTCACTCTTGACTTAAAGACCCCTAGATTGTAGCTATCGGGAAACACAGATTCCGGCAGGGAATTCCACTCTTTAGCTATACGCATAATAAAAGTGTCCCCAAAACGTTTTGTGCGTATGGGTGGGATGTCCAGCATGTACCGATGACGCATCGCCGTACGTCTGGTAGTCCGATGATGGAACGGGCTGGGTGGAATTAAATCATGTAATTCCATCGCACACTCCCCGAAATGTAACCGATAAAGTACCGACAAACTGGCGACTCGGCGACGATGTTCAAAAGGCTCTGGAGCTTTGACTTTACCAGTGCCTCATCGCCGATGAGTCTCTTGGCCCGCTTTTCGATTGACTCTAGTGCATCAAGCTGGTATTTGGCAGATCCGTCCCAGAGATGAGAACAGTACTCCATGCACGATCGAACTTGTGCTTGATACAAGTTGAGCAGCTGTTCCGGCGTGAAGTACCTTCTCACCTTCGCAAGGATCCCCAACTTTTTGGCAGCCAGCTGAGCCTTTGCCTCAATGTATGGCCCAAAATTGAGAGTCGATGTCAACTTAACACCAAGAAGCTCAAGATGGTCCGTTATTGGCACGGTTACATCACGGAAAGTTGGAGCCGGGTGAAATTGGCTCTTTTTAGCGGAAAAAAGACACGCCTGGGTTTTAGCAGCATTAAACTTGACCAGATTGGCATCGCCCCATTCGGAGACTGCTTGCAAGGATAAGTTCAAACGCTCCACCATGGCCTCACGAAGAGACCGGATCTGCGGCCCGGTAGCCCGTGCGTTGGACAAGTATCTCTCAGCAACAGTGCTGTAGTCTGCATACCCAAAGGTGCCGGGTTTTAGCAGATCGTTAATGTGCAACAAGAACAATGTTGCTGAGAGTACGGACCCCTGAGGGACCCCGGCATTAATATCCAATTGGTCCGACGAGCAGCCATCGATAACCACTCGAATGGACCGATCTCTCAGGAAGTCTGCAATCCAATCACACAGACCACCGGGCAAACCGAATGAAGGAAGCTTACCAATAAGGCTTTCGTGCCAGACCCTATCGAAAGCCTTCGAGATGTCAAGGGAGACGGCAAGCGCTTCCCCATGCCTCTCGATGGCCTCACTCCATATGTGAATGGCATACGCTAGAAGATCCCCAGTAGACCGATTTCGGCGAAAGCCGTATTGGCGATCGCTAAGGATATCGTTAGTTTCTAGGTATGCCAAGAGCTTAGTGTTAAGTACACGCTCCATACTCTTACAGAGTATGGATGTTACCGAGATGGGTCTGTAGTTGGCCGGGTCAGCTCGACTGCCCTTCTTGGGCACGGGCTGTACGTTGGCTTGCTTCCAAGCATTCGGCACTGTTCCAGTCTCATATGAAAGGCGGAATATCTATAACAGATATAAGTGTGTGCATATCTATAACATGATACCAAACCACTTCAAGACAATGAGTACAAGACTGTTAAAAATAAAATTATACAAGTGGTTGGGTGAATGTAATTTTTATAATATTAAAGAATTTATGGCTATGAAACCCTCTGAAAGACTTAATAGCTCATGATTTAATTGTTCTTGTTTGATTATTGAATTGAATTTATATTATTTTAATCTTTTTTTTTTTTTTTGCTTGTAACTAATTGTGTGTTACCCAAAAATTGCATGCTATGCCATAATTTAGCTGAACATGTTTGTACCTTTCCATTATATTTAACACCATTTATACCATGTTTTATGCAATTCAATGATTTGAATTTGAATAGGCGTGTCAAGATCGGAGACAATTCAGGCGCACAGGTTCTAAGAACTATAGCTGGTATGCCGTCAGGGCCGCTAGCCTTGTTCACGTCGAGGTTGCGCAGCACCCTACGGACGTCCTTTTGATGGATGCGAATGTCCGACATACTCGTCTCGCACCCATCAGGAGAAGGAGGTGGCCGCGAATCACCAGGATTCAGACGCGAAGATTCCGCAAAAAGAGAGGCAAATAAATTTGCCTTCTCCTCAGCAGTGTGAGCCAGTGACCCATCGGGTTTCAGCAGTGGTGGTAGTCCAGAATCGTTTCGATTGCCTAGGGAGCTCCGTGGACGAATACAGCGATGGGTTCGTGAAAAATCTCCATACGGTCGGGTCTAAGATTTTCAAGACCCGCCGTACAGATATAAACAAAAAGCTTTCTGATCCTAAACTCAAGCTCACGAAGGAGAGGCGTGAGAGGATCCTGCAGTCTTCAGACGATGCGTTGAAATACCGGCAGCATAATAGAAGGATCTCAAAGTCCTTGAAAAGCGACTTCCGCCGCTTTAATACCGAGCGTATTAAAGACGCGATTGAGCGGAATAGGGGCTCCAAGGCCTTTGCAAGCCGTGAGCTGGCTCTGCAGACCGAACCGGCTGAAGACCGACGCCGCGGTCATGGTCGGTCTTCAGTTTCGTGAGCTGGCTCTGCCCAATAGTCAGCGGTGGAGGTCCCTTTTCAAGGACTTTGAGATCCTTCTATTAAGCTGCCGGTATTTCAACGCTACGACTAAGACCAATCTTCGACACAATGTTAATTGTTTGTGAATAAATAAATGAAATGAAATCTTATAATTTATACAAACTTTCTTTTTAAAAATATGGACAAGAGGGTCCAGGTAGACGCTGTGTACACTGATTTTTGGAAAGCTTTTGACAAGGTGGATCAAATAATTCTTTTGGAAAAGCTCGCCTTCACCGGAATCCGAGGCAACTTACTTCGTTGGTTTGCATCATACATTTATAACAGGACACACAAGGTCGTTATTAATGGGTTTTAATCGGAGATTGTGGCTGTTAAGTCCGGTGTTCCTCATGGGTCCATTTTGGGGCCCTTGCTTTTCATTTTGTTTCTAATGATATAAAACATTGTTTTGTTAATGCGAATTTCTTACTGTACGCGGATGATATGAAAGTTTATAAAGATTGTCAAAAAAATTACGACTGCCTACTGCTTCAAGAAGATCTTCACAGACTTAATACCTACTGTATAGACAACAAACTATTTCTTAGTCTTCCAAAATGTCACAGTATATCATTTACTAAAAACAAAAATAAACTAAATTATAGCAGAATCCGTCGCGACGGATTCTGCGATAATTTAGTTTATCGTCGCGGTGTAACTATTGATTCATGTCTGCATTTTGACTTGCATATTGAAAACATAATAAATAAAGCCTTTCAAATGTATGGTTTTGTGATGAGAGCCTGTAAAGACTTTGTGCGACCCTCTAACCTTTTTGGTATTATACAAAACTTTAATAAGGTCTCAATTAGAATACACCATTTCTACCTGGAAACCGTTTTACCTCAAATATAACATTAAATTAGAAGTCGTGCAGAAAAGTTTCTACGCACAATGAACTATAGATGTTATCATTCGAGGATTCCATACACTCAGTTGTTACAGCGATATAATATTTTAAGTTTAGAGTCTCGGCGCTTACTTTTGGTGGCCCTGATGCTGCATGGTTTGTGTAACAATAGATTCGATTGTATTGAAATCACAAATAAGTTACGCTATACAGTGCCCCATATGTGATGCTTTTTTCCGGTTCCTGCTGTCAACACGTAAACATACTAAAGTCACGGGCTGCGATAATTAAATTGATAACGGTGATTTTACTGTGAAACGCATGATGGAAGTGGAGTAAAAACATTCATCCAGTGTCAAAGTGTTAGATAAACGAAAAATATCGAACAAAACAACGTTAAAAAGCACAAAGTTTGGTGAAATCAACTAAAGACTACTGGAGGTAACTGTCAATTGCCACTACCCACTTATATAAAAATACACGAATTGAGAGATTTTGACAGTGACAAGAGATCCGAGCTTGACAGAAGTGAAAGGGTGCCAACATAAAGATACTCCATCGTAACGTTCCGTTCCACGCATCTAACACAATTTAACGTTCCGGTTCACACGAGACCATTCATTCAACGTTTTGTTCCACGCAAACGCAGCAAAGGCAAAACATAATGGATAACATGCAGGAATTCTTCGATAGAATGAAAATGGAAATGGAAAAGCAAACGAAGGAGATAATATCACAGATTGATGAAAAATTAGTGCCATTTACCCGAGAAATAGACAACCTGAAGTCAGAAAACCAAAAATTAAAAGAAAAATTGTCTTCGTTAGAGAGAAACGCCAGATCAAACAACATCATTATTTATGGCCTCAAGGAAAACGAACAATCAACACCCGAGCTTATGGATACAGTAAAAAATAAATTCAAAAGTGAGCTCAATATCCACCTAGACAACAGGGATGTTAATGTAGCCCGGAGGATTGGCAAACCAAATAACGCAAACGGAAAAGAAAGACCAGTATTGGTGTCCTTTGTGAACAACTGGCAAAAATTTGATATTTTAAAAAATACTAATAAACTGAAGACCTTCCATATTTCTGAAGATTACCCAAAAGAAGTAATAGACAAGAGGAAGGAACTACAACCTAAACTTATAGAGGAAAGAAGCAATGGCAATTATGCATTTATAAAGTATGACAAGCTTATAGTCAAGAAAGGATTCACGGGTAACGAAAAACGGAAAAGAGATGACTCAACCTCACCCGCTACTATAAACAAGCCCAAGAAACCCAATGTTTTTGCAAAGAGAACAGGATAAATGCTTTCGACATGATGAGAGGAAGAAGCAAATCCTTTACAAGCCAACCCTCAAACGGAAAGAAACAATAGCAACCAAATGTCAGCCCCCGGAAAAACACGAACAAAATATGCAAAATTCAATTAAACACAAACAACAACACATTTCCCAAGCCGATTGGTCATCGTGGGAAATTAGACCGCAACCCTCCAACTGCAAACAACAAGAAGGAAATAAATGAACAAGAACAAAAAGAAAAAGATAATCATTTTAAATCTCAGATAGCGGTCCGTTCTTCGAAAAATGAAGGGAGAAAGTTACAGATCTGCAGCTACAACGTAAGATCCTTGTCTAGCAAAGAAAGATACTTAGAACTCACACATGCACTTAAAAAAGTAAAATTTGACATCCTAGGGCTGTCGGAAGTGAAAAGACTGGGCTGTAATATCGAGGAATACCATGACTATATTCTGTGTTACATTGGTGAAACAAAAGGGCTACATGGAGTTGGGTTTCTCATCCCCAAATTATATAAAACCAACATAATAAACTTTGCAGGAATCTCAGAAAGAGTGGCCCTCTTACAACTAATGTTTGAAGAACTTTCAATCTCACTAATCCAAGTGTATGCACCAACAGAGAACTCCAGCGAAGATGATCTCAACCGTTTCTACCAAGATCTAGACAGAGCATAATAATTATAGTAATGGGAGATTTCAATGCCCGAATAGGACGCCCAGGCAGCGACGAGCACTTAATCATGGGCGAATATGGTTATGGAGAGCGGAACCAAAGAGGAGAAAAGCTGATAGACTATGCACTAGAACACAAACTCTCAATAGTGAATACTTTCTTCAAGAAGAGAAAGACTCGAAAATGGACATGGATGTCACCCGATAACAAAACCAAGCACGAACTAGACTACATAACGACCAACAATCCTAAACTATTTACAAATTTCGAAGTAATCAACACAAGCTTCCCTTCAGACCATAAACTACTCCGAGGCACCATCAAACTAAAACTACCCCCTACTAGCAGGAAAAACTTTAACAACACACAATACACATCAAAAACTGAAGAACAGACTGACAAATATATGTCACGTCGAGGTACCTATGAATTATAGGACCACCATCATCAACTCCAATTCTAGAGGCAATTCCTTCATTCTTCATAGGAACGGGTAAACTTCAATAACACACATCACTGGATTGAAACTCGAAAGTATTTATTTGACTTAGTTACAGGCACTTTGAGTTTTCATTCGAACTTGAAGTTAAAACCACATGGTGGCTCGCTAGGTCGCAATCCCTTGTCGATCTCTAGAGAAGACCTAGCAAGAAACTCTAGGATACTCTTTTAAATCTTTTTATAGTTTACACAATCACTTTAAGACAATTGGCGTTACATGTTTATTAGGTTTTCAAACATCTAATCAATCAGATTTATTAAACAGTTATTATTTTACACACGCCATACGCGATGCGCGTTGCAAGTGGGCGGGACTTCCATATTGTTTTTGTTTAGACACTAATTACTTGGATAGTTGAATAAAGCTAACAAACAATACTAAAATGCTGCTCAGTTAATTATTTTAACATTAAACAATCTCAATACTCACAAATACAAAGTTGTTTGTAGATTATTACTAAAATAATTACCTTAACACAAAACTATCCAAGTTTCCGGTGATCTGAATATCTTACTAACCAGAAGGTTTCTCATTATTACATGGATGTGTAAAATAGTCTTATTACTTTATAGTATTTAATCAATTACTCAAATTTGTTTAGTTCTCGTATTAAATTATTAAATCTAGTTATTGGTCATTAAAATTATAACATCCGCCATTGTTGACAACTTTTCGTAAGGTCATATTCAAACATATTTACTTCGTCAAATGTGCGTTGTTAAAATGAGAACAAATCTAAAAGTCCTACAATAAGTGTTCCCGTTTTATTTAAACATCTCGTTTTAATTAAACAATGAAAATTAGCTTATCAAATGATCTTCATTCAAACAAACCAATAACTAATTCCACAATAAGCCAATAGATGGCGCTGAACTATAAAAACCAACATAAACAGACATTTAATAGTTCTAGCGAAATCTCAGAGATGACAAGATTATAGAGTTTGTGTTAATTGGATAACGAATTAGCAGAACCACGCCTCCGCGGCGACACGGCCATTCTGAAAATCAACCGCGTGCTCTGCGGGTGCTGGTGTCCTCAGTCTCTGTTTCTTGGTTGTTATCTGTAATAGCAGACAGAAACTTGTCGGCAGATTATTGTTGTTTATCATCCTACAATATAAATTAAATTTGTGATCTGATAACAACTAGTTTTAATCATCATTGATAGCTTGTAAGAAATCTATGCTTAGTATGCCTTATTTTTGAAATTTTGAATGCATTTTAACACCCAAAGCTATATGCTTTAGGTATTCAAATTGCAATATGGTAAAGATCAATGTTGTTAGAAAACAACGAATTGCTACATGTCATGCCAATGAAGGCATACAATTTGTATTTCAGGTTTTTTTTTGTTATTGAATAATCAGTTGCTAGCTTAATAGTCCATTTTGAATCTTGTTTGCAGAATGTTGTTGTTTGTATTATTTTACAATATTTATTGTTTTGCAATAGGTAAGAGTCAGTTTAAGTTATCAGTTTATAACTGAATACTTATTAGATTAGGTAACTACAAAGTTTATCTTAAATAAGAATATTTGATGCATTAATGAGCACACACCTACTTATAAGGCTTACACAGCACTCTTGTATTTGGTAAGTATACCTAGTGTAGGTAGTGTAGGAGTATAATTGTGATCAGCTGTTTTTTGTTTAGTTTCATTCTCACGGGATGGTAATGCTCTGTGATAGACACAAAGTCTTTGATTTGACAGGATTAAAGGATAGGATCAGGAACACCGCTCTGTGATAGACACAAAGTCTTTGATTTGACAGGATTAAAGGTTAAGGAGTTTAGGACCATTGCTCCGTGACAGGCACGAAGTCTTTGATTTGACAGGATATAAGGAACCAGGCTCTGGGTGGTCTTGTACACCGTGGACCCAGCAGGATAACATGAGAGATTGTTCATTAGCGGCCTCCACGCCTAACCAATGGATATTAAATCATTCTTAGTTGCTTCCACAGCAAACTAAGAGATTGTTTGTTGTATTATCACTATTAGTTTCCTCCACGGATTACTAACAGACAGCTTATTGTGTTATCATTATTAGTTGCTTCCACAGCATACCAACAGTATAGTTTATTGGTTTATCATTATTAGTTGCTTCCACAGCATACCAACAGTATAGTTTATTGTGTTATCATTATTAGTTGCTTCCACAGCATACAACAGGAAAGTTTATTGTGTTCTCATTATTACCTCAAATGCACCTCCATGGATGCTGATAGAATGGTGTTGATATAAATGATTGTGTTATTAACTGCCTCCAGAGCTCTAGGTTATGGGACACCTCTATAATTAGAGCTTGTTTCATTATTCATTTTTATAATTGCCTAAATTTGACAATAGAATACCATGAACTGTTACGAGTTACAAAAATATAATAATAACAGTAATCCTCCTGATTGAATTCGACCATGACAGCCAATCTGATGAGCCATCTACATAGGAAGATACTATAGCGCACAAGGCCAATGGCTTAACATGCTTTCCGAAGCATGGGGTTCACCAATTTCAAAACTCTAGGCTGTCACAGAGGAATTCCTATTGGAAAAATCCCATAAACACATTTTGCCTGACCTAGGAATTGAACCCAGGGATAATAATTTAAAAGTACTTTGTTGCTTGGTAGTACCATGCACAAGCATCATGTAGAGTTATTTGGCATGGCTATTGAGTTGAGCCTTCTGATACAACAGCACTGTATCAGTTAGCGAGGTGAGTAGAAGATAGTTTGAAAACATCTCACCTTTTACTTTTGTTATGTTGTGCTTGAAGTCTTTACTAGCTGACCTCTATTTGGTGGCATGTATGTTGGTAGCATATAAGGTCCTGACCCGGCGACACGGTCACTTGCACCACCAGGTATTTTTAGTTTTTGTTTCCATATCGTAGGTAACCATTTTGATTTTTGATATGACAATTACCAGGAATCTGGAATGTGAGAAGATATGCAGCTAAATAATAATGTATGTGACAAATTACCGTAAAACAAACCTGTCTTTTGATTGTTTTTATTTTGTGCAAATGCACCCAATAACGAGCTTTGAAATCTGTCAGAAATTACTAATCTATTTACACCCATGTACCACCATAACGAGTAAAATTCAACTAAACACATTGTGAGATTTAATTCATCAGGAAGTTTATCAAATATTGAATGATTAAAGAAACTTTGTTATAACAAACTTAACATGAATAAGTTTAAACTTAAGAGCTTATAGGAGGCCCTCCTATCAGTATCCAACTGACAGTCTGTACCAAGAATGTAGGATCAGACAATTTATCATTAGATCTAACTTATAGCGCTATCCCTGACAAGATCTCCATACTCAAAACAAATCTACCAGATCATGTAGACAGATAAGATGGAACACATTAATCACATTAAATTCACTCAAAGATGTCTTACATACACATGACCATTAATTTACCAAGAATTCACAAGTTCCATACATAATTGGTTACTCAAAGCTTAGGTACTTGTAAATTAAAAGTTACCAAGTGACTATCAGCTTATGACCATACACGGACCTAAGCTCTCCTGATAATTATTATAAAGTCCTCGTAATGAGTCACCCAGGTGTATCACATCCCTTTCATTCATACAAACACATTTATACTAGATGCACACTACACTCTAAACAAACCTCTTAATAATATTTTAAATGTTGTTAAGTCTTGTAACTAAACTATTTGTCTCACCCCTAAGTGCACTTAAACTATGACATTAAAGATAAGAAAACTAGATCACGACACAGGGTATCCTAGTGTGGAGCTACTTAAATGCAAATCATTGTACCTAGGTATTTTCTTAAGCATGTAATAATTTTAATTTTATTTGTTGTGCTTTTCATGTTTTCAGGAATGTGTTAATACATTTTCTTATCTTACTTTATTTTGTAAGTATGACATGCAACAGGTTCCACATTATTCAATAATAAGCCTTGTTGGCAGTTGGGTAAAAACCATAACTCATTGTAAAAATAACAACTACAGCGTCAACATGAACATGTCATGGCACTTTTTGCCAAATGTTTACTAATTCTGTTGCACATACATTCTGTTACTTACTTAACGTAGCTACCTACTAAACTATTGTTTTGTGTAAGCTACCTAAATGTAACAAATGCTATAAAAATAAGTTAAATTACCTTTTGTCCGGCACTAAACTCAAATTAAGTACTTTGAATTGTTTATCATTCATACACTCACACCTTGTCCCCATGGGGATAGGCAGCAACCACAGATCGCCACTTGCTACGATCCTTACATACTCCTCAAATAAAATTAAGTTTCTCAAATAATAACTGAGCCATTGTAATTCTTAAGAGAAAAGAAAGAACCATATTTAAGCAATAACATTGAGTTACTAGTAAGCCGTCTTATTTTATGAAGTAAATTAGGCTGTTTTCATTCATTTTATTACCAAAAATTGTCACACAAATACCAGCAGGCACTAGTCTTGCAAAGGGGTATCGTGTTACCCAGTTACTGGGTTTTGGTGACCCCATGTAAAACACTTGTACTCAGCTGAACCCCATCAGGTTAGACAAGAAACCGACCCCAACTTAGTTGGGAAAAGTCTAGGCAGATTGATTAAAATTGTCACACAAAAGGTCACTGACCTTGCCTTGAAAATGAATGAAAATAATTAAGAATGTTAGGTTACATAAATAAATAAAACAGAATACTCCCCTTAATGATGATGGAATCTATCAATGGACAGATCAAGTCTTTGTTTATTTAGCTGCTTCGGTCATTCTGTACTGTACAAAGTTTTGGTTCACTTCAATGATATTGTCTCCAGCTAGTTATGATCATAATGATGTAGGTCAGCATCCTCCCAGCATTATGCTGAGCGATGAACGTTTTGCGTAGTTGTGACGCATACTTTGTAATGATCTTATTATTATTATTTTTATTTATTTATTTTTGTTTTTTATGGTATGCGTCGTGCCTGGCGCAAATAAACAATTTTTTCTTTCTTTCTTTCTTTCTTTCTTTCTTCATCAGCAGCTTAGACGAGACCATAGCCAATTCTTAGCTTCTTCTGACGTTTCAATAAAGTTCTATGCGTTCTTGGAAATTATCATAGGAAAATATTTTGCCATGCTCTCGGCGGTGGCGGTGATGTACGAAATTCTTCGGATGGCTTTCATAGCATAGGCAGAAGGCGGGAGCTGATCTCAATTCTGATGTCACGTCGAGGTACCTATGAATTATAGGACCACCATCATCAACTCCAATTCTAGAGGCAATTCCTTCATTCTTCATAGGAACGGGTAAACTTCAATAACACACATCACTGGATTGAAACTCGAAAGTATTTATTTGACTTAGTTACAGGCACTTTGAGTTTTCATTCGAACTTGAAGTTAAAACCACATGGTGGCTCGCTAGGTCGCAATCCCTTGTCGATCTCTAGAGAAGACCTAGCAAGAAACTCTAGGATACTCTTTTAAATCTTTTTATAGTTTACACAATCACTTTAAGACAATTGGCGTTACATGTTTATTAGGTTTTCAAACATCTAATCAATCAGATTTATTAAACAGTTATTATTTTACACACGCCATACGCGATGCGCGTTGCAAGTGGGCGGGACTTCCATATTGTTTTTGTTTAGACACTAATTACTTGGATAGTTGAATAAAGCTAACAAACAATACTAAAATGCTGCTCAGTTAATTATTTTAACATTAAACAATCTCAATACTCACAAATACAAAGTTGTTTGTAGATTATTACTAAAATAATTACCTTAACACAAAACTATCCAAGTTTCCGGTGATCTGAATATCTTACTAACCAGAAGGTTTCTCATTATTACATGGATGTGTAAAATAGTCTTATTACTTTATAGTATTTAATCAATTACTCAAATTTGTTTAGTTCTCGTATTAAATTATTAAATCTAGTTATTGGTCATTAAAATTATAACATCCGCCATTGTTGACAACTTTTCGTAAGGTCATATTCAAACATATTTACTTCGTCAAATGTGCGTTGTTAAAATGAGAACAAATCTAAAAGTCCTACAATAAGTGTTCCCGTTTTATTTAAACATCTCGTTTTAATTAAACAATGAAAATTAGCTTATCAAATGATCTTCATTCAAACAAACCAATAACTAATTCCACAATAAGCCAATAGATGGCGCTGAACTATAAAAACCAACATAAACAGACATTTAATAGTTCTAGCGAAATCTCAGAGATGACAAGATTATAGAGTTTGTGTTAATTGGATAACGAATTAGCAGAACCACGCCTCCGCGGCGACATATATAAATAACTTAAAATGTAACATGGAAAAATCCGAAGAAGAATTGAATGACCCTATCGATGTCCAAACCTACTACAACAAACTAGAGCAATAGAATCATTTCAAGCAGTTCAGAGATAAGTAAATGTACTGAAAAGAAGGAACACAGAATATTTAGTGAACATACAGAACAACTCATTAAAAGACGTAGCGAACTAATACAAACAAAAAATAAGAACACTGATTTAAAACAAGAACTAGGAAGAATATACAAAGAAACGAGTAAATCAATACGTAGAGATTATCAAGCCCACAGACAACAAGTAATAACAAGAAACCTAAACAAATACAGAAGTACAAAGAGAGAATTTAAGGATCTAAGCCTTCACAAAACATGGATACAAAAACTTCAACAACAATCAAAGGAAACAAAATCAAGGTAACATATAATCGAGCATGCAACAGACTTCTACAAAGAATTATACAGCAAAAAAGACGTCGACCATAGGCCTGAACAGATGAATACCGATCAGATAGAACCTACATGCAGCTCTGTACATCCCATAGAGAAAAAAGAAGTGTTCGAATATATCAAACGGCTAAAGAACGAAAAAAGTCCTGGGCCAGACGGAATCAGCAATGAAGTCCTCAAGAAAGGAGCACCAATCTTAATACCACACCTCACGAAACTATTCAATATGGTAATAGACACAGAGACTGTACCGTCACAGTGGTGCAAATCCGACATCATATTGATATTTAAAAAAGGCGACCCACTGGATATAGGAAATTACAGACGAATCAGTCTGCTAGCAAGTGTATATAAACTTTTTTCCTCTATAATGCTAAAACGAATAACTACAGATATTGACAACTCACAACCAGTAGAACAGGCCGGCTTTCGCTCAGGCTACAGCACTACCGACCACATTCAGTCTATAGAACAAGTTATACAGAAGTACCGTGAGTTCAACAGACCACTGTATGTGGCTTTCAAAGACTACAGCAAAGCATTTGATAGTATAAGTCACAACTCGATCTGGAATGCCCTGAATTTGGTGGGAACACACCCAAAATACGTAAATACCCTAAAGAACATCTACGAGAATAGCCAAAGTAAGGTAAAAC